>OZ010664.1:35516411-37916411 GCA_963932335.1 Andrena marginata
CTCGTCCATTGGAAAGTGTAGACACCTTTGTTAAGCTGGAAGCTGCTGATTGCGCCGCTGCTAGGCGAGCGAGTCATTCTTATTCATGTTACATCATCGAGAACAGAAGTAACAAGAAGGGACGTTTCGATAAAACTCGGCATGCAGGTAGAGTGCCTAAAAATATTGGACACATTTTTATTTTAGAAGCAGGAATTCGGGCTTTGATGGTGAAATTATATTTTAAAGTTGGGAGTTGCAAAACTGTTTTGTCGAATAACTCGAAAATTACTGGGGATAGAAAAAACTGATAGAGAAGATAGATGCGTGGTTTTCTGTGAGGAATAATATGTTTTAGGCAGAAGTTTTCTAGAATCACAGATGGCTCTGTTGTAGGGACCAAAAGTCTTTTCTTATATATATTTATTTTCTAAAAATGCGTCAGTACACCCAAGAAAACGAAACCTACATAATAATATTTTTCGCAATTTTTGAAAAATACGCGAAAATGCAAAAAATTGTGATTTCTTTTGGGTGCGGGTGTAGAGGTGTAGAGTGACTTCTGAAGTTTCAAGATTGAGTTTGCAAAACAGTATAGACGCTTTACCCAATGTTTAACCCCTTTTCTGCCTATTTAATTCTGAGATTGTTAATCAAAACATACTAAATCCCTCCTAAAATAACAAAAAATCCATGTCGTCTCAGAGAGCTCCTTTTAAAGCAAGGGGTTAATTACCCCCCCCCCCCCAGATTATTAGCAGGTATTTATCTCTGTCCCCAGTCATTTTCAAGTTATTTGACTAAATTGTGTTCCAAACCACAACTTTCAAGTGTAACATGCCACCCCCTCCCCAAAAATAAATTTCTGCCGCTACAAAAACACGTGTCTAATATTTATAAAAGCTCTACCTGTCTGCCCAGTTTTATCAGAATCGGCGTGCAACATTTATGCGATATTCCTTGCAGCATCTAACCCCCTTTAGTTAAATTCTCAATCATCAACTAAATTTGCCGTGTAAAAGAAAGTTAGCACGCGACCTGGCCCATCATCTGGTGCCAGGAAAGCGGCAGAAGGTCGACACAGAGACCAGGAAGTCACCGCAGCGGACCGTTTAAATCATCCATCGGGTAGGGAAATGGAATTTTTCCCTTCGCCCGACGTTTAAGTCGCAGAGGAATTGCAAAGTACTCGAAACTGTCCTCGAAGCTGCCCCGGAAGTAGACGTAATTCAACTTTTATGCCCGCTGGGCGCGGGGTTGGGGGGCGTAATAAACGCAAGTCGAGCAAGTTTTGCGAGCGTAAACCTGGAAGGCGCTTTGTCGCATGCGCCAGCTTGGTTGTGCGGTGAAGTGGCCCGCCGCAAGTAAAGCATGCACAAAGGAGCACTGTCGAGAGCACTTTTTCCTTTCTTTCCGCACCTATATAGTGTATTTCGCGCGCGCGCGCGCGCGTGCTGAGCACACGAAAGTGGCTGGGCCATCGATGGAACGCCCGCGGTTAATTTCATGCCTGGATAATGATCTGATGGCTCGTTTGTCTATGGCTCGCGTCTACTCGTTGCCTGCTCCCTGGCAATTTCGTGATGAGCAAACACTTTTGGTTTGCCGCAGAGTATGTAGATGTGTACGTAGCTACTCCTTTTATCGCGCGGCTTGTACGGGAGTGCTGGGAAGAAGGGAAAATGCTGTGGAGTGATGAAAAGCACCTGTCATGGCTCAGATTATTTATTATCGCGTGTGAAGTATTGGTGTTTTACGTGCGATCGTGATAAGTAATGGGATGGAAACTTTGTTTTTATTTAAACCGTTGGGGTGGGATGAGACGAATGTACTTGTTTAGGTACTTCCGCTTTTATTTCTACTTACACGGTAAGATTTTTACTTCATCTTCGGAGAAGGAAGAATTTAAAATTTTTAAATAAGTATGTTAATATCGAAATGTCACCCCGCCTCATTAGTTGAGGATTAACCTAGATTTTAATTAATTACCAACGTCAAGAAGTTTCGAGGAATTATTTCTCCTTTATCTAAACGTGAAAGCAGTTTCAGTTTGATGAAAACGCGCCTTAGACTTTTCAGGGTACATACGCTTCGCCTCGTTATGGACTTCCTACAGCAAGGGGCTCGTTTTGCCACTAATTTCCTCGAGCACTATGCCTGATGGAAATTTCTAGGTCTTCGTAGCCGACTTAATAAGAAATTCCACGCAAGGCCATATTGGCTTTAATACCCAATTTTCAAGCGGTCAATTTCCAACGGGGATGTTGTAACCAGTAATACCTTTCCTTCTTGGCGAACGTTTAGAAGAAGCAATCACAGGTTCGCCCCTTTACAGAGTGGCTCGGCGTATCTCCCTTATTCTCTTAATGATTATTAATTCACTAGCAAATCAAACCACCTTTCACTGTATTTTTACAAAAAAAAAATCAGACTCAAACCCCCGACTGTCTATTAAAAGTAACTGTGACTGTGGCGTGCTTATAGAGGCGATATTTCTATTTAGAATCAGAGCAGAAATATTCAGCCATCTCTGTTTTTTCAAACAAAACAAATTCCTGCCTGAAAAGTCGAAACTCCCGTTCAGATTCGCTCGCGTTTTATCCTATTTGCGTTTATTACTGAACTACTGGTGCCCGCGCAAGCTTTCAAATCGATCCTCCCCGATAAATCGAATTTTCCCACGGTGGAAACGTGAAAACTCACCGTTTCGATGCATAAAAATATAAGTCCCGAAGTTTCGTCGTGTTCATAAAAATCTATTGTTGCATTCACTGCATTCTTATAGCCCCTTAACAGAGAATCGCGATGCCAACACGATACAGAAGTATCATACAAAAACGCCTTTCTCAAATTGCCTTTCAGCCACCTCCGTAAGTGCGGCGAAACTTCAAATCGATGCACCGCCGCCGGGACGGAGGCTCGTAATTTCCCGCGGCTTTGGCGAGCGCCGTTGAAAAGGTGCGCGCGTACGTGGCGAAACGTCACGGTGGAGCAGGGATCGCGCGCGCGTCTGCCGTACTTACGGCGACTTACGTAAGGGCGCACGTAAGTGCAGCAAATTGCTCGTAAAACGTGCCCGGGGTGTTAATTTACCCGGTAACGTCAAAGTAAATACGGAATTACGCCGGAGCCGCGAGTAACACGGGCGCGGGAGTGGCATCGCGTGGAAACACGCTTTTCAAGCTTCTTTAAATCTGACCGAGTGCAATTGGAATGCCGAAGCGTCGCTAGAAAAACCTGAACCCCGTCCACGTCATCCTACTTATTGCTATTACTGTCCGGACTCCTGACGCGCATAAAATCGTCACCGGTAGCTGGATAGAGAATGCAGGCTTCTGGATTGGAAACGCGGCTTGAGCTTTTCAACTCGAAATTAGCCTTGCGGCGCTACAGGAGCTTAACGCTCTGCGTTGATTGCTTTATACCTTATAAATGGATTACTGGTGTTGCGATTCCTTTGTCGTGTTATTTTCCGTTCCGAATTCCTGTATTCGATAGGAGTAGGATCGAGCGAGAATGCCTTTGGCCGATTGATGCGCGAGGAAGTTCCCGCGCAAAGGGTTGAAGGTTAGACACGCTGTAACGCTTCTTTAAGTTAATTGTTGCGCGTGAGATATTTCGCATTCGGCGAAGGAGGGATGAAAGGATCTTTAAACGGATTACCTCGGGATCAATTTAACAGTGTAGCGTCTAATAGTTACTAGCGTTAATGGCTCCTAGAGCTTCCCCTAAATTATAGGTGGTTGAGGCGTTACTCTTTTACAAAATAATAATTGGTTAGCAAGGAAAATTTAATTAAGGAGGCAATGTATTTTATTAGTCTGTAATGACCACGTAGCAGTTCCTTATTTAATGAATATTGTTAAGTTGAAGTTTGGTAATTAAAAATTGGCGCTATAACAGCATTGAAAACGCGCCTTGAAGTCTCCCTCCACTTTGCGGTGGATCAGCGTTTTTAGGTCACCCGGTACGTGGAATACAGGCGAGCGTGCAACGCGAGTAACTGTACGGAAAACGGTGCAACGCGATACTCGAGGAATCCATAAATTCGTAGCCGGCTTGTGTAACTTTTAATGGCGACAACCGAAGAAATTGATAATCGACGATCTCGCGTGAGCGTCGGGGGATCGTTTTTTCTTCGCACGTCTCCGCGTCGAGGGTGTTGAAAAGCGATTGGTTCCAGTGAAATACGGCCGCCGGGGATATCGAGGCGATTTTCGCGCATTGGTGGCGCGGTTTTCATGAGAAGGCACCGCAATTAAAATCATCCCGCTTAAATCGCGGTTTACACGGCGCGGCGTAACCGATGTGCCGTTTTTAACGGGACGCACGGCTTAATATTCTTGGCGATTAAAACCTGGCACATCAGCGACACAGCGTAATTGGAAAACGTGACGGTTGGTAAAATACGTGATGGCGGGGGAGGGGTTTCGCCCAATGACAGGACAAAAAATAATCTGTGGAAAATTAATTAAAGTTACCGCGGCTGCACCCGTGGAACGTTATATACGCGTAATTGGTCATCGCGAAAAAGATAACCTGGAACAGTCGCTGCCATTTTTGAAATGTTAATATCCCGAAATTCTGCAGCCGCTCTTCCAGAGATTCGTAAATTTATATCTAACCACACAGCGCGCTTTTAAAGCGTAAAGTTTACTGCGTTCCTCGTAAATTATTGCTTGACGTTGTCCGCGTCCGGCGCTGCAGGCAAAGTGAAAGAGATCTTTCGGGCGAAAAAATTGTTTGTCAAACAGAACTCTGCACGGGTTCCGTACTAATGAATATTTTAGTGCACAGGTTCTTTTCCGCACATACCCTTTGCAACGTTTGCTTATTGCTTACCTATGTAAAATTTAGAGATTGTAGTCCTTTATCGGATCGAAATTCGCCATGAACTGTGGTACTGGAAGAGGTTTAAGTCGCGATCCCACGTGTGCAAAGTGCAGCAATGATATGTTCATGTATTTGTGACTTACAACATAGTAGACACGTAAAAAACTTAAAATATCTCACTCTAATATACAGTAGGCACAAAAGGGAAACCTTAAGCCCCGATCCCACGTGTGCAAAGTGTGACGCAAAGTGCACCGAGGGCTACCTCTCTACGTTTGTGATTCATGACACAATAGACACGTAAAACACTTAAGGAGTCTTAGTCTAAGGTGCAGTAGACATAAAAGGTAAACCTTAAGCCCCGATCCCACGTGTATTCCACTGACCTTTCTGGAATTTCTTCCTCCAAGCTGGAATTTCGTTTTGTATTACACTGTCGCACTTAAAAGTTACACACTGTCGATGAACTTAGCTGCAACTAAGATGAGATCCACGGGAAGACCGTGTTCGTAACCCTCCCTCCCTGACACCCGTCTAACTGCAGCCTTCCCGAATCAATTAAGTCTCTTATCCGGAATCCCCGAGCCCAGTTCGAGCCACCGACACGCTCGTCGGCCCGGTGCCCGCTTAAAAATCGCTATCCATCACCGAATCAATTAGCAACTTCTCAATTACGGAGGGCTCGCCTTTTTCCGGCGGCTGACTGGCTATTTAGCCTGAAAACCGTCGGACGGATCGATGATCGAGCGGCGAGAGCCGGCCTGCACCAGGCTCGAATTTACGAGCGAGACGCGTTTGATTTACGACGCGGTGCCTCTTTCGTCGATCCACGATCGATCCGCGCGGAGCGGATGATGGAGGAACGGCGGCGGAGCAAACACGCGATACGCCAAGTTAATCGTTATTCTTGTCGGTCGGATAATTAATAGCCAATCAGCGAGCGTGTCGACTCGAATGTTAAGCAGAGCCCGTGGCTCCTCTGCTTCGTTCGTACACCCCCGTTGCGGTCAACTCGAGCCGTGCCCGCGTATATCGATACCTCGCGGCCCGGGGGGTGGGGGGTCGCGTCACTGTGTCGTTTCGCGAGAAACGCGGAAATTGAAACGGAACGGAGTACCATATCTGCGTTCCCTTCGCTAGCTACTTTTCTGATGGAAATGATCAAGGGTGTTCTACTACCCTAAATTCAGGGTAGAACAGTAATGTTTCGAAATTGAATAGACTGAAAACTCCGGGATGTGAACAATTACGAGAGGATGCACTTATCCGCGAGCAAAGTTCAGAAGCCTCAAGGCTAAAGTTTCCCCCACTTACCGTCGACGGGAGAAATCGCCACAGTTCGCAGCTCAAGTGGAATAGAACTCCAGGATTCTATACGACACGCCTACTCTACACAGAGGAAAAATATGTTATTACCCGCGGTTTAAGTGATACGAAGTTACAAACTACGCGTCGGCGGTCAGCCCACTTCAGAGTACTTCAGACCCCCAGAAGAAGTTCCCTTTAGTTGAAACTCGAGGGGAACAATGCTGCCAACTTCTACGTGCTAGTGGCGTAGAATTATCGTAACCGTTCACGGCGAAGCGGTAGAAAAACGGATAAGAATCTTCCAAGTGGTGACTCCTCATAGCGCGGTAGTGACCGTCGCCATTTTGTCTCTGCGATCGAAGATGGCGGGGTCAGCAGTGTCGTTCACTGTTGTCCGGTATACTCGACTAAAGGAGCTTAGAATGCATCCAGCCCTATCTAATGCTCAATAACAGACGCGAACACACGAGAAACAACTGCCCCATCAAGAATGCCCAGCGTGTTACAAGGGATATCCTGCCTCCTGACCACGGGTTCAGCGTTTTGTTGGGACAAGAGGATAAGAGCACTTTCGGGTGCAGTGGCTCGTGTGAGCGCGCACACGCCCCGCGACTCGTAGGAGCAAAATATGCGGCAGATGTATGGAACAGATAGACGCTCGGGGAGCGTGAATTCTAAATGAGGATAATGTAACGGGCGCCACAAATAATCCTAGTGTGCATGCACCGGGCGTCCAGCCTTTCTCCCTCTTATTCGCCCTCCTCGTCGCCATTACCTATGTATTCTTGAATAACGAGACCCGGTGGCCGGTGCGCGGGCCCGTCGATGCACCGGGGGACCCACCTCGGAATTATTCAGCGATCTCCTGATGACGCAACGACGGGATCTATCGAACCAGCCGGCTGCTTGCTCTCAGGAAATATTCATAAACCCGCGCGCAACCGAATGGCGGGCGTAATGTCGCGGGTATTATGTGGCGGCCAGCGTCTGCCACTTCTTCTGCATTTCTACTGGATACTTCGGACACGGTGAATGTTTCAGACAGCTCTGGGCTCAGGGTTCAACGCTTTGCCGCGCTGCATTTGGCATGCAGCTTGGAGGGCTGCAGATGAGGTGGGTTCTTATATGCGGGGTGATTCTATAGAAATTGTTTCGATTGGTAGGTATATTAGCTCATCTTATCGGATGTTATTTAGATCAATACTCCAAACGTACTTTTGAATTTGATAAAAAAAACGCACAATAGATATTATTATATAATATTTTTTATTATTATTGTACATATGTACCTATACTGTACATTAGGGTGGACCTGACTTTTCGACTTCCAAATTTCTTCGGGACACCTCCTAGAATTGTGCCAGTGGATGAAAAAGTACTGGATGAATCAAACTATAAGATTATTTAAAAAAAAATCATGCCCTTGAAATCTCAAAAATTGACCTGCAGAAAAAACTTTTTACCCTGTCAAACAGTACAACGTTTGTCTAAGAAATTTTTTCATATATTTATACATTTTTTAAGGTTAATTTTTGAGATTTCAAGGTCATGATTTTATTTTTGGAGTGGTCTTATATTTTGTTTCTATATTGTTTCTTTTACGTAGAGCGTAAAAAGACAAATTCAATCATATATAAACATGTATATTAACAATATACTATAATGGAGAAAAACCAGTTACAAAAATAAAACATTTTAAAATTCGATGCGGCACGGTTTCTCGTTCTTCAATCGATTTCAAATTTTACACACATTATTTTTTCTTCCACTGACACAATCCTAGGGGGTTTTCCTCGCCAAAAATCTCAACATTATTTTTCGACAAGAGTAACTAGAGTTCACCCCACTGTATTTACATAAATAAGGGTGCCTCGACGTCTTATCTCTCTGTGCTAAAGAAATGGTATCGCGAAATATATAAACATTAACACACGTAGGTATATAATATATTCCTTAGATTTCTACGCACTTACCATCATAGAGAATATAACAGGTGATTTTAAAATAATTATTGCCTTTTGGCTAGAAAATGGTACACCGGAAGGAGTGAAGTTCCTCCCCCGTCACATCGACTGCAGAAACAGTCAATAGTTTCTTACGCCCTTCTTGCCAAATTGTGATAATATAAACTCCCTGAAGTACCTCATTAGAAATATGAGCTTTATAAACAAGAATCAGTGGGACCTTTTGAACCGCCTTGCCAAGGAAGATTGCAAATTGCGCCCTTTCAATCAAGACCAGCATAATATGAATTTTATTAGAGCACCATTGCAGCTGCTACTATAAAATGAGCGGCAAAGTCTCACAGCAGCTAACTCTGTTTAAGCACAGACCGCATCTTTCCTACATTTTTCCTTCAACAAAGCGGCGAATTAGCATCCTAAATGAAAATACCCCCCTTCCAGAAGGCACTAAGGCATCACCTCCAGTTTGTTATCGAGTTCACGGTGAAAAGATCATCCCGGCCATCAGCGGGGCGCAAGCGAGTCGCCAATTTACGCGGGGCGGAGAAAAACAAAAACCCTCCGGGAGGGGGTGGACGCTCTCCTATGCATGAAGCGACAAACTTGCTCGCCGGAGTTCTCGCGGCTAACACGGCCAGCGCGGCCGCGGAACTGATGAGGTCGTTGCATTCACCAGATTCGCTAAAATATTTTCCAGCCAGCTGGCGTTAATTATTGTCGCGAGCGCGGCCAACTTCGTCTCCTTTTTATTCCTCATCTGGGACGCCCACCCCTCTCCTAATTTACAGCGCTGTTGTTACCCGCTCGCGTACTGCCCGCCCTAATAACTATTAAATCCGCGAAATTGGCCCCGTAAATCGAGGGAAATTTAGCCCCGCCCGTTATCCGGGACCCTCGAACCGATCGGCCATTACGTAATGGCTATCCCGGAAGCCGGAAATACGGTCGGCCATCAACGGTTACGAGACGTCGCGTCACTGCCGGATCGCTATCGTAATATCCAGCAAGATTCGGCGCGGCGCGCGGGCCAAGCACAATATAAATTTCCCTGCTAACGAGGTCCCTCGTAACGAGGGAACCCCTGAACCAACATACTGCAAGGTATACGCCCGCCATCTAATAAACATACGTAGCGTTGATACACACAATAATATGGAAGGGACGACATGACAGTGCAGACATGTACCCACGCCGTGTATACAGACACGGGCGATGGTGCCACGGGGCGGCGGGGGTGGCTGTGTTTAATCGTGGTGTCTAGATTTCGGGGACGACACGAGCAATTCCGGCAACCGTTCCCAGGGAATAACTGCGTCCGCAAAGGAGCTGCAGAGGTCGCGATTATTCGACCGAAATCTCGCCCGATGGGGTGGGTCGAGATTTCTTGCGGATACGGGGCCCTCTATGGTCTGCTAATGCTCCACCACTGTCGTTCGAACGTATGGAACGCGCATTTCGAAACTGGAGCTTGTACAGTTTCGTTTCTGCGGCGATTATACTGGTGCAGTGGGGAGCTTGGAGATTTGGGAAGGGTTGAGGGTTGGAGGCTTCGGTGGAGGGATGTGGCACGCGAAAACCTGGGGATGCTGAGGCTGTGGAGATTGTTAAGTAGCCCTAAACTGTTATGGGTGATGACAGTAATTAGGGTATCGGGATTATTAAAACTAGTTGGGAAAATTAGCAAGAGTATCAATAGGTGATAGTAATGGTAACTTCCAAAACCATACTTTGCCCCTGTCCCTAAGGTCAGATGAAAAAGGTATTAGCAGCTTCTATCGCCACTCGATACACCGAGAGATAACTGTAGCGTAGTAGCCTCTGAAATTACTCATGCTTACAAATATTTATCGTTTTTTACTTTTGCAAACACCTTATCACTCTTGCTTGCGAAGACTACGGTGCCTGGGCACCATAAATAATATGCCGTCTGTTGCCAGGGTTGCCAGTTCAGGCCTGATCTTTTGTCTGAGATTTGAATTTCGTGGAGGATTGGAGGGGGGTGGGTGGAGTGAGGTGGGGAAAGTGAGAGAAAAAGGGCCAATAAAAAAACAGGCATCTAAAATTCATTATAATAATGAATTCTTATAAAGGAGTAATAATAATAACAAAAGTATTATGAATAGTTTTTAGAATTTGTTATAGATTTTAATAGTTTTCGGCTGAATGCCGAAGGTCTGGCAACCCTGCCTGTAGCCTATGAACATTGCTTTATCGTAGTTTGAATACGTTTTTGAAGCTTGCTCTATCCTATCTCTACTACTATTTTTCCAGCTTTTTATATCTCATTGCAACAATAGCATATTTATTAAACTCAACGCCGCTCTGTAAATTTTAAAAACGTGCTATTTGTTGCGTCTCAATAACATTGCACGCTTCTTGGAACGTAGCCCGAAAGGAATTCGCCTCTTTCGTGGCAACGGTGCGCGCTGGCGACCGACGAACCACGACGCTGCACGAATCAGCAGCGCTGCGCGATCGGCTCGACATGCCAGCCAGACAGATTGCCTTTGAGACTCAAGCGAGACAGACTTATGTATACCTATACAATAAATATCAGTATTACACCAGATATCCTCTTTATTGACATCACTTGAGAATTTATTAAACGTGGCTCGATCGTATTACAAGCGATCGAGAAGTGACAAGGTATCGTCTCCGCAAGCTCGACGCTATTCTACTTCTATACCTACTACAATTATATAGACACACATCGCGAAGTGGCAAACGCAACCGTAAAGAGACAAATAGCGCGACATAAGCGCTCCGTGAATAACGAGCGTTGTAGGTATTACATAAATACTAATTTCCAACGTCTATTAAACCTTATTCTTAGTGAAACCCTAAGACATTCCTCAGCAACTCCGAGAAGGGACATTGGTTAAGTGATCAGTGTGTCCCACACCGATTTTGATGAGACTGCAGATTTACAGAATAGTTAAAAATATTCGGCACATATTTTTCCATCGGCCATCGTTATTAATAAGCCTGTTATTTAAACCGAAGTGGTGGTTCGAACTTCTTCATGTCCATTACACAACGATCACAACCTTCGATGTAATGAAACTCACGTACAAGCGTCCCATCGCGTGGAAACGCCCGACAGGACCCCGCCGCGCGGAGATACGTCTGGTATTTTTACACCGCGGACAGGTTTACGTTGTAACAGACGAGTGTTCCGTGGTGAGGTTGGACGAGGCGAGATAAATATCCCCGCAAGCTGCAACGTGTTACACGGTAGCGGACCGTCCGCCGTTTTTCCATGCGGCCGCACGTGCATCGTATATACGCGGGGCCGTGCCGCAAAGACGCGTTCAGGTTGCATCGCCGCGGCGATAGGAGTCGCGGCGCGGCCACGCATTCGAGGCACGCAGCGCCCCGAGATAATGACGCCCCGGCTTATTGAGAGATCGCGGTAAAGCGTGCAGTCGCCGTTTTACAAGCCACCGGGCGTTATCGCGTCTGCGATTCCCAGCTCCGGGTGATACGTTCAACGATATCGATGGAGCTACGTGCGCGGTATTTTATGCGAGAAGATCGTGCTGGCCGGCAGCTGGCAAGCCGCGGAGGCGAGACTTGACCCTATTTCCCACGTCTGCTTCTCATCTACGTGCTCAGATTTGCTTCGGCTCAATTATACCCTCTAATACACTGCTAGCCAGCTAACTCGACGGATGATCTCTCAACCGGGTATCACCATCGGCTCTTTAAGAATATTCAAGATTTAGACTCCCATTCAACGTTGCGGAAAGTGTGGGCATGGTCCAATTAAACTCGCTGGGCGTTTAATGGAAACGAAGGTAACAATGGGTGCTCAGAGAGCGAAGTTAAAGAGGTGGGCCACGTGGAGGATACCCGAAGTCCCGAGACCATGCTTAATGGGGGAGCGCGTGCTATCTCGTTCATTGAAAAACTTTTCGGGTCTAATAGCGTCTTTGCGGCCAACGACTTCCTGGACACCGTGTAGAGGCCGTCTGCGGGCGACGACCCCCCCCCCCCGCTTCCCTTTCCCGCCGCCGAATCATTTAAGCCCAGAAATAGGAATAAAAGCACAGCGCGACTCAATTAACCGCCGGCAAATATTTAATTACAAACGCAAATCTTGCCTCGCCTCGGCCTTCCTTTGAGGCGGAATGGCCGTGGAAGGAGCCATTCAAGCCAGCCACCGTCTCCGCCTGCACGCAGTTTCCGTGAACTTGGCTTTCATGCAACGCCGGGAACAGGTCTGGAAGGGGGCGGCGGGATAAGGCGGCCGGCAGCTCTTCAGCCAGACACAATTTCTCTTTCTCCGATTTGCCAACTCCTGAATTAATCCCATCGAGAGCCGGCGGGTCGCCACACAAAAGATAAACGACTGCTGGTTAAACGTCGCCGCTGTACATGGCGAGCTGACTACCCTATCCTTTATTTAAAATGTAATTATTCCCCGCCCTGGAAATAGGTATCTCGCGAAGGGGTTGGATTAACGAGTTACGGAGGGGGCAGACAACTTTCTGCTTCTTACGGTATTCGTTTCCTCGAGGCGGATTTAGGGGAAACTTTGTCTGTAATGTTTGTAGGCATTCGGCGCTTGGGAACGACATATACCTAGTGCGATTGGCACATAGGTGGCGCCCCCGTTGTTTTCGGTATTTGTCTTAGGCCATATATACTTATCAGGGTTGTCAGGTGTTCTAAATAAATGGCGGTGTGATGGCTTATATGACGTCGCACATATCTTCTTCTTGGTCGTACGTTGTAGGAGAAGGGGAACACTTACATTTGGTTGGTGACGTCATGACGTCATACCAACGCTAAGCCAATGCAAGCCAAGTGACGTCATATATGTCAGTATGGCGTACTGAACCGCCTCGCAACCTTGATACTTATAGACACGGCCTGTTCTATACATATATGAAGCCACGAGTCGAACTGAAACAAAGATAATGCGCAAAAGTGACGTCACTTGTGGGCAAAAGATAATTCAAAATTGTGGATACTGTCTCAGACTTTAGTTAGACAGTATTTGTAGAGTTCGGGAAAGTGTAACGTCGGATTGTTGGTGTTGGAGGAATTGGTAACGCGACTGACTAGTATGCAGAGGATCCGCAGAACTTGGGTTCGAGTCTCACCGCCCGAGGCACTCTTTTTCGCCTACACGTCATGCATCGACTCCACTGTTGCAGGTTCATGTAACAGCGTCTTGTGCAGGGCTGGAGCAAATTTGTAATAGTTTGAGACAAAATACTAATTTTTGAAATATTTCCGTAATAATCCTTTTTCATTTGAAGCTTAAACAAAATACTGAGTACAAATACTATTTCATTAAATCGTGAGCAAATACTATTTACTATTTACACTCGGTTTCATCACAAATAGGAGATACAAATTTCAAAACCAAACAGATCTGCCAAATATCACTCGCCACCTTCTTAATATTACATATATTCGAGTAAATATTTCTTGTGTCATTATTTGAAATACTATTTTCTTATATTTCAATGAAATGCTCATTTCACAATAGTAGGTATTTTTATGAATCAGTATTAAAATATATATTTGAAATCAGGGACCCGGAACGGAACAGAAACGAAAACGATAAACGAAAAAAACGAAATATTTTTTCGGAACAGAAACAGAAACGAAACGAAATTCTTAACCCTGTTACAGGAGTGAAAACGTAATAACCGAAATAAAAAATCCGACTAATAACGTTCTGTACACTTCAGGTTAAAAAATTTAAATTGAGCGTATTTTCATCATGTTTCTTGTCGGTTTAGACCCTTGATAGGGCTGACTGCGGTGCTAGGAGAGGCGTTGGGAGTCTTGCCCTCGTGGGCACCGCTTGCAACCGAAAGCATCAAAACTCTAAATTCTTTTCTTAAGACGTAATATATAATATTCTATAATACATAACTATAGCGTATAATATTTTATAATATAAGTACCAAAGGCAATAAAATTGTTGAAATAAGTTTATACTAGTTTTTTTTACAAATTAAATAACCGGTTCGGAACAAAATTTGTTTTTCGTTCTGATGGAAACGAAATATTTTTCACCAGGAACGATATTAACCGAAACAAAATTATTATTATCGGAGCTGAACCGAAACGAAACGAAAAAACATTTCGTTCCAGGTCCCTGTTTGAAATACGATTTCTTTACGTAACTACGATTTCAATGAAAAGTTTATTTGTCATTTGTTATTTATTCTCAATTAAATACATACCTTGTTATAGTTGAAGTCTAACCGTTTCATTTCAATATTACACCCTGACCCACAAAAAGTTAATCCGGCTTAAGTCTCCCCCAATACAGTTTTAAAGAATTCGCGTACGCAACAAATACCAAAGACTTATCCCAACCACGAAATCTGGAAGATTGCAGACAACAGCGCCAAGTATCACCTGCACCCCACATTCGCCAGCCGCTCCACAAAGCACCAGTTATCGCGCGGCACGTGACGAGCATCCACCAACGCTTTCCCAGCGTTTCACTGAAAAATATTCATTCCCAATTCCACCCTGCAAAGGTTCGTGCCTCCGGGCTCATCCCAGAAACCGTCATCAATTCCTTGCCAGCCTGGAGAGGAATCATCTCGGCGCGCATCACGCCCGCAACGCCTCTCGTCCCGTTCCCCTCGGTTTCCGTTCGAAACACCCGATACGTGGTCGCGCTAAGTGCATAGTTGGGAATTTTACCAAGCAGTACCGGTTAGACGAGATAGCCTACGGTCTGGGCCCGATTGCGATTCCCTTTAGCCGGGGCAGGTGCACAGCTCCGCGCGGCGCGCGCTCGCGTGTATGGGACCGTTTCGGATCCGTTCGCATCGCGGTGCCACTTTTACACGAGCTTCCAGTGTTCCACCTACCGGGCTTGTAACGCGTGTAAACATTTCCATGCGCGATAGAACGCTGCCGGGGCACAGCGGGCGTGTAGAACACGCAACCGACCGCAAAGGAGCTGCTCCTCGGGCCCCTTTCACGGGGGAATTGAGTCGATTCAGGGATTCCTCCGCTGGCAGATTCCTATGGGTATGGTACAAACGCTCCGGTCCCACTCATCAACCCACTGCGTCGCGAGACTGCCATGGAGATGTTCTGATGAAGATTGGTGGAGGGGTATTTTGAGGATCGTAGAGTGCGAGATTGCACCTGAGCTTGGAGATTCTATAGTGCTGGGCTGCTTGGAGGGGATACCGATAGTTGAGGATATTCGTGGCGCGTGGAAATATTGAACCACCGGCGGTTATTAAGTTTCTGTGCTAGGTACTAGCTGACAAGGAAGCGTCCCCAAACCCAGAATCCTGATTTTAATGAAACTTAGTGGGAATGTAGAGTTTACTTGAGTGTGCGAGGAGCAATTTTTGTAAGGAAAATCACTATGATGGGTGAAATCAATCCTTTAAATTACCACCGTTTTTTATTATTTTATTTATTTGTTTATTTCGATTATTTTATTTATTTTTATTTCGGTTTATTTTGGTTATTTTAACAAAACCCGAAGTACGAGAATTGTCGAGTCTTTTACGCTTTACCACACTACCAAAAGAAAAATAAAGTTAAATTAAAAAACCTGAGGACGCGATAACTTTAAGGGCTGATTTCACCCCTTCAGACTGAATTTCCGCAACAAAAGAATATTGCTCCTTGTATAGGTACTCTAATATGCTCTACATTCACACAAAATTTAATTAAAATCAAAATTTTCGGATGAGGGTGTTTCCTTTCCGAACCCTCAGATCCTCACGAGGCAAGTGGTAGTCATTAGACCTCTTCGCGGAAAATTAAAACTGTCTACCAGCGGACGCATGATCCCCACGTTCTAAAGACCAAGACGGATCGCTGTGACCAATTGGGTTCGTGCCACTTTTGGCGAATGCGAGCAAGTTTGTGACGCACTGCATCGAACGAGCGCTTTGTGCGCCGTCATGCAATCCTTAAATTCTCAATTCACATGCAAATAAACGACGCTACCAAACGGTCTACCATATTTTCCCTCCTAGCTATTGGAAGAGGCAATAGTAACGTGCGCGCACTGGACAGGCGGAGAAATATCGTTAGAGGGAGAAAGAAGCCGCGCTGGAAATCAAAAAGCTTCAGACTCTATCAAGGGGTTGCGTCCTTGATGCTTCTTCCCCGCTCGCGTTAAAAGGCCCTTCAGGAATCTACATCGAAATTGCCGGGCAGCGTCGGCTTTCACAAACGCTTCAAAAACGCCGGGAACGTAACGATTTCCTCTGGCCAGGCAAAAGGGAGCGAAACGAAAGAAACGAGACGCGCGCAGAGGCCGGTGTGCGTCGCGACGTCAAAAGGACGAGAGGCGGCTGGACGAATATCGTCACACACGCGGGAAAGATCGAGCACGGGGGTGGAGAAGGTCGTTAATAAATCTTGGCCCTGCCTCCGCGGTCCGAGAACTCAGCCGTCTAATCTCTTTTATCCACACTCATTACTTACGCAGCGGTTCTCATCGCGCAGCGCGGATCCCTCCCGGACCAACGTGCCGGGAGCCTCTTCGCACCGGGTTTCCTAAGTTTCCTCGTCTCTCCTCCATATTACTACGCATCGCTGATCAGATTAATGCCGGGGGGGTTCAATGATCCGGGCGTAATTAAAACACACTCACTCACAGCACAATTAGGCACGCAAAATTGGGACATAAATATACAGCATACTTGATTGACAGGCGGTACGATTCGTTAGAAACATTCAGATTCGACCAAGGTTGTGGGTTAACTGCTGTGCGATTCATAACAGTTCTCTTATCGGAAAGCACCTTCACCGCCCCCACTCCGTAGCCATACACTTACAGAACTGTGTTTTTGTTTTTACAAACTATCTCCCACCACAGGGTCACAGTCTCTGCCACAAAAAACTTTAAAAGCGAAATAACCTGTCGGGATATCTGCCTTTGATTTTTTTTTAACAATCCGTTATCACCAGCAATAACAAGTTATAAATTCATTAAGCAATACTGGTATTAACTTGAAATATGGCGGAAATTCAAAGGTTACTCGCGGCGTCGATTAGCCGAAGGGAGAGGGGAGGGATATTGTTTTATCGGGTTCATCCTTGTCACACCCAGCCAGCCTCCAATTAGGGGATTTAAATTTCGACGGGGTTATATAAATCGGTGAGCCGTATGATAATTTCATGGTTTGCGGAGCAAAGTGATTCCTGCCTGGGGGCCTCATTGTTTACGCGTACGCTGCAGGTGAACGTAAAGAGGCACGGGCGAACGGCTTAAAAGACAACAGAACATTTTTAATAAAACGTATGTTACTTTGTGCGGGGGCGAAAGTGGCCCGATCGAGTTTCGCCCTCGGCGACCTCCGTTTAATTCCGATTCCCTTTGATGCGCGCGGGCGGACTGTGTTCGCGTTCGTTTTATGCTTCATGTGTATTCAAGCGTCGGCGAGAGGGCGGGAAAGCGCGCGCGAGCCCGCGTGCGCGCGTCTTTATTGCGTCAAGCCAGATAGCACACTATTTAAGCAAACTATCCGAAAAGGCATCCGGTTAGATACGATTTTCTGGGCTGCGCTCGCATTGGTGGAAACGCCTCTCTCCCTCCATCTCAATACGCCGTTTGAGAACCTAATCGAGGGCGATTTAAACGAGGGGAGGCGGAATATTTTGAAGACTGAAAGCACTGAATTTACCTAAGTTGTTTGAAAATTAGGAAATGGTGAGTGAACAAGACAGGGCTTTAAAGAGAATGCCGATTTAGCTTAGATCTATATAAAAGAGCAAAAAACGTCACAAAAAATGTCACAAAAATGTCACAAAAAATGTCACAAAAAATGTCACAAAAATGTCACAATGACGTTTTTTGCTCGTACAAGAAAATAACCTCGTCATGGCGATAAAACCATAGTACAGAAAATAATCGTGTTACCATAAAGGCCCGCAATATTTGCAACGAGCAAAACGGAGTGTGCGGGGCCAATTAAATAAATCCACTTGAAACGCATTATTAAGTAGACCCACCGTGTCAAAAGTCGGGCCAAGCACTCGCGGAGGAAACGAAATTGAATTAAGCCAAATACTCGCGAAGAAGAGGAAGGGGTAGGGAAAGGTCTGCCGGTGGAGAGTTGCAATTATTAGAGAGTGCATCCGCCGTTGGCAAGTCTGGCCCCGGTACTTTGAGGTCGGAATCTCATCGAACGTTGTTCACCCTCGATAACTCGACAGTTAAATACAGGGAGGGAAGACGAGCGCGCTCTGGAAAGCGTTTCGTGCGGAAGCTATCGACTTCTGGCTTTCTTAGCTCGTTTTGCCCCGTCTTCCGTGTCTGCACGGGCCAGATGGATTACGGAGCCGAATTGAACGAGATCAAAGTGGACTATACCCGGGGTAATGCTGTATCGAGTTTAGAGAGGAGTCTAAAAATACCGGGGTCTCTGCGGTATTAACTTCTCCGAATGCGCTCGGCCTGGTTGTCTGGAAGATTGAGACGGACACTCATATGATTATCTTCGCTGGCAAAGACTCCGCTGAATAATATTTCAACAGATGCGTTCATATTAAATCCTCTGTTATACTTCCTTCATCTTCCCAGTCATCGTTCGTTCATCAAAGATGCGGCACACGCTTCGACCCGAATTCCTACGGAATTATAACCTCCAAATGTAGAAATCCGACGGAACGAGGATCAGGATACGATTCACCGTTAAAAAACACGCCGAAAGTGTGGAATACACATTCTGCGTACAATCCCTCGTTCTCGAGAAAAAGCAGCTCGAAAGCGGTGCAGGTGCGCGCGCGATGAGGAGCCAATGAGTCGGCATTCTCGAGCGGCAGGCATACCCCGTATTGAAAGCTCGTTCTCTCCGAAACGAAGCGTCGTAGGGAAAACATGTGCTCTACGATTTCCACTTACTTTTGAACGGTGAATCACGTGCGCGTCTCAGAATCCTTGGGATCTTATGTAACCGTGTTTCGTTTCAAGAAGAATCCCCTTGATTCGATGCAAATTCAGCGGAGCTCCTTCGAATCGTTGACTATCCGTCGCTCTCGGTCGTTTGCCCTTTCTTCCCCGATCCTCCGGCACTACCCAGCTCCAATGGGATTTTCGGAGGCACTTTAAAAGGGAGCAGCCAAAATTTCTCCATACCCAGAGCTCCGGAAATCTGCTTTTCCCTCGCTGACAGATGCCTCCTTTCAGGGCCCGCGTCCCGCGCGGGCGACTCTGTCCTTCGACCTTTGACGGGAGCGGATTACAAGCTCGGGCAACCGTCTGAACCCATTATGGGCAGCTTTAAAGCTGACGTACAGGGCAGGCTGCGTTTGTGTCCGTGAATCTATATCTTAGTTACCTGTAATGGGATCAAGCTGCTTGCCCCTCTGGCAGGCTATACATTGCATTCAACCGAAAAACGCGGGATTTATTCCAGCGATCCAGCAAGAGTCATTGCGCGGGGCAATCAATGGAAGATCGGTGGAAAGAATTTCGTGTAATTTCGCTTTTCCGCGCGGCTCGCGTGCCTGGACGCGTTGCAAATTATTCGCTCCCATGCATTTGGAGTCCGCGCACTTGCTCCCCTGCTGTTGGTGCACGTGTCGTCGTTGAAGGAGGTCTGAAAGACGATGCCGTCGGTGAGAATAAGCTGGCACCCACGTTCACCATGTACGGACGATTTGTATCGCGGTTTTTAATCAACGAAGGAAGCTCTCGTACCGCGGCCTCTCCAAGCACTATGCACGCCAGAGGGAAAAGAATCTGCGGCCAGCCGAGGTCGGACTGAGATTTATTTTCCACGAGATCGTTTCACTCGATAGCCGGGCCTCTCGCTGGAAAAATCTCGGCGGTCGTGCGCCGGACGCGAATCTAATCGCAGCGGTGATAAAACAAACGAGATACACCTTGTTACGCTCCTTCTCTCGATCCACCCCCATTTATAATCGAGCGTTCTAGTCGTGCTTTCGTCTAATTAAATTTAGATCTCAAGCGCGCTCCGCGCGGGGCAGATAGTTATTGCCGCAGAAAGGGAAACGCAGGGCTTCTCTCTCTCGGAGATGAACTCGAAAGGAAATTGCTTCTTTTAAGCCGCCTGGCGCTGGAAAAACAGCGAAGGGAGATTCGAGCGGAAGTTGGTTCGATGAAATTTTAAACGCGGCGCGCTTCTTTCGCTTTTGTCGGGCTCTTAATTGCCGGGCGGGAAGAAAATTGGCGCTTTAACGAGCTCGCGGATATAGGTGCGTTTATCTGACGTCTCGATGGAAACGTCCGGGAGGATGCAATTTTAGAGAAGGGAGATCTGATATTGCAAGGGAAATTTAGTGCTCTCGCTCGTTTCCAAGTTGCCCGTTCCGCGCAGGGAAAGAAGGTAACGGAATGAAGTCGGAGGAGGAATTGCTCGATTGACGTTTCACGATGGAGGGACCTGTATTGTTCAGCCTCGAGAGGATCGAATCGAATTTCTCGGTTACGTTTTCTCGGGATTCAATTATTTCTTCCAGATGAATGGAGATAGTTATGACCGTGTAAGGGGCGTGCAGCCTGGCTTGCTGGATTAAATTTCCACGGCTTTCGACTAGTGAGAGTGGTGATCCCCCCGGATCGAATAAGGCGGTCAAAGTTTCGCTTATTAATTGTATCCCGCCGAGGCAGAGAAGTTTCGGTCACACGTCAATCACGGGGGCGGTTTCGGTGGCTGCTGCGCTTAATTAATCGCAGCCAGGGCAGGAAGACAATAATGAAACCCCGGAAAGTCGCGTAATAATCGACTAATCTAATTTCAGACTTGGCCGCGGCCTCGTTGAAATTTAAAATTCTAGCGGCGGAAAATGATCCTGGGGCGATTTGCATATTTTACTTGGCTAACTCGCGGGATTAATTGAATAATTTGGTTCGTTGGATACTTTAATCGCCCTTTGAAAAATTCTGCCTTTCTTGGGTGAGAACTGTTACCGTTTTATGGGAGATTTATTTTGTTGGAAGGTGACGGATTTACTGTGAGAATAGTGGTGGAAGTGGAGAGTTGATTCTAGAGATTTTTTAAGAAAATTTCGGTCCCACTTTGGAGAATATTAAAAGTGTTTGGTGCTGGGGACTAGAAACCAAGGAAACTCGAGTTATTGCAACGCGGAATATGGGTAGTTTAAGCTGTAGCAACACAGAGTACGTAGAGCTCAAACGAAGATGGCACAGACTACTGACAGCTCAAACGAAGATAGCACAGACTACTGACAGCTCAAGTTGCTATAGCGAACACTACGCACAGCTCAGGATAGAACAGCACAAACTATCCATCACTCAAGTTATTACAGTGTGTACTGCGTGCAGCTCAAACCACAGTAGCTCAAATAACTGCAGCATAAAGTATACGAAACTTAAGCCTCAGCAGCACAAAAGTAATATGATAGCGCAAACTGCATTCAGCTCAAACTATGATAGCTCAAGTCACCGCAGTGCAAACTGCACACCGCTCAAATTATTAGAACGCAAACTACTTACGTGCAGCCCAAGCTACAATGGCTCAAATAACTATAGCCTAAAGTACCGGAAGCTCAAGCATCAGCAGCACAAAACTTTGGTAGCTCAAATTATTACAATGTAAATTACATTCAGCTCAAACTATGATAGGTCCAAGATCTATAGCGTAAGGTGCAGGAAGTTCAAGCATCAGCAGCACAAAGCTTTGGTAGCTCAAGTTATTACAATGTAAATTGCAATCAGCTCAAACTATGATAGCTGAAGTCAGCGCAGCGCAAATCGCACACAGTTCAAAGAACACCAGCTCTTTTGACCACAACGCAAACTACGTAAGCATAAGTCCACCATTTAACGCTGAAGCAACATTAGGTGTTCCTCACGGTACAAAATAAAACAACTCTCATCGAGATCCCGTTCTCCGCTCACGGTCGATTTCTCTCCGCGACAAGGCTCGCAAGAGCCCCGTCGCCTTGTATCGATCGATCGTTGGTGTCGATTACAGAGATCTAATTAAAATCCCCGGCACTACAATGACGAAGAAATTCGACGTGACGCGCGGGGATATTCGTGGAACGATGAGCGATATCGCGCCCTGGACGATGGTACACGGTGGCTTGGGGGCCTCCCCCCCTCTCTATTCCACGGTCTTTTCGTGCTATGACAGGCTGACTTTGAAAAGTTGCACCCGTCCGACAGGCCTGTCATCCGGGCGACTTGTTACGACCCGCTCAGCCCTAACAGCCGGGGACAAAAATACGCTTCTACACGGCTGCTACCATGTTCCTTTACGCGCCACCGTGACCGACTTCTTGCTACGAATAAATTATCGCCTCCGTTGCATTTGCATAAGTCGATAAAATCGCTGCTTGTCGAATTCGAGGGGCCCCCATCGCCTCGTTATCTCCTCTCTCCGCCTGCTATCCAGAAAATGTCCGACAGATGTTCCGTTTAGGAACCCGACTCCTCACCAACCGAGCTGTCCCGTCTAGACGCCCTGTTCCTGACCTGTCCCGTCGCTTCCATCAACTTTTAACAGCTCGCGCAACTCGTACCGTGTCTGGATCCAGTTTACTATTCTGTCCGTGATGGATGACAAATAGGTGCCAGTTACTCGTAGCTAGGGGAGTTAAGAAAGCTTCCTGGGGACTTGTTTCAGTGTCTTAGGGGTTCCATTCTCCGATTGGGTGTTTTGGGAGGATTAGCTAGTGGGATTAGAATGGAATCACATTGTTGGGACTTAGATGCCACTGCCAGTGGTAATTGGTACTCGAGTTTTGCTCAGAAATGGTGGTAACCGGCGATTATCAGATACCCTGGTTTCGCGAGAGTGATGTGTGGTCTGGCCGCTTATCAGACCCTTGGTAGACGCCTGGATGCATCATCCAGGAATCAGAAGCACGGTCGAGATATCAGTGTGACACTTGAACCAGTGACTAGCGTTGTGTAAATAACAGTCGGGTCCGCCCGGATTCGTGGTAGGGTCTCGGTAATCCGGATTTAGCGGCAAGGTGGACGTATTCAGCGTTAGATGACGTTAGTAAGCAATAGACCGTCACACCTCCTCGTTTGCATTAATGTCAGAAGGCGGCTGACCCTTGTTAATCGTGAACAATTGCAGATTGCAACGCCCCATTCAGATAAACTGCAACTGAGTACTTTCCTCCGTGGAGAATTAGCAAAATAAAAGCACAATGGGTACCACCAATTCAGGTTATTTACCGGCAGGCACTCATAAATTAGACACAAATTCGATCAAGCATTGGTCAATTTAAAAATAAAACCGTGATTGAAGTCTCTTCGTTCGGAGTGGTCGAAGTTTAAGACATTCGAATTGAAGCAAACGAGACGTGCATGAAAATTGACGATGCACGATTTTTCGTTTACTGAAAATAAACTTAATTCAATCCTGCGTGTTCAAGAAATTGTTTTTCACTCAATGAAAATATCGGTTTACTTTGATTAGAATTTGCCAACCAATGACTGAAGCCGCTGCCCCTCTCACGTGTTTAGCATGTAGGTATTTTTGTTTGTTTCTATTTACTCGACTTGGTGAATAAACCATAATGAGTTAATTACCGTCGTCTCCAGATACGGAAACACTTCGAACCGGATACGAAACGTCTCGTTTCATTAGAGCACACGTATCAACGCACCTGGCCACCACGGATATCGAACCTGATCCGGATAATCCGGTTAATTCCGAGTAATGACAGATTCTGCGGCTGTTCGCGTTATTAGGCCGACGCTGGGATGCTACGTGACCCGTTTATATTATTGGGATGTTTGCATATGTTTCTCGACGACGTTAACTGTAGAACGACACTCTGGAGTCGCTAGAGACTCCAGATAATTTTAATGATCTGTACGAACGTGCGAAATACCTCAAAATTTCGATTTGATTACTGTAAACAGTGTAAACGAAACCATAAGCTGTAAATGACTTGTTTAAAGATACCTAGAGAGATTTGCAAAAGAATGTTGGAAAATGTTAACCGAATTTTGAAATATTCAGATTTCAATTTTGGGTCGTCTGTGACGTCACAGAGTCAGATTCGCTCTAAAAATGTATCAGACTTCAGGCCGAGTTCCCGTACGATGCGATTCTGAAGGAAAGAATCTTGCATTCCAAGGGCAAAGCTTCTTGCATACTTCTGAACTCGGTAGTTCGAAGTTTCTACAAGGAAAGCATAAATTACCCCAGGGTCAATTGAAAAATCAGCTTCTGAGTCGATTTTGGCGAGGTTTCGTGGTCTAATGACTAGGTGGTTACAATCGGGCATTGTTTGGAGAAAGTAGTGATGGGTTGGAACGAGTCGCGAGCATTTTTGTTTGAAAAGGAACTGAGTTAATGATATTAGATCGATCACTACGTGAATGCATATACAAATTTAATGAATTGAAGTGATTAAAGTGATCTTGCATAATTCTGAATTCGTTAATTCGAAGTCTCAATAAAGCATCAATTACCCAAGGGTAAAAAGAACCGACTTCCGAGTCGAATTTGACGGGCTTTCATGGTTTAATGGCTAGGTGATTGCAATTGGGCATTGTTTGGTGAAAGTAGTGATGAGTTAGAACGCGTCGCGAGCATTTTTGTTTGAAAACGAACTGAATTGCTGGTATTAAATCGACCACTACGTGAACGCATATGTATGTTGAGTGAATTGGAGTGTTTAAAGTGATTACATATACGATACGACAGTGGAGGAATTCATTTCCATGCTCAGCATAAGGGAGCTCGGCGTTCTGAGGCAGATTGCTCGCCGTGGCTCCGAAATATCCGTGTACCCATCGTTGAGGTATCCTGATATTACATTTTGACGACGCAAGTCCATTCTCGACGGACTTAAACGTTATCCAGCTGCAGTTCCGAAGTGAACGCGCGCGTGACTTTAATCGAGCATAAAGTTGAAACGGGGCATAAACTCGGCCCCTGGCTGGGTCGATACTTCTACGTAAGCCGACGTTGACGAACGTTTCGCGCTTTCAAGTTATTTCAGTTACGATGCCCCCCTCCATAACCTTGTGAATTATCGTTATTACATTCTTCCAGTATTTTCGCCATCTTTTTCGAAACTTTGAAACGAAGAACAGTCGCCTGTGCTTTCCCTAGAAATAGTGATTTACTAATTCATGCGGTATGTCCGCCTTCTCTTCACCATTTACTGTCATCAGATTGAATTCTCTGTTATGTTGTTAATAAATGAAACTGCGCAAAGAAACGTGTCAGTTCGCAAGGTGTACGAGGGTGAATTACCAGCGCCCTTTGCTTTCGTTAAACCACGTCCTTACGATCGCTGTAATCGCGTGTACGATGTGACGAAACGTGGTTTTCGGCTGATCTCAAGGTAGTCGATGGGATCACGTACCAGACGATGGGTTTGCTATAAGGAGGGAAGATCAAACATAACGGTGGCGACGAAGGATTACGTGGATTTAATCCCCGTCGTCGATCCGAACTGGCGTCTAAATGATCGCCGTGATTGCAGAATAAGGGTGTCAATATTTGATCAGTTTTTGAAAATACTTATTGCGAAACTACGAACTGTGTATGGCTACCGGACAATTAAGTGTTTCGCTTACTATCCAATAAGTGGTTTGCTGTTAATGTTTTCGGATACTCCGCCTTCCATATTTTAACGTTGGGGAATTATTTTTCCCAAACGAAATATGCTAGACGCGAGCTTTCAACTGCTCCAAAGTCCTCCAACCCCGATGCAAAAGAGGCCGGAAGTCAGTCACTCCGTTATCGCAGCCACCGTTACTCTTCAGACTGCTTCTCCCGCTGGTCTCGATCGCTGAAACTTCTTGTTCGGGAGTAGTAAAACCACCAGGAAGGCTTCCTCCTTCACGAAACTTTGGATAAAACTTGTATGTACAGGGTGTGGCAAAAAATGTTGATACAGGGCCATTATTGAAGCGTTACTCTGGGCTCAGATCGATGATGGTTACTTGGGGCAGAAATAGTTAGCGTTGAGTGATAGTTGACGACGTTCGGATGCTGTGCGCCTCTAGTATTTGGGGAGATAGATACAAATTTGGGTTTTTGAGGAATTCGATATTTGGCATGCTTGGAAACTTCAAATATTCGATATTTGGAGATTTGAGAACTCGAGGAATTTGGCATTTGGGGGCTTGCAAGCTTGATAAATTGAATACTTAGGAAGTTGAGAACTCGAGAAATTGGGCATTTGGGAACTTGGAGGTCTCATGGACTTGAGAAGTGGAGAAATGGGGTACTTGTGGGCTTGAAGCTCTCATGAATTGAGTATTTGGGGACTTGGAAACTTGAGAAGATCAATACTTGGGGACTTGAAAACGGGAAAAATTGGACACCTTGGGCCTCAGAAACCTGAAAAACCTGCACACTGCAGAATCAGTATCAGTATCTCAAAGTGTTGTACATCTGCGCACATAGAAACTTCAGAAACTCCAGGATTCAGAGCTCAGATCCCTAAACACTAAACGGTTCAGAAATTCATCGACCGCAACCGCGCTGCCTCGAAGAGCTTGCCTCCCGGGCCCCCGAGGCCCCGCAAAAATAAGTCACTCGGAACAACGTTTCACTTCGCGCTTAAAAGCGCAACTCCCGATCTTCGATTTTCAAGCATCCTCGGCCAATTACCTGGCAAAAACTCAGCGCCAAGAGTCTTGAACCGGCGCGGCGCGGCCCGTTGGCCTCGTTAGCTGCCCGCCGATTCAATTTTCTCAGAAGCGGCCGCACGTGCGAAGCCGGCGCAGCTTTTTCGCGAGGGTGTCGGTCTAAATATACTGGGCGAGCCTCGTGGCCGTGGCTTTTCCGTTCCGCGGGCGTCTTCGGCGACCCGACAGGCCCGGTTATAGCATTATGTCACGTTAATAACGTCCAGCCCGCGCGCCCGGGGCTGTTTCTTGATCTTTCCGAGTATCCACGGCATTCGACCCGCGGCGAGGGTGCCGGTGGGGGCCGACGACTTTGAAGCTTTAATTAATGACGGCCACGAGACACCGCCGCGGCAAAGAGGAACGCTGAAATTGCGTCTGTTCTAGTCATTTGCACGCTGCGGCGAGACGCTCCGCCGTCCCCGCGATAAATAATTGTCAACGTCGGCGTAATCGTTATTGCGATCCCCGGGATCCTCTGGCGATTGGATCCGTCGTGAATCGTCGCCTCGCCGTTTCAAACGTCGCTCGCCTACCCTCGCTTCCCGGCCAGCTTTGTCACACGAACTTCTCAACGGCGAGCCTCGCTTATGGCGTCGTTCCTCTCCTCGAGCTAACAAAAATAATTAACCTTTACGGTTCTATCAGGCTCTTCCAAAGAAGCAAAGTCGCGGTGGTACGATCCTGCACTGGGGCAAGCTCTACGGCTCTTCTTTGGAGAGATGAACTTAGCGATGTTTAGAAGTAGGTGTCTCCAGAAATCGGTTACAGGGATTTCGAATCTTCTGACAGTGAGGGCAACTGCTGAATAGATGCGCGCGAATTGTAATAGGTTCCTTCGCGCGTTGGTCCCTCTATTCCCGAGACACCGGGTAGGTTTCGCGTGTAGCCAGATTCATGGCACGATAATCGACGGTGATCGACCTCTCGGAGGCTCGAGTGCCGCCCTCTCAGGAGTTCAACGAGCCGGTTGTTCGGCGAGGGAACCAGCCACGTGCAATTCGCGAAAGACGGGGCCGACCGGCTTCTTATTTATAAACGGGCCAGCACTCGACAACTTCCCAGCCGACGTGGAAACTAATGGAACAAGATGAGGAGTCTGGGAGGGAAAAAGCGGCCAGTCGATCGCTGCTTCCGAATATCTCCGCCCGAATATATAAAGTCGCTCCTTCTTGGCCCCACCGAACACCTAAAGCAAAGGCCCCTTTGCTCTGGATCCATTTCGCAGGACCTCCGCTCCAAGGAATCCCGGCGTGAAACCACTTGCCGCAAACAAAGGCGGCGTTTCGCTGTCAAGGAGGTATTAATATCCTCGTAGCAGAACAGACTATGCCTCCGGAACTTATTCTGACCATTCTGCTCGCTCGTCTATGGCAAAAGAGGAAGAAGTTTCCACCCGTCCTTATTGTGCCTTGATTCGCGCCACCTTCCCGGCGAGGACACTCCGGGAGCCGGTGACAATCGATGCAGCGTATCCTGCGGAAGCCCAAGTCTCGGGACGGCTTCCTGGAAATGCAAATCAGCCAGCCTCGGGAGAACAAAAGCAGCCTCTCTCCGCGGCATTGACCCAGTTCCCAGCATTAAATTATTACGGTGCAGCAAGCTGGTAATGGCGCGTCCCTCGGGCTCCCGCTGAAACAGTATCAAGCACCACGGTCAATATTATCAGGCTGAAGGGAGAATTTCTGGGCTCACAGCGCGATTTCGTGTGGTAGCGTTTGGGGTGGTTGTTGGTGCTCTTGAAAAATTCAGGGAAGGGATTGTTTAATGGGATACCTGGGGGATTTTTTGGATATGTAATCCACCTTGCAATTGCAGTGAGTGCTGGAGTTGGGTGCTTCATAAACACTAATGTTCTCGGGTTGTTTCTAGGTTCGCGTGTTTTAATTAATTGCTCTGCCTTTTTTATTATGCCAATATAGAGTAAACTGACGTTACTATCGCGGAGGAAAATAATAATTGTTCGTTAGGTTAGAGATGTGATGATAGGAAGCAATGGAAGTTAGTATAAAACAATTGAGAGGGAAACATAACCTAAAAAGTAGCTTTAAGTTTCGTTCAGATTAGTCAAGTTACTTGAATTCAAGTAACTGGAAAATACTTTACCAATGTGAACCTGTTATTCACTTTACTTGAAATGTGCTTTTAAGTTTTTTTCAAGGCTTCAGCGAAGTAGAGAGTCTTTCAACTTTTACTTGCCTTGAAATACAGATTGAATAGTGTGAACGTACGTACAAGTGTGAAGTTGAAGTCACTTGAAGTAAGATGACTGCCTGTAGGGTTTGAAAAGTGAGGTTATAATCATAAAATAAGTACTAAGAATAGATGGAGTAATGACCGTTTTCTTTTAATCATTTGTTTAATATTTTTAAGAACTTATTCGTAATTTCGTTTCCTATTACACACAATCCAGCAAACTCCACCTTCTTTGACGCCATTGAAACATATCTACTTGCTTAAAATAACCTTAAAAGTAACTGAAGGCAACTACTAAACACAAACTTAAAGTCAAGTTACTTGAATTCATGTAACAAGTTGAATACAAGTAACTTGACTAATGAGAACGAGGCTTAAAGCAGAAATGACTGGAAATCAAACTGGCAATAAATCTTAAAATCCTCAGCATAAAGTAAGCAATATGAGACAATATAGCGAGCAAGGGTTCTTCCAGAATCCCTTCCAAAATCCCACAGTAAAGGCGGATTCACATGTATCAGTTCCAAAACCGTTCCAAGGGACCAGAGTTTGTTGGGCTATATAAGATATGTCTTGAAATGCCGCTTTGTTATAGGATGTATATTTATTGTAACTATGCCATGGGAAAAATAAACCTAAACTAACCTAAAACCGTTCCAGTGGCGCCAGTGTCAGTAGTAAGAAATATCGTTTCCCTTGACTGACACTGACCCTGACGGATATGATACGTGTGAATCCGCCTTAACCCTTACAAAGGGACAACCTGGGTAATACCCCAATCAGCCCCCATCAAACAACAGGCCAAACGCTTTGCACCTAGTAATCGTGGCGCCACGTCCGTGCTCCCCCTGAAAACTGTTTTCACCCGAGCAAATCCCCGCAGATATGTGTCGTGCTCAACCAACTGGGGACGAAATCATCAGCCATTACGCTGGATCGCCGCCGTTGTCGCGTGAAACATACCAGAAGACAGGCGGCGAGGGATAACCGTAATGCGACGTTGTAAAATCGAATTTTTCGACGCTTCGCAGAAGGGTGAAGGAGGGTGATAAAGCTCGAAACGAGCGCGCTTTACCGCCCCCGGACGGGTCGGCCGGATTTTATGGAATTATTACGGCTAATGGACTGCCCACCGGCTCTGTTACAATAACCACCGCGCTGATAAAAAGAAGGCCAGCCGGCGAACCCGCGAAAGGTGCATCGAGCCCCGTGACGTTGCCGCGTGAAACTCGTATGACGCGGTTCCACGCCAATGCGATTATCGTTGAGAGGATTGATATTTCCCGGGGTGCAGTGGGCATCGTTAGCAAAGCGCTGGGGGAAACGTGGACGGTGACCAGCGCTTGTTGGTCACTCGAAGCTTGGTGCCATTTATTTCCTCGTCGACTTAAATCATCATCTGTTCTAAAGACTCGTAACCATCAAAAGCACAATTTTACCAAATGCCTATAAACATTCGCGCCTCCGTCAAAGATAATTCACGTGTGAAAGAATTTACGAACGTGGATACCCGGCTTAAGGTTCCCAAATGGCACCCCAGGGGAGTAAACTTCAACTCATTTATTAATTTGATGCGTAATGAAGTTTTCACTGCGGACGATTATGGAACGTGTTTCCATCGCCAGTTTCCTTTCTCAGCCACAATGTTGTTGCTATAATTAAGGCGCGCCCGCACCAACCCTCAACAAAAAACTCCATCGTCGAAGGGAAGATAAAAGGGCGCATAAAAATCGACTGTAAACCTTCTCCACCTCCTCGCGCCTCCGTTCCACCTACGTTCCCCCCCGTTTCTCCGGCGGGAACAACAAGCTCTCGCACCGTGTTGCCGCTGTTCCACGGGATCCTCGGTCGATGGGGCATTAAACTGGCAATAATTACCCCACAGGCTCTCGCGGTGCACCGTCGTAATGTCTTTATGGCGCTTCCTCGCGGCCAATTAATATCAATCCGATATTGCGGGGTTTATCGCGTGCGGGGCGACATGAAGCCATTAATCCACCCCCGTTGCAAAGAAGGCTGTATCTATCGGTGGGTCGAAGCGTGTCTGTCGAACAGTCTGTTACACGGACAGTTCAAGGGAACCCTGTCTCTTCTGCGTGCTTCCCTTATCGCAGATCGATTTGTTGAAAATTCTCTGTGATGGATTATTCATGGTAGCACTGTGGTAGAATTTAACCCTTTAACGACGAAGCACTTCCGCCTGTGTGTGCACTGCACGGATGAGGGAGTTCCAGCACTGAAATTATTTTAAAAATTTTCCCTCACAGATCTCAAAGAGGGAAGATTTCAATGAAACGAGAATTATATCAGCAGGAAGCTTGCTGGCTGTAGTTTAAATTGGAGAAATTATTTTACAAAAATATTACCGTTTTATTCGTGGTCTTTTCGCATTAAGGGCAGCTAGCTTCTGGTTTAAATAGCGGAAAAGTGGTTTTTGTGAATTTTCTTTTCAAGAATTAAAAGAGATATCAATAGAGGGTTGTTGCGTTATATTTATTAATACTTGCAATTTAAAATTCATATTTGTTTATATATGAAAAAAAATGAGAGGCAATTTTAGGCGTTGCTCCTGAAATTGGGGGAAAATGCAATTGTAATATATATTTGTTTAAATATAGAAATAGTTGCGAAGAAAGTGATTTCAATTTAAGTTACTTCTTTCTTGCTCCATACTATACTTATAGTGAAGTCACGAAGATGCAGGAGAAAGGAGTAATTTTCAAGCGCTGTTTACACTAGAAAGTGGGGCACTCGGTGTACTTTTTAGCCAGTTTATGATTAAACAGGTTTAAAGAACTGAAAAACTACAGTCTTCCTGGACACATGACAGGCAAAATGCTGGAGTTTCACGGCTCATCAAGAAAGGATCAATCTTCTCGGGTTAATTCCGGCAAAGATCCCTGCAGCCAGCACTTACGTTCACGCTCAACTACACTTCAGCGCATTAGACCCGTTGATTTCCAGAGGCCCGGTAATCATATTCGTGACGACAAGTTTCTGTAATCTCGACATGGAAACAGTTTTACCTTAATGATCTGACAAATGTACTATTATAGAATTATTATGCTGGTTGTAGAATCGCGTGCTGCCAGCTTAAATGGGGATCGATAACTATTTAGATACAGCTGCAAACCTACTTTTTACAAATTATCGGCTTGCATTAGAGCAGTTGGAATTGCAATTAAAAAATGTACAAACGGGGAAGCTAGACATATAAAAAAAGTAAAACAGACTTTATTCAGTGTACAGATTCATCTGGAATTATTAATCTATCTTACTCCCACATTCCAGACGTTCTTCCCCTGCGTATTTTGAAAATAAGATCCAAGAAACCTGATTTAAAAACATTCAGACAAGAAAGAGAAATTTTTAAACTTCCACGGAGAGTTTCGTTTCTTCCCTGCGCCCAGGGATTCCCCGCCGTTACACTGCAAATTGCAGCGTGGAAATTAATTGAATTTTGATTAGACATTACGCCTAGATTGCCTTAAAAGTATCTGCGAGAGCCCCTGGGCGAGGCAGAGCGCCTCGATTATTAGGCGTGGAAGTGGCGCGGCTACTTAGAATAATTTTCATCAGGAGTTCGAGAAGAATTTCAAGGGGCGGGTGGCCGCTCGCAGGGGCCGGGAAAGCCAAGGGGGCCGAGGGGATGGCAGAGGGGGATTGCGCCATGATTATGCCAAGGCAATATTGAATCGAGCGCGGACACGCGAGGTCGGACATATTAAGATTATGAATCCATTAGCCAGAAACGGGTAGATGAGGTCGAAATACTTCTCGGTAGTATTGCTCTCTAATGGAACTCTAGTTTTTTTATTGCCTTCCCTTCCTGCTTCCGGTATAAAGTCCTCTGGGTCACTTAACCTCCCAGAGGAGGGGCCAATTTTGCGGGGGCCAGTCGTAAAGGCGAGGAGCGATTAGAGTCCACGTACTTAAGGAACGAGCTACCGTAACAGAGGGATTAAGTTATTAATTATTGGAGAATAAAAACGGTCGTCACGAAGCCTCTAAACGTCTTCCTTTTTTATTAGAAACGGAACTAACGCGATGCCGGCTGTGCAGGAATTTTGGTGGGAATGTTTCGTAGGTGGCAGCACTGTCGGCTTACAAAGTGCTGTTAAATTTTATGTGGGACGAAAGGTGCCGTTTTGTTTGATGCGACTGAGATACTGTAGTGGCGTGGCTCTTCTAAGAGGAAGAAAGAATCGCACATCTTATTGTCAAGTGGACCGTGCGTGTCTGCATAATTGCAAATGGCCGATAGCGGACCAGGCAGAACGCCTCCGTTCGCCCTTGAGCAGCAGCTCCGCGGTGGCTGGCGCGCGTAATTAAACCAACAAGTCGGTTTTAAATCGCGGTTCCAGACGAAAAAGAAGAAATAAAGAGCCTTTTACGATCGACGACCAGCTCGGCGGTATCAACCGATGCGTCCCGTTCGTTACACCAGCGACGCTTTTATAATTACGCGGCGCAATTAAAGCGCGCGCTCCAGCTCCTTACGATAAATGCCGCGTAATTAAACTACCGCATTATGTTAATTAAAACGTTGATATTTATTGAAGACGTCCCCGCCCCCTTGCAGCGGCGATTTCTCAAACCAGCCAACGCAGCCTGTTTCTCGCGGCTTCTGACTTTAATTACTGCCGTGGAACGAAGAAGAACGAATACAGGTACAGCTGAAATCCATTGAATTTCTAGGGACGAAATGAAGGGGGTTCGTACAAATTTACGAACAGTGGAAAAGGAAGTAGGAAAAGCCGTGACTCCTACCAAGAATTCTCCTAAATCTTTTTAGGAGCTCACCTCTTTCTAACCTCAAAATTATTTTGTCATTGAAGCAGGAGGAGGTGCTAGCATTAATAAGTAATCGAATTCCTAGACTCCGAAGCGGTAATTAGTGTAAGCGTTTAGAAAGGGGCGCGAAGCCCCCCAAAATTCTAAAAAGAAGAAAATAAAAAAAACTGTGGTTCTCTCAAGAATTTTCCAAAATCTTTTTCCAAGCTCACCTCTTTCTAATCTCTTCTTGGATTCAGAAACGGTAATTAGCGTTAAGCCAGGGTGTTTAGAAGGCAACACGAAGCCCCTAAAATTCTAAAAAGAGGAAAATAAAAACAGCTGTGGCTCCCCCAAGAATTCTCCTAAATCTTTTTCCAAGCTCACCTCTTCCTAACCTCTTCCTGGACTCAGAAACGTTAATTATCGATAAACCGGGGTGTTTAGAAACGTAGAACGCGAGGAGGCAACGCGAAGCCCCCAAAATTCTAAACAGAGGAAAATAGAAACAGCTCTGCCTCCCACAAGAAGTCTTCTAAATTTTTTCCAAGCCCACCTCTTCCTAACCTCAAAATTATTTTGTCATTGAACTAGTAAGAGTTGCTAATATTATTTTCTTAGTTCAGAAGCCCCTAAAATTCTAAGAAAAAATATTTAAAAGTCCCCGCTGCTAATTTACAAAAAAAAAACACCATGACTACATAAAAACTGGGAGTCCCAGTAGCGAATGGCAAGAAACGGGCCCCTGATCCGCAGCATATCGATTCCCATCAGTGGTGGTTCGCCGAACGACCGCATAATTTATCAATGACGGCGTTATCAGGCCGAAAGTGAGCCGCGGGCTTTTCCATTCCGCGTATCGCTACGGTTTACCTGAAGCGTCGCGTTGCCAAAACGCCCACGGTACGCCGCAGCACACCTGGCTAAACGGAGCCGTGCCGCAGATAGCCGCGATCCAATGGCCCCGATACCCCGTGAGTATCTTTGGGAGCGCTCGTGTGCTTCGCTTTATCCTCCAGCTCCACCGAAAAAACGTCACAGGGCCGCGTAAAAAACCCACCGTCGCTGATACCCTAGCCTCATAATCGATGGGGGTCCATCTTGATTTGTTGCCCGAAAATGACATCGACCAGCGAGCTCGGCGACGATGATAGAAGTTGCACAGGGGTTGGGAGGGTTTAACGAGGAATGGAGAACGTCGTCCATGCAAAGGGGCACGTGGTTATGAAATTGCTGCGGAGGTCTGCGAAGCATGTAGAGTAGATCAAAAGGGATGCACTGTGTTAGTAGTCAGGCAACGATGCTCTTCTATTCCCACAGAATTAGAAGTTATTGCCCTGATATTGTAGTCAAGACCGTTAAGCGTCTCGAGAAAATTATACGAGCATAAGAACAGATGCAATTTGAAAACAGCGTGGAAGCTAGAAACTATTAAGGGACTCGTTTCAAATCGGAGTAAATGGCGATATCGCGAGATTAAGACAAAGCGGTGCAAAGGGGAAGATATTCCAGCAATTTTGCACCCCCCTTCGTGAAATGAGGCATTGAGAGCAGTTGCTGAGAGTAGTTACGGAGCAACTCTAATACTCTGTCAGTGGAGAAATAGGCGATCTAAAAAGTGGGTTGTCAACAGTTTAGTAGAAAGCATTTCGAACTGGAAAATTATTTTCTTTTTTTTTCAATTTCAACCCTTGGCATAATTAGCCATAATTAATTTGAGTTCGAACGCATATTGAAGGATACTTTGCCATAGGGTTTTAAATTGAAAAAATTAATTTTCCCTATTTTGTATGATTAGTATAGCTAGCCTATATACATTAATGCTACTATCTCAATTTCGCAAAAACTCAGTCAGTCCGTTTTTGTTCTCAATGCCTCAAATAGGGTCCACTTAATGTCGTAAACCATGTAGAATTGAGGAGCCCTAATGGAAACCACTGTAAATGCCAAAAATCAAATTCTATGCTATAGTCTTACCATTTTTTTCAATTTTCTCACTTACAGTATTTTTTACAAGGCCCCTTCAATTATTTATATAATTCGAACTGGTGTTCCAAATAACCGAGACGCCCAAAAGAGAGTCGCCAGGACCACGTGAAACGCACTGACCCTTCCTCGGCAAGCAAAGCCAAGGAAAAGTGTAGAAAAAAAAAAAAAGAAACGGCAACGCGGGATACATTTCAACCGCGTGGCCGCGGAGTCGTTATCCGGCAATAAAGTGCCGTAATGTGGAAAATATTTATCCAAAGTATCTGACGTAGGTGGGAAACGGTGGAGCGTAATTACGTAAAAAAGTGGCTTTTAGCTAAAACCCATTACGCGCTCGGCCTCGAGCTTTAACTCCGTCGCCGATGAATAACAGCCGCCGATTAACGTGTTACGCGCCGAGAGAAATTTAGTCGCAGTACGAGAGCTAATAAAAACGGGAGGGGGGGACGGTGAAGGAAGAACGGGATCAAAGTGAGGTAAAAAATATAAGAAACGAAATAAAGAAAAACGACGCAGTGAAAGAAGCAGGAAGACGAGGAGGAGGAGGAGGGGGGAGGGATATAATACCTCCAGCGGCGAGAAAGAAACCAGTGCCCCGGTCTTAATCTCTTATTTTACGGCGCTTTAGACGTTTTCGAGCTTGCATTTTCTCATTACTTATTGCAGCAACGTAATTTATTACCGACAAGTCATTTATGACCGCCGTATATAATCCGCGATACGTGAATGGAAAAGGCGGGGCGGGGTGGGGGGACGCGAAACTGTAAATCTTCATTTAGGCCATCTTCAAAAAAAGGACCCTAGCGAAACGGCGGCCCAGGGACGCGCGCCGGCCGCCGGGGAAAATGTTCAATTTACGTTTTCGTTCAATTTACCTTGAAGCCCGCGACGAAATATTAACGGCGACGTTAATTGAGATAAGCGGGATATCGAGGCCACCGCGGTCACGCCACCGTCGCGCGCGGGGGTGACAAAATTTTTATCCCTCGCCGGTACGACCCCCCGAAGTGCGAAACGAATCGCTGATTTCGCTTGTAGACGTACACGTTTCCCCCGCGTTTTACCGGCGTGCCGCGGCCCGGCCGCGATTACCATCGACTCGCGGGAGAAAAATTTAATCCCCGCTCGCGTGGTCTCCTTTTACTGCGGTTTTATCGAGTTTTTACAGAGCCGTGCGCCTCGCGATCGAATAATTCAGGCGAGCCCCGGCGTGGGAGCCGAGAAAGGATCGTTTCGCGATCGTTAATACTTGGATTGAGAGCGGCTGCGGTCGGGGGCTAGGTGATGGCAGAGTTGATGGAACAATCGGGGCGATTAGAGGGAGATTTCTGGGGAGGGAGTTCAGCGAAACAGGTCTTTCGAGACTACTGAAGCTGTAGGACTCTTGAAGATCTAGGTTTCCAGGATCCGTAGGATTTTTTAGATCTTGTAGGGGAACGTGGGGAAAAATTGACTGGCGGGGAAGAGGGAGAGGCATTGTTTATAAAAAATGCAAGGCACTACAGTATACACGTCCATATATCGGAGAGTTTGGTACAAAAGAACACCGGTCGGAGAAAGGCAGTGTTAAATACATTTTTCAAAAGCCAACTTCAATTAAAATATAAATTTAAAACTGCTATTGGTTATAGTTTTTATAAGAGGTTATTATTGAAAGTGGTAAAAGTCCATTTGTAGCTAAAAAATCGTTTATTTTCTTTAACATTTTTATTGATTATTATTGCATAATAAAATTTACCAAGTTTATAATTTTAATAGCATTACCCGAATTGATTAACGTATGCGAATACTTTTAAATTGATTCAGATGCAAAGCCTTAAATAATATCTCAATGTATGAATAAATGAACTTATACCACTTTTAAAAACAAAAGCTCATAGGTAAGTATTGATTTTAAAAATGCTGTAATAAATGTTACATAAAGAATATACATATTGGATTTTCTTTACGTTTCTTCTTAGCGCTACCGTCTTGCCCCACATTCTCCTACATAGCTCATCCAAATTCCCAACTCCCCGATATCTAATTGCAAGTATCAGCGGGGGAAATCTGAGTTTGAATCTTTCGAAGCCCTTTCAAACATAAATTCTAAGGATTTTCATTATTTTTAAGACCTTCCATATAGTTTTCCAAATGCACCCGTTCCTTTATAAAATACGAAGCTCCTCAATATCTGATTTCAAGGATTATTGAAGGAAATCTGAGTTCCAGTATATCGGAGCTGTAAAAGCCATCGAGATTTTCAGTGCGTTTAAAAGCTTCCACATAGCTTTCCAAATGCATCCATTCCTCTATTCGGGCTCCTCAATATCTAATTTCCAGTGTTATTCGAGGAAATCTGATTTCAAATCTGTCAAAGCTGTGAAACCCTACAAAACTCTCTAGCTTTTCACTATTATTTATTAAAACGTTCCACACGACTTTCTAAATGCGTCCATTCTTTTATAAATTTCGAGACTGCTCGATATCTAATTTCCAGTATTATTCAAGAAAATCTACGTTTTAAGCTGTAATACCCTTCAGACCCAGATTCTCTGAATTTTCACTATTTTTAAAATCCAATGTTTTCCAAATTCGTCGCATTCTTCCCCGATTTCGAGATTCCTCGATATCTAATTTCAAGTTTTATTCAAGGAAATCTGTGTTTTAAACTGTAATACCCTTCGCGACCCAGATTCTCTGAATTTTCACTATTTTTAAAATCCAATGTTTTCCAAATTCGTCGCATTCTTCCCCAATTTCGAGTTTCCTCGATATCTAATTTTCAGTATTATTCAAGGAAATCTGTGTTTTAAGCCGTAATACCCTTCGAGACCCAGATTCTCTGGATTTTCGCTATATTTAAAATCCAACGATTTCCAAATTCATCCTATCCCGCCCCAATTTCGAGGCTCCTCGATATCTAATTTCAAATATTAATCAAGAAAATCTGTGTTTTAAGCTGTAATACCCTCCAAGATTTAGATTCTCTGGATTTTCGCTATATTTAAAATCCAACGATTTCCAAATTCATCCTATCCTGACCCAATTTCAAGGCTCTCCAATATCTACTTTCAAATCTCAATCAAATCCGTTAAAGCCTAAACTTGCAAGGTTTGAATCTTCGAAGCTGCCCAGCATGAAATTTAGAATATACTAATATTATTCTCGGAAATTCCGAGCGTCCGGCGTCTGAAATTCACACAGAACGGTATCGAACGATTTGCTCGAAGAACCGTAGACGGTCCCAGGCCAGACTTTCCGCAGTTGTCAGGGCCGTTATGATCTGCGGCTGGCGTCGCGGTTGATAAATCACGGACGCGCGACGTTCGTGGCTCGTGACGCGCGATGAACACGCGCGTACCCGTTCACCGCTGGCGCAGGACAAGCTGAAAGGGTGCGTGCCGCTGTACGGCGCGGGGCACAGTGTGCTTTCATGCTCGGAAATCAGGCGTCTAAATCTAAACGGCGCCGCGACACGACGCCCCCCGCCGCCCCCCCCCCCGCGCGTCGACTAATTACCGTTAACGCGGGCCCGCTTAATTAACGGCAACTTTAACGTCTCGCTGCAGACCCCGTTCATCCCCCCGAGCCTCCCTTTGCCATCTTGACGCACCACCTTCCGATTTCCACGGCTGTAGACTATCTCCGGCGGCGCAGTGCCGCGGGCAATTTTTGTTTTTATTCTCGCTTCGAGAAAGTGCGTCAATAGCGAGGCCGCTGTTATCGGGGAGGGGGTGGGCTTCCATTGAAATATTCAGCGCTGCGCTTCGATCTCGTAGAATATTTAAAACAGAAATTTCGTTCCAGGAATTCAATGAATAGTGTTTAATGGCTCGTCATGGATCGCGCCGACCTCCATTTCTGACGTATCGTTTTCTGATTTCCGGTTACAGGGGGTGGTTAATGTGATTTAATAGTCTCCTCGCGAATTTGCTGCAGGAATTTCGAGTGATATGAAGTTCTGCTATGGACGCTTTAGCAGAAGCTGTTCTGTTCAATCCATTTTCGAGTATTTCTTGGTAAATGGATTTACTTAACTTTGTCGCGTCGATTTTCTTTGGCAAACGGATTATTAAATTAGGTATTTGGAGGTTGGGGGTGTAGAATGCTTGAGACCTTGTAGCGTCTTGTGTTAATAGCAGAGATGGGTACACTTTTTAATTAAATAAAATTTCGAATAACGAATAAAGGGTAAACAGATTATTCGTCATTCGTTTGTTAACTCGAGTTAGCTTTATTCGACACATGGCAAGTAATTTTTTAACTTTTATTCGTTATTGGAAATTCTATTTAAATAAAAATTCCGCCCATCTCGGGTTAATAGTTGCTAGAGTTTTTCCCTTAAACTGTACGTTATTAACCAGCGTTATTCTTTTTATAAAATAATAATTGGTTAGCAGGGAAAGATTATTAAAAAGGAAGTGTGCATTTATTAGTTTGTAATTGAGTTTATTGAAACTAAATAAATACCTATTAAAAATTAGCAGTATGACAGCCAAGACCTGTGCTCTGTTGTGGATGCGCCTTTATAATCCAACTATCGCCGTTTCATTGAGATATTTGTACCTACGTGAAAGTTGTTACGTTCAGCGCAGAGAAGAATTATAGAACGTTCCGCGCTCCCCATAAGCTACTGCTCGATACACCGTTGTCGATAGATACACTGCGAGAGACGTAGAAACTTTGCCCACTTCATGAGTTCACCAGTTAATAGCTCCATTACGGTTTCTCGCCTCGCGTGCTCGCTTCTTTCCTCTTCCGCATGAGTTTCTCATACCTGTCGAATACCTTTAATTCCCTTAGACAGATGGCACGCCTAACGTGACAGTAGTATCTTTGGATTCTCCATAGTGGCCTTCCACTCAGCCGCGCATTAATTAATGGTAAACCGTGCTGGGTCCTTTTGGACCCAAGCGTGACGTTGCCGAGTGCAATAATAGTGGGGGATATTTATTTGAGAAATTTGACAAAATTACTTCTCTACTTCTCTACTTCTCTAATTGTAAAAACAGAACAGCGTTTAAAATTTCTATTAGGATAATTAATGCGGGTCAAAATTGACCCAGGCGTCGATTTCCTTGTGATCACTCGAACCCTCCCCCATCTGAGGGTTACTACCCCCAATATTTTTTTAAATATATAGATACCTTTTTCCATCACAAACAAAATTAACGGAACACCTCAGAAATTTTAATAATAGCGACCCCTAAACAGTTATCACTTCACCCACCCGAGAATTTTCAGTTAAAAATCTCCAAAATTTATCCAAAAACCTTTCTCCATCCTGTATCTCAAATGACACGAAAGATCGAGGTATATGAACCGTGAAAACTGACTGGGAACTTCATGAAGAGAATTAAAGGGGATTCACCCCGAGCGGGTCAGACATGCCCACTTTTATTTCCCAGCAATCAGCAGCTCCACTCCCGGCATTGTAATCAAGACAATTAAACAAGAACGATCGCCGTAGACGTCGTTAAATATTAAATATAAAATCGTGCTGTCGAAATCTTCCCCACCCGTCCATACAATTCTCCTGCCATAATGGAGTCGGCAAACAGTCGCCGCTATCCCCCGAGGGAGCTCCGCAAAGATTCGTGCGTGTGTCGCGCGACGGACACGCAAGAGCAGCGCGTTTTTCCAACGACGTGAACGGATTCGTGGAAATAATGCACGCGTTTTTAATGAACGCGGCTCGGTGTAACGCGGAGATCAAAAGGAAAGGAAATCCCCGTCAGCGGCAACCAGATTTTCCTGTTTTATTTCTAAGTTTTCTGAGAAAATGTGTCACGAGCCGACACGGGAAGCTGAATCGAGCTCTGCTGCGACACAAGCTTGGAGGTTTTCTGAAGCTAAACAGTTGCCTCGAAAGTCGTTATTCGTGAAATCTCTGCGGTAGGCAGATCTCGCCCAGATTTTATTAAGATACAATCAAATATGGGCAACATCCTTTGCCCAACCCTAGTCTCCGTTTCCTTATTCGCTTACGCGTACTCAATAGAGTAAATCCGGAAGACGCGGTCTGGCCGGAGAGTTGGTCGAGTTGCTATATTTCAGACTCTATACGTAAAAACGCGTTAAAGTGCAGACCAATTACTTCTCTAGAAACCAAGTAGTCGAATGAATAGCGTCATTTCGCTTCCTTCTGTTTTTCTGGATTTATAGGCTATAAAAGGTAAATTGAGGTTAGATTTAACCTCTTTTGTCAAACAGCCGTGTACCGAATCGGATTTAAAATATACTTCTAAGTTTAATTTTCGTTTAATGTTTGGGATAATAAGATAGTAGAGGTATTGAGGGACAATGCAGCCAAAGGTATTTGGCCATCTTAACTCTTCCTCCCAAAGCTAACGAGAAGACCATCTCTCGCTGCAGAAAGGAGAGATGGTCGAGTTATGATTTTTTTTATTATTTTTGTTTATTTAGTTTATTTATTCACTTTTGTATTCATTTGCCTTACTAATAGCCAGTAGGTAGTTCACTTTCTCTTTGACGTGTTCCTTTCTTGTTTAGGGTAAACAAATTAAATATCAATAGATATCATCGAATAAATGTCAAGTTTTTCTGAATCAGCATAAAATTCTGAACGTATAGGTTTGTTCTGATAAAATAAGTAATATCTATATTAGTTTTAATAGCCATTTTATATTAGGTCGGCCGTGAATCCCGGATTTACCCTACATATTGGGAAACCAAGTGGAGGCGTGTCTTAGATTTCAGCGCTGTGGTGGTAAGTTGGCAAACTATTGCAAGTAGGCCCGGATCCCACCAAACATTGCGAATAAGTATTTATTAATCGAAGAAGTAAAAATTTCGTGTGCAAAAATATTGAAAAACACTCGTTTTTCATAACATGTCTATATAAACACTGATAATCGTATGGTCTTCGACGGATTTCGGCCTACTCACAGTAGTTTAATTTTCTGTCACTAGTTCGCGTATCGAAATTCTTGGTTTCCCAATACATACAACCCACAACGCTGTGTCTATTACCTACACCGAGCGTCATCGTCGAAAAGAAAACCATTCCCTTCCTCGATAAATTCCACCGACCGCTTCATGCATTCGATGCACCTTGAGTCGTATATTCAGTAGTCCCTATCGCAATATCTTTAACCAGCCAACGTCTTGCAGCGCGTCTCACGTCCAACGCCATCATCTGCGTCCTCCATTCTCCGTGTCCCCCCGCAAAGGAGACGTCTAATGCCCATCTCTCTCCTCCCACCGTGCGGCGAGGTTATAGATTCATAAACGCTCGCGTCGATTGGTAATTTATACGAGCCTCGGCGCATTACGACACGCCACTTGGACGAAACTCTCGGTTCGCGCGGCGTGGGCGTCGCGGCATTTCCAAGCCCCCTATGCAAATCGCCACCTAACATTTATCGAATCGTGACCCCGGCGGGCACGGGGCGCGCCGAGCCGCGCGTTCGCGGGGGACTCGATGAAAAGAACGCGCGACCCCCTGATAAGATCGCAACCAGCGCGAAGCGACGCCTGAGAAACGCTGGACACGCGGGGTACAGTGTCTATCGGGGCCGATTGTACGTTTCCAATCGCGTTAAACATCGATCAGCCCGCCATTTTTCCGTGTACCGGCTGGCTGGAGATTTACGAGCCGTGCAAGGGCCTCGATTTTTCCGCGAGCCAGCTCCGTGAGTGTGCCGGGCGCTTTGCGAGAGCCAGCGAACCGGAAGGAGCATTGTCTTCGATGGAATGTTTTCGAATGGGGCCCGATGGAAGGCTGTCTTTTGTTCTTCTGACGGTAGATCCTGAGACTCCTGCGCTCGCGGAACTTCTAGGAGTGTAGGATGGATTTTTAATCGTTCGGGAAGTGAGGTTATGGAGTGTGCTAGATCCTATTACGTACCTTTCAGCTTTGGAGACTGGAAAAGGTGTTGAAAGATATGCAGAATTTCCTAAGTATGTGATTGTATTCGCAGCAATTCCCCTAACTACGACTCTTCGATTACTATTTTCTGAACTCTATAAATACCGAAACCAACGGGGCGCCACCTATGATCCAATCGCCGAATGCTTCCGATAGAAGTTCGACATGCATGGAGAACTTACCTTAGCCCCCTGGCGGAGGAATTCCTAACTAGATGTACTACCCAAGCGCTGCATGCGACTTTCAACTATTCTCTTTAAAAAACAATTCACCACAGTCGTTTCTCAAACGGGACAATAAACTAAACGTTGCGAAACAATGTTGTAGACATTCCTCTAAACATAGAAAAATCTACTCAGTGACCGTATTCTGTTTACCACTGACTCGTGCCTACGTCCAGGGAATGAATAAAATGTTTCATAGGAGGCGAAGCATGCGCGACAAACGTTCCAGAAACAATTCAAACTCCAGGGCCTGGTGTGTGCGCGGCTTACAATAAAAAGAATTACCGGGTGGAAAGTCGGCTGTAAATTTTTTCGAGTCGCTGGTCTCGTTGCGCGTTTCCAAGGCTAGGGGAACGCGATGCGTTCCATTTGCATCGCGATGCACGTCGGGCATTTAGCGGCTCGCGTTTCACCGTGAAACCGAAGCAAACGAGACACGTTTTTACGGCACGGCCCCGAGAAAACAAATGCGATAAAGTTTATGCCAGTCGTACCAACGGCGGGGCCGTCGTTCCCTCTGATAAGGAGGTCGGTCCACATCGCCGAGGAATGCGGAAAAATCGAGCCTCCGTCGGCGTCTATCTGAAATCTAGCGGCCTCTATTCGATCTCTAGCTCCGGCGCACGCTTATTGCGATTCCTTTATGACAGAACTTGCGCCGGGGCGAAATTCCGGCTGGAACTTGAAATTTGAGGTTAGCTTTAACGGCGACGTTATGGCTGCATCTCGCCTTTTACGCGTTCGCGCACACTTTTATCGGGATATTTACGTTCCCTTGTGTTTGACGCGTAGTAAAGACGTTGCTGATGTTATTAGATGCGCGGCTGTTGAGGTAGACTTCGTGGGATTGGTAGGAACGTGGCCAGGTAATGTAAGTCATCACTTGGTTAACGACTTCGTTATCCGCCTTACATCAGATAGGAATATGGAGGCTGAGGATAGGTTAGAACTTGAAGTGCTTCATGGTTGATGGGAGTTTTAAGAGAACCTTAAAAACAGTTGATTCTTTTCATTCCTCGCCTCTCAATCCTTCCAGTCCGCGTGCCTCACAAGTGGTACACCAAAAGAATCCCTCAAACTCTCTGGTATCTACGCACTTAATCCTTTAAGATCACACAAATGATATCTTCAAGCTTTTCATCCTCTTATCCAACTGTCCACCCAGCTCCCCTGGTTATTCAGTGGAACCAGAGCCAGTAGACACGAGTGGAGCATCTGAACAACCCTCTTCCCTCCATCAACCCCTGCGCAACGACGACCGGCGAGCCCAGCAGTTGGACGCGCATACACGTCCACCCGACACGAGTCAACCAGCGGGACAATGGAACCTCTGATCACGATGAAACAATGAAACGTGCGATTAGCCAGAAGAGGCCAGACAGCGTAAACACGGCAATTAGCCCAGAAACGGCGTGGAATGTCGGGAGCGCGATGACAAAAGGGGCACCGCGATACGCGCCCCGGCGGGGATAACCACAGGGAGAAAGGAGGCCGCGGAAAAATCTGATCGCGACGCGTAGCAATTTTCTGATAGCGCGGGCGAAACGAGGACATCCCTGTGATTCACCTGGCGGATCTAAGAGCGCCGTCCGCGCTTTCCGTCGTTCCGACGGCATTCGGCCGGGCGAACAGCCTCGCTCGTTAAATCCACGGAGCATTTGTCTTTGCCGAGGCAGCCGCGTCGACTAACGAATCACCTGTCGCTGAAACAATGCTGCTCGCTGCTTCGGATATGTACCCGCGGAACAATCCTCCGCGTCAATTCTGCCGCCAGACGTTAACGGGCCAGCGCATTGTGGACTTGGAGCCGCGTAAAACGGCACACGGATCGATCGCGGACACCCTTGGATCTGGCCAGGGTAACGACGGTTCGCTTTTCTTGCGAAAGATGAACCCGCGAGCATGGACACTTGAGGTGAACACAGGGGTACTGTTCTGGGTGATGAAGGATGTGGTGTGGGCTACAAGTAGGTGATCTCTATCTTTGTTGAGGATTTAGGTTGGATGAAGGCTGGTGGCACAGCGCTAGAGGGCTGTGATGCAGTGAATAATCCAGTGTTTCTTGTAATTTTGTGGGTACAACTACTGGTGTGAGAGTTCAAACGTAACTACTGGGATGATGAAGTCAGTGCTTACACGATTCTAAGGAGTCAGGGGAGTTCCCCTAGTACCCATTCGGAATTGAGACTCTTGCCCAGGTGGCCTCAGCACTGGTGAGCCAGTTGGGGTAGCCTGGGATCCCCAGTTCCCGTCTTGAGGACATGCTTCCTGGGAGCAACCACCCATGAAGCGAACCCCAAGTCCTGGGGATGCTACTCTGAGGCAATGAGCACACTAACCTATACTTTGCTAGTTTTTCTAGCTTCTACCCTTAACGCTACCCGCACGTGCGGCAAAATCTTCACCACATCTGTCCCCCCAGCAACACAGACAGGCCCAAGGGAAAAGAGCGCAGAATACTCGCTAATGACTCAAATAAACCTGACTAAATTCCCCCAACGGAACATACAAAATATGAATTTTTACTCCCAACTGACGACGCCAGCGCCACCCCACCAGTCAACTCCATAACCCCAGCTGCCCGTCAGCGCGCGGCACATACGTCCCTCTCTGCGTGCAACGACCGACGAGCAATTATACAAACTTTCCCGTCCCGATCGCGGTGGCATATTTCATTTAATCAACCGAAACGAAAGTGTCGCGCACCGTCTGCCAGCGGCCGGGCGGCCGTGCATCATTTTTCTCCCCCCCCCCCTCCGCCTCTCCCCCGCGTGTTTTCCACGGTTTCCGGTGTCGCGCGTCCGTCTCTCTATCGGCGGCGGCTATTTCCGCCGACGTGACGCAAGGATAATACATCACCGGGGGCCCGTGTCCTCGCGCGTGTCATCGTGTTACACACGCCGCAAGGGTTAAAGCAGCGATTCCACGCCGCGCGTGCTCCCCCCTACGCCCCTCCTGCCCCGTCGCGGCGGAACGGATCGTTAATATTTGATTTTACTGGGCTGACGGGAATGAAGAACAACCGGGAGGACGGTTACGAGCGAAAAAGAAACTTCCATCTGGAGGCGAGCCAGCTCGATAAATTCAGACGCCTGGTTTCGCAACGGTGCACGTCGCATCGGGCATTCCTCGAGTCGCCGTGTCCTTGTTGCAGCTGCGTCTTCGTCGCGCGGCTGACAGGTGAAAGGTATTGCAAACACTTTGCCCCGGTCGTGCAATAAAATCTGAATGTTATGATACGGCGAAGACGGGGAGGGGGGCGATCAATTCCATATCGCCAAGCGAGCTTTGTCTACGCGATGTCTGCTTCGTTGCCTGGTACTAGACCAGTGGATGGATAAAATGGCTCTAAAATAATAATTCCGGCGAAGATGACACTAAAGGCGAATTTACACTGTCCACTTTACTTGAACAATGAAGTTCATTGAATAAAACTGAGAGGCGAATATTTACACATTTCAATGAAAATGAACAAACTGATGCAATTAAAAATGGGGTCGAAGCAAATTATAAACAACTTGTGAACATTATTATTATACACCATTATAAAATCGAGAGGTACTCAAATTTTTTTATAATATTCTTATCATCTTTAACAACAAGAAACGGTAATTTCCACTGTTCACTTTGCTTTCAATTTTGTTAAATCACCCAAGGACGTTCGACCAAAGTGAACCGTGTGAATTCGCCTTAAGCAATGATTCCAGCGACTCGCGGGGCGACTAGCGAATAGTTTCTTAAATAGCCGTTTAGTGGTGAAAATAGTTCGGTAGCCCGGCGCTTGGAGCTGCAAATGAGTGTTCGGATCAAAGGGAGGGATCAAGTGGTCGAAACTACTATTTCTGATGGCATGTTGGGACGATCAGTTGCTGTCACGAGCGAATAGTTGCTTTCATAGTTGCTTGGTGAAATGACCACTTGAGTGATCAGATATGTACTTGGACTTTGGAACGCGCAATGAATTATTGAAGCCCAGTTCTATGAGGATCTGGATTGTTAAATTAATTGCTTGCTATGCGAACGAAATAGCTCTGCGATCACTGCCTCAGAGATTCTAATAGTTGATCAGCTACATTCGGCAGTGTAAATATGTGGTTATATAATCGCTCGCCCAGTGACCTAAACAGTTATACGAGCAGTGGAGATTTAAACAGTCGGGGGATAAGTTGCTCTGGGATCTGAATGATTGCGTGATCAAGTGATTAGAGATCTAAATAATTGCGTGATAAGTTACTCGAGTAACTGAGAAATCTCGTGATCAGTTGCTTAGAGATCTAAGTAGTTTCCTGATCAATCGCTCAGAGATTAAAACAGCTGTACGACCAGTCTACCAGATATTAAATACACACGTTATCAGTCGCTTAGAGGTCTAAATAATTGCGCAATCGGTTGCTCTGGAATCTGGCTAGCCGTTTGACTGCTTTGCCACGGATCTGCGTGATTGTCCAGTCAATTTCTGGGCAGTTTCTTAAACCAACGGTTAATTTGAATAAGTGTAGGCGTGGACAAATAACACTTCTTAATTTCAAATCCTTAATTGCACGAATACATCAACATCGGTAGTTTTTAGAGGTTAGGTTATCAACAGCTGACAGTTGGACCTCGCCTTTTGCACTCTACTTCTACTTCTACATATCTATACCATTATATAAAAATGTTCGTGCCATGTATTTACGTATATTTGAAAACCCAAAACTACCGAACCGATTTCGATTAACCACATACCAGAAGAATTTTTGTTTTAATGGCACTGCTATAGGTTATAGAATAATTCCCAAATCGATGCGCAGAGGGCGCTGCATATACTTTTAAAATTAAATTTTAAATTAAATGAGCACTGAAAGTCTAATTTATATTTTGCTAACACCCACTATATAATTTCTAACTCTATTATTTTTCTCTTTCTTGTTTTCTTATATATACTCGTTTGTTTTTATCTTTTTCTTACTTTCGTAATGTCTACTGATGCAATACAGAATTATTATTATTATTATCCTTCTTCTCAAAGGATTTTCAAAGCGACTTTATCCCCAATCTCCTGTTTTTCCACTTCACCGTGATTATATTACTTCAAACATCCCGGAAGTCCCGCATATCCGACAGTCCTTTAAAATACTCGATACGCATCTCCTGAAAGGTATCATCAAAATCACTTTCCCTGCATTCTTCCTTCATTCATTTAAGCTTAGCAACAAATCCTATAGCCTCAGAATCCTATTCCCAAACAATCGCAAATCGTTCGCGAACAAACATCCCCGCATTGTTTACCAAAAGTCACTGAACGCTGACCCGCCGTCCCGACGGCAAATCATTCAGCCGCGGAAAATATCGGCGAGCCAGGGGGTGGGGGATGGTGGAAAACAATCGATCGATTCAATTTATCAAAAAAAAAAAAAACGGGGCGGCTTTTTTTCGCCCGAGGCTGTATAAATTTGTCTCCATTTGCGACTGGAGCGCCATGAGCCGCGTCTATATACCGTGTCGGGCCGGGGGTTGGAAATGGACGGCGCGCCTGGCATTCTTTCCGTTTCCCCTGTCACGATTATTCGTGAGTAGCAAGCGGAGTGGAAAGCCGTCGATACGTCAAATCGACTCGGCAGCCACCCTTTTTCTTCTCCGCGCCCGGCGAGAGGCTACGAAGACACACCGTAGGGCGTCGATGGCGCGCCGGTAAACTCAATCAAGAGATTCCATTTGCATTTCGACGTCGAGGCGCGTAAACCCACGGTTCGCCAGCCACCCTGCCAAATGCATGCCCCTCGTGTCGATAGTGGAGAAGAATTTCATTGGCCCTCCTTTTTTACCCGGTACTACTTTTATTTCGGCAGATCGCTCGAGTACCGTCGATCATTCTTATGTTGAACGATAGGCGGAGTGAGTGCGGGGGATGGAGATAAGACGGTTGACATTAAGAAGACCCATGTACGGATTTCGGTGAGAAATCTGTTGCGGGGTTTTTCTTGAAGAGTGAAAGTCAACGCCAGTTTTTATTTTTATTCTTATGCGGGCACTCTACTCGATCTTATTCTACAGTTTCGATCAATGAAATTGCACACTGTCTCTCCTAACGATCTGAGGAACCATAGCGAATACCCCTAAGCAGTGGCAGGCTTGAAACATCAGACAATATGTTAAAAATGTTATTGACCTTTTAGTAGCTTGCAAATAAAATAGAAGTTTCAATATTACTCCTGGATGCAGCTAAAACTTTCGTTGTGTTACTATTTTAATAAAAAAATTTAATAAAATTATTTCTCGATGATACTTCAAATTTAAGGTAGTTCCTAACTAACTATGTTAGTCAAATTAGGGTTCGGTAATAAACGATAAATATAAAGTAGTATGGTACTATAGAAATAATAATAATTTTTAACATCATGTATATATATTTTAAAAAGTTCAATGTTGATATAAATAATTGTAATACGATAATAGAATATTAAATTGGTTAGCGTAGAGAATTGGAGCAACAGATCTGACAACGTCGCATTCATTCGGAGGGTTTTTTATAACCAAAATATCAGAAAAAATGTTCATATGAATTTGAATCGCCCTGCGCTATTTAAATATCTAAACATATCTATTGTGCGATGTTGCTACGTTGACTGTTTACGTAGTTTCTAAAAAATTTGCACGTAAACCTATTTTTTTATGGGCATTTACGAAGAAACCATGTGATCAGTTTTGAGAAATTAATAAATTCATTTTCTGATACTTCGATGTACTTTTGTGCCAATTTTGGTACACTTCTTGAATATAGTTTTCCTGTTTTAAAAGAAAAACTGAAACTACAACTCTCTTTTTTCGACCCTACCGTATGGCACTGTGTTAAAATGCATCTACTTTAATTAACAATGTCTCGATAACTATGTGGTAAATCGATTTTAAACTTTGTACAAGGGTTTCTTGCGTTCCAAATTAGTTTTGACCGAAATTTAAAACAATCCTTGAATTTAGTAGATTATTCAGAAACTACCTTAAGAATATAATAAATAATTTTGATTCAAAATGTTCTCTGTCACCTTAAAATATGTATAAATCAATACCAAAAATACTTTTACACTATGTGTTATTTTTCTTGAAAAAAAATCCTACATTTTTTAAAAGATTACAAGAGAATGTACCCTTAAGTCTTCCACCCTTAGGGTTAGAAGAATACCCGTACTTAACCCTTCGTTGACACACCTCTTTTTTCGATCAACTTTGACATACCTGGGTGGCTCACACCCAGAGCAATTTTTGAACGAGTACCATTCTCATTCAAAAAATACAATAATTATAAAAAAAAATAATCATGTGCCACTTTCAAGGTCTCTAGAATGTATTCCAATAATTTTTGGACTGAAATTTTGTCGCAGTTTTTATAAAAAAAATTCTAGATTACCATGTGTCGAAAAAAAAGAAGAAAAGCACAAAAAATTGTAACTTTTACAAATTTCAATATTAGAAGCTAAGAATCTATAGAGTTGATGTTCGGATATAATATTTTGAGAGAAAAAATAGTTTGTAAGCCGGCTTTGAAAAAAAGGTATTTATTTTGCACATAGAAGGTTCACAGCGTCAAACTCAGCTTATGGGTGGCTCACACTCAGCGCGTCAACGAAGGGTTAAACCTCAAACAACAAATGACCTCCAAAACAGTTCCCCATAAGAAATTCTCACAGGAGCCACGCACGTTCACACGACAGTCAACCCGTTAACTCGCCTCGAACCCTGCGAACAGCCTACCACGCTCCCAGAACCATTCCCAAGACAATCCAATATCCTCCAACGGCAGCCTCCTCCGACACACATATCGGCAAGAATACCTCGCGTATCGACGCAGGAAAAACGACCGCATCCGTCCCGACCCCTCGGCGGAGGAGCCTCAGGAGTGGTCGTCTGCAAACTTTGATTACATCTGCCAGCGGTCCATCTAAGCCGGCGCAAATATAGAATGCGTACCGACACCATATTCCTGGACACGTCGTCGCGGTCCCTCTTCATCTTCGGTCTTCCGCCTCGGCCGCCACCCTAGGCGACTTCCTCCGTCGATAGGCCGAGCCGACGCGGCCTCGCCAGGCACCCGTGGAAACGTATTTAAGCGCGGATGTCCCGGCGACGCGAAAAGTAATTTCGTTAGCCGGCCAGCACGTGAGCCGACTGTCAAAAGTGCGCGCCCACGCGATGAAAATGTGCCGCACGGGGCGCGATTGGATTTCCTGGCGGACGTCATTGTAGCCGGATAAATCGAATCAACGGGAAGGTACACCGAGCAGGAGTCGTCGACTCGCGGCGTGACAGGCAACCCGTGGCGATTCCCCCCGATTATGTATCGCAGTCAGTCTTTCCTTCTGCTTTCCAGTCCGGCGACTTTCATCGGGGCATCGCTGGTTAGGTAGCTGAGACAAGGTGGGGAGGGAGGATAGGGGAGGAGGGGATTTTCTGGCTTTTGACTTGGCGGACTTCGTTTCTGACTTGGAATCTCGACGATGCTTCTGAGGACTTTCTGCTGTGGAAATGACTTGGGTGGTTTATATGGAGACTCTGGATGGCTTGGGTGTCGTGGATGTACTGGGTGGGATGTCCAGTCTGTGCTTTGAGGAATATTGATTAATTCGCGTATTTATGAGCTTTTAAAGCTATATTTATATGTGTATTTATTATTTTTAACACGCGAATATTTTGGTGGCGTTTTGCCAAACTTTTGTTTATTGGGATTATATTTGAAAAATGGCTTTATAATGTCAATTTCAAAATATTTATATTACTACATGTTATTTCTCTGAATATCAGCTCTGTTGCTCCAGAAATTTCGTTCTTTTCGTTAAGAAAAAATTTGGAATCGATTAAATTGCTGAAGCATGTCATTAAGGGGTCATTCTACTTTCATAGGCCGGAAAATAAGACTATTTTTAAATTTTTTTCTCCGTAAATATAACATATAATGCAACAAATCTTTTTAGTATTTATTAAGCCACTCTTATATCATATAAAAAAATATTTAAAAGAATTTTCTTAATTTGTTTTGAAAATTTAAACGTGGTTATCTCAAAACGCCATTTTTTCAACTGGTGCAGGTGATTGCAAACAAACTATTTGATCAATCAGTCTGAAATTTTCACACGTTACTCAGCACATCAGTGGGTATAACAGGGACCTCGGAAACCTATTTTTATTAACAATTTCATACTTTTTACAAGGCAAAATGATTGACAAATTCACCGCATTTCGACACTTAAACTTCAATCCTCCGTCATCTTGTTATTTTTTTATCAATCAATCCCACGATAACTACACTCATAATGACTACAACACACTTTGAATTTTTGGTTTTGCATGAATCGTTCTCCCAGAATCACCCGCACCAGCATTATATCGCTTTTTCAAGGCGTTCACATCAGTGCGATATATATTTAAAAAGAAAACAGTTAAAAATTAGAAACAGATTCTTTTTTATACTATCAATAAGTGTATTAATAAGTAGACCAAATATTATTTACCTTGAACATTCCATTTCCTAAAAAATAAATCCTACAAAATGACAATTTTTCACGACTTCACAGTGGAATGACACCTTAATCAGACATTCCCAATGAATATCCTAGCATTCATAGAATTTTCAAACTTACTTTCTCCCAATTCAATGTAAAATTTTCACGGTTCAACAATTTTTTACGATTCACTGAAATTCTTCTCTTACGCTGACGTTGCGTCCCAATGTCTTCTTACACATACTGATCTACTGCTTGAGTTCATCACCAACGCATGTTAGCACTTACTTCTCGAGAAATTACGAGTGGCGATATTAATCGCACTTACCCTCCAATTATTCCTCTCCGCGCTGTTATCGCACCGTAAAAATTCCCCGATAATTGCCGCTGCGACAGCAAATCAGTTCTCCCCAGCAATCATTCGCAATCAGAAGGATCCAATTGCGCACAGCTCCGCCTAATAAATCACGCGTCCTAAACGCCGTCCGAGTTTCGCTTTCCAAGCTGCATAATCGAACCCCGTAAACCGAAGCATTCTTCGCGTTACCTGGCCAGTGTCTCGCTTCAATTACCGCCCCATCATGCGCCATTAGCTTTCTTCAGCCGGCTACCGCGGCCGTCGTGCCCTCACGCCAGAAATTAATTACCCGCGCGATAAAGCACCTCCGGGATCTTCCAATATCTAGGTGAAATCGTTTCCTCGCCAATACAGAAAGCCCATTTCAGACCAGCCGCCTCGCGATTTAATAACCAAAGGAACCCTGCGCCGTGGTCACGGGCGATAGCCATTATCGCTCGTCGAGAAGATGGCCATTTTAATTGAACACGACAGAGACCGCCGCGGAAAGCCGCGTTAGCGTTCCTGGAAGCACAAATCTGTCGCTCGAAGCGTTCCGCCCTTCTGGCACTCCGAACTTGTACGTTTCATCGCGGACCGTGCCATCGGCCGGCTGTGAATGGCTGCGCAACGATGGACCACGAATCTGCCATCTCCCCTTGCCCTCCCCCTCCTCGGCAGGTCGTTCACTCTACGCGGAATCGGTCGCGTACGAGTTTTTAGAGATCGGTAAATTTAAACCTCACCTATTGGGATATTTCTGCCCCGCGGAGACGGACGTGACTGGGTTACTCGCACTTCCGCAATTTCGAATCGCGCGAGGGAATTGGCAGCTGCTGAAGCTGCGCTGCGTCTTCTGGGAAGATACTGCGGCGAGGCTTCGACGCGGCGCGGCTTCTTTTTGTCGGCCGAGGTGTGGGAATGTTGTCAGAGGGAATTGGCCCTTTTCGAGTAACGAAGGTACTCTGGGATTCTCATTGATGCTTAGCAAGTTTGAAACACGTCTTTTGACGGCCGGGCTCGGGTCAGTTAAGAAGTTTCTAGCTCAATATTTGAGCCGGTTAACGGGCAGCGGTGTAAAAACCGGCGAGGGAAATTGAATCTGGTTTTAGGGTGATTACGCGAGCGCAAGGGGCTGCGTGTTAATTATTCCTTGGTTATAGGGATCTTAGGAGTTTCTCAGATATTTCTTCCAATGGGGAAGCTGGCTTCAACTTTTTGCCACTCGCGGCGCCACCGGCGAACGTGCCACTTGTCATCGGAGTTTTAAATAAATAAATTGAATGTAACAATATGATAAAAGGATATTTGTCTGTCTAAATAGTTAAGGGGGTTTATTATTGTTGATGTTGGGATATTTGAGTTAGAATTTATGTCTTTATATGCATCTACATATGTGGAGTGATCAAGTAGTTAGGTTAGGGCATATTGTCATCAATAATAAACAGGGTTGCCACCATATAAATCCCAGAGCGTCACACATTCCAACCCGGAGATTCGATTATAAATCCGCAGATGGAAGAAGCAAAAAAATGTTTTGTTCTCGAATATTCGGAAACAAATATGCAATTCTTTTAACCTCAAACAATTCAGAATAAAATTGATACCATTGTATAATACCACAATTTCCTATTATCTCATTTCTTTCTACAACCCGGAGATTTTTCCAGGTAAAACCTGAGCCCGGAGATTTGCTTCGAAACCCGAAGTCTCCGGGCGAAAAACGGAGAGGTGGCAACCCTGATAAAAAATAAGGAAGAAGGTGTTTTGGTTGAAAAGTTCTTATTATTATCGTAAAAGACTATTCTAAAATTTAAGGCAGCCATGGAAAAAATTTGAAACTGATACATCATAATGCACTTTTCCATAATAAACTTTTAGGTTGGCGAACAGTTAAATATCCACAATTGCACCTTTTGTTACCATTTTAATTCTAAAATCAGAAATCAGCAAATAACAAAAAAAAAAATATAAATAAACACAGCTTCTAATATTATAAGAGCATTTTAGTTTGCTACGTGCGATAGTGGCGCCCTCGGAATGTTGCGCCAGCCGCCCCATTGTTGGCATCACTGGTTTCATCGACAGCGAAGAGTAATTCTTTAGCCATCCAGCACGATTCCCTCGACCCCCGCGCGGGGCTGTAACTCAGGGTTATTAGAAACTGCCGGCGAAGGAACGCGGGGCAGTCTCAATGACATTAAAGAGCGTGAAAAAAGAGGAACACGGAAACTAAAGTTCGCGAGGCTCGGACGTGGCTGTATTATAACTCCCATAAGAAAATTAAAAAAGTTTCCACGGTATATTAAAGAGAAATATGCGTGGCGAACGGTTATTGTGGATTCGATGAAAGCATGGAAAGACTCGAGTAATATCCTGCAGTGATGTCCTGGAAAGGGGAATTAGCGAAGATCTAAAATATAATTGAAGTGTCTTTGCAGAAAACACTGCAACTGCCAGAAATCAAATTTTTCAGGATCGAGAAAAACTTCCTTTATTTTAAATTATTTACAAAATTTGATTTGTTTTAATTGCCAAATATGCTTACGTATACAATAATTCAAACGAATCACAAAATTTTCTATTTCTGGCATTGATGTAGTCCAAATTTGTGAAAAAAAGAATTGCATTTTTAGAAACTAGATTCTCTTAGTTCTAAGGAAAATTGAAAGTACCATTTATTTACCATTCTTTAGCACAATTGGTAATTTATTTACAAAGGGAAATTGCATTGATATTCTATGCTATAGTATTAACACTGACACGCAGAACATTTTCCGTTAAAAACAATAACTAATTTTCGCACTTACAGTTGTTTTCCGCGAAACCTCGTCAATTCTCAAAAGGAGTTTAGAAAAAGCGTGTCGCGCTTTCGACGAATATCGACGTCTTTTTCGAGCGTTCCGAATGGCGTCGAGGGTGGGAGCACGGCGGAGGGATGACACCGCGTTGTCATATTCTTCGTATTGGCTTCGTTAGCCGCTGCCAACCGCGCTCGTTTTGCCTTCACGGTTAATCGAATGGACGATAAAGTGGATTACGCGACCAGGCTCGGCTGCTTCCGATTCGATAACGCCGATCGATCGTTCCTCGATCTGCAAACGACGTTCCTGCCTCTTCTGCTGTGTGGGTCGCGATAATTTTGTTTACATAAAAGGGGACACCGTGGCTCAGATAAGCTTACTAATTTTTTGCGATTTACTTTCCGAGCGAATAAATATTTCGTAGACTCGGCACACTTTACATCGAAACAGATCGAATTCCCGTACTAAAGATTCCTTCAAATATAACGAGGAACCTCGATAAGCTGGCGTTGCAATAATCATTCCGGCGAAATTCTCCTTCACAGGTGTTTGAAATATCTGTTTATACATGCTCGCTGCAATGGCCACTTAAGGGGCACGGCCAGGGTATTGGGGAAGGGGCCAGAAGACGAAGAAACGAGAGGCAATAAAAGAAGGGAAAATAGAGAAACGAGAGTAGAAATGCTGGAGAACGAGGGGCAGCAAATAATAAAAGAGTGGCTAAAAGAAGAAGCAGAAAAGAGAAAATAAAGGAAGAAACTGGGGGAATAAGAGTCAACGAGGAAATAAACGAAGGGAGCAGAAGGAGCACAGAGAAAGTGGAAGTAAGAGGAAAGAAAGGAGCAACAGAAAGGAAGAGCGAATGAGCTACATATTAAAAAGAAGGTACCAGAGGAGCAGAATAAAAAGGCACTAAAACACCTAAAGGATGAAAGCTGTGCCAATAGCAGAGGAACAAACGAAGCAAAAAACCGGGGAAAATACATTCCAGCACAAACCATCTCTCAAATTCATATATCAAGTCGCAAACGCTCGTGGCAAGTGTCGAAATCGCGCCGTTTCGTAGGCGACAGTGTCAGTGGAAATAAAAGCAAGTGAAAATGGTAACTGTACAGGGCGTGGTATTTAAAATACAGGCCCCCGAGCGTCTCGTCGACAGGGACGCGTTGATAGCCAATCCTCTTGATAATCGTTAAATGAAAAAACGTGTTCACGGTAAGGTAAACACGAGCGCGGGAAAAATCTGTCGAACCAACACCAGTTACGTCGACATCGATCAACACTTGTTCCCCGCGTCAGCCCTCGCGCGTGACTTCTCGCTTCCACGAGGAGGGTGGACGCGGCACGCAGCTGAAACTCGCCGCGGAAAAAAGGCCAACTTTCTGCTCGCCTCGCAACGCTCACCAGCTTCGACCCAGCAAGAATCTATCGCTCGAAAAACAGCTCTGCACCGACTTTTATAATAACTCATATTCCTAACTTTTCGTTTCTCTCTCGGATTGAACAAATATTGGAAACAGGCTCGCTAAAGAAGCGATTGATAATCGTTGCAACTCGAATTTGTGCCTCCAAACGCGACGATGAGTGCCCGCGAAATTTTTTAATGGCTCTTTAATTTCCCGGCGGGAAATATTGCTTTTCGATGTTTCGAAATGTCACTGATTTCGAATTCGCTCGTGGAAAGTGGCGCTGATGGCATTGCTATTTTTTCGGCGGCTCTTTTTGCTTCTGCGGGAAAATATTGCGTTTTGATTTTTTTAGCGTTTTAAAACTGTAAATGGTAATTATTTAGAAAAGGGCAGTCCTTGTCGATTTCGATGACATTGAAATATGTTGTCAAAGTTAACATTGTGAACAACTTTTCCCTATACGTGTTACTGTCTCTTGAATTTAGTTTTCGAGATATTTGCAAAAAACTGTGATCGGTGGTTGGTTTGGGTTAAATTGTAATCGGTCATCGAAATCGGTGAGGACGGCCCTTTTGTAAATAATTACCTTGGAAAAGAGAGATTGAATCAAAGATATTACGAAATATTCGATCTGGTGTTTCTCTATAAAAATTCAGCGTGATTGATTAACTTCGTAACCCAATATACGATATTTGTAAATAAATTTCTTTGTAATTTACTAGGAGTAATAATATTGAAGTATACCTGTAATAAGTTTAACTCGCATTCAATACCCACATTGGAAGCGTGTACCGGGAGAATACAACGCAATCATACCGATTTATCCATCAAAAGAGCGAGGCGACTGAATGGTTGACCTATACTACTGAAACTGAAATTTCCGCGAGCCACCGAGCCGGCGATTCAGTCTCCACTCGTAAATTCGGGCCACAATTAGCCCCACACGCGATTCTTAAGCAATCCATCGCGCAGTCTGACATTCCGCCAGCCGAAACGCGGAATCGGGAACAAAAACGCCTGGGAAGCCTTGCGTTTTCCCTTCCACTCTCAGCGGAGCGACGCTTTTGCCCACTTACCGCGCAATTATACCGCCGCCAGCCAAAAGCGCAACGACAATATCCAGGGGCAGAAAGACAAAGGGTGTCCGGAGGGGGGCGGGGCGGGAAAAATAGTGAAACCGAAAGAGAATGCGATCCAAAACGCTGCCGCCGCGGTGAAATTAAAATCTCACGCAAGGCTTAAAAGAGCCGCTAAAAACACTCGTCCGTCTCGTTTCGCCGTCGAACTCGGGCCGTCGGGGAACGGAAACGAGGAAATAATTTGCGTTTCCTCGCCGTCGCCGTCGGTTCGGGGAAGGAAAAGGAGAATCAAAAAAATAGAGAGGAAGGAGGGGCGGGGGAGAGAGAGGAAGAAAGGATTCGTACGGAGAGAAGTCGTCGGGGTAGGCCTGCCTCGTTACTCGCTCCTACGTCTGCCGGTTTTTGCCAGGCAAAAAAGTTCCAACTGAGGGAAGGGGAGGGGGAGAAGGAACCAATTTAATAAGGCCTTAATAACTTGGCTGGACCGGGGCTGCAGACGGCTGTGTTTGACGGCTACCCCTATCTCGGGCTTCCTCCACGGGGAAGAGCGAATTCACGCTTCCTGGTTACGGAGTGCAGCACGGGAACAATGATACTAGGCAGACGAGCCTCGAGTTGGCCATCGACCTTCGTCGTATCATTTTCGAATTCGACGAGTGGGGTCGAGTCATTTTGGTGGACCTGTAGATCTTGAATCAGTCTACGAACACCGACTTTGGTTATTTTAGTTAGAAATAAATTTATGAAGCTTTGGCATGGATTAAAGGATCCGTTAGGTGAAACCATTTTTCACATTTTTGAGAGAACGTCGCAAACGCGTATATTGCTTTTAAACTGTTTCTTATTTCAAAGAGAGGATATGTCGATGTAAAGAATAAATTTAACATTAATTATCAAAGTTTTTTACAAATTCCCACTAATCCAGGTGTAGAGTCATCCCTGAAAGCAGTGACCACCACTTTTTGAACTCCCTGTACATATAATGGATCCCTGCTGATGCCGCATTCGCTATGCGACGCGTATATTTAGGCCTGAAATTAGCGGCCACCACTTTTTGAACTCCCTGTACATATAATGAATCCCTGTTAATGCCATATTCGCCATGCGAGGTGTATATTTACCCCTGAAAGCAGTGGCCACCAGTTTTTGACTCCCTGTACATATAATGGATCCCTGCTGATGTCGCATTCACTATGCGAGGCGTATATTTAGGCCTGAATGTAGCGGCCACCAATTTTTGAACTCCCTGTACATATAATGGATCCCTGCTGATGCCATATTCGTTATGCAAGGCGTATATTTAGTCCTGAAAGTAGCTGCCACCACTGTTTGAACTCCCTGTACATATAATAGACCCCTGTTGGCCCCGCATCTGTCATGCGAAGTGTGTATTCACCCGTGGAAGCTGCGACCACCACTTTTTGAACTTCCTCTACATATAATGAATCCCTGTTGACCCCGCATCCACCATGTGAGGTTCATACTCACACGTGAAAATAGTGACCACCACTTTTTGGACACCCTATACATTGAATGAATCCCTGTTAACCTCGCACCCGCCATGCGAGGGTTGAGACAGTAGCACAGATCAGGGAAGCACGTGTAATTCGAAGAGAAGAAGTTACCTCGAAGATCATCCTAAAGCCACTTCGCTTCAAAAGATTTCTTCAAACAGAGCCGCGTTTTCCCGTCCACTGCAGTTTCCCTCACCTTGCTCCGCAATAAATGAATGAGTAGAGGAGCATGGCGGGCCGTTCGACGATCGCTCGACCGAATTCCAGTTCGCAGTCGGATGGACTCGTTTCACAGTGACGCCGTTGCCAAGGGGCCGCTTTGACCAGTCGCGTAAACGGCGACAACGTTTCGGCCGGGGGGAGGGGTGGGTAGAAGGGGAGGGGCTCGCGATAAAATTTTCCGAAGGCTGCCCTTTGTGTCGCACCCTTTTTGCGACGGACAAATATTTGCGCGTCCTCGAGAACAGGAATACTTATTCGCGGCAAATAAATACGAGTGGCTTGGGGGGGGGGGGGGAGGGGGTGGGTAGCTGTGGTTGGAGACTGGAATTAGTTAAGCACCGTCGACAAGGGTTCTCCTTTTGTGCTCGGAAGCAGCGCAGGGGAGGGGGAGGGGACACGAGCGAGATTTTTATGAGATTTTAGGAAGAGGGGTGGTTATTGCATTTCTGCGACGCGGGTTCATATCATCGACTCGTGCCACTGGCGACTGGCGAGACTAATTTGTTGTTATTTGTTCCAGGGACCTGCAGGGGAACAATATCTCGGTGATCTTCAAGACAGACTTCGAGGACATGGCCACGCTTCATGTTCTGTGAGTAAACGAAAAATCTGTTTGTTAAGTGACGAAACTATAAATTATCCATAAAATCAAGTGGTCGCTCAAAATTAATTTTTCGTGGTTTTGTATCGTGTTGGGGCGATTATCTGTATGTGGATTTTTTGGGAAGAAGTGGGGGGTCAAATGACGTAATGGGCGGAGTCCTCTGAGCGGCCACTTGATTTTGTTCAGACTGTAGCTTGCATTAATCCTGCACATCGCGAGTGGTATTTAATGGAGTCGGGAGTGGAAACAGCGAGAGCCTTCAGGGAGGGGAAAGACGGCAAAGTTCTGTGAAATTTGTTACAAACAATGGGGAAGATGGCATTGTGTGAGAAACTAGTGGAACTCTATGAAATTTGTCAGACGTATTTTTCCCTTGGGATCCAATATTCATGGCTCTGTTAATAAAGCTTCCACTTCCTTCTGGGCTATATAAATGCAACGTAAATTAATTTAACAACTGACTCTGACCTCGTTTTTTCAAATTAAAAATCGCAATGACCATTGTGTAAACTGCAGCTCAGACGAAATTGAACTATGGACAATTACGTTTCTCCGTTTTCGCAAAATAAATTGCATTTTCCATTCTCACTGCATGCACGGATATTTTTTACAGCTGGCTATCGAATAATCAGATTCACACCATCGAGAGAGACGCCTTCCAGGATTTAGTAGGCGTCGAGAAGCTGCGCCTTAACAATAATCAAATACGTCACATCCCCGACCTCCTCTTCAGCAACATGATGAACTTAAAGCGCCTGTAAGTATTGCAGAATCGAATGTAATTATCCTCCCTCCTGCTCCACATAATTATCAACGCCAACCACGCCTTCGAGGGGCAAATATGATAGAAAATTCTGTGGACGAACTTACAAGCGACTACTAGCTCTGAAAAAATTCGAGGGCCATTTTTTAAATCGAACAATCCTTCGGCTATACTGTTATGAAATAACAAAGCCAAAAAATAGATATTATCCAGTGCAGGTCTCACTTTACAATTTATTTAATCTGGTGAGTTTGAAGGCTATCCACGAATTTGTTTAAAACACGGATAACGTTTGTGAAAGTCGATGCACGGTCTGTCCCTCGTCGCCGTAACACAGTACAGAGGTTATCGCATAAACTTTTCAGACGATGGCCTACATACTACCCACACATACGTGTACAACGCGGAAGTACGCGAGTTCGGTTTGTGAAACCTGCACTGCGATCTTCCCCTGGATCGAACACGCGTGACTTTTCCGTTCTAGGGTTTAGAAACTTTGTTGCTGCCTTAAAGGCGACCCCTCGATCCTCGTTTCGCTGTTTTAAAGGCGAAAAGAAAAGGGAAAGTTTAATCAATACTTTTCTAACTTTCTCTTGCCCCTTGAAAGATGCTGCGCGAAAAACGAAACACTCTTCTTCGAAATCGAATGGGATACAGGTGTTGTATTTTAAAATTGTAGTTAAACTTAAACACTAGAGGAAACTACTTTGGGGTTAGAATTAGTTATTTTAATTTTACGAGGATTCGGGTGTTAGACTATTAAGGGGGGATTCTCGTCTAACAGCCCCAAAAGTAACTGATATTTAAGATTTTTTCTTGAAAATACTGTTGGTCATATTGGATTAAACTCTTTTGGGATGTAATGAGGCATCTTTAAACTTGCGGAGAATATTTTTTTTATGATGATGCTTCTTATTATTTATTAAGTATTGTGAATCTTGTGAGCACCTATCGCAGTCATCTGATTGCAAAAAAAATAGAAGTTTCTTAGACTTAGATACTTTACGCTGGGATTGGTCCACTTTAAAGAAAAGAAATGAAAAATTGAAGGAGTTATAGCGTTTGAAAGAAAAAGTAATTGTTTTCCGTAGAGAAATTTTTCATATTACTCTTTATATTGACGGAAAAAAGTATGATAAATAAAAACTAAAATTAAAATTTTAGGTCCAGTAACAGCGTAAATTTTAGAATAATAAAACTTTAAGAAAATTGTCTTCTTTTTTTGCAATCAGATGACCGTGATAGGTTCCCCATCGTCGAACAGGTTAACGCGATTGCACAATAATTAATAAATAATAAAAAGGGTCGACATAAAAAAAATTCTACAAGTTTAAAGATGCCTCCTTATATTCCAAAACAGTTTAATGCAATATTAACAATAGCCTTTTAAAAAAAAATCATAAATTTCGGGGGCTGTTGCACGAGAAGCCCCTCTTAAATGGTGGTATCTATTTTTGGCCAAAATACTTCAAATCTGTGTTTTGAATCTTAAGAGAATATGCTAATCACAAAATCAGCTGATTTGAGTGCTTCAAAATAGCAGCCAAGGCCCTAAGCCAGTGGCGGATTTAAGAAAAAAGGCCCAGGTCGCAAACGTTCTGAAGGGCCCAATTTTTAGGGGGGGGGGGGGGGAATAGAAGAGGTAGTTTACTAAAAACGGGCTAAGTGTAGTAGTACAGAAAAATATACATATTTTTTTAAGACAGGACCCTAGGGGTGTCTTCTGGGCAGGGGCCCATTTTTCGGGAAAATGAACAGGTAGTTTATTAAAAACGGACTAAGTGTAGTAGTGCGAAAAAAAATGTAGTGTCTAAATACCTATACCTAATCATAATTTTTTTTGGTCATGGGGCCCTGCGGGGCCTTCTGTACAAGGGCCCAAGCGGCAACTGCTCATCAACCGCCCTGTTAAACCCTCCACTAAACTATCGAATAATTTCAATTTCGTGAGCAACAGATATCGCTCCAAAATGGTAGCTTCTATCTCCGATTAAAGACACGTCCACTAATCACCACGAAGAGAATCTCTCCCTATGCCCACCAGTATAAGAACAGAAACCGATCCCTCCAAACTAGACACCTCCACCTCTCCCCCCCCCCCCCCCCCTTGAACAAGATTCCATCCATCCTGGTCAACAGCCGAACTCAACCGCCTTCAAAAGTTACCACATCGCGAGCCGGTCGACCAGTTCCCCAGCAGGAAGATCGAGTACCGAGAAAGAATGCGATCCAACGCGATTAACCCGAAGGTCCGTTTTTCCCTGAACGTTCCTCACGATCCTGAATCTTAATCAACCGCTCTCCGACCGCGCCTCCCTCCCTCAGCAACGAACACAGACGAGAAGGAAGGGGGGACAATGAAGAAAAGGGCATCGAGCTTCTATCGTGATCGAGAGAGGGGGTACGCGGCTTCCGTGTCGAGGATACTCGATGGCAGCCACTCGAGGAGTCAAAAAGCCGCGGTGGAAAAAAAAGTACCCCACTTTCCTCGTCATGACTGACAGCGACGACTCCGAGGGAGGGGTACGGAGGGCGAAAAGCCGAAAGGCGAAACAAAAGGAGGTAAAGGAAGGGAGGCGGGAAATGGAGATGGGCCATCTATCATCCCGCGAAGTGGCCAGACGAGGCTACGAAGTTCCCCAGGTCTTCGAGGCCTTCCTTCGCCGCTGCCCTTCGGACACGTAACCTACAGTTTCCGATGATAAGGCTGGGATCAGCCAGCTTACAAAAGGACGTATTATGTTGCGAGCTTCGGCGAGGTTCTCACGGCCGACCGGGGCGCTTGATAATCCCTCATCTGGGTGAGTCGAGGGGGCCCTCGAAACGGGGAGGCGGGGCCAGCCCTGGGCACTCTTTTCACCGGGGAAACGTCTTCAACCCATGTTTGCGAGGGAAAAATGACAACTACGCGTCGTGGAACCTGCCAGTTGTATTCTTGAATGGGTACCTCTGCTTGTAATAGTTGGGAGATTATTTGTACCGCGCGGTGAATGAAATAGGATTTTTGTTTTTGGTGGGACCATTTCTATACTGTGATTGGTGGCACGCAGAATAATTGCGGTGAGCCTCGACGAAACTGCGACCACTTGAGTTATCAGTTGTAGGCATTTGGCGTTTGGAAACGGTGATGCGATTGGCACATTGTAGGTGGCGCCCTGTTAGTTTTCCTATTTGTGCGGTTCAAAAAAGAGTAACCTCGCAGAGTCGGCGTTGGGGAAATTGGTGACGTGACTGGCCAGCACGCTAAGGTTGGGCGATACTTTAAAAAATACCGATACACCTAATATCAATACATTCTGATACATGAAATAAAAAAACAATAACAAAATGAAGGTTTATTAATTATAGTTTAATTCAAACTAGATTTTTGTGTTATACATGTACATTTATTATACGAGTAGTTTTATTTTATTGTAAGTCTATTTTTTAAGAAAAAAATTGAGAAAAAAAATTTACATATACTTTAATGTGAACTGTTTATTTATAAGTATGATTTAAATTTTGAATAATTCATTTAGTTTAATCAATTGAAGTTTCGTAAATAAATGGAATTGCATAATTATTTCAGTATACTAGTAGGTTATGTATAAATACATTCAAATATCGAACCTTCAAATATCGATACAAAATATCGATACATGGGTGTATCGATACTGTATCGCCTGACCCTACAGTACGCGGAGGACCCGTTGATCTTGGATTCGAGTCCCATAGCTCCAGATTCTCTTTTTCGGGACTTTAAAAACACATGGTACTTAATGCTACGATTGTGGCGTCCTTCAAGTAGGAGTTCGGAAGTAAGAAATCTCCGGAAGTCAGCGTGGGGGAATCGATTCGGCGGCTAGCCATCACGCTGATGGGCCCGGGTTCGAATCCCCCCGGCACCGCGGTTTTTTCCATTTTTCTCGCTCCTACAATTGGAAAATTTACAAACTCATCCTTCAAAGAGTTAAATCTGAATAAAGAATTAACTCAAAGTAAAAAAAACTGGGGTTCCCTCGGAGAAAGCAGAGAGAAAAGAAGAAGTGTTTTAAAAACCAATAATTTCTCTAATCCAACTTCCAAAAGTCTCCAACCCAGTAAAAACTCCACCAAAAGCACAGAATCTTCTAAGGAAAGTTCTTCACCATCACCCTAGTCAACAAATATCGACGATCAAAAATGAAGTAACACTTGGAGAGTGACATATTGGGCCTGTTTCCGCGCCGAGGGATTTCCTTCCTTCCACTCAAATCCTACACGCTTTGAGCGTGCGTGTTCACTAGCCTAAAGAAAGTACTGACTGAGAGTCCCTGAATAAATTTGTTGAAGAGAAACCAAGCTAGAAAATCGCACAAAACTTTCCTCGCAGAAGCAACCGCTGAGAAAAGTGTGACCAATTTAAATAATTTCTTTAAACTATTTAAACTTTGCGCCAGTCAAAGTGCCAATTGGCTCACGTCGTCTGACACACACGCGTATAAAGGACACTGGGATCGAGGAAAGGATCGCCTTCGCGATCGCTAAAACTTCTCCCAGCAGGCTGGAGAAGTCGCGGACGAGACGTGTGATTAACCCATCGCGAAGAGCCATTCGAAAAGGTGGTAAGAGGACGAAACTCGCTGGTAATAAATGGTTTGACACAATGGAAAGGGGCGCGGACACACTGGCTGATTAGTATCACTCCGCCGTGCAGGCATATTGCGCGCGCCTGAAACGCGATATTCAGCCACGTAACGGCAACGACTCGTTCAACGGTACAAGCTTGTATTTACGACGCAATAACATTTGTTCCCTGTACACTTAAGCCGATAATAACCGGGACAAACGTTCCTGCCCGTCGCTTTGACAACCTGGCGTCGCGGTGATTTAAGCAACGAAAACGCATCGGCCGGAGTGCCTTACGACTCCTCCGCCGCCGGGATTTACGGCCAGCGCGTTATTTCGTCGCGAGCCGCGCGTATCGACGCCTCTGCTGACCGCTCGGCATGGAATTTCGTTGCTGTTGCGAAATATCGCCCCGACGAGACGTATATCAACCGACTATGGCAGATTTACTTCGAATTCTGGAAATGGCTTGGCGCAGAAGTGGGTCGTTTACTCGAAAGTGTGCGAGGAAATCGGGTAGAAAATTTTGCTTCTTTTGGAGGATCGGTATATAATCATTATAATAACAATAATAATAGAAATAATAAAATAATAGTCATTAGGGAAATTGAAATATAATTAAATTGCAGAGGCAGTTCAAGAGGAACTCATTTAGTAATTGCAGAAATGTGTGCACGTTTTTTTACTCATTTCTAATTATTTCTGCAATTTTTTGGTTAAGAGAACTTCGTTCACGAATATAGTTATACATTTTTAATGAAACTTTGAATTAGATTTTCACAGAAAAATTTTGTGTAGTAGGGGAGACCGGGGCTGATTATCTCGAGGGGTAGGTTGACTAATTGTTAATAACTTTGCACCGACATATGCTCTACTGCGGAAACATTCACTGTAGAAAGAAGTAAATATTTTAAGACGTAAGTAAATATTTTTTCTTAAAGATTTTATTTTTCCACGCTGTATATAGTTACAATAGAATAAATGTTAAGGGACTATTTTAAAGTTTGTTTATTAAACGATCTATTGACATAGTATTTTTGTTTATACATAAATAATTGAAGGTTATATAGATTATTGAAGTCAAAATGATCGGTCGGGGCTGGTTGGCTAATAAGGTTTAAATTGTTATTTTGTTATTCTTAAAGCGATTTTTATTTTTTGTTTAAAGAGTCTAGCCGATTAAGCATAGGGAAAACGGCCCCAGCATCGATTTTAGTATTTATGTGTAATGCTCTTTGCCTAAAAAAACACTGAGAGACATTTTAGATCTCTACCCCGTTTCATTAGGGTGATATGGGGATAACAACCTTAAACTTTACACTATGTTATAAATACATTATAATTCATGTAGAAGTTGAAAATATTTACAGCTTATTATTAAAATATGAAAGAAAGAAATTAATATTTTATAATGAGACAACGCTTGTGACATTGTGTTATTTTATTACCACTGAGATAAGTTACTAATAACATTTTCTTAACTGATACTGAACCTACCCCATACTGTAAGTCAAGCAACCCCAATCATGGGGCTGATTGACCAGCATGGAAGATGTAAGAAAAACATTATTAAAATACCTTAATTGTTGTCACATTGAGTCAACATTAATAATTTAATCTGATAGCCAAATGTATGCCCAATCAAATATACTAACCGGTTTAATGACATCTCGCCCACATAATTTATTCAAAATCAAAAACTGAAAAACTGGCCTACCAGCCCCGGTCTCCGCTACATTCTTGAGTAGATTTAACACGTTAATGCACGTGGTATGAATCAAGATTTTAGCTAAATTGTGAGATTCGTTATCGAATCGTCCTGCACAACCCCTAAACAAGGATAATTCATACCCAGACACGGAAGACTCGCAAAGCCGACTATTAAATTGCAACGTATCCTTCGAAGGAGACGCGGAAGTAGCCCGATGAATTATATAATAAAAATTCATCATAATTCTCCGTACTTCCGTGCGGTAAATAATTCTGCTTATTACGGCCGGCCACGGTTGCTGTATGCAAATGCCTCGTAATTCTTAATTAACCATGAATACTTAAGTTCCTTAATTATTCCCGCGAAATTCTGTTACGAATGCAGCGCCGAGCAACCCGCCCAGCTCGCTATTTCCAGCGGCAATTTTTAAGGGAACACATGCCCACACGCCTCTTGAATTCCAAGTCGAACGACTTTCCGTAAATAGTGGTCAAAGGAAGCATCAATCTACTCCGCATAGGTGCATGATTTTCCCTCAATTTTACACGACGAGCGAAAGCTTAGACGAAGCGGAAGTCACGAAGACACGGGGATTCCTTGACGACCGAAGAGCGCAGAGCTCTTATGATCCCCGACACCATCAATCCCAGTTTCGTTTCATCCCACTCTTATCGCGCTAGCACAAAGCACGTCGCCAGCAACATTTCGAATTGAGCAGACGTGAGAGAGCGAGAGAGAGAGGGAAGGATAGGTCCAGGAGGTCCTTTTGTTAGTTCCAGTGAAGGAGCGGCTACGTCGAAATTCGGTAATTGCTTTCTGGATTGGCTGCAGCCGCGGTGGGAGTTTAATCTGTCGGTCTCACTGCGCGCTTGGAAATTATTGAAATTCTCTGCCGTATTTATCCTTGCATCATACTGCCTCCGTACACAAAATCGTACAGGGTGTTCTAGAACCTGGGGCCAGAGCTCAGTAATTATGAGAGAAAAATAACGAACATCGCCAGAGTTAGAAGCCACTTCCTCTTTTCAATTACAATGTTGCCAGAAGTGAAAATCTACAGTAGGTATTTTCTGTTCATCCACAGCGAAATAAAGTATATAAAAAAAACTCGCCACTCCTTTAATTCAGTTACTACGTAAAATCATTTTTATTGCCGAGAGAATTTATGTGCGTAAAAAGGAAATGACTACCCAGATCCCCTTGTAATCCAGCGATCGATAGAAACATCCCGTTTCCCGCCCAATTGGCCCGCTCGAATTAGGAACTTATCATGATCAAGCCGCCCGGCAGCGGACCCCAAATGAAACTGGCAGCACTAAAAGCATCGTCTTCCTTTTGTTCCCCGTGGCCGTGTCTACGTGGCCGAAATTCGGTAATTGCTTTCAGGATTGGCTCCGGTAAGCAGGAGTCTAAATCTGCCAGTTCTTGCCGTATGTTCGCGCTCCCGAGTGCTCGGAATACACCGACCGTTGCCGTTCCTCCTTCCCGAGCCCGGCGCCGTCTCCCTCCCGCCCGAGACCCGCCCCCCCCCCCTCTCCCTGTTTTCTAGTTTTGTTTCTCGTCCTCATCTCGTCAGGATGCGCCGTGGCCTCTCCGGCGGACATAATTACAGGCTGCTAGCTCCGTGGCCGATGGATGGTCGACGGTGAACCGTGCACCGAGACCCCTAACCTATCATCGCCGAACGTCTGGTTAACTCGTGCAAGGCGCAACCAGCTTCCCGCGGATACTTGCGAGACGGAACGCAATCTATTTAAATGAGCAGAGGATTCGGAGGACCCACTTGTCGTGACTGGCTCCTCCGTTGGCCAAGGAAGGATATATCCTTGTTGTGTAGTCTAGATCGGGATGAGGACGTATGTGAGGATTCTAGTCAAGTGGTAGGTTTGGGGGAAGATGAGGTGGGTTCGTCTCTGGGTGCAATCAGCTAGGCTGATCTAGGTTGAGAAGTGGTGATGTTTGTGGTGACGTTCTTGTTAGGGAAGGACTATTGGAGGCTTATCTGAATCCAATCGAAGCTTCTTCTATACACCACAGGATTAAGAAGACACTTCTTCAACTGCTACCAGTTGGGTTTTTTAATTTCACGACCTAGGGTTTTTCTTTAAACCCTCCCTGTGGTATCAGAAGTGATCTGGTAGGGTTGGGAGAAAATGGGGTGGCTTTGGTTCTGGGAGCAATCAGCTAGGATGATCTAGGTTGAGAAGTGGTGATGTTTGTGGTGACGTTCTTGTTAGGGAAGGACTATTGGAGACTTATCTGAATCCAATCGAAGCTTCTTCTATACACCACAGGATTAAGAAGACACTTCTTCAACTGCTACCAGTTGGGTTTTTTAATTTCACGACCTAGGGTCTTCCTTTAAACCCTCCCTGTGGTATCAGAAGTGATCTGGTAGGGTTGGGAGAAAATGGGGTGGCTTCGGTTCTGGGAGCAATCGGGTAGGATGATCTGGATCGAGGGGTGGTGACGATTGTGGTAGCATTCTTGTTAGGGAAGGCACTGCTATTGGAGTCTTATGTGATTCCAATTGAACAGAATTGAATGGAGCTTTTATAGTGTAGGCATTTGGGGTTTTTATGGTGCGAACTGTGTGTACAGTGATTGACACCCTAAGCGGAAATTCCAATTGGAATGTTTATATCTTTTTGAGAAGTTTTTATATGGTCTTCATTTTCAGTTATTATTGACGATTGTGGATTTCAAATTTAAACAAAACAGTTTGAGTACCTATTAAGGGGTTGTGCCTAGTCAGCTTTCGAAAAAGAACGCGATTTTAGGGAATTTTTTGCGAAATATCTGCGGTATATTTTTTAAAAGTACATATATGCAGCAACTCTCAGTAATTTTGTTATGGGAAAACATTAAAAAATGAACGAATAACAGCCATTCTCGTGGAAGCTGTGTTGATATCGATGAGCAAGATATTTTGGAAACAAAAATTCTATTTATAACGAACGAAAAACGAACAATTCAGACAGCGAAAAAGTGCGGTTTTGAGTTAAACAGCTGCCCTTTTGTCAAAAATGAACTTTTTGAAAAAAAACTTCGTTGATCTATTGAATTCAACCATATATGAACAGAATGTTTTTGAATTTTTAATTTTAGATGAGCCGGCTCAGAGAAAATTTGCTCACCGCACGGTGCCTTTATCAAAACTGCTTCCGCGAGAATGACTGTTATTAGTTCATTTTTTGATGTTTTTCTATAACAAAATAACTGAGAGTTGCTACATATATGTACTTTTAAAATAAGCGAATAGTTGTAAAAAAAATACACAGTAGATATTCCACACAAAAATTCCGAAAATCGCGTTCTTTTTCGAATTCTGACTAGGCATAACCCCTTAAGTCTTTTATTTTAAAAATATTCAATGAAAAACAAAAATGGGCATAAAAGTCATCATTTGCACCCGACAATTTGAGGTTATGTAGAAGAAAAATAGTTAAGAACGAAGTTTAAACTATTTCATTCACTATTAAATACCTAGAACACTTAGTAAATCTGTATTTCAATTCATTACTTAGTTATCAAACGACCAAATATATTTAATCCTTGTCAAACTTTTAAGAAACCGCTTTAAACTCGTCTCTTGTCCCACCTCTACCTTTAAGACTTTTCTTGTGGTGTTGGCAGATATAAAATGTGTGATTCAACTACTGGAATTTGCAGTGTTTTATTGAAAGAAAAATAAGAAATTGTAAAAAGGTACATTCTCAGCTCGTACTTCTTAATATTTGACTTTTTAATCAGGAGTCCCAATGTTTAATGCAGTTTACCCTAGGTGGCGCCCCATTCGTCAGTACGCAGAGGACCCGTAGATCTCGAGTTCGAGTCCCATCGGTTCAAAATCTTTTTTTCCGCCAACAATAAAAGCTAATATTCAGAAAATTCTTGAATCGCTACGAGTGAAATCGATTTCTTCGTAATTCCTGCGAATTACTGAAACGAGGAGAGAAAAGGAGGTTTCGAGGGCTGCCGGCGCACCGAGGTGTCACGTGAGGCCGTGGAAACGGTCACTCGTTATTCGAGTAACGACCCCGTGAAACCGTCAAGAAGTCTATAGCCTGTCCACGTGACCGTCGCACGTGCACACGGTCGCACGTGAGTTGACGACTCGGCCCCCGAGTTTTCTGCGAAGAGGTGTATCCAGATGCCCGCGGTGGCCACTCTACGGGGCCACTGAATAATTTATCCCGAATGTGAAGCGAACTCGAGACCGAGTTGCGACAAAGTGGAGCACACGCCGGCGCGAGTCAGCCATTGGAAACCGACCTTTAGCCGGGCGAGAGGGAAAAGTTCGAAAGGTCGACGCACCAACCATTACGGCGGAACTTCGCGAGGGTAATTGATCGATGCCACTGGTGTCTTCGAGGGTTCCCTCTGTGCACCGTTACGTAATCGAGGCAACCTGTTCCCCCCGTATAAATGACAAAGCGGAACGCGAAGAAATTTCCTTTCTTATGCGACGCATTTACATCGGCGGCGATTGGATTCCCTCGAAAAGAACGATTCGACATCGTCTGGAGAGGAATTGCGCGTGATTTATCTGCTCGCCGGAGCGTGGAATTTTAATGAATACACTTGTCCTCCTTCTTTGTCGAGTGCACGTTGTTACGAATATTCTTAGTAATTGGACTGATATCTTCTATGTGTCTTCTTAGAAGGGAAGTTCGGTTATCCGAACAATCCGTTTTTTTTTAAACTGCGCCGATTTGTTGAGGACCTTAATAGAAGTACATGGCAATTTTTCGTTTTGCCCATTTTCAGTTATTCGGGGTAAAAACACCCCCTAATGGTTAATGAGTATTTTCTATTTTCCAGTAGATATATTTTAAAAACTATAATAGACTTAAAAAATTGTTTGAAATAAAATTGAATGTTTTTTTATGCTGTACAAAATTATGTAACCGAATTGTTTAAAATTTATGGTGGGAGACGTTTCCCTGTTTAAACTACAAAATTTAAATAATTTGATTACACAGTTTAATAATATTTTTATATAATTAATAAATAGTATAGTTTTCAAGACATACAGGAAAGTAAAAAAATCACACCTTAACCTTTAAGGGGTGTTTGCACTCTGAAGAGCCGAAAATGGGCACAAACAAAAAATGGCATAATTCTTCTAGTGATGTCCTCTACACATCCGCACAGTTTCAAAAAAATCAGAACGTTCAGGTAACCGAGCTTCCCTTATTAGTATTATAACAATATTCCTGTGGAAATTCGTTCGATGTCCTTTTCTGTTAAACGTGCTCTCCACTCCTTTCTCCTAGTTCACTTCCCTTAATCTTTTTCTAATTCTTAATCTTCCAATTCCTAAAGTCTCCTGTGTATCCTTTAGCTTTAAGGATAGCGTTTTGTCTATAGTGTTACGTTTTATAACAGCAGTAATGAACCTCAATCATTCGTCACCTAATTACTTTTGTATTTTGTGACGCAATAAAGTCGATATCATTATTATTATTATATTGGAAATATGCCCTTACGTTCGAGTAATTTCTTCTTATAACCTCACTGAAGAGGAATAATTAAAAGTTATTTTACAAAAACCTGAAAAAAATCACGTTTATGTAATTTTTGTACAATCCTGGAAGCTTTTACAAATTTCGAACCAGTCTTTCGTGGATTTGATGGTCCGTTTCCGATTGATTTCAGGGACCTCAGCCACAACCAGATCGCCACAATCGGACCAAAGACGCTGAGAGGAATTTCGTCATTGAAATACTTGTGAGTGTGCTTTAAAAATCGATTGAGAGCGAAGAATCGTTGTAATAGGGGCACTGGGCAAATTACGTTTCGAACAAGTGGAGCGGGTCAAGCATATAGTTCCTGGTTAAGTAGTATAACCCGCGTTGGTCAGACGTCCAGAGGATGATAGTACTAATTCCACTTTAATTTCGAATTCTTTGCTGTCGTAAAAAAGACAGTTCGAAGTAGAATGAAACGTACATTCTGGATTCTACTTTTACGACAGGCCATTCTTATATTATTACTTCCTCAACCCTTATTTCTAATTAACAATTTCCTGACCGTTCTTTATGGTTTCTATATTACACTTCTTCTCTTTTCATTATCTCGCGATATTGGCATAAAACAAACGTCATTATTCCCAGAAATTATCCACAATAATTAGACGAAGAGAATTTTTATTCTTGTTTTATTGTTTGTTTATTTTTATACTGGCTTCTTTCTCTTTTCTTTTCTTTCACACTGTTTCTTTGTTAACTGTATTAACTGTATATTATAAACTATAGGGTCTTTACTCGTGGAATAAATAAATAAATTATACTTAAATTTCAAAAATATGAATAATTTCATCAAATTTTCCGTCATCAGACTACTGGACAATAACGTGCTGACCTGTATCGACGAGGCATCGTTACGAGAGCTCAAGGACATAGAAATTCTGTGAGTAGACGAAGTATTTTAGCAAAAAAGTAAAATAGTAATATAGTCTATAATTTTAAAGAAAAGAAGACAATTTTACTGACGTGAAAAATGTAATTAATTCGATCCGTCTGTTGCAGAATGCTGAACAACAACAAGTTGACGATGCTGGGTAAAGAGATGGTGACTTCTCTGTCGCATCTAAGAACGCTGAAGCTCCTCGACAATCCACTTTCTTGCGACTGCCATTTAGCCTGGCTCGCGCGACATTTGAAATCCTACCCGCGCCTTGGGCAACACACGCGCTGCGCTTCTCCCATTCATCTCAAGGATCGAAATATCGCCGACATACAGGTTCGAAAGAATACTTCAAAGGCCGAATTAAGAGAATTTACTCTCCCAGATAACCTGAATCCCTTAACCTTAAACATCTTAACATTACTTTTAGCTAGGCATTGGTTTTTACTTCAGACCAATGGTTCAGGTGCTACCGGTTCCACCGATTTGGATGAATTTTTTGACGCCTCTATTTTAACAACTCCCCAGTGCCGTCTGCAATGACTACTTATAAAACAAAAAATTTATTTCTATAGTCTAAGACACCCTTAATTCAACGCAAAAGGTCCCATTAAATTATATATAGTAGTTTTCCTTTAAATAATTTCTAAAGATCGCCTGGTTTTATGGGCTCTAGACCGGAACAGCCCCTTAAATCCAGCATCTCAATCCCACCCCCCCCCCCAAAAAACACTGCCCCTCGCCCCGGAATTATTTAAATTCAGAGCACCAAGCTTTCTTCAGAGCCTCACATGGTATCTGTAACATTACAACCGAGGCATCTCATTTTATCACCCCTCGATGAAGTTTTAAACCTCAAGTTCCCCTCTAACACTAAAACTCCCGTAAAGTATCAACACCAGTGGCATGAAAACTATTTTATTAAACGCTACTAGCCCTATCTCCAAACCCCCGAATAACACTTACGATTCTACGCCCCTAATTTGGCCAAATAGCTCCCTTCGTTATCACTGTACGCGACCCTTAAACCGGTACCGTTTCCCCCTGGAGATTCTCGGAAACGGATCGTAAGAATGATTTCATCAATGCGCGAGCAATTCGGCTCGACTCGGTGACCCGCGTATTCCCAGCGGCAGACGACGCTTGCACCCATTGTTCCACGCGCTTTACGATCGCCGTAGAGCCTCCAGGCGCCGTTCCATCGCTGAAAAATACCACTGTTCACTTTTGCGCGCGCGCAGGAGCACGAGTTCAAGTGTTCGGGGCCAGTGGAACGCACCGGCTCGGAGTGCAGCGCGGAACAGCAGTGCCCGCATCCTTGCAAGTGCGGCGAAGGTATCGTCGACTGCAGGGAGAATTCTTTGACGAAAGTGCCCATCCACCTTCCCGAGGACACCACAGAACTGTTCGTAAACGCGATTCTACTCTATTTGATCGGTGCAAAAGTTCCTTCGCTCGCTGCGATGCTTTTTCACTGTGGCTACTTTAAAAGAAGTGGGTGTTTCTCAATTTGGTGTCGAAATCGATAGAGAATAAGAAGGGGTTGTAATTATGAAGGATCTTCCACTGCTACTATCTTTCTGTAATTGGAGACTGAAAGTAATCGAGGGTTTGTGCGCCAAAATATATTTTTGAAGTAAAGGAATGCACAGGTAATTTTTTGAGTAAAGGGTTCGATATTTTAGTTAAGTATTTTTCATGAAAAATGTGAAGGGACAGTAGAAAATGCAGTGGGGAACGTGTTACGAGTTCAATAATTTATGAATTGGCTCTGGGTGCCAAGGAGGACGAGGTAAGGTAGGCGCTAAATGCCATAGCTAGTATATCTGCTGCAAGGTAAATGAATGTGAGTAACTTGCAACATGTGCAACAGCTGATAGGCACTGGGAGACTTTTAACCAACACCTTAGTTGCGACATACACGTAGTTACATGATCTTTAGAATTTATTGTAAGTCACTTAGACGAATGGCATTTAGTGTTTTATACGCGTTGGCAGCAATGGAAATTATAAGTAGAGGTTTTCAGGCACCCATCCGATTGCTTTGGTTTTTTTATATGTTTTAGAGGACCGAAAAATAACAAATACGTGTTTTTTTTATTTTGCCCCGAGTGCATATTTAGAGGGTGAAAGCTCCCCTCGAAGTTCATAAAAAGAGGTACAAAAATTCCTGTCGCTAGTTTAAAGAGTATTATAACATTGTGTATTCAAGTTTTATTCAACACAATGTTAGAATAATTAATATTCTTTAACTCTCGGTTGTCTCATAATTTAACTTTGAAGTAAAACATCTGTAATGTATCATTGAAAATGATACTGGACTACTGTTTAAACCTGATGCTACTTTAAAATTTTCAGCGATGAACTTTCTGAGATTCTACACAAGCCAATTTTCACTCAGCCACTTTTTAAAAACTAAACCGCAAAAATTCTAAGGTAAACTTTGAACATTGTAGAATATATTGATGGCTTAGTGCATAAATATTCTACGTCCACTTTCATAATATTCAGGTATATAATATTCAGGAACATACAATGAACAGAAATATTAATTTTGACAAATTTATGAACTAGATATAAATGTGATTTTTATACAGCATAAAGAAACAGTTAAGAACTATTGGTTGCATATAAAAATTAAAATTTCACAAAAGTAGACATACGACATTTGAGCACTAAACTATAGATATATTCTATAATGTTAAAAGTTTATCTCAGAATTTTTGCTGCTTAATTTAAGGTACTTTTTAAAAAGTAGCTGAGTGAAAATTGCCTTGGGTCGAATCTACCCAGTGTGACAACTACACACGTTCGAAAAAATAGGTGTGACAACCGAGAATTAAACTAACAATACTTATGAACTTTGAGGGTTGCTTTGAGCTCCTAAATATGCAAACGGGCCAAAATAAAAAAACACGTAATTGTTCTTTTTCGATCCTCAAATCAATCAGAAGCAAACACCTGAAACCTCTCCTCATTGGAGCACTTTCTGTTTGTAACCACGATTTTTTAAAAATTGCCACTCAGAGCCTTCTTACTTTCAGTCTAAAACTGAATATCGCAATTCAGTTCTTTCATCAGAATTTCTGAAATCTGATTCAATAAAGCGAATGAACTTTTGCTTCGACCTAGTACCTTCCGCGCACAGTTGCCAAATATCCCTCTCCTCACGAGAAACCTTTGCTCCGAAAACTGCAGCCCGAGCATCGAGTTCTCTCAGCTCGAAAAACTATTCCAGAGTTCTCAAAATCGATTGGAGAGTGTAAGTAGATATTCCAGACTATAAAATATATTCCGACTAGATATAAAACTGATATTAATCGAAAATCAATTTTTCCATAATGCTGGGAATGTTCTGTAATTATTTTGACTGCGTGGCGGAGAGAGTATCGATCGCTTCGTGTTGACGAAGTTTTCGCACGTATCCTCGGGCAATCTGCGCGCGGAAAAATCGTGCAATCACGGGGCTAAAAGTTTGTTAACTTATTCTCTCTGTTGTCAATCATTCACAGGCGTTTGGAGCAGAACAGCATCACGGAAATCCCGCCGAAGGCTTTCTCCCCGTATAGAAAGCTGCGCAGAATGTGAGTGGCATTTGCGATTAATCCGATTCGCCCCATTTCTTTTTTTTTCACACACTCGTATACAGGCAGATCTTTCTCGCACCAACGTGCGTTACACGCGTGTTGATACAATGCCTTTTTCCGTTTCATTCCCGGATACTCGTGGACAGTGACCTCAGCAACAATAAAATCAAAAAAGTGGCGGCTGATGCTTTTCACGGGCTGAAATCCCTCGAATCGCTGTACGTATGAACGCTCACAGTTGCGAATAATTTGAAAGTGTGACTTTGGATGAGACGGGCCATTTTCTTGTTACAGAGTGTTATACGGCAACAAAATTACCGAACTTCCCAGTGGCGTGTTCCACGGATTGACCAACCTGCAATTACTGTGAGTGCAAACAGAGATCTTTCATAGTTTCAATCTAATCGTCTCTGGCTACGAAACTGTTTGACTGAGACATCCTCAATTACACACCCTACGCTCCTAAATCCACGTCGTTCTATTATTTTACATAATCACGTTTGTTTTACATAGTCACTCCGAGTATGTATCTTAAAACAGATGACGAGAAATCGTCGGAGCAGTGACGCACTCAGGATTTAATCTTGGGGAAGCCGCGTTGAACGGATGAAAATATTTTCAATGCAAAATTCGACAAAATTCATAGTCTTCTAAATGCCCCCAGTGGCTGACCGACTCGAAGTTTAATGGGAGGGTTGGGAACCCTAAATCTAAGACAGTAGCTTCGAATATTTATTAGTTTCCGAAATATTAATAAAAAAGTATTGTCAATTTTTCTTTACAATTTTTTTTTTTGGACGCAGAAGAAACTAATAAATACCCGAAGCTCCAATTTTATATTTAGGCTCCACGCACCCTTCCTACCCCTCCCCTCGATCGACCACTGTTAAGTGCAGCCAAAAGTCAAAGAATAAAATTCAGCTTTCTCTCCTCTCGCGTGCGCAACTGCGTCGGAGCACTGCTGGCATTACAGCAGCGCAAGATTATACGAGATCATTGAGAATGAGAGATAAAATCAGGAAACTTTCGAGCAACCTAATTCAACGATCCCGTCAATTTGTAATATCGCTGAGAGGCCAGTTGCTTGCATAAAGGAGAATAAAATGCCTCGGAGTTTCGAGCAGCCTATTCAACGTCCCCCCGTTCCTTTATAGATCCCGTCATTTTGCTATTCTACGATCTACAATGGCGTTACAGAGGGCGTACATTCACGAGATAAAACGGACTCTTTTCAGACTGTTGAACGCCAACGAGATATCCTGCATACGGACCGATCTGTTCCGCGATCTGACCAGCGTGACACTGTTGTCCCTGTACGATAACAACATCAGATCCCTGGCCAATGGAACTTTCGCCAATCTGCGAAGCATTAAAACGCTGTGTGTATCCCGCCACTGAACCGTTAATTTATACAAATTGCCCACGGCTTTAACGCTTTCGAGCCCACGCCCCGCGCGCTCCACTCGGAGGGAGTGCCGGGCGCCCGTGTCGCCGCGCATTTCTGCCCGATGCTTTTTTCTCCACCTCTCGGAAAATATCCCGCCCCGGCTGATCGACGTCCATTCGGCGCGGGAAACATTTCCAAACTGTTTAAATTACGGCGCGGTGTTTCATTTGAAAAATCGTTGCCTAGCACTTTCGATTAGATACGAATGGACGGGGATCGAGGGACGTCAATCGCCGCGATGGCCAGCTAAAAGTGGAGTGGAATTCTCGGACGGGTCCATCCTCTCGCAGGTGAACAAACGGGAAATCGTAGGTCAATACACCGTCCACTTTTCTGATAGGTAAAATAATTCGGTGGAACGATTGAAAAATGTCCATTTCGACACAGGAATAGCAGATTGAAATTCACAATTGTTTGCTAGTTTATCGTGCATAACTCCTACGTTAATTGTTAACAAATAGTGGATAAATAAACTGGAACTTCTTTCAAAGATGCAGAAAAGAATGTTGCAAATTTCGGATGAATCGAATCGCTAGTTTCTTAAAGAAAAAATCCCAAATCACGCTATGTTTTTAGTCGAAGAAATAGAATTCCTCTCTTAAGTTTCGTTAAACATTGGAGCATTTAGAACTCACACTTTCGCGGAGCAGATACTTTTTAAGTCCCCGTTTCTTCAACTGCGGGAGATTCCAAGTTTCGCGGGGAAAGAACAGAGAGGCTCCCGCGGGAGCGCGTGCACAGAGGCTTGAAAGAAACCTTTCCACGATTTCTCTCGCAGACATTTGGCAATGAATCCGTTCATCTGCGATTGCAATCTGCGATGGCTGAGCGTGTACCTTCACGCGCACCCGATCGAGACGTCGTTCGCTAAGTGCGCATCGCCGAAGAGGGCGCAGAAGCGGAAGATCGATTCGATGCGGGACGACAAGTTCAAATGTAAGGGTAAGCACGACTCGATTTCCTCCGATATTCTCGCCAGCGAGGCGCTCCGTCGACGGAACACGGACACAGGTCGGTAAAGCCATAGGCAAGCCTCACGTTTCCCTTTTAATTTTCTCAAACAACGAGGACCATCCAACGAGATACTCGACGTAAATTGCAAAATGGATGGATGATTAAGCATCCTGGGATGATCCATCACCTTCTTGGCGGCGGCAGTTGCAAACTGAATTTCGGAAATTAAGTTGTGGATTTTACGGTTTGTGAGAGGTTCTCTAAGGCTCCGTGGCGCAATGTCTCGCTTTATGGTATTTTATAAAAAAAAGATTATTAATTATCTGACGATAGTTATGGACGACTGTGGTTGGCTAAATGAAGGGAGCCAGTTAATATATTCTTAATAATTATGCAAGTGATCGGACGTTTGTATTTCTCCAATAACTAACAAGGGAACAAATCCCGAACCCGGAAATTCAAAACGTTCTGAAACTTCGCGAATATGTAGGGAATTTCCTCCTGATTACAACGGAATTTTTGTTTCTTGTAAAATAATTGTTTTACCTAATGACAGATCTAATTAAATGAAGTAACTTTTGTTTCGAAACTTTTGTTCGCGGGTTATAACGGTTAATTTCACCCCCTTTGAATGAATTTGGACAGCAAACAGTGATTGCGTTGTAATCAAGGGGGAATCCCCTGCATATTCATTAAGTTTCAGAAGCTTTTGAATTTTCGAGTTTGAAATCTTCCCTTGTAAGCGAGTTCTTATTATACTAGTTCTGGTTTTCTTATAATTAGTTAGTTTCACTAGGAGACTTGGATGAGCTCTGAACTTGTGGTCTGATGGCCAGTTAAAGGAAAATTATGGAGTCTCTTTCAGGGGTGGGGTTTTTAGATAGAGGTGTTAGGGTCATTTTCTATTAGTGGAAGCATGGTTGAAGCTGGGCTTCTGTTGGTTGAAGGAAAGGGAAAATTGAGAACCTTCTGTCTTATTGTCTGTTTATTGTCCTTGCACCTGGATTATTGTGCACGACACTATTTCTTACCGTTCGATCACGAGAAAATTTAAATTAAATTTATATAAAGTAAATAATGTATCATCTGATACATAGATGGCGTTGTTGTAAATTATCAGTTATTAATTAAAAGAAAATGACGTATTATTTCAGTACACAAGTGACTATTCAAAGCGACAAACTTTATCGTCAAAAATATGAGTACGTAATAAATTGGCCCTTGTTAAAAGTTTTCTAAAGTTGTGTGTACATAAATTTCGTGTATTCAAATTGTTTTCTGTCTAATTTACCTCCTACGAGATTTTCAAGAAAATTGTATATGCCTTTTCTTGGGCATTTGTTTTTCAATTAATGTATACATAATAATCGAGCACTGTAGAATTTTGTTTTGCAAGAGTTTCTGGTTTATGAACGCGGGTCTGCCACGCGGAGCACCATAATTCATTGGAAACCCATTCTATTTAAATACAGTTACAAGCGAGAAAAAATATTTCTGAATTAACACTATCCGTTATTTTATATTTTCTGTTTATATCTTCATGTAGAAACACCCCTCTTAAATATTCTACCACCAGTTCGGTGAAAACCTTCACGTACAAATGGAATAAAATCTTTTTTGAAAGTTAAATAGTTTGAGTACACTCTCGTGTACATTCTTTTAAATCCGGCGTGTTATATAAAACTATCGTGGGTTGAAATCGAGAGACTGTGGAGTATGGATACGTTTTTCTGTTGCGGTATACGCACTCCTTCTCTTTCCCTCTCTGCAACCGCGTATTATCGTTACGCTGCATTTCCGTAAACGAGAACTTACGTTGGCCCGCGTAAAACTTGCCATGAAGCTTTTCGCAACTTTCGCCTGAAGCGAGAAAAATTTACGCAAAACTCTTGCCCGGGTATTCGGGGGAATTTAAGAGAAGTGGAGAACGCTGGTGTTCGGTCTTCTCTTGGCCCCTGGCGCGAAGAAATTCGACCTCTCTGAGTTTCACTCGAGTTTGGAAAGATGGGTGGCAGAGATTGGTGGACGGGTTGCTTGGAAATCATGCGAAGAATGCTCAAACGAGTATTATTTCTGTTACTACCTATTTTTTTATTTTTGTTACTAAGTAGTGAAATCACCCCTTGAAAAAATGCAGAATTTTATTTTTCGTCGATTATCTCGAGAACGGTGAGAAATATTCGAAAATAAGTACAAAGGTTGCACCTTTTTCTATATCTACAAAACTACGTAAAAATAATTTTATTATCGAAGAATCCATACTTTTCAAATTACGCCCACCACCAATCCTGAATTCGATAATTATTTTAAAAAAAATGCAACTTTTGTTTAAACTTCTTTTCGATATCTCTCAGCGCTCTTGAGGTATTTCACGAAAAAGAAAATTTCGCATTTTTTCCGAGGGGTGATTTCACCCCCTAAAATCGCACCAACAAAAAGCACTCTACTCAAAATTTTCCGGGTGCCTAACTTCCTTCGTCAACTAATAGACCCTGATTAGCTAATAACTTGGAAAAATTTCTGTCTTAATTTCACTGCCAACATTTGAAACCAAAAAAAAAAAAGTAATTTGACCAAGAGATATAAAATCCAGTCCTTTTTCGCTAAAATTTCTAAAACTCTAAAACTCTATCATCAATTTGATAATTAACGAAAAGATTCTCTACTGACAACTTTGTGGCCCAATTTTGCACTGTCCCAAAAATTAATCCGACGTTAACATCAGTCCCATTGATTATTCAGTTAAATAAAACGTCTAATCTAACTACCACGCAACAGAAGGCTACTTCTCGGGGCCCGTAGCTCCCCAGAGACCCCACCTGGCCCCAAGTCAATGGAGGAGGGCCGGCAGTGGTGGGGGCAGCAGCCCTGAGCGGCCAATAGATCTCGCGGCGACTATATCTGGCTTCAGAGCCGACACATTGCGGTACCGCGCCGTAGGTGGCGAGCCAGCGTCAAGAACACTCGCGACACGATGGAATCGCGGGGAAACGAAGCTTACGGAGAAAGTGGCCACGCGACGCCGCGTGTAGCCCGTATTATTAAACGCGGAACGCAAATTACCGATATAATTACGTACTTGTACCGCGGCGGACAATTTGTAACGCGGCGTATAATACGATGATAAATCACCTGCGCGCCCGTACTCATACATAAACATATTCACCTCGGTAGCACATGACATTCAACACTCAATTAACGTGCGACAGAGAGAGAGAGAGGAGAGGAGAGGAGAGGAGAGCGCGCTCTGGCTACAGGCTGCCAATGCTTAATTTAATGATATCGCCTCCGCTACTGTTCATTACCAAAAATTTATAGCCACGACGTTAACATGGTAACCCTGCCGCGCTCGGTCGCGAGCTGGACCCCCGACTTCGATTAATCAACGTGCGAGTGATCAAGGCTCTTCTTCATTTTTTTTTTTAACGTCGTCTGAAGAGCTTTGAAGAATTTTCAAGCTTGTTTGTGCAAAGGTTCTTTGTGGGTAATAGGATTTTGATAGGGAATTTGGATTTTGAATGGTGTACTGTTTTGGGGATCAGGTGGGTTCGTGGTGTAGGATTTTGAATGTTTAATCTTTGCTTTTAATCTTCTCGCGCGTTGTACTTTCTACAACCCTTTTTTTTAATTTTTACCTGTTCTTTGTTTTATTTAGTATTCTAAATTATAAGTTGAGATATATGACTTTCCTTTAAGGAATTACGAACAGTCAGGAGGCCAAAAAGGTGTGATTTTGGGGAATTTTCTTCTCAGAAACTGTGAAACTTTATTCAAAAAACTTTTTTGTGGCCACAATCGTAAAATTCTTTTTACGATTGGACATTTGCTATTTTACCCTAAATCAATATTTTGAAAAGCCTTTCTTTCAAGGACTAGATAATTTAATATATTAAGTAAATTTTTTTTGAATTTTCGATTTTAGATAATCCACTTCTGAGTAATCGTGGTCACCGCAAAATTGTAAATAACTTTGTTATTAATAAACATTTTTTAATGCCAAAATTCAGAAACATAGTTAATTGGACTGCCTTTCAAACAGAAAAATGTTTCTTGAATAAAGTTTTATAGTTTCTGAGAAAAATTTCCCAAAAATCGAACCTTTTTCGGTCTCCTGACTGAGCGTAACCCCTTAAAAATAATTTTATATTAAAAGACTAAAAAGCGAGGGAGTTGTCTTTAAAGAAAAAAATAGACGGAAGAGAATAGTAGTAAATGAGTTTACTTTTTGCCTTTCGGCCTCAAAATGGGGTTACATGTGTTGCGTGTGTAAGTGTTTCTGGGACTGTTAACTCAAGATTGTGCTTTCGTTTCGACATCCTCCTTCATCCTGGGTTTCTTTTCTTCTCCTTTTGCTTCTCCCTTTAGTCTCCCTCTTATCGTTGAATCTTCTCTTTTCAACTCCTTACAGTCTTGTAACATGTGACCCAGAATCACTCTAGCCTCTTTACATAATCGAGACGAAAAAGAGTAAAATTCTATTATTGTAAATAAGTATTGTTTTATTCACTTCCATTGCTCTGGTGACACCTTTCACACAATAGTTCCACTTCGGAATTCCCTTGCACTTTCTACGAAATGAAGACTTTTCTCTTCAACTCCTAGACTGAAAAACTGGGGTAAAAGGAGCGAGGATTTTTTTTTAAACTGCAGAAAGCATAGCTACAGGATTAGAAAGGGTTCCAAACTGATTGGTCGCTCTCAGGCAGAAAGAAAATAATTCACAAGTTTTGTACTTTTTACAACAGCGCGTGAAAGGTTAAGATTGATCGAGGGAAAGTTTGGTTTCTGAATTGCAGATGTATTTTTGTATAATTTTTGGCGGAAGTATTTTAGAAGAATTTCTGTGTAGACTTTTGGGTGTTTAGAAGATACGTTGTCACCAACTTACAATCCTGTTATTACTTCCCACGCATTTGTTTAAATTTTGTATAGTTACACCATTTGTAATAAATTAGAGGGTTTGGCAATTGACTTACTCCTATAATGACAGGTACACCTGATGCTTTTCCATGAATTTCGTTTTAAAATTAAAATTAGAATGGTAGGCAAAATACAATGTTGTAGTAAAGGATATTGATTGTGCGGGAAAATGTGATTACCAGCATACCAATCACGTAAAATCATGCAAACACAAGGCAATATGGAAATATTTGTGAGTAGCCTCCAGCAAGTTGATTTTGTTCTGGCAACATGCGAAGCTGGTGGTTTTTGTTACAACGATAGATCTTTCAGTTAATTAAATTCCAAGAATGACACAGTATTGTTTTCCTGTTGATGTCCACTGATTCATAATTACATTACACAGTTTGAATAATCATTAAATTTAATTGAAATCGATATGCATCATTTTGTATTTACATCGAAAGCTGTATTCGAAATTTCTCGAGCAACAAGGTGAAATTACACATAATGATTCTGCTCGAAACATGGGTCAGCATGGTAACACCACTCACCCGAAATATTCCCATTATTTCACACAATACGAGAGGATTTATATTAAAAAAACAATAAAGTAGCATATCGAGGAATTCACAACAAAAATATGTGGGTCACCATGATTTCTCTTAAAATCGTATCTAGGAAGCTATAGCGAATATTTACCACTTGTCAGAAATATAGAGAGCCTTAATTTAATACATAATTAGTCTGGGTTAGGTCCACTGTTATTCAACGCTACACAAATATACCAAAAATTACCACCTATCTCACTAAAACTAAGTACTTAACTTTGAAAGAAGCTCTCAACAAAATTTGACAAGCATTAAGGGGACCCTTCGCTTAAAATTTTTCAGAAAATCAATTTTTTTATACATATATTTTTGTAGTATGACATCCCGAGAATATCCTGCGAAAGTTTCACACCAAAATTCGTAACGGTATAAATTCTACAGTCACATAACTAATTCAACCTCCGAACACGTTTTTCTCGAAACACAATATCGTGAAACGGTAACCACGATTTCAGAAGAACTAATGAATCGATTCAAAAAAACCTTGAGGCTTTTTATTTGTAATTGAACTAGCTATGCTAGCTCGACTATAACATAATTTTTTGAACCACGGCTTTTTTTATCTGCATATTTGTGCGGAAAATTACCCGGTATTTTTGCACTACTTCAGTAAAACGTGCACCAAAATCGTAGTTTTGGTCCTTTTTGCCCCAGAAAGGAGTGCTGCGATAGCCATTGATATAAATTTTAAGAAATTATTTGAATTTTTTATTTTAGACGACCATGTGAGTCAATTTCGTGGTTACCATTTTGGTGTCTCTTTTTGGCAACGCCTGCACTAAGCGCCACCTAGAAAATGCATCAAGACCGCAAACATGAAACAAAAATTTTTCTTGCACCCTAACGAGTGTATGAATAAATACCAAAAATATTTTTTAGGATATGTCATAAGCTCTTCCTATAAAAAATTCATAAAACTCACCTATTTTTTAAAAATTAAAAAATCTGAATTAAGTATTATTCTCCTTGCATAACGATTTTTATAAATAACCAGTCATTTTCATTTGCCTAGTAGAAATGTGTATACAGTAATTATCGGTAGTTCTAGCGTGAATTAAACCGTCTCCAACTATTCAGGATCGAGTGACTCGTACACGATTCTCAAAGCAAATTCGACCACCGCCGCCAAGAAGCACGACAATCTCCCTAACAAACCACTGATTCAGTTTAATCGCTTTAATCGCCGATTCAGCCGCGAGCGACACGTTTCTGTGGTCCCAAGAAGGAAAGGCAGACCAGACAGGCTTGCCTGAAGTAGAGTGTACCTGGCTGTTTATCCCTAGGCGACGAGGAACTCTTGACGAAGAGGGCTGGCGAGTGCATCCTGCCTGGAGAGTGTCCAGAACCGTGCACTTGCAACGGGGCGACCGTCGATTGCTCCAACCAGAAGCTAACGTCCATACCGAAAGAGTTGCCCATCTACACTTCCACTCTGTGAGTACCCTTCTGCACCGTCGCGAGAAACATACACGAAGGAATAGTGACACTAACGTGCACTGATGTATCCTACGTAAAATTACCGACGCGACAGACGTTCAAGCAGGAATATGCTTTCGGTTTCGCGGTTCGTTGATAACTACCGTGTGATTCGTCACGGTCCTTCTACCTGATGGCACGCTTACCACCCCACCCCGTCGCGATATCCTTCAGGCGTAATGTCCTTGTTTTCAAGGCGATGGAACCTCGAATTTTCTATCTCACTCAAAATGTTCCTGGCCACGTGACCTCGGGTTAGAAGGAAAGATCCTCAACCAGCAAATTCGAAAAGTTATGAATTTTGGGGGGTACCTGTGTAGAGGATGCCCCCTTCGAGGGCATTGAACCCCCCATTGTTAACTTAAAGGGATAATTAATGGAAACAGAATAAGTTTATTAACTGGTGGTACTTGAGTATTTTCTGAAGCGAAGATCTCAAATTCGCAAATTAAAAAAATTATACAACTTTGGGGATGATAGTTATGTATTCCGAAATTTGTTTGCTGCCCAAATTCACTCTAACGGGGTGAAATTAACCCCTGGAAAATCGGCTATTTTCCGATTTGGTGATGGAACTCGCGAACTGTAAGAGAATGAAAAAAGTTTTCAGGCAAAAGTTACTTCTTTTAATTGGGACTATTTGCTGGTAAAATTGATACGCGGGGTATAACTCCAAAATCGGAAAATAGCCGGGTTTTTAGGGGGCAATTTCACCTCCTCCGAGTGAATTTCAACGGCAAAAAAAATTTTTTTAATTTGCTGCTTGGGGATCTTCCCTTGTGAGTAACCATCGCGTTTATAGACTACCCATTTAAGTGTTTTCTATCTACATTAAACCTGGAATGACACTGTGACTCTTTCAGAGTGTATCTGATACCCTAGGGTCGCGGGCGACTCGAAATTGAAATTTGAATTATTCAAAATCATTTAAGGGGCTACCACTTCTTTAAGAATTTATTTTGAAGTAACGGAAACAAGTTTCTTGGAAGCAGTTTTTTGTTGATGATGAAGGCATACTTGATTTGAACATTTTGTTCCATTTCTTTTGTAAAAACAAAGCTGGTGGTCTAAGGCATGTGATTTCTAATGAGCAGGTGCCTGAATCGAAGTTTGAACAATGGAATATTAAACAAAACTATGCCAGATTTTTTCGATATTTTAATTTTTACTCGACTTACACGTAAATAAAGCGCCATTTTCTGCGAAGAAAATGAACTTTTTTCTTCAAAGAGTCGCCACTCGCTTATTTTTCAAACGAGCTAGAAAATCCAACGACGGATGATCAACAATTTAGTTATATTTAATGTTCCACTACTACAATTTCGTTCCAGAAATTTCCCCATTAGAAATCCGTCAAATTTCCTTGACCACTACCTTTGTTTTTACCAAAAATTTCAATAAAAAAATTCTTTTTGCATCATTCAAACAGACCTTTATCACTAAAAGAAATCTTTTTCAGTGAAACTGTATCCATTAGTTCAAAATAAATTCTTTAAAAAATGGTATGTAGGTACTTCTTAATCCAGCCAAGGGAATTAACCCTTAAATACCCCAAAAACAATTTTCTTTTATTTTGAATGGTTTCGTTTACTGTAAGAAAATCGAAATGTGTGAGTGAAAGCTCGATATCCTAGCGTCTATTGCCAGGTTCGTACAGAACATTCAAATTCTCTGGGACCACCAAGACCACAGTGCCATTTCCGAGTTCCCACCACCTTCGAAAATTAAATACCATAAAAAAGCAAAAAATTTGTGATTACTAACACACACAGTAATCGTCAGCCTGTTCCATCGCGAATTGTTTCATCCCCATTGAGGCCCCTACGACTCAGAATAACGGAGGGAAGAAAAGATCGATCGAGTCAATCGATCGAATTGAATAGACTTCAGAGGGGGGCCTCGTTTCCTTCGCGCGAGAAAATTAATTCAATCGTCCGACAAGATAATTATGTGATTAAAAGCTGGCCCTCCCACCACCCCAGGGGGTGGGAGAGACAGAAGTACGATGAACGTCGGGGCCATTATTCGAAATAAATTATTCGAAGTCGTTTAATGGACCGACGCCCCGGCGCGCGATTAATTGCTCGCCGTATCGAAACGCCGGACTGGCGATAGAGGCCCTCTAACTTGCTCGTCGTCGCCCGTCCTCATGGCATTTTCTTTTGTCCCCGCGGCAGACTGTTGGCCAACAACGAGCTGGATAAGATCAAAGCAGACAGCCTGTTCGAGAAGCTGCCCGAGCTGCAGCATTTGGATCTCAGGAAGAATAAAATCTCACGCGTCGAGGCGTCCGCCTTTCAGGGGGCACACAAGCTCACCGACCTGTAAGTTCGTCACCCCCTCTTAAAACCACCTTCGTTTATTTCTGGCATCGAGTTCTCCTCCATAAACTATGACCGCGAAGTTGTGATTAAAATGGCGTTTTAGTCCTAAAAATGGCACTAATTGGAAAACTTGGTTTAATGAGATCATTAAGAAGTGACGAATTCTCTTCTTCGAGTTCTCGAATCTTTCGTGTGGGGTATTATTTTTAGTAAACTGATTTTTGGAAGAGTAATCGAAGGCGAGAAGAATATACAAGTGGATAGAATTTTGAAATAAATTGATGGGGATAGGAATTACTGAGCTTTTGATCGAACAAATGTTTTTGAAATTAAATTTATTCACTTCGCGCAAAAGATGAGGGAGAAAGTGCGCCCGCTGTGGGGAGCCTGGAAATGATTGGCGATAGTCTTCGTTCGTTGATAAACTATTGCTCGGCTCTTTTTCAGTGAAATGTTTCCCGCTGAGAAAGTTTGGAATAACGGAAGAGGGGTGTATTCAGCGAGATTGCTCAGGTTATTTGTGCCTAACTCGATCGGAACTCTGAAACGAGCTTTAACGAACCAGAATCGGATTTAATTTTCAAAGGCAATTAACGGGACAATGAGTCGATTAATTAGATAGGCTGGAGGGTAGCGGCAGCTCGCGCGCATTTTCCTATAGACGAGTGTAAAAGACAGTCAGGGGCATCGTATTTCCCAATACTCGTGCATATTCCAGAACAGCTATTTTCATTTAATATTGCAATGCTTACTAGAATTTTCGAGTCCACTCTAAACGATGAAATAATTAAAGAAGACTGACGAGGGTCTTGACACACTACTTCAATTTCGACAAAGAAAATCCTATTAAAAGATAATAATAATACAAACTTTCTATTACACCAAGAAAAAATAAAATATAACAGAAAGAAATTAATGTATCAAAAAAAATAGAAATAATCTAATTAACACTGGACCACCCTTCGGGAATCCTACGAAATTATAACAACTACAACTTTTTGCAATTCCATATAATTCCAGCAAATAATGCAAGATTACTGCAAAGAGAAATTCCCCAAAGAATCCCACAGCACCAAAAGCTGGTCCCAATAGTATTCAACACTTCGTCGGCCAGTAATTTTCGCGCTTCCATTCCATTGCGAGCACGGTTTATCGAGGATTTAACAGACTGCATGGGCTCTCTATTAAATAATAATAATTCCCCAGTGGGTTTCTCCATCGTTTTAACGGCTCACCGACGCGTAAGAGCACCGATTCCCATCGGGGCGTAAAGAGAGACTCTAAAGCCTGCAGCCCCTCCTTCTCTTCCTCGGCTGTGTGTTATTTTTTTCTTCACCTCGTTTTTTTACTTCTAATATTTCGAAACTTTACGCCGCGGCGTTCTTGCCCCGTGATATAACGAGGCCCCGTTTTCGCAGACTCTTGTCGGAGAACAGGCTGAGGGAAGTTCACAACAAGATGTTCACAGGCTTGACGAATCTTAAGACCCTGTGAGTAGAAACTTTTATGGCCGTTCGTAAAACGGTATCGCCGCGCCGACTATACCTTTGGAACTTCATTTTCGCAGGAACCTCCACGGGAACGCCATTACCTGCGTTATGCAGGGCGCGTTCGACGGACTCACGCACATCCGCACCATGTAAGTCTCTTCGCAACTCCTATATTTATTATTAAAAATTAATAAAGAAAAACGATACTTCTTTGAAGGTGGATAAAAACGTGGTTCAAATTTCAGATGAATCGAATCGCTAGTTTCTTAAAAAAAAAATAAAAATTTCGTTATGTCTTTTGGCTCAAAAAATAGGAGTCCTCCCTTAAGGGGTTGCATATCCTTGACAGGTGGAAAATGGGGATCATTTTTATGATTTTTGTTTCGTATAAAGGAACGTCATATTTAAAAATCAAGATGTACGCCTTGTTGTGTATAAATTAAGCTGTATTCTCTCCAAAAACAACTGTGTATAAATTAAGCTGTATTCTCTACAAGGTGTCTTCATAGTTACAGTGTTTGCGGTATCAAAAATATCTCGGCCGATTTAAATAAAATTTTGCACAAATATTGTTAAGACTATAATCTAGTATTTGTCGAAACGATTTTTCAATTAGAATATTATTTTGTTTTTTATTATCAAAAAAAGATGAAGCTTAGGTCGAAATTCACATGCTCGACTTTGAGCGGCTGCCAGTTTTCAAAAAATAAATTCCTTCAAAATCGGTGCCGACAAAGATTAGATTATAGTCTTCAGAATATTCGTGCAAAATTCAAATCGGTCCAGTAATCTCTGAGATATTTTTGGTACCGAAAATATGAAGGGGCTTGTATGGCCCCATTTCTTAAGATATTTTAATGAGAACACAGCTTAATTCATCCACAACAAGGTGTATATCTTGATTTATAAATATCACGTTTCGTTATACGAAAAAAAAATCCTAAGTACGACCCAGTTTTCGGACCTGTCAGGGGTATGTAACCCCTTAATGAGTTGATTTATGATATTTTTAGTTGAACGGAGTCGAAGAGTGAATGTGTGAAAAATACTGGCTACGCGGTTGCCTTAAATAACACTAAGTAACAATCACTCACGTGTCTGCAATGTTCTTAACATTATTAATCACTTGGATATTGTAATCAACACTCGTATCTGATTACTCCACTTTGCCAGACGATGTCACGCGCAGTTGTACACCAAAATCCCTCTTTTGTATGCGCGAAGATTAACAATGGCCTGGTTAATACGCTCCCATTGCGAGATGAATGATTAATTAATATAATATTTTAATCGAGTTGCAGAAATTATGATGAATATTTGCCGGCGCAACTTCGCTCTCGTGTTAATGCACCCGCCACCCAGTTCCTTAATATTCCACGCTGACATATCCCGTGCTTTCGTGCGCGTAATTAATGGCAGTTCAACAAATCGCTGTTCATTTTCAGCAACATGCAAGGCAATCCTTTGTCGTGTAATTGTCATCTCGCGTGGTTCGCCGGATGGCTGAGGAAACGCGACATGCCTGGCGTGGTCGGGCACTGTCACGTCCCATCGCGGCTCAAGGATGCAGTCATCAAGGACATCCCTCATCACGAGTTCAAGTGCAACAGTACGATCATCTCATTAAGCTTTATTAAAAGGGAAACCCTATATCAGATATCAGAATTCCCTGTAATACATTAGGATCGCCTGTCAGTAGAATTACAAACCACCCGAGCCCCCTAAATGCAATTTACTTTGGTTAACTGAATCTGAATTTCTCTGCCAGTAATTTCCTGAGAATAATTGAGCGGGCCAACCTATCAGAGCAGAATATTTTACTCAAAATTGACTAGCTGAATATTAGCATTACTGCCAGAAATTTAAAGAATAATTACAACGCCCACCCCCAACCAGAATTAATTGCAATCTTCTTGGAAATAAATGACAAAGGGGAATATTCGATAGGGGTAGAATTTTTCTTAACTTATCGTAAGATTTCTGCTCGAATTATTTACCTGAACTCCTTTGGTCGATCGAATCGATACGACGATTAACGATCCACCCTCTACTTTACCAACCGCAGACGACAGCGTGGGTTGCCTGGGAGACGATTATTGTCCACCCCAATGTAATTGCGCCGGGTCAGTGGTGAGGTGTTCGAGGTCTCAGCTTACAGAGATTCCGCGAGGGATTCCACCGGAAACCACCGAGCTGTATTTGGACGTGAACGACATCAAGACGATCCAGCCGGAGAGGCTGAACCACCTGAGGATTCTCACTAGACTGTAAATAAAACACGCGTGTAACTTCAGTCCCTCCGCATAACACCCCCCCCCCCCGCCCTCGCGTCTCCGCGGAGATGGAAGAAATATTGAAACCACATTCCCTCGATTTTTCAGGGACCTGAGCAACAATCAGATCGGAATGTTGTCGAACGACACCTTCAGAAACCTCACCAAACTGTCGCACCTGTAAGTCGAACCCTCTGATTTGTTTTTCTTTATAAGTTGACCAATTGTGACATTTTTTTAATCTGTGGTCAGATGGTTAAATGTGATATGCCCGCTTTTGATCAGGTATGTGCTTTTCCATGTACGTCTAGATGAAATTTAAATTGTTGAGTTCTTAGGAGAGAAGCGAAGTAGCAATTAATGATATGTCAAACTTTTTGTTACTATAATATGGCACAATGTGATATGTCGAGTTCTACAGAGCATTACCCACTACTGAAGACTGGAAGGCTTCAATGATGAAATTAATGAAAATTTATAAAAAATTAATCTTCACAGCTTTCCGTAAAAAATAGTTACTATTATTAATTTTCTTACTTAAGTTACTATTCCCATGTTCAGTTAATATTTTGATTAAAATTTCTTAATAAATGACTAAAAATATATACTGTAAAATCAGGGAAACTGGACCATATTAGGTTTTGCCGTCTGATCATAAAAATATTACACGGAAGTATATATTATAATCCCGAACCAATACAGTAGTTTAAGACAAACCAATAATTACTTGTATAGTAAAGGGTCTGTTCCGGTCTAGAGCCCCCCAAAATATGTGACCTTTAGGATTTAATTAAAGGAATACTACTATAAATAATTAATGGGGCTTTTTGCATTGTATTAAGAATGTTTTAAACTATAGAAATAATTTTTTTGTTTTATGATTAATCATTGCAAACGGCACTAGGGAGTCGTTAAAGTCGAGGCGTCAAAAAATGCATCCAAATCGGTGGAACCTGTAGCACCGAAACCAGTGGTCTGAATTAAAAACAATGCCAGATTATTAAAGAGAATGAAACTCGCTCGTGGACTGACCAGAAAAAATTACAAAAATGCCATTTTTTGAGAAAATAACGACACTTGAAGTTTGAAATCACTTTTTCCCTATATTTTTCGACCTATCGACGCCTTAAAAAATGATCAATTTTCAATTATTTTTAAATTTTACTGGTCTGTCGGCGAGTCAGAAGTATATTCTTCAAAATAAAAGAAGTTTCTGTCGAATCGGATAATAAGTTTTGGAGATCCAGGTTCCACCGATTTTGAAAACACTGTTTCGAGAAAAACGCGTTTACAGTTTTCCGCGAGTGCCGAGTGGCCGGGTGTTACCCATGCATTTGCCGCTATTCAAATGTCTATAACTTCGGAAATTTTTACGAATTTCAAAAAACCCTTTTAAACACGTATTCCTGAAAGGTTGAACATTCGAAAAATTAAATAAAAAAAATCGATTTTTAGACCGAAACCTCCCCTTAAGTGAGAAATAAAATTTGAAAATGTCACAAAGTCACCCCTTAATGCGTGGTAACTTTGTGACAGTATGTTTTAACGTATAAATAACACAGAGAAATTAAGAAGTACAAAGTAACCTCATTAGTCACAAAGTCACCCCCGCTTACGATACTCTGAGAAATTTTAAAGTCAAAAACGACTCATTAGAATTCTTGAGTAGAGTTATTTTTTATGGTACGTAGTCTTTAAGTGTAATTTTCATTTGTTGCAGAATTATCAGCTACAACAAGCTGCAGTGTGTCCAGCGCAGCGCCCTCTCCGGCTTGAAATCGTTGAGAATAATGTGAGTTTCGATTAACCATTAGTCTCCCTCTCAGACAATACGCAGATTTGCATCTCTGTTTCGGTTGCCCCACATTTCGAGCGCTCCCAATAAATTGTAGGAAATTATTCCGTGCGGCGACAAACGGGGTGCCATTTTTCTTCCGCGGGACTTCCGTTTCTGAATGGAAACGCCGCTGCTTTCGGTATGCTTTTCAGTTCTTCCTGAATGCAAACCACATGGGAAAAGAACAATCGGCTATGGGGACGCGCATTAAAGTTCGATAATGAAATAAATGGGACCCGCGATGCCGGCGAAACAATCTGGACCAAATTAACGAGGAAAAGCGTGCCATTTTATCGGTGACAACAATCCGTGATGATTCATTGTCAGCGTTTATTTCGCTGACCGCGTCGTTAATTTCCTTTATGCTGACAATTTCAGACACGATTGTTCTTAATGAAGGATACTGTTATAATTTATTCATTGCATTACTTGCGCGAACGTAGAGTCGTCAGCGATGGCGTGATTCATCAATTTTATTCATACACAGCTTTCGACTTAACAATATAAGCTTTTCCTACTAAATTAGTAAATAATTTGGTCGCATATTCCAATACAAAATTAACATATTGTGTGGCGAATCACGTTTGATCTTAGACTTTCAAATAAATAAATTAACGCCATCGCAAAGGGTAGTTTCTTACGATTTCATTTAATATTTCACCCTCTTCAGGAGAAAATTGATATCTTCTCGACATTATGTCACAGCACGTTTAAACGCCTACAAACAATCAGAGTATACACTAAGCGTCTAGGAAATCCCCCATTACCCGCCACCTGCCCGCGAAAATCAAAGCACCGAAACCAGAATCGCCCAGCAGTAAACAGCCAATTAAGATCGTTTGAAATTCCGATTTGCACCAGGTCCCTGCACGGCAACGACATATCGGTGATCCCCGAGGGTGCGTTCGAGGACCTGAAATCTATAACCCACCTGTGAGTATCCCCCGCGTTGCAGAGGTTAACGCACAGCGTCGTTGCGTCGATAATTCACCAGCCACGGTGTGTTTACAGCGCTCTAGGGGCCAACCCTCTCTACTGCGACTGCAGCATGCGATGGTTGGCGGAGTGGGTGAAGAAGAAGGATTTCGTCGAGGCCGGTATCGCTAGGTGCATGGAGCCTCCGTCCATGAGGGACAAGGTGGTCCTGACGACCCTGGCGACCGAGTTCCAATGCAAAAGTATGTACTCCCTCGGCGAACACCTCGATCGTGGCAAAAATGGCCAGTTGCAACAGCCCAAGTTATCTGCTTCACCTGGTAGATCTGTCTAGCTCACAGTTTCGGCAGTCGATAGAATCTCTTATCCATCGTCAGCTGACCATTATTGCCCGCCGATGGACTGGGGTAGTCCGCACGTGCAAGATGATTTTTGATTTCTCACTGGCCCGTGACGCAGTCTGTTTAGTTCATGGTTTTTTGGCCCGCCGTCACAATGGGGTACTAAAATTGCTCATTAATCGTAGACCTTTCTTCCGCGCAGCCAGCCAACAGCCAGCCGAAGTCCTGGCCAAGTGCGACCTGTGCTACACTTCGCCATGCCAGAACGGAGGATTTTGCGAGACGCTCCCGGACAGGCAGTTCCGTTGCAAATGCACGCCAGGATATCATGGGGACTGGTGTGAACATAAAATTGACGCGTGCTATGGAAATCCTTGCCGGAACGCCGGAACTTGCAAAGTACTGGAGGAAGGAAGATTCAGGTACCAAAGCGCCCCGACCAGCTGCCAGAGGCGTAGACCCTTTGGCCAGCTCGCTTTCGGGCTTTAGCTCTATATCTGCTCGTTCAGTGGTGCCCGTAGTAGTCGATGTCTGCGACAGGTTCTCGTTGAGCTTGAAATTCTCCTCGTTGATCTTCAGCAGCACAGGCGCGGTTCGCGCGGTCCTTTCGAAGACTTCCATGTATAGTCGAACAAGTATATAGTGTTGCTCTGGAGATTTATTTGCGAAGCAGCTGGAGTTTTCTGATTGGTTTAGAAGCCTGTTACAGACAGAATGTCCCGAGTTTGATCCTGCGCATTTACAGTAGAGTGGTTTAAGCTTCCGTACGGGGCACAGTTGCTGTGAGTAGTTCTCGTCGATAATTGAGTAGACGTGCACGAAGAGTTCAGTATCAATGACGATAGAGTAATATCTATTGTAGCGCATTGCACCAATCTCGAAGAGAATTGGCGTCTGCATCGTCGAGTTGGGGTCTGATTTATGACAAGTAATCGTAGACAGTAGTACGAGTCAACCATTTTGGATACGTCTCGGTGTTTTTCGGAGAACTTGGTCAATTATCGAGCCAAGTATTTTTTAGAAATGCACAGCGAAGTGTACTTGCACTGTGAAGAGGTTGATATGAATATCGACTGGATTTTTGGACGAATTAGAGGGTTGATGAGTAGATTATAGAACGTAGTTTGCGTAGCGACAGAATTGCACGAACGAGAAGCGTGCTGTCTTGTATAATTCATTGAAGCGGGACCCCTGCACGTGAGCCCCGAAGAGTAGCAACCACGTGCAACTACTTATCGACGAAATTATTAACATTCGATTGATTCTTATCTCAAAAATTAGCTTCGACAAAATCAAATCATGCTCAACACAGTGAAATGCTTTTGAATAGAATCTAGTTATCACCGCCTTTCCGAAAAATGCTGATATTTGCATTACTGAAAAACATAGCGCGAAGAAAAACTCGTGCAAAGATTGTTCACATTGGAAACTCTAAGTATTCTAACCTAGAAGCATAAGTTTCCGTCGATAAGTTCGTTGCGTGTGGGACGGCATCGATTGGCGGATACACCGCGATCAATGGTCATGGTCAATGTCTCGATTGACGTTCAGTCGGTGTGTGACAGTTGCGACTGCGCCCCCGGGTACAAGGGACACCGATGCGAGAGCAACGTCGACGACTGCGAGGACAACAGATGCGCCAATAACGCGACCTGCGTCGACCTCATACAGGCTTACAGATGCGACTGCACACCGGGATTCATGGGCGAGTACTGCGAGGAAAAAATACCCTTTTGTACAAAGGGGCACGACCCCTGCGAGAACGGGGGTCGATGCGTCGACCACGGGACCCACTATAGCTGCGAATGCCCAATCGGCTTCGCCGGCCTTAATTGTTCCACCAACCTGGATGACTGCGTTGATCATATGTGCCAGGTACTTATTCCTCATCAACACATTCTCCCGGCGATTCGCTTCTTATTTAATAAACATATGCCCAGCTCCGCTCTATTTTGTAGTTATGAGCCTTTAAAGATGTATCCTCAAGCGGACGACAGAAGTCTCCACACTGCCTACCCCTGAAAGATCAGCCAGCTGCTCAAAGTTACTGAGCACTGGCCGCATCCTTTCTATTCTATCTTCCTAATTTAGAAGACCGAAGGAGTAGAAATGACAGAGGTCTGCTATCTTTTTCAGAACGGTGCTACTTGCATCGACGGCATAAACAATTACGAATGTAAGTGCGCGGCGGAATACACAGGGAGATACTGCGAGGCCGCACCATCGACAGCCATGCTCTATCCGCAGACCAGCCCCTGCGCCCACCATGACTGTCAGCACGGTGCATGCTTCCAACCAGCCCCCGCTTCCGCCGCGGACTATCTTTGCCAGTGTCACCCCGGCTACACCGGTAATTAACTCCAGTTACTTAATGAGACTTTAGTGAACTGTCACGAGCAAGCAGAATTTTAAATGTATCCAAAGTTAACGTAATCTAGGCCACTCAGAGGCACGTGGCAATTCCATCAACCAACGTTCAATCTTCCGCAATATGAATTTCGCTTAAAACGATAAATACTAACTACTACCCTTTTATGAAAACGAATCGACAAGAGGTTCGAGTAAAAATTCTAGTCCCCATAGTAAAATCGGTACCCAGCATGTAGATGAAGATGTCCAAGTTTGAGAATTTTCTGCGTGGCCAGCTTCCTTGAAAAAAGCAAAATCAAGTGCCTAGAGAAAGGCAGAGGTGCCTGGACGCTGCTGACTAATTGGCATGTTCTAAGGTAAACGATGCGAGTACCTGACGAGTTTGAGCTTCGTGGACAACAGCTCGCTGGTCGAGCTTGAGCCGCTACGCACGAGGCCCGAAGCGAACGTGACCATCGTCTTCACGACCACGCAGGAGAACGGGGTGCTCCTCTACAACGGCCAGAACGGCGACCACATCGCCATCGAGCTTTTCAACGGCCGTGTCAGGGTTTCATACGACGTGGGAAATTATCCGACCTCGACCATGTACAGTTACGAGATGGTGGCAGACGGCAAGCCTCACGTGGCTGAGCTTCTAGCGGTCAAGAAGAACTTCACGATGAGGGTGGACCGCGGTCCTGCTAGGAGCATTATCAACGATGGCCCTAAGGAGTACTTGAAGCTTGTTACGCCTATGCACGTCGGCGGCGTCGCGCCGGAAGTCGCCAGCGTCGCCTTCACGGAGTTCCACTTGAGGAACATCACGAGCTTTCAAGGTGGGTCTGACTAAGATTAGAAGGGACGTTTGCATCTGAGCAAGTCTCGGCTATTATGGACAGATGGCGACTTAGATGATCCCTAGGAACTTTGAGAAATTTGGTTGGGGCTGAAGAGTTTCAGTGCTCAGCTGCTTTAATAAGTCAACTGGACTTTCTATCTTCATGAGGCAAAATTCACTTAGTTCGCTGGAGTCCCCTTAGGTCCACAAAGTTGTGTAGTAATGGTCCCTTGGTAGCTTAATCAGCACATCAATTAAAGTCAGTTGTTTCTATCAGTCATTCTGTTCTCATCTTCGTTAGGGTGCATCTCCGAGATGTGGATCAACCACAAACTGGTGGACTTCAGCAACGCCGCAAAGATGCACCGTGTAACTCCTGGATGCATGTCGAACGAAGAGGAGGCTGACGAGGCTCGAGACGTCGAAATTGAAGGGATGCTGAACAGTGGCAGCAACGAGGAGCCCATGCCTCAAGAAAGCATGGGTCGCGAACATTCCGGTGTGTACCCAACGAACGTGCTACATAAGTAAACTTTTTCGCTAACACTTGTACCAAGGTATTCGATGTTAGGGCAACTATTTAAGGGATGAAACACTAATAACAAATATTTTCTACCACAGACATCGTAATGGCAGTGCCTGGTACGATAATTTCCGATCCCTGCGCGGGGCACGAGTGCAAAAAAGGCTCGCAATGCGTGGCTTCGCCCATCGGAAATGGATACACGTGCCGCTGCCAAACTGGGTGGCAGGGCCGGTATTGTGAAAAAGGTACCATCAATTTTCGTACATTGCAGTTTACAATATTATTAGTATTCCCTTTCGAAGAGATCCCTTTAAGCTTGTAACTCTCAAAGTTCTGTGTAAGTTACTAGACCATTCGCATCTACCCAATAATTGAGCTTCTTCAAAAATTAAACCTATCAACTCCACTTTCCGCAAATTTCTCTATTTTAATATCCAAGCACAAGATTAGTACTTAATGAATCAAGTTTCTCTACTTTTCATGGAGTTAAGAAACTGAGTTAAGCAAAACTTAGTGCCTTTCAATAGAAATCATGTGTATGTTTCTCTTGCAGCACCGACTTGCCGTAAAGAGCACACCAGAGAATACTACAGTGAAAATGGATGTCGGAGTAGGCGACCTGTGAAGCTTGCCAAGTGTTGGGGCAGTTGTGGCAACTCGTGCTGTCTGCCACGGAAGACAAAACGGCGCAAGGTGCGGTTTAATTGTTTAAATTAAAAGTATCTATTACAATACTGGATAAACTACCCCTTACTATGCTATTTCTCTGTAAATTACCCTCTTCTATACTCTAACCTCGCTTACACTCGGAAATGCCCAGTGAAAATTATTCTGTGGCACAATTGCAAAAGATTTTATCCCAATAGGACACTTTTGATCAACTGTGCGATAAAAAAGCGAAGAACTACATAGTATCAATTTGCCACAAAATCTAACCTCTTCGCGAGTTATCACGGAGTTCAATGAGCATCCTTGATGCGTAAGTAGTATATCCCTAGCTACGGTCAGAAAACCTGAGAACCAGCACGCCTGGACCTACTTCTTTAATTATTCTCAGAGAAATGAAACGTCTGAACGTTGAATACTGCTTCCCCCGTTTGTTTATTAGTTTCTTACGCGCTTGTTAACAAGCTCGACGTAATTCCTTGAACTGCAGGATCAAATGTAGAGGTTAGGTGCAACCTATTCGAATTCAGAACTTTAGTCCTACGCATCGCGTTGAAAGAGGCACTAGGGCTCGTTGAAACTTCTTTAACTAAATTAAAAAACAAATTCGATCACTAAAAATCACCAAACTGTTACAGGTTCGATTGATCTGCACCGACGGCATGCGGTACACCAAGGACGTCGATCTAGTGCGCAAGTGCACGTGCACCAGGAAATGCTACTAGCCAGGGATCGCGGAAGGACGAGCGCCACAGGTGTTCCATAAATACGCGTCGAAACCGTGTCGAGACCGAGAGGAAACCCCCCCGAGAACCTAGCAGTGCCCCAATTCGAACTTTCCCCCGCGTACATGGAACGGGCGATGTGTCTAGCGTCGATTAGAAACCTGAAGAAACAAGTTCTTCGTGGTCATCAGACGCATCCTCGTGAAACGCGCGACGAGAGATTGGGGCCTAGTCGAAAGATGGACACACACTCGCAAAACATCACACACCTATATTATATATATATATATACACGCGCGCGCACACACAGAGAGACAGACACATACACACAGCCGGCTCAGTGTGATATATATATATATATATTCGAACGCAATCGAAAAAGAATTCTATATATATATACATCGTGCGTACGTGGATTATCCGATTTCTGGATATTGGAAACAGTTTAACGCATACTAGGTATTATTATTATTATCATTAATCGTATGTTTAACGTTCGATCGACGAAAGTGAGGGAACCGTGCAAGAAACATGGACCGCAGACGCACGTGTTCGCATTATGTACGCAAAACAGTCACCGCAAGATCGCCGGCACGCAGAGAATCGTTCGCTCAGTGTGAAATAGATCTAATGAATGATGTTGCTGATGGATATACCGGGTGTGATCGGTGATGAAGGGTTCGCCCTTAACGCTGCGATCTCTCAGACGTTCTCTCATTCTGTCGCGGTAAATTTGACGCTCGGAACGTGAGACTGAGATTATAGAAACGAAGCAGGCATTGCTCTCGCGACATTTCGAACAGATTCTTTTCTAAAGATCGTGCTATAGATGGTGTCATCCTCTGTCGACATGTTTAGTACCGTTGCTTTCGATTTGCATCGCACCAGAAGTCAGTCTGAGGGATCGGAATTTCGTATTAAGAGCCAAAAGTCGGGTATAATAAAGCGCTTCGCTAGCAAGTCGAGCTTCCTGCAGCTGTCCCCCTTGTCTACTGCGAGCTCGCGACATTTACACGCCTGACGGTATGCAACTGTAACCGAAGCGCCGCGCGGCCCAACGGAAACCAGCGAGCGACATCGCGGATGCGTTGAAAATGTGTACAGGGAGTATCTCGTTTCTCCGCAACGTTCGCGGTAACTCGTGGAACCCGATGGGCCGTTAGGTCTATTGTCCTCTGAGTAAACGTTTGTACAGAAAACTTCTCCGCAAGCACATTGCAGCTGCGTTCACGCCGTCGACGAGCGATCCTCGCGAGGTGGCGCTCGGAACGGTGAGTGCCGAGAGAAGGACTGCTAAATACCGTCACTATCCTAGTTTGTTCGCACGTGCTGATCACGACTACTATTTTGTTACTGCATATCTTAATCATCCTATCGTTTAAGGAGCGTTTCTTTCTCGTAGATGTGTAGCCTCTCGGTAATACAACGGAATAATTTAATGCAGCGGAGGAAAGTGTACATTTAAAAGACACGTGGCGTCTCTCGTCCCTCGTCAAGCGTTCTGCTGCGAAGTCATACATCCCAGCTGTACCTAGCCAGGGAGCTTCAAAATTGTTCTCGATGGATCCCCACTTTTGAATGAAGGCAAGCGGAGGCTGTAGGGGGACGAAGGATCGCTGGGAGCACACTAAGGTCACAGAGAAAGGACTCCCAAGGACCTCGAATCTATTCATTCCACGGCCTAACGTACTGCTTCGAGGTCCGCCCGCGCAAATTGCGCGACGGGGGGAGCCACTAGAGCGCCGTGGTCGAGAAATTTGCGCGACCACGCGGCGGGGAAGTGAGGCGCAAAAATGGCGGGACGAATGTAACTAATTGTAACTCGGGAACAATTCAGTCTGCGCCCGAGGGCAGAGGATACCGCGTAATTATTTTTGTATGAGCGAATTATTTATAGAATCGGAGCGTCGACGATGATTTTAGCGATTGTTTTCGTCGGTGTGGCGTGATTCGTTCGAACTACTTAAGCCCCTCTAAACGTTTCCCTATTTAACGTGTACCTATACTCTGCGGACAACTGCGTTGCATCTTCTACTGCCAGTATTTAAGTCGTATTTATTCGTCACGAACGATCGAAACGTGAAACCGTTCTTTGTACTTTATTCTCAACCATCGATTGTTCTTCTCGCACCTTCAAGCACGTCTGGGGCCTCGGGCCATTTAACGGCAAGAGAATCTTTCCGGGAAGCCCTCTGCACTCTGAGGCGCCCACAAAGATGGCGGAATTTCGGCGAATGTTTGTCAATCCACTTCGATGCATTCTTTGGAATAATTTTGTTATTTGAAATGCACCTTTGGATGGACACTCAGAGTGCAGAGGGCTGGGACAGACAATGAAATACTCGACAGTACGTGCACAGTGTTCAGCATTCTTAACCTCTTTGGTACAAGTGGTTGCTTCCGAAGAAATTCGAGTGCATCGAATTGTGTGGAATTTGAAGAATCGAACTTTTTATTTGAGAAGGGTTTTCTTCTTTCAGTGGATACCGAGTGATTCAAGCTAGAGAAATGTGGGATAATCGAGTATTTATCGAGTAAATATTTATCGAAATTACACGCGTAGCTAAATCGAATGATCCACCACGGAGATTGTACCGAAAGGGGTCTAATCTATTTTTCCCACTGTATCTTTAGGTTACGTTAGATACTATAGTGATTCCTGTGCTTCGCGCGCGAGAAGCTAATCTTCTTAATTTTAACACTATTATTCTTGTATTAGCATTCTCAATGCAGCATTTTGTAACAGCGTTTTATAGAATTGTTTACGATAAAATTACCTTACTATTATTACTTGTGTACTCATTTGTAAGGGGAAGCACCGAGCAGAGAACGGACGGCGGAGGCGATACGCAGCATATATTATAGCACCGTCGAATGTGTCACTTATTGTTACTGATTTTCTCCTTGTACGCCGTAGTAAAATAATAGGTGTAACATAGCGACGTATTTTACGATTTCATAGTATTAATAGTAACGTAAGTTGCCTACAATGTTTTCAGATTAATTGGCGATTAGGTTCCAACGCATTCGAGTTTCATTTCCCAGCTGTCGGTTACTGAACGTTGTTGTTGTTAACACATTGCTTACCGACCAGGCATCTTGCACGTAAATTGATGAGTGGACTGCATTGGTAAATGCACTTCATTCATTAATGAATGGAAATCAGGAGGGAATGGATGCGAGTGGTAAGCAATGTATCGAGCTGAATATCTTGTAAATGAAACCGAGAGAAGCAAGAGCAGACACGATCAAAGGTTTCCAGGCTTCGATTTGATTTTTAAACAGACTACAAACTTATTCTGCTCTGATACGTTAGTCTTATCCCTTTGACTTTGAAATGAAGGATAATTCATTACCACTTCGATGCTAAAAATTCTTGTGAGCAGGCCATGAAGTTCCTTAGTCAAGCATGTTCTATACCAAGTTCCGCTGTAAACCAAATTTCACCGCTAAAATTGATCCATACTGGAATTTTAAAGCTATGAAGATTTATCGAATGTGGAATTTTTCTCAGTTCAGACATCATAGAAAGAATTTTATACATCCCGGAACTTCCTGTGTAAGGCCTTGAGACACGAAATTTCAATTGAAAGGAATGGCCATTTCAAAATACTCTTATTAATTGCAATATTACAAAAATCGGTTTTCTACGGAAATTTCGAATAGAATGCTTCTACGGTAAAAGGATTCAAAGTCCTGGAAGCCTAACGATTCCGTGAGAAACTGGGGGACACATAGGCCAGGCTGAGACGCCTGAGACCTGCGCTGAACGCCGCCTGTTAACACGAAGGAAGTTGCGAGGGCCGTAGTCATTAATGAATTCCGCATTCGACCAAACATACGTGCGAGTAATTCACCTTGTAACGGGATTAACGTCGCGCTGGACGTTCAACGGAGAGTGAACGCCGTAGAGGGGGGGATGACAGGGGGGGAGGAGGGAAGGGATGGAGGAATATAGGGTTTTCTACGAAGCTTACGTCTATATTGGACAATAATGAGAAAGGTGGAGACGGGACGGGGCGAGATGTGAACGATGGAGGAAAAGAGCGTTCGAGACTTGTGATTGCTCGAAATTCCTACGAGTTATATTTGTACATTTACTTTACGGAGAAAACCTTAATATATTTCACGGCTCGGTGGACTATAGCGCATGCGACTGAAGTATACCAGTTTTAAGAGTCTTACGCTTAAAGTATAGCAAATGCTCTCGTTCACGGACCAGCCGAATGTGTTCCTCGGCAGCGGTGGGAGAAGGGAGGAGCCTTCGAATACAATTTCTGGTCCATGTCCGTCGGACGGAGGGCCAGCTCCTTTCGTTTGGGGACAAGCAAAAGCATTTGTTTCATCGACTCAACCTACCTAAATGAATGTAAACTGCGTAATAAACATAATTATTATTGTTCCTTCTCGATATTCTCGTCGTGATTATTATTCTTCACTTCCTTCAACACCTTACAAGCGATGAACAGAAATCGGGGGACGGGGATCGAAGTTGGAAGTCAAAGGTGGATTTGACTGACAGAGAGAGAGAGAGAGAGAGAGAGAGCTTCTGGGAGTGAAACAAATGTTTTCTATCTCTGACGCTAGAAAGATTGCTATATTTTACGTGTAGGTGGTTAGAGTAAGGATATTTGATATGCAGTTCCTTTTACCGCCGCGAGTTAATAAATCCACCGCCAGACGCAACAGACACCTCATTCAGATCTTTTCTAACCACAACATTTATTCGCTAAGAGCTCGGGACCGGCGGTGAGCGTTTAACGCAGAGGTGGCACGATTCCGAACGATCGTTCCTCGCTTCTTTTTTCCCGAAGGCGAGAGCGAGATGGGAGGACAAGCGAGTCTAAACCGAAAGAGTGTTGGGGATGGCGCCGAACTTTTAACGTGTAAGCCAAACCGAGCTCTTAGCGAATGAATACCGTAATCGCTTGGATCGCGCACGTTCGGCTGAATTCGCGTAGCAAACTTCGATCGTTGGTCACTTGGAGCGATAGTTTCGCTTCTTGTCGATTTTCTTGCACATCATTCGACTTCGATTAATTCCGCGCGAGATTCTGTGATAAGCGACGCGCAGTGTTCACATCGATGTAGATTTAGCAGGATCGCGAGCCCTCGATGAAGCCAGTGATCATTTCTGACCAGCTGAGGCCATCGAAAAGGCGATCTTAAAGAATAAATCTGGAAGTATTCGGGGTTTAACGCTTGAAATTCCGTAGGATTACTATTTCTACTGATAAAGGACGCAAAAATAGATGTTGCTGTAAAATGTTGATCCTCGGTTGCCACTGCAAGGGCGAGAAAAAATTCGTCAAATTTATGGCACGTTCAGAAGTCTCCGAGCAACCTCCACTTTGGATCACCTGGTTTTCATACTTCGAATGAAGATGAATGCATAAAATTTTACAGCGATACGTGGTTTTGTTTTCTTTATCAGAAGGGGTAAAAAAAAATGAAAGAACCTTCAAATTTTGAATAATTTCGTCACAAAAGTAGCATCCAAAGAAGCTCGAAGTTTAAGGCACTTTTGGACATGCGGTCAGAAAACTTACTGAAACAGCTGCGATTTTTGAGAACGTACATGTATGCGCATCTATGTAAGAACGTATGAATGAGGAGCCAGTTTGCATGAGTGCGAAAATTCGAGTACGTGTGTTTCGCGCGCAGCGCACTTTACCCAATAAATAAAAAAGGAGAATAAACGTGGAAGGGAAATGGAATACTGCATGCCTAGAAGTATTATAGCTGTACACAGATGTAGGTATATCGAGCTAGGTACTATTAGCGTAAAAACGAAATGTCTATGTTTATATAATGTAACAAATTCTCGAATTATGAACGCTACGAAATAAATGTGCGTAAAGTTTAACAAACTTCTGCTGTACATTCGTGCGATACCACTTAAACACTAAAAAAAAAATTGAAAACAGGAACTCCATTCTGCAAGTGAACATTAGCTATTGAAACTTTTTGGCGCCACTTTTGAATTATCCTCTGAAAGAAATATAATTCTAAAATTCATAATTGTTAAATATACTTTTCTTCGGATTTCTTTAAGTTAATTCCCACATCAAAGAACTATGCTTGTCAGTTCTCATTGACGAAGATAATTGTTTAGAATTTAGCAAGAAAAATTTCGCGATTGCAATCCTCAGTTGCAATCTTCACCGAAGCTAGTTTTTTCTTTTAAATGAATTATTATCGGAATTAGCTTGATCGTGACAATGTGTGGCAACAAGTAGGGATCAAATTTCTTCTCTACCGCGGCGTCTTTCCGTCGTTAGGGAAACAGTAGTACGAGGCGTGATATGTCAGACAATTCGTGACTCCCGCCACTTAATTCAATCAACATAAAAATACCTACCACGCAGTTCTTTTATTTTAAAATCTCTCGATTTTTTCTATCGTAAATTACATTATTCTGTCTGCTGACAATTTTTCCAAGCAAAATTGTGCGAGAATTTTATTACCGTCAGCAGAAAAAGAGCAGAGGAATATTTGTGCCGCAAGATCATCGCGTGTTCGTTAAAAGTGAATAAAGTATACGTGCGAAACACTGCTAACATCACTACAAGGGATCGTTAAACAATTTCGCCATCGCGGGCAAAATGAGAATTTTGCAGTGCGAAGCTAAGTGGAACAACGAGCACCATGTAGGTCGAGAGTTTTAGCAACAATTATCGCATGTCGATTACACCGTCGTTTATTAAGCGCTCGCTAAACGCGTTAAACCGACGGATTTTAGCGATCAATAAAAGGCGGCGGGCGATTAACGGTGGCGTGTTATTTTTTAATTAAGCGCTCCAAGTAATTAGGGCCCTTAATCGCGAGTTGCTGCGAAGGGGGCAAGTAAGCTATTTGCATTTAATAATATTGGTGTTCTACACTCTACCGTATTAATTATTAATATCGCTAAATTAGGAGAATACCAGTTGTTAGCAACTTTCCATAAATCTTCAACAATCGAATTTAGCTGATTTTGACTTCTAGTTAAATATCATTCTACTGTATATTATTCGCCGCAATGATAATAGTAGATTACTATCTACCGTGGGACGCATGATTTATTACGCTGGCATCAGCGCGGAGCAGAATAATGAACGCTAATATACCCTCGTTATTGAATCAAATTAAACAGATATTTTCACGATGCAGACGGAAAAAAATTCGTAGAAGCTCGAACAAAGGCGAGTCTTGGATGACCCTTGGCGTGAGTCATCAAAAGTTTAATAAATAAATCTGACGACAAGATAATAGAGAAATTGACCCTACACGCATCCGACGCGGTATTAGCCTGGAATTAGAAGGTCGCGTTTCGCCCATGGGAAAAGATTTATCCGTTCTTTTCATCGACGAATGAGAAAGCGAAGTGTAAGTTTGTAGACAAATGTAAATGCAACTTTTTAATGTGGAAAATTCGTTTGAAATAGATGAACTGAACAGAGTTACATTCTAGTTCTCTCTTTTTTTTTATTAACTTTGACATACCTGGGTGGCTCTAGAATGTATTCCAATAGTTTTCTTTATTGAAATTGTATCACAATTTTTGTAAAAAAATCTATATTACCATATGTCGAGAAAAAAAAGAATATCTTCAAAAAATTGTAACTTTTACAAATTTCCATATTAGAAGCTAAAAATATATTGAGTTGGTGTTTGGATATAATATTTTGAGAAAATAAATAGTTTGTAAGTCAGGTTTGGAAAAAAGGTATTTATTTTACATATAGAAGGTACAGAGCGTCAAAATCAGCTGATGGGTGGCTCACACCGAGAGTATCAACGAAGGGTTAAAAAATAAATTTACAAATTCAGAGAAACCTAGACAAATTTCCTTTTAAAGCAACAGATGCCTATCTTTCCCACCTAAACCACTAAATTACCCAAAGATCAACGAAAAGTAATCAGAGAATCAATGCAATACAACTTTCCAAAAATCTGAACCTCCTTCCACAATCCCTCATCTTCCATTCATACAAATCTACATAAACTCTACTCCAACGTTTCTCAATTGGTGCTTCTCGGAGCCCTGGGTTTCCACAGAAAGTCATCTTCTAAGGCAATTAAAAAAGTATAAAAAAATCAAATTATTCAACGAGAAACATATATATATGACTGCAAAATTTGAAATGTAAACAAAATAGAATAAGGCTATGAGTTTCGCCAAATTTTAGTAACTTTGGAAGGGCTCCACGGGAAAATTCAATTGGGAAACTCTGCTCTACACAATTTTCTAAAATCTACTGAACCAACACAATAAAAACCACTTTCTAAAATTCATCGCCCCTCGATTGAACAAAGCTTCCCAAAAGTGTTGCCTCTTCCTGCACCATTTAATAATCCATCCAGCATTCGATCTGCGCAAACATAAACCCCGCGAATCTACCTTCGTTGCCTAGGTGATTTAAACATTGTTTCTGATGTGCAATTGAGCGTGGTTTCGCGAAGGAACTCGCGAGTTAACCGACACTACCGAGACACCTTCTACAGAACTAGACCTCGTGATAGTACCCTCAATTGATACGCGGTTGGCTGCGTGGGTGGAGGAAAAGCCTGTAGCACGACGGCGGCTCGGGGAATGAGTTAATGTGTCAGTCGTAAGCGCGATTCCGTCGCGTAACGCGCTTCGAACCACCACGCAGACCACAGTCACCAGTTTCGAAATTGAACAATTCCACACGCTGCTCTAACAGTGAAACAATCTCTCCTCTCGTTCCCAAAAACGATTCTATTACACAAAAAGTTTCTTCGCCAGCTACGAGTGAACTTGAACAGTTTCGTTTTGGACCATGGACTCTTGTGCGACTGTTTAGATTATTCATCCATGCTGACTATTTTATGGACATGCTTGGAGAGTGTAAGTAATTTCTCGATGATTGGATAAGCTTGGGAATTAATTTAGAAATTAATTGGGGAAGCTCGAGGGAGTGAATTAAATTTTTTTACGCGGCTTGGTTTTGGAGATTGTGGAGCAACGATGGTGAACGAAGATTCGGATGAATTTTAGAAAAGTGATTGGTAGGGTTTTTTTGGTACCTCAATTTTTGTGAATTTGGAGAAAAGAGTGAATTTTGATTTACATTGGTGCAAAGTTTAATTTAATTAATTAGTGGAAAGATTTATCAAGATTCATGATAAAAATCGATTATCCCCCTTTTTAGATTGTAACGTTATTTTTGAAAGATGCTTCGTGGATTTCATGCCTCTGTTTAACTCGTGGAACACTTTTTTTTTAATTTAAAATGTTTCACTCGGGTTTGAAGAGCGAAGGAAGGCACAGCAACAGGAGAGAACATTTTTAAAGCATGACGCGATTAAGCCGGAGCGATTCCGCGCATCGCGATTAATCGCATCAATTATCAAAACGTCGTTTAAGATTCAATTCTCTTACTAGAACAGAACGTCGGGACTAAAAATTAGCTTCGATTAGCAAACTGATTCCTACCACTGAATTTCCATTTCCTTGATCTTCCATGTCCATCAAATTCCTCTGGCAAATAAATTTTTCAAATACTCGGAGGGTTAAAATTGAGACATGCATTAATTATTAAATTATATAAACTATATACACAGTGGCTGACAAAAGTATTGGGAACCCCTTTAAGACAGAATAACATTTTTAAAATTGGTCCAAACGATTTTAGTTTTTGTGAGAAGCTAGAAGGATTAGTTTATTAGGTGACGTGTTTTGTTGTTTTGAAAAAAAAAATTGCAACTGTCGGAACAGCGAAAAAATAGCGAAGGTCGCTTTTTCAACTTTTTTATCTGAGCCTCTAATGAAAATTTAAAAATCCCGTTTCAAAATCGAAATCCATTGCGATCGCAATTTTCCAATCCGACCAATCGCAATTTTTTTTCAAACCGACGAAACAGGTCACCTACTAAACTAATCCTTTTAGCTTGTAAAAAAAACTAAAGTCGGTGGGACCAATTTTAAAAATGTTATTCTGTTTCAAAGGGTGTATCAATACTTTTGTCCGGCACTGTAGTACTGAACTGGATATTATTACTACGAATTTACCTTAGAACAAAATTGAAAAATTGAATAACACACAACCAAGATTTCCAACTGGATTGTTTTTCACCTTCCATTAGAGATTAATCTTTCGATGAAGGATATCAGCAAGTAACACACGTTTCCCTGTGATTATAGTACCCTCTTCCTGTGATTTCCCGAAAGGAAATAGTGAAAACATATTTCCCTCCAAGCAATAGCTACGCGGCTGACTCACCGAAGGGTTCACTGACTAATTCGTCCATTGCTATGCGCGAGTCGACGCTCAGATTCACGGAGATAAACATCCTTTATGGAAATTGAATAGTCTCCCTTCAGGGGATAAGATCGATGTAGCGCCCTACGTGATTTCCGGTCGCGTAGCAGCCTCTCTTTTTCAAACGAAACCGTCGAAGAAAGGAGCTACGGTGTAATGGATTGCTTTTCATTCGGGGAATCGGGATTCACGGGCACCCCCGTACGATTCAGTAGCTGTTGCTTCGTGACTCATGTAAATGAACTATTCTTAGTAATATAATCCTGCTTTCCGCCGATAACAATACCTTGGGAACACGTTGCACCCTCTGCTACGAGTTCCCTTCTTCTTACTAATTTGATTCCAAAAAATTTTAATCAGAAAATTGTAAATGAACCCCACTTTAAGGGGAGAATCCTATTTTGGGGGTTAAAAATATAGCAAAATTTGGGATTTCTTTTAGAAACTAGCGATTCGATTCATCTGAAATTTGGACCATGTTTTTATGCATCTCTGAAGAAGATGTAGTTATCTTTTCATTAATTTTTAACAATAAACATGGGAGTTTCAATCGCCAGTTTCTTCCAAAAATAATCCTTCTTAAAGCCAATGAAACAGTAATTTAATATTCCGCTGTTGTTAAACAAGTTTGGAAATATTTCTGCCACTGTAAAGTGAATTTAAAATCCCATTTCGTAGATTGTTAATAATATATAAATAATCGTTTAATCAGCCTTGTTTCTCTATTTTTCTTAAGGAATACATTTTCTACCCTGGTTTTCCTCAATTTTAATTATTGTTATTTAAGTGGGGATGTTACGAGAATATTCTCCGGGGGTAATGGAAGATATGAAATCTGATTGCTCATTAGGTAAATGGGAAGCAGTTGTTCTCTTTTTCTCGTCGAGCCTTCTCTTTAAAAGCGCTACAGTGACCCACTCGCCAGGTTTTGCTCGATATATCGATTTTCCCAGGACAACGGAAGGTGTGCCCGTGGAAGAGTGTTCCATCTTGCTGCCACAAAATAAGAAACGCGGCTACGGGTGGGGAAAAAAATATCGCCGCGTCGAAAATGGAATTTCGGACTTCGTTTTCTCGTGCTTTTCTGCAGCCCCTTAAGTAGAAGATACTGGCACCTGATCAGACGTTTTAAAGTCTTACCTGGCATCGAGTGTCACGTGTGAAATGTTGATAGAATTTTTCTCTACGCTGTAGCTGAATTGTTGCATTTGCAACTTTGAATATTCATTGTTACGATATCGTTATTTGCACTATTTCACGCAACCCTTGCATGTGGAATTCCTCTCCGATTCTGGGAACCTGCTGGTAATTTTCTAGTCGGAAAAGGTATTAGAAACTGCGGGGAAAAATTTTATTGGGAGCGAGAAAGTTTCTGCGAAGGGTCCACATAATAATTTATTGTTCCAAATCATTCAAGTTACTGAGTTTCAAATTTTTTATAATCTACTAAAATGATTCCCAAGCTGTGGGTCGCGAAGTGTTTTCTGGGTGGTCGCCACTGTTATTTTTAGTTGGTGATTTTTAACACTTATTTATTTTAATTATTAAGTGAAAATTATATATTAGTTTCAAGTTTTTGTGCCTTATTAAATTTACCTTGCCTTATATGGGGGTCGCAAGTTATTTGAGTATTATAAAAGGGGATCGCGACTCAAAAAAGGTTGGGAAACACTGATCTACTAAGTATGAATGGCTCAGAGTTCAAGGAAACCTACAATACCGGAAATATTAATCGCATCATTCTCAAATTGACATACTTAATACGCAGAATTTTCATATTAATATGGCTGATGAAATTGTTACCACTTTTACTGCAATTTCCTACACATTTTTATAATAAATAGATTTTGCACTAATATTTCCCTAATACTAATAATAAAAGTGATATATTGGCCAGTGGGTGGCCAAATTATTATATTCAAACAAAAAGTTTTGAGATCTTGTAAGTTTAAGCAATGGAATAAAATAGATGTCTCGTTTTTAATGTTATAATATTATTTTTTTAATACTAGTATATCTATTTACGAATGCAAATTAAATAAATTTAGGTATACAGGTTTAAGACTATATTGTACGAGAAATATAATTACTCAATATTTGGTGACACTGTCTTTAACTTTTATGACGACTTGGATTCGGCGTGGCATACTTTCAATGCATTCTGCCATACTCTGGTGATATTCTCTATTATTTCTGTTTTATTTGTAATAATTGTATCCCTGCTCTTTTAAAAACAAACGAGATTTATATGTTGAAAAATTACTCACAATGTTGCCAGATGTTGTAGCTAATCAAGAAATGAAAAACAATAAAATTAATTCATTGTTACTTTAATTACAGCCACGACTTTCACAGATTTTAACGAATTTTTTTTTAGTATAATAATTTGGCCACCCTCTGTAAGTGATAACAAGTTTATTCGAGTGAATCAAAAAATATTTACAGTACCATATACTACCTAATTAAAAAATCCCTTAAAGGGACTAGGCAGTCGTTTTTCGTAAGAAACAGACTCTGTCCTTTATTTATTTGTAAAAAAAATGAAAGCAAATCCAGATGTATCCTTTTACCCAATGTTTATTACTACCATACAGATTGAAAAATAATTGGTATGAAATATATATGTGCTTTAAAAATGGCGCTGCAGACTGGTAAACATTTTAACGTTTTCCTGTGGTTTTGCCTTAATATCGGTCTTAAACTGTGACGTAATCTAATTTCAATGGTGTGATTCTTGTTTATTGGATTCATAGTTTCTAGTGGAACCTATAAAAACAAAAATTAAATCATAATTGTGCGATTGGTGCCTGAAAAATGGCGACTTTTCCAAGAAAAATTCGTTCTTGTTCGCTACTAAAAACCGGTGACTTTTTAATTTATTTGTCAGAATCTCAAATTGTTATGGACTATATCAGAGGTTCCACGTGGAATGACACATGTTTTGCACATCCTGTAATTTTTCCAATTCGATCTGAACCTCCGTTCATTCGCAATACGGCAAAACCAAGAGAAAAAAGATTCAAGAAAAACGCGTTTAAAATTTCTGGACAAAGGCGACGCTATAAAATACCGCTTGACCTTTTCAGCTGCCAAATCAACAATTTTGCGAATTTTAATATAAACCAAACGGCATTTCATTCAGGAGAGCTAGTACTTTCGTAAAATGCAATAAACAAAATCGATATTTCCACTGCCTAGCCCCCTTAAACCAGCAGAATATTTAAATCACCCCAAGTAGCGTCCTTCAGTAAAAACTTTTACCTCCACAGGATCCTCAGGACCCTTAAAAAAGCTTCTTCAAATCGCCTGCCATCTCCAAGACCTTGCCCAACGGAAATCCACGAAAGCAAGAGGCAAAGGGTTGCAGACGAAAAGAACGTGTGGTTGGTGACGGGATCCCAATGAAAGTCAATAAACCGCGATGAGTAAGAGAGATCAGCAGTCGGAGTGGTATTAATAAATTAGTGTCCAGTTGCTACAAGCAGCGTCAGCAGGAGCATCAACAGGAGGTGGAGGAGCGGCGGATAGAAGAGGAGGAAGAATAGTAAAAGATGGCGATCGCAACGTCAACGATGAACAACGACGAATGCTCGATCCTCCCTGGCTCTACGTTCCCAGCGATTTAATCGCGCGAAGGTTCGAATCAGCTTGCAAACTGTTCACACAAGCCTACCTAACTGCCCCGAATCCCGAAATCCCCGAGCCTCGACCCTCCGCCCTGAGACCCATCCAGCAAACTTCAACGTTCACCTCGTCTCACGCGTAAATTCGCCCCGGAGTTCGCCCAGCTCCCAGTGCCCAAGGCAGCAGCTCAATAGCTTCCCCCGTCAATTCCCCCAGCGATTCGAATCATCTCGAGACCAGTCCCGACGACGAGGATGAAGGTGGCAGCGTAAGGGGTCGCCGAGGCCGGAGGAGGTGGTGAGAAGGCAGAGACGGGCGAAGGAGGAAGGAGGAGGAGGCGACAGTGCGCGGCGACGTGTGCGGACACGCGTGTGTCGTTCGTGTTGGATCGGATTGTAGGTGTGTGGCCCAGCGCGAAAGAAGACAATTGACTCGCAGCAGTAGCCGCCGCCGGGGGCCTTCTGACGTCACATCCTGTCCTCTGGCTAGTCGCGATCTCGTTTGGACCACGGCACATCAAGGTACGCAGATTCGTGCGTCCTCAATGTTTGCACGCAAAAAAACTGTCGACGCGGCCGGCACGTGAGATCTCGCCGCCTCCCACACTCCTCTATTCGCCTTCTGCCCTCTCCTTCCCCTTTTGCTATTTGTTCGCGGGTAGTTATTCTTTTAAAAAACGCGACAGGGAACGAGAGACGTGTGACGCGAGCTAGGGGAAGGTGTGATCCGGGACGTAGAGTTTTGATAATTCTTTTTCGCCGGGGGGAAGGTGGTGGCTGATATTGTTTCCGAGTGGCTTGAATTGGTGTGCGTGGGATAACAGGCGCGTGGGAATTTCGGGGGACTTTGGAAGGGTTCGATGGAGGTACATAGAAGTCTGAGGATTTGTCGATTATGAGGAAAAGGTGCCATTTGGGACCGTTTCGGAGTGAGGGACAGTAGAAGTGTAGGGATTTATCGGACGTTTTCTGGTAGTAGTATTCTCGAGATCGAGGATTTGTTAATTATAAGAGTGAATTGAATCGTTTTATTTCTTGCATCCTTACGTCTTTCCATGTGAATATTCCTTCGAATTTCAGCGAGGCAAGCAGCGATGACCGATCAGAATAAAAGGATCCTCAGGGTCCTCGTTTGGGCGAATGTCTACGCGATGGTTCTAGCGAACGTGACGGACTCGTCGGAGCTGGACCTGTCCGACGACATGGACATGTTCACCACGACGAAGAGGACGTTTCCCGACAGGTGCTTGGTGAAGACGGAGCCGGGCCCTTGCAAGCAGTACGTCCACAAGTGGACGTTCAACAAGACTGAGGGAAAATGCAGGATGTTCCCCTATGGCGGCTGCCTGGGTAACGAGAATCGCTTCAACTCGGAAGCGGAGTGCCTTCATTACTGCGTGGGTGGGCCCGAACGTAAGGGGGACCAATTATTTTCCTCGAAACTGATTTCGGATGAAGCGAAGTTTATTTTAAAAACGGAGGGGATTGATTAAAACTCCAGGAAACTTTCAGATACGCTGCCACCATATTTGGTCACGAAGAGTAGCGTCTTTGTGACGAGCACGACGACCACGAGCACGGTACCTTCTACCACAGTCACCACGCCGCGGCCAACGTTCGCACCCCCGGAACCAACGAGGCCTCCTGTACCGAAGTACAAAAGGGGAAAGGTGAAGCAATGCTCCTCGTTTAATGTATAAAAAATTAGTGTAGTGAGGGTAGAGCTAAAAGTAGAAATGGAGGAACAGGGCCGGCGGAATTCAGTATGCAAATTATGCGCCGCATAAGGGCGCCAGGGAAAGCTAAGAAACTATATCTCACGCTTAATAGGAAAGAAATTCAAAATCAAATTCCCTTTTTTTGAACACTCTGTAAAAGCAAAATATATTAAAAGGGTACTCTAGTGTAACTGCTCCCTTTTCAACGCCATCTTCGGTCATTTATTTAACAAAAACTATAAGTTTATAGTATCTGGCGTTTTGCCCGCATATCAAGGTATGTTTGATGTAATACACGGATTTTTTTTGAATTTTATTATCGTACATATAGACAGATACAGTCGGTGGCTCAAACTTCTTAAAAAAAAAATTCTTTTTCGACAGACGTTAATGTAGGAACTGTTCTAGTAATCCAAAATGTAAAAACTAAGGTTTATTTTCTTTATTATGTTTGTTGCTATGGTTGGAACCACAGAGGCTCCCTAACAATAAAAATTTGAGGAATGACAGCATTTTGAAAAAAATTTTTGCTGATCAATTTAGCTGTTTTCGTTCTGTAGATTTAATTTTATACAAAATAGAAACTTGTCCGAGGTTCCAACCATAGCGACAAACATAATAAAGAAAATGAACCTTAGTTTTTACATTTTCGATGACTAGAACAGTTCCCACACCAACGCCCGTCGGAAAAGATTTTTTTTTAAGAAGCTTACGCCACTAACAAACAAGTTCAAACAAATTCAGAGTATTCCTTCAAACATACCTTAATATGCAGGCAAAACGCCAGATAGTATAAACTTATAGTTTTTGTTAAATAAATTCCCGAAGATGGCGTTGAAAAACGGGCAGTTACACTAGAGCATCCCCTTAAATAGAAAACAGTTGCAAGAAAAGGGGCGTCGAAAATTTTCTTGCATAAGGGTGCAAACTACCCTGGCGTCCACCCTGTGGAGGAATCATCTATAGAAAGATCCACTAAAAACGATTCTTTCAGGAGCTAACATTCATGGAGTCAGGCTACGAGAAGACTTTCATGTTCGCGCAAAGTAATACGTTCATCCAGCTCGACGGGCCTGGCATAAAACCGTTCCAGCTTCGGTGAGTACTTCCACGCCCCTCGAACTGTTACAATCCATCCCCAGAATTTCAAACAATTGCGTACGATTTTATACTTCGTAGCGAACAAGAACGAAGTCTCCCTCTAAAATATATTCTTCGCTTTCCTTCAGTTTCCCTAATTCTTATTGAAATTCGCAGGCTCTGTCGCGAGATATCATTCAAGTTTCGCACGAAGCTGCCCCACGGTCTGCTGGTCTACCACAGCGTCAAGGATCGACCAGAGAGCCTGGACCCTTACGCCCTGTACGTGATCGTCGAAAAGGGCCAATTAAAAGTCGTGCACGTGTTTGGCAAACGCTCTACGAGTCTGACAGTCGGCGAAGGGCTGAACAGGGACGAGTGGCACAGCGTCCTGGTGAGGATCGACGTCCACGGGGCGAAACTGATCGCCAGAGTCGACGACCAGCAGGAAGAAACGACGCTTAAGGTCCTGGAGCACGTGGTCAATTATGGAGTGTCCGAGGAGTTAGCGTCGGTCGTTTTGATTGGAGGTAAGGAGAATCCTTTTTGTGCTTGGTGGACTTTGATTTCGATGTGGAAATTTAGATGAAGTTATATACCCAATTTTTATATGTATATACATAAAAGAAGAAGTTCTGATTGACTCATCAACGCCATCAGATTTTTAAGAAAAGGGATCAAATGTATTTTCAAGGGTCCCTTAAAATCTCTTAGGCCCGATTAGATATCGACTCAGTTTTTACTTCGAAAGTTACCTAGACAAATGCCTAAAAATAAATTTCAGAATTTTTCCCTAACCAACCCCTAAGGGGTGAAAAGGGGTGAAATGTATTTTCACGAATTCATCAAAACCTCTTAGGCCCGATTAGATATCAACTTGGTTTTTTCTTCGAAAGGTTACCCACATAAATGCCTAAAAACAAATCTCCGGATTTTTCCCTAACCAACCCCTAAGGGGTGAAAAGGGGTGAAATGTATTTTCACGGATTACTCAAAATCTCTCGGGCCCGATTAGATATCAACTTGGTTTTTTCTTCGAAAGGTTACCCACATAAATGCCTAAAAACAAATTTCAGGATTTTTCCCTAACCAACCCCTAAGGGGGTGAAAAGGGGTGAAATGTGTTTTCATGTAGTTCTTAATATCTCTTAAGCCCGAAGCGAAGCGCGGGGGTATTTCGCTAGCATATATATACATATATATTTGCAAAAGTTAAATAAAAAATGAAGTAGATTTCTGTTCAAGTCGTAAAACTCAAGATAGCAGAAAACATGTTTTTAAATTAGTTTCTGTTTAGATATCCACAACACACAAATATGGCACTTTGGAGAACAGAGACTTGTATCACATATTCTATAAAAATTAAAGCAACAAACTATACAAATTGTGACTACTGAGCGAATTTTTATAAAAGTACCTAATGTACGTTTCATCAGGCCTGAGTTCCGAGGAGCGACTACACGGCGTGAAATACATAATAGAGTCCTTCGTTGGCTGCATAAGGGACATGGTACTCAGCTCAGGCAAGTCTGCCAGCGACCTGCTACCTATCCAGCCCCTAATCGCCACGAAGCACGAGAATGTGCAGGAGGGTTGCATAGACAAGTAAGATCTCAGAAAAGGCACTTTCCCTTACAATACCAATTTCCCAGTTTTCACAAATTAATTTCATGGTGAACTTCAGGTGCAGGACGAGGGAGAATCTCTGTTTCATCTCCAGCCAATGTGTGAACCACTACAACAGTTTGACCTGCGACTGCTTCGGGACGAAATACGAAGGGGAACGCTGCGATGTATACAGTACGTGCAGAATGATCCCATTTTCATTATATAAAAACGTAGACTGCGGAAACTGAGCCAAGGAAGTATTGAATTATTGTTTCAGCTGCGACGATTTTAACTTTGAGAGGCTCTTCTTATGTTTCTTTCCGCGTGTACGATTGGAAGGACAGGGTTCATTCGTCCGTTAACAGAATAAGCCTTGCATTTAAGGTACTCGATGAACGTCCCTTAATTGATAGATAAGCAGCGGTCTTGGAAGCTTCGTCGCAATGAACACAGTGTGTTGTTTTTCTTACAGACGAAATGGGAGGACTCAGCACTGTTTTACGCGTCTGGCGAAATCGACGGGACGCCACACTACGTGGCAGCCTCCATCATGAATGGGTCGGTGCATGTGGAGCTGGATTTTGGGCATAATTCGAAAATCGTCGCGGTGCTCGGTGATTACGTCACGTCGAACCATTGGAACAACCTGACGATATTTCATAATGGGACGCTGGTATTCGTCAGCTTGGATGACGAGATCAAGGTGCTGGAAGTTCCTGGGGAGAATTATAATATGATCATCGATCCTGAAATCTACATTGGCGGTGGGCCCGAGTTGCACAAAAGGAAGGGCCTCCTTTCGCACAATAACTTTGCTGGTGTGTGCAATTTTGATTCTGGCAGCTTCTCTTTGCTCTAAATCTACTTCCTTTATTCGAAAGTGGAATTGGAGTTTTAATTTTGGAGGACACTGTGAAGTTTCTAGTGGCAATTTTAACGAAACTGAGGAGGGGTGTTCGGCAACACGAAAATTCAGAAAAATTTGAAATTTGAAATGGGCCCATAGGTGAAAACACCTACTCAAAAACATTGGGAAAATTAATTTTTTTCGAAACTTCTTCATCACCATATTAAAGGATATCAAAAACCTAAGTATATGATTATAATAATATGAAGACTCATAATTTTTTTAGGGGTGTTTCCACCCCTAGGACCATTCCATTGCCGAAACAAAAAAGCATTACGTTAAGAGCATCTAAAGAATATTTCTGTAAAATTTCAAACTTTTTTTAATTTTGGAGTCATCGAACATCCCTTGTGAGTATTTTTGAAGTATTTGCTTTCTTCGAGCTTGACGAAGTGCCCCTCAAAATTTCTTCCAAATTGATTAAAAATCAATTCATCAGGATTGATTAAAAATTGATTAACCATCACATTCAGGTTCACTCAAGTACGTTTTCTTCAACGACAAGTCTATAATCTACGAACTGAAGCGTTCCAACCCCATGGTGCACTATATCGGTGTACTAGAACCTGAATACTATGAGGCAGACGTTGATGTGATCCCCATAACGTACCCGTTCGCTGGTAGCCATATTTGGTGGCCCATCGCGCAAACCGACTCCCTCAAGTTGAATTTCGACTTCAAAAGTTCGAAGCCTGTAGCGGTGGTCGCGTCAGGGGATGTGAAGAGCAACCGTGGCCTTGGATACTGGGAGGTAATCTTGCGAAAACATAAACTCCACCAGTTAACATCAATTTAAAGAAACTCACTACAATTATTATACTAAAACTGATCAATTGACCACTTGATTTTGGAACCCCTATACAAGAAGAAACACAGTGATCAATCTCCACAGCTGACCATTAGTTTCGATTGAATGGACCCCTAGATTTTTACTCAGATGTGCCATTATACAGGGCGTCCCAAAAATGTTGCAGGTGCTTGAAATGGATGACTCGTAGGGTGATTTAAGATAACTTTTTCCTTAGCGAAAATGTTCTCCGAAAAAGTTGTTTCAAGTCTCCCCACGAGTCACCCATTTCAGGCACCAACAACATTTTTGGGACGCCCTGTATAATGGCACCGGTTTCAAATACCTACAACATTTTTTAGAAATCCTGTACTCATCAAACACTCTGAAGATCGTAAGCTTATGCTGCTAGCCCAGAAGTAGCTTACCCATTCATCAAACCTCTGCCCAGCCTACTAGGCAACTCGACTAACACAAGCCACAAACTCGTCTGTCCTCAGCTCCGCCTGGTCAACGACGAAATCCGTTTCCAACTGATCCCAGTGGTGTCCGAGAACATCACGGTCTCAGCGGCCGTGAAGTTTCCACCTTACAACACATCCTGGCACGCGGTCGAGCTCAACTACACCAAGGGGGAGCTGAGTGTCCTAGTGGACTACAGAAACAAGCAGAGCAAGCTGTTCTCCATGACGTTCGAGCTGGGCGACAAAGTGATCATCGGCAGCGGGAAGAGCAATGCAGGTAAGTCCGAGTCCTGACAGAATCAGAAACCATGTGGACGTCATACTTCTCGCCAGGCCTTGTCGGCTGTATGCGCGAGATACGGGTGAACGACGAGAGAATAGAGCCCAGGTACGTGGTGAACACCGAGAGGGTGATCGGAGAAGTGGCTCTGGACAACTGCCAGTTCGTGGACCCCTGCACCAGGCCCAATACTTGCGAACACGGGGGCAAGTGTTCGGTGAAGGAAGACAGAATCACCTGCGACTGCACCGACACTGGCTACATCGGTAAAAATTGTCACTTCGGTGAGTGAACGGTGGATATCGTTGAATAAATCAGAGGCTACCATTCTGGAACGCAAAGAGACTATGTGAGGCGATGTCTGGTCTTTTTCAGCTCAATACAGAAAGACCTGCGAGGAACTAGCTTTACTAGGCTACACCCAAGACGACGTCTACAAGATCGACATTGATGGGAACGGTAGGTTCCCACCTGCTCTCGTGAAATGCGAGTTCCAGTCCATCGAGGACTCGACTAAGACGATAGTGGAGCACAACCTGCCGTCCCAAGTAGACGTCAGGTCCATCGCTGAGTCTGATTTCTCCTTCAACATCAAGTACAGACAGTTCACCGCGGAGATGCTCCAGGAACTGATCTCACACTCGCTGTACTGCAGCCAGTACGTGAAATACGATTGCTACAAGGCTCCCCTGGAGTTGCACAGCGCCACGTGGTTCCTCAGTTCCAAGGGAACCACCGTGGACTACATCGGGAACGTCAACAGGGGGTCTTGCCCGTGTGGAAGTGAGTGTTGACACCCTCGATGATGTTAACAGTGTTTCAGCTTTTTCCTGTGGGTTCTAATAGATATTGGCTTTCTTAATCGCCACTTGTGGCATTGCGCAGTGAACAGGACCTGCGTCGACCCGAATTTGAGCTGCAACTGTGACGTCTCCGCTGGAACCGCTGGCAAGTGGCTGTCTGACGAAGGCTACTATGAAACACCGGATTCCTTGGGCATCACGGGGATGGTGTTCTTGCAGCAGAGGGAACTCGAAGAGGATGCGCAGGGACGGATTACTTTGGGGCCGCTGGAGTGTGTTGAAACGAGTGAGTGGTCTTATCAGTTGGAAGAGGGAATTGCAGTAGTGCCTTGTTAGCTGGTCGTCGCTAGCCCCACCAGTTCTTGGAACTAGCTTCCTACCGATTTAAGACCTCGCTATCTTATGCCGGTCATCAATGTCTTTTTCGCACTCAATATGTCTCATTCGCTCACTCGAATTCTTGGAACTCTACCTCCCCAGATAGATGACCAGACATGGTCGCGAACCCCGATCAGGTAACCGACCACTACTGTATCTAGCCACGAGCAGAACCACTTCTCATCCTCAGTAATTGGACTTTGTCACAATGTCCCCATAGGACAATTCCATTTGTCTCTGCCAACATGGGGAGTTTTATTCGAAACTTTCAATTGAAACTGTAACTGAAGTCCATTGTTCCAACTTTTCAGACACGCAGAAGTACGTGGTTACATTCACGACCTCGCAATCGTACATCGAAGTGCCGGGCTGGAGAAAGGGTGACATAGCCTTCAGCTTTCGAACGACAGGCGAGAAAGCCATTCTACTGTACCAACCGCCCATCAGAAGCAACTATCCCTCATTCATGGTGGCGCTCACCTCCGAGTATCGTTTGACCTTCAACTTCACCCTCAACACTGGCACCATCAGGGAGCTGGAGGTGAAGAGCAGAAGGAAGCTGAACAACGGCGAGTGGCAGAAGATCTGGATCGACTACAACGACTACCACGTCAGGTTCATGATTAACACTGACTTCCAGATGGTCGACCTGCTGCCTGAGGAGGAGTTCGGGCCTTTTGAGGGCTCCATGTTCATCGGTGGGGCTACTGCGTGAGTAGTTTTCGTGAAAATACTAGATACATCAGTTGGGAAGCGATCTTGACAGAAATTAGGAAGGTGAAAGATTTTGTTACCAAGTAATTCTTTCCTAGATACTTCATATCGCATAGGAGTCAAAGCTCCCAAGGGTGCAAGTCCATATCGCCCCTTTTCTAATAAACACAAGGACCTGCTCTGTTTCTGGGATATAACCACTGTCGAATCATAACTACGACTTGATTTAAAAGACCAAAGGGAATCCCAACTCTTGTATACGTCTATGAAGCAGAGAGAGGATTCCCCTAGTCTAACCTAGACTTCTAACCCTCCCATTACGCCATTAAGCCTGTATAGGGCAGTTATAATCACAGAAAGCACCCAGTTGAGACTCTTGCAAGGTCTCAACACTGGCTCACCAGCTCATGTACCCCGAGATCGCCAGTTCCCTGCGCGATGTTTCACTTTTCAAATGTGATCTATCCTTTCTCAGGGAGCACTTGAGAACTTCGTCAGTTCGTCAAGGTCTCATCGGCTGTTTCCGCGGTCTGGTAGTGAATGGCGAGATCCTGGACATCCACAGCTACATGTCCGTCCACCTGTCCGAGATTATCAAGGACTGCAAGCCCTCCTGCCAACCGAACAAGTGCCAGAACGGTGCCAGGTGCGTAGAACTCTGGAGCAACTTCGAGTGCGTCTGCGAGAACAGATGGGCTCACCTTGGCACCTATTGCGAGAGGAGTAAGCTTCTGCACCAAATTTCGAGTAACCTAGACAATTCGTTCCCCGATTAACGAGGCCCCATTTCCCTCGACCAGACATCAACAGCAAGGCGCTGACGTTCACGTCGCAGGGTGCCTACCTGAAGAAGAATTACTTTGGCACGGACGAAGAGGACGAAGAGAAACTGCTGCTCAAAAGCATACTGTTGCAGAACATACTGATCAACCTGAGGACCTACGACACTCATTCATTGATCCTGTACGCCAACGATCACCTGAATAACTTCGCTCACCTCTACATCTCGAACGGGACGAGTATAGTCTATCTATTCAACGCTGGCAATGAGATCAAGAACATCACCATGGAGTATCCAGGTAATCGAGGATTCCCCTATCCAATACACCCACTTTGAAGTCTCTATCTAACCACAATACACCTGGTCCAGACGTGAACACAGGGATCTCCGTGCAGATCGCCATAATTCGAAACGAGAAGTCGACGACCCTGCACGTGAACGAGTACAACATCACCGTGAATGCCACGCCTGTGCTACTCGACACGTACTCGAACAAGCCTTGGGTAAATCCGGAGAAAGAAGTGCTGGCGCCTCAGAGGCCACCAGCACCGCCTACTAGCTACTTCCAGGTGAGACTTCAGGCTTTCAAGTCGAACCGAATGTACGCAATGATCAGCGATCTTACATAGGTGAATCTAGGGGGCTTCGACACGGACGACCTGCTGAGGGTCGGCAAAGAGGGCGTGCTGATAATGGGCTACGTTGGCTGTCTACGCGGGCTGATGATCGGGGAGTACCTGGTGGACCTGCCGAGCCTGGCTAACGAAGCGAATCACGAGGGGAGCAAGGGGGTACTTCCGAACTGCCAGATGAAGTGTGACGCTGTGCCTTGCAAGAATCTGGGGATCTGCACGGAGGATTTCGGTAGACAGGAGTCATCGTGCAACTGCGAGCTGACGTCCTACTTTGGGGAACACTGTGCCGATGGTAGGTACTCACGCGTTTAAAGAGAAATTGTAGTTCGAGTCGCTTGCACCAGCTATAGGATCCAACCAGGCTAGCTATCAGAGCTCTAACAATTTTCGTGTTCACTAACGTGAAGTTTGCATGGTCTGTTAGAGAAGGGAGCAGACTTCAGCGGCGAAAGTGTCCTCCAACGTGAATTCGACCTGGTTGGCGAGGTGACCCAGGTGAAGGTTCAGCTGGCGTTCTCCACGAACGAGCTCCGACAGCGGACCACAGCTCTTTTACTGCTGCAAACTGAGAACAAGTAAGCTCTCCGCGATCCTTTCCTACTCGAGCCCTGGATGTCTTTCGAAAACCTTTTCTTTCCAGAAGAAGCTACTACTTGCTGGTTGCAATGACGTCTGAAGGCCAGCTGATATTCGAGGAGGACCGAGAGGGTTCCGCTTATGGGGTACGCCTCAACGATAGGAACTTCCTCAATGGCGCCAGGCACAGTGTCTACTACGACCGTGATAACAATACAGCCACTCTATTGGTACGTTCTTCGCGTTCCTCTAAGTGTTCCAGGTCACAGTGGATGTTGCATTGCCGGCAGATATTCTTAGAAATCCGTTTTTCTGCTTGCAGATCGATCGTGAGCCGGTACAGCTGCTGCCTATCCCAGTGCTCAACCTGGGAGACGACGAAGACGAGAGTCCGGGTGTCACGGAGATACAATTGGGCGGGCTGAACACGACGGACTCGCGGTTCAGCGCGTACAAAGGATACACCGGGTGTCTGAGCAGTGAGTACCGTGCTTAATTCATTATTCTAAAACGAAAGTCTGCGATCCCATTACCGATCATCCACAGTAACGTGCGATCGCCGTTCTAATAGGATACTGTCTTTCTTATGTTAGACAAAACGATCGTCAGCCACATTGCGAATTCGAAATGACGGATACCCTCTTCTTGTAGACGTCGTGGTATCGATCAACGGAGGCCCTGGCATGAAGCCACTCGAGGAATATATGCTATTTACGAAACAGGGAAGCGAAACCGTCAGGGCGACGATACCTGCCGGCGTCAGGAGCGCCCAGTGCGCTGTCTTTCACGCACAGCCACGCGGCCTCGACCCACCTAGGAACGACAGTGTGGTAAGGAACCACATATCCTTTTATCAGGGCAGTTAAGCTTCCCACTGTGCACCGTCACGGTGGAATGTGAAATGACCGTTCATAGGTAGCAAATGATCTAATAGGAGGTCTGCATGTTAATAACATCACGCTAGTTACACTGGTCTATATTAACACTTGGGTTTTTCACCACCTCCTCGTCGTAGCACCAATATTTCCACCCACTATTCTCTTACTTCTGTGGGATCAGGAACCCCCAGAGTTCGGAGGGATTTGGCTACTCTGATGGAGGGGGAAAGACCTACAGGAGCGGTGGTAATGTGTGCATGAACTGCGCCTGCGTCAGTCACGCACACATAACCACCGCTCCTGTAAGTGTTTCCCTTTCCATCAGTGCAGCCGAATCCCTCCGAACTCTGGGAACCCCACCATAAGAGGGAGCCCGGACTAAGGGACCACGGAGAGTCGGCATAGCCGTGGTGGTTAGCGTTACTGATCAGCACGCGGACAGCTCTGGTTCGATTCCCGGCGCCGTGGCTCCTTCTTCCGAGTTCCCAAAAACGTAGGGATATTACGTCACCGATTCCCCTAACCTCCATTCCATATAAGAGTAAACCTACGCCTCTACCGATTTGCGGCCGATCTGCGGACTCCCACGGATCTTCCATACGCGATTGGTCGTAGCACTTTCCCTGCCGGTTGCCTACCAATCAACAGTATATCCCTGCGCGGAACTAGTCTACTGTAAAGTGGAATGCAGTATACACTTCTGAAGAAGACTACTTAGCAAAAGGAGTTAGCAAATAATGCTCAGAAAATGTAAAAGCTCCAAGCCTCTGTTCCAAGATCATATCTCTCTATAGAGTCCTATATACCCTGCGTCAACAAACCTATATTAGCAAAGCGAATCCAGACCTTCGGTTCTCTAAAGTGCCACAAGCTTCCTAGAGATCAGGTAGAAAATCGAATTTAATTCTTGTTTCCTACTTAGTAGCTCAGGCCCAGCAGCTAGGAAAGATCTTAAAGGGGCTAAAATTTTTTGTCAAAGGGTCGTGACAGAGCCTGGGTGGAGGATCCGCCAGAGAGGGTACTGTACAAGCCTCAGTACTCCGACACAACACAGGAGGAGCAGGGTGCTGGTACTTACATCTTCATCGCTCTGTGTTGCGTGTTTGTGACAGCGGTGCTTGGTTGTATCTATGAGGTCTGGCGAAGCGCCAGGAAAGACAGACGTCGCGGAGGAGCATCTGGAGCTGCTGGAGCAGCGACAGTGCCTGCTTCTAGCTCGCAAAGATGGCAGTCGCAACAGTACACAGAGCCTCTGGCAGGTGGAGTGAAAACGGTGGGCTTCAAGAACGTGAATGAAGATGAAAAGAGACCTAATGGCACTCACATGAAGCCTCAGAGCAAAGATTACAAACCACTGCCCAACGCTGAGTCAAAAGACTTAATTAATGATAAAAAGGTTCATATAAAAGGTACGTTCCTTGAAGCGTGTGCTTTCTTTTTGGGTTTAAAGTTTAGCTCGCGGTAAACAGGAAGATGTTCTTCGTTACTTTCTAGTCTACTTGATTTGGCACAGCTCTGAGCAAATCAATTGATTCCCATCACTTTGTTAATCCGTTGAAAGATTGGGTGACGAGCCATAGGTCACTTTATAAGTAAATGCTTCGACAAAATGATTTACAAACTTAAGGGGGCAGACCACTGTAAGAAAAAATTGTTTTTCTATCAAATTCATAAATCCGTTTCCTGTATACCCTTCGTCAGAAATGTGCACTACGGCAAAATTGTGCTTGTCGCGTTGACAATGCCCAGGCCATATGGTTAATCCAAATTCAAAAAGACAAAAATATTTAGAAACTAGAAGCCTACTTCTATTACACGACAATAAAAAAAGTCAAAATCGCAAGGAATTACAAAATCGTGGATTACTGAATAAAATCATGTTTTGGGGGTACAAAATTAGGGAAGTGTTGATAAAAAAATAGGAGCCCGTTAATTAAAAAAAAACTGATCGTCAGGTATCAGAGACGGGTTTTTAGTACAATAAATTTCGTTGCTCATGTCAATTAGACGTATAGTTTTCTCTGTAGACTGTCAACGCGTTTGAAGAATGTCATTCTGAGGAAAACGCATTCAAAGTCCTTTGCGGCTCAGTCGCGCGCTTGACACCACTTCACGGAAAATACTATATCTCCGTCAATTTTGCGAATTTCTTCATAAAATTTGGAGCTACCTTTCTTAAAACGTACGTCTTTCAGAAACTGTAAAAAAGAACAAAATTGGTTTTTCCGTTTTTTTTACAGTGGTCTGCCTCCTTAATAAATTAAGTCCCAGTTTCGGAATCGAGTATTTAAAATATTCCCATCGCTCCGGAACAACTGTGTTTCTATTTAAGGGATTTCTCAAAGAAACATTGTTTCTATCTTACAGCAGATGACGAATCAGAGAAGGAGGAACTCCTAGGGGTAAATACAGGCATCATCACTAAACCTCCGAAACCAAATCCATTCGTAAAGATTTTTTCTTTTTTTTATAAGAATTACATATTAAGTTCCAAGTGGCATGCAAAGTGGATCATACATTTTTTTATCATTGTAACTGTTCGAACACACGCGTATGATGTCTAATAATTAAATCGACTGAAGAGTTTTCTTTCAAAAGTCACTGTATCTACTTTGCAGGCTCGCTCAGAAAAGCTTAACAAGATTTTGAAATGAACACTAACCTGATGAATTTACCTGCAACATTATACAACTGTTTATATTTAGTTGATCGAAACTTTGTCTGATATTTTTTAGCTTGCGTTGCCCAATTTTCTATACAAATGTGCAAAACTAAATGTTAATTTTTTAATATTTTAGTTGAAGTAGTGCATACAGATATAATTAATCATAAATTTATTAAGAATCTATTTCTTTTTTAAATACAAGTTTTAAGTACAGTGATAATCATAAGAATGTTTAAAAAAATGAATGGTAACAAAAATACCACATTTGATGAAAAAGAACCTCTTTAGGCCAGAAAAAAATTTGCGAATTCCAAATTCCATGATACCAATATAATAGATCAAATTTAGTATTACAGAATTTACCTGCACATATGGAAACACCACTTTTGGACTTCCTGTTGATCATTACTGTAGATATTTTTTACTTGCTATATTTTAAACCTTACAATAATTCAATAAAAAAATATATTACATCAGAAATTTCAAAGAATGTTTGCATTTAGACATCAAATAATATTGAATTTGAGTATTAAATCCTTCCCTTATAGTCAATGGAGGATCTCCAAGAAGAGCCAGAACTAGAGGAACGCGAGGAAGAAGAAGCAGTTGAAGAGTATGAAGAAGAAGCAGGTGAAGAATACGAAGAAGACGAAGACGAAGATGAAGAAGGGGAAGAAGACGATTCGAAAGTAGAGCACGAGGATGAGAAGGAAAACGATCAACCGAAAACGGAAAATACCGATGACAATGATTTTGTAAAATCGGTAAGAAAAACAAAAAGTTATTCCTTAAATAGATAGATGTCCTTAATATTCAGGAGTCTTCTGTGAAATGTTCTCTTATATAAAAATAAATTAAACTTCTATTTTCCAAGCCTGTTGAGACACTTAAAAGTATGTTAACATCTAAGATCTACATTTATTCACTTAAATAAATAACGTGGGAAAAGTTAATTACAGAAGACTGCAATGATTCATAATCATCAAACAACGTTCATATTCAATTTCGCCATGTTCAAGGACTGACTCGATTCTACTTAAGAATAAATATCTTCGCATCTGTTTGATATATTCATTAATACTGTGATGCGACGCAGCGATGTTGTTCGTTCCTATTATCATGCATTTATTATTATTTATCTTTGTCAGCTTTATTCGTTCTTCTCATCTCTCCCCCATAAATATGCAATATTGGTTATATTATACAAGCACCGAATAAAACACCCTTGAAAAACACTGTTTCCGGAACATTGCGAGAGCTCACTCCTTGAAACTCCCATGGATAGAATTGTTGCCAAAAGCCATTTAGAGAACAAAATTGAGAAACCTGAAAGTGCTAAATGCGGAGAGCATAATCACGTGCGTGTGATACTTTCAGACAGACAATTCATCTAGGATAAGCATTGAGGACAGCGATCAATCATTAGACAACAGTTCCAAACACGATGACGTAAAAATTATTTCCGAAGTCTAGAGGTATCATTATTATCGCAGAGCTTGTTGCATCAATCCTTTCTACAGTCTCCACCTTGCTCTCTAATTCCGGGAAAATATAATCCACGTTTGCATGTTGTATTGGAAAAATTTCCACTAACTTTCGGCTCGAATTATCTATAATTTATTTTCCGCATGTTGCATTTTCCCTGAATGTCTTTTACCACCGAAAGCTTCAACATATTTTATATTGAATTTTCTCCCTATTTAGGAGAACATGTGTAATAGTATGGGACAACGATTGACAATCAAAGATTCGTCTTCAGGTCAGTGCTGCTATATCGAACAGTGAAACTATTGTGTCTGATTAATCACAAGTAGAATTAATTACAGTTTAACCATTCTGCCATAATCTAAATGTAGACTTACAAGGAGAGTATCCCAGGTGTCCGCCCCCGATTGCTTTGATTTTTGGATATGTTTTAGAGGACCGAAAAATATTTTTTTATAGCGGCCCGTTTTCATATGTAGGGGATAACCACCCTTCGAATTTACAAGATTTTCAGGTGTTCGACTCCGATTGCTTCGGTTTTTTGGATGTTTCAGAGGACTGAAAAATAAGAAACAGGTGTCCTTTTATTTTTGCTTATTTGTATGTTCAGGGAGTGAAACCACCCCTCAAATTTCATGATAATAGGTGGTGTCCGCTTTGGCCAAAAACCAAAGCAATCGGAGACGAACAGCTACAAGTCTTGTAACTTTGTGGGATGGTTTTACCGCCTAAACATGCAAACAGACCAATATAAAAAGTCACCCGTTTCTTATTTTTCTGCCCTCTAAAACATATCCAAAGACCAAAGTTATTGAAGACGAACACCTGAAAATCTTATAACTTTGAGGGGTGGTTTACCCTCTAAATATGAAAACGAGCCGCTATAAAAAAAAACACGTATAGGTGTCTTATTTTTCGATACTCTAAAACATATCCAAAGATCAAAGCAATCGGAGGTAGACACCTGGGATACTCTCCTTGTTAGAATAGACGAGCTTGAAATTACAAAGAATAAAGCGTAAAGACCAAATTCTCGAACAGACAAAATACATTTCTTATTCGTTATTAACTGAATTCAATCGCTTAGTCAAAATCAAACAGATTTTAGTGGTGATTTTCAACTTTCTAGATCCTGCGAGGCCTCTGATTATCAATCTACAGCCTATCTTTCTGTCAGACGATCGGAGAACATTTGGAAGTCCACTAAATTATCTTGGGGCTACGAAATTTAATCCGAGAAACAGAAACTCCATAGAATCAGTATTGTCTCTGGATTAATCGCTTTTTCGTTAAAATCCCTTGTAAAATCATGTATTTAATATCTTATATTAAGCGTTGAACGACAATTACCAGATCCGAAAGGTTTTAATACTTTTCGATCGAAAAATGAAAATACACGGTAATTTGTGAGGAATATAAATTATACATGGTCCAGATACAAAAATATGTCATTTCTTTTACAAATTACCCTGTATCCGAAAGCTCTGTGTACTTTTTAATGCAAAAGATCAAGACCGATTATTACCGGACGCTCCAATTTCAAATTCTCCCGCGGCGCGGCGCCGCGTTACCGAAAAGCGCGCGAAACGCTCTCCCAATGAAAATTTGAAATTTTTATGACTGAGTGATTGATTATGATGCGAGCAGAGTTATTGCATAAAAATGTATACACGATACATGGGAACAAACGACTAGGTTAAATATTTTAATATAGGTTCTTTGTTTATGAACGCAACATTGTAATATAATTTATTTTAGAAATAAGTAGCACATACCCATCGAAGAATGTAGATTGAGACCAGCAAGAGATATTTTTAATTTGCTCTCTGCGTTTAATGTCGATCGGAAAGGGAACTTGTTCATTTTTGACGCCATAATTGAAAGAAAGTAATAAAATTATTTCTGATACGTTCGTGGTTTTACATTCGCATTCCTGTAAACTTTTCTGGATTTACGCGTGCAATGTACTCTGTGAAAAACGGTTTTCGTCTTCTGTTCTTCTAGTGGAACACTATTACGAGGCGAATTTATACAATATAAACAAATTTATCAATATTTAACGTGCACTTTTCAAACTTTTATCCGAACTTCGTAGTTCGCTTGGCTACTGCGCTAAATTTTAAAACGGAAGCTTTATTGACTATCGACAATTATCGATTGTCGCAACTATCGATAGTATCGCAGTCATTGGTTGAATCGAGAGGTGTTAACAGGGTTGCCAGATTGGACGGAATTCCGCCATTTGAGCTATATTTCAAAACTAACTGGCGCTCAAAAATTGAAATTGGCTTTGGCCGAAATTTCGATATTTGGGATTCCCAAGACCAAATGGCATTAAAAAATTTTATAAAATAGATTATCATTGTTGTGTTAAAACGTTAATTTTAATTTTCAAATCGGTTTTAGTTAAATTCGTTTTTGTTTAAATAAAGTTTATTTGTTGTATTTAAAAGAAAAAAAGAAAACAGTTCCAGAAAATATTTAAACATCCTTTTCATTCAAGATATTTGAATTTTGGCGCTTTTGGGCTACTTTTTCTACGCGATCTGGCGGCTCGACGTTAAAACCACCTGGCAACCCTGGGCAAGGAGGCCAATTTAGCTTTTTTCACGCCAAATTCCAGAAATCTGGCTTTTTTCAATTTGGCGTTGGAAAATTCATTTGGCTTTTTGGGTCTTTTTTACAATCCTTTACCTAAAACTTTTTTTTAAATAATTTCAAAGGAAGCAGTTTCGGTTTAGTATATTTCAGCATCAGGGATTTAAGGAGCTTGCTAAAATTTACCTTACTTGCTTACTCCTGTAAGCAATGCTGTAGTTGAGAGGATCTTTTCTCTTGTATCCTTCGTTGAAACAGAGCCAAGGTACAGAATACAGCTGCAGCTTCTACTTCTTGATGCCATTATGAGAATTAGAGCCGAACTAGTGCCCTCAAAAAAATGTTGCAACGATTTTAGTGTGTCTCAACAAATGCTTAAAAAATCAACAACGAAAAATGTTATGATGCCAGCAAAGAGAATCTAGATCTCGAACTTTTATTGTGATTTAATTATTATGAATATTTTTCAAACATATTTGGCTTTTTTTTAATATTATTTGGCTTAAACGTAAGATTTCAAGTTGGCAACCCTGACCCTGGGTGTTGATGTTTATATTCCTCTTTGCATTAAAATTAATCGCTACATTTTTAAACCGAGAAGTTCAGTTTTTTAGTCCCGTTAACAAAGAAAAATAAATTGTTAGCGTGAAGTTTATTTTTAATATAGTTTATAATACATCCCGAATAATGTATACGTTGAGGTTATAAATTTTATCGTTGAATATAATCTCCTTTTATTACTATTTCCCCCGTTATTCCAATCGAATAATGTTTTACGAATAAAAGTGAAACAGTGAAAAATGACGAAAATTGTTGAACTGCGCCCTGATAGAAACTTGATAAACTCGAAATTTGAGAAATATCAATTTTCTACCGATGAAATTCGCATAGCTTCCGAGAAAGATTTAAAAGCTGGTAAGTTCTGTTTAATAATAATCATCCGTTAAGAAAACTTAACCTTTCAATAAAACTTTTCCAGATGTATTTAGGTTAGAATTAACATCGAACCGGGACTCCTTATTAGAAACTCGTTTATTCGCGTTCCATAATCATTTGTTCAAAAATCCGTACGATACGTCCTGTTGGTTCGTAGACGAAAGTTGGTCGATTTGGCGGCTCAACGAACACGGCACCTTAGACCAGGTGCATACGATACACAACTCCGACACAAAAGTACAGAATTTGTATAACCCATCGATTGCATTTACGAGTAATAACATCGTCGCAATTTCCGACGGAGGAGATTGCGTAAAATTATTAATAACAGACGCTCGAGAACACATTAAAGCATTCACATTGAGCGACACGGAACCTGGAGTCATATTAGACGTACAATACATAAGCGCAACGTCTACCGTTGCGATCGCGCTGTGTAACATCAACAGCACAGGCGAAAAGAAGTTCACGCGACTCCTGTTATTAACGTATACTTGGAAAAACGCGGGAGACGCCTGCGAATCTTTCGAGTTAATTGGAAAAGAAGGTTTGAAAGTAAACGGCGCCATCGAATATGTATACATAGAAGATGACGGGAAGCATTTGCATTCCCTTTGTCAGGACTACATCGCATTCGAGAGTCCGAAAGCGCAAGAGTCCGTTGATAAGAGAAACGATTCGGAGAAGACCGAAATAAATATTCCAAGATACTGCTGGTCCCAAGATGAAGATTCATTGACCGTTTGGATTAACGTAGAGAAGGAGCACGAGAAGAATGTTAACGTACACGTAACGGCGCTGGAGCTGTCCGTAACGATGAATGGTAAAGTGCTCATACAAGGTCAATGCCAGCACAGATTGGACGAGAAGTTGACGACATGGAAATACGAGCAGGATACGTTTAAACTTGAACTGTCTAAATTCGAAAGTGGCTTGATGTGGAGCGAGTTGATTAAAGGGGATACAGGTGGCGAGTGCTTGCCTAACGAGACGCTAGCAGCCGAGATCCACTCTAAGTACGTTACGGAGAAATAACTGAATGAATTCTGATGCTTTTCCTATATTTCCTTTTTTAACTTTAGGCTGGCACATTTGTGTGCGCACAGAGTAGACTGTAAACTAGAAGGACAGCCTTGTTTGGGATTCAACGCGGAGCAGCTGGAGGAATGCGATCTCGAAGGGAAGGATAATCTTCTGCAAAGAATTCATCTTGCCCCGCAAGAGAACACGCATTTAGCTATGCTCGGAGCTAGTAACCACGTGCTATTTACGTACAAAACAAAATCTGGGCAGGCGATATGCCTGAGACACGATAACGATGGTTGCTTATGGATCACTGGTCAAGCGGACGATACTAAATGGGATATGGAACATTGTTACACCTTTCCTGGCTTTGGTTACGTCGAAGCTAGCAAAAGTAATAAGAAGTTCTGCGTTTCACCAGTCGGCAAGTATCACATTAATATCTGAACGTATTTTATTACATATGCATCATCTTAATCTGTCGCACTTCCAGATGGTTCGTACGTGGCTATACTGGAGCACACGAGATACATATTTCTTTACAAGAGACCCGAATTAACTGATCGGGTCGGGAAACAATGGATCGTTGATTTGGGCACCGAAACCTGCCCGGTTATGGGAGCGGCCGCTACAAATAAATATCTAATTGTACTTACTAAAAATAAACTATGCCGTTTACACATTCGTTTCTAAAGTGAATTGTACTCATTTATCATGTTTCGCATGCATAAAAACTCTGTAAGAATATGGTCTATCATTTTATTAGAAATGTATCAACTTTTTGGATACAGTGCCGTATGTATTTACAAATATATACATTTGTAAATTCGTTCGCTTCGTACATTACTTCGAGATCCTTCGATGTATTTATAAAGTTACACAGAATCAATCGCCGTAAGCCGAAGTTATTAATCACCGGTTTCTCGCCTGCCTTTTACTTCGCAATCTTAATAATCTAAAGACACCTCGTGTTTGGTATATTTCGCTTTAACCAGCTCCACAACTTTCTCCATGGAAAGCGCCTCGTCGTTAGGCCAATACCATGTTATACGATTTTCAAACGATTCGATGAAACCCGCCTCGGCCGCGGCAGGTCTATCTCTGTCAAATAACTTATCCCCGTTCGCAGAATTAAAAACGTACGTCAAGTTGTGTGTGTTACTGAAGTAACGATTCCACGAGGAAGCGGTACTTTTTAAAAAGAGTATGCTGTTGGGAATGATGTACGGTTTGTCGTTCGAATCGTTGCAATCCAAAGGCGTTAATGAAAATTCGTATCCCAGAGCTGGCAGATTATTTTTTAATATGTGCTGCTTTACGTACAATTTTTCACCTAAGTTTGGCCCCACGGGAAACAATTCCTTTGCACGTATACGAGCGTGAGAGCCCCCATCCGGTTTCCACAGAGCTTGGCAGAACTTTTTTATTAGCCTGTGCCTGCAAAACATTTTGTATTAACATTTTATTATTTAAATGACTGTTACTTAGTTGTGGGGAATTATCGATAGTTCTCAATATCGAAAGCTATTGATATTTTTATGCGAGTATCGATGGTGATCGATAGTCATCTCCCCCCACTTCCACTCTGTTCATGTCATGACGCCATCCGCGTTGCTCGACACTCTAGACAGCGACAGCCATTTTTTAAAATGCTAACTATTATAATATTTTTAATTAAATGAAAAACTTTAACTGCTGTCAGAGTTATGCAAGAAATATCTCTGTATTTCGGCTACTTTCGCTGACAAGGGAAGATCCCGAACCCGAGAATTCAAAAAATTCTGAAACTTTGTGAATATGTAGGGGATTTCCTCCTGATTACAACGCAATTTTTGTTTGCTGCCCAAATTCACTCGAAGGGGGTGAAATTAACTACTGAAAATTCGACTATTTTCCGATTTTGTGTTATATCTCGCGAACTGTAAGAGATAGAAAAAAAGTTTCAAGACAAAAGTTAGTTATTTTAATTAGATCTCTGATTTGGTGAAAAAATTATTTTACAGTTCACGAGTTATAGCACAAAATCGGAAAACAACCGGATTTTCAGCGGTCAATTACACCCCCTTAGAGTGAATTTGGGCAGTAAGCAAAACTTGCGTTGTAATCAGAAGAAAATCCTCTACATATTCACAAAGTTTCAGAATATTTCGAATTTTCGGTTTCGGGATCTTCCCTTGTGAGTCTAAAAGAATCTTTAGTAAAACTGAACAAATAATTTCTCAGAGTAGGTCCAGAATAAAAGCAAAAAATGTTGACCTAATCGTTTTTTTTTATGAATAGCTATTTTCGTACACTACTCTTTTTTTAAACACTTCCTATATTCTTCATTTTGCATTACTTTCTATTTGGCAATGAACATTAATTATATTCAACTGTTGCTAATTTTTCCCCATAAAGATGACGATTATTATACACTTATAATATGTAAATACATGATAATGAATTGACGTTTCGGAAACAATCGATAACTCTCCACCACTACTGTTATAGCGAATTGGGCAGGCACGCACTGGCACTGCACTGGTGCCAGAAAATAACTTGGATTGGTTGTTTCTGATGGAAACGAAGAAGCTCTATAAGCGTGCCTGCCAAATTCGCTATTAGTATATACAAAATTTTAATTATTTATTAGTAAATTTCGTTACCTCTCTCTCACATATTTCTGACTAATGTCTTCTCCGCCCAGAACGAGAGCGTCTATAATATGCAGTGCGAGTACTTTCGACTGGAGTCGAAATTCCTTTCGTATTTCGTACACAAGTTCAGCGTACACAAGGGTGTCCGGTGGTAATTCTATATTGATGTCGCCCACAGGCAGCCACTCGCGTCTTCCGTAACGATACACTTTGGTCCTTCCCATGCTCAAATAGAACGTGGCATTTCTATTTGCTTCGCTGGAAGGCCCGCTACCGCAGGGTATGCAAAACCAATCGTACGGTTCTTTCAATATCGTGCTGCCGATGTTATCTATAGTCAACTTCTTTGGTTCGCTATTTAAAAACGTCACCGAGCCATTCAGCAAGGTCTTCAATTTCTCTTGAGGCTTCATTTGCCTCGGTTTTATCCTAGTGTCCGTTGGAATATTCCAATATTCGCAGCAGCCTTTCCGCATGTCAGCCTGCTTCGGTTCAGTGAGCGTGCTGTCCTCGCAGAACGCGGCAATTTTTCGAAGCCCTATTACTTGCTTCCTGCCTAAATTTTTATTAGATTCTCGTAAGTACTGCAAGAATTGCTCCTCCTTTTCTAATTCTTCGAACGCCACTAATTGCACGACGTCGTTACTGTCGTCGTTCTTCCTGAGCAGATGATTAACACGGTCGAGATGTTCCTCGATATGTTTCGTGCCTGGCCGTTTGCTCTTGCATATCAAGTACCGCTCCGAATTTGCTGGCCTAGAGGAGTTCGGCTTGAAGATGCAGACCTCTTCGAAGCACCGATACATTAAATAAACTAGACCGGCACTGAAGGGAGTGAAGAGGTCAAACAGCTTCGTGACGAAATGACCTTTCACGCGCACGATCTTCAGTGCTATTAGACATTGACAGAGGTACAACTGTTTGAAGAAGATCTCCTGCAAATTTTTCTCTTTATCCACTAAAAATCCTCCATCGGACATCATGAAGTGCACTCCTTTACCCCGGGTGTGCTTCATTATGAGTTCTTTGAAACCCCTTTGATTACTAGGATCAAAAGCGTCGCCGTCATCCTTCGGCCCGTAATAAGGATGAAAGGTTTCGGGAGAGCCCGCGTAAAAGTTATCCAGCTTAAAGTCGTTCTCATTTTTCAAAGTGAAGCCAAATCCATTGGCATGCCACTTCTTCCTCCACAGAACATACTCGCTGAAGCCGCCCGGTCCAGCGCATACATCCGCGAAGTAGAGCAGATCGTGCCTGTCCAGGCCCTCCGGATTGGTGAACATAAATTTGCACGCCTTATCTATGTTCGCCATCTTAACAGCGGCGCGATTTAAAAATATCGCACCGCGAATAGTTTCGTAAGGATTGCAGCGCGCCCTGGCGCGACGCACCTCGACATTGTCCAACTTATCGAATACTGATTTTGAATTAACAACATTTAGAACTACGTCTTGGTCACAGAATTGAGTCTCGTCGTCTATAGTTTTCTTTTTGGGGCCTAGCTCTAACCAATCATCCAACTCTTTCATAGTCGGCAATGTAGCCTGACTGCTTATCCATTCCAGCTCCTCCACAACTTTAATCTCCTCGTCCATAGGATTCCATTTAAGCCCCGAGGCTTCGAGCCCGGGAACGTGGTGACCTAGACCTCTGCGTCCGTGTTGCTTAGACGCTTCCACCGGTTTCACGCGACCTTGCGCATTCTTCCCTAGACCGCGACCCTCTTTGTACCCCATCATTCTCATCATTCTCTGGGCTTTATCTTTCCCGTCGAGGACCGTCTTCTGCTCTTTCGTCTCCTGATCTGTGGTATCTTTGTCAGTCTTATTTTCCATGTCAATTTTCCGTCGCTTGCTGTAGTGGCAAGCCTCATCGAACGCGATCCTCGTCTGCGGCTCTTCTCCATCGTCGTTAGCCAGCCCTTTACTATTTATGTTCTGTACAGTTTGACTGGTAGACTCGTCGGCCGAGTCTTGCTCGTACGAGAGATCCTGGTACATGCTGTGCGATCTGAACTGCATATCCACTCGTTCCTCGAAATTCTCGTAGTAATCCTCGTTACAGTCGCTGTCGTTTAAGTCCGAGCTCTCGTCTACCGTAGCTGCGTGCTTCCGTTTCTTACAGTGCTCTTTCTCGCCGGACTCCTCCGGGAAGAAGGTCGGGTAAGTTTCTTTCTCCTCCGTACCTTGGTCGTCGCTCTGGTTGCCGGCGCTCCTGTCGTCGCAGTCACTATCGTCGGAATCTAAACGTGGATTCATAGTGAGGCCCTCCTATCTTTCTAGGATCACTCGGAGCAATAATGTTTTATATATCTTATCTGAATTGATAACGCTGAATCGTTACTTACTGCTTCTCATTTTTCCTCGAGGTTTCGCGTAAGTTCTTCACTCGAAAAATTTCCAACCTCTCTACTTGGAACTGTTCCAATAATTGTAAACAAAAGAATTGTTTCTCTTCGACTTAATATCGCGATACCTTCGACTTCAGATGTAAACACTTGAAAATTCCATTATTGTAACAGGTTATACCCATTACTCTAGCACAACGATAGAACTGGATTACATAGCAACCGTTTACAGCTCACTCGACGGAGATGTTGTAACAGCGGTCACGATCTTCGAGAATTCATCTAAATCGCGACATATATCGTCGGAATTAATGAAACGGTAGCGCACTTGGCCACAACGCACACTCAACTGCTACTGCACTCAACTGAGCAGCGTGGCGTGGAAATCTACTACCACGGGTGTCGGACGAGAGTGGGGCCGACTACGCACGTCTGATTGGTTCACCGCCAAGAGGAAAATTCACCGACGCCAGCGCCAAGCCAAGCCGAGTGGAGCGTAGCCAAGTGAGGGCGCAGCCAATCAGCGTCGCCGGGGACTCGTTGTCGACGCTGGTTGGTTGCCTGCGGCCTCACTTGGCTTGCCTTGGCGCTGGCGTCGGTGAATTTTCCTCTTGGCGTTGAACCAATCAGACGTGCGTAGTCGGCCCCACTCTCGCCCGACACCCGCGGTAGTAGATTTCCACGCCACGCTGTTGCACTCAACGAATAATTTGCGGATAAACATGGGGACAGTGGCGCCAACTGAACGGAAGCGGAAGCTAGTTACTTTTGTACTTATTATATTTTCGCGTTTTCAGCTTGAATTTTAAATCTCCTAAAATGTAACGTATTTCTGTTAGGGCTGGGACTATTTATCGAATTTTGAGGAATTCGAATACTTCAGTCGCCCAATTATTTAGCGAATATAATTTTACTAACGCGATTACTTCGGTTAGCGAAGCTAGTCAGACAAATTGTTCTATGTACCCTGCGTCATCTGTCTTAATGTTTTTTTTTTGTTTTAATATGCGCCCTCTTATTCCTATACACTAAAGGAATCCCCTTCCCGTTTACAAACCTTTCGTGATTGAATTTTGAACAAAGCACGTTTTCCTTCGAGACTTTCGTTTCCGGCCTCAATAGTTATTGCGGGTATCATAAATCTCGAGTTTCCGAAAGGCCCGCTATGCGTGTCCGGGCGGCCTGCAACCGGCCACGTCACGCGCCTCGGGGCCTGGGGGAAACCCGCTGCATTGTCAAGAGTATTTCTCCCGCCAAAACTCACCCCCGTTACGGTGAAGCGAGCCGAAGACAAGGGAAATAAGTGGCGCGATTTTGGCTAGGAAAAGCACCGATTGGTTGACACCAGCAGTGATGGGTAAATCACTAGAAAAACACGTAATTTACGTTACGTGTAAATTACACGTAAATTACACGTAAATTACGTTTATAACGTAATTTTAATATAACCAAAGTCATAAAATAAATTTATTTTATCACAGCCTAAACAAAGTACCCAGATACCATACAGATGTGAATCCTATTTATATGGGAATACCCAGTACCCACATAGCATAGGAAATCATCAATATAGCATCATAAAAAAAATTTAAAGTGAAATTTTTGATAGTTTTGAGGTGTCTTTTACTGTTAGGCGTTAAAATTTTACTATTATTATTGCATTTTTACGTTGAAACTATAATAACAAATAATGGAAGGTAAAAATTTAAATTTACTAATTATATTATTGACAAGGAGTATCAAAATTTCATGGAACCTATAATGATATAAAGATTTTTTATATTCTGTGTACAAAATATGAAAAATATAATTATTTTATTGTTTTTAGAAAATCTAGAACAAGGTGGATTTAATCCTGAAGAGATTGATACATTATTAAGCAAGTTTTTTTTTGGTTGCAACATACCATTTACAACTGTGGAGTCGGTACATTTTAAAAATTTTGTTCACAAACTGAATCCAGCATATAAAATTCTTACCAGAAAAACTCTTTCAACAACCATAATTGATGATCGCTACAAAGAATTTGAACAATCTATTGCTAGCATTGAATCCAGGGATGCCATTCTTTTATTAGATGGATGGAAGAATTCAGCAGCAAACACTAAGAATGTTGTAGCAATGTTAAGCATAGATAATCAAAGATATGTTTATCTAAAATCTTGGAACTTCAGTAGTCTCAGGGAAACAGCTCGTGCATTGACTGATGTAGTAAATGAATGTATTATTATCTCAAGAGAAAGATATAATTTACATATTTATGCACTAATTACGGATAATGCTGCTAATATGATTTGTAATCATTTTGTATGATAATTCCTATATCAAAGTAATTTTCTATAGCATCTGCCAGTGTGTATTCAAATCCAATTTTATCGTTGATTTTACATATATACTGTATAACTTTTGCCACGTCATTTAACAGAACTTCGAAATCATTATCAAACAGTATTAAACAAATATTCTGCTTAACTTTACTTGGTTCATCAACAGCAAGTTGACGCATATTTTTCATATTATTTAAGCAATGTTCCAAAAAATTGTAACAATCATTATAGTGATTAATGTCAATATCACTTATAGTTATAATTTCACTTGTTGTCTTTCTCAAAATTTGTATTTCAATTTCTTTATGTAATTCCTTTAGCTTTTCTAAAAATATCGAATCAAAGATTGATTTAGTTAACTTTTTTAATGTTAATGACATACATTCAAAATACCAGTATTTAATGCAATTATCTGAAACAATAGAAGTCAACGGAAATTCTGAATCCCAAATTACTGTATGTATGTCCTGATTAAATTTTGATTTCACTATCACAATAGAATCAAAAGTAAACTGTTTCAACTGTTCACAGTATTTACTCATTTTAATGAAAAAGTAATGACCTTGCTTATTAAAAACCATGCTGACTAAATCTTTATGTGCCTGAGCACTAACTAATAAAACGCCATAGCAATCTAATGATGTGCCCTTTTTAACATAATTATAGTGAAATTCATCCAGCATATTATTTAGTAACATTTCAGCAGTGGGTGGTTTATAACTAGGCTTTAAATATTGAACAAATTTAAGAAAATAATTTGAGCGAACTGTTTCAAAGTTTAAATTGTTAGTTATTAAATAACTAATCAAATTTTCATTAATTTTCGAATATTCATATGGATTAGTACAATCAATATAGGATTTCATCTGTACGCCTTGTTTATTTACTGCTTTTTCTGTGGTACTGGTTTTTGTGCTAGTTGTACAGACTTCAAAAGACATCTGCTAATTGAAATTAAATACAAGTTTAAAAAGTTAAATAACATCATACCACTGGATATACAATAGACTGAATACTGATTACAAAATATGCAAAGGAATAGATTATTACCTTTGAAATATTTATACTCTTTTCTGTTTCAGCAATTTCAACTTCTTCACTAAGATTGTAATTGGATTCCATATCAGTCCCATCTTTACTTCGGATTCTTTGATTATCTAAAACTGGCATTAAATCAGCTTCTGTAACTTCATTATTGTTTGAAAAATGTTCTGTAGTTTCACTATTATCAGTGCTTGACATTGAATCCTCTTCCATATCAAACTTACACAAGTTTCTAAAATACAATATGATATAAAAAATATAATATAATAAAATTAAATGTATCTACCAATAATCAAAAAGGAGTTTGTACAAAATAGTATACAGGGTCATCGTTTAATCCTGCAACCTGCGCGCGCGCGCGAACTTGTAAAATGGCAACACCGGATCACGGACGCATTCCACTACAATCATGCACCGGCCCAGCGGAAACCGGCCAGCAACCGCTGGACAAGCGTGATGCCCGAGCTTCGAAAATTTTAGCGTCGCAGAGAGCTAGGTATTGGGAATTTCCCGGCCCAGGTAATCGAGCCGCGCGCTCCGCTTTTATGATCGGTTTATCACTCGCACCCCAGATTACTGTAATGAGGTTTGAAAATAATGTCAACTGATCTCGTACCCGTCTCAATTTCAAAAATTTTAACTACGACAGGGTTGACCGCGGCGCTATACCCTTGTACGGAGAGATTTTTCGCCACCTGCTTGTAAAAGCCACAATAATGGCACATCGTTCCGAAAAGTGTCATTAATGGAAGCCGGTATAGGCGTGGCGTTGAGTAGCTAAAACATTCAAACACAAAAATTCTAGAAAAAAAATTCAAACACCGCTACAATCAAAGACACGTCCCATTAGTTACCCCTTACGTCTGATCCAGGTATGCACCACATTAAGGATAAAATCATAAAAAAGAAAACCAGAACAATAGATTCTGAGGTCTGCAGAGCTAAAACATAATTGAATACAAATTTAATTTCTCAATTTATGAAAATAATGATACAGAAACAACTAGCCTATTGTTTATCAACACACTGAATTTTAAAAACAGCGTTAAATACATTATCAAATAAACAGTTTCCAAAAGCTTTTTAAACAATTATGGTTAAAAAAATTGATAAAATAAAAATGAAGTAAACGTCAAATATGTTAAATTATCCATCATTAAGAGGGAATAATTTTTCCTCATTTTTCGGCGCAAATTGCATTCCGATATCTCTTATAGTTCAAAAGTTATACGAAAAAAGCTCCAAGTTTTCAACCCGGGCCAGGAAATTCTGAATAGTTCTTTGAATCGTTAATTTCAAAGAGACCAGCCTAAAATTCTCGAAGCTCGGGCATCACTGCTGTCCAGCGGTCGCTAGCAGCTCTCCGAACGCCGGGACGGTGCATGGTTGTAGTGGAATGCGTCCGTGATCCGGTATTGCCATTTTACAAGTTCGCGCGCGCGCAGGTTGCAGGATTAAACGATGACCCTGTATATGTAAAACCTGTGCATTTTCAAACGGTTGCTGGCAGTATTTGATAAATATTTATCACATTGAAGGCAGTATGCTACAAATTTTCCCTTATTATTTAAATCTTTAATATATTTTCGTATGAAACCTTTATTCCAATAACTGTGTTTAGGCCTTGTCATTTTTCTTTTTAATAAATAAAGCTTCCAAAATATGTGGGATACAGTGGGGTACTTCCCTACTATTTCGGCTCTACATTGCCGAGACAGGTCCACAAAGGAAGCACTTGGGGTAGGTATCAATGGTAACAATATAAGGCCGGTATTCATAAACGTGTCTTAAGATTAAGCAAATGCTTAAGCATGCGGCGTCCTTTACTAACCTAGTAACATAATAAAGGATGCCGAATGCTTAAGCATTTGCTTAATCTTAAGACACGTTTATGAATACCGGCCTTAGTCTCTTTATATAACAAAGGAAAGTTTCGAATCTTAACCTTTACCAATCCTTCAAGCTTAAATCTCGCGCGACGTTAGCTAGCGTGGTGTCGCTGTTCTCCCCACTGATTGGTTCGTGGGTCTGCTACGTAAGTTACAGTAATTTACGTGTATAATACATAGTGTATGATACGTGTATTATACGTTGCGTATTTTACGTACCCATCACTGCCCCGTTATGAGCCCGACGAACGGGGTTTCGCACGGCCAGTGGCGCGAGTGAGAGAACCGGAGAACGAGCGAGAGGACACGAAAGCGTCGAAACGAAGGTGCCGTCGGGTACGAAAGAGAGAAAACATGATACTTTGTCTCGCTCCGTCTTTCAGCTCAAGCTTGACTCGCGTGCGGGCCCCTACAATGCATCGGCGCTTTCCGTATTTATGATACATATTGTAATTCGTTTCGCGACAGCCGAGTGTGACAAATATTCGCAGAACGTAAAATCCTCTAGTATTGAAACTTGACATTTTTAATTCTGTGCCGTATTACATATTCTCGGTAAAAAGAAGAGCAATTCTAATAACATATGTACACATGCGCGTCCCTTATCTCCCTCCCATTCTTTCTTACTCGTATTTACACATATTTACAATAATAATTCTGTATTAATCAGTATTTACAATGCAGTGCTCCATCATGCCTTCGCCGTTGGATCTGGAACGAAACAATAAAAAGTTTAAAAGCAAATCAGACCGTCATACATATTTAAAAAATATACTATATCGTGTTTCCACCGATAACTTTAGAGGTCTTCTTTGGAAAAATGTTCCTTCACATTTTTTAAAGATCGTTGGACGTGTCGCAGCATCTCTTTGCACTCTCTTTTCAATACTCTCAGAGCTCTTAACATTCTCCGCGTCCGGATGTCTTCTTCATTCCTTTTATCTTTTTCTTCTTCTTCAGTCGATCTTTCTTAATTTTTGTACCACTAACGTTTTTATCCTTATTGTGTACTAACGATATGTACATACCAGGCTAACAAATCTAGCCAGGTGGATCGGCTTGAGTGTCTCGAGAGGGTCGCGGTTTATGACCTTATTGTCCCGCAAGTCGGCGGTAAGTGACGGTATTTATATGGCGGTTTGAAGTTGCCGTATACCACCCGGTGACGGAGCAATCAACGAATTTACTCAGGACGAGGACAGTCGAGGTGTCCAAAAAAATGGCAAGCCGAGACAGAAGGAGAAGAAACCGAAACAGAAGGAGAAGAAGAAGACCAAGAAGACATCCGGGCACGGAGAATATTAAAGGCTCTGAGGTTATTGAAAAGGGAATGCAAAGAGGCGCCACGACACGTCCAACGATCGTTAAAAAATGTAAAGGAACATTTTTTTAGAGAAGATCCCTAATATCATCGATGGAAACACGGTATAGTATATTTGTTAAATATGTATGACGGTCTGATTTGCTTTTAAACTTTTTATTGTTTCGTTCCAGGTCTAACGGCGAAGGCATGATGGAACACTGCATTGTAAATACTGATTAATACAGAATTATTATTGTAAATATGTGTCGTGGCGCCACTTTGCATTCCCTTTTCAATAACCTCAGAGCCTTTAATATTCTCCGTGCCCGGATGTCTTCTTGGTCTTCTTCTTCTCCTTCTGTTTCGGTTTCTTCTCCTTCTGTCTCGGCTTGCCATTTTTTTGGACACCTCGACTGTCCTCGTCCTGAGTAAATTCGTTAATTGCTCCGTCAGCGGGTGGTATACGGTAACATCAAACCGCCATATAAATACCGTCACTTACCGCCGACTTGCGGGACAATACGGTCATAAACCGCGACCCTCTCGAGACACTCAAGCCGATCCACCTGGCTAGATTTGTTAGCCAGGTATGTACATATCGTTAGTACACAATAAGGATAAAAACGTTAGTGGTACAAAAATTAAGAAAGATCGACTGAAGAAGAAGAAGAAGATAAAAGGAATGAAGAAGACATCCGGACGCGGAGAATGTTAAGAGCTCTGAGAGTATTGAAAAGGGAGTGCAAAGAGATGCTGCGACACGTCCAACGATCTTTAAAAAATGTGAAGGAACATTTTTCCAAAGAAGACCTCTAAAGTTATCGGTGGAAACACGATATAGTATATTTTTTAAATATGTATGACGGTCTGATTTGCTTTTAAACTTTTTATTGTTTCGTTCCAGATCCTACGGCGAAGGCATGATGGAGCACTGCATTGTAAATACTGATTAATACAGAATTATTATTGTAAATATGTGTAAATACGAGTAAGAAAGAATGGGAGGGAGATAGTGATGGGACTCCGGAGTCGGTTCCCAGCGCTTCGAATCGTTCTCGAATGTCAGGCGACTACTTCGAAGCGCTTCGAACATGATTCGAAGCTTAAAAGTCTTGAAAAGTCTTGGTCGGCTTCGAAGTCTCGAATCTCTTGGTTCGAAACCTCGGCAGGTTTCGGACCCGTATTTACAGAATGCCGCCTGGCACCCCGTGGCGAGGACAAATTTTATGGCTTTCGACACTCGAAAGGGTTTGAATACCATTAAAAATTGAGAAATGTCTAGGATTTCCGAATTTCTCATCAGATCTTTGCTAAAACGACGCCAATCGATTCCTTATGTTTCGCCGATGAAATTAACACCAAGAACGACGTAATTCGGACCATAATGAAGGAAATTCCATGAAAATCGAATTATATCATTTGAAGCTGCCTTCGTTAAAAATAGTCCGATTTACATGAAATTTGATATGATTTTCATCGGAAAAACATAAGGAAACCATCGGTGTCACTTCCATATCCATACGATAAAGAATAAAGATATATTTTATTTCTGAAACAGGTATGAATCCTCGGCCAACCGCAGGCCGCGGTCCGCAGTGATTCGAGGTCGGCGCCCCGCTGTCGAGGGTGAAAATGTGAAATATTCATTTCAGCGTATTAAGAAATTTATTCTTTATTCTTTATCGTATGGATATGGAGCTGACATCGATGGATTCCTTATATTTTTCCGATGAAAATCATATCAAATTTCATGTAAATCGGACAATTTTTAACGAAGGCAGCTTCAAATGATATAATTCGATTTTCATGGAATTTCCTTCATTATGGTCCGAATTACGTCGTTCTTGGTGTTAATTTCATCGGCGAAACATAAGGAATCGATTGGCGTCGTTTTAGCAAAGATCTGATGAGAAATTCGGAAATCCTAGACATTTCTCAATTTTTAATGGTATTCAAACCCCTTCGAGTGTCGAAAGCCATAAAATTTGTCCTCGCCACGGGGTGCCAGGCGGCATTCTGTAAATACGGGTCCGAAACCTACCGAGGTTTCGAACCAAGAGATTCGAGACTTCGAAGCCGATCAGACTTCGAATCCGTTCAGACTTCGAAGCCGACCAAGACTTTTCAAAAGCTTCGAATCACGTTCGAAGCGCTTCGAAGTTTACGTCATATATATAGATTCGAAGCGCTTCGAAGCGCTTCAGACCCCATCACTAGAGGGAGATAAGGGACGCGCATGTGTACATATATTATTAGAATTGTTCTTCTTTTACCGAGAATATGTAATACTGCACAGAATTAAAAATTTCAGGTTTCAATACTAGAGGATTTTACGTTCTGCGAATATTTGTCACACTCGGCTGTCGCGAAACGAATTACAATATGTATCATAAATACGGAAAGCGCCGATGCATTGTAGGGGCCCGCACGCGGGTCAAGCTCGAGCTGAAAGACGGAGCGAGACAAAGTATCATGCTTTCTCTCTTTCGTACCCGACTGCACCTTCGTGTCGACGCTTTCGTGTCCTCTCGCTCGTTCTCCGGTTCTCTCACTCTCGTCCGTAGGCTTCCAGGAAATGGTGGGGATGCTCGCCGGGCTGTCAACGGGGGAAAAAAACGGACTCATAACGGGGGAATACTGTAAATATTGTAATTCGTTTCGCGACAGCCGAGTGTGACAAATATTCGCAGAACGTAAAATCCTCTAGTATTGAAACCTGACATTTTTAATTCTGTGCAGTATTACATATTCTCGGTAAAAGAAGAACAATTCTAATAATATATGTACACATGCGCGTCCCTTATCCCCCTCCCATTCTTTCTTACTCGTATTTACACATATTTACAATAATAATTCTGTATTAATCAGTATTTACAATGCAGTGTTCCATCATGCCTTCGTTATTGGACCTGGAACGAAACAATAAAAAGTTTAAAAGCAAATCAGACCGTCATACATATTTAACAAATATACTATACCGTGTTTCCATCGATGATATTAGGGATCTTCTCTAAAAAAATGTTCCTTTACATTTTTTAACGATCGTTGGACGTGTCGTGGCGCCTCTTTGCATTCCCTTTTCAATAACCTCAGAGCCTTTAATATTCTCCGTGCCCGGATGTCTTCTTGGTCTTCTTCTTCTCCTTCTGTTTCGGCTTGCCATTTTTTTGGACACCTCGACTGTCCTCGTCCTGAGTAAATTCGTTGATTGCTCCGTCACCGGGTGGTATACGGTAACTTCAAACCGCCATATAAATACCGTCACTTACCGCTGACTTGCGGGACAATAAGGTCATAAACCGCGACCCTCTCGAGACACTCAAGCCGATCCACCTGGCTAGATTTGTTAGCCTGGTATGTACATATCGTTAGTACACAATAAGGATAAAAACGTTAGTGGTACAAAAATTAAGAAAGATCGACTGAAGAAGAAGAAAAAGATAAAAGGAATGAAGAAGACATCCGGACGCGGAGAATGTTAAGAGCTCTGAGAGTATTGAAAAGAGAGTGCAAAGAGATGCTGCGACACGTCCAACGATCTTTAAAAAATGTGAAGGAACATTTTTCCAAAGAAGACCTCTAAAGTTATCGGTGGAAACACGATATAGTATATTTTTTAAATATGTATGACGGTCTGATTTGCTTTTAAACTTTTTATTGTTTCGTTCCAGATCCTACGGCGAAGGCATGATGGAGCACTGCATTGTAAATACTGATTAATACAGAATTATTATTGTAAATATGTGTAAATACGAGTAAGAAAGAATGGGAGGGAGATAAGGGACGCGCATGTGTACATATGTTATTAGAATTGCTCTTCTTTTTACCGAGAATATGTAATACGGCACAGAATTAAAAATGTCAAGTTTCAATACTAGAGGATTTTACGTTCTGCGAATATTTGTCACACTCGGCTGTCGCGAAACGAATTACAATATGTATCATAAATACGGAAAGCGCCGATGCATTGTAGGGGCCCGCACGCCGGTCAAGCTCGAGCTGAAAGACGGAGCGAGACAAAGTATCATGTTTTCTCTCTTTCGTACCCGACGGCACCTTTGTTTCGACGCTTTCGTGTCCTCTCGTTCGTTCTCCGGTTCTCTCACTCGCGCCACTGCCCGTGCGAAACCCCGTTCGTCGGGCTCATAACGGGGGAATACTGTATGCACATGTACAGGGTGTTGCGCTAAGGTGGAAGAAAATTTAAAGGGTGAAAGAGTAAGGAAATTGCGATTTGAGCCATCAATTATAATTATAAGCGTTTAAAGATTTGGTAAAATCTGCCTGGAATCCAACGCAAACTACCTAGCACCATTACATTGGAAAGAAGTCAGGGCATAGATAGACCAATCATGGTCAAAGTCACTATCGTGCAAGCTGAAATATCTCATAGAAGCATCAAATCATGTTGTTTTGGGACGAAATTCAAATACACACAAATATTGATCGTAATGGTTTTCTCAATGCCGTAAAGTTTGTATTAGAATCTAACGTTTTCCTATTTAATGGAACTTATTACAAGCAGGTGTTTGGAACAGCAATGGGGTCGCCGATCTCCCCTGTAATTGCTAATATAGTTATGGAGGAACTTGAGACTGTTTCCCTTTCTAAGGTACCGTTTAAACTTATTTTTTATAAAAGATATGTCGATGATATTATTACATGTCTTAGACTTGGGGATTTACAAATATTATTACACACGTTCAACAGTTTCCATGATAGATTACAGTTCACTCATGAGATTGAGAAGGACTCATGTCTTAGTTTTCTTGATACAATTGTCATTAGAGGAAATAACAAAATTATCACAAAATGGTATCACAAACCTAGTTGGTCGGGAAGATACATTAATTTTTGCTCTGCACATCCGATGCAACACAAGGTGGGTTTAATAGATCGTGCTATTTTACTGTCTGATCCGAAATATCGTCCAGCTAATTTACTTCTTGTTAAAAACACGTTAAAGTGTAATGGATATCCCTTAGATATGGTTTCGGAGATTATCAAAGAAAAAATTTTTTAACTCTACCATCCATTATTAGTTGAAAAACGAAAAGATATAAGAAATAATAAATTAGGACCAATTAGTTGGAGAAATACGGTTGTTTTGCCTTTTGTTAACAATATTTCAAACGACATTAGAAGAATCTTTAGAAAAGCCGGTATACACGCAATTTTTAAATTACCGTTTTATACCAAACATCTATTTCCTTTGATTAAAGATAATATACCCTTGTCCAAAAATTCTAACATCGTATATTCTATTCCTTGTAGTGGCTGTAACCAAGCTTACATTGGACAAACTTCTAGACTTCTAGAGAGACGTATATACGAACATAAAAGAAATATTTTATTATCCCCCCTACAACATACGGCTTTAACCAAGCACTCTTTAGAGTTTGATCATATTTTTGACTTTAACAATGTTAAAATCGTTGATAAAGAAACTAACTTAAACCGGAGAATTATTTTAGAGACATTACATATGATTAAACAACCTAGCGTAAATCTTAGGTATGAAACACCTAAAATACAAGAATATTACGTAACATTACTAAAGAAGTAATGAATTATGATGTGTTTGTCTTTTAAACTCCGAATGATCACTCTATTATTTACATATCTTATGAATGGTATGTATTTTTATTGGCTCTACTACACCTATGAGTGGATATTCTGACCACATGAGCTAGAATTTGGTTTTTGCCTTGGTATTATAGATTTAAAAATTGTTGGGTTTGGATATTTTGAAATGTTCAACGGCTTCTAAGGCCACCGTTATTGTCACCTCTAGTTATGTCTGTTTTGTCCACTGTTTACTTCAGTCATCTTCCAACCGACTCGCGTGTCGCTTGCTCGCTTGAACGCTGCGGCAGATTTTTCATCAGCAAACGCAATTTTATACTTTTAATCTCACTTTCCTTGAGGAGGGTTCGAATCAAGAACCGAAACGTCGGATTGCTTTATAAATAATTGCTAAATAGCTGTGACACTTTATTTTATTCTTAAATATATAAAATAAACGTAATATAGTGACCGAAACAGTGCGACGAAACCACTTTGCTTTCACTATAGATTGATTTTGTGTTTTCATTGTAGATACAAATATCGAGACAGCGATGGAGCATGGTGAATGTTCAAATTATGAGCCTCCGATAAAAAGAATTCGCATTGAAGAAGATGTAACAGGTAAGAACTGATTGGTCTAAGCAAATGAAGATTTATTATATTTCCATTGGAAAGGATGAAGTAATTGGTTTTGAGGATAGTGGAATTGTTAAAACGTGTAATCCTGCCAATTACGCGACTGTTATAATGGCAAGAGGCATTAAGCAAAGTTGGAAGCAGCCCCTAGGATACATGTTCAGTACGACTGGTATGACAGCGGCAAATTTAAAAGTAATGATACATAATTTTATTAAAAAATTAGTGGAAATTGGACTCACAGTCGTAGGCCTTGTTACGGATATGGGGTCCAATTTTCAACAATTAGCGAACATTTTAGGCGTTCATAACAATAATTCTAAAATAGTTTTAGGTGATTTAGAATTATTTGATATATTTGATCCCCCCCCCCCCCCCCCCATTTACTTAAATCTATAACAGCGTTAAACAGTTTTTCTGAAACAGCGTTTTTTTTTCAAATATTAAATCCCTTTTACCCCTTCAGGACGTAGGCAAGAATTTATTGTTATTATTTAAGGATATTGTAGGTTTTTCACATCCTTGTACCAAATTCCCGTTAGAATATTTATTAAAATTATTTATCCGGTTAAGAATTTATTATGTATTAAAAAATAGTAATAGAAGTTTCAAAACATGTATAAAGCGAGATAGGAAAGTGTGTATACTGGACAGCAGTGATGCCCGAGCTTCGAGAATTTTAGGCTGGTCTCTTTGAAATTAACGTTTCAAAGAACTATTCAGAATTTCCTGGCCCGGGTTGAAAACTTGGAGCTTTTTTCGTATAACTTTTGAACTATAAGAGATATCGGAATGCAATTTGCGGCGAAAAATGAGGAAAAATTATTCCCTCTTAATGATGGATAATTTAACATATTTTACGTTTACTTAATTTTTATTTTATCAATTTTTTAACCATAATTGTTTAAAAGGCTTTTGGAAACTGTTTATTTGATAATGTATTTAACGCTGTTTTTAAAATTCAGTGTGTTGATAAACAATAGGCTAGTTATTTCTGTATCATTATTTTCATAAATTGAGAAATTAAATTTGTATTCAATTATGTTTTAGTTCTGCAGACCTCAGAATCTATTGTTCTGGTTTTCTTTTTTATGATTTTATCCTTAATGTGGTGCATACCTGGATCAGACGTAAGGGGTAACTAATGGGACGTGTCTTTGATTGTAGCGGTGTTTGAATTTTTTTTCTAGAATTTTTGTGTTTGAATGTTTTAGCTACTCAACGCCACGCCTATACCGGCTTCCATTAATGACACTTTTTGGAACGATGTGCCATTATTGTGGCTTTTACAAGCAGGTGGCGAAAAATCTCTCCGTACAAGGGTATAGCGCCGCGGTCAACCCTGTCGTAGTTAAAATTTTTGAAATTGAGACGGGTACGAGATCAGTTGACAATATTTTCAAACCTCATTACAGTAATCTGGGGTGCGAGTGATAAACCGATCATAAAAGCGGAGCGCGCGGCTCGATTACCTGGGCCGGGAAATTCCCAATACCTAGCTCTCTGCGACGCTAAAATTTTCGAAGCTCGGGCATCACGCTTGTCCAGCGGTTGCTGGCCGCTTTCCGCTGGGCCGGTGCATGATTGTAGTGGAATGCGTCCGTGATCCGGTGTTGCCATTTTACAAGTTCGCGCGCGCGCGTAGGTTGCAGGATTAAACGATGACCCTGTATAAATGTATGTGGGCATAGCATAAGTAGCGGCGCGGGTGTTGTACGCAGTGCTGGGGCGAGGTGGGCAGGAGAGTGTTCTGTGTAGAGTTATCTGCCGCCCCTCTCGCTAAAGCGCGAATGTAGCCGTGGGGTTTTAGTGAGTAAAAGTCTCACACTACCCCGACGTCTCCAAGGGAAGGCGAATCCAAGCCCTCCCTTCGAGACGTCAGGGTGTCCTATGAGGATTTCCCCACGTTAAAAAAGAAAAAAAAAAGACGAAAAGCGAGTTCATTTCTTGGCAATTACATTGAAATAAAGATTAAGTATATACTTCTTTAACATACTTGTACACAATTTATATTATTATAATTAATTTTTAATAAATATTCTTTAATTCATTCATAATGTATACTTTTGTTGTACATTCTTAATACATTTTTATATTTTAGCATTTTTTTATACGTATATGTCACTTCAACCTTAAACTTTTCAAATCTAGAAGTTATTAATATATCACGAAAAACAGTACTGATAATATACAGATAGTTTATAATATAAAATTGTAATACATAGAAGTGAAGGAAAACCCGTATTACATTTAGTCGATTTGAATATCCCGCTCGAATGTACAACCAATTTAAATGCCAAGGTCAAGCAAGGACTTCAAAGGTTCCGCCCGGAGTGACGCCTCTTATTATACCTACTCTTTGACCTCACAAAGGGCCAACGTCTTGTCATTTTAGATTCTTAAATAAAGACTCAATTTATAACTTGTGTGTTCAATAAGGAAACAGAGCTCATCTTCCATTTCTTTAGACTGGTTCGGAGTTTTTTTTTTATAGTTTCCCCTGACTTAATCCGTGCAATCTTTAATACGGAACAATCTGCGAAACGTTATTCGTTTTACACCTATACCAAAATGTATTAAATTTTGCAAACAATCAAGTAGAAATCCATTGTTATTATTAATGGTTATTTTTCTATGTTTATTTGTTGCCAACTGAATTTAAAATTGTTACGCATTTTAATAATGAACAGGAATTTAAAAAAAAAAAGATACAGTGGTTCTCATTCGAATACCGAAGTTAACCATCACGGGCGGCGTTCTTGGGAGGGATGGGTGACCACCGGTTCTTTTCCTGGGACGTCGCTTGCTGTTAGAGGCCCTATTAAAATTAATAGGGTGATTTGTGCTATACCCTACCCTTATAGAATATTAAAAGGGTTAAAGGATATGGATCTGAAAACCCCGAGAATTGGAGAGAAAGAGTGGGAGCAAATGAAAGTAAAATTGACGACTGGACTATATATATAGTTTGTTGGACAGTAGTAGTTTATACGCAATAAATTTTGAAATGCCCATCCTGCGTATCTCGAGTGGCAGTAGTGTGTACAGGAAAAACAAAAACAAACAACTTCGATAGTTTCTTATTAAATTATGCTTATGGAATGCATTGATCCCCATTAAATAATTACTAATAATAGTCTTGCCAGTTTAAATACTTATCAACAAGCAAAGATTTACAGGAACGTAAAGTATGTGTAAATAAAAAAATCTATAAAAAAAAATTTATGTTAAACGATTTTACTAAAAATGTACTAAAACTTAAAAAAAATAATTCTTTTTTTGTACAACAATTTTGATGGTGTTTTCTCACTTTAAATAAAATCGTAGAGCGGGATATTTCATAACAGAATATGAATTAATTTAATACAGTCCTACGATTGTATTTGAAGCGCGAAAATACCATCGAAATTGTAATACGAGAAAATAATTATTTTTTAGTTTCCAGTGCATTTTTAGTAAAATCGTTTAACATAATTTTCTATACATATTTTATTTTCTAGTTGTTAGTGTTTGTGTTTTTTCTCTCTAGTTTTTACTGTTTGTGGATTTTTCATACATTTCTTTTTATATTTTTCATTTTTGACTTTTTAAAAAAAAAATCGTATCGTCATCCAACCCGCGCACGCATGCAAAGTTTCAAAACAATTGAATTGGTGGAAATGGGTGAAAACTGCGTTCCCACATTTGAACCAAACGCACACCAAACATACAGAGGATCGAAGTTAACTAAAATAATTTAATATAAATTGTTCCTAGACGAATAATCTAGATTAGGGAGCTAAGAATGCGCTTATTACAATACAGATCAGACGCATTACCTCCGACAATGAGAAAAGCAATTGAAGTACAAACACATTACTATTGCAATATTTATTTTCTTATATTCTACCATAATACTGTGTAACATACAAGAAATGCACTTTAATGAAACCTACAGAAGAGAATCTGAATATAGAATTGTTACTTAACATCGTTTACGCCATTTGCTTTTAATCGTTCAACTCGTACGCTGCCTTATATAAAATAATTTGTGTACGCCCTTTTCCGTTTCATCGGAGAAATTATGAGTGTCGTTAAACAAGAGCGATGGATAAAAATAATGAATTAATTAATTCTAAACGTACTTCCAACAAACGTCACTTGCTTCCTATACACCTCGCCGACGATCCCGGCGAAATACTCGCACCGCACATACGCTATTGATTTGTGTTTACGCTTTTGAGAAAGAAAACATCATGTCATGGTGAAGAGAAACTAAACAAAGCCACTTTCGCGTTACCTCTCTTTGGTCGTAAAAACTATTGGTTCTGCAGTAAAACGGCTTACACGATCGGGGAAGAAATTCATTCGCGTTATTCGATTCATCCAAGGAAGAAATACAGAATACAGGGGGGGAAAAAAATAGGATAATGACGTTTCATACACAATCCCGTTCCTATAGTTGCGCATCTTAATACTGACGTTCTGTATTCGTAAAACATCACTTCGCAGGCAACGGGCTCGTGGCAAGCGAGCCGTTGCTTCGGTGCAAAGTAACAGAGAGACACTCCCGGTTTCCACCTGCCCTCGCACCAGAATTTCTCTTCAAGCGACGCCTGAGCGCGACGGGCAGGATATCTCTCCTCGCCAGAGCGTTACAATCGAAAACGCTTGAAAACGTATTCAAAGATTGTTGTATCGTAAAAAAGATATCCATTCGAATACGACACCCTCGAGGCCCCGCCGAGGGCGATTAGTTCAACGATAGAACAATTTCGACTAGATTAATTGTTACCGTTAACACATTCACTGCCTCAGGTTTACTATGGCAAACGTACTTCTGCGATAAAAATCATGAAATGTAAGGCAGCAGTGAATTTGTTAATAACGCGATAGGCGATCGTTTCTTCTCTTTTCCTGCGCAGAGAAATATTCTATGTGGTTTACGCGGTCTTCTAAAAGAATATCCCTTCCTTCGAAATGATGCGTGTATATATAGAAATATATATACAGACATGTTATGTACATATGTATAAATAACTGATAAATGCGATTCCTTGCGCGGTAAAATTGACACAAATTTATTATCCCTTTACGTGCCCCTTCTGTAGCCTTACTCAAGAAGAATGGAATACAGTTTGTACGCCGTCTTCCGTGCTGCAGTTTCAACGATTTCCAAACGTTTCTCTCAATATTTATCCGAGGACGACCAAGGAGCGGTGTTTCTTTCTTTAATCTAGGTGTTGTTCGCAATTTCGCATACACGTATTGGGCATTGGCCGAGCTCTTTCATACTGTAAGGCGCGATGACTCAATAAAGCCGTAGTAAAATACACCAGCGACCCGATCTCGCAAAACTTCTGCTTCCACGCCATGTACACTAAACCATTATCTTCGCATATCTCTCTCTCTCTCGCTCTCTCGCAATTTAGCACACTACATTATTAGCGTCTCTCCAACTACCCTTCTTTCCTTCCTTCCACACCCTCTTTTTAATACGTGTTCAAAACGGTTGCGTCGACAAATGAACTATTACAACAACAGAACGTCCACCGTGCTGTACTGCGTTCCCCCCGCGGCGATCATGTAATTCCTATACGTAATGTAATCTCTCGCCTCGCCTGGATGCCTGAAATCCAAAGTGACCGTCACCTTTTGCGGCTCGCATAGCTGGCAAGAGCCACTTAAATTAATCCCGTGCGGATCAAACTGTCCCTCGAGCAACCTTGTGACTCCGCAAGTATATTTAAATATAGTTAGGATATGAACGTTACATGCTCTCAACAGTTCCCGGGAAAATATCAATGTCCGTCGAAAGAAGAAACTTATGACCAACGGCGTTCGACCAACGTATCAACGTCGGCTGCGTTACGTATTTAGAATTTCATATCCTTAAAACATTTTCGCTACTAGTATTTACTAGGAGAGTGGTTTCGTATGTCACGCTAATAAACTATAAACACAAATGTATGCAGGACTGATCACTCTCGCGACACAATACAATGTACAAAACACAGTGAAATCAATACTCGCGATGCATGTCGTTTGACAGAAATGTTCCGTGCAATCCCTTGACTCGATACGCCACGAGTCTCGTACTTAAACCGTTGAATTTTTCAGACGAAAAGATACTTGGTAATTCAAGGGTCTAGGCACACATTAATACCGATCAAAGACACTGTTCTTTCTTTAAGAGTAGTCCAGGCTTAAACATGTACCATCGTTACACAACGCGCTGTGTAAAATCATAAATACTCCAGCTGACAAACTGTATCGGATTCGCACAGCTTCGTATAACTTAACCGTGCTTGGCGGCTTTATATACACGCACGCGCGAATTCACGCCTGGCGTCAGAAAGAGAACTAAATCTGTGAAGGAAACAAGTACCATTTCTTATGCTTATCTCGAAAAACAATTAAGAAGCTGACAATTACGAGTACGCAACAAAGATAACGTTACAAATTTAGTCCCTCTAACTCGGAAACGCCGTGCCGCAATCTCGATCCGCCGTCTCGAGCCGAAATTCGTTTCCTTAAATTTTAAGATTAGCGGGAGAAGGTACAATTCTTTACAGTTCGTAGAATGTGGAGTCGCACGCGATCATCCTTGAAAGTGATCAACAGCTTTCGGTAGAATTCCCCCGGCTGTATATGGAAGATTGGCAAATTACGGAGTAACGATCGAGAAATATAGTCGCAGAAACATTGATTACAGATTTGGCAATGCACGCACGTAGCTACGCGAACAAAAATTATCAGCGAGTTTACTTTTTCGTTTTTCGGCTGAACGGAATATAATACACGGCAAGGTAAAAGCTCTTCGATTTGTCTGCAAAATTTAAGCTGCAACCCATTCACGTTACAAAGAAGAATGCAATATAGGAACTACCATGAAACGGATTGTGTTGTTGTGATGTCCCTTTTCATCGCGAACGATTGTTAATTTTTTTCTCTCTCTCTCTCTCTCTTTCTTTCTTCAATTAACAAATGACAAAACGATAATTCGCCGAGGAACCAAATGAAGCGCTTCCAACTATGAGCTACCCTTCCACTTCGAATTGGACGAAAGCTGCGAAAGGAAACGGGGACTTCGCGTGACTTGTAATTCGTCACGGTGCACCGGGATCTACTAGCTCTCAATAAAATGCACGACACGAACACGCACCCGTTATCGAACTAACATAATAGTACCGCCCCACGCGGCACTCCCCCACGTAAAACATATTGTTATTAATTAATAATATACAAATAGTCTATCTGTAGTCTACAGTATACGAACGTATCTGCGGCTGCTAAACTTGTGTAGTATAAGTTGGCGAGATTCAGTCTTCACATATAAAGGAGAATAGTACTCTTTTAACATTACAATATGCACATTTACGTTTACAATAATAAAAATGTTTTATGTACGCGATATCACAGCGTTCAGCATTAATTATTAAAAAGGTACTCGTGTTCCCAAAGCCATTAGTCATCGATCAGTTCTCTCAACCTTTTTCGAAGGAAACAATACAGCGAATAAATACAAGATTTCAGTCAACCGAACAACCAGTGTGACTTGGACAGTGCTTGATACAAGCGTGAAGATTCCACAAGAACATTTTGAATTCTTTCTTTCTTTCTTCTCTCTCCCTCTTTTTTTGTGTTTTCTTTTTTTAATCAGACGGAAGGCGTGTCACGGATCTCTTCGGAACTACTCAATGCTTCGTGATCATTGTAGGAAACCGATAGAAAAATATAGTTCACTAGAAGTGTGTATCAACCGATACCTCCGAGTTGACCGATGTTGCCGAGTCTCGTCATCGAACACGCTTCCTAGCATCTTCCTTTATCTCGTAACAATCATGGGGCAAGATCTTCCAAGGGAATTCTGTTACAACACCTGATCTGGATAAGCTACAAAGTACCAGAATGATTTAATCGAGACGCTCTCGTAACATAAATGAATATAATACAACCTAAAATTGTCGACTAGTAGGAAAAGTAGTGGCCTTCGATGATACAGCATAGCTTCTGCAAAGGTAAGCTACCGTAATGTGCCTTGCTACGTGGAGGTAAGTTCCTCGCATGCTTCTTCCTAGTACGATCGGGCATGAAAACAGGATTAATGGATGACCGTTTGACGCGGATAAACGAGGAAATTAACAAAAGAGAAAGGGGAAAACAACTCGTAGCAGTGCAGTACTAAATCTCTATAAAGACTCCTCCGTTGGCGACGAACACGCAAGTATTAGAAGACTATACCTTAACGAACAGACGAATGTACAAAAAAAAATGAACGGATTCGCAGTGTAAAAGACGCAGAAATAACGAAAGAAAAAGAATAGTAATGATATTGTTTGCAATTTTATCCTCGCTTGAGAAAATGAATTCGTCATAAAGAACGGTACGACAAGCTCGGATCTCCATGGATATTCATGAAGGAGAATGCTCGGCTCAGGAAATAATACACGTATCATCGTTCAATTCCTTCTCCCTTCTCTCCTTTACCCTGGCAATAGACGAATTCGCGCTCGCTCGCGACAAACGCAAAGAAAGGAATACTGGTCTTTCGCTTCGACAACTTTCTCCTCCCTCGTTTCCCTAAAGTAGACAGCGAGCACTCGCAGTACACGTCATTAGGATCACATGATTTGTATACCACGTATAAAACTGATAAGATACGTTTCCTTATTTTTAATCATGATGCACAATAGGTAGATCTATAAATATGCTACATCTTACATATCACAGAACTACGCGTACACCCACTATCAATTTTCAAAATGCCAGCTGCACTGTGCAGGGCATTTGCTTCAGAGGGAACTCAAGAGTGCAATGCTATGCGTTCTGTTAAAAAGGAGATGTAAAATATTAACCCTTTGCCGCTCCGATCTTGGGATTAGTTTGGAGTGAAAAACTTTCTAAAAAAAATTACGTATCCTACGCAGTTACGTATCAGGGGAATCGTGGCTTAGATATGCATGTTCAGCACCCGCCAGCTATCTCAAGTGGCCCATGAAAAATATGTGGCGAGGTTCAAAGGGTTAAAGTTTTAAGGCTTTTCTCAGCTCCAGCCGGACTAGAACTAATGTCCGCGTGAAAGGCAACTTCGCGTCCTCGCACTCTCTTTAATTTAAACGAATGCCGTTTGAACGAATCTGAAGAATCTGTACGGGCACGGTGTGCACTCAAAAGCCCCAGGGAATAAATTCGTCGATGGAGATGTGAGATACGTTCCATGCCCTGCGGTGAAATTGAGAATTGAACGTATTTTAGTATTACGATAGCCAATTATTTAGCCGGATATTCTATCGAACCTATCTCGTGCACGGGTACAAGCTAGTCTCCGATCAAATCGCTGTGGAATAATGCCAAAGAAAGGGAAATAATTAGTAGGGTGATTTAATAGAGGGCGTACGCAATGTATGAGTATTCAGAATATTCCAATACTCTGTAGCATACGCTTCCTATTATTATATCACTATTCCGTCCTGACGACGCACTGTGTGCAATCAGATTAACACAGTAGGAGCATAAGCATTCACAATGTCCGAACGGGCAAAGACAAGAATACCACGAACACCTAAACCTTCTTTGCTACCTATAGCCCGAAAGTCCGATCACTGACCCAGCGAAAGAAGAATATAAAAACTACGCGTGAACCTAGAAACGAATCGACAAGTTCCTTAAACCCTTCGCCCAGTCGGAAATACCGCTGTGACAATGCGCGCGAGGCGCCTGAAACCCGACCGAAATGGTAGTGTGCACCCACGTATTGCTTCGCAACATTTTTGTCTACTGTGCGTAATTAAGTAACGAACTGTGAGACCATTATCACCAAAGCGTTACATGTAATTATCACAATAATGTCGTTCGCAAACTGAGTCCTTTGCTCGAGTTTATCCGAGCGTTGCATTCTTCTCTGTTTTCAGCTCTTTCTACTATTCATTTATTTGAGTAGTGACGTGTACAGAGTAATCTGGAGGCCCGCAAAAAATTCCTATGCGCTGGTCGAGAAACGGGTCCGCGGCCGACACGCGGCGCCGAGGTCCGCTTTAAATTCGTACATTTTTCACGGGTGAGATTTCTTTCTCTAGAGCCGCCTACGAACAGTCGCGACGACGGCGCGACACGATCGGTGGTGGGCGCGATTAACTTCTTCCCAATATATGCGTTAGTACGTGCACGTAGCGCGTCGAACATTATCGAATAGAGAATGCCTCGGATAGCCTGGATTCGTTCCTTAAAAACATAGCAAGAATTTTCGACGAGCGCGAACTAAAAAACAGGTACAACTAAATTCATTCGATCGCGGCCAGCCTGCGCGTACCTACTTTGACACGGGCGCGCAAAGACAAGACCACTCAGTGGCCAATTGCATAAACATCAAACAACAATGTTTCTCTCTTCTTCTTTTTTTTTTTTCATCATCGTATAATCATTCGTTGGTTTAACAACAAATTACTTTCGATATATATTATAAAAATAAGGTATCAAACTTTGCGCCGAGGTACACAGCCATTGTGACTACATGCTTAATTTAAGTTGTCCTCTAAAGCCCAAGTTTTCCTTTCTCTCCCGTTCCGGTTGCTTCGAACCATTCCAAAGACCGGCCCAGGATGGTCTCAAAGTACTCGCTTTTTTTTTTTGTATGCTATATAATTATGCTGGATATCCCCCGTCATCGAAGTGCTCTAATTTATTTATTTTTTCTTCTTCTTCGTTTAATGAGATTACTTTCACCCCATATCAGAGACACGCACCCCCCCGCAAGTCTCGTTACGGAACAGAGGGCACGAATGATATTTCCTCGTGCGCCTTGTAAAACGGGTGTACGGCTTAATTTTTATGCAAAAGGCCTTACATTTTGAAGAGCATTGCCTGTACATACATACATATATATATGCAAAGAATATAAATAAATTATCAAATATGAAAACATCAACCCACCCCCCTTCTATATGTTTCGTGCATTTCAGGAAAGCATTAAATGTCGTTTACATAGTTATCGCAAGAAGATTAATTTGTTTTTTTTTTTTAGAGATATGACCGTGTTACAAGTCTACATATCTGGCCATAGCCTACATCCAGTAATGATTATATCAATGTACCATCGCTAAACAACTACCGCTACTTCAAAGAACTCGACTGGAATGTGCCTCGGAGATTGACAACGCACAACACTAAATTTCTGTCCCATTCGCAACGAGCATTACACTACCTCCGGTTTCCCAGTTAAACGACACACTCGGGCCGGCGCCCCCCTCGGCCGGTTTTGCCGCGCGAACAGCCTAGGCCCGAGCCGGCTACGCGCCGCCGTGTATCGTGTCGGGCAGCATTCCAGAAAAATAATAAATGACAAAGAAAAGAAGAAACGTTACATTACGCATATATTAGAAGGAGGCCCGACCTTCTACACAAACCGTAAACATTAATGGGCCCAATATAGACAGGAAAAATTGATTCTCTTACTTAGCCTGCACTCTTACCGACTTATACCTTGAAAAGCGTCACTGCTGCACTGGTGTGGGTGGGTAAGGATAACTGTACGACGGCACAGCCTGGAACTGGCCGTAGCCCATCGACTGATAAGCACAAGCCCCGGTGTTCGGAGGTGGCCGATTCGTTTGGAAGAACTTGTTGTTCACAAGGCTCTGCATGCCGGAGTCGGTGTGGCCGCCGGATGGCATCATGAATGGCGGCGGCATCGAGTACATGCTCTGCCCTCCGGTTTGATTGCCGCTGTACGTGTTCTGCCGGTTGTGGTATCGATTCCCTTGGAAACCGCCTGTCCTGCCGTGGTATCTAGGTATGTTCGTGTTCTGGTAGCCGGGCTGGTAGCTGTTGCTGCTGGTTTGGCAGCCGTTAGGATACGCGTTCGGCTGTCGTTGGTGTGGTTGGTGCTGTTGCTGCTGGTAGCTCGGCTGGAAATTGTTCTGACGAGTGTTCTGATAGCCGTTCTGCTGGCGCGCGACAGTCCTCTCTTGGCTGTTCGCGTTGTTGTTCTGAGTGCTCTGCGAATGCTGATTCTGCCAGCTGCTCGCCGTCGGGCTGACGTTGTTCCTGGGGCTTCCGGGTTGGTTGTGGTCCTTGTTCGAGCGGGAGTGGCTCCAGCGTTGGCGACCTCTGCCGTACTGGTTCTTCATAGAGTTAGCCAGGTCGGCCAGTTGCGGGTTTATCACCTGGCCGGCTTCCTCCAAAACAGCGATCAGTTCTTTCGCTTGCCTCGCGTTGTTCGGGGTGAAGTAAGCGTACGCGGTGCCAGCGCTCTGGCAGCGTCCGGTTCTCCCGATCCGGTGAATGTAGTCTTCGGAACTGTTCGGATAGTCGAAGTTGATCACGTATTTCACATCCTCCACGTCTAGACCGCGAGCAGCCACGTCGGTAGCTACGAGGATCATAGTCTTGCCGTTTCTGAACTCGGACAGCACGTAGTCCCTCTCCGGCTGCGACTTGTCGCCGTGGATGGATATGGCTGGCCAACCTTCCCTCTTGATCGCCTTGGTAATGTCGTCCACCTTCTTCTTCGTCTCCACGAATATTATCATCTTGCTACCTCGGTCCTTGCCGATCTCCCGCAGCAGGCCGGAGAGCTTAGCCTCCTTCTCGTGCTCCTGGCAGATCTCGATGATCTGGCGAATGTTGTGATTGGCGGCCAGCGTTAGGGAGCCGATGTTGATCTGAATGTAGTCCGTTAGGAAGTCCTCGGCGAGGGCCTGCACCTCTTTCGGCCAGGTCGCGGACCACATCAGCACCTGCCTGTCTGGTCTGATTTGCTCGATGATCTTACGGATCTGGGGCTCGAATCCCATGTCCAACATTCTGTCCGCCTCGTCCAGCACGAGGTACGTGCATCTGCGCAAGTTCGTCGTTCCTTTCTCGAGGAAATCGATCAGTCTGCCGGGAGTAGCGATGCATATCTCCACGCCGCGCTCTAAGTCGCGAGCCTGCGGCCCTTTCGGGGAGCCGCCGAAGATGCAAGTGTTCCGAATGCACGAGGAGGAACCGAAGTCCTTGGCGACCGTCTGAATCTGCTGAGCGAGCTCTCTTGTTGGAGCGAGAATCAGAACGATCGGACCATCCCCTCGACTTAAACGTGGTTGATTATTAATGTGTACCGTTGCTGGTAATATATACTGAAAAATACCCATAACAATGCCCTCTTATCATGTGTCCAAGCGACGGTGTCTCGTTTCGGACGAGTGTATAAAGATCGTATCGAACAAACGTTTAATAAAGTTCTGTGTACAGTAATTCGTCGTTAGAAACCGGACGAAAGGGGCTGGCGGCGGGCGTACGACGCATGGTAAAAACGGGACAATAACGACGAATTACTGTACTCGTAACTAATGGAAAAATGGAATGGAAATACTTTTGCGAGCTGGAAAGAAGTCGGACTGCCGAGAAGCTGAAATGTCACAGAGGCAAGGGGAATCGTCCGCTCGCTCCACCCTATCCCCTCCAAGAAATCATAGTCTTAGGTTCTTAGCAGCTGTCCACATCCGCGGGCTGTCGTGATTTGTTTCGTTCGCGTTCTTCGTTAAGCCGGGAATCCACCGGGATGCTAAGCTAAGCTATGTTTTAACGTAGCTTTTGGTGGAAAAGCTAATTTTTTTAAAACGTAGCATGGCATAGCATAACTTGGCTTCTCGTTGGATTCCCGGCTTTACGCGGCGGACTTTGTTACAAGGGATTGGGTGGAGCGAGCGGACGATTCCGCTTGCCCCTGTGACATTTCAGCTTGTGGGTAGTCAGACTTCTTTCCAGCTCGCAATAGTATTATGCACTTTAATTTTCACCTAACAGAATTTGTCGAAAGATAATTGCAATGCGGATTATTAATCGATTAACCACATTTCACATTGCTTATGATCAGTGGCGGATTTAAAAGGCGGCTGATGAGCAGTTGCCGCCTGGGCCCTTGCGCAGAAGGCCCCAGGGCCTCATCTTCAAAAAAAAGTATGTTTAAGTATAGATATCCAAACACTACATTTATTTTTAGACTACTACGCTTGGTCCGTCTTTAGTAAACTACCTCTTCACATTCCCGAAAAATGGGCCCCTGCCCAGAAGGCCCCCTAGGGCCCTATCTTCCAAAAAAAATTATGATTTCAACCAAACACTATATTTTTTCCCGTACGACTACACTTAGCCCATTTTTAGTAAACTACCTCCTCTTCACTTTCCCGAAAAATGGGACCTTCAAACATTTGCCACCGGGGCCTTTTCTCTTAAATCCACCACTGATTATGATCAATGCTATTTAAAATCAGTGTCACGTAATTTTAACAGTTATTAAAATTCTCAGTTCTTAAATTATTTGCTTCCTAAGAAATATTCATAGCTTCCAGAAGAACAAAACGATCGTAGTTTTAATAATGCAGTGGATCTTAACAATCATTCTATCCAAATTCATGAATGAACGAGTGTAAAGAATAATTCAAATATTACGATTTTTGTCACTGTAACACATTAGCTACTCAAAATGATCATTTTTACCTCAATCACGTTCCTTTCGAATTTATTTCATATATCTACTCGCGCTCGACTATTTTCTGTACAGATATACACGATACAAGAATTCGAATACAATCAATGCGTAGTGTGAACCAGTGCCATCTTATCGTTATTGGGGGCCCTAAGGCGAGGCTAAATTATTCTAAATTAAATAAAATCAAAAATACCGCGCTAACACGCGAAGTAAATAAGAATTAAAACAATCAAATAAATAAGATTAAACGTGCTGTGCATTCCACGAGAAAAGGGCCCCATTTTAAAATCTACATTTTCGTGTATATATTCGTTATTTTCTTTCCATCACAGTTAAAGGGCCTATTTCCAATTCTTTTCTATCTTTTACAACCTCTCTTTTCTTTAATTTTCCTCTTTCGTCTCTACGTTAAGACGGCACTGGTGTGAACCATGGATCGCATAGCAGCCAATGCGTTAAAAGAGTCCGAACGAATTACTGTAATACTTACAGCTAGAGTTTTCCCCGACCCCGTTTGAGCAATACCAACTAAGTCCCGTCCAGTGAGTGCAATTGGCCAGCCTTGCGCCTGGATAGCGGTTGGTTCAGCGAAGCCCTGCTTCCTTATTTCCTCCATCACATAGTCCGGAAAGTTACTTTCTTCAAATGCTTGAATCGGAGAAGGTGTATTGTTGCCCTTGACGGTGATTTCTTTGCCTATATGGTACTTGGCGACTTCCTCGGTCGTCCGTTTTAAAACATTGATATGCGGAATATATAGGTTCTTAGTTATCACTGGCAACTTAGTCAAATCCCAGCTGGGCTTCTTCAGCAGATCTCCCGGAGTCCTTCTCTGGGCCTGCTTCTTTATCACCTTCTCCTTCTGCATTTGTTGCTGGCTATTCCAGTACGTACCGCTGCCATTACGACTGCCAGAGTCTCTGTGTCCCCTGGGTCTGTAACTAAACATTCCCACAGAATGTATATTATATTCGATATTAGCTTCAATCTTTCCCCGCGAGCATAAATACAATAAAATTCTTATAATTCCCCCTTGGAAAGCTGGCAAATCGCGCGAGAAAATGATAAAAACCATTTGACACGATAAGAATTGCCAAGCGGCTGTTTCAAAGTAGAAGGATTGTAAGAAACACCGTGACAACGGTAGAGGAAATTTATTAAATATATCAGAGTTCTAAAATTAGTGCTAATAAGCTGAACGCATTGATTTTTTTGAAAAAACCAGCTTCCAAGGAAGAAATATGAAGAGTGCCTTAAAGACACGCCTGTAACAATCATATTGCAAGAGTGCTTGTACTAAGAGAGAATTATTAAATTTTGCCCGAATAGTATACTTCAAAGGCTATTGATTTTTGGCACACTAACTCATTAAATAATCAAAACGCCATTTTCATTTCACAACAGAGTGAATTTCTCTATCGAGGGATATTTCGTCGCGATATAGAATCGACTTTATTTCGTCGCAGGCGAAAAAGCAGAAAGATCCCGTGGAACGTCGGATCTGTTCCGGAAACGTAGTCGAGTAAGAATTGAATGTGATCGGCGATCAGGAGCACCCGTGAACAAAATGGAGGAGAATACGACATCGCGGATGAGAATTGGTCGGGGCTTTGGCATTCGACGTCCTCGGTTAGTTGCGATCGAATTTGGGAAAGCGGAACGTAATTGCCCGTACCTGGTTTGATTGGAATAGCTGTTGTTATACATCTCGTCGAACGTTCGGAAGAATCGGCCCCCTGACACACAACCAGTTCCGTAAGGACGTTCTTCGATTTTTCGGAAACTATGTCAGCTGTACCAGTTACACCTACGGCCAAGAATAAACCCGTGAAAGATCATTCATAACTGTGGTGCGGGTGAATGTACTTCTCTCGTGGCGATTCTACATCGAGTGACAATGAAATTCCTGTGTTCGAAAGCCGAAAACTACTTGGAGCAACTTACCCTGCAGACCCGGCGAGCAGAGCAGTAATGGCTGACAGTCACTAGGAAGACGGAAACGAGCGACTGGGCAATGCTTCCGTTTCTAAATATACGCGACGCACGCACACAGAGCGGCCGGGGCCGCTGATTGGCCGATTCTTTTATAGATCGGGTGTCGAAACGCGCCGACCAATCCCGCAGCGGCGGGACAAATCAATGAATTTGAGAGTGTGATGTATTTATCGGATGTAAAGGCGAGCGTGCATGGGACGGGCAAGGTGGGAATTGATTGAATTCGAGAGGTAAGTTCTAGAAGCGATCAAATGTATTAGAAGCCTGATTAAATATACAGAATGCAAGATGCTCGAAGTGAAAACATATGTTTCTTTATTTGAACATGACAGTTTATTCTGTGCCTTTGCTTGCACTTTGAATGCGAATACAATTTCAGGAATATAATAGTTTATGTTTCGATTCCGTTCAATATATAATCGTTAGCCTTATGTACGAAAAATAATATTTTACGCAAGAAAATTGAAGTATTCGTATATTAACTAACAGCCAATGTATTTTCGCGAATCGGTTTTCTGGGACTCTGGATAAGTGCTTCTCAAAGTGGGCATTTGAATTATTAAGGGGGGGGGGGGGCATAAGAAATTAAAAGGGCAATTGGGATTTTAATAACAATAGGTTGCACTTGATTATCCAACAAAAGTTTATAAAACTCTAAACGCATACAGGTTTTCCTATATGAATAGAATATTTTTTATACCAAAAATATTCGACTAACTGCAACTTTAAAATGCTCGGAATAGTTGTAACCATCGTAGTTACTACGTCGCAACACACTATGTCGCGTTGCGGCGATGCGGCAATGCGGCAATGCGATTCTAAACTTTCGAGAAGATAATCGCGTGGAAGGATTAAAATGGGACACCGCGTGTATAAGGCAGGGGACAGTTGGAATAATTTGCTAGAACTAAAGGGGCGGTAGCTTGAAAAAGTTCAAGTAATACTGATCTAAAGGACAGCTACTTGAAATAAAGGACTGTCCTTTGCAATAAAGGTCATCACCTATACCTCGTCCGTAAACAAACTCCTACGCACTGCGCACAGAACTATCCTATACCTCGACCATGCTTATATACATTTTTTATGCATCGATACCTGCGGGAATTGACACCTCTGTATATCCATCTAGCGGCGGATTTAAAAGATACCGCCACATATCTGCAGCGCCATCTTAATTAACGTCGAATTGGAACTAAATCCGTCTCGAGCTCAGGATGGTTTAGCGAAGCTTGGTAACGGGCCGATCTCGATTGATTCGCGCGTAGTCGGGTGTTAAAAAACTGGAGGGAAAGTGAGAGGTTGCGCGTGCAGTGTTATTCAACTTTGAGGAGGGTGTCGACCGAAATTTCCGTTTCGTGCCCGCACAGCTGCGAAGGGAAAACCACTGTCTGTAAGATGCGGTAAGTCTGTCAGGCATATCTCGGCGAATCATAGTACGTGGATGCACGTCCAACAGTCGATGTTTCCGACTATTTGCATCTCTTAGCTGTCGCCTTTAATTCTCCCATCATTTACCAGCTCGCCAATGCAATTGTTCATAAAAACCCTTCCCGAAAATCCCACCCGCAAGTAGATTTTCGTTTGTTTCCCAACTACTTTGTTTGTGTAGCCACTCACACACACGCGCCGTTGTTTTCGATTTTGTGTGGTGTCGCACTGTGTGTGTGTGTGTGTGTGTGTGTGTTCAGCTGTTAAAGCGTAATACGATATATCGTTTTGGCGCGCTCAATGATTTCGTACACCGTCGTCCTTCCGAACGCGTATCCAAGTTCTATCGAGCCTTGAGGTCTGTGTAAAAACGGATTATGTGCGAGGTAAAGGAGAAGACGTTTGCCCAGTGGCGCAATTTACACAGTTGTGACTACATGTCGAGCGCGCGGGCAAATGGTTCAACGAATGCATTATTCACGTAAGCGATTTAATTCCACTTCACGAAGCAAACGGGCGTGTTGTAAAAACATTTGAACACCCGACTCAACTGCTATCTCAGATTGCAAAAATACTGACAGGTCACTGACGCAACATCGATACGCGCGTTGTCAACAGTCGGCTCTACGCGATTTAAGATTAATTTACCGCTAGAAATGCCTTCCTGCAACAAATGCAATTTCCGCGAGAAGGAAATGTTCCGCGTTCGAAAAACTACGCGGGTAAATATTTTCGTGACTTTTAGATGCCGATTTTCTAATTTACTTAAATTCCCTGATTTTTAAGTTTTCGATATATTTCATCGACGTATTGGAACGATATATGCTTCACCGTTTTTAGCACGTAGCTATACTTTAGCAATATTTTGAGTCCGAATGCCTCTACAATTGTATCGCTCTATTTTATATACTCTATACGGCACAAGATATTCAGACGTGACGCAATATCGTGTCGCAACGTGTAATTTATGAAATGCTAATGGACTAGATTTCATTTAGTATCGCTGGCTAGTAGCGGGCGAATATCGCGATCCTCGACAGGCCGCGTTGACAATCGTCGCTTTGTGTTTACAGATATGGAGTCATTCTTGGAACTGTTTGATTCAGAGAACAACAAAGGTACACGCAAAGACACATGGAACGATTCGGAAAACGAAGGAAACGGGATGTCGGATTGCGAGAATTCTAGCGCCGACGACGAGCAGGAGGAAAGGCTGCCGCCCGAGCCGGAGCAGGGCAATATCGAGTATAAGCTGAAGCTGATAAGTCCGTCTAGTCAACGATTCGAGCACTTAGTAACGCAGATGAAGTGGCGGCTGAGAGAGGGCGACGGAGAGGCTATTTATCAAATAGGTAGAGCGCGGTTTGGCTTGGTAAATCTTGTACGAATCCGTTCGGGCTATTCACACCCTTCCACGTTTCTCTCGCTAGGCGTGGAGAATAACGGAAGGTTAACGGGCTTAACCAGGGAGGACATGAAAGCCTCGTTGAAAACCTTAAACGACATGGCGGCCAGATTGAGCGCTACGACGAGTATATTGCGCGAAAGGCTTGCCAATTCTAAAAATAAGTCGACGCACGGTAACAACAATGAGGAGAGACGGGTGGTGGAGGTGCTAGTGAAAAAGTTGAGGAAAGGGGACAGGGAGGATCAGGACTGTATCGTTGATTTGAGGCTGGCCGTGACCGGTGCGCAGGACGCTGGGAAGTCAACTCTCTTAGGTGAGAGGATTAGCAGAGGACATTTAAGGTAGAGAAATATACATAGAGTTTACTCTGCTACGTTCATTGCTCGTCAAGTCTGAAGCTTGAAACACGAGGTGAATACTAATGCTTTCGTGATCCACGCAGGTGTGTTAACCCAGGGTGAATTAGACAATGGCAGAGGGAGAGCTAGGCTCAATATGCTGCGACACCTTCACGAGATAAGAACGGGGCGTACTTCGTCGATATCGCACGAGATAATAGGCTTCGATAACGAGGGGCACGTACTAAATTATGCGGAGATGGCGACGGCGGAAGAAATCAGCGAGCACGCGTCGAAAGTCGTTACGTTTATAGACTTGGCTGGGCATCGGAAATATTTGAGGACAACGGTGCTCGGTTTAACAGGTATAGCAGAATTTTGATGAGTTCGAAGGAGGTTTATCGTCGCCGAGGGGATCATTCATGGTATTCTGTTTTAGGATACTCGCCCCATCACGTGATGTTGGTCGTAGCACCTCCCATGAACGAAGCGTCGCAGGAGCACATGGCCCTGTGTCTCACGTTAGGGCTTCCATTCTTCATAGTTGTAAACAAGATCGACCTCGGCTTCTGCAGCACCCCGGAAACCATCAATCAGCTGGGGAGCGCGATCAGCGCGCAGGGTTACTCCAAGCAATTAGTAATGTACAACGGCAGTCAAACACCGTGGGATTACGAGTCGGATGTGATACCAGTCTTCACCGTGAGCTGCGTCACCGGCGAGGGTCTGGAGGATTTAACGAACTTCATTAAGAATTTATCGCCGCACGACGCGAACTCGCAGGAATCGGAGTCTGAATCCTGTTTATTTCAAATCGACGAGACCTTCAGGTAGATCGCGCAACTTTCGTCTGAAAGCCCTCTAATCCTGTGAAATTAGACAGCAAGCTGAATTTTGGCGTGGGCCGGAAGTCGAAAGTCCTCGTCGATCCAACATCCGCTGAAGATTTTACAGAGGGTTGAAGGTAAAAAACAACTGTTTCCCCGCGAATATCTCGTTATCTATCAGTTTTATGGCAAAAATAGTTATTATGAAATTTGTAGCTTAAGGAATTCTGAACAAAAAAGGTTTTATGAGGTTTTTCGTAGGAGTAACCATTTTCGTGTATGACGGGTTACCGAGTTTCAACCTCATACCTTTGACAAGGGAAGATCTCGCACCCGGAAATTAATAAAATTGTGAAACTTTGTGAATACGTTTGTTACTCAAATTCATTCAAAGAGGGTGCAATTGATTCCTGAAAATTTTTCGATTCTGTATTATTACTCGCGAATTATAGGAGATAGAAAAAAGTTTTCGGAAAAAAGTTACTTCTTTTGATTAAGTTATAGTTCTCACAGTTCATACAGATCGCGAGTTATAACACAAAATCGAAAAATAGCTGGATTTTCAGTGGTCAATTTCATCCCCTTAGAGTGAATAAATTTAAACTTTAATCTTTGGGGATATGTAGAGGATATATAGGTGGTGTATTACTCAATTTTTTTGCTACCGAAATTCACTCTAAGGGGATGAAATTGACCTCTGAAAATCCGGTTATTTTCCGATTTTTTATTATAACTCGCGAACTGTAAGAACTATAGGAACTATAACTTTTTCCTGAAAACTTTTTTCTGTCTCCTACAGTTCGCGAGTAGTAACGCAACATCGAAAATTTTTCAGGGGTCAATTGCACAAAGTTTCATAATTTTTTGAATTTCCGAGTTCGGGCCCTTCCCTTGTAAAAATTATGAAAGGCGAAGCTTTGTAAGCCGTCACACATAAAAACGGTTACTCGTACGAAAAAACTCATACAACCTTTTTTGTGCAGAATTTCCTACGCTAGAAATTTCGTAACAACTGTTTTCGTCGCAGAACAGTTAGATACCGAGATATTCGAGAAAAACAGCTTCTTTTTTACCTTCAACCCTCTAAAATTTTTAGCGGACGTCGGATCGATGGGGACTTTTGACGTACTGTTAAAACCGACAAAATCCCATGCGAAAATGTAGCTTGCTGTAAATTATTCCGTAGACAGATCCTAATTTCATTGTACTACTCGCTTCGCGCACTCAACGCGACCGTTTCCTTTTCGGTTTGCAGAGTAGCGGGTTTAAACGAACCAGTCCTGGGTGGACTGCTCGTGAAAGGAGCGATCGCTCCTGGCACTCGACTCCTGGTAGGGCCTCTGCCCGACGGAGAATTCAGCCCCGTGAAGGTCGTCAGTCTACATCGCAACAAAGCTCCCTGCTGTTTAGTGAGAGCTTCGCAGAGCGCTAGCTTAACGTTAGCACCGCCGACGAATCGAGGTCCCCCCTTGCCCCACCTTCGACCTGGAATGGTTCTGGTGTCGCTATGGGATCAACCGCACGCGACACTCTTTTTTCAAGTACGTGTCTAACGTCTCACCTTCAGAACTCGTGTAACTTTCCAACTACGGACTTGTGCGAACGTTTCAGGCGACTGTGTTAATAGTTTACCACGCCACGGCGATATTCTCCGGGTTCCAAACGACGGTGCACGTGGGGAACGTGAGGCAGACGTGCATCATTAAGGGAATAATGGACGCCAAGGACAGGGGTTTGCAGACGAACGACACAGCCTCTGTGCTCTTCAGGTTCGTTAATCACCCGGAGTATCTGCATGTCGGCATGCGGCTCCTACTGAGAGAGGGTCGCACTAAGGGGATTGGTAAAATCACGCAGATATTTCCTTTGATAGGACAGCAAAACAATATCTAATGAATTGAGCGACAATTCTGCGCGCAAGAAGTATTAAATATCGTAGAATGTTTACGAAGGATTAAGGAGCTTAGTTACTTTATATAGAATTATGGTTAAGTGCCTAGTGTATTTTAAGATCATCGGCGACTTCTTTGCAATAGGCTTTCGGAGGATGTACTTGGTCATCGGGTTGTACACAAGATATTGAAATAGGTTTCTCTGATGTACATATACGTGTACTTAATTTGATTCTCTGTACGATGATTTTGGTTCCATTACCTGGGTGAAACCAGGTGGCTTTCAGAGTCTCTCTATTTTCTTACTGTCGCAAAGACGTATTTCGGACTGTTGAGTACTTGCAGTGCTAGAAACTAAGCAGTATGATTTAAATCGTATCGAATAGCAATCGAGTATTTTTGTTTGAAATGTAGACAAACTGGTAAGATTCTACTTGGAAAGTTCTTGCTGTTGTAAATTTAATTTCTCGTCATATTGTCGTTTAACTGTAGTATTTATAAAATCATTTGGACTATTCTTATTTCGTGCTCTGAAATAAATTCTCTTCTCAGCGTGACGTCATTTCGCGCGCCAGGCGCTAAATGAGAATCCCTCATTATCATAACGAAACGTTTCGTTAAAAGACAAAAGAAGCTTGAACGTGCATCTGTTTTCAAAGAACGGAAAGTGTTGACACGTGCACCGCGCAGAATAAATATTTTCGTAATATCGAATGCAACATTTTTTTAGTTGACACGACTTCGAAGTCGAAAGAGTACTCCTCGTTGTTGTAAAGGAGACTTTGCGTTTTGAAAGATAAGGAATTTAAACAAAGACGGTTGTATTTATGTAAGAATGTTGAAAAGAAAATGTCTTTAATATTATCGGAAGTTACATATCGTGTGAAGCATGCGTTGAAATGTTACGTTGTAAATTATCTTACAGCCGTCCAAATTCCTGAAACGACTTCTGTTAAATCTCGACTCTAACATTGTACCATAAACTGTAAAATATCTCGAATTAAAAACAAAAATAACTTTACAGACCTACGCCAAATGGATTTTCTCTTCGCGCCTTCGACGTTACACGAAATAACAAAATCTTAACTTGTTTTAGCTGTGCCCTAAAGCAACGCGCGAGGGATTAAGCGACATTACTCATCGTGCAAAAGGAAGTAGGCCAGAGAAAGTGGCGACCGATGGGCCTCTCAGGATGACCTCGGGTGTCAAGCCTCCGTTGCCTATTGCCACATCGATTGATACCACTCGCAATTCCGTGCAAACGTTCATCACGATCATACATAAAACCATTCTCTTAAATAACTTAAAAGGAACGCCACAGAAATTTCCTCCCGCCGACGCAGTACAATGCAAGATAGAATCAAGGCAGCGCCAAGCGCCGCGAGAAATACTGCTTCGCAGGGAATACAGATTCACCTTCCATGAATCCAGCCAGCACGATTAGTTCCACGATCGTGCGCGCCCAATCCAAGGAGAGTTACTTATAAATAAGTCGCGCGTGAAGCTTCCGGTGGTCCTCGTCCAGTGAGACGGGAGACCCGCACGAAATTAGCGATCGCCCTGACGACGAACAATAAGCGTCCATGAGAGCATCAGCGAACAGGGTCGAAGCTACGACGATATGCGAAACGGTATGGATTACATGCTACAAGATCCCCCCACGACACTTCTCTTCGCGCGGTCGTCCTCAGCGTTCGACGCCGTGGCCGATTACGTGACGGACGGGTAGTTCGGAGTCGGGGCGTTCATCGTTGCCCAGAAGAGGATGAGCCTCGTCGGGTCGTGCCTGATGAAGAAGATGAACGGTCGGTTCGCCACGAGTCGCTTCTGATTCCCGTCACGCTCGAGCAGCGCGCCCGTCACGGCCGCGGCCTCTGTGCCCGTCTCCGTCACCTCGATCTCCACCTTCTGCAGCACCTCTGACGCGTACAGGCGCGGGTTCGCGAGGTTCGCGCTGTTCCTCAGTTCGTCCAGCCCGTACGACGGGAAATCCCGTTTCTTGAGGAAATCGATGAAGTTCTGATCGATTGGCCTGCCCTGCCGCTTACCCCTCGTTCTCCGCCCGGCGGCTTGGAAACGGTACTTGTTATCTTCGAGATTTACGACCTTGGCGTCGTCGGCGCTGCCATTAAGCCCGTCAAGTGTGTAGGCGTCCTTGCCCTTGGATCCCAGAGGCTTGCTGTCTTTGGAGTCGCGGCGACCGCGGGATTTGTGGAGGTGAAACCCGGTGGACCATTGTTCCACGGTGAAACCGCGCAGCTTGTCCTCGTACGTGAAGTAATTCCTCCGCGTGACGTGTTGGCCCGCGTCAGGGCCGTCGCCGATGCGGTCAGCGAGGAAATTCGAGTTCGGCTGGCCCCCCGTGTGCGTCGGTTTTTGTCCCTTGCCGTTCCCTTGGGATACGAGGCTCAAGTCCGAGGTGACGGGGTCGAACAGGGAACGCAGGCCTAAGCTAGCCAGGGTCGACCTCAAGCTCAGGCTGTTGGACAGCTTCATTCGCGGCACACCTACGATGCAGGTCGAGTTCTTCATATTGCTTATCAGGTTCTCGATCACGTCCACCGTCAGCTTGTTCTGGAAGCTACGCAGGGCCCTTGCCCCTTGGGCCGTTGGCAGGAGCACGTACATTGTGGTCTGAAGAGAAGTCGAAAGGAGGGTTGTAATGAAAACTGAAAGATTTTGTAAGTGAATGCTTGGAAAGAGCTCTGCTCACCTCGTAGCCTTTATAGGGGAGGCCGAGGATCTTCACACCCAATTGCGGGTCCTCGTAGAAGGGGAACTCCCCCCCGGTGAGCATCATGTCGACCCCGATGGGCTCGTTCGGTTCAACGTAGAATGGTCTCCTGGATCAGCGAAGAGGAACAGATGAATGGCTAGAATTTAGGTCGATGATTCCGGTATCCAATTATTGTGGAGAAGCTAACCTTTTGGTAAAGGCATTCACAAAGTGCTGGCTCCACTCTCCTTTGAAGTAAAGCGCTGACAAGAGGATGACGGTGGTCGCTGGGTCGGGCACCTGGTCCAAGATGCTCGTAATCTTTCCCATCGTCTTCTGCTTCACCCACGCGTTCACCATTTCCTGCGTAGCTCTCCCGTTCCGGGCGAAGTCTGCGTTGATCACCTCGTTGTTGTAAACGTTGCTACTGATCGTCTTGAACTCGGGGCGAATCGGGTATCCATCCTGTCGCCGAATCGTTAAAAACGTGAGACTTGATTCCTTCGAGAGATCCTTGAAATCACTAAGAAGGCGTTTTACCTGCACGAACGCTGCCGTGGCAAAGTCGATGCGCGGTCCGGGGGATCCCTCTATTTTGTTGTGAAGCTGGTTCAGCAACATACCGAACATCTGATGGACGATTTCCGAGTTCCTCGAGATGTCGATGCCGCCCTCCAGGCCAAGGACCTTGGACACCTCTTCGAAGGTTCTGCCAGCAGAACCAGCGAGGACGAGCGTTAGAGTCACCGCGAGGCTGATAGGCGAGAAGACTATGTTGTCCGGCTGATAGCTCATAGATGTGTTGCGCGTTCTGTAAATCTCACGTTCCATGTCCAGGGTTAACTTCCAGATACCCCTGGCGATGATACTGTTCACCTAAAACATTGCAACATCCTTTTATGTACTCGCTATTCGGCAACCAACATTCTCTGGGTCAGAAGCGGTGTGCCGGAAACTTGAGTGATAAACTCGAAACTTCTTTAACAATTTACGACTAATTATCCGTTTATTTCTGAGGAATCTTCTTCGATGCGCGTTATGCACCGTGAAAAATCGAAGGATCAGTCGGTTTCTTGAAACCGAACCTCCGTTTTGGAGGACTTTGAGTGAACGTTGCGAGCACGATATCCTATCATCATTAAAGTATCCTCGTGAAAGTGCATCATTAGCCAGGTCCGTCTTCTTTTCGTCCCTCAAGGACCTTCAGTCATCGTTTCACACTTGGAAAGTGTCCAACGTATCTACTTTTCGCGGCCAACGAAACAGGTCGAGCCGTTATCCTGAAAGCTGCTGTCAGGCGGCACATCGGCGCCTTTCACTCAATCATTCTTAACAATTTAATTGCTTACGTGATCCTTCCACTCCTGCAGAGGATGCTCCGTCTCCGCCGCGGCGGGTACCGTCTGTTGCTGCTGCGTTGTCGTTGTCGTCGTTGGAATTGGTAACGAGGGAACTGGGAAATTTTGTGGTGACCCCGGCTGCAGCTGCCTTGGGGGGGCCTGCGAATACTGTGGCCGCGGCGGCGTGTAAGGCGTTGGCTCCTGAGGACTTGCTTGGTGGCGACCTATGGTCGGATACAGATTCGGAGGGAACGTCGTGGTCTTCAGCCGCTCGTATGCATCCGGATAGATCAGTTGTTGGCCGCAGCTGCAGGCCAGGAGGCTGAGGAACACCAGCGCGATGGCCATTTCTCTGAAAAAGGAAACATAGCATTGTAGGAATAGGTGTGGTTGTTAGTGATGAGATCCGAAGCATGTCGAAGCGCTTCGAATCTGACTTGAATATCAGGCGACAAACTATACTTAATTCGAAGCACTTCGAACATGATTCGAGAAGCAACTCTTGAAAAAGTCTTTGCTTTGATTTCGGGCAACCAGATTGTTTCACCATTTTTAAGAATTTTTATTAAGCTTCGAATTCATGTTCGAAGCGCTTTAAGAGATCCCATCACTTCGAATAGGTTTTATAATTGAAAAAACGGGACCTCTGGGCAACGGGATTCGAACCCGCGACCTACGGGATCCACAGAGGCGAACTAGTCAGGCGCCTAACCAACTCCACCAAAGTCGAATCTCCCAAGGTTTACATGTTTTGGGTTCCCTTTTATCTGATCCCACGATAGGTATCAAGCATTTCTGGCGGAGAAGACAGGGAGGAAGAAGGTGAAGCGCAAGGAGGATACCGAAGAAGAATGCAGATAGAAGATATCGCGCGAGGTGTAATTGCACGAGGTGCATTCTGCCATCATTGCGACTGATTGCGACTGCAGTTCCCGAAGGCAATATCAGGGGAACGTGACACTCGCCGTAGCAAGGAAACGTCAACGCTGATAATGCGAGATTAGACCCAGATTTTTTCCAATTATCACTGCGAATGAATGCTAATTATTCCGCTGTTTATTGTTCTCCACTGCCTGGTATCTAAGCCTCGGAGTTTCCCAAGGATATGACACTCGATCCCGGGGAACTGTGTCTGCTTGGTAAACATTTAATATACATATTTAAACCGAATACGGTAAAACAATTGCTCTTTTATTGCCAATGCCTCTGATACCAGTTGACAGCTAAAAACCAGCAGGAATTATGTTGCCAATTTCAGTGTTCTTTTTGCGACTTCGCCTCGGAATTTCAATACACCGCCGCGGGATTTCCCCAGGATTAATTCAACATCCCCAAAGTAATCCCTGAGCGACCGGCAGAGGAGCCTGATGCATCGATAAACCGGTTCGTATATATGAATCTTGGCAACCTGTCGGATGTGCCTATCCGCTCCTTCGTTACGTCGATGTCGAATATAGAATGCTCATTCCCATTTCGTTTCGCTAATCTTCTGGGCTTCTACGGTCGCCAGTTATCGATGATTCAAGGATCGATACTTATTAGCGTGCGCAAATAAACGCTGCGGGTATACAGAGAAATTCGTGTTCCCGTATCTTTATTACAGGTGACGTAAAAGAGTCTGCGCTTAGCAAACTGAAGTTACGAAATTCAGGGATTTTACATTACACAAAATTCCATTACAAGATCTATCGAATGATGTGGATACGGAAAAAATCGATTGTAAAATATTTGAGATTTCATTTATACACAAATCTTTCCAGCGAATATTAATTACTCCACGAATAAATTCTCAAAATTATCGTTATTTCTGAAGAAAGAAGAAACCGAAATGTCGCTGCAGCAAACAACCAAAAAGCACGATGCAAGCATCAAATTACCGGATCGAGGAGCAAAAATACAAAGCAGCGGAACCGGTATGATAAACATTCAATTTTATCTACATTCGTGGAACCTGTTCGAACGTTCAAAATGGTACTTTTTGCAAACGAGATCTCCACGAAACGAGGCAGTATTACAATTTGCATATTACACTTAATTACAGTGTGTGTATCTTGAAAATATTATTTTCTGAATGTCGATTCTTTTTTGCAGTTCGCAGGGAGCTTGTCGGAGCCATTCTTGGGTTTTGGCCACACAGGTGCAAACACAATATTGCCACCCTTATTAATTTAATATTCTTTGATTAAGAATTTGATATGCAATGTTTACTTTTATATCTATACATGCATAGTTTTAAATAGTTATCATGGAAAAGAGTTTTGTTTATTATTCTTATTAGGTAAAATTTTGCGGGGGCACTTTCTGTGCCTCTGTCAGGTTTGCCAAAACGAGGAAGAAGAAGGCGAGAAGCAGAAATTCTGTGCGGCGAGCGGATGTGGCATTGATAAACTGGGACGATCTGACTTTGATCGTCGTTTTTAATTAAACCTTTTGCCGTGGCGCTTCGTTTCCTGGCTTGCAGGCTTCGTATCGCCCTATCGTAGACACGTGGCCTTATGAATTTCCGATTTACAGGCTCTATCGCGGTTTTACTATCTGTGAAAATTTTCCAGCGGTGATGGACGCTGATACACGAGACCGGATAAAATTCCAATGCATTAGAAATGTCTAACGGCAAACAGAGGTGTGCTTCAATTCGATTATAAATCGCTGGTAATTTTTATGCTATCCTGTTACCGTTGTAATTTTACTGCAATGTGCTCAGATTGCTGCAGACTAGTTTTGCAATGCCAAGTCTCTGTTGAATCACTGAAACACAATGGCTTGTATTTTGGAGTGGTAATCTCGTTTGAAGACAATTTTAAAAGTATTTTACCACCGCACAGTTGGACCATAATTTTTGGGGCCAAATTCGAATTAACTCAGAAATAGTATTGATATGTTTATTTTGACTCATTAAAAGGGTTAAGTAATGTATTTGAATTGGTTGAAAGTGTATTCTTTTTTTTTTTGGACTAAATTATTAGTTACAAAGTGGATTAGAAGTTTATTCTTTTTTTTTATTAAATTATTGATTACAAAGTAGATTAGAAGTTTATTCTTTTTATTAATTTATTGATTACAAAGTAGTTGGAAGTTTATTCTCGGTTTCTTAAATTATTGATTAAAAGTAGATTGAAAGATTAAAAAACTTTATCTTCCTGAAATTATTCACAGTTTTCCTGCTTCCTTTTTATTCTGCGTTATCGTCATCGCTTTCCATCTGCTCTTCTAAAATACCAACTTCAACTTGCTTGATGAGCTTTTGGGAGTCCCAATTGTTTTTTCATTTCTAGTGATAAAGCTAATACTGCCCTAAGGTTTTATTATGAAGTCTGCAAAACTAGAACTGTAGTGTTGCCAATTTTAAATAGGAAATATTAAATTAATAAAATCGGTTTTCAACATGTTGTTCCATTAAAAAGAAAAAAAACTGCACTGTATTATAGGTATTCAGACTAACTCATCCATGCAAATTATTTTGCAGCGAACGGCAAGTCAACCGATTGACAACATTTAATGGCCCATACCTGTTCATTCTAATAAATCTTCTCCACGATCATTAAAAACATCGACAACACTTTTGCCTCCATCTTAAGACATTAACAACTTCTTCAACGATTTCGGTCCACTACAATACTTTCCGCGAGCCTAAGAGCCCTAAGAAATCACTTTTATTTCACACTTATCGACAAAATTGCATCATTAAAATATTTATTATCCTGTTTCGAATGAAGAAGATCGACAGTGGGCGCAAGTTTTCCCCAAATGGTGCGACCTCGAAACTAACGCTAGAATTCAACAGGAGGCCTTGATCTTATCTCCAACGAGCTACTCAAGGTACCTTGCGTATTCAACTGTTCCGAAGTCGATCTAAAGCTGAGACACGATAGCAGAGGCGCTAGAATCATCGAGGGATTGCAAAAGCGACGACGCCAATTCCCACCGAGAAACAACCGAAATTCTTTGCTCGGTTCAGTGAAAGCCTCGCTCATCCTTCGACTCATCGCAGGGACAAAGAAGGAATAATGTATTCCTGTAGCTTCGAAGCGGGAACAGCAAGTGGCACTTTGTGTCACTTTATGGCGTTGTGGGACGCCTTGCACGCGTCATTAGTGACTGCAGGCGACAAATCTCGCGGAAGTCGCGAGCATCCAGCGGGAAAACCCAGATCAAGCACCACGCGCCGCCGGGATTAGGATGGGCGAGATCGTCCGTGGCAAGATGCGCAGTAAAGCTGCATTAACGATCACGACATCGTTTTGTGATTTAAAGTCAACGGGAACATCCAGGAACACTGCACGGTCGAGGTGAACGATTTCAGGGCCACGAAGAAGAGACTGTTTGTACATTTATCCGCGTTGTACTTGAAATAGTGGCGTGAAGATACAGTTGAACGATTGCATGTGCAATTGCGGGGAAGTGCCAAGTGTGTTTGGAATTCTTTTCCTTGTTTAGGTATTTCGTTAGAACGTTTCGAGGTGCTGGGGAAATCCTTGAGGTAGATATTAAATCGATGGGAAATTGAGAGAAATTTTGAGACGTATGGAGGGTAGCCTATTTTTTATTAGGACTTGATAAATTTGGGGAATACCATGGCTGACATTTTTTGGAAACTAAAGTGTTTAGGAAGATAGTTTGAAAATTTCGAATTGTAGATTTAGAGAACTAAAAAAGCTAATGTTAAGTATACTAAAGTTGGACTCGGAAAATAAAATTGTCACCTTAATTATGTCGCAGGATAATTGTAAGAGTAGCTTTTTTGCAAATTTTTTACCTCAATTACGCTGACAAGGGAACTCCACGAACCCGTACTCACCGATTGGAACGAAACTTTGTGGGTTTATAGAGGGACTCGTGACAAGAACAACGGTCTATTTCATTCGGGTCCTATCACCCTTTAAGTGGGTGAAAACTAACCTCAAAGTGAAATAGACACTTCTACTTTTTCGCGTCAAACTCCTGAAGTACAAGAGACAGAAAAAAATGTTTCGAACAAAAGTTTAACAGTGCAACGAGCACTGCAAACTTGCGTTAACAAAGTTTTGATAAAAGTTTTTTTCCGTTCAGGTACTTTTTTTTTTAAATTCTTTTCAACATTTTGTTAACGCAAGTTTGCAGTGCTCATTGCACCATTAAACTTTGGTTTGAAACATTTTTTTCTGTCTCTTGTACTTTAGGAGTTATACGCGAAAAAGTGGAAGTGCCAATTTCACTTTGAGGTTAGTCTTCACCCCCTTAAGGGGCGATAAGGCCCGAATGAAACATACCGTTGTTCTTGTCTTAAGTCACTCTATAAACCCACAAAGTTGCGTTCCAATCAGTGAGTGGGGGTTTGCGATGTTCCCTTGTGAGAAATTATAGACTTTTTGTAACACGACTAGAGACCTCCAGTCTCGACGTAATGGAAACATTTAACAACAAAGAGTATTAAAGTATTATATATTAACACATATATCTCTGGTGTTCAGTCAAATTTTTCCTCAAACTTAAACGGTTTCTTTTCTGTTATTTCTTGAGAATCAAAGTTAAAAACAAAAGTTTCTTTCAACATATGCCTACATATAAGAGGTTAGGGGAATTCTGGGAAAACAGGGAATATCACGAAACAGCTTTATCGAGAAAATTGAGTTTGAATACTCCATCAGTAAAGAAACAAGCTTCAATGAATTTAATTTTCTTCTTCAATCATGTCTTGTTTTACTTTGACCACAGAAGCTTATGCTTAGGCAAAGAGTGGGGACATTCCCCTTTTGTTTTGGTGCAGAGTGGACATTTCCTGTTTTTAACCAATGTACCAAAATTTTAACGTTATCTTACAAGGTATTTAAACTGATTTGGCAATTCATATGTTATCAATTTCCACGTCCAAAATTTAACACCTGATCTTACATAGCACTTATAATATTCTGACAATAAGTGTCTTCCTGCAAAATATGTATGGCCTCTAAAGAATTATTTCTCCTCTCCACCTGGTCATACATTACTCCCTGTTAATTTTAATTTAAATTTCAGTTTCTATTCAGCTTTGTTTTATTTTCCTTCTATCTTTTAAGTTTTAGTTTTAATTCTATACGTAATCCTTCTTTTTGAATGCTTATCACTGTAAATTAAAGGGCACGATAACCATGAAATAATAATAATAAAACTAATAATTCTGACTTATACTCGTTTCTCCACCCACCACAGAAAGGTTACAATTCCTCAGCCTAATCGAGGTAAAAACGTTTCTTCAACAAGAAGACGACGCTTTTACAAACAGTCTGATATATCAATCTATTATCCTACGACATATACATCAGCTAGCAATGCTACAAAACATTAAATTACCTACAAGTGTCCTCAAAACACAAGCAACAAGTGAACGCACAATCGCTAATGAGGACTTGAATCGTCCAAGGACTAACCATGCACCCGGAGCTATTTGATCATGACCGTTTAGAAAAAGCTTGCTTTCCAACAAGCCCCCCATCTTCGATCGAGCATGCAGTCGTCGGAATTCCCTGAAGATCTCGAGCTCGATGACCCTGCCCGTTAGTCATCGTTGCCTACGAAGATCATCGCAAGATCTCCAGCAGAAATCGATGTTCCCCTCGATCGAAAAAATTAACCACGACCACGTCGTAACTCATCGGACGCGCATTAACGATCTTATCGCCAGCTGTCCGCAGACGGATGCTGCTCCAAGGAGCATTGGATCGCTGATCGAACGGATCGCGATTATCCATCGACGTTGCAATAAAGAATATCTACACATTTCGTCGGCAGGTGTTATTAAATCGAAATCAGAAATGCCGAGAATCGCCGATTGTTTTCGTCCCTGGAATCCCCTTGTAGCGAGCGATTACAATCGCCGCTGGTTGACAATATGCAGCCAGATGGCGCCGAATTATACCGTCGTTACGAGCGTCGCCCTTGGGCGCTGACTTTTGTTCGGAAACCGGCGTGAGTCAACGCGTCGTTGCGCGCGGTTTGTTATAGAAAATCGCAGTTATCGTCATCGATGGAGGACTGACAGGTCTATGACGGAGCGTGTAAGTGGCTCGCGGCTTCCGCAAGCTTCGGCACGGAATTTGCATCGCTGATCAGGAAACTAGCGCGTTTCTTTGACAACGAGCAAGCGCTGCCAACCCGAAAATTCTGGATTCAAGGGAATTTCGCGGGAAGGTAGAGTATGGTAGAGAGCAGAGATGAGCAACCTTTGGGCCAAAAGTGAAAACCTACTACTCCACGCGGGCTGCAAAATTAAATACTTAAATATAGTAATCAAAGAATTTTAGTTTATCGAGTGAATTTGATATTTCTGACACACATTCACGATTGAAACCTATGCGGACCGCAGGTCGGTGGCTGGAGGGCCAAATGCGAGTCGTGAGTTGCTCATCACTGTATTAAAGCACCTATGCAAGGAGAAAAAAATTTCTACGGAAATTAATTTTGAAAGGGTGAAATTACTCCTTGTAAGTTATTACGTTTTTTTTGTTTTTAATAATATAATTTTAGTTTTCACTTGGTAGCGTGATAGAGGGTAAGAAACTAAACAATTTTATTAGTTAAAGTTTTTTTCTATCTCGCATCGTTACAAAATTATATTAGAAAAACGACAATTTAGAGATTTCACCCCTTCAGAGTGAATTTCCGCGGAGAAAAAATCGCTCCTTGCATATTCGAACGAAATTTCATTACAATTTCATTGAACTCAGAATTTTCTGGTGGGGACCAGTTCTCACGCAGATTCTTCACTTTTTGGAGTTACGTTACAATTTGGGGAGGATTTAAATACGAAATTGAAGAGTCCTTGTAGAAATCAGTGTAAGTGCAAAAAATCAAATTCTATACTGTTACCATTAGTATGTAGATTATTTTCCCATAATTTTTTTTTTATTTTGGAACTTACAAGGGAAGATCCTGAATCGGGAAATTCAAAAAATTTTGAAACTTTGTGAATACGTAGGGGATTTCCGCCTGATAACAGCGCAATTTTTGTTTACTGCCCAAATTCACTCTAAGGGGATGGAATCGACCCCTGAAAATCCGGTTATTTTCCGATTTTCTGTTACAATTCGTGAACTGTAAAATAATTTATCTACCACATGATAGATCTAATTAAAAGAAGTAACTTTTGTCTTGAAACTCTTTTCCTATCTCTTACACTTCTCGAGTTATAACACAAAATCGGAAAATAGCCGAATCTTCAGTGGTTAATTTCACCCTCTCGAGTGAATTTGTGCAGCAAACAAAAATTGCGTTGCAATCATGAGGAAATCCCCCGCATATCCACAAAGTTTCCGAAATTTTTTAAATTCCGCTTTCGGGATCTTCCCTTGTTCCTATTTTCTACAAACACTCCTCAATTCCAAATTCCTCGCCACGCTAACAAAACAGCCACAGAAGGTGCCCCATATAAAAAAAAATTCAATAACTACCATCCCGCATTACAAAATTTTCAAATCCCAAAAACACACACAAACCCTCGATGACCCCCAAAAATCAAAACGTCTCCCATCGCGAATCTGCCGGCCTCCCTGAAATTCCAAAGACAGTTATTTCTGATTTACCTTCTCTCCTGAAGCACGTCTGAGTGTCTGAACTCGTCCCAAGCCCCTGCAAAGGTCCTCTCCTCGCGTGCCACTTGCTGAAGAATCCCCGTAGTTCCGTGGCCCGGTTGCTTCGGAATGCGATGTTGCGTCTGAATAAGTTCAAAGGCGGCACGCGTTGTTGTGGACGTTATCGGCGTTATCCAGAAGCAGCGCGGCCTCTAGATCCTCTGTGACAGGAATGAATCCGCGGCTCCGGCGTTGTGGATCGATCAACAGCCACGACACGACTGACTCACTCTGGCCTCGGTTCTGCTCTACTCGTATTTACCGCATTTCTCTCTGCCGCTTCTCCGTGGGACGGTCATCCTGGTCGTCTACGAAAGCAGACCTGTGTACAGGTCGTTCCACGAATAGTCGCCGTGATCCAGATATCGGCTGCTCCAATGAACGGCGCCGGCAGACGAAGGATTTGCGCTGACGTTGACGGACGACACGGGTTTCCCAGAGATTAAACGTCGTAGAGCCGTTGGCTGTTTGAATATTGATAGGGAGAGCTCGAGATTCGCCTTCGGTTGCCCGACGCGCGGGTATGGTAGCCTATGGAAGGGCGCAGGGGGATTTCCCTGGGCGCTCATATTCCTAGGAAGGGTTACGGCCGCGATAGAGGCGCGCTGCTATCTGCTGCATCTGGGAAACGAGTATGAGGTGGTTTAGTATCTTCGGGGGAAGTGCATAGGTGTTGATTTAGAGCTTCGAGAAAGGCTTCTTGGAACAGGGGCTGACGTTGAAGTGGAGTTTATTTAGTTGGTATCTATAGAGTGCTTTCGGGAAGCGTGTGAAGATTTTCTTTAATAGCTGACGCATCTGGCAGGATGGACGATCTCTGTTGACTTAGGTGAGTGGGTTTCTCCGCGAGCGGATTTTTGACAGGGCTCGCGATATGTGGGCGAGCTTCGTGGATAGGGGTGCGTAAGTGGCGGGATTTTCCCAATAATAGTGGAGGTTTCGAGAAGGGATTTGTTTAGAAGTCAATGCAGGTCGGAGGTAGTGATGGGATTTGGGTGAATAGATGACGTATTTGGGAGGTATTGATTAATTTAATAGCTGCATTGGACCCCGAATGACACACTGAATTTTAGACAAAACGTTAAAGAATTACAATCTTCTTTTATGTTTCTATTTTATTTTATAACTGCTTATAAACTGGGATTTATAAACAGACACTGTTTTCTAAAAAATAAACGTTTATTTTTAAACGATTGTATTTATTCTATCTAACGTAATAAAATATTACGAAGGTTGAATTCTAGTAGGAAGGCTAGTATATAATATTAGATTTACTACTTGCCTTCGCTCGAAATTTAGATTCTGATTTTATAGAAGAAAAAAGTTTTTTTTATTTTTTTTTTTGGTGAAAATAGTCACATTTATCTGCATTAGCCTGAGTCACATGTCGTGACTCCAGAGTTTACCGTTGGAAAGTTTTTAGGTGACAGACAAACACACAAACATACGACACACTTTCTGATTTATAGTATAAAATTACGAAGCTGGGTTTTTAATAGCTGTTATAATACAATAATTAGATGTTATTATTGTGATTTGAATCGAGCAAATGGGTCTCCTAAAAGTAGTCCTGGGTTAGGTCTCTGCCTAAGTTTTCTTGACACTAGAATGACACTGTGACCCTTTTAGAGTGCATCTGAAATATTAAAATTGGAATATTTCAAAATTCGCTTAACGTTTCCAAAACATTCTTTTGCATTTCTCTTTAGGTATCTTTAGAGAAGATATTAAATTTTTTTAGTGGAAGCTTGATATTCTAGCGCCTATTGACACTTGCATTCAAAATTTCTATTCACTGTGTCATTCTAGTGTTAAGAAATAAAATCTCCTCCCTCATGTATCTTTCAAAAAAACCACCCCAAATGTAACCCTCACTTTTTCGTGCGACTTTGCCATTTTTATAAAATAAACAATTTTACTAATATTCTTAGAGACTTTATTGGAAAAAATAAAACAAAATACTTATTACAAATGATTTATTTTAATATATAAAGTAGAAAACAGCTACATGTTTGCGCGTTTGTCACCTAAAAACTTTCGAACGATAAACTCTGGGATCACGAAATGTGCCTCAGCTCATTATTCTTGACTAATCCAGATGAATGTGACATTTTCACAAAAAAAAACTAATTTTTTTTATAATATCAGAATCTAAATTTCGGGCGAAGCCGATTTACAAAGCTAGTTAGTCCATAGAATGTAATTCAAAATTTATGATAATTGAGGTCCTTCAGACTCGGGCTGCAGAAAAAATGGTAAGCATGATATTCCCTTTAAACATCGATGGATCTGAAAAATAAAATGAGATTCTTGTAAAATAATTTTGCCATTATATAGCCTCTCATGCCTTTCTCTATATTTTGTTTTATACACAATTACAGACCAAAATTTTGAACGAAAAAAAAGAATCATTCCACTTTAAAGTGCCACAAATTGGTTATTTTTATAAATTAAAAGAAATATATGGCCTGTTAGGCTTTAGACGATAAATTTTACGGGATACTCCCATCGATTGCAAGTTTCATACAATTCCATGGAACAGGGGTACCAGGAAGTGAGAACATAGAGGTTCCGGTATATTCACTGTGCCAAAATTAGACATCCGTGGCACGTGTCAGGAATCAGGCATCAATAAAATTCCCACCACCGCGTGACTAATTACGCGCGGAACGGGGAAATTTTTAAACAAACGAGTGGACCCACCCAGACCATCCCAGGCATCACGAAAAACATAAGTAGTTACATTGCCATCCATAAATATTAGGACAGCTATTGTATTCACAGAAAATGTGACAGCAGAAGATTCAAACTCCTCACTGCTTTTATTTTAAAATACAAAATAAAGTAAAATTAGAGGTTTTCATATTTTTTAATGTTTCTCACAATTATTCCGCACAGATATTACTTGTGAACGGCAGTGTATTTCTAATGGGGAGGCACCCCCTTTTTCATCGTGCCACGTAATCTATTATTCTATCTCTTTTTTTTTCTATTCGATCTCTGGTTTCGATAAAAGCGGCAAGGATCAGAAGCTCCGGGTAAAGATCCTGCTGATAAGGTATGCGCGTGCAATTTATAAATAGAAAATCGATTAGACACACGCTTTCCGTGAAATGGTGCTAATTGAGCTCGACTGTCAGCTTCGCCGACGACGTCCCCCCCTATTGCATTCCATTTCCCTTAAGTGGAAAAGATTTGACACGCGACGACGGATGTTAATTGGTGGAAATTGGGGTCTTCACGAATTCGCGATGCTAAACCAAGTGGAAGAAAGGAATAACGAATATTTTCTTACTACTCTATGTAGTCAACTTTCAATTTTATTATCCTGCTAATTTATTAAGTACACTTATGCCGTTACTAATTTTTATGAAACCTTTTCCGTAATGTCAATATCCTTACGCTCCTAACTTTTGCATTCTTAATATAATTTAGTGCTAAATGAAGCCCAGATATCATTATGCTCCTAACTTTTGCATTCTTAATATAATTTAGTACTAAAAAAAGCCCAGAGTCGTGATTATCATTTGCATGATATTGTTTTTAAAATTGAAGAGTCATTGTAAAAAGACACTAAGTGCCAAAATTCAAATTCTATGTTATAGTATTATCATTAGTACTTAGAATACTTTGCGAACATTTTCCAATTTTTTTTTTTAATTTTGGTGCTTGCAGTGTTTTCTACAAGGACTCTTCAATTATCGAATTTTGTATTTCGATGTGAATTGTTTAATGGAGGAAAAGGATTTTAGTAAAAAGGAGATGCTCTCGTTAAAAATGAGAGCATGAGTAAGCTGATAACGTAAAAGGAAAATCGTGTTGTACGTGGATGGTGATAAGAGGTGTTCGACGTATGCAAATGTGCTTCAAATGGTGACTGAATCGTTTATAAGTATTTCGCGCTAGATCGTTTCGATATACCTACGCAAAGAGGCGCCTGGGAACGTCGAATCATTCTACTCTTGCATAATTCACGCGCTGCGATGATTTTCTATCGCAGGTGAATGAAGACCCTCCGTTTTTTAAAATGGAATAGATTAAAGTGCCAATTTCAGCGAATTTATTCGTAACGCGTGGGCGACGTCGTTCACGCCGTCGAAAAAAGACTTTGGGCGACATTTGGGTCATTGAAGAATTTCAAACCTGCGATGTCTTATTTATGCAAATGATAATTTCTTCTCCGACACCACTGAATTACATTAAAAATTTACAACACAGTCGAATAATTTCTCAAAGACAAAGGACAGCACTTCATTGTCAACCAATTTTTTTTTAAAACCAGCATTTATTAAAATGTAGTAAAAAGGGAAAAAATAATTTTGATACCGGCCTAAATGACTTCCGTAGAAGAATTCTCTTATACGACTAAAAATAGGTAAAAGCGTAGGACGTAAATATTAAAATGTCCCTTTTCTATAAATACTAGCTTAAGGGGTTTGCCTACTGTGACAGATAAAAATGAAAGGCTTTTTCGGACACAGATTGTGAGAAAAGTACAAATTTAATTAATTTGCGGTTTGGCACTTTATTTGTGCATATTATAAAGTAATAAAATCCATTCCAAAAACATTAAAAAGTTGAATATATTAATCGTGAGATGACTGCGCGTAAGTTATTGATTTTCGTGGACAGGAAATCGGTGTGTGTATATACATATATATATATATATATTTTATTTTTTTTTAAATAATTCTTTAAATTAGTTGAATTATTAAAAAAAAATCAAAGACGTTAAAACCTTCCTCTTGCCAAGACGAACAAAGTTATGAGTCTAACACTTATGAATATAGTTAATATTTATTGAGAAAACGCATTTTAACTATGCAACTTCAATTTTATATAATAAGTATATAGATTTATAATGCTGTACGTATTTTGATACGTTTGTTTTCACATTCTGCTAGAGCGTCCTTGTTGCACGAGTGTTTTCCACTTAATTGCGATCAATTCAAACTCCGTCCTGAGATCTAACTGAATTAAAAGTCAAGAGAAAATCATGCCGTTGAGCCATTAGTTTTTGGGTAACTTTTAATATTCAATATTTACGCCTCACGCTTTTACTTTTACTCGTATGAGGGAATTCTTCTAGGGCAGTCATTTAGCCTGGTATAAAAATCATTTTTTTTTCTTTTTGAGTACATTTTTATAAAAGCTTGTTTTTCAAAAAAAAATTTACTATAAATTATTTTATGCCTTTTTGTGAAAATATTGTATTGTCATTGGAACCACATATGCGTGCAAAGTTCCAAGTCGTTCGGATATGTGGAAGTGGGTCAAAATTAGCTCACAAGATTTCACCCTGACAAACTAACAAACTCACAAGTGAAGCTAATTAAAAGCTTGTAATAAAATCACTTAAAACTATCACCACGGTGTGCGCTGTGCTCAACTTTCAATTTAGTTGATAAGTCAGAGCTGTTTACATATGTAAATCACATTTGCTCCGTGATTCAAATTATGCTGATTGCATAGATACGTATCAAGATTCGATTTCGATACTTAAATACCTTAATTGAAACATTTCTTATCAAGATTCCGAGTATTTATGCTTATTGCAGTGTATTATGATGTAATCTTTCTATTCTTCTTTTCTGCAATGATTTATAGTTTCAGAAGTGTAGGGAATATTGTATGAATAAATTTCATCACGGAGTAACAATTAATGGCACTTTTCAAGGTCGAGCATTGACCTTTCCGTCGACACCGTACAAGGACAGGGTGACCTCACTACCACTGACGTAGGGAGAGAGAGGGGGGACTGTCTTCTACAGGATGTTTCAGGGAGAGAGTTACAAAGTTTCGGAGCTCAAAGTGCTGACGAGGGAACATTCCGAACGCGAAATTTTAATAAATTCTGAAACTTTGTGAATACGTAGGGGATTTCCTCCTGATTACAACGCAATTTTTCTTTGCTGCCCAAATTCACTCAAAGGGGGTGAAATTAACCCCCGAAAATTCTACTACTTTCCCATTTTGTGTTATAACTCGCGAACTGTAAGAGATAGAAAAAAAGTTTCAAGACAAAAGTTAGTTATTTTAATTAGATCTATCATTTGGTAAAAAAATTATTTTACAGCAAACAAAAATTGCGTTGTAATCAGGAAGAAATTCCCTATATATTCGCAAATTTTCAGAATATTTTGAATTTCCGGGTTCGGGATCTGTTCCCTTGTTAGTTATTGGAGAAATACAAACCCAAATTCTGCTGCCCAAATTCACCCTGAGGAGGTGGAATCGGCCCCTGAAAATTCGGTTATTTTCCGATTTTGTGTTGTAACTCGCGATCTGTAAAATATTTTTTTGCCAAATGATAGATTTTTGTCTGGAATCTTTTTTTCTATCTAGTTCGAGAGTTATAACACAAATTCGGAAAATATCAGAATTTTTAGGGGTTAATTTCACCCCCTTCGAGTGAATTTGGGAAGCAAACAAAAATTGTGTTGTAATCAGGAGGAAACCCCCTACATATTCACAATGTTGCAGAATTTTTTGAATTTCCGGATTCGGGATCTTCCCTTGTGAGCTAAACTGGTCAAAAAGTCTTAACAAACTAATTTTTATTATGACATACACGGTGATGGAGATACGTAGGACTCGTTGCCCGAAAGCAGCGCTGTCCAAGGTCGTTCCCGCGGGAGGTTGGGGTTCTCCCACTCTCGTCCGAGTTGTCAGGGATACCGCGCGACGCTAACCCCGAAGACGCTAACCCCTTCGTAGCGTCGCGCGGTCTACTTGACAACGAAAGGCGCGCTGTGCGAGAGAAAGATTGGAAGGGGAAGCAGGCGCGTGAGGGGCCCCTAGGCTGGACGCCGCTGCCCTAAAGCTATTGTAGTGAATTAGTTTTCGAACGATATAAATCAGAAATTGGAGGGAACACAATTATTTACGAATTATAAGTTACTTAAAGGGAAGGAGCTCAATTGGCCGACTTCGAATTTAACTCTTCATGGTTAGACTGGGTTCAATAGACCAGCTTTTTAACTTTGGAGCTTAATACCGGTAAGGTCGTGTTTTTTCTTTCCGATTTTTTTGGTACATGTTGTCATTTCATTTCTTACTAAAACGCGACTATTCAATATTGTACAATGCTCAAAGTGTGTATTATAGATTTTGGGACTCGATTGGACTGATACAGTTCGTATGGTAACTGTTTAAAAATCAATCGGGTTCATTGGACCCAGTGTGACCACCGTGGAACTTTACGGAAGTGTGACCACGAAGGGTTAATGAGCTTTTGCACGTTGATAGTATACATATAGGTCTCTAATGATATGTGTAAAATATTAGATATAGTGAGTTCATAGCTTTAAGGGGTGATTCTACTGTGATCAGCTGAGAAATTAAGCTATTTTTAATAATTTTTTTTCTGAATAAGCTTTCGTGCTGCGATAGCAACACTCATGCAGATTAAGAATTTTTTCGAATTTTTTATTTCAGATAAGCCTGAGGGGTGAAATCACATGCGCCTCATTTTTGAGGTTCCATATTGACGCTATGAAAATACATTCTTTTTAAATTTATTTTGTATAATATAAGAGTAATTTAATAAATACCAAAAAAATTTATTTCATTATATTCTGTATTTACTGAGAAAAAAATCTTTAAAAGTAGCTTCATTTTTCGACCGGTCAAAGCAGGATGACTCCTTAAAGATATAACTAATTAAAGTTTCAATTTAATATTTCAACACTAACATTTCAATTAATGTTTTTGGAAAAGTGTGGCGTGCACGTGGCTGTTAATGCAACATTAGGTTAAATTACCAAAATATTCAAAAATGTTAAAATATGCATGATATGCTGGCAACTTTAATTACTTAGTTCTTCAAAGTTATCAAATAACTAGGTACATCTAATATTTTACACATATCATTAGATACCCGTATACTATCAACGTGCAAAAGTGCATTAAAATCGATGTGGACTAATTAGGGTCCTTTCCTTGTTAGACCCGTTCTGACTAATCAAGAATATGCAGGAATCGTTTATTGCTCGTTACTTTACAGCGGAGCCAACTAAATTAGACGTGGAATTAACTTTTCCCAGCTGCAATGAGTGGAAACAATAAAAAACATTCACGTATTGCAGTGTTGACCGAGGTGAATTGGATCACTTTGTGTCTGATGGTAAAAAAAATAATAATTAAATATTAAAAAATTAGTTTTGTATTATATATTTGTAACCAGTAACCCTTTGGCTTGCACATTAATAACCCACAGTGGACACACATATTTTCGCACCTTCCGTTGGCACACTGGGTCGTTATGTCCATGGCTATTTTTTTTACTGTTTTTGATTTTTAAGAAATCTGAAAAAATGATGGGATACTTATTCAAGTCTCTACTTTAACATAAAATCGCTCTTTCAGTTAAATATTTAAAGGATTAATTAGGAAAAATAAAAATTCGGAAGGAAGTTTAAGAAAAATGGCAATTTGCCCGGACATAAACGACCCAGCAGCGGCGAATTTGGGATTTTCGGAATGGGGGCGCAGGGGCGAATCCAAGATTTTCTTGGGGGGGGCGTAGATCTGAGAAGTAAACCAGGGAACTTTCCGATATTTTCCTGCTAAATGAAAAAGTGTCTTTTTAGTATCAATTTATCATATTTTCCCTCAGATTGCTAAGTTAAAATAAGTATTTTGCAAATTAAAATAAGTATTTTTCGCTTAAGGGAAGCCCCCCCTCTAAATCCGCCTAGCGACCCAGTGTGCCCAGGTCAGGATAAAAAAATAAAGCGAAACTTAAAAATCTTTCTTCTCGAAACAAAAGCCAAAATGTGAGAAATATCCGATCCGCCCCAAACCTTGAAACGTCAAAAAAAAAAAAAATTAATGCAGAATTTTGAACCCAATTTCAAAACCGGTCGTTTTACCAAACATGGTACGTTTAGTGTTACAATTTATTGGATATGCCTACGACCCTACTTCCAGGGCAATAGAAACACAGGTGTCTAAAGGGCAAAACGGAGGGCATCGGAAAACTACGAATGAACAAGCGAGCTTATTATCCTTGAATTCTCTCGTGTGTTTACAACTCTCATTGCTACCTGACCTAGCTTCGGTTACAAGGATTGAAAACATTCCAAATCCACTAGCGAGTGACGTCGATAATTTCTTGGAAAAGGAAATTACAGTAGTAGAGGCTGGCCAATCCCCACCCCGCGACACGTTCGCTATGCTACCAAGAGTCGTTATTCGTATCGTGGACGTTGAAGCGATAAGACGTGACAAGTGCTTCGCACTATATTAGGTATACGTGTACAAGACCTAGCCCCAGACATTGAAACCTTCTCCATACGTTGCAATTATTGCTCTCGTTTATTCTTTAATACTGATTCGGTTTAATATTTATTCGCTTTCGTCGTGAGAATTATTTAAACGATTTTTGCGCACATTGCGGCACGTGACCGGGCCCTCGACACTGAAGCATTTTACTACTCGCGTTTAGTCTCTAATACAGGATTATCCACTGAAGACTAAAAATAAGAACGACAACAACGTCACACGCATACTTACTACTCCAATCATATGTCGATACATCCGCCATCTATGGGCTGTTGGTAAAAGCATAGGTCCCCGTACAGGTTCTACACAAACCTCTACTTTTAGCAACATTTTTTCCTTAAAAAAGTACCTATTGAATATTGAGAAATAAGATCACAGAATAAGTTCGAAAATCGCGAAATTCCTCGAAATCAGCGATTTTCGACCTTATTCTGCGAGCTTTAAGCGTTTATAGCTCAGAGTAACGTTAACCGATTTTTATGAAATTTTAGGTATGTATACAACTTACTTCAATCTACAAACGTTTTTTTTTTCATTTTCATTACAGGCTTACAAAAAGTATTTTTAAAAAGGACCTTTACTATTTTTTTTGCTATCCCGACCAAGTGCATTTTTTTCAAAACGACGAAATAGGTCACTTATCAAACTAATCCTTCTAGCATCTCAAAAAACTCAAGTCGTTTGGATTAATTTTAACAAAGTTATGCGATTTTAAAAAGTGTCCGAATATTTTCGTTACTCACTGTATATACTAATTAAGTTAGAGTGTGATTGTGGTCAAGCTTGTGTAACGGAGGCGTCCGGGGACGTTTTTTTTCTGTAAGCTAAAAAGGAGTGGAGTGGATTGACTCATGAGTGTGTTTGCGAGAATGTCTTTTCCCTTTTTTAAATAAAGGTGTTAGGCAGGATAGGTGACTTACCTCCTGGCACAAATGAGTGACTTGAAATAAGTAGGTAGGGCCGGGGCAGGTCATCATATTTTCTGATCGGGTAGGCTCATTTCTTTCGCGAGATGACCTGCTTTCAGGAAAATTGGGAGAAAAGTCGATGGTGAAGCTGGCGCGAGTGGAGTACTTATGCCCTCGCTTCGGGTTTCCCCTTTCGATTTTTTGACGCCGATGGACGCGATCGGAAGGACAGGCTCGAAACGTTCTCGGTCGAAAAGAATCGGTGAATTAAAGTCGTATTAAAGTTTATTAGATTTCAGTGGAATAAAATGTAATTATTTTAACTTGATTGTTTTTTGACAAAGTTAACGTGTGATCACGGAATAATAAGTAAGGCGCATATTTTTATATGAATATCGAGCATTATATACCAAGAATAATGGCGAAATTATTTAATTATTGAAAATATTTTCAGATTTTATCTAGGACTCGGAAAAACTTCATTTTCTATTCAAATCAAATTGATTAACAGTCGAAACTTAAATTACTAAATAAGAAGAAGAATAATAAGAATAATAAATTATACTTTGAAATAATAAGAATATATAATTATTTCAATAATAAGAATTCAGGTAATCGATTAGAAGCTCAATTTCCCCGAATTTTAATTACTAAAAACTGTAAAATCCTTGGCATATCAAGTTGATTAAGAATTAAAGATTATATTTCAATTATCCGAATTGAGTTCCGTCATAATTAACAGAGAAAAAGACTATTTTGGAAACATATGACCTATTGCCACGTTTCCTTTTCAGTTATTAAATTTCGTTCGTACATGTATAAATAATCCAATAATTAATTAATTACAGAGCAGGTAAATTTTTACAGGAGAAATCTTAAGTGTTTTAAGATGTATCACAAAGTGGCTAAAAAATCAATTAAATATGGAAATAAAAAGAAACAGAGTATTTGAAATAAGTAATTACTAAATTGGGGAAATTGAGCCTTGATATTCCCGGAAAATTTGGGAAATTTATTTCACCGAAAAAATGCTGATACTTTTAAGATTCTGTTCCAGAAATCATCGTGGGATCATTGACGAAGGAAACTAGAGGAATCCGTAGTATTTTGTGCTCTTTTAGCTTTTTTTAGGCAGGTCGTAAAGATAATTATACCTACGGCTAGGTAGGTAATTCTAACGATGATATAGGCAGGTAATTTGTAAGACAAAAAATACACTGCGGTATTTTTTATGCGTTGAGTTATCCACTAAATAAATAGGCATCATTAAACATTTGTGCTCGTATAATTACGGAGCACTAGCATTTAAGAATCTAGGTGCATATTATTAATTATTACTAATATGCACTTCGATATTTATAAATTATTATTAAGGGCATGTTAGTATCGTTTAGAATTTAAGTATTTAAGCGCATATTACTATTAATATCCACTTAAATGTATATTAATAATATTAAAGCGCGTATTATTTAATTTCTTATGAGACATCAAATGAATAATGATTTTTTAATATATAGAATGGTCTGCTATTTATGCCTTGCTATAAAAAGATGTCCCATATTGAATTCAATTATACTAATTACATTCTTCCATTTAAATTTGCATAGTTCTCCCGCGCAAGTCCTTAAAAAAGATTCTTTTGTTGCAGGTTTGCGTAACGTTCAAGGATTGAACGTTTTGCAAACATGCATCCAGAAGCTGCATATAAATGAAAAATAAATTTTGCATAAATGGTGGGCGGGTGAGACTGGTAGGGTGGGTCTTCGCATACAAGCAACATCCACGCGGTGAGACCTGGGCAATCTGTATTATTCCACATATAATCACTAATTCTATCACAAATAGCATGGTAAAAAGGATATAATCTTTGTTCTTAATTTTAAATATATTAATATTACATTTTAACGTGTTTTTACTGTTCTTAACTCTTCAATAAAACCAAAATCTACTCATAAGAATTGTAATACATTTGAAAACGAAGCGAAGAATTCTCATGCGCATTAAACCTCGCGCACAACTACAGGGTGTTTGCGCTTGCGTCGTTTTCCTGCGCGCGTTATTTGAATTTATGGAAAGTATGAATTTTACGCGTCCATTATTATTTAACACTTTGAGTGGCGTCTGTAAATTTTCACCCCAACTTTTCACGCGTTTTCATGTCGATATATTAAAGAGAGCGTCTAAAGTATCGTCCAAGTGCCGCGAATGTTTGCTCGAGGGAAATTAATCGAAGCTTTCTCAGCAGAAATGATCGCTAGGATAACCCTGACCAACGTAAGCTTGCATTTCTCAAAACCTCGCGCCACCCGCACTGTCAACAATCCTGCATTCCTTTACATCATCAGTCACTTCAAATTTATTTCATCACCAAATACTCATGAATATCACCTCGTTATCTTCTCCGCGCCTAAACAGATCACTCCAGCATTGCATACCCCCGCAAATGCTAAACCATCGCCAGCCTTCTAGCGGCGAACCCTCGAAACGGACGTCCTCATTGTGGCTCCACCTTTAGTACAAAGAACTCATCAGTTCCATGGAAACGCAGGCTAACAGCCCGCAGGGGATCGCGTTCCCCGCACGGGCAATTCGTTTGAACGAACGGGCAACGCGTCGATCTTCGCGAAACACCAAACAACATATATATTAGCGTCAGTGACCCACATCAAAACCTAACCTATCTGACAATCACGAGCGGCGGTGCGCGCGCGATACCGTCACGGAGGCTCTCGGGGATCGCGGTGGCGCGCATGATCGAGGCGAAGTAAATCTTTCACTGTCAGAAAAGAATCACCCCTCCCCCCCCCCCCGTCGCTGTGTGTATGCCTTAAAACTGTACCCCCGGTTATCTGTGAAAGCGTTCAGCGCGGACGTAAACAAACCGTTTCGACGCGCGCTATTTTCGACGGTTTGTCCGCGGCGTCGCCCCCTGCCCGTGGCCAGCCGCGGCGAGCATGACCACCGTCGGGATTTGTTTTCGCGCGACGGGACGGTCCCCTGTGCCCGCAGTTCCGCGTCCTCGGCCGCACGGCCGCGTTTACTTAGCGTGGCTGGGCGCCCGTCTCTCGTAGACGCGTCCGCGGCTAGATTTTCGGCAGGGTCTGATATGGAGGAGGGCAGGAACCGCCGCTCGGGGCCCACTGTACCGCGACCGACATTTATTTACACGCAGCCGGAGTAGACGACGAGTGTAACATGGCCGTCGCGCTTTGTGATGGTTACCCGTGTCAGTTGCGATTGTAGCGAGCCCGGGCGAGATGGGCGAATAATGGACGGAGGCCTGGCGCCCGATTTATCCAGGTAACCGTACACTCGAGCGACTTCTGGACCGTTATCGACGCCCTCGACACAGTTACGGCTTGCTTGGCTGGTCTCTCTCGCGTATCCTCGGGCTTATGTCGCGCGCGAACCTGCACGGTTGTTGTATTACGTTTCCCTGGCCTTTTCTCTCTCTCCCTCTCTCTCTCTCTCTCTCTCTCTCTCTCTCTCTCTCTCTCTCTCTCTCGCTTGCTGTGCTCTTCTCTGCTCGGCTCCTCTCTTATCACGGCGATGGCGAAGGTGATTGAACCGCTCGGACGTCACGCGTATTGTTAACCACGCAACGCGATCGCAATCGTTGCTCAGCTGACTACTATTGACCTATTGCTGTTTGCTGTCAGAGCTTCCCTGGGCTGTTTCGCAGGGGAGCTGGTGGATCTTGACTTTTGCTTCTGCCTCGTTTCGCGGGATTACGGTTTCTGTGCGGTGCAGCTTGTGGTGGACTCGGTGGTGTGTGCAATCGTTCGATTTAACTTTCTAGCTGCGAGGGTGTATTGCAGTGAGGATTATGTGTAGAAAGTTGTGTGTACTAGTGTTTCGCGAGGACTAGCCAGTGTATGTGTATAGTTTTACTCTTTTCTGCGAATTATTTCGATTTGATGTATGACCTAGTATTCTTCCTTCTCATTTATTTGTGTATAAAAATGAGCTTGTGAGTTTGAAATTTATTTCTATCGAGTTCCTTTCGTTTTTAAAACTGTACGACTATTTTTCACCTTTCCTCTGTTCATTTAGATGCATTTTCGGCCTCGTTTTGTAATTTATGGATGTGCGCTATATTTAGGGTTGCCAACTTTTTTTCGGGAAAATAGAGTACATCATGACAAAATATAGTACTCTTCAGAGGAAAGTGGGAGAAAATAAAACTATATTAAAACATTTTTTGTGCATTTTGCATTATTAATTAATTGATTGGCTTTAACAAATATGTTAAAGGTTTCATTGCACCGAAAGTCCAAATTAACGTTTTTCACGAGAGATAGACTGGCCTTGTTTCTCTCTTCCTGCCACTTCAAATTCATTACAGAAAACATCCTCTCTGTTAAAGTTTAATTTCGCAAATTAGAATTTTGACGTTGCTGTAAAGCAAAGAAATAAGTAAAAATTGTAATATAATTTCTTTGTGTACTGTATTTTTTTCTAACAGTATATAGTACACTAGACAAAAATATAGTAGAATGCTATATATTATAGTACAGTTGGCAACCCTAGATTAATTTGCAAACTAGAATATTTGTTGGATACACTAATAGCAATAATATTAGATATATATCACTTAATATTAAAATGCATGAATTTAGTATTTTAAGTTGTACGTTTCTTTTATAATCATTTGTGTAAATTACCGTAGAGTTTAAAGAAACTTGTATTAAATACCAAATTTCATTGTATTATTTATTAGTTCATTTCTTCTGCTTAGATACTAAAAACCCAACGCGCAAACTTTGCTTAATAGAAGTCACGGAAAGAAACAAATGAGTTTCGAGAAATTGAAAGCTTCGAAAATGTTTAGTTTACCAAAATTATTCTGTTTCTTTTCGCGAGTTTCGTATTCCTGACACAGCCTGTAAATCGAATAGAACGCTTAACGTGGCAAAAATTATAGTTAATTACCGTGTACGATTCATTTTGAAGAGTCGCGCGTGCAACATATAATCACAAAGTCGCCCACAAATTTGACGCGATATTTACAGCTGCGCCAGTGCACTGGTGACATTAAGTAATAAAGAACATCTAAAGAGGTCATGATTACATCAGCGTTATCACTTTTCCGTCATTGAGCCGTTCGAAAGTTTCATTTCGTTTCTCTTAGTTTTCGTAGACACGCAGCTTATTCGAAGCCTCTGCGTAGACCAGACAATCGAAGCATTATAAGAAATACATTAATTTCTGCAACAGCTTGTTAACTATCCATCGATGTACCAATTAACATGTGACGTGACGATAAAATTTGTTCCTTTCAAGCTTCAATAATTACGTTGGAAATGGATGAAAAAAGTTTCGAAGATATCCATTTAACAGGCGCTTCCAAATCAATGCAGTACACTTTCTAGGTAAATATTGTATGTTGGCTAATGAAGAGAAAGTTCAAGATGCGTTCGGCAACTTTCTTAATTTTTATGTAAATCGCTCCACTTTGCATGCGAGGTTTTCTACGAGACACAATGAAAGGCATTAGAAACTAGTAATGAGATTTCTCCTAAGTAACAAATTTGGAAGATTGTAAATAGGACTATAATGTATGTTAATTATTAATTGTACATTGAAGCGCGTTTCGCATTGTTGTTTGAAAATATTGACCCTGAAGATGCATTAATTTCGAGTTGCATAACAATTCTGTTGGAGATAGCGATAATGAATGCTTGCGAATACATTAGCAATTGATAAAAATCTTTATCTCTCTCTTAAAACCGTGTTTCTTTTTATCGCCACTCGAAACGCGTTACACGTTTAGTCAGTGTTTAAAGCAATCTCGAGTAGAACTGAGATTAGGAGAAGCAGGTTCTTAATGTTGCGCGTGTAGCACGCGAAGGATTCCTTTTGTTACGCGTTACAAGAACAGATTCTGCTTTCAATGGCAAAGTCTGAAGTTTAAGCGTCGTTGAGGCTTTAGGTACAAGGTGGTTAACGTGGAATGTTTATCGTGTACAGGTGTACGATGATTTCAGGCAGTTGTCTGGTTGAGCGATGAATGTATTCCGACTCTTCACGCCGTGTGTATTGCAACGCAGACGACCAAAGGAGGAGGTAGATAATTCCGACAAGCGGGATTGCTGGTTCGTTAAAAAGCGGCGAGGAGGAGATGCTTCCTACATGATACATAGAATGGGTGCTTCTGCATCGTCAAGCATCACCAGCGTAGGTGGAGATTCGATTCAAGCAGCTAGACTCTCGTCTTCCAGTAATCCAGACCAACATGGTATTGCTATCAGGTATCTAAATATTTATCGCCAGGCTTCGCTATCTTTCTCGTTTGTTCTATACACATTATCACAGTGATCAGCATTGATAAGCATCGGTGTTGAGCACCTCGGCGAACATCTGATCGAACGGATTGATAAAGTTGAATGAATGACAGACCCCCGTCGCTCTCGTTTCCAGGGAGAAGAAGAAGAAAATGACAGGGTTCGCGACGTTGCGCAAGAAGTTCATCAGAAGACGTAGGTTCTCGAAGGCCTGTGATCACAGTAGGATAGTCCGAGACTTGGTGTCGACATGGACCCACCTAGAAACAACCGCGCTCTTGGAAGAGTACGAGGCGCTAGCTGCGTTGAAGGACCTCCACGTACAAGCTGAACTAGCCAGACCCCCAGCAGCCACGTACAAGCAGGACCTGTCGATGCTGTACGACTACAAACACTGCTCCGACGTGGATCTTGTCTACCGAGGAGCGTGCTTCCCCGTTCACAGGGCCCTGTTGTCGGCGCGCTGTCCATATTTCAGGGACTTGTTGGCTGGATGTCCAGGTACGCAAGCGTCTCTGGCCCCCCCCGAAGTCGCTTTAATCCTACGTGACGTCTAAGAGATTCTATCGCGCTTTAGGATACGGTGCCAGAATATGCCTGGAGCTGAGGACGCCGAACCTCGAGGTACAAATGTTCTCGGCGCTGCTGCGCTATCTCTACACCGGCGACATGTGCCCGCACGACGCTGCCCTGGAAGCGAACCTTCTGCGACGCCTGCAAGAAGAATTCGGCACCCCGAATCCGCTGGAGCACGATCTTAGATACCTGCTGGACACCGGCGATTACGCGGACGCCGCGCTAGTGTTTACGTCGGACAGTGATTACCAGAGACCAGATAGTGGGAGTTCAGAATACGGATTCCGGCCAAAGTTAGAACTACCATGCCACAAAGCGATACTTTCCGCGAGGTCCCCGTTCTTCAGGAACTTAATACAAAGACGGACTAGATCTGGCGAAGATCACACAGAAAGGGCGCTTCATATACCTACTAGAATAGTGTTGGACGAGAGTGTAATACCGAAACGATACGCCAGAGTATTATTGCATGCAGTGTATTTAGATACCGTTGATTTGTCGTTAATAATGAGAGGTAATGGTTGCGGGAACAGCGCTGGCAGTCTCGGAGAGGTAATTATACCCGATAAATCTGCCCGTCAGCCTCTTCATCCAATCGCCTGTTCCACACCCACGCCTGCAAACTGCCCCTTTTACAAGATCATTTACGAACGTTTGCCCCTCAGGTTCAAGCTCTTACTCACACCGGGCGAGTTCGACCAAGTTCCCTAGAGGAAGCAATGGAATTGTACCAAATCGGCAGATTTTTGGAGCTAGATATATTGTCACAGGGTTGCGAGGATCTTATTTTAGAGTATCTTACATTGGAGTCGCTTCCAGCCGTTTTAAAGTGAGCACTTCGCGATCCGCCGGTGATTGAGGAAGTAACTGTACGCTGGACGTTATCTCGCTAACTTACTTCCGCCGCAGGTGGGGCAGTCAACCTCACGGATCTGCTTGGGTGCACCGGCAAGCGTTGCACTATTTGAGAGAGGAATTCCAGCCCGTCGCTTCTTCCTCGATCCTCCATCAACTGGATCACGCGCATTTGGCGAACGTTCTGCACAGCCACTTTTTACAAGCGAGCGAGCTCGAGATACTGCAGGCGGTACTCAAGTGGGGGGAGCAGGAGCTGGTGCGCCGTATGGAGGATCGGGAGCCTAATTTGCTCAGCCATACGGTGCATTCGGTGACCAGGAAGGGGCTGAAGAAAAGGGATCTGAGTGACATAGAGCTACGGGAGATACTAAGCGAACTACTGCCGCTGGTCCGGCTGGACCACATACTGCCACCCAACAACGAAGCCCTGGCTCAGGTACGAAGCCTTGAATCCCGTCTAGAACGATCGATTCGCGTCGCTGTATGGAATACGATGGGGCTGCTATATATTTAGGCTATCAGAAGAGGACTGGTTTCAACTCCGCCGAGCCACATGATAGGGGACGAGAGGGAGAATCTGCGGATGAACGCTTGGATTAGGGGCGGGAAGAAGAACGGAATCTTCGTGAGGCCGCGCCTGTTCATGCCTTACTACGAGGAGATAAAGGTGAATATAATTAGGATCTAGCGGCGTTCGAGACGCGTTACCCGCGCTTGGTGCTTCATGCCTCGTCTTTTCATAGTCCTTAGTCGAGGAACAAATGGTCCAAGAAGCGGACCTGGTGAGATTGCGGAGGCCACGCTACGTGGCTGATATTCCTGATGCCTTGTACATGGTTGACGAGAAGCCAAGACCAATGGGCACGGCTGGAGTGGATGTGCTTGCTGCGGCGTTCCCAGGTAATTCAATCTTCGTTTAATTCCGACACTGCTTCTCGTAGTTTTCCTACGATTTTGTAGAAGCCTGCTTTCTCGAGCTGGGTCTATATGTGCTTTGTTGAAGTTCCAGATTCCGTGACCCTGGCAGCTATGTTGAAACGAGAGCAGAAACTGCGACTGTCGCCTAGTTGCCAGAGGGCTATCAGTCTACCGCTCTCGTCGCGTCACGAGATTAACAGGCAGGTGCGGTTACGCGTTGTGAGGGAGTTCAACTTGCCTGACACGGTGGCGGACCTCCTGGAGGTGAGTAGCTTCTTACATTTGGTGTATTTGGTGAAATAACACAGTCCAACAAAATGAAACTTTTTTCGGTTCCGCAATATCTACTGGGTGATTCTGGTAGAGCTTTTCGCCCTGAACACGAATCCGCAAACCGTTTGTCGCCAGTTTTTGAGAAATTCGATTTTGAAAAAAAAACTGCAAATTTTCGACTTTGAACAGCTTTTATGCCGGAACGATAATAGTTTTTCGGTTGCTCGGCGCGTCAAATTATTCTATGAATCCTCCCCAATACAACGGTATAAGTTATTATTGCATTATGAACATATAAATATGTTTAAACAACGATTAAAGGGAAAAGAACACCCGAAGTGCACCCATTTTTGCAGATATCTATCTATTTATTTCCAAAACTAGGGGTCTAGGAGAAAATCTGACCATTCCACGCGATGCAGCTGACATTTTTCCTTCGGAATGCATCAACAGAAGTGATAAGTCACGTTTTGTTTTCAATGCAGAAGCGAAATAATTTGGGAAAAAGTGCGGCGCCAACAGTGATAGTCACGCGCGTTAAGCTTTCGCGCGCCGCCGCACATTTTGCCAAACTATTTCGCTCCTGTATTGAAAACAAAACGTGACTTAGCACTTCCGTTGATGATTTCCGAAGGAAAAATGTCTGCTGCATCGCGTGGAATGGTCAGATTTTCTCCTAGATTCTTAGTTTTGGAAATAAATTGAAAGATATCTTAAAAAATTATTATTCAAAAAATAAATTATTTATTTTAATATCATGCCATCACCTGCCAATGATGTAACACTGATTTTTCATAAATGAAAAGAAGGAATATTATAAAAGGGGGTCGCGACTCAAAAAAGATCGGAAAATTCTGCCTAATTACTAATATTACCGTTCGTATTATCCGTGTAAGACTAACAGAATATTAATTTAATCTTTGGAAATTAACTACTGCAAATGTTCGCATTACAAGTTGGCTATTTAATTAAGGGTTAAATTCCAGATATTAAATCAGCAATTAAGTAAATAGCTACATATATTCAACATGACAGGACCCACTTTTTGTACAACTGACATTATTGACGCGAACCATGTGCAATGTTCTCGCGCGACTGAGCTAACAGTTGTAATTAGTTACTCGGCGTCTCAGCTTACTTGACTCATTTAATCGAGAATGGAAAATAGTTGAACTTTTCGCGCTACAATGACGGGTTACATAAAATGCGTGACATTACCGGGTTGCACGGCGCACGTCAGAGCAAACCGAAACGGGATTCTGTTTGTGACATCTCCATTTCAGATGACCACAAAACTGCTGAAAAACGTAATCACCGCATGAGTCGTAGAATCCTGGGTACTATGCGGTAATAAACTTTTAAACAATTACAGGGGTTTACATAAGATCCTTGATTACTCTGTGATTACGTTATCTCGGCCAGATCTTAGATCGTTTAATCATACTTGTGCTGAACAAAGTAGTGCCACTTATTCGCGAACACTGTTCAGATTCATATTTCCCATAGAACCACTGTAATTTTACTAAAATAAATTTTTATTTCAAAAAGCAAGTGCACGCAGTATAACGTAGTATAGATAGTTGAAAGTATGCGCAGTGAGGTCAAATATTTACAAGCACATCATTTTTTAAGCTCGGCGAGTGTTCAGAATTTTATGTACATACTTGGTCTCCTTTCGAGATGACTCTTATATTCTACGCTACAATTTACTCTATGTACACAGACTTTTGTACACATATGATTCGTTGCAGAAGCGTCAACGATGTACATCGACATTCGCTTTCCGTGGATTTGTACTTTGGATAGGCTCTTCGCGTATAAAAATACTAGTGAATCTGTAAGAAATCTCCTAACAACGCAGAAACAACAACGTTAAATACTATTTGATCAACCATCCTCTTTTGTCGAAGAGCTTCACAGTGTGCAACAGTTTCCTCTGGTAAACGTCGTCGTTGGCACAGTTCGTGAATACGTCGTCGCCCTTTATGTCCTTCATTTCCGGGGTAGACCCTCGAGGTGCTTTAATCACTTGGGCCATCATGATGCACTGGTTGAACTTGATGGGCCCGCAGTAGTCCACGATCTCGTCGAACTTCTTTTTGGGGAACTTCTCGGTGTCCACTTTCAACGTCTTCAGAAACTTGACGAAACAGAAGTAGTAGTAGTCGAGCATGCTGTTCAATTTATTGTCAAGAATCTCGTCTCTGGCGCTCGACACGAGGAAGAAAATGAGATCGTTGATGCCGTAGTCATACATGCACAACTGAAAGTCCACGATCTTCATGTTGACCAGGTCGCCGCGTTCGTCGTGGCTGAACATCATGTTGTTCACCCAGAAATCATTGTGAACCAGGGTACACCAAGGCTCCTCTGGCTTCCTCACGTTCTTGTTCAACTGGACGCCGAACTCCACGGTCCTGTTGACGCTTTCTAGATATGGCCTCGCTTCCTCCATGCTCTGTATGTCCGCCTGCACCTTTCGCACCATGTCCACGACCGACTTTTCAGTTGTCTCGTTCAGGACCTCCATCAGCACCTCCTCCGCCAGTTTCTCAAACAGCTGAGGCTTCTTGATCTTCAATGCGATAGAGAGAGCATGCAGCTTCGCCAGTTCTTCGAGCGCGAACTCCGTGTGGCATTTGTCCAGGCCCCTTATCCTGTCCTCGGTAACGTAGCCACTGTACTTCAGGTTCTCCAAGACTATCGCAGCCTGCTCGTCGAACTCCACTGGGTCGCGTAGACCGAGTCTCCCTCCGAAATATCTGGGCGCGATGATGCTCAGGTCCTTTTCCTGCACGCCACTTTCCAGCTGAAGCTTTGTAAACTCCTGTGCCATCGTGCTGTAGAACTGCAGCTCCTTCTTGAACGTCACTGGGCTGTTGAACAGCTCCAGCAGATACGTCGAGGTGGGTGGAAGCTTAACGACCAGGTGCAACGACTCGGTTTTGTTGGCCCGCGTTACTGTGGCGTTGACAGCCAGCATTATGCTTCCGAAGTTCTCCCCGGGAGCAGTCAGTGGCTTCCATTCTAGGTGGCTTAGCTGGACGTCTTTACCGAAGTTCTGCGCCAGAAGAGTATCCAAGTCTTGCACTGGAAGTGGCTCGACCAATGGAGACATTATTACCTGCAAGAATATTTAGTGTCGCTATAGCAATAATTCAGGAATTAAATCGTTAGTATTAAGATGGTTTAACAGTGTTGCTACTGGAGAAGCTTAATACTCCTCATCCTAAACTTCGAATATACATTCAGCTTTGACAATTAGACATTTCTGAAGCTTTAGCATTCTTCTTAAAGCATGTTAGCTGGGCCATTCCACGCGAAATCGGACATTTCGAATTTTTGTGAAACTTGGATATGTTGTAGTCTTTAGTGATATATAAAAGTGTCTCGAAGGATTTTTGAAAATTTTAGAAATTATGGGTCTTCAGCTCTTTGAAATATAGCGTTGACCTTTGTTCAATAAATTATGACTGTTGAACTAAGAAATTGATAAAAATGAGGTTTTGGGTGCTTGCAGTGGAGACATAAGAGTACCTAATAAAAATTATTTCACTTTAAAAAAATTTTTTGACCATTTATTTTTCAATTATTCTAAACAAATACACGTTTTTAATAGCAGGGGACTATTTAACATTTTGAAAAAATGAGGATGTAGCCCTATTTTTCCTCTCGTAAAGAGGAAAAATAGGGCTACATCCTCTATATTTCAAAGAGCTGTAAGATTCATCATTTTAAAATTTTCAAAAGTCTTTCGAGATTAGGGCTGGGACTATTCGAATAATTACATATTCGAAAAAATTTTACAAGTATTCGAATGCTACGAATTATCTTCGAATGTTATTATTCGAATATTTAGGTATTTGAATACTATTCATGTATTGCATTGTCATCGGAACTATGTATGTGTGCCAAGTTTCAAGTCGATCGGATACGTTGAAGTGGGTCAAAATCAACTTAAAAGATTTCACCCTGACAAACTAACGAACTCACAACTGAAACTAAATAGAAGCTTGTAAAAAAATGAACCTAAAGAACTGGATTTATAAATCCCACCATACTAATCGAACACTTAAATATTCGAATACTATTTGGATACTTGGATATTCGAATTATATTCGCCAAATAATTGAGCAACTGAAGTATTCGAATACTGAAAAATTCGACAAATATTCCCAGCCCTATTCGAGATACGTTTATATATCACCAAAGACTACACACATCCAAGTTTCACCAAAATCCGAAATGTTTCTCCGAAAAGTGTCCGATTTCGCATGGAACGAACCAGCTTTTCAGAGTTCCTACGATTACGTTATCTTGACGCGTCAGAAGTATAAGCACAGAAAACCATCCACGGAGAGGAACTATTTATAAACAACGCCGCACGACATTAGTCATCTCCTTTGTTGATTGTTCGCGACGTCTTGAGTTGAGGTATTGTATAATCCCAATTGTCGAGTGTCGTCTCCGCCGCGCGAACAATGAAGATTACGTTTCATCCATTATTCACAATGAAGTCTTAAATTAATCAACGAAGGCTGATCTAATTTATTCACCGATAAGATAAGCCGCAATATTTACACACCAGGAAGATAGTAATCAGTGCTCCTTTAAGAACTTACTTTCTCCAGAGCCTCAGCTTTGATTCTTCAATTAAGTCTCCCACGTTTTGATACTTTTCCGCGAGACCGAGTTACGAGCCAGTATGATGCTTGCTATCAGAAACGCGGATAGGGAATGAGGTTTTAAAAACGTCCAGAGGCAGACAAGTCACGACCAACGATAGCATTTATCAGTAACGGGGAGTTTTTCGCGCCACTTTACTATTTAATGATTACGCGTTGGCGTTATCGGGGCGGATCGTATTCCACTTGCAACTTTTATCTATCCTCGAGCAAGCCTATTTTGCAATTCGAAGTGCCAGGACTTCGGAGAAACGCGGGAGCGCCTATTGTCAAGCCTGGGAACGTTTAAGCATTGTTTCGAGCTTCCGAGAAATCCGATCCCCGTTATTAAATGCCGATGAGCCGTTTGTCGTCCTCAACGTCTACGGCTATCAATGTAAATCAATTTTATAGTCCGAGTCACCCAGCGGAGACGGGCAATGTCAGATAGCGCGCAAAAGGAGCTCATGCGCTGGTAATTTTTAACAAACTTGCATCATCGGATTTCCATAAAGAAACACGCGTGCTTCGTTCTGCGCGGTGCTCGAGAAAATTCTTCCACGTGGCTTCTCGACGCCGCGTTAAGCAGATTGTGCAACGATGAAAATAAGCGTGCTCGGTGCTTAAGGATGCTCAAACAATTTGTGGTAATTCGTGTATTCGACCAGTCACGGTAGAATATCGGCGAACGTGACTTTTCTACGCAGATAAGCATAGGAAGATATAGTTAATCATCCTGAGTTCGAATATCGGTGGACCTTAATCTGTGCCTTTATTGGCCCTAATTCGAGGTAAAATAAAAAGCCAGCGCTCTCCCGTAAAATATGGGTCTAATCTGTGAAATGAAGTCTTTCCCTGCGAGATTTCGTTTCCAAGGAAATTATTATTGTTATTAATATTATTCGTCTTCATTACTCAGTAAATATATACATAATCCCACGTGACAGTTGAAAGCGGGAGTGCGGGGAACTTGATCTGTTTTCCATTAATTCCTTATTTGTCTTGATAAATATTGATAGCAGCATAATTTCCTTATCACTTCTACTGGCTTACTTCAGTTGCAACTTCAATGGAATTCTTTATATGATACTCCCAGGGCCCGCTTCTCCTCTGTTCTCTTCATTCATTCGGTTGATTGAGCAAGTAGGTGGCAAGACTCGCGCGAGATTGATCTGAGCATTTAATTGCTTTTGATGTAATTCAGACTTCCTGGTACAGAGCAGGAAAGCCTGGAATCCATCGATCTTGTTTCAGTTTTCATAATCCGACACGAAAATTATGCGCCAAGTACATTGCTATGCTATTTCTCGGCGCATATGTTGTTATCTATTCAGTTGTCTGTTACGAGTCACTGTGATTTATTACGCGAGGCGAGTCATTGCTTTACGGCCGAGAAAGAGTGAAATCGGCTCACGATGCAAATGGAACGGCTCGATCAAGCCGCCGCGGAAAGTGTCTAAAGGCGAATTTACACGGATCACTTTGCTTAAACAATGCGGCTGATTTAACGAATTCGAAAGCCAAGTGAACAGTGCAGGTAAATTGCCATTCAATCAAATTGAATATTGAGAGAAGTTGGCGGAGCTTCTACTTGTATTCAGTGCGGTTGTTCATGCAAAAATTGTTTTTAAAGGCAATAGGTGTATTATAAATAATTTCTAGCACCTCTCGATTTTAAAATAGAAAAAATAACATTGTCCATTTCTTTCTTGGTTTTTCTTTGGGTTTATAGGTTTATTTTGCAGTGCTATTAAATATTCATAAATTATTTCAACATTGGCATGTAGTTTGCTGCGATCCCGTTTTTAAGCGAACCAGTTTGGCGAGTTTCATTGAAATGTCTAAACACTGGAGCTTTCAATTTTGTTGAATGAGTAACTAACCTTATTCTTTTTATAAATTAATAGTTGCCAAGGAGAGTTTACTACGAAAATTATCATTTCCGTTTATATTCGGTTTCGCATCGGTTGTTTATTTAATTTAAAAAATAGCAATTGAGTTTATTTGAACTAAATAAATATTATAAATTACTGCAATCGTCAAATCGAAATTGAACCCTGTAAATTCGCCTTAAGGAACGGGGCTACGATTGCATAATACGTAACAAACTTTCAGGAAGAAGTTACGCGCGAGACTATCCTTATTAAGTAACTCCAATATTTGCGAGCAATTCGGAGCAGGCAAAGCAATCCGATGTTATCGCGAGCAAAGCTATCCGATGTTATCGCGGGCACGCTAAGTCGTTGACTAAACATTTTCTCGAGACAGAGTGTATTTGCAAAACGATCCAGAGAGTGTTGAAATTCGTCGAATAATTCGGTAATCGTTTCACTCGAATTTAGAAATTATTATTCCACAGACAATTCCAAACTTACTCATAATATTCCAAGATATCTATTGATCTAAGAAAAAAAATACAATAATCCCCTCCGCGATTTTTAAAGCCGTTTCTAATGCAACAAAATGTCACTTTGGAAACATTTCTTATCCAACATAAAAATATGTAAATATTCATTGGACGTAGTTCCCAATGAAATTGCAATTTTTCTTAGCTCTCCGGGTTTCTTCTGAATTTATCGCACGGATGTGAGAACACTTTTGTTCACACCATCGTCCTTTCCATCAAGAAGTTTAATTCCTTCCGCGACAAGCCGAACGGATCGCGATTTCCGCGATCGAAAATCTCGGGGGGCCCCGATAAACGCGGCGGCTGCAAAAGCAACGGCGACGAATTATTTACGACGACCAGGAGCAACGCGATGCTATCTCGAATGACTTCCGCGGACGTACTTAAACGGCACTCTCGCACGCGAGTGGGTGGAGGCTTCGGGGCCAGTTGGGCTCGAGCAAACACGCCGTGGAAGAGCGTGTCGATTGATCCGTCACGCGTTTCTGTTGCGACCGCCTCATTGCTCGGCGGAATTTGAAAATTCGTCCGGCCAGCAGGAAGCATTGCCAGGGAGAGTGTTCACCGCCAGACGGAACAATCGCCGTTTTGCTCGCTTGCGTAACGCGACGATGCAGCAGCGCAGCCGAACCGTGTAATTACACCGGTGTCGAAAAGATCTTTATCGGCGGAAAGTTAAACGGCCCTTGCGACATTTATTGCAACGCGATGACATCCGCGGAAATACTTTGGTCGAGCTCTATTTCAGATGGGTACAGTTGCTCGGAAAAGAGTTCGCCCACCCTGTATGTAAAATCGACTTTGATATTAATATTTGGAATTTTAAGTAACTTAATGTGAACCGTGAGTAATTTAATTTTGTTTTGGGGGCACTCAATTAAAAATTGGGGAAATCTCTGTTTTTGTAACAAGAAATTCTAATGTTTGATGCAGATTCGATAAGAAATGAGCGGTTTTTTTTTGGAAATTTTGAACCTGCATCTATTACTGTTTTGTGCAATATTTTTGTTTTGGGCAGCTGCAGATTTGAAAATTTCGCCAAAATAGAAGTAAGAACTTATTAACTCAATAACTGCGTAATAATTATTCTGTGAAAATATTTATTTTTCAATTAGTGTCTTCTTTTCAATGTTAAGTCAAAGCAAGAATTTTGTAAACAGTTTTTTCTAATTTACTCCAAGTTGATGAAGATGGAGCTGCAGTCCTCAATGATGCACAGTTCATTTAAGAAAGTACTGTGCAAAAAAATATTATAAGCATTGATCTATTATGCATAGATTCGATTAATTTTCTGTGCAATTCGCGTTTATTTTGGTCCACTCTTCTAGCAAAGTTTCTTCGACCATTTCATTGGTAGATCGTGCTAACTCGAAATTATAAACAAGCATATATCATTCAGAATTAATTCTAAATTTAACAATACTTGAGGGATCTCCCTACCTTGACGGACGAAAAATGATGCGAACTTTGGGAATTTTTTAAAACAAAACCATTAAATATATTTACTTCCGGCTTTGTGGCGTTATTTGTCAATCTCTAGAGAATATGAAGAAAAAATTGTATGCAAAAATAGTGGTTTTATCCGGAGTTATAGTGCTTCGAATAGAGCGCCGTACAAAATTCCTATGCGCATGGTTAGTAAAAAATCAGCCGTTCTAGTTGTCTGAAATAGAAAATTTAAAAATTTGTGTAATCTGTATGAGTGTGGCCATAGCCTGAACTAGATTAAACGAGAAATACTGAACAATAAAAAAACGGCAGCGTCTAAAACAGACATCGATTTCTGCAAAAGAATTTGCTAATTTTTTAAATGGCAAAAGTCTAATTTTGCAAAAATCAACTTAGTTTTAGTAACAACGAGAATGGGACGTCTACTGAATATATATACCAAGCTTGAAGTAAATCGGGTGATTGGTTCTTGAGATATATCATGCTAGCCAATTCGAAAAACATCGTTTTGAGAAAAACGCGTTTAAAGTTTTAGGTACCGTTTGTTTTAATTAAATTTTTTTAAAATGTTGCCTAAATATGTATAAATATAGGCATATAGTTTTCAATTAATATAATTTGAGGGTTTCTCTTAAAAAAAATCCAATATCACGCTTCTTTTCAGGCCATCAAAGTAGGAAAACCCCTTAAATAAGTAAAATATGTTTAAGAATTCTTTTAGAACTTTCGTGAAGTTCCTTTATATAATGTGAAATTATTATCGAGGACATTTATTTAGTTGCTCTTTGTATACAGTGGTAATAGAGGACCATTTGGTTTCGAGGATAGGCAACATTCGTCTTCGTAATGCGATATTGAATGGTTCTTAGAATAGAACAGTAACTGTTGATTGTTTTTACGCAGAATTTTGAAGCATCTTACCTAACGCCGTTACTTAATCATTGTCCGTCCTCCATGACATACAAATAACATAATGGACGAACTATGTCAACGAATAATTATACGCTTTACAGTATTTCTACTGCAAAACTAATCAAATCCTGCTTTCACAAAAGAAACATAAATATTGAATTTTTTAGGAAAACTTTTTTAAATAAAAAACAAACACCCTATCAGCAGAATTCTACAACGCAGATCTTAATCGCGACGACGGATCGAAAAAGACGCGATAATGCAAGCCGTTACTATAATTTTATCTGAAAACTTAACGCATTCTTTGCACCGATAAAACACTCGCTTCCACTCAAAAGCTACGCGATACACATTGGCAGAATTTTCAACCTTGCACCACTACTGTGTTGCGTTATCGCCGCGGCACCATTGTTCGAACGGAAAAGAATTTCAATCGCCGTACGACGATTGTGCTTATCGAAATCGGTTACCCACTTCGCGTTGTTTTAATTACCTTTCCCTCATAAATATTTATTTCTTAAGCGACATTTCATGCCTCCATTGTCAACGCTGATTAATTTATCGCTTCAACATGTCAGGTCAGAATAACTACTCTGGCATTTCCCCGCACCTCGATATTCCAAGCATTTTTCGTACGCAGAATCTTCCGCAGGCATTCGTTTCGAGAGTTAAGCCGCAGAGACGTGGCTCGCCCCAAATTTCCTTCGAGGAAAATTTATTTCGAATATACCGTCACCGGTGTCCTGTCCGATTTGGAGTCACGTCTTCGCGGGGTCTTCAATTTCATTAAAAATCAGCCTTGGCTATCGTTCACCAGTTCTCAATGACCCGAATTCCGCGCGGAAACTGACGGACGAAACGTGGCGGCGGGAAATGTTACAAAAAACACTGCTGAACATGCCGTCGTTTCGACGGCACTGAGGCCAGCCGATGCAAAGGCTATTTATAGTTTGCGCGGCCCATCGAGAAATCTAACTCGATGCGATAACTGTCGCACACATTGCGCTAATTCTAATGCCGGATGGTTGTTACGATGACACAGTTCGATGAAATTTGACTTTTTTTTCTCGGACTTATAAGGTTTTCGTGCGCTGAAAACGAATCCGCAAGCCGTTTGTCGCCCTCAGTTTTTGAGAAATTTGATTTTGAAAAAGAAAAACTGCAAATTTTCAACTTTAAACATCTTTTGTGTGAAAACAGTAATAGTTGCAAACCTGAAACAGTGAAATGCGCCCCCTTTTGCAGGTATCTTTTAATTTATTTGTAAAACTAAGCGTCTAGGAGAAAATCTGACGCCTCCACGCGATGCAGCAGACATTTTTCCTTTGGAATGCATCAACAGAAGTGACGAGTCACGCTTTGTTTTAAATGCAGAAGCGAAATAGTTTGGCAAAATGTGCGGCGGTGCGTGATCGCTTAACGCGCGTGACTATCACTGTCGGCGCCGCACGTTTCGACAAACTATTTCGCTTCTGTATTGAAAACAAAATGTAACTTATTACTTCTGTTGATGCAGTTCGAAGGAAAAATGTCTGCTGCATCGCGTGGAGTAGTCAGGTTTTTTTCTAGACCCTCAGTTTTGGAAATAAATTGAAAGATATGTGCAAAAAGGGGTTCATTTCGGATGGTCTTTTCTCTTTGATCGTTGTTTAAACATGTTTAAATGTTCGCAATGCACTAATAACTTATATCCTTGTATTCGGGAGGGTTCATAGAATCATTTGATGCAGCAAGCAACCGAATGACTGTTACTGCTTTGACATAAGAGATGTGCAAAGTAGAAAATTTGCAGTTTGCTTTTCAAAATCGAATTTCTCAAAAACCGAGGGTGATGGCGACAAACGGTTTGCGAATTCGTTTTCAGCGCACGAAAACCTATAAGAAATGGCTGTTGAATGTTACAAGTCCAGATTTCTGTCATTTTGGGGGCATGGTTCGTTTTATCCTCTACAATCTCTGTTTTTAACACTTTAATAGATATTAAAGATTGTGTATAAATTAGGCCTGAGACTATTTATCAAAGTTTTAGGTAGTTGAATATTCGAATACTTCAGTTGCTCAATTATTTGGCGAATACAATTCGAATATCCAGATATCCAAATACCATTCGAATACTGATATTTTCGAATAGTATGGTGGGAATTATAAATCAAGTTTTTTAGGTTCATTTTTTACAAACTTTTATTTAGTTTCAGTTGTGAGTTCGTTAGTTTGTCAGGGTGAAATCTTGTAAGTTAATTTTGGCCCACTTCAACGTATCCGATCGACTTGTAACTTTGCACGGACACAATTCCGATGACAATACAATATTGGACAATACAATACATCAATAGTATTCGAATTAGAGGTGGAGAACTATCAATAGTGTTGACTATCGATATTATCGAATGTGATGAAAATTTAATAAAATATATATCCTTTAAAATATTATATTTGATTTTTGTATTTCATTTTATTTTATATATATTTCATATATATTTTATTAAATTTTCATCACATTTGATGATATCGATAGTCAACACTATCGATAGTTCTCCACATCTAATTCGAATACTTAAATATTCTAATAATGACATTCGAATACTCAAATATTAGAAGTTTATTCGTAGCATTCGAATACTTGTAAAATATTCGAATATTAAATTATTCGAATAGTCCCAACCCTAGTATCAATGGGCACATTTCATTTTTTTTGTTGAGAACAATTTCCTGCAAAATAAAGGTCTGGACTTCCTGTGTTACGATAGTGGAATTTGGGACTTTGGTAAATTTGTATGGATAATATATGTTACCTCAAAGTCATATTCGGTATAAATGAGTCACCCTTCTATTATATTTCGGATTTATATGACCTGAGATGCTTCCGGGTTTATATAACTTTTTCATTTCGCATCTTATTGGAGATCAGATCTGGGCAAAATACTATTTTAAATAGGAAATAGTAAGTATTCTAATTTTTACAAAAAGTTTTTGAAATCGTCCTCAAAGTTATCAAAATGAAAATCTTTTATTGCTCGAAATTTCGCGTTCTATTTAAAATATTATTTTGCTGAAACTGTTTAGAATTTATTATTGGCAAAAATACTATTATTTGAAATATTTTTTTCTCTAAGTTTAGCCCACCACTGTTGAAGACAAACTTCTTGACTCTGCTTCCAAAAGTATTCCGTTATTTTCTTACGGGGCCCATATGAGTCGAACACAATTGGCGTAAGTTTTTCTGAAGGGTTGAAATCAGTGGAATACGTTCGAAATGTTCTGCAGAATTCATATTACGATGAAGTGGTACTCGGTATGTTGCAATATCGAAAATGGTGACATCGATAATTCTTACTATTCGGAAAGCCCTTTGTTACAAATTTTCCAACATGAACATGCACTGTTTGCTTCAGAAGAAAGAAATAGAGATTATAACACATCACTTTAAAATCTATCGGGTGAGCTGAAAGCTTTTTGAGAATTTTGCAATGCCACTAATAACGTTTACTATATTTCTAATGGGATTGGAGAATGAGTCTCTAATTTTTCGTCATCATTTCTTTTGAGATACAGGTACTCACAAAAGTATCTGGTCACCCTATATGTAACATATTTTACATATTTAAATTGGTTTCAAAGTCGAAGTAAGAATTCGCAATTCTAATTCGCACTAATATAAACCTTGAGTAGGTAATACACTTTGATTTTGTATGCATTCAATTGAAAAAAATTGTAGTTTATTTAAAAAAGTATTATTATCCATAGATCGTTAAAAAAATATTCGCCCAAATTGAATATTCAATTTATACAAACCTAATTACTTGCAATAAGTTAATATTCTTCCAATATTCCTGCGATTTTATTATAAGCTTCAATCTATTATGCACAAATGCAATTAATTTTCTATGAACTTCGAGCTTATTTTCTTTCAATCTCCTAGCAAAATTTCTTTGACCATTTTTTGGCAGATAGTACCAACTAAAAATATATTAATCAATGTTAATACCAATATATTTTCTAATTTCTAATTCTGAATCTAACATTACTGAAATAAGTAAAATGTGGATACTTTTGTGAGCACCTGTATGTCTTTGTTGTTAAACATTTTTGCGAACTCATGAATATTTCAATATCGCCTGAAAAATGAAACTTATTTCAACGACCAATGTGTTCTAACGAGTTTGCTTCAAGGTACAACCACTTTCGTAAGAATTGTTCTGCTTAATTGTGGCGACATATTCGTCAAAAACCGATGCATTAACTATAGCCACAGTGAGATAATCATGGCGAAATGTAGTGAAAGAAAATGATAGAGAAATTCAGTTTCTTTGGACACCGTCGTTTGAATGTGGAAACGGTCTCGCTGGCTTCCTTTCCCGACGCAGATCGCCAATTATGAAGACCGGGAGAAAGTATTGGGAACTAGAATCGTAACCGACACTTCTTGCCCAGCCGATTGATATTATTCTGTTCTCAATCTCGGTTTAAGTACCTCGATAGCTAATACTCTAGGCATTTCTGCTTCCTGTGGAGCTGACTCTGCGTTACTCCAGGCTGTGGTTAAATTAATTTTGAATTTAGAAGAGTTCTAGAAGGGGTTTAGATTTCGTAGGGGTTCCAAAATCAAGAAAAACCATTGCAATGTTTATCTAAACTTGTGTTTCGCAATCTTTGTGACTTCGGAGGAGCTTCAAACAAAGCGAATTCTTAGCACTATTTATCTACCATCGTTTTCTACTTTCTTCAATTAAGAAGACTTTTAAATAAAGCGAGCCTCTTCAAGGAATATTTCACCTTGCCAACTCTTCCCCCGAAGAATATTTTAAACGAAATAAAAGCCACCTGGTATTATCAGCTCAACCCCTATCGCCATTTTTCCGACGCTAATCGATATCAAACATCAAATATTTGTACATCCGAAGCCTAGGTCGTAGAAAGAAGTCCAAGAGTACTTTTTACAGACAGTGGGACGTCAAACATTTGATCGTGCGATAATTTGCTCGCGATTAAAACGTAGGTAATTACTTGAAAAACCACGTGCCACTTAAACGCAGAGTCCTCCCAAAGACGTCATCGTTTAAAGACATTTAAAACAATAACGTTGGCGTCTGGCATGAAAAAAGAGTCAGCCTCGCGTTGCCGCCTCGAGCATTTTCTCGATAAACAGTAAACATTGCCCGCGCTTAAAGAGTCGTTAATTAATAATAATTGCAGGTTAAACAGAGTGTCGAGGCTGGTGTCTGGAAGCTATTCACGAAACCGTGGATACGTTTCTGGAGTCGATCGTTGGTAATTTTCCAATCGACCGCTTACCCATTTCCAGCGGATTTACGCAATTACGCGATCGAGCACGTTGCACCGGCGGTTAAGAGACCCGTCGAGCTCCGGCCGAGACTTTTAACCGTCCGAGGGACATTTTAGGAGATCCGGGGCTTTGGGGATTTAGAGGATCCAGGAAGTTCGGAGCTGGAGGTTTAGGAGCGATGGAAGAATTTGGCTGGAACACGCGGAGGATGTATGGAATCTTGATGGGAGTTAGATGATGGACGCCTCGAAAGAAACTTGGACCATTTCTGAGTCACAGGGGACTTAGAGTCTCAAACTTCAGTAGAATCCCCTTCGATACTTTTTGGGAGTTGCGAGCATAGAAGGGGGCCCAAGGCAACGATAATTAATGCTTAGGAGTTCTAGAAAACTGATTCGGGGGTTCATAGAGTATCGACGGAAGAGCCAGAGGGTCCTTGGAATGTCAACTAAAACTTGATCCCTAAGTCTCCGAAGATTTACCTCGAGCTTTGCTGGGTGTAACTCTGACAGACCACTCTCACTTTCCCTGCTTCTGACCAATTTCATGGAGGCCTCGGCTCCAAAAGTCAGCTCTGGTCTCAGCCTGGTAGACCTGAGAGCTTCAAAGAATGCCCCCTTTTTTCACCTCTGAATCCTCAGCCGCTGTTCTCCAATGTGTCGCAGGGATTTTTGGTGGATTCGGGTCGCGGGTCTGCCCGAATTCCAGGGTTAGGAGCGGTGGCGAAATACCTGTTGACAGCGTCCAAGGCGTTGGAGCGGTGGCGGGATCGCAGTCGAATGCGCTCGAATGCAGCTGGCCGGCGCAGCGAAGCCGTGACAACTGAGCCGAGCTTCGTTACCGTTTGACTTTGACCCCTATTCTCCCCCTTTTCGACGCTCATTGATGGTACCCCACCGTCTCGCAGCTTCGATACGGATTCGAAATCCGTGCGGCGTCGTCGCCCGAGGAGGCGATCCCGGGGCGCCTGGATCGCTGCAACCCACTCCCACCGCGCGCCGCTGCGGAACTGACGTCAGCGTGCGGGACCGTTTCTGACGCGGGATTTCGGGCGGGATATCGTTGAACGGCTCGAGCCCCGCGGCTAACCGGCGCCAGGTGTCTCTATCCGAGCCTCTAGTTACCGGAGTTCGTTAAGCGCCCCGGACTTGTTTGTTTTACGGGCCAGCTCGACTGTAACGCAACCGGCTTCAAACGTGTCTCCCTTGCTGCTCCTTATTCGGAGGACTGGTATTTTCGTTGCGGAGGTGTAATTACATGGGTGTTTGGGAAATATCTGTTACCGAATTAACTGAGCGGTAAAGCATGCTGAAGGGGACTACAAAGGGATCGTTGGAAGAAAGGAAGGGCTTGATTGGTTTAATTTGCTTAGCTGGGTGTGTAACCCGTTGTGGTGTATTATTTATCAGTAGGATAAAGGCAGGTGATATGGAACGGCACGTAGGGTAACTGTACTCGTAGTTGACAGTGTACCAATAGTTAACACTTTTATTTTCAGTCACGAATAATAAGCTTTCTATTAAAAAAATGTTTTTGACTAATACTTTTTCAAACAGCGTATTAGAGTAACTATACTTGTAATTGACAGTGTACCAATAGTTGATTCTCTTTTATTTTCAGTCACGTATAAAAAACTTTCTATTAAAAAAATGTTTTTGACTAATACTTTTTCAAACAGTGTATTAGTCAAAAACATTTTTTTAGTAGAAAGCTTATTATTCGTGACTGAAAATAAAAGTGACAACTATTGGTACACTGTCAACTACTAGTACACTGCCCTCCTTAGTTAAACTCTCCTATCTAACATTTTTTCATTTTTTCAGATATGTTGAAATATTTGAAGTTCCACGCGTCTTTTACCTTTTAAGTAAAGTTAGAAAAGTCTACGCGCTTCGTAAAGATTTATAAACAGTTTATTGTATTTAACCTAACTTCTTTCCAAACGGTTAAAATATCCTATCTAAAACAACTAATTAATTGGCACGTTAATAATACATTACCTACCGGTATACCTATTACAAAAAATTATATTAGGCTGTTACGAAATAATGACAACATGTTTTAATTTGATTGAAAGGAAATAAGAAAGGTACAAAGTAAATGATAAAACTTCAGTTTTCTTGGTTGTTTCAAAATGCTAGATAGGACATTTTAAGGGGGGAACCTGGTGTAACTAGCTGATAATCGAGGCATTTTTCCGGAATTTTTTTTAAAGAAAGTACTTAATCGATCTTTCTGAAACTTTCGGGATATTGAATTAGCAGGTTAAGGTATATAAAAAAAAATTTTTATTAAAAAAGAGCAACAAATAACAAAGTTATAAGGGCTTATGCCCAGTCCGTTGGCGACGTAATTGGTCCACTGCGGGCAACGTAGCGTCTTTTGGTTTCATCTAAAACCAAAAATCGAACAATTTTCATTTAGTTTATGAGTGTACGGATGAATCGTATCAATTTATTTCTTAAAAGATGCAAAATTGAAGAAATGGCGGCCTCTTGAAAAAAAGGTCCCTCTTTCCAACGAAATTTTGCCTTAAATGTGTAAAAAAAAGTTATTTATTTAAACAATATCATTATGCCCATAGCTTAGATCTGTGAAGAAAATGTTCACAAATATCCGTGCACAAGGCCAAGTCGATTGGTTGAATATTTTTGGAGTTACATTGCCCGCAGATTGTAAAACTGTCGTTTCAAGAAAAACGCGTTTCAAGTTTTCTGGTAACCTGGCGCTACGTAGCAAAACCGGCTATATCTACTTTAATTTTTCGAATTTCGTTTTGCGGCTTTGGGAGCATATTATCATGATGTTTAACTATTGATTTATGCAAAAAAAAATCGATTTTTTCGACCCGCTACACCAGGCTCCCCCTTAAATGTGCAAAAAAAGTTATTTATTTAAACAATATCATTATACCAATAGCTATGTTGTGTGAAGAACATGTTCACAAATATCCGTGCACAAGGCCAAGTCGATCGGTTGAATATTTTTGGAGTTACATTGCCCGCCAAGTGTAAAACTGTCGTTTCAAGAAAAACGCATTTAAAGTTATCTGGTATCCTGGCGCTCCGTAGCAAAACCGGCCATATCTGCTTTAATTTTTCGAATTTCGTTTTGAGGCTTTGGGAACGTATTCCCGTAATGTTCAACTATTGATTTATGCAAAAAAAAAAATCGATTTCTTCCACCCGCTACACCAGGTTCCCCCCTTAACTAAAGAGGGCAGTACAGTTACCCTATTACCTGCCTTTATACCCTGTTATCATGGCTTTAGGGCAGCTTCTCATGGGGCCGTTTTCGTGTGTTCTTGCAGAACACAGCCGCGTACAACGTGAAGGAGCAGAACGAGAGACTGACCGATATCGAGGACATGGATCCGAGTGGCATGGGGATGAACGCGAGGACGATGCCGCCGTTGTGCTACGGAAGGAACATGACGTTCCCGAGGCCAGCATCGTCCTGCGCCCATAGACACGAGCTTCCGGCTATAGTCACCGAGGGCGAAAGCTGCAGACTTCTTGCAGAGGTAAGGAACGCCTCGTGGAGCCGCGCTACGTTTAATTGAACGCCTTATCTCGGCAACGGCGAAGAAACTTCAAGGATTTAAAATTGCAAGGGAATCCGAGGCACCGCTACGTCTTCATTACCACCGTTGAAAGCGGTTTTCTTGCCCTCCGGTTGAGCTTGGAACAGAGATTGCGCACCTTTTTGCTTTCGACGTTGACGTGTTTCCACTGACACTAGTTCGAATATTGGACTCGATTGTGGGAGGGTAGAAGCTTGTAAAATAGGGCTCCGAGGAAATTGGAATGGGTTATTAATAGAGGTCGAATGAAAATGTTAAGTTTTATAAATAAAAGTTATTTACTGAAATTTTAAATCATTTCTTTTCTGTTTTATGTTAGCTTTTTACATTAACACTTTAACTCCGTTGTGAAGGTTCAGTGTTTTTTTTGTTTTTGATTGGTAGAAGTTCTGAAGGGTTGTAATATTTTATAACAGATATTTAAAGGGAAATATAAAAGTTAGAATTATGTGCTAACACGATTTTTGCTAACTTTGAGAAAAACATTGTGTCCCAACCTCTCGCATATTCATTCCAAATATTTTTATATGAAAAAAATTTTACGGATTGGTGCATAGTTTCGACCTTAAACTTATCTCTGCATCCCATGCTTAAGAAATGTTCCTGTTTAAGTGTTTAACTTATGCAAAAATGGAGGGAATAAAAGCTTCATTGAAGACACTCCATTTTATAACTGTTTTCTTAGAACAGAAAAGATAATAGTAAAAAAATTACTGTTATTTTATAACTAATTGAAATTTTTAACAGTTTCATACGATCTTTGGTTATTAAGGCAGTTTTTTCTTCGTTGTCTTTTAACTTTTTAAGAGGGGAACGACCAATCGACGAGTGCAAATTCGTATAAATTTTTTTCTTTTTCGGAAACTAGGCAGCGGATCCATTTCAAATTGTGAGGATATTATTTTTTCATACTTATGGATAAAAAAGAACCATTAGTTGCGCAACAAAATATTCATTCAAAGAATTATTTAGAGGTACAATTGCCAGGCGCTCAGTTTCAAAAGTAGCTGCTTTTGGCGTGCAGCATAACGTGTGTTCTATTTTTCTGAGACAAAAAGAGCAAAAAGATTTCAGTGTTTTTAGGAAATTGCGCGGGTAATGAAGCTTGATTCTGAGGAAAAACTGCAAAATTCACAAAACGTTGGCAGTTTTACGAAAATATCGATTTTGATGAAACGATACTTTTCTTTAAATTGCATTTGTATAAATAACACAGTTCTTACACCCATCTGGACTTTTAATATTCAATAGCCGCTGTAGGTTTTCATGGCGGATGAAGGCGAATCGTCAAACCGTTTGTCGCCATCACCCTCAGTTTTTAAAAAATTTAATTTTGAAAAAAAGCTACAAATTTTCAACTTTGAACATCTTTTGTGTCGAAACAGTAATAGTTGTTCGGTTGCTTGTTCCGTCAAATTATACTATGAAGTTATTAGTGCATTATGAACATTTAAATATGTTTAAATAACGATCAAAGGGAAAAGAACACCCGATATGCGCCCATTTTTGCAGATATCTTTCAATTTATTTCCGAAACTAAGGGTCTAGGAGAAAATCTGAATACTCCATGCGACGCAGCAGACATTTTGCCTTCAGAATGCATCGACAGAAGTGGTATGTCACGTTTTGTTTTCAATACCGGAACGAAATAGTTTGGCAGAACGTGCGGCGCCGACAGATATAGTCACGCGCCTGACTATCACTGTCGACGGCGCACGTTTGGCCAAATTGTTTCGTTTCTGTATTGCAAACAAAATGTGACATACCACTTCTGTCGATGCATTCTGAAGGCAAAATGTCTGCTGCATTGCATGGAGTAGTCAGATTTTCTCCTATACCCTTAGTTTCGGAAATAAATTGAAAGATATCTACAAAAATGGGTGTTTTTTTACTGTTTCGACACAAAGATATTTAAAGTTGAAAATTGCATTTTTTTTTCAAAATCGAATTTCTCAAAAACTGACGGACGCTTTGCAGATTCGTTTTCAGCGCATGAAATCCTATAAGAAACGTCTATTGAATGTTACAAGTCCAAAAAAAGTCAAATTCCATCGAACTGTGTAATTCTTTGAATTAATATTTCTTTTGCTAACTAATGGTGTTTTCTTTTGTCCAAGAATCTAAAAAAATACCCTCACAATTTCAAATGGATCCTCTGTTTAGCCCCCCCCCCCCCCCAAAATAAAATCTCTTGAATGTGCTCTCGTCGGTTGGGGTTCCCCGTTAAAGATGGGAAGAAAATTCTTGTGGCAATGGACAGTTGCACACCATTTATAAATTATTACCTACTGTTTCCTGAACTTCCAAGTGACCTGGTAACTTACTAGAAGCAATAAATGTATTTTAATTTAAAGTTTTTATCGTATAGTTTGTATCTGTACACTTGATCAAGATAATCTTTCGCAATTCCTGTAGACAGAGGTAGTTAGCCATTCTATATTGCTGAGTCTTAAATGGATGAAACAGTTTTTCCTGATCTCCCAAGGAATTCAACCACTTTTTTTCAACGCGTATGTACCACGCGATTATAGTGTTGAATATTTATGAGCGTAAACTTAAATCTTTTATAGTTCCACATTTCTGTAGCTTGTGATTTGCGTTCGGAAACGTGCTTGAGATAGCAAAGTCACTCAATCGCAATACCTTTTGACCCCCTTTGGAATAAATTAGATAGGGACAACGAGCGGCTCTTCAATTCCACCATGTGTGAATAACAAGAGGATAGTTCCTGCATTGATGGACACTTCTCACTCATGCTTCTAGTTATTAAGTGATACGCACACTACTTCCTGATTTTCCAAGAAATCCAATTACTGCAAGCTTATGTAAAACCGCACAATTCTGCTGGAAAACATCACTGATGTATCAGTCACCTAATCTGAATCCCACCGACCCTCTCTGGAGCAGAATTAGACAGTGAGATCAAGCCAATCCCTGCTTTCCCCACCACACAGCAGTGAGGTGGGATACACAAGTTGTCCCTCTCTCATTTTCTATTAAATCATGAAGACAGTAATTTTTCCAACTACTAAGGATTTAGAGAGTCACAGGGTCTAGTGCCCCAGAAGAATTCCATAGTTATTTTAAAAAACTTGATTAAAACTCTGGACCAACTCCACTACCCCCATTACAAACTTATAACTAAGGTCGGGGCCAGATATATTGGCCGATGAATTCGTTTTCGCGAACAGCGATCGAGGAGAAATCAGCCACCACCATCTGACGATCGTGGATTTGTCAGTTGGAGTTGCGCGGCTCCCGAAGGGTATGGTGGGGTAGCGGGAGCACTGCTCGGCTCTGCCTGAACGTAGCCGCGTGGCTGTTATTTATTCTTAGCGTAATAGTTGCGTGCGTTACGAAGCTATGCGTAGACCAATACGAGATGAAGCTACCGAGAAAGATCAATGCTCTGACCAATAAAGCTCCTGAATTTTTTCGGAGCTCACGCGCACCTATTCCGATGAGTGCATTTCTACGCTGATAGCTCGATTTGGCCTACACGCTAGAAGCTTGGCACTATCCCCACCACTTCTGGCTCACTCTTGTTCTGCGAAGGCGAGAGCGAGATGGAACGAGAGCGAGTCAGAAAACGTTGAGAAAAGGAGCACCGAGGCAGGCAAACTGTGTGGTGAGAGAATGCCCCTCACGAAACTCACCGGCCAATATATCTGGTCCCGACCTTAGGAGTATAACAAGGATGAACAGCTACCCCTCGGTATATCACCCATTACTAAACAGTGCAATCACTACTTCCACCCAAGAATTATATTTAAGTTATGAGTGTCCAGAGTGCGTAAAGCCCACACACTCGTATAGCCACAGTCCTCCATTCAGACCTTCCTCAGTCGTGTTGAAGATCCCAAAAGAACAGCTACAACCGCCTCATCCCGTTCACATTACCTCCGGAGCCCCAAGCTAGTCCAAGAGGATCGGAACCAATCGCCACTTCCGCCATGTTACAGCAACAGGAGAACAACTCCTGCAGCGACGGCCAGTTGTCCGGCGTGATGCCCGACGTGGCGATGGCGACGGCGTCCTTCGGGCAGCTACAGCTGATAGAGGAGCAGGAGCTGGAGCTGGACCTCGGCGATGGCACGTCCCACCTCCTGCAGCACGTGTCGCCTTCGAACGGAACCATGGGCTCGCACAGGTCCTCGCTTCCTCACCAGCACCAGAGGCACTACTCGGGGCCACCCCCTCCGCCGTACATGTTCCACCGTGCTGGCACCGCCTTACCGAGATTTATTTAAGATTTCTACGTGATAAGGAACTGTATAGAGACCACCCATCGACCCTTAACCTAGCCGCTCTTACCAAGCAAAACGGTCTTCACCGTCTGCGCCCCTCCCGTACCGCGCGCCTCTCCAAGGAGCATCTCAGAAGCAGGAACTCACGAAACAAGAGGTCGCTGGGTCCGGTTACCGGTCCGCGCCTGGCGCGACCGGAGAGGTTAGGTTGCCCGCGCGAGGCGTCCCTCTTTCTTCCGCTAGGTGGCGGGAAGAGCGCAAAAAAAAATGGCGCGCGCTTCGGGCGAGCATCCGAGCCCGCAACGAGCAGACTGCTCCGCGATCGGTACGCGGGGGGGCCGTTAGTTCTTGCAATTTCGTCAGCAACGAAGATGGCGGCGCCGCGCCGTCGTGCTTCGTTCCCGCGGGTACAAATCCAACCCCGTCGCGACCGGGGATTTTCATCGTGCACGCGTTGACTTCTTTTCCTTGTCTCCTTCTTTCGACGCAGCTTAACCGAGAGTAGACGGATCGTTTGGTTTCCAGGATACTTGTAGTCGTGCCGCGGATCCGAGGGGGCGCCGGCGAGGCCACGCTGGCGAACACCCCCCTCGGTCGCGGATGGTTCATGCTTGTTAGGTACAGTCACGTTATTAGGTGTAACCTTTAGGTGCAGACGCGTGCGTGATGCAGCTGTGGTTTTGCGGAGCGTATATATGTATATGCGTGATACGAAGTGCGTGTGAGTGTACGTACACGAATGCGCGTGCTCTCTAAGTACCATATAAAGTGTTAATTAGATGATGTTGCCGATGTTGCAGGAGAGAGATAGAGAGAATGAGTGTGCGAGTGCGAGAGGAGCAAACGGTGTGGAAGAAGATACAAGAGAGAGAGAGAGAGAGAGAGTGCGTGAGTCTGCGAGAGGAAGAGAATGAGGGCGAAGGCCACACGGGATGTACAAGTACGTACGATCAGTGTTTACGAACAGTAATTGTTCTTTAGTTAAGAGAAACGCCGCTGTGGGTATGATCTTTGCTAATTCGTATTACCTATGATATTCAATAAAAATTATTTAAATATTAGCAAAGTGCACTATTGTCTTCAACGGCTCCTCTCGCGAAGTTTTCGTTTTCATTTCTATTTAGCAGGGAACTCGTGTTTAATTAATTTGAGGAGATATGTTTTTTTTCTTGCTGCACCGTGTGCTTCAAACGCCTATGGGCGTTCACGGTCTGTGGTTAGTAGATGCGGCTGAGGAATTTCCGCACACGGTGCATGGGGCTCCGTGCAATTTGATGGCGCGCAAGATATTCGTGGTTTCTTTGACACGAAAAAAATTAAATAAAACAGCGTTTGTTGAGAAAGCCTCGTAGCTTTGGGATTTTGCAGAGGTTCTTGCAAATCGATCCGTTTTTGCGAGCCGCTGGTCGAGGCTGCACACCAACAGACGTGGAACGCAATGATGATGTAAGTAGAAACTGTTTTTCTTCGTTTAATTGTTCACGATATTACATGAAAATGCCTGAGAATTATTCGAACGGAAGTTAGGCCTCGTGAGTGGTACCTTGGTTCCGATTCAAGCTCACGATTTTCGAATTAAAAAGATCATTCTTGAAGTGTAGATTATTATTATTAATTTAAAAATTTTAATTATTAAGTGTCTCAACTCTTTTAATTTAAAATTCTTCAGGATATTTCACGAAAAGGACGGCTGAGGCTTGGTTTTATTATTATTAATTTAATATTTTTAAGCATTAAGTGTCTCAACTCTTTTAATTTAAAACACTTCATGATATTTCACGAAAAGGGCGGCTGATGCTTGGTTAGCCGAGGGGCGCCAAATCTCCAAATTCGCCCCTGTTTAACAGTTAAAATAAATTATCCTAGCACTTATATGTAAATTTTCCACTGAAATTTTTTTTTTGCACTTACAGTGGGTGGCGAAATTATTATACTCAAACAAAAAGGTTTGAGATTTTGTAAGTTTTTTGGGAAAACTGGTCGCAAAAAAATATTTAAAAACGCATTTTTACGATTGAAGTTTCTAGTCTTTGAATCAAGGACTCAATTTTTTTATCCATTATGATACTGCTTTATCAAGATGAAGCGCAGGAAACTAAGCTTTAGAAATTGTTGCCTAGTTTGAACGTATGCACGGGCCAAAATAATTTTTTCCGCTAAATCCAACGAAGATCTCTTATAGAGGAAACATCTCTCTTTAATTTCGTTTTTTTGCTTCTCTTGTATGATTTTTATTGGCCGAGTTATTCGCAATCAAAGCAAAAAAGGTACTTTTCACTTTGAACACCTATAACTTGCGAACTTACGATCGTAGACAAATTTTCACGATTGTTTTGGAAAGCTAAGAAAGTTCCTTTTCAGAACCTTTAGTTGCCAAATTAAGATTTTTTCTTTAAAATCGTATTAAATCCATTTTAAAATGATCCCAAAAATTGACTAAAATATTTTGAGTATAATAATTTGGCCACCCTCCTTACATCGTTTACCATTTCAACTCCTCAATTATCTGTCTAAATCATCTACTCTCACATTTCCGTCCGACAATAACTCCCCCAGTGTCTCAATCAAAATGTGATACAGAGATCCACCTGTGCGTCATGTTATACCCGCTTGGAATCGACGGGGAACAACTTCCTCGCGGTTGTTCGAAAAAGAGCCTTGATATGGTAACGCGTCGCGAATGGAGCAAGCAGCTTTAAATGGTTAATTCCAATTTACGTAACTCGTGTCGCTGCCGGGCGGGAAAGTGTCGAAGACACCGCTTCGGCAGCAGAGCTAATTGCGAACGCAAGAACGTGGATCGTGATGCACGAAAGGAGGCGATAGAACCGCATCGTAAGAACGAAATATCAGCTGGCTTGTCGGCGAGAAATTCCGTGGCTAGAACGGTGTAGCACATCTTTTTTGCCAGAGCGAGATAGTCGCCGATGGAATTCGACTTATTACTTTCTGATTTCTTTCCCGCGAGTCTCCGTGATTTCGTTGAGATACCGGCGTTCACGGGCTCGCGCAATTTCGCTGGAAAGCCAGTTATAAGTACATATACTTTATTAACGCCGCCAAGTTTGATATAACCGACACCGTGGGAAGTTTTTATTAAATTGGTGTCGCGGAGAGCTCCGCCTTGAACTTTCCACGGCTTTTCAGAGCTGACGCCGGCGGAGCTAAAAGTTTCGGTATCTCGGCTGCCGATCGGACACCGTATCTGGCCAATTTTCGCGATTCTCTGACGCACAGGCCGGTCGCACGAATCCAATTGCTGGGAGCTGTGAGTAATCGTTAATGGCATGTCCCCTGTCCGGAACTCGAGTGGGTAGAGTAATTGAGGAAAAGTGGGGATCACTTTGTGGGATGACCTGATGCATTGAAGGGGATTAAAAATTGTACTTTTCCGTCAGGTATTTTTCGTTTAGTTGATAGCAGATGGTGGAGGAAAGCATCCAGTTCGCAATAAGAAAAATAAACAAAAAAAACTTGAAGCTTCTAGGTTTTCTGCCATTTTTTTAGAGAATTCTTTCATTAGAATTGGTAATGTGCCTGTTTTATGTAAATAATAAAAGAAATAAATTTATAGAAAAGGAAGCAGTGAGTGATGCTGCGGAAATGTAGAATGTTTGAATGCAATTTTGTTTAATAAGGGAACTTTGTAGGTTGGTAGGGGACCTCACTAGAAGTATTATAAAATTTGGTTCCGTTTTTTGGGGGGTTCTTCAGGGTGAAAAGAATGTTTGCTTTCCTATTTTCCTGTATATATTGAAAATTGTAGCAAACGTAAAAAAATGATTGCGATGAAAATGTAATGGTTTTTGTGCTGTATGAAACTATGCAATTGAATTGTTAGAAATGGATAGTTCCATCCAAAAAACGTTACTGCAAATTTTATCCATTTCGTTGCATAGTTTTATAGAGCATAAAATAACTATTTAATTTTCATTCTAACAATTTTTATATCTACTATAGTTTTCAAGATATACCTACAGGAAAATAGGAAAACGCAGATTCACTTTTAACTAACGGGTGTTTTCACCTGGAAGGGCCAAAAAGTGGCCAATTTTGTTGATACTTCTATCTACGTTCCCTGCAAAACCTTCAAAGTTTCAGAAGAATTAGAATTTTTGGGTTACCGAAGTTCCCTCATGACTAGTCACATTTCTAATCTAGTTATAAGTGTTAAAAATTTTCGTTCACAACCAAACAGGCATCACATTTTTTACACTGCTTTTTTCAGTTATTAAAGTTCTTTTAAAGCTTTATAAAATTCATTTACCTAACTTGGTTTCGTGTGTGCGATGAAACATCCTTTTTAGGCTACTCATGTTAAAAATTAGAATAAAAAAATTTTACGAAAAATGCTACCTGACTCAAATTTTCGACGACCCTCCCCCCACCCCCTCAAAAGTCTTACGTAATTTAAAAACAACCCCATACGTAATAAAAAAAATCCCCATCTATATAAAATATAAATCGATGGCCACTAATGCATCGTTTCCAGTTCAAAATGGCTTCTGAGATTGATTGGAAAAATATTTGCATTTCCTTCCGGCTCACCCTGTACACGGCAGTCTGGCCTGTGCTCGTAGTTGTCATTGAAGTCAACGACATGCGTGAAACACACATTCTGCAAGTGCGGGGGTCGTCAGAGGGTTAAGTAGTCTCGCATCAGCCAAGTAGGTCAGTCAAGTAGATCTGTCTGCTGTAGATTATACAACAGTATAGTCGAGCGATACGATTTCCTAGCGAGATTCCTCTAGAAGCTTCTAGACAGTAATGTATCTGAATTTCCTTTTCGGCAGCCACAAAGGTTCTGCAATTTTCTTGCCAATTGCTGCGACCTATCTTCTGCTGTCAGAATTTCCTTTAAGGGTACTAGGAAGTCGTTTTTGTCAAAAATGGAGCATTTGTTTTGAATTAATTACATAGAAATAAATTGGAGCTGAGACTTGTTCTTTGGCACAATATTTATTAATGTCATAATGTTTATAAAAAACTGTTTCGCCAAAAATATACATTATAAATGACGCTACAAATGAATCATTAAGGAGGCTTTTTAAAAAAGTTTATTTTCTTTTGTAACGATTTTGACGAAACGAAATTCAACGACCTGCTTGTAAATTCTACTTCAGAATACCTCTGGCTCTGCACTGAACCTATAAAAGAAGAAAATTATGACAATGGTAGCTACGAAATGGCAATTTTTCAAAAAAGTACGGTTTTCATCAGACAATGATGAGGTTTTATTTTCTAAGGAAATTTTTTTAAAAAGCCCCTTTCTGTATTGTCAAAAATAATACATATTTTTGGCTAAACAGACAAGTTTGTTTGAAGCTTATGATATTAATCAACTTTGTGTCAAAGGACAAGTCTCAGCCTCAATTTATTTTTTGTACTTCATTGAAAAAGAAATGCTCCATTTTCGACAAAAAAGACTGCTTAGTACTCTTAAAATGAATTTCTGTGAAACAGAAATTTCTCGAACTGAGAAAAACATTTGCAGAAATGTATCATTACAAATTTCTTAACATAGAACAATTGGGCGGTAACTAACATCAAAGGTGGTAACTAACCTTTTCCAAAATTCTATTTCAAAGAGATAGAATAAGTACGTCTGAGCTTATAGCAGAGGTATCAGGTTGTTAGTAATAGAGACACAGCCGTTGATCCGCCGTCATAGGTTTACCAACGCGGAAAAGGGGATAAAGTTGAGTAAAAATGCAACGAAGAAATGCAAATAATTCGATTTACCCTAGACGAGGGAGCCGTAAGGTTTCTTGCATTGAATTGTCGATTGGAGTTACGCTCCAATTCTCAATATTAACTCCCACGATCACTTAGTCCATTACTCTTATCGTGTAGCACAGTGACTAGGCTAACATCCCATTCCTTGCATCCTTCCATTCCTCCGCCAGCCCAATACCAACATTGACCAAGCGTTCTACCGAGTGTTCCTGTACCTATAATCAATACTCTAAAGGGCGTTTAAACAGGCAAAAATAAAACGAAAATGAAGAATAATGAAATTGCGGTAAAGGCTTCGTTTTCGAGAAAATTGACTTTGAATTTTCGCTCACCTCCGCGTGCTCCTCAGCCGCCTAAAAGGCCCGCGTACAGTAACTTCTCGTTATAGGCTCGGCGCTGGCGGCGAGCTTACAACGCATAGCGCCCACGATTCCGAGCCGAAGAGGGAACGGAACAGTCCCCTCTCGCTCACTCTCGATTCCAAGAAATGGTGGGGGATAGCGACCGAGCATATAACGTGTATTCGAAATGAGTTTATAACGAAAATATACTGTACTTATTGTTAGCTGAAATTCAAAGCCAATTTTCTCGAAAACGAAGTCTTCGCCGCAATTTCGTCACTCTTGATTCTCGTCTTATTTTTTCCCGTACAATCACCCCCTAGAGTATTGACTAAAGGTACAGGAACACCCTGTGTATTCTGTCCACCTGGAACTAGCCACCCTTTAAACCTCTAAGCCCCTTTTTTTTCAACAGCCTCGTAAATCGAGCCGCCACTAATCCTTATAACGAATCATACGTTTACAGCGCCCCATTCGCTTCCTTCCCCTGTCGCCCATTAAATTGTACACCCACAGTGTATTTTCACGTCCCGCTCGTTATTTCAAGTCGCCTCGTAAACTCTGGAGAATTCCGCCGCCTTCGTTGAAAGCGTAATTTGCAAATAATTAAAGGGGGAGATTTTAAAAATAAGCGAAGTCCTCGACGCAGGCCTGTTATCTGATGGACCTGCCTCGTTAACCCTCGTATGGAATTTTCGATTTCAAGCGCAGATACGGGACGTGGCAAGCTTAAATGGTGTGCATGCGCACGTCTCGCGTTAACGCTGCCCGAACGGCAACGCTCGCATTCGCGTCACGTCTGGGATGCTTAAAAAAAGCTCTTCGATCGCGCAAATACGCCCGAAGAAAGGATCTCGGCCGAGCGGTTTTTGTGCGCCGCGGTGCCGGCGCTGGGAAATATTGGGGGAGGCAGAGGGACATTTCTTTTCGGGAGGGGAAGGGGGCGCGATACGGCTGGGTAAAGTATTGTGGAACCGAAGGCGTGACGGTAATTGTACATTTCTGGGGGAAACCGGGTTGCGTTTAAGCTAGATAAAATCAATGATAAACGACACGTCGGTCCGACCGGCGGATTTCAGTGAAACACGGCCACGCCGAAGCTTTTTTGACCCTGACTTCATAAATATTCATCCCCGCTACGCTGCTCGTAGGAATTGATCACCGCGCTCTGGTCAATTTGCTTTTTAATTGGTTTGCGAGTTCTTCACGCTGGCAGAGCGTTGCACAAAGCTTGGCAGACTAGAATGTGGTTTTTAATTCTAGTTTTCGAGAAGGAATACAAAATCAGGCTTGAGAAATAATTCCCTTCCGGTTAATCCAAATTGATTGCCACTTTCTGGTCGATTTGGTTTTTCACATCAAAGGCTGTTGACGTTCGTAACTGTGATGAATATTGTGTTTGGCAGATACAGTAAATTGTATAACCCGAATTTAGAAAGTTGCGGTAAAAGAATTTTATAGCTTTCTTCAAACTATTTTGGTTACAAATTACCATTGTAAATAACTTAAACCTTTTTAGGCACTGGTTACCGATAGCGATGACGGAAATTGTTTTTGGTTACGAGTTACCATTATTAGGGATAAAAACAGGGCCGAATTTAGCTCTTCCGCCGCTCTGGGCAAAAATTAATTTTGCCGCCCTTTGTATTTAATTATAAACACTATTGTTCGCAAAATGGTCCCTTTTTATCCTGAGATAAGAGTCACGTGTACGAGTGGCAAGAAGCATATTTGGAGTGCATGAAAGCAAAATATGTTGGCATAGTTTAGCCCCTAAATCATGGAACTTTATATAAATTAGCCATAAATTTATTCAGACAGTTCTGAATGAACTGATTACACAATTCAGCATGCCATCCTTGGTCTCCTCGAATTTCGTACGTGATACAAAATGAGAAACGAATTCTCCTTATAACTTCTGAGCCGGGCAATTACTTTGGAAACTAATATCCCTTTTAACAATAATAAAACAGTAAAACACTCTTGCACGTGGTGTGCATAAGGAACACTCGAGGGTAATAGCCACAAGAGAAGGTCACTAGGAGATTCCTGGCTTCTGTTATCAGTTTTACGATTGTCTAAGGTCGCAGATAATAGCAACAATAATAATGTTTTTATTGCTACTGCTAAAGGGTGGCAGATAAAACATGGTTGTTGCTATAAACTCTAGACCCTGAAAGGTCACACATGCGCCAAAGAGAAGGGGTTTTCATTTCATAATAAATTTCTTACAATAACAATTGCCTGTGGGTAAATTACTATATACCATTCGATTAGCCTTTGCTTTCCTGTATCAGAATTATTCTGCAAGTTTTCGCTTCGCGTTAGTAATAATAGAGATTTAGGATAAAACCTATAGAGTCTCAAGTGAATAAAAACAAGCATATCCAGCACGTGTTGCTCTACGAGTTTAAATTTCAAATTTTATCTCGCATGGGAGGTTTTCCAGCATCCGGACTCTACCGGATCGCTCCGAGGGATTACCCCCTTCTCCGTTCCTTTCAAAACGCTCTGAGCGGAGTATCCTTGCTGCGAAACTGTTTCAAAAATTGGTTTCAACAAAAAATCGCCGAATTCTTCAAACGTGAATTTAAAAAATTACCGGAGCCTGGGCAATGTAATAGATTAAATGTTACTTAATATTTTTTATGGAAATAGAGATTCTAAATTCGTCAGAAACCGCACGAATTTATTTTTATCAATAAGGGATGGTGCTCTCGGATCTTTTTCACACTTTGCGATTTTGTAGTGTAGCGTGTGTCAGCCCCACCCCTATCCTCGGGGTGCGCCACTGATTATTTATTATTATATAAAAGATTGAAAAAATTTCTATAAATTTTCAGCTCTCCTTTCTTCTGATGCCCTAAGCATGTGCTTATTTTGTTTATTGGTTAATTCAGCACTGCTTAGGGGGGGACGATACTTTACGCGACGCTAAAGCAGGACGATTTTGGAGATTTTTTTCGGGAGAAATCATTTTGAACCTTTTTGTGGCTTCATGTTTAACATTTGAAGATACGAATGTTTTTTTATGCCACAAATATGTATTGTAGATGTGTCGCTATCGAGGTATCTTCCTACGTGGGGGCACTAGCGCCATTAATTTTTGTCTAGAATCATAAATAAAAAAATACTCTTATTATTTCTGTAATTATATCATCGATGAACCTCGAAAACAATTGAAACCTCGAAAAATGACAAAATTGTAGAGCTTAGGAGAAAAGTACGATTTTTGAGGGAATTTTTTGAACTACTTTTTTCCCTACGCTCTATAATTTTTGTCCATTTTCGACCTTTTTATTGTTTTGGAGATTCATCGATGATGTAATGCATATTTTGAGCACAAAAAGAAAATTTCATATCTAAAAATGTAAAATATAAAACCATAAAAAGGTCCAAAACGATTTGCTTCATAATTTCTCAAGAAAAAATTTTTCCAAAATCATCCTCTTTTAGGGTTGCATAAAGTATAGCCCCCCCCCCCTAACTCCTTCGCTGCGTATTTAAATTTTCGGAGGATTCTTGAAAAGTGTCAATTTTACATCAATAAAAAAAGTTTTTAACTCTTAACTTGTATACTATTTTGGCAAACGTGATTGGTATACTGGGGTCGTGGCAGACCCCAAATAAAAAAGGGCACAGAAACTTATAAAGTCGACACTAGATCAACCTCTATGAATATTCTAGAAACTGAGAAAGTGAAACTATTATTATAAAATTAATTAGAAACTCAGTTTACAAACTTAGACAACCAAAAATTTTGCAGCAAACTTTGCGCGCCTGGAGTCATGAGCGACCGCGGGGTACCAGTTAAGGGTTGATTTTTAGTTTCTAATTTTTTTTTCCGAAAAAATTGCCGAATATCACGGTATAAGAGAACACGTTTCTTTAATGCGAGGACTATAGTCTAGCACCGCAGCGAAAGGTGTAACTCAATGGTGAGAAACTGGGGATCGACGAGGGGTCGCGGAGCCCCCAATAAACAACTTCATGGTGCGTGTAAGAACAATGTACGTATATTTCTTCGGAAACCATAGCATACAGCGCGTGAAATCGCCATGCTCGCCGACGATAAACGGTACGCAATGTGTTCGGTATTGAATTCAGATTACCTTCGGGGAGTCTGGTAGCATCGGTATCTTAATTTAATAGAAGTAAGCCGTACAAATAGTACCGTAAATCGAATCGATGTCCCGTATTGCGCGAACGGGCACTAGGGGTGGGTGAGTGGGAGGGGGGCATGGAATGAGGGGGTAGGAAGGGACATGCTTCATACGATATTAATTTATCCTCGTGCTTTGAACGTTGCTTAAATGCCTGCTCCAACAGGGACAGGGGCTGTACGAAACTTGAGCTGAGCAGCGACGAGTTGAACCGCCACGCGGTGTAAGTCACGTCTCTTGCCGCGTTGCGATGGCAGAGAAAAGTAGAGTAATAGAAAGCGACTGTCGCGTACAATCTAGTGGATGTTCGGATGCACAGACGCGGATCACCAGCCCTCCTCGTCGTGCTTCGTGGCTGAGGTCTCCCGTCGTTCCGCGGGCGATGGTGGGGGTCTAACGATCTTGCCGCTTATACAAGTATCAAAAGACGCGTGGCCGTATTATAACAAAGTAACAAATACATTACACCTAAATTAATTAGTAATGGTAGGCTGCGCGGCGCTGGCTGCGCCGTTTAGCCCTTCACTCCTCCCTTGGCGTGTCTCTGAAACGTTCGAGGGATCGATTAGGACCGCTGTAAAATTCTTCGAGACCGCTCGTATATTCATTAGTATTTTCTAAGGGTCGATTACCGTGGGAACCCGAACACTTCGTTAAGGGTAGGTTTTCCTGTACGCGATTGGACGCAACGTCCAGCATTTCAGAGCCGATTTTCTCGAAAATGAAGCGCGATATGAAAAAAAGTTACTGTTTCTTTTCGACTTATAAGAAGTAAATAAGTCGAGAGAAAGGAGTACAATTTTTTGATATCGCGCTTCATTTTCGAGATAATCGACTTTGAAATTCTTGTCGTTGCGTTCAGAAGTGTATCGCAGAATCTAGCTGTAGGTCTTTCCTATTCTAATTGTCCCCGAAGGGGTGGCAAATATTCGACTGCTTACCGCGTGCGATTCCTTCTCTCTGCGCCCGACGATCTTGCATCGAGAACGGCCGACGAGGCCGTACTGGTGGCTGCACGAGCAATCTTTCTCCAGCTCGAGATTGGCCAGCCCGTCGGCGATCCTCTTGGCTGCCACTTGGATGAATTGTTTCTTCTGGTTCGGCTTGGCGTCCATGAAGTTGTCCGAGCTGAACGCTGCGCCACCCGACTGCAACGAAATGCTCGCGGTGAATTTACCGTGCCGGGCGAATCCTGCATACGCCTACGTTCGCCTTCCCGCAGGGGTGTCTTGTTAATTATAGGCGAGTATCACTTGTTGAACACTTACGGAAACCGCGAAGTCAGCGCAGACGTCGCTGGTCGACACGGTGAGGTGGTTCTTCATGTCGGCGTTTCCGCTGAGAGGCTTCTTCTTGCTGTCGGCGAACGTGTACACGCTGCCGTGATCGTAGCCGACGATATTCTTCTGCGGCTTGTCGGATACGAGGAGGTCTTTCGGGAAGGACACGTGGTGGTAGGTGAGCCCCAGGTCGCGGTAAGTCTTCTGTCCCAGCAGAAGTCTTATTTGCTGCAGCTGAAAGGGAAGCAATTTCTTTAACTTCAAACGGGAAGCTGGAGGGGCCGTGTTTCTCGGTGGAGAAGTATTCGGAGGTGAACAGAGATGGTGGTTGTAATTGATTAATGGAGCCACTGAGGGTGGGCGTGTAAATTTACGTTTTCGTGGTGGCGCAATTTCTCTGGCTACTGTTGCATATTTTTCTAGGAGGTGTAAGTCGATTTTATGGTTCGAGGAGTTGTTTGGTTAGGTTTGGGGGTGTTTGAAAGGGTGGAAATAGTTCATATTTTCCACTCAATAATTGATCGAATTCAGTATTAGAGCTGCTATGAATATTCGAATATTCTAAGCATTTGAATAATTAGAAGTGTTCGCATAATTTGAAGTATTCGAATAATTAGAGGTATTCGAATGTTATTAGATTAATTAGGAGTATTCGAATAATTAGAAATATTCGAATAAGTAAAAGTATTCGAATAACTAGGAGTATTCGATTAATTAGTACTATTCGAATATAATTCGAATAATTAGTAGTATTCGAATATAATTCGAATAAATAGGAGTATTCGAATATTATTAGAATAATTAGGAGTATCCGAATAATTAGAAATATTCGAATGTGTAAAAGTATTCGAATAAGTAAAAGTATTCGAATAAATAAAAGTATTCGAATAAGTAAAAGTATTCGAATAAGTAAAAGTATTCGAATAACTAAAAGTATTCGAATAAGTAAAAGTATTCGAATAATTAGATGTATTCGAATGACTAGGAGTATTTAAAAATTATTCGAATAATTAGTAGTATTCGAATATAATTCGAATAATTAGGAGTATTTATATAATTAGGAATATTTGAATTATTCGAATAGTTTAACTATCCAAATAGTTAAGTTCTATTAATTATTCCCCCAATTCCTTTCCCACTCAATAATAGTTTGCAGAGTACTCCCCTAATTTACAAAACTATGCTTACAGAAATTGGAAGCGGGCTCTTCTCGCAGGGGTTGGCGATCACACCGATCACAACCTTCGCCGCGCCAGGTCTGAACGGATAGTTGATGGCTTCCTCGTAGGCGTCGGTCAGTTTGAATGTTCCCAGCTCGACGTCCAGCCTCTGCTGCAGGTAAGTCAATCTCTGTGTCGCGTCGGACGATTTCGCTTCCTGCAAACGATATTCACGTTTACAACATCGAACGTCGCCACGGTTTACTTAAACCATGCTAACGACTGCGCCGACGTCGAAATCGCGCCCCGCGATAAAGAAAAACTCTCTAAAAGACGAGCACGCTGAACGACGATAAACCGTGTTTGCGTACGTCGCCTGGCCAATCAATCGGCTATTAAAATACAATGAATATTCACAAGCCTCCGGTACTGTTATCGCGTGCCATTCTTTCGCTCGGGGATCGCTTTTTGCGCGGGAAAGAAATCACGAGGCGCCTAGGAAATCATGCATCACTCTGCGCGATGAAAAACAGTAAGGCGCGATGATTCAACCGCGCTATCTTAAAATGGAATCGCATAAACACGTGTTACGTTGACAACTAACAAGAGAAATCGTCGATAGTGTCGATTTGCAACGCACAAAAACGATCCTCAATTGTGAGAATCAATTGTTAGAGTAATTGAACTCAGGATCGATACTCTAGCTCAGCGTTTCCCAATTTTCACTTGGCGATGCGAATTCTGGGGTCCCGCGAAGAGTTATTTTGTAATAAAATTTAAATATTAAAAGGCATACACCTGACTGCGAAATTTGCAACGCCACTGCGTCAGGGCACTGTATAGGTACACAAATAAACCGTTGCGGTTGCGGATTCCGCCCAATTTTAGTGGCTACGCAAGGCTTCCGTGGCAAGATTTAATGGGGGAACGCTGCTGTAGCATCTAACGGGTTTCAGTTTATTTAATCCTCGGCTAGAGGAACTTGTGTTTCCCCTGTTAACAGTTTCGTTAAGACGAATAGTGGCCCAAAAATGGCACTCTATAAACGAGACAAAGCGGACACCACGTGTGGTTTATTTTCTAAATAAAGTTTCGAGAGCTTGTGGAAAATTCGTTTTTCGATGCTTTTAAAGAATATCGTCCCAAGCTCCTCGACGCGATAACACGAAAGTGATAAAAAGGGGCATTGCGTAGGAAGCGCGGTTACCTCGAGTGTGATGATCGGTTTCGTATCGTAGAACTTCATATTCTTCACCTCGCCGTCGATGTTCGTGTCGCCGTTGAGGGTGTAATGCTGCGGCCACTTCATCTTCTCGCTGAATCCGATCAGGCCGACGTGCACATCTCTGCAAGTACGAGTTTGAATGTTATTCGGTGGAATTTTACGCAACTCGTTCCTGCAACGCGAATAAATTGCACTCACGTTATTCCATGGTGCTTCAACTCCTCCTTGATCTCGGACATCAGCGGCGTAACCATATCCTTGAAGATCTTCTCGTTCGGTGTCTGCTGCTCCACTACGAAGATGACGTCAGCCTCCTTCTTGGGCACCTTGACGCTGAATGTGTCGCCGACGTCCACTTTGTTCGAGCCCACTTTGCATTTCACTGGAACCACGGAATGGAACGTTAGGAATCTGAAATCTCGAGACTTTCCGAGTTCGACCCGTGCCATTTTCCAAGGATATTTAATCACTCCGTATCTCTGCACCCTTGTAATTGCGCAGAAATAATTGTGGAAATAATTTCTCAAAAGAGCACGGCGTGGGGGTTGAAACTGGGGAAGGGAATTAAAATTAACAAGCTTACTGCATGCTGGTGGGAGACTGGTGCTCATAATCCCTGCCGCGTAGCAAGCATAGTGGTAGGCTGCAGCGATCACACAAGGTCCTTCCGGTTCGTTAGCAGCAACAGCGTGGTCACAAGCAACACGATACTCAGCTGAGCTGACGTAATTGAAGCCGGATCTGTAATCACGTTTTGTTCACCATTAAGAAACACTCTGCGGATATTTTTCCTATCTACAATCCCTTTTGTGGAATTTTTAAAAAGGGTACTTTTAGCGCCCACTTTAAAGTGACCATTCGCATTGTCTTCTGTTGGAAATCGATTCTTAAATTTCGGTAGGAAGGTTAATGATAGTTGTTTGAGATACGATGATGTTCGTCGATGAGTTACTTACCGAAGGGGTGAGTTCTGGCTAGCGAAGTATTCCGTGCAGACTGGAGCACGATCTTTGTGCTCAACCGCGGTCGCAGCTGGGCAGTCACCCTTCAGCTTGTATGCGTTTCCGAAATCTGTTGCGCTCTCTGTGATCTGAAAAGCAACGGCAATCAATCACCACCGAAAATTCGGACAGACTTATTGAATCAGTCCATCGACACATCCTCATAATCGCGGATCCCGTTCCAGCGATGGAACCGAATACGTTCCAACTAGGGCTGTTACGAATATTCGGATATTCAAAGTATTTGAATATTCTTCGAATAAGTAGGAATATTCGGATATTATTCGAATAAGTAGGAGTATTTGGATATTATTCGAATAATTAGAAGTATTCGAATATTCGAATATTACTCGAATAATTAGAAATATTCAAATAATATTATTCGAATATTATTTGAATAATTAGAAGTATTCGAATATTCGAAAAATATTATTCGAATATTATTCCAATAATTAGAAGTATTCGAATATTCGAATATTATTCCAATAATTAGGAGTATTCGAATATTCGAATATTATTCTAATAATTAGAAGTATTCGAATATTCGAATATTATTCCAATAATTATAAATATTCGAATATTCGAATATTATTCCAATAATCAGGAGTATTTGAACATTATTTGAATAATTACGAGTATTCAAATATTCGAATATAGTTCGAATATTCGAAAATTTACAGCTCTAATTTCAACCCACTTCCAGCACACGGCAGAGAATTCATATCGCTTCGAAGATTAATCAAATTTCAACATTTTCGACGGTAAATACCGATAAATCTTTAGAAATTTTCAAACATCCATCTACTGCTAAAATGGTGTACATCGCGACAAGTGATACGAAGTGAGACAAATACTGAGTCTATTGAAAATTTATAAGAGAAGAAATTAAGAGGGAATCCTGAGGATAGAGCAGAACGTTGCTCTTTCAAAATAGCCAGATACAGTACCTACTGGAAATATTAACTGCATCACTGGAATATTTACTATGTATTCACTTCCACCTCGTTTGGTATATTTATTCCGAATATTAATTCGATAAATACTTTCGCGTGATTATTGACTCGGCATACAGTGTCCTACATTTTGGTGAAAATAACTTGCATACCGTCTATTTCATCAATGCAATAAATATTCCCGATACTCTATATCTCAGTGTGCTTACGTTTTGTGCTTTCACGAACCCAGGGCGTCCGTGAGGGACGTGTATACAGGGTGAGTCGCATAACATATTCACCTCGAATAACTTCTAAAGTAATCTAAAATATGAAATTTAAAAGTGCAGCGAATTTTCTATGAGAAAGTTCCTAGAACTTCATGGCCTCACCACACCTTAATTACAGTAGGTGCTAAAAGTGGTGTCCGATGACTTTCATACCTGTTATTATTATTAGCTTTAGGACAAATAAAGCCTAATACTTTCTCATACATAATTCCCTGCTCTCTTAAATATCTCACTTAAAATTGGTAAGTTACTCAGAGTGGACAAGTCACTTGAATCGCCCTGTATGCACTCTCGCTGCGTGACATAAGACGCTCACCTTTCCAGAGGGCAAAGTGTAGTCGTCGTACGGCTCGTTGTTGCCGTCGCCGAGCAGGCCTCGGAGTTTGCCGAGGTAGAAGCCGGAAACGTGGACGGCGCAGATCATGGGCGCCTTGTTAGAGCACGTAATGCGCACACCGTAGTCGGACTTGACACTGGCGAAAGGCTGGACGAGATACGCGTGCAGATTCTTCGTGCTGACTGGGTAATCGGCTGGTTTATTATTCACCAGTATCTGAGGACAGAAACGCCTTAATTATGCCATCCGTTGACGGACGAGGTGATCTTGAACCAGAGGACGGTGACTCACGTTGCCATTGTTCTTGAGCGTGATGCTCTCCTTGGGCTCCGTGATCGTGACGCTGATTAGAACGCCGTTGTTAAAGTTGGCTACCACGGAGAAGTTGCCGTCCTGCATGTCTTGCGCCAGGATGTACGTGCACCTGCCGGCCATCGTCAGGTGGCGGCCGTCGAACGTGAAGAAGTGTCCTCCGTCGGTGACGATGCCCGATTTCTTGAACGGTGGCAGGATGTTGCTCGGGTAGAGGGTTGGTCTGCACATAGAGCTTTCGATTGGCGAAGATTCTTCGAGGCTCCGCTCGATTTCCAATCGAGCTTTAGGACTTTGGACTAATTTGATACCTCAGAGATCGAAGCATCTGATCTCTCGAAAATGGGAAATGGTTCGAGACCCGAGCTATGCTCGAACAGACTCTAAGGAAGTGTTCCGAAGACCTTCGTTACGCGGGGTGTTCGGCAACAGGTGTCAGAAACTTTAAGGGCTGATTTTACGTGAAATAATAAAGCGATAATGTGGAATACAATTTGTTGCTATTGCGCTTCGTTTTCGAGAAAATTTACTTTGAATTTTAGCCTAGTATGTACAAGGTGTTAAAAAAGTGATGGTCACTGCTTTCAGGGGTGAATTTACACCTCCAGATCGGTGGAGATTTGTAAAAAAAAATCAATATGGATCAGCTCATCTTTGCCAAAATTTTATCAATTTTTTTAGGGAACGGTACAGAAAAAATTAACATTAAATTTAAATGTTATAAACAATCTTGCAGCAAGTTTTTTTTACAAATCTCCATCGATTTAGAGGTGTAGGTTCACCTGTAAAGGCAGCGACCATCGCTTTTTTACCTCCCTGTAATTCAGTATTGAAAACCAATTTTCTCGAAAACGATGCGCGATATTAAGAAATTTCATTCCACATTTTCGACTTATTTTTTCACAAAGCATCGCCCTTTGAGGTTTTTCACACCTGTTGCCACCCTGCATACTGACTTGAGGACTGTCCAAAGTTTTCATCTGAGAAGCCTTTGACGAGCATGGAAAACTCGAGGTGCGATAACTAAACATTCGCGGGGTAGTAAGGATAAGACAGGGAGTACATGACAGTGTAGAAGGGTTGCATGGAGCCGGAACCGAGGTGCAGCGTAATTTGCATTTCTCCCTCTAATTTCAATGGCTTTGTATAGAGCAATCTAATTTCGTTAAGAGGGTCCCCGGACAAAGGTGCGGCCCGACTACGACTCACAGGATTTCATTTGTCGCTTACCTGTAAGCGTAGTACAGATCCGAGAGTGTTGGCAGCTCGCCGTTGCGCAACACATTCAGAACGGAGAGCTTGAGGGTGGCGATGCCTGGGAACTTAGACAAAAGGCCGAAATCGATGGGCTGCTGGATTTGGATGAGGTCCAATACGTTGTCCAGCGTTGCCTGCTTTCGCAGAAGCCCGAGAGTGGATTGCGCCGCGTTTACGGCGTTGGAGTAGATCTTCTTAATTTCGGCCACGTCGTCCACCTGCGGCCAGGGAGAAACATTTAAGTTACCAGCATCTTTTTTGCGCAAAGCTGAGGGACTCGAGCTTGTCTATCGCGGGATCGTCATCGTGACCGAATTGGAAAACGGGACATTTCAGACCTGCAGATCTCTGCGGAACCTTTTCTGGGTGCTGAATGCTCTGGATGAATAAATGTGGCTTGCGAAACGTACCTTCTCGCGTTTAATGTGCTTGACGATGTATTGGCAAATGGTCTCGGCCAACTGGCGAAGTTCCTCCGTGGGCAGAGCGTTCTTGATCATGTTGCAGAGGTCCTGGATGGGACCCTGGACACTCTCGGGTATCTGGAAGTTCTTGAGCTCCTCCAGCCTATCCTTCCCCATCTCGTAGATCGGTAGGGCCTTCAACTGGTTTGCAAGCAGCGCGCCGAACTCCTCAAGGTCCCGCTTGATCTTCTCCAAAGACTTCGTGATGATCTTGGCGAAGTCCTGGGTTATCCCAGACACCACGCTCATCAAGTCCTGCAGCTCCTTCTGATGTTTGTTTATCAGGTCCAGGACTGCCTTGAGATAAGTGTTGGCCAGCTTGGCCGCAGCGTCGAGGATGTTCATGCATTCGTGGAACAACTTGTCGTAGGAGGCCTTGAGCTGCGGGTAGATCCCCTTTACGGACTCCTTTAGGTTGGATAGGATCTCGTTGAGATGCTTCTGCAGCTTCTCCACACCCTCCGCCACATCCTTCATGGTCTTCGTGAGTATAGCGACTATGGCGCCGAAGTACTTGTTCCTTGGGAACGGAAAGTGACGTTTGGTTAGGGAGCTCGAGATTTTCAGTTAGCACTCTCACCATTTTTTTAAAGAATTAGGATACTCACAAAGTAGCTTGAATTTCCTTGATAGTTTCATCAGCGCTGACCTCCTCCTTCATCTTATTCAGCTCCGTCTTGTAATACTCCAGAAGTGACTTCATGTTCGGTTGCGCCTTCTTCAGGTGCTCCGCCAAGTCTCCAAACTCCGCTTGCACCTGCTGCATCACGTACTCCTGCACGTCCTTCATCTTCTTCACGAGCTCCACGTGGCTGTTCTTAGCATCGTCCTGAAGCATTCAACTTAACCTTCAGCGATCTACACTCACCCTGCCCTCCAGTGGCAATTAGCAACACCTGCGTCTGCTTACCAGAACCTGGGCCACGTTCTCCTTGTTGTATCCGAAGTCGGGCTTCAGGAACTGCTTCTCGTCCAGGTGGACTAAAACGTGAAACAGGTTCTTCTTGGCGCCATCTTTGAAGGCATCTGCGTGGACCTCGGCCAACTGACCGAGCACGACCTGGCCATTGACACTTAGCTTGTTGTTAGGATTGTCTGAAATAAACGTGATCGGGCGTAAGTGCTGGTAACCGAGTGGAGTGAGCCTTTCAATCCGGTTCGTCGTTCTAAAGGTAACTCACTCTTGGGGTACTTGAGGAACTTGAAGCGATTCATGTCGTTGGCCTCGAAGTTCATCACCTCGGGTGTCTCGCCCAGCAGGGATAGCTCCCTGTCCACCTTCTGGTGGGCCTTCGAGAGCTGCATCTTCCACTCGTCCTTGATCAGCTCCTTGTCAGGCAGAGTTACGAGTAGGAAGATATGATCGAGGTCGGCGGAGAATAGGGCGCCCAGGGTCTTCGGTTTCTGGTGGACGTCGTTGTAGGTGAAGAAGGTGCCGAATCCTATTTCCTTGGTGGATGCGGCCAAGTGGGACTTGAGGTCGAGCTTCAGCTGCTGGCCATGGCTGTTCACCTCGAGTAGACCAGTCATGTTGTTCCCGTTTGTAAGCTCGTTCCGCTGAAGGTTGGCCACGATGACGATCTTCTGGTTCTTCTTGGCGAACACGTCAATGTCTACGTTCGCGTCCAGCAAGCGTTCGCCGCCATAGTGGAGCTTCCCTTTCACTACCATGTCCTTTAAACAAGAGTATTTATTTCTATTCGGGGTGGAATATCGATTTACAGTTTGAGTGGCGTCGACGTGCTTTCACGCTGAGGGATTTGCGTCTTCTGCGAGGCTTTGGATTTGACTTGAATGCGAATAATTTCTTCGAGTATTCGAAAATTCGAATAATTTCGAATGCGAATATTTTCTTCGAGTATTCGAAAATTCGAATAATTTCGAATGCGAATAATTTCTTCGAGTATTCGAAAATTCGAATACTTAGATTGTTCTAATATTCGTTACAGCCCTAATTCTGAGTATATTATTAACGAATTTATATTGTAAGTCAAAAGGTCCCTGTTGATCCTAGATGCAGGACCAATTTAGACCCATTGTATATAGCAAACTAGCAATGTATTACTTCTTGAGAAAACTTAGGATTTTAGATTATAACAGGATCGGATTCCACTAGGGATGCTCTGAGGTGTGTGTAAATTAAATTGTGGATCAAAATGGACCCTGCGTCCACCTGCAACCGAATTATTCGCTGTCCAAGGGTTAAAGCGCCATTTTTCAAAACCTGGCGCCACACAGAATGTTAATCCCTTTCTAGTAATCTAGTTCCGATATATCTATTAGTAACTCTAGTGAATTCTGTAACTCATTACCGAGAAAAATGAGTACACTTAGATACGACTACTTTGTAATCTCGAAGAATCGAAAATCGAAAATCGATCTACCGTACCTTAGTCTGCGTTGGATAGGTGAATCTGGTCTCTCCGTTGAGGAACATGGTGTTCTTGTCAACATTTATGTCTCCACTAGCTGTCAAGCTGGTCTTATCAGTTGGCTTGTTCTTCCTGTCCAAGTAGACAGACAGGTCCATTCTGTATGCTCCGGTTTTCTTGGTCTTTGGCAAATCGAAAGACAGAATAACAGCCATCTCGCGAGCTGGCAGGGTCAGGATGGTAGCTATAACCAAAGACATAATATAAATGAAGAGGATCCCACAAATGCTACGATCGTCGTCAGTACAGCCAGCCTTCCTAATCTCTACCTGCTTCTTTGGGATGCACGAAGAGCTGGTACGTGTACTCAGACTTGTCTTTCGTTGAGTGGAGGTAGAGGTTCGTGGTGTGGTCCAGAGTTGGAGCTTTGAACTCGGTGCTGGTCTTCAGACCAAATTCAGCTGGCACGTTGAACTTCTTCAGGTCGACTTCCACTGTTATTTGATGCTTCAGCAAAGTTTTCTCTGAAAATTACACCCCAGAAAGGTCAAACCAAATAATCTATGGAGCTGCTGGGACATTGTCCATCCATGATGGTACTGCCTCGAGTGTACAACTTCCGTAGAACTTTCAGTGCTTCAAGTATCACATACTTGAAACTTACCGTCGCACAACCAATTGTCAGATTACAGAAGTACAAGTACAGCACTCACGTTCAGTGTCTAGTATCGATTGGAGTTTGAAGTGGGCGCAGTCCTTGTTCTGCTCGCAGTAGCTGTTGAACAGGTGAACCTCCTTGTTAGAGAGCTTCAGTTCACCGACAATGGCGGAGGGCCCGAAATTCGCGTTGAGCACCATCGCCACGCCGACCTCGCCGTCCTTTTCGTGTGTCAGCTGCTGGCGGGTGTACTTGAACGAGGAGCTCCTCGCGTTGTCACCGACCTTGAGGTTCCCGTTACCCTCCACCACGATCTTCCCGTCCTCCTCGCGCTTCTTGTAGTTCGTGCTGCATAGACAGTGGAATCTTAGTCCGGAATATGTATAAAAAACGGTGAGAAAGTGTCTTTGCTACTCGCCTTAAAGTGCAAGCTTTCTAGCAACGTAGCCTTAAAAGAGTTCCCATAACAATGGCAACTGTGTGAGATATGTTTAACTGATGCCATACCTTCCAGTAACGATATTCTGGCCGTCGCTAGTAATAGTGATGACGATCCTCTTGCCTGCCTTGGCGGTGGGCTTGTTGGCGATTTCGGCGTGGATCTTGCGGTGCTTGATCTTGTCGCTGTCGAAGTTTGCGCTGATGACGAAGTCCTCGACGCTCTCTAGGCTAACGTGCGCGTCAGCACTGGCGAATCCCTTGGGCGTGACCACCTTCCATTCACCTGTAACGAACAGCCCGTCAAGCTCACCCCTATCGAACCTCTTACGTGCAATCTTGACACGATGTCTCGCTCGAGTCACCTTTGAACTCCTGTCCACCGAGCTTCTGGAACTTGGAGAGCACTTCTGTCTTCCCTGCTGGGCAGCTGGCCTTCACATTGAACAGACTGTCCGCGCCCTGCTGCTGGATCTCGCTGTTCAGGGTGTACTTGGTGCCGTCAGCGGTGACGACGATGTCTGTTGTCCGCCTGTTCTCATCTTTGTGCCTCTGGAATGCGAGATGATGCTCAAAGATGTATAGTATTGCCTCGAACTAAGTTGAACACGTTTATCCCCCCCTACTTTTTCTGTTCTTGTGGCGGCAAATGAGAGACACTGTGTATGAGCGAGAGGAGTCACTCACAGTTAATATTTATTATTTTATGTTTTTTAAGAAATGTTTGTGAAGTATATAAATTAGAATGAATTGTGAAAAATAATTTGCAGGTCAATGCGATTCGAACTCAAGCTACGCGGTTAGGAAACAATTATTTTACCACCAAGCTATCGGCGCTATTTGTTACAACATTGAAGTTTCAGACACTTAACTTCAACGTATAAAATGTCACGTTTATTCTTAAATATCTCGCAAACTATTAAGTGTCTACTGTTACGGTCGAACAGTGAAATATTTTTTAACTCTACTTTTCTACAAAGTTTCATCTAAATCCGTGGGTACTTCATGTGGTTCCCTCGTCAGGCTCACTCGCTAATTCGCAATCTCTCCCATTCTAAGCGATAAAGCAATAAGTCCCGAAGGCAACTCTGTACCTTGTAAACGAGGTCCATTTCGATGTTGCGCAGGTTCTCGAGCTGCAGGTCGCATTTACCCTTCATATTTACAATAGCTACGTCTGGGCGGTATTCATTGTTGACCTCAAGAGTGGCCTTCCTGTCCCCGAAGCTTGCGTTCATATCCATGGTAGCCGTCTTCTTCTCCTCCGTAGGATTGAACTTGTAGTTGCCATCGACCTTCAATTGAGGGAACTTGAGGACACTGAGGGTGAGCTTACCCTTGCCCTCGCTGGGTGTTTCCAGGCCCTTGCTAAGTCCCAGCAGTTTCAAGTACGACTCCATTTGGATCGTTTTGTCGTTGTTGTACGTCAGCTTTATGGACTCTTGAGACTCCAGTAGATCATTCTCCTCGGTTGGCTCCAATAGGTTACTGGAGATCTCGAGCTTCAAATTGCTGAGCTTGTCGCTGGGCATTTTCAGATCCAAAGAACCTTGCAGCTTGGAAGGCTTGTCCACTTTGTTGCCAGGCTGCAGGTTTCCTGTACTCTGTCGCCACAAACACAGATGAGAATTCATACTAGTTCAGAAGACTCTTGGACACTTTTCTATGTTCAGGATGAGCAATTTTTGAACGAAGCTAGGCTAAAAATATAATTTTTAGGTGAAATAGCGTATCCCCACCATCAACAAAAGAATTTTGACGGAATTCGCGATCGGCAATTTCATATGCACCAACCCAATATAACCTGGTTTCGTTCAAAAGTTCCTACCCTGTCTTCGTGAGTGACTTACCGACAGTGAGTAATCGCCGAAGGACGATTTGACCTTGTACCCCATCTCCTTTTCGCCACTGGTCGTGCTAACCTGAAGCTGACACTTCTTCGGGACCTTCGCTCCAGCCAGTTCGATGTCCATCTCAGTCTGTCTCTGTTTGTTAGATTGTACGTCGTTCTTCCCGGTCCACGACATCTGCGTGTCCTTGCCATCGAAGTCTACCAGCTTCACGGTACCCTCGCCGTGGAACGTCGCCAACTGCATGTCCAGGTCCTTGGCGACAGCCTTGTATATCAATTTCCTCGACTGTCCGCCCTTCGCCACGTGGTCTACCAGCTCGCTCTCCACTTCCACGTCGTACTTGCCGTCCTTCTTCTTGGAACTACGCTTTACTTTGCACACCAGGTAACGTCCGTTTGGCAGGGTCATGTCCGCGTCCACCTGCAGTTGACCTTCGTCTATGGTGCCCTGCAGCTTACCCTTGGCGTTCACCTCCAGCTTGTTGGACAGAATCTCGAGCACGTTCTTCGTGTCCACGGACGTTTTCGTGATGTCAGAGATGGTGGACAGCTTGATGCGTTTGCTGGGGTCCTTCTCGGCGTCGTAGAGGATCTCGAGGCTGGCGACGTGCTCCGACCCGGATACGGCCAGGTCACCGGTCGCCTTTACCTTGCGGTTGATCTTGGGAATGTCGATGTTGAGATTTCCGCTTCCTTTGCCGTTCTGGTAAGCGTACTGACCGGTAGCGACCAAGTAGTTCTTGAGGTTCAGGCTGAGAGTGCCGGTCGGATTTGGCGGTTTGCGAATCTTCAGCAAGAATTCGATGTACTTGGTGCCGTCGACCTTGACGTAGACGCGAGAATTGACCGCCTGCTGGTTGGCCTCCAGGCCAGTGTCCACCTTGATCTTCTTCCCGTTCAAGTTGACGTCACCGTCCAACTGAACGTTTACGTTGTTCTTGCTGACGTCGTAGGTGACGATTGCGTCAGCGTTGTACTTACCACCTGGCGACAGCACAAGGGAGTTGGCGAGCTTGCACTTGTGGGCGTCGAGCATGGTGCGCTTGGACTTGAGCTCGACGTTGTTGTCCATGAGCTCGGCCTCCAGCTCGACCTCGTAGTCGCCTGGCTTCTCCATGTTCATCTTGGCGGACAGCTCCGTGCCGAACTTGAATTCCTGGTACTTGATCTCGATGTCGCCGCTGATGGTCTTTTGCGTCAGCTTGCCGTCCAGCTTCAGTTTCAAGTTCTGTAAAGGATACTTGAGCTCGTTAGACGTGGACAGGCGAAGTTCCTTGGGGCCCAGCTTGTAGACAGCGTTCTGTATCAAAGACAGACGGTTCGTCTCGGAGTTTAGATCAGGCCCGTGGATGAAGATCAGCTTGTGATTCATCTCATTGGTCTCCCGCTTCAACTCCCACTTGAGGTTGAACCCGATGTTAGCATCGGTCGACGGCATGGCGGCGACAGTCAGCGCGTAGTGGCAGTCCCCAAGCTTTTTCCCGTCTACCTTGAGGGCTAGACTCTTATCGGTATAGCCCAGATTGGTGTCCACGGCGAGGGCCTTCGGCGTCCAAATAAGGGAACCGTCGATGACGAGCAGCTTCTGGCCGCTGATTACGAGGGCAACCTTGTCGAGCACGAACTTCTGGCCACCTTCGTAGTCAGAGACGTCTACGGTGCCCTGTACGTTGTACTGTTGGCCCGCCTGCAGACCGGTTTTCGCTCTGGCTAACTTCTCGACGTGCTCGGGTACCTTGTACTCCAACACGGGTTTGTATTTGCTGCCACTGGCCAGCACGCCAACACGACCGTAGTACTCGTCACTGTCGTGGAGGGCTTGGATCGTGAGGGTACGTTCTTGAGGGGTGTTCTTGAGCGTGGCTTCTACAGAGGCCTTCTTAATCGGCGAGTTCAGGGACGCTTTGGCGTACATGTTGGGCACCATGCCTGCCTCCAGAATCATGGACACGTGTCTGTTGGTTCTGCTGTTGGGAGTGTCAAGCAGAATCTCGAAGGAACGTTTGCTGGGCTCGTCTGTGTTGAGGTGGACCTTGAAGTGGTAGCTGGTGACGTCGTTGTTCTCGACCGTGACCGCGAACTTGGCTGGTCCGCTCAAGGGGAACAGCGGCTTCTGCTGAATGGTGGCCAGGTTCTCGTAAGGGAACGAGAACTGTCCGCACACCGTCAAGCCGAGGATACTAGAGAACTGTTCGAAGCAGTCTGCGTGCTCCTTGCCCTTTCCGAACTTGGGTGCCTCGTATTGGCCCTTGGGGCCGCTGCTGAGCAGCACCTCGCTGCTCACGCTGATCACTTCGTGCTTCTTCTTGGGAATTCCGAAGTTCACGTCGACGCCCTTCCCATTCAACACGGTCACGGACACGTCAGTACTGGTGGCTGTGTGAAGAGTGCTGACGATCTTCATGCCGGATTCAGCTCCCAGGCCACGAACGACCATGTTGCCCACGATGGTGACAGACACGCTTGGCTCGAGGGCCACGCGGATCGCCGCGTTCTTGGGATCCCTCAAGATGGCGGCGATGTCGAGATTCCCGTTGGTCTTCATCTGAACTGCGCTTGTACCGGTCACGCCGAGGGTCAGCGCGCTACCCAAGCTGGTTGGATAGATGAGTTCAGTGTCGAGGAACTGGAGGTAGTTCTCTAGGTTGTAGTTTAAGTTCTTGGCCATTTTGAAGCCTTTATCAATGTTATTGAAGATGTTGTCAACTAGCGCCTCGGGGTTCAACTTCTTCGCGTCGCCCTCATAGCTCAAGTAGGCGAGCTCTACGCCGAACATCTTGACAGACAGGTCGAGGTCCAGGTTCTCATCAACTTCGTTGCCCCTCAAGTGTACGTTCTTCGCGAATTTGTCCAGCTCCCCCTGCTTCACTTCTCGTTTGCCGCGGACCGACTTATCGTATCGATCCTGGATGTACTTCCCAAGCTTGCTGGCAGCGCTGGATCCACCCTCCATCATATCATCCACATCGTACTCCCAGACTTTCCCCTTGGGCCCGAAGAAGTGCTCCAGTACCCTGTCCAGGTTCTCCACGCGGCTGCTGAGCTCGAGGAAGTTCATGTTGCGGCCGAACAGCTCCATGGTGACGTTCAAGTTCGCTGAGCGCGGCACGAAGCTGTTTTGGCTGTAGATGACATTGCTGTCGACGCTGGAGCCGAGGCCGAAAGAGTCGATTTTGTAAGACAGCTCGTTGTTGAACGAGAACTTGCGGAAGTCCTCGGGGAACTTGGTGCGCGGCTTGATAAGTCCAAGTTGGTTCTTAGCGTCCTGCTTGTTGGGGTCGGTGGTAGCCCTCAGGTTCTTCAGGTGGGTCTGTATGAACGACCCAACCTGATTGACGGTCTCTTTGTCCAACACCTCCTTCAAGTTGTTGGCCACGTGGGGACAGGCACAGGCAACCAACGACAAATAGGTCTTGATCCTGATCTCACTGTCCTCGTTCTTGTCAGCCAGCACCTTGAACATCACGTTCTTCCATTTCATCGAGCACCTGGTGGGCAGAGCCTCGATGGCGGCCACCCTGACACGGTTCCGTACGTTCTTATCAGCACCAATATTCGCCAGCTTTTGCAGAGTGGCATCGTCCAAGAACTGGGTGTTCCCCAGCGCCCGGAGGGCCGAGATTATCAGGTTCTCTTGCTCCCTGGTCTTAGACTTGCCGTTGCTAACCTTCTCGCGGATCTTGTGCACCGCCTCCTTCACCTCGGCCACGTTCTCGCAGGAATGGTCCTGGCAGTACTTCCCGATCACTTGTCCCACACCCAGGTAGCCTAGCCTGGGCAGGTTGGGCTGGTCCAGGAGAGAGGTGACAGCTGTCACCGATGGTAGATTGACGTGTCGAACTAAAGCTAAGCTGGCGTAGAAGAGCAACGACTGGACACCAGAGACCTCCTTGTTCTTGATCAATTCCACCGCCACCTCGGCTGACTCGCCGCTTCCAGCGCGGAAGAGAGCGTCCAGTAAGAGCTTCTGGTCGCCTTTGTCGAAGCCAGCCCCGGCGCGGACTTTTTGGTAGACGGAGAGTATGTCGTTCTTGGTGCTCAGTCTGAGTACCTTCACCAGGTCAGCGAATTTAGAAGCTGCGTTTGGCTTCACACCGCCCGCCACTTCCTCCTTGGCAGCTTTCAGAGCTTTGCTGATGGTGTCCGCGGAGGATTTGAGGACTGGGTGGGGTGCCTCAAAGATGAGGGACTTGGGCTCAGACACTGGTGCTGTCGGGGTGTCAGCCTTGGTGTCCTTGAGTGTCAGGGTGGTCTCCACAACCGTTTTCGCACCTGCGTTGCCGTTGCTGAAGGGCCTTAGTTTGTATACTTCCTTGGACACCGCCTTCTTCAGAACGCCACGCTTGAATCGTTGCTCGACTTCTTGCTCTGACGCCAGAAGCGGCGTGGACTTGATTCCTGCTGCTGTGTCGGTGCTGGCTGACATCAAGTCCTGGTTGATGCTCTCGCGGTACGCGCACTGGCCTAGGTTCCTGGTCTTGCGGACGATCAGCGAGTCGCCTTCCTTGTGGAACGTGAAGTCCGTCGGACAGGCGCCCATCACGTCCGTCTGCAAATACAGTTGCATCGTAAGGGGCGGGTTAGAGAATTCTTTGCGCAAGCTTGTCTTTCGGGGTTTCAGGTTTGTCAGGCTTCCGCTTGTCTATTTGCTTTAGTAGGACGTTTTAATTTTAAGGATGGACGAGGAAAGTGAACGGATATGGCAAGCGTAAGTGAGATAGGCGTACTAATGTCGCTCTTTCGATACGTTTCGTCCTATAGTTATGAAAATAATACGAATTGATTGGTGAGGTTCTCCCCATGAAAATGAGTCCAAACATGACATACATCGGACTATTTTTAGGATTATGTATAGTACATTCCTATTAACTACCAATAATTCTAAAAGTGGTCCGATTTATGTCGTGTTTGGATTCATTTTCATGGGGAGAACCTCACCAATCAATTCGTACTATTTTCATAAAGATAGGATTCCTTTCCTTGCCAATATGATACGTTTCGATGAGCTTCGGGTCATAAAGGACCTTCGCAGAATAATAGCCGAAAGAACTGAGCACCACTGTAATTGCCAGAGGTTTCAGCAAAAGAGACATTTCACGAGTATGAGATCGATTCTGAGTGACTCATGATCGTAGTTTGATTAGCGAAGCTACTTGGTATATCAATAAACTTGATAAATTTCCATAAAACTAACGGTACTGCTATCCATGGTTTCTATTCTCCGCGGCTATCTCTGCAGAAATATAGTTAACGATTTGAATAGGCGAGATCTGAGTGAAACTCTATGTAAAATGTTTCTTAATCGTCTTCTTTCAAGGGTACGAACCTCGTGGTGGGTCGTCGAACCGCTATCCTGCATTACAGCCGATTGGAACATGGACACAACTGCTCTCTTGATGTTGAGCGACGCTTGGGAGTCCCCAGGTTCACTGCAGATCTCTGTGTCGATGTGTCCACCGTGATAATTGAACTGGACTGCGTATTGCTCGACGTCTGGTGTGGATGGAGGCTAAAAAACGTGTTGTATGGTCAGTAAACATATGCAAAAGCAACGCGGAGTAGTTAAAAATTTGTTGCAAGTCTAATTTAAAAAAAAAACGCAAAACAATTACCGCTCCATTAAGCTGGACGTTTTTCAACCGCAGCTGATGAACGCAGTCTGGCTTAATGGACAGCTCCACGGTGGCCGTCAGTTTTAGGGTCGCATCCCCCTGGGCAGCGGTGACGGACGTCACCGACAGCCCTTCCAGATTGTACGTGTACGTGTGTCCTTCCTGATACGCCTTGCTTGGGTGCACTGCGATTCGTCAAGGTAGGAAATACATGGCATCAGTAGATACTAGTTGTACAACTTGGGAAAATTTAGGTTAGGGCTGCTTAACCCTTTTCACGTCATTGACCTCTTTGTTAGTGTTACTCGAAAAATTCTGATTTTAATGAAACTTTGTGAGAATCTAGAGTATATTAGAGCATATTGTAACGAGCAATTTTTTTCTGTGAAAATTCACTTTGAAGGGTTAAAACAGCCCTTAAAGTATTCGCGTTTTTTTTAAATGTACTTTTAAAATATTGCCAAGTTGTAGTTTAAATTTATTTTCAGAGAACCTAACAAGATGTTATTGTTGCTTAAAACATGTGTGTAAAACAATTGCACATAAAATATCGATTCGATTTTGATCTTTCACGTATGTTATACTTCAGCTAAAGATTAATGAAGGTAAAGATGTAATTTCTTTCACGCTCGAATTTCTGTACACCCTCAAATCTACCCCTTAAGACTCCAAATTTATGAACCCTTGATTCAGCTGTAAGTAGCCAGTCTGCAATGTTTGTAATGGAGTACTTACTTCCATGGCAGCCGACTTTGCATTTTTCTGAAACAACAGAGAAAATCAGATGTCAAAAATCAAGTCAAACTAAATAGCCCAATACGATTAGTAGCGCTTATTAAACGGTTCTCTCTAAGTAGAATATTAAAACATTCCCAGGCCATTTTAACAAATATCAAATAAGAAAATGCACAGTGCCGAGTTACATTAAAAGAATGGAAGATACGTCTACCCCGGTGAATGGGGACTTGATATAAATTTTAATTGCTCCCGTTTATTTCGTTACTGGATCGTCTACCGTCCATTTTGGTAGCCGTTTATGCTCAATAGAGATCAGAGAGTCGCATTGAACGAGCCCGGCCCCGTCCATTTGTGTCATCAAGGGGGTCCGAAATAGTTGCTTCATCGAGATTTGTTTCGACGTCGCATAAACGCGACCCGTCGGCATATAATAATGTTGTAACAGCATAATAACCGCGGATAATCATGCCAATAGCGCGTAACAACATAATAACCACGATAATCAGATCGTAATCGACGGCAACATGATAACAAAGACAATAAAAAAAGGGTCGAACCCTGTATCGGTTGCAAGCTCCTCCTAAAATTAATCTCGCTTCGTATTAATCGTCCCTGTCCTTCGAGAGTCTTTCTTTTACGTCTCCCGTTCCCTGCGCGATAAAACTTCTGCGGCTACGTCGAAGCATTTTCGAAACGTGACTCGAAATCCTCGCTGTACTCGGCCCAACCTCGATAAATTCCCAACGACGGGTATATTTCGCGCGAAAACCTACCCCGCAGGCATTCGAACGCGTGAAAGCTAGAATTCAACACTCGATTTTCCCTCTCTGTTTCTGCTGACTCGATAGCATTATATTTCACTCTGTTAATTAATAACGCCGCTGCACTTTCGACATTTTCAATTGAGGAGTTGAAATGGCAAATGCCAAAGAAGTGAGAAATTATTTTTTTTAATGGCAAAGGGTGTAACTACAACGGGGAACGGTGTAAGTGCTAGAATAATTTATTCTAGCTTCCTGGGGCTGTCGAAAGATAAAGCTGAGATCGTGGGTACCTATAACGTCACTGCGGTTGAAAAGAAAATACTGAAAATTTTCACTTCTGGCACTTATGTACATTTACCATTTCAACTCCTCAATTTGCTTGGAATATTTTGAGGGAATTTTCATTTTTCATGGACCGTCGTTTATTTAGACGTTCAAGCAACTCTCTGGGGATTAAAAGACTAATTTATCGAACTCGCGGAGTCCGTGGAAAAATGGTGGAAATTAATTTAGACGCAGTCAGAATCGATCAGTCAGAATATTAACAACAATTGGATAACGCGATTCGCTCCGGAGCTTCGTCGAAGGCGCGATAAGAGCGTGCACGATTGATGATTTATTCACCGCAAAGGAGAAGGGGCGATAATAAATCTTATTGACTCGTTTTATAATCGATAAACATTTTTACACTGTGCTGATTAGCCCCGCAAAAGAGAGACATATTTTTGAAGGGGAGGCTGAACTTCATAGTAAGGTCGCGTCGATAACGATGATAGTCCGTGACTTACATGACCCCCGATCATGAAACGTTTATTTTTAGTCCATCCGACTGCTCTTCGACACGAAATTCGAGCTCAAGAAATTGTTACAGAACGTGTGAAAATTTTTCCAAAATTTCAACCACACCGGTTCATTAATCGTTTTGGAAAAATTCTCCACTTCTTCTCGCTAACAAACTCCAATTTTGAAACTATTAATATCGATTTATTATTATTCTTTTTTTCGAAAAATTTCAAGTCACTCCGAATGTTCTTTAAAGAGAGTTTTCGCAAATCCCTGTTGCTTCTATTTTCGTTCTACGGTGTCTGGTTTCTTCGTGGCGATTCTGAGGGAACCAGTAAAAGCGAAAAGTAACTCTCGCTGTAATCTAAAGCAACAGGAGCGATTTCCAGCGATCCTTTTGAGCCGGAACGGTTCTAATGCCTCGCGAGGTAAAATAACGCAGCGGGCCGCAAGTTTCTTTGTAAGAAAGGTCATGATAAGTTACGATCAAAGAAGCAGCTGGGCGCTGTGCACGTTTCCTGTCACGTACTGCCCCGCCATTTTTCCCGCTTTACCGCATCCAGATTGGATTCCAGCTGAAACGTAGCGGCGAGAGTATTAAAAGTAATACTGGCCCCCGGTTTTCATGGCTCGGGCTTGATCAGGCCACTTTCTCTAAATCAAAACTATCTCGGCGTTGCGGGGGAGGGGATCGGACACTCTGTCGTGGGACATTTTTCTCCTTTCATGTGGATTAATAGGCTCTACGTTGCGCTGCGGTGCGGTGATGGTCGAGAGAAACTACAAAACTCGTATTTCATATTTCATAATAGAATTTGAGTAGGTATTATACACTACTTTATTTTATAAACCTTCCAATCAGGGAAATATAAATTTTAAGACAGGTATAATTCTTTCTGTTGAAAGTGTCTTATTTTTTTTTTGCCATTCACGATTCAAACTTTCTCTCAACCACTACTGTACCTTAGGAAGAACGTAGAAATGTTTTTCCCCATTCTGCAGATGCAGAATTCTCGTTCTTAAAATCTTTCACAGTTTTCTCAATTGTTCTTCTAATTTTTCTATGCCCTCCTTAGCGGACCTGGGTAAATTCTATTTGAAAGTAAAATAAGAAATACATATTTGACATAATATTTCGGTCCGTTATTTTCAGTTATAGCAATTTCAAATAATGGGCTATTTTATTATATTTTCAGACAATTATTTTCAAAATTATTTCTTGAAATAAACTAACACAATTGTATTTTAAAAACGAAATGCTTATGTAATAAAACAGCCTGTTATTTGGAACAATATTTCAAATAATGTCATTTCAAAAGTCCCAGATCTGCTCCTTAATTACTAACTCATTTAGCCATGCGCAATTTTTGATTCTCGAGCTTTTGGAATAGAGAATGCCAGGTGGAATGGTAGGGCATTGGTTTCGCGGTTCTGAAATCCTGTTAAAGGACGCTGCAAGTGAACCGCCAGTTTACCGAAGCAGTAGCACAGGTTCAAAGGACTGATAACGGGGCGCCAAATTAATTGGCCGACCGCAATTGCAGTTCCTCCTCTATTATCCGATTATCAGAGATTCGTTCTTCCGCGTCGCCGACCGTAATCGGCGCTGGGTTACGCATGAAAATTGCAAGTTTCACTTCGTTCACGAGCGTGCCAGCAATTGCAGCCGTTCGCGGAGAACTGGGAAATTCCTGGTGTCACTGTTTCGTCAGAATGAAACGGGGCTCTGGTGACACAATAGGAGTCTATTGAATTTCAGTAGCACTGCGAATCCTGCTCCAAGGATCGCCATTCAAAGCTCGGCTCTGGTGAAAGCTAGAAAGGGAAGAATTTTCCGGACAATTAGGGAACACCTCTATCTCTGATAATTGTATGATAATTAGAGAAACTTGCAAGGGAAGTTCGGCGCAAATTTAAGAAAATCTGAAATTTTGCAGAAATGTAGCTCAAGTGATGCTAGTAACGTAAATATTTTTTTATTCAATAATGAAACGGTCCTAAGGGTGAAAACTCCCTTTCAAAGAAATTGTGAATATCTGTGAAACCGTACAAGATAACGAAAAAAAGTTCCATTCAAAGTTTTATGGCTTTCGATATCCTACAATTTGGCGTTAAAGAATTGTCGAAAATAAGGGTGTTGGGGATAAATTTGGAAAAAATGTTTTTCGCAAGTTCTTTATCGCCGCTTTGTGGGACATAAAAAACCATAGAACTTTGAATTTAACTTCTCTTTGATACCTTTTACAATTTCGTAGATATTCACGATAATATGACAAACCGCGATTTTTTTGAGGGGGTGTTTCACCCTTAGGACGGTTTTATTGTCGAATCGAAAAATAGTTAGCTACGTTACTAGCCTCACTTGAGCTACATTTCTGCAAAGTTTCAGATTTTTTTGAATTTTCCAGTGGCCGAACTGCCCCTGTCAGTCTACAAAATCTCTCACAAGGGAACACCCCTAACCCGAAAATTCAAAAAATTCTGAAACTTTGTGAATACGTACGGAATTTCCTTCTAATTAAAACACAATTTTTGTTTGCTGCGCAAATTCACCCTAAAGGGGTATAATGAACTCCCAAAATTCCGGTTATTTCCTGACTTTGTGTAATAACTCGTGAACTGTAAAATATTTTTTTTACTAAATGGTGGATCTAATTAAAAGAAGTAACTTTTTATCTAGAGACTTTTTTTCTATCTAGTTCGCGAGTTATAACACAAAATGGGAAAATAGCCGGATTTTCAGGGGTTAATTTCACCCTAAAAATTGCGTTGTAATCAGAAGGAAATCCCCTACGCATTCACAAAGCTACAGAATTTTTTGAATTTCCGGGTTCGGGATCTTCCTTTGTCAGAGCCAATACCTATTACAGTAGTGGTGAAAGAAAAAATTTAAACTCTGAACAGTAAGAAAAACAAAATAGTTCCATTGTAAAGAATTATATCATAAAAATTGCTATCCTATAAATTGCGGAATTGCCAGAGTAGACCAATAATATCAACATAATTCTTCAAGCCCAGTATTAAATTGGCCATTGCAGACCTGTAAAAGCATAAGCTTCAAACTTCCTTTCACCCACCACTGTACCTCAATTGTAAACAGAAAGATATGACTGCAGGAGGCTGTATTTTGAATCGTAGATGATCGATCAGATTTCTCGAGATCAATGGGACAGAGAATCGGAAAGCAGCGTGTCCGAAAGTCTTGGGGTTCGAGTTTCTCAGGGTATCGAGTTTCTTGGCCACTTTGAAAACGGAGAACCACGACCGCGAAAGATGCGCGTGTATACACGACGCGGCAAGCAGTGTATCGTATCTGATCTATTTTATTCGGAAGTAGGGAGGTTAGATCAATTTACCAAATATCCGGTTGAACACGAGGGACCTGTAATCATTTCAATGATATAGACCTCGTTCCAGCCGGTTATGTATCATATATTCGTCCACCCGAGAAAATATGTATTGCGCAGTTTCAGTTACTTGCCCCTTGCTTTGTGTAATTTATCTTTGGCCCTCGAAGAACATGTCGGGGCACGCATCGTTCGAAAGCTCCTGTCATTCTAATTAGAATTGGTACAAGTAGCGGAAAAATCGAAGTTTCGTTGCCCTCGCGCCATTACTGGGAATTAAGGGTAAGAACAAAAAACAGGGAACGTCACAAAACAGCTTTATCGAGAAAATTAAGTTTTAAGGGGGTCGTCTTATGTGACGGCTGGCTTTTCTTTCGCTTTTTGGGGAACTTTTTTGGCGAATCATGAAAACACAATATCTTGGAATTTGTATTACATATTTATTAACATTTGAAGAGTTATTCAGAATGTTTTGAAGTTAAAATACGGAGTGGAATTGACTTTACAGCTCTCGAAAGAGACATGGCGCGGAAAAAAATGTTGGTCGACGGCTGACATGATTCCGGCTGTCCTGCTAATCTGAAATCAAAAAGTCAAACGGCACATTAATTTGTAGACTTGTGGCTACAGCCGGTACCAGAATGAAGTAAAAATATTGGAAATTTAATGTTTGGCACAGTTTTGTAAATAAAGCTACGATTTTCGTCAATGACAATTTTCATTCAAAACTGTGCCAAACATTAAATTTCCAATATTTTGACTTCATTCTGGTAACGGCTGTAGCCACAAGTCTGCAAATTAATGTGCCGTTTGATTTTTGGATTTCAGATTAGCAGGACAGCCGGAATCATGTCAGCCGTCGACCAACATTTTTTCCGCACCATGTCTCTTTCGAGAGCTGTTAAGTCAATTCCACTCCATATTTTAACTTCAAAACATTCTGAGTAACTCTTCAAATGTTAATAAATATGTAGTACAAATTCCAAGATATTCTGTTTTCATGGTTCGTCAAAAAAGCATTCCCCAAAAAGCGAAAGAAAAACCGACCGTCACATAAGACGACCCCCTTAATGCTTTAGCCCACCAGTAAAGAAACAAGCTTCAACGAATTTAATTTTCTTATATAATTTTCTCCTGAATTAATTTCTTTTTCAACCCTGACGACAGAAGCTTTCTCAAATCCAAAGAATGGGGACATTTCGTAGTTTGTTCTTCTCACCATTGATATAATGTTCCAAAGAATCGAAAGAAATGTAAGAAGGTGCATTTGCCAAAATTTCTGCAACAGAGTTAATCTTCAACTGTAAAAGACGATGCAACAACAGCAACGTGAAACTTAGATCGTGATGTTTTTGCATTCGTTGCTGAGGAATAAAATTACATCACAGAAGAATCCTATAAAATACCCTCGATCGTGATGGAATCCATGATATTTCGACGATTGAATGTCCTTTTTTGCCACAGTGTTTTTTGGAAGCTTTAGCTATTTTCTGGGCCACCCCAGTAATTAATTCCGTTTCCAAGCGTCCTCTTTTTGCTGCCCAGGCCTATCGTCCCATTCGACTCACGTGCACGGACGTATCGCCCGATTATTTTCTCCCTCACTTTCATCTTCTCCGCCGTGGCTGGGCAGCAGCAGGTGGAATCGATGAAATCGTATGTTTCCTTCGCGGGACCCCGCTCGTTCCATCGATTCGCAGTTCCGGGCGATGTGTCTTCATTAACGGAATTACAGGCGTTCGAAGGAAAGTTGGTTAGATCGTCGGGGCAAGGTAATCGCTGGGCGAGTAATTCACGCCACTTATAATTCCCCGCGATACATTGTTCCGAGCGGCTTTTGCGTTGCCGATCGCGTGGAAAGCTACACGGCTGCGCATCTGCTAATCGTTTTGCAATTATACCGCAACATTCCACGCGCTTCATTCCTGCAATCTTCCAGCGCGGTTCTTCCCGGTGACTTTTCGCGATTCTCGGGCGATCGATTACGAAATAATTTAACAAGGAGCAGAGCGCAATGGCCATTTCGTGGACGATTATTATTATTACTATTATTAAGCGGCTTTATCGCGCGAAAAAAGTAGGAAAGGGAAAAGAAAAGAAGAACAAGAATATTGCACAGGCGAGGTTCAGTTTAAAGACTGTTTTCCAACCTGACTTAAATTATTCATGATACCCTGATAAACTGTCGCGCACAAGAAGGTAGGCATATGAAATATGGATGTTGGGTGTTTGGACTTTATTTTTTCAGTTATAGCGAGATAGGGAAAGGAGTGGCGTCTGTCCAGGGGGGGGGGGTGGTCTAGCCCGACCTATTACTTACTAATTTCACTTTGATTTCTGTGGGTAAAGTGACGTACGAGGCATTCTTTAACTTAATATCGACGTCACCCAACTGTTACACACCGATTTTGATGAGGACTGCGTAGATTGTAGTTCTCCAGAAATATTTCACACGTATTTTTCTTATCGGCGAACGTCTGTATCTTGAGGGTGAAATCAGACCTGAAAGTTGGGGTGGAAAACACTTTTGCTGGAATATCTCGGGAAATTTGTAGAATAGAGAAAAATCTGTTAGACGAAAGTGATGTATTTTTTAATAACAAACTCACAAGGAAACACATCGAACCCGAAAATTCTGATTTTAATGAAACTCCGTACGATTGTAGAGCATGTCGGAGTATGTAAGAAACGATTTTTTTTCTGCGGAAAAACACTCTGAGGGGGTGAAATCAGCCCCCGAAATTTTCAGCGATTTTTCGTTTTTCGAGTATAACTTTGTAACGGTGCGAGGTAGAAGAAAACCGTAAATGGACAAAATGTTCAGTGTTTGATGCCGTATAACGCGCTGCAAAAGAAATGTTTGTAAAATAACGAAAATTTTAATTTATTTATAAATTCTTGGACGTGTAAACATTTCTTTTGCAGCGCGTTATACGGCATCAAACACTGAACATTTTGTCCATTTACGGTTTTCTTCTACCTCGCACCGTTACAAAGTTATACTCGAAAAACGAAAAATCGCTGAAAATTTCGGGGGCTGATTTCACCCCCTCAGAGTGTTCTTCCGCAGAAAAAAAATCGTTTCTTACATACTCTGACATGCTCTACAATCGTACGGAGTTTCATTAAAATCAGAATTTTCGGGTTCGATATGTTTCCTTGTCAGCCAAGTAATTAAATTCATAATACGTTAATATGTTTAAACAATATACTAAAAAGTAGTGATTTTTCACTGAATCTGATTACGTGGCGGAATTTGTTATTAAAAATACATCGTCTAAAGGATTTTTCTCTACAGTGCATATTTTCCAAGATATTGGAACGAAAGTGTTTTTCATCCCCAACTTTGAGGGCTGATTTAACCCCCCAAGATATCGACATTTGCCGATAAAAATACGTGTCAAATATTTTTTCGAGAACTATAATCTACATAAACCTCGTCAAAATCAGTGGGTAACAGTTGGATGATATCTCTTGTGAGTAATATGTATTTTTTTCAAATATTTTCAAAGCCATCAGTCTAGAACTAGTAAGCCATAACTTGAACCCTCAATCTTAATATAATTCTACATTATGTATTTCTTAATTGTACAATTTATACTGTTCATTATCTATACCTATACACAAAGGGTAGTACTTTTTAATAAATATTATTATTATAATAAATTTTCGAAACAGCAAACATTGTGCTATCTTCAGAAAGTTACTTTTAATGCTTCCGCTCCTAGCAAGTTTCTCACCCCTGTGCAGTCATTAAAGCGTAATAATGAAGGGGGTGAACACCGCGGATAGTATTGCGCGAAAGTTTTGCACTATGGAGCTCCTTTTCTTCAAAAACTCTGATACCCTTTGTACATTTTTACCAGAGGCTCGGCCAGAGCTTCCTCGAAGATTTATTAAAAAACGATAATTTCAGAGGTAGACGAGATTAACGATATTGTACAAAATGTACAGGGGGATTATAAAAACTTTTCTTGTGCTCGAAAGCTTTCCTCGTTGAAGAACTTCGATACCTTCTGTGTCTTTTGTCGAGGAACTTTTTTCACACACTCTTGCAGCCTTTTTTGTCACTGTTAATTGAACGTGGCAATTAAGGTGATTTATTACCTGCGCTAAAATATTCAAAACTCCATTTACTCTGGAATTAAACTGCTTAAGATCTATGCCATGGCGCGTAGCGTCTCCCATTTCATCGTTAAGTCGATCTTCAAGGTCTCTCCACCCCCGAGTCTTACATCTCGATGCATATTTCCCGAAGGAACCCTTGCCCCACCTTCGTGCCTGAATATCAAATATTTCTTCAGCTGATGAAAAAGCAATGGGCAGCACAATTATCTCAGGATATAAACCAATTGCATAATACGTGACACATTCTCAGTGTTAGAAAACTAATCGTTTGATTGACCCAAAAAATTCACTATTGGAACACTGTTCACCCTTCGGTTCGATCGAACTAACATTCTATTAAACTTATATAACTTTATACCAAAATTGTATAATACAATTTTCGAATAATTTCATGCAGTTTTTGAGCGTGGCGTGTTTTCGATATTTTCTTGAAAGTAGTGAGAGAATCGTTCAAAAATCCCCGAATGTTTAGTTTTAAAAAAAAAAATTAAAATCGAAATTAAAATAAAAATGGTACATTCTGTATTTCCCAATAGAGCTTCTTGAAAGTATTAAAATTAATTGGCGAGGTTCTCCTGAAGAGATTGAGTCCAAACTCCACCCCATTCGGGCGATTTTGAAGCATACAAAATCGATGCACAAAATTCAAAAACGTTTCGAATTAGGTACCTATAATTAAAAATACTCCGAATAAGGTCGTGTTTGTGCTCATTTTCATCGGGGAAACCTCGCCAATCTATTAATACTACTCTTCTGAAGATTTAAGGGGTAACACCACGCTGATAAGCCAAAAATTGTAAGATAACTTTGGAGGTGATTTTAAAGAAATTCATGAACTTTATTAAAAATGGCCAAAAACAATCTTAATGGACAATACAGAAGCTTAAATTTTCATTAATGTTGGAGTCTGTTCAAAGCGTAACACAAAGAGCCGAACAAAACTGAATCTTTAATAGACTCGAGGGGGCATTTTTCAAGCGCCACTCGGAGTGTTAATTTCCTTCGTTGCTCATTGCTTCCCTTGATTTACCCTCGCGAAAGTCATGGAATTGAACGCCCACGAGAGGCAACCCCACAGCGGCTGCTGACTAATTCATCAACTGGAGGTCACTTCGCGATAATAGTCGAAGCGTAAACAGTGGATGTCGATTCCCGTGAACTTGGAAACAAAGTACAACGAAGTTTGCCGGCGGCATTGTTTACGAAGCCGTCCCTTGCACACGTATATCTGCCCCCCCCCCCCTCCCCATCGCCGGCGATAAGGAATATTTTCCGCGGGGAAGCATCGCAGGCGCAGCTAATTATAAAATCGCTCGTTGCGCGGGATTCGGTGTAATTGGTGGCGTTATCGGAAACAGAATGGCTCTCCGCGATAAAACGAGCGGGAAGCGCGAAACAGCGTTTCTTCATTGAAAGCCGTGGTTTCCGAGGAAAACGACTTCGAAAGCGGTCGATTGATGCAGTTGTCGAGGTCAGTTATTCTCCTCGCGGACTACTGCCGTATTTCGATGCAACGAATGTTTGAATAAAGAATTGCACTGATATTGTCGATTGAAGAAAACCGTATACAGTTAGTCAGAAAGTATCCGACCACCCTATGTGAAACATATTTTACAAATTAAGTATTAAATCGAAGTAAGAATTCGCCATTGTAATTCACATTAATATAAAGTAAAATATAATATTACTCTTTGTAATTTAAAAATTACTTTTCGTGGATGGTGTAAAAAATATTTCTCCAGATTCAATATTTAATTTATTAATGGATCTTTTCTCTAATATTCCTGCATTTTTATTATAAACTTTAATTTATTATGTATAGGTTCGACTAATTTTCTGTGAAATTTGAGTTTATTTTGTTCCATTTTTCTATTAGCAAAATTTGTTGGGGCATTTTTATGATAGCTGTTATTAACTAGAAAATATCAATCAAGGTTTATACTAATGTAAATTGTAATGGGTATAATTCTGGATTTAATATTATTTAAATATTTAAAATATGTTGTACGTATGGGGTGGCCCATTGCTACGCATTCAGTAGCATGCATATAGTTTTCAATAATTTATTGAGTGAATAAATCAGGATGCCGTTGACATTGTAAATGGGCTAAAAGATTAATAGATTGTTTTTCAGCACCATCTACGCTATCTAAAGGGTGACGATTTTGTTATGTAAGCTTCTATTTTCGAGAAAATCGAATTTGAAAGCTCGTTTCGTATACATACACAAAATATAGGATTAAGTATGAAACAATTGCTCGTGAAATAGATCCTTGCCCAAAAAAAATTCGAAATTATAGAATAACTTTGTTTATTCGAGAAAATCGATTCGAAAGTGGAACCAATTTTTCATCCAGTTCCCGCCGACTTAACGAATTGTAAAAATCTATTTTCTCGGAAATAAAGTCCTGATGAAAAAAAGTTATTCCATAATATCGAATTATTTTTAGGCGAGGATTCATTTTATTTAAAATTGTGGCATATTTAGTGACCAATATTGCTGATTTCCTTTTCGAAATCGATATTTTCAAAAACAAAACCACGTATAAAATAAAATTAATTCTACATTTTCAACTCACTTTTGCACAAGGAGTCACTTAATTTCTGGCAGAGATGGACAAACAATTATTTGAAATAAAAATGTGTGTACGATACTTTTATTTCAACTAATTTTTTCTCTGATTTCCGGTTGCACCAAAATTTCCTGAACACCCTCTATTTCCCCGAGAAGCACAACAGACTTCGAAGTTAATTTTCTCGGAAAAGGAGGCCAGCACGAAGAAAAGTGATTCCCCAGTTTCGACTCATTTTTTAAGCAGAAATATCCACCGCCCTGGTAGCATCGTTTACAAGCCGCGCACCTTGCAAAATAGCAATTTCACCTAAATTAGAGCTCGAGCGAGCTGCCCAATTTCCTGCGAGCACACCTCGGTGGAAGCTTGAATTCCGATTAATCGAAAACACTGCCCGGTATCAGATTTCCCGCCAGTTATTTCTGCAACCCCACCCCCTCAGGCTTTGATGTTATCGTTTGCTCCGATGCTTTTCCGAATCGATCTCCCTTTTCCTTCGTTTTCCACGGTGACGCGGCGCGTTCTATTCCCGTGGGGCCTTGATCTGTCGAATTGTCTGCGATTCGGATCTTCGCGGGAGCCGAGGCGTTCGTAAAAAGTCGACGGTGGCTCTAGCGGCCTAGCACGATGTCGTTAGAGGCGCGATGAACTTTAAAGCAGTGTCTCGCGTGCGCGGGAAGCGGGACAACAATAGCGGCCGTCGAGCGGTTGATAATGATTCAAAGAACTCGCGGGGCTAATCATTGTCCATCATCCTCCAACTGACTGTCGGTCGACAATGGGTTCGAGTAAAGCGGAGGGAGCCCCGTGGATCATTGATCTCGGCGCGTTGTGTCGCAGCTTTCCGACCTATCGATGCGCAGTGTTGGAACCATCGGGGGATGACGAAGTTCGAGGAAAGGAGAATGGTAAAAAATCGTCACTTTTCGACCTGGCTGGCAACGAAAGATTTTTAGCTGAATAATTTTATACAGTCTTAAGGATCCCGAAAGGCGTAATTGTTTACCCCGGAGGCCTTGGGAAAGTTATAAATAATAAGCGAATATTAGAAAGAATCATTTTTTCGAAAATTCTTTCCAATAGATGCAGTGGCGGACGAAAGAAAGCGCACAACTTTTAAAATCGCATAACTTTTTTTTAATTGGTCCAAACGACGTGAGTTTTTTTTTTTAGAAGCTAGAAGGATTGGGTTGCTAAGTGATGTGTTTCGTCGTTCTGAAAAAATACTTTTGATCGGAATAGCAATAAAAATAGTAAAGGTCGTTTTTTAATTTTTTTTTTTGTGGGCCTGTAATATAAATTCAGATAACCCGTTTGTAGATTGAAGTTGTATACTTCATTTTCAGGATTTTGGGAATTACGCGGTTTTTTTGGACGTAACACGTCGCTTAGCAAACTAATTCTTCTGTCTTCTAAAAAACTTATTTCGTTTAGACTAATTCTAAAAAAGTTATGCGGTTTTAATAGTTCCCACGTGAGGAAAGAGAAATTAATCTCGAATCTCCGCGCTGATGTATAGGGTTTGTCGATTTTTAAAAACCGTCTTTTTTAATTTTGTAAAATTTGGAAACTGGTTTTTAAATTTAAAAAAATACGGTTTTATATAGTAGAATTAATTTTTAAGGATGAATTAATAATTTAATTAAAAAACATTCTGATTTGAAATCGCCTCGGACACAAGCATATTGTAGTGGACAACAGTTTACTGTAAAACTAATCTTCATGAGTTCATACTTTCTGAAGAAAAATACTAATGAAATAAAGATTTATAATTTATATTTTGTGCGGATTTTAGTTATTTTAATTTTTTATTTATTTATTTGGTTTTGTATAGCTAGAGTATATTTTATTTTGTTATATTTTCGTAATTCCATTAATATTAAAAAGACTGAAAATTTGTAAAATAAGTACAAATATTTATTTTCTATTTTAATTATATATTTTTTTTGTCAAAATTCGAAAACCTGTGTAACCGGCTTTTGGGGAATAGTGGAATATTCGAAAACTGTTTTTGTCAAAAGTTGGTTTTTGTATAAACCCTACTGGTGTACTCAGTTGTTTCTTAACATTATTATTATTTTTCTGGCAAATATTGTCTGGTGTTGGGAATATTTTTACTAACGATGATCATTTCGAATTTTACCTTTATTTTTTATAACTTTCCCACGTCTCCACGGTAAACAATTATGCATTTCGGATTCCTTAAGACCTCTAGAAATATGTCTGTAAAAAACTTTCGTTACCAGCCAGGTTCAAAAGTGACAAATTTTCAGCATTCTCCTTTGCTTTTGAATACGACGCTGGCGAAATTGGAGGATGATGAACTCAGAGGACATTTTCCATTTTGAGGCCTTGAGGGATCCTCAGCCTCCGTCGAACGTGAACTTAAGTGGACGCGTCCTTTGAGACCCAACCCATTTCTTCGTGGCGCTCCATACTGCAGATGGGTACTTTCAAAAATTCATTCTCGAGTCGAAGGTGTGTCTTATTTTTCTTGACGAGGGAAGAAAGTTGTTTAGGGTAAAATATTAAATTACTCTGGAAGAACATTTCTGATAGTAGAATTAGGAAAAGGGTTTTGTACCCTTTTCTTGAGTTTTAGAATTTTTAGTTAGAGCTTTGGGTATCTTTAAAGAGTCTATAACACTGATTCCCAAATTTGTAGGTCGCGAAGCGTTTTCTGAGAGTTCGCGGCGGTTTTTTTTTTAATAATATTTAAGTTAGAATTATATTCCGAAATGTCTATTTTTATTGTGTTTTCTTTACTTTATTAAATTTATCGTAGCTTATTTGGGGAGGTCGCAGATTATTTGAATATTATTAAAGGGAATCGCGACTCAAAAAAGGTGGGGAAACACTGCTCTAGAGCTTCGGAAGTTTTTTACTATAGTAGCGTTATCGAACAAATTCTAAAACTTTCTGTAATAATTAAGGGGAAGGATAGAATCTGCGTGGATACTTTTATCGAAGCAACTTTTCGCTATTCAATGTTTAATCGTAATGCAGTCACAGAGTTCACGTGTGATCCCAATGATAACCGTTCGCGAAGGAGAAGGGGTCGCGGGTGTACGGAGGTCAAAGATTATCCAACAAGTATCGCGCTGCTTTTGCAAATCGTTGTTTTGCGTAAAGCAACTACATAGTAGCTATCTTTGTTTATTGGATGAAGTAAGCTTTAAAAGGACGTTTGAATAGCTTCAATTCTTAGATGTCGGATCTTACCCAGTCACACACTTCGTTGTCACTAAAAGATATTCCCCGTTAAATAAATAAATAAATCATTTGACCGCTATTCGTATACAGGCTTCATTTTGCCTGATAATTTTACTCCTGCACACCTCGGAATAAAATTTATATTAGATTCTAATCTGGTTGTGATCGAAAATTTTTATTCTCTTCAAGAACTAATACTAACAATAAGGAATGCATAGTTTTTGTTAACGATAAATTCAGGACTTATTGTACAGGCTTACTGTACAAATATTGTATGTCCACTTTTTGTGAAATTGTGTATTTATTTAATATTATAAAGCAGCTTTGCATTTTTAAAAGTGCTTTCCCCGAAAACGCTGAAAGTGGACGTACAATATTTATGCAGTAAACCAACAATATTTTACATAGTAATTTGACAATTATTTATGTATGTGACAGATTGAAGAATTAATCTTCCATATCAAATAAGGACGAGTGAATTTTCTATGACTAATCTTCAGTCTATTTAATATTATTTATTGAATCGTGATTTTATCTTTATTTCTGCCAAAACGAATTCCCTCCTTTCCAAAGCACAGGATGCTGCAGAATATTTCCATTCATTGTTCCATAAGTAGTTGTCTCTCCAGCTTTACAATGTTTTTGAAAATCATTAAAGGGATACATAAGTAAAAATGGACCCTTTTAAGGGGACTAGACAGTCGAAGAGTCGATTTTTTTATCGCATTTTCCGAAAGTACTATCTTTTATGAATAAAATTCGAGGTTTTCGTAAAAAAATTAAAAACTCGCGGATTTTAAGGTCGCGTTTGCGCGCTAATTAATTTTTTTATGAAAATCCCGAATTTTTACGAACCGTATCAGAGGTTTGGCGCGAAACGGCACATGTTTTGCACATCCTCTAATTTTTTAAAGTCGATCTGAACCTCCGTTGATTCGCAACCAGCCGAAAACCAAGAGAAAAAAGATTCTCGAAAAACGCGTTTAAAGTTTTCTGGCAAAGGCGAAGCTGTAGGCTGCCACTTGACCTTTTTATCTGCCAATTCTACAATTTTCCGAAATTTAATATAAACCAAAGAGCATTTTATTCAGAAAAGATAGTACTTTCAGAAAATGCAATAAGAAAACAAATTTGTCGACTGCCTGCCACCCTTAAATAAACTCTTCTAACCACATTATCATAGCAGAAAGATAGCCATTGCAGTGGAATAATAGAAATCAGAATGTAACACCGAAATAAGCAGGAATTTATAATAAATATCACAGCGCACAGGGGCATAACTAGAATTTCATTCAGGGAGAATCAATATTTCATTCAGAGAGGTGGCAATAAATAGTGAAACCAAATTTTGAATTTACCTACGTAGTTAGAAATCAATATAACCGAATTCGTATAATTTCAGAATTACTCCGCAATTCGATTTAATTTAATTTTCTAATAAATTAATTTAATTTTCTACGAGCTGCTAATTTTTTCCTTTCCCAGGGGGTGGGGGCAGGTGCCCACCCCTGTCCCACCTTGGCTACTGCAAGCCGGCATCAGACTAGAAAGTCAATGGCTATTAGGACGTAAAAGAGTAAAGTGAGAGCCCAATCTAGGGCAAGGTTAGCCCTGAAAATAGACACTAAGTAGATAATAGACACTGGTATCAAAGAAAACAGAAAAAGACATCGGTGCACGATAACGCCAGGCATGCAACTGCAATAAGCGGTGCGCCCACGGAGGCCACACTTCTCGCCATTAATCGAAAAGAAACCCCCAAGCTCGCGGTGTAATTTCTCCCCGGCGGAGATAATTCCTCGGGCACCCGTAATCTCTCGTAATCCTATCGCGCGGAATTATTAATCTACGATTTCGTCATCCGTCCGCCGCGCTAATCTCTCCATCCTTGACACAACCAATAACCTTTTCACGCGGGGAACGGGGCACGGCCAGTCTCTGTTGACCCTTTCCTATCGTTCGGCCCGCTAATCGACGAATTCGCATCGAGCCGAGTCAGACAATCCATCGGATCCGTTTAACCGCGACGGAGGTATCGCTCGGGCGCGATAACCACCGCTATGTTCGCGAGCTGCGTACGAAAGTTATTTATCAGATCGCTTCAAAAAATCTTCGCTCGCTTTAATGAACCGAAGTCTTTAATCGAAGTAAAAATATATCATTTACGAAGAAGTTTCTTTCAGAGTTTGTCGGTTTTCCAAAGGCGGATTTGAAAACTGTTTTTTGGTAGGGGATGAATTTGGGAAATTCGAGAACCGAGTTCTTAAATTTGTAAAACCAGTTGTGGATACTGAATTTCATTTGTAAAAATTAATTAAGTTTTTCATTAAAAACGTTAACGTTTTGGCTTGGGAGCGCCTCGGGCGAGAGCATATTGTTGCAAATGTTTTCTGTACAACTAATCAACATGAGGTCATGTTTGCTGGAGAAAAATGCTGAATGAAAGAAAGATTTTTAATTCTTATTTTGACGGAGTTTAGTTATTATAGTTTTTATTTATTTGGTTTCCGTATGGATGGAGTAGGTGTATTTTATTTTGTTATAATTTTGTGATTATAGGAATATTAAAAAAACTGAGAAATTCTAAAATAAGAATAAATATTTTTTGCTGTTTTAATTATATATCCTTTTTTGTGTAAAAATTTGAAAACTAATTGAATCGTGTGGGAGGGGATGCTAGAATTCGAAAATCGTTTTTTTTCTTTCAAAAGTCGTTTATTGTATGAACCCCAGTGTCTTTAATCAAAGTATTAAGTTGCTGCGCATGAATAGTGAAGTTTGAATTAAAATATTTCTTTCTTTTTACTATTTTATTTATTTCAGCTTTTTCAGTCTCTGTGACATTTTTCTAGCCATACGTAAGCGCTGGCAATTGTTATTGTATCCCCCAGTATTCTGTTCAGTGGCGCACTCAGGATTTAATCTTGGGGAACCCGAGTTGAACGGGTAAAAAAATATAAGCAACTTCAATAAAATCGATTAAGTGATTAAAAACATACATATATTTAAAGAATAAAATCAAGTTCTCTTTTCTTCTAATAAAGAAACTCATTCTCTTTGGGGTGCCATGGGCCCTTGGCCCTCCCTCCGCTGCGCGCGCCACTCAAAGAAACTTTAAAAATGCGAATCCACAATAAGATTATACACGAGACAAAAATCTCAGCAACAACTAAAACTAAATAACGAAAACTCTCGCGACTGATGATATTTTCGAAAACATATCATAAAACTTGTCTCACGAGAGTTTAGTTTCCCTTGAAAAATTAAAATTTGTCCATTAGTAGAAACACATAATTAAATAATTTTCTCCTGAGATTAAACTCTCCTGTGAGACACGATATTTCGTGTGTCCTATTAGGAAATATTCTGAGAGCGCCATCTACTAAAGTAAGCTCCGTAATCGGGTCAATCGCGTTACAGGACTATTGTGACAGAAGTATTGAAATAGTGCAATAATGTTTTTGTCATTAAATAGTCTGTTAAATTTTACAAAATCGATCATCAAACAGTCGAAATTCTCAATACTGCCAATTACACGTAATAGCTAACCCGATTAGACTGCTTTAATTTTCGCCACCAGATTGCGTAGCGGAAATAAGAGCATGCCAATTGGATTCGCACCTTTACACCATCTTCCTCAGCTGTCCACGACCTTTCCCCCAAGTTTCTGCTGAAAGTACAAGCAGGCGTGGCAAAAGACGACAGTTCCGTACACCCGGAATCACCCGGCAGTGATGTAGCGAACTTTTGCGCCGACCTAATGCATACTTGGCCCGCACAGAATCCCGGGGAGACTGTCCCATGCATTTCAGAGGGCGCCCCCCCCCCCCTCTCGCCGGTGCAGCGCGCCGCGAACTTGGATGAGAATTTGTTGCTGCGTGGGAGAGTTCTCCGCCCCATTGTGGCCGGTCGACAGGAGTCTCGGTGATATTGAGGGCGAGGGGTTGTTAAAAATGTCTGCTCGGCCCGGGGGTGGGTGTGCGGCTCCATTCACGCCTCAAGTTTCACTTCGGCAAAGTAACTTTCGGATTTGTGTGAGTGCGGACGTAAAGAACCGAGGGACGACTGGGGGGGGGGGATGTTTAGTAGGCAGGTGAAAAATTTGTCTAGACCACGGTTGTTCTGAAAAGAAGCTTCAGGGGGACGAAGGAGCTTCTCGGTTCGGGTGAGTTGGCTGGGGCAACCCCCTGCGACTCGAAGAATTAAGAAATGATGATAGGGGGTGGGGGCGCGATGTTTATCGCGGTGTTGCAAAATTCCTTTGCATCGCTGACGGTGGGTGATACTTTGCACGACAGTTTTACAACCGCGAGCCAACTTTTTCTGGATTTAAGGGTGAAGTTGGGACGTGTTCCTTAGTGCAACTTCGAATATTGTACCTACTTTGGGGGTGGAGTTTTTGAACATGTGTTTATTATTATTAGCAATCGGGTTTTTTTTTACTTGGAGCTATTTGCAGATTATGTACCATACACAGAAAATTGTTAAGGGTTGTGTAAAAGGGGAGCTGCAGCCATAAAGCCAGAGCTGGGGTGAGTTGGTTGGAATATGTGAAGTATTCCATATTTGAGATTGTGATGTGTGTGGAATTCTACATTCGGGAATTTAGAAAGCATTTTACTAACTTTTTTGTTTGTGTACTACTGTTTTTCAATTTTTTTAAATTTGATCTTTCAATTTGTACTCCCCCCGCCCTCTGTAATTCCACGCTCGAAGAAAATTTGCCCCGCCGAACCTGTATAATGCTGTAATCGAAGGTGGAGGGGATTTTCGCGAAACAAAAATTCCTGTAGCCCTGCGTTATTTTTAAACGATTTTATTTAGCTTCACTTCTCTGTTCGTTTGTTTGTTTGGTTCAAATATTGTAACTCAATTGAGAGGGTCAGTGGAAAACAAGCACGTGCCACTTGTGCATAAATTTTGTTTCTTAAGGATCCATATTTTTTTTTTCAAGGAGGATAATATATATATTTTTGAAAACTTTTTATTTTATAGATATCTGTGAACATTGGACTATAAACTGTGATATTTTGAATAATATATGAAAATAACCAGTACGAAAATTTTTAGGTAAAATAATCTTTAAAAAAATCATGAAACGGTGGCACGTGCCTGTTTTCCACTGGGCCCCTCAATTTTAATCCACTTACACGAATCCAATAGACTTCACGTACGTAGTTATGATGACAATAGAAATTTAAAAAAAAAAAAACACTGTGGAGATGAAAAATTGCATTCCCTGCAATTCATAACTACAAATCCTAAATAGTGCCATCGCGATTTTTGAGAATTCAAAATTTATCAAGAAATGATCCGTCTTTTCCAAATAGTTCAATTTTTCAAGCTTGTTTTAGCTGCGAAACTCAAGCACAAAAAAATAATTCTCTTTTAGTTTTCGATCCACTTTTGACGAGATTAAATAAAATCGTTTAACTTAAAAAACTTGGTGTTAGATATTTTATTTTTATTTGGAGAAATAGAGTGATGAAGTGAAGCCGCGGAGACTCATTCGATAACAGACAGAGCTTCGAGCAAAGTAATGTTAACACTTGGGTTCCTCCAAGTAGGTTTAACACTTTTCCTAGTTTAGAATTCGCATCGATATTTTTTGGACAGCGTCGACAGTATCGACTTAGAGTCCCTGAATGTTGAATTTGAGAAGAAAGCGAGCTTGGAATGCGCTTTGGACAAAACTTCCCCGGCAGAGGCGATCGCTTGGAAAAGCCTGATGGACTTAAAGGGCTATTTTTTCAAAACCCTGCGCCACTCAGGGTGTTAATATCCCAAGGAAACGAAGGGTCCTTAAGGTGCTTTTGAATTAGCCCCCTTTGACTACGTTTATCGGAGAAACAGGGAGGGATTCAGTAAAGACTGTTAATCTTGGGAACAGATAAGAGTTACAGAGACTCTTCGCGTATTATTTCGTAAATAAGATAGTTAAGGGATTGAAAAATTCTTGCCATTGGTCTCTTATCTGTCGCAGATGTTTCGAAACGGCTTTACCAATGTTTTCGGGAATTTCGATTATGCAATTGCTCGTTCCAAGAAATTAACGAATTTGGTATTCGAGAGGGTTTAATAATTTTATTGTTGAATTTAAAATTGGAGATAGTTGAAGAATTAACGAAAACTCCGTTTTTGAAGGAGGGAAATAAAAGTAAAGAATTTGTGCAATTTTAAAGTAACTTTCAATTAATTTTGGAATGATCTTGTGACTGAAAGCACCGCATAAAACTTTCAAGAAGCCTTGAGTCACGCAAATAACGCGCGGGAGATCCCCCTATTAAAAGATGCAGGCGAAATTTTCCAGCTGCTAAAATTTTGCTCCTGACCCCATAAATATTCAACGTCGCGTCACACTTTTACTCTAATCCACGCAGAAAGCCCAAGTTTTCTTGGAGAAAAGGACCTACTGCTTTTTTCCAATTTATTTCCACGACAAGAGGAAACATTTTCTCCAGTAAAAACGGAGTGCCATTTACTCCCTTGCACGACGTACCAGCAGCTGAAATTGTCTTTAAAAAAAACAGCACCATTTCTCTGTTACTATTCTCCTGAAAAAGTTATTTCTGACAAATTAAGCCTCCGAATATTTTCCCAGGAAAATGTTTCTCTCGTCTCATTCTTTGGCAGGGAGATCATTTCTGCGTGGAAAACAGTGTGCGTTACTTAGCCCTCTCCATTACCCATAAAACCCTCGAGCCTCCTAAAAAAAGCGCGCCACTCTTTCCCTAATCTTCCAAAGAAACTACCGCAACAGAGACAAGAGTTGTCTGGCCCATCCCTTCAGAAGTGTCAAAACTTCTGCCGCGAGAAAGATTTATCCCCCCGTTCGATTTTTCTTTTTCCCTCGCAAGCATTTTTATAACACTCCGCGGCTTACCATTCGCGAGGGCTGCAAATACTTTTCTAACGAGCTCGCAGCTTAATTCCCCGCCTTCGTCAAGAAGACTCACCAAAGCTTCCCCCTCAAAAAAAAAAAAAAAATGAAACTTTCCGCGGATTGTAAATCCCTCGAAACGTCCCCTTTCGCGATAATTACTTCTTTCCTTCCGCCACCCTAAAGCACTCCGAGCATTACAGGAAGCAAGCTGGAGAACAAACAAGACGAGAAACGTTGGATTCCTCCCCCTGCCGAAACTTGCGCCTTCGTCCACCCTCCCAATTCCAATCCCCAAAGTAACCCGGGTTTAAACTCGAGAGACGTGACCGAGAGAGCACTGTTCCCCAAAACGCGAATGGACCTGCTTCCCAGCCAGAGTTGGGAATTAACTAGATAAAAAAAATGATTCGAATAACGAATCGAATGGAAGCTACTTGAACTTCGGATTATTTCTTAGGGTCGACTTTACTCGACACACGAGGAGTAATTCTTTAACTCTCATTCGTCACTCGACATTTTTATTTAAATAAACAATTCTCCGCTCCCGACACTAACTCCTTCAGCCCTGAATTTCCAGCAAGCCTGCCCAGGCTCGAATATTAAACAGGGCCCCTTCCGCCCCAGCGCTCCGGCTGGCTCGAAGGAAGCTCTCTTCCACCCCCGCAAAGCATGCTCATCCCCGTCTGCTTACCGGCCGATTCGGCTACCGCGAACAGAAGAAAGAGGCAGGCGAGGGCGGCCCCCGCGAGTCGAGGTGGATGCCCCATGACGACGTGCCCGTAGTCAGAGGTCTTGCTAGCACTGTCACCACAATGTCTATCAGCCGAGGAACACGAGATGCGGCCACGAGTGTACAACCACAAAAGCATCGGCGCTTTTCTTCGCTGGCGCTTTTATGCTCTCGCGGCGGGGACCCCTTCCCCCGGGTCGGCTGTCCCCCGCGGCCGCTGGACATTGGCATACGCGGGCCCCGTGTGTGCTCTATTCATCACGCTGACACTGGCAGATAACGAGATCCCCGGGCCGCAGAAGGAAACGCCGAGATAGGGCGCGCGGCTCTGGCGGCTGGGCCGTGCGCCCGCTCAGTTCCTCGAACGTTTACCTAAAACCGCGCGCGTATTAGAAACCCTCTTTGTGCCGCGGCCAGGCGATACGCTCACCGTCATTCATCGGCATTCGTCATTCGCCGCTGGACGTCGGTTTCCTTGTGCATCACCGACGGGAATGCGAGCGTTCTTGACCTTTGCCCGCGGCGAAGGAACCCGCGAATTCGTTTTATTGCCGAGGGATCGAGGATCGAGGTGTAAAGGAGAATGGTACAAATTGGTCAATTTTGGACCTGGCTGGCGACGAGAGCTTTTTGCGGGATATGTTTCTTCTGCGGGTCTTAAGGGGGGAGCCCTATTTAGGACGGCTGGGAATGAGGTAATTCTTGGGAATTTTTTTCTAAGAAACTGTCGAGCGGAACTTTTCCAAACTTTCAGGGTATTTTAGTTCACATCCAAACAGTACGAATTAATTTTTACGTTACAAAATGTTCAGTAGAAATGAAGATGTATATGAACACGTTCGTCAGGACGTGTTCACCGGAATTGCAAATTGGCGGGTGTAATGGTGGCCCCATTTCTTACCTGAAATAAAAAGCCCATGGATTATCTTGGTTCTAGTATAATTACATTGTAATTTTAACCTACCTGTAATTATTAGTGTTTGAAATATCGGTAAAAGATATTGATATATCGGCAGGCAAATATCGATATATACAGTTATCGATAAATATTGCGCATCGCTAAAAGCAGATTGATGTTGGTTAAACTCTGTGATCGATGTTTTGCTTTAGATTTCTGTTGGAGGTGTTTTTGTTCGAGGTTTTGATAATGTTTGCGGAGAAGACTAATCACAAGTAGAGCTGGGACTATTTGTCGAATTTTTCGGTATTCGAATATTCGAATACTTCAGTTGCTCAATTATTTGACCAATATAATTCGAATATCCAAGTATTCGAATATTTAAGTATTCGAATATTGATGTATTCGAATAGTATAGTGTGAATTATAAATCTAGTTCTTTAGTTCATTCCTTTACAAGTCTTTATTTAGTTTCAGTTGTGAGGTGGTTAGTTTGTCAGGGGGAAATCTTGTAAGCTAATAACATGATTTATAATTCACACCATACTATTCGAATACTTGAATATACGAATAGTATTCGAATACTAACATTCGAATACTCAAATATTCGAAGTTTATTCGTAGCATTCGAATACTCAAATATTCGAAGTTTATTCGTAGCATTCGAATACTCAAATATTCGAAGTTTATTCGTAGCATTCGAATACTCAAATATTCGAAGTTTATTCGTAGCATTCGAATACTCAAATATTCGAAGTTTATTCGTAGCTTTCGAATACTCAAATATTCGAAGTTTATTCGTAGCATTTGAATACTTGTAAAATATTCGAAAACGACTTCCATTGTATTTGGGGACCGTAAATAATGCAGTGCGTGGGAAGGTTGACCGTTTGACCGTGAATTTTATCAGCTACCCTCTGTGTTCCGAGGGAGATTGCGTCGATGGGCCTGGGTTGCATCGATCTTGTACTTGTATCCGGTGGTCTTTCAGCTTTCATTTTAACTTTGAACCATGCCCTTATCGGTTCTATCGCTCTACAATCACTCTAACATTATGGAAAGTTACTGGAGCGAAGTTTTTGTAAGAAGTTATTTGAAGAATTAATTTGTATCAACGCAAACGCTCTGTCCCTATCTGTCAGTTTCATTCTCGTTGCTGTTATCAATACTTTTATTCGTGTAGTTCTGTGCTCGCTGATTTCTGCGTAGATTATGTAAGAGTCCATTTATGCAACGAAGTTACGTTTCCATTTGGAGCAAACAGTTGCAGCTAGTAACAAAGTAACGAACTTAGGTTTCGCTGTGAAATAAGTGAACGAGCATCGTTTTCAGGGGGGATTCTCGTGTAACAGCCCCAAAAGTGACTGATATTTATGATTTTTTTGGAAAGGCTCTTGTTAATATATTGAATTAAACTCTTTCGGGATATAAGGAGAAATTTTTAAACTTGCATATTTTTTTATGGCGATCCTTCTTACTATTTATTAATTATTGAGAAATTTGATTTTTTTTGTAAGTTTAAAGATACCTCTTTATATCCAAAAAAAGTTTAATCCAATGTTAACAATACTTTGTTAATAAAAAATCGAATAAAAATATTCAGTATTGTCTACGAAATTACGCATCGAATGAATGTAAATGTGCAAAATTGAGAAAATGGCAGATCTTCTAAAGAAGTTGCGATTTTCATGACAGATTTTCGCCTTTATCATACCATAGAAGTAATAAAAATAAAAATATTATTAAATATGTTGGTTGATCCATCGTGGAATGTATTAATCCAGATGCTTGCGCAGGGACAAATCAATCGGTTGAAGAATTTTTTAGTTATGCTGCACGCCGATTCACAACTTCGGAGATGCGGGGAAATACCTCCACAGTTTATAATAAACAAATTATTTTACAGAAAAAAAAATTCTATCGGCTTCCTAAGACGCTCAATTAAATATCCTCCAAGTTTCAAAAGCTTCCATCGAACCATTTCTTTGAAAAAAAATTCACAAAGATCATCGAGTTACTCGAGTCTCCATCCTTAAAGGTAGTCACTTGAATTAATTTCAAGAAGACAATTTACAGTCCAGAGGGTCAAGGCGGCTTTTAAGGGAACAGTGCGATTCCCTTTAACTCTCCTCCTACTCGGGACATTTTCAGTAAGGCAGGTTTCATGCACGCCATTCCGTAAAATATTTACGAACGAGACCAGAACGCTGTAACACGGGCGCTGAATAAAGTATAGAGCCCAGAGCGGCGAGCAATTTCCACAGAGGCTGACTGTTTTAACGTAATTACATTGCACGCCTGGAAAATGGTGGACTTGTCGACAGAATCCTCTATCGTGCAGGGAAAGACTCGAATGCGAATGTATTACGAAATTCCACACCAATCGAATTATCGTGCGCCCCCGCCATTTTTTGGTCGTGACATTCTGACGCTCAGGAGACGAGCAGATAAATTTATTTCCGTCGTTCGAGCAGGAAAATTGCTTTGACGGTGAGGTTTCACCACAATTTCCCTCGCAACGAATTCAAAAAGTCTTCAGCACATTTCATTCTGTCAGACTTTACATGCGTTTCATAGTGAAGCCCACGTGTATCTCATGAGAGATGAAAAGAAACGTCCATTCGCTCCCTTTCCATAGCGATGTTTCCTTTAAAACTGATTTACGTTGGTCAGAGTGAAGCTTTTTACGAGATTCTGCTTCTGCTTAGGGGGGTACATACTACGGCTGCAACGAATATTTGAATACCAGAGAATTCGAATTTAAGATTCGAATATTCGAATACCAGAGAATTCGAATTTGAAATTGGAATATTCGAATACCAGAGAATTCGAATTTGTGATCGGAATACTTGAATACCATAGAATTCGAATTTGGGAATCGAATATTCGAATAGCAAAGAATTCGAATGAGATTCGAATATTCGAATACCAAAGATTTCGAATTTGAGATTCGAATATTCGAATACCAGAGAATTCGAATTTGAGATTCTAATATTCGAATACCAGAGAATTCGAATTTGAGATTCGAATATTCGAATACCAAAGAATTCGAATTTGAGATTACAATATTCGAATACCAGAGAATTCGAATTTGAGATTCGAACATCAGAAGATTCGAATACCAGAGAATTCGAATTTGAGATTCGAATATTCGAATACCAGAGAATTCGAATTTGAGATTCTAATATTGGAATCCCAGAGAATTCGAATTTGAGATTTAAATATTTGAATATCCGAACAATTACAGCTCTAGTACATACCTTTATGAGGTTCAAAAGAATCGATTTCGTTTATATACTTATTTAAGTGAATCAGTATGGAGAAGAGCCTGTAAAAGTTTTACCGGAAAATTCCGAAAATTGACGCAGCTATAGGTAATTAAAATTGTAAGAGCGTGCACGACCAATGCATTCATCGTGTAAAACAATAAACACGTTTTTCTTGGAACACACTTTTTGGAGACTGCCTGCACTATAACTCTGACAATTTTCAATACTTTTTCATGAAATTTTGATGTACATACAGCTGATAAGATTATCTTTGACATGCCGAGTCATTTTTTGGATTTTTTAATTTTTACATGATGCACTCACTAATATAAAGAAAATTTAATGTAAAATCACTTTTCCTCCCAAAGTGGCGTAATTTTGTTAATTTTTCAAATTTAAAAATCGGCCTGCCACATCTCATAACCAATACGATAAACTTTAATAAAATTCCATCCATTTCCAAATCGGACCACTATGGAAACCCGAATCGTGCCGACAGTTCAACTATGTTCGCACTACATCCATTTTCGGGAATTAATTTATCCGTCACATTTCCTTATAACATACACCATCGACAGTTTTTTTTTTTATACAAGCTCCAATGCATCGTCTTCCGGATAAAAAAAAATCAAATCAATACAGCAGGTACTTTTCCTAAAATAAATTCTCGAAAATGTCCTTTTTTCACGGTGATGAAGGTAGGTACCCTCTTAACAGGAACAGTGCACGAGTTTCAATATACAATTATTCTAGTGCACTGGTTGCTGAGAAAGAAGATGCGCTTGCCTTCTTTCAGCTGCAGTACTTTTAACTGTTGATACATCCTCACTTTTCCTAGCTTGGAGAAGGAATACTTTCTTCTGCGCCTTGCCATTGCAACAGAGGATAAGCGAATAATGGATTTATTCGAAATATCGAGGCAAATTCACCGAGCACGTGGTCTTATCGAAATACGATGTAACTTTTATCAATTCAGACCGTTGCATCCGGTTGACCCACATCGTTCTGTTTACTGTTCGAGTTGCTACATTTTTGGCAATCACTGTACACGTTAAGACACTCGAGTCGACCATGTTTAATAATTTAAACTCTGTGTAGCATAAATAATTGTTGTTAAAAAATACCACACTTCAACTAAAAAATTCGACCAGAGACTTAATCGCACGACTTTTTATTTAAAATTCTGAAGTACCATTTCTTCATGCCTTTAGAATTTAGACAAGAATTTTCGTCCCCTTTGTTTGCACAGAAATTGATCCTCGCTTCCTAGATATTATTATTATTATATTAATATTTTGCTAGGTACGTGTTTTTGGAAGATTAAAGTTACAAAGGACATTCTGGGTAAGGGACGATTTTATTCAGGGTCGATTCTGAGGGGACGTAGTATCTCCAGTTTTATGTTTAGTCGGAGCCAAAGATAAATCGATTTACGATAGGCCTGTGTCACATGCAATCGCGATACTTTTTTTGTCTCCAGAGGCCCGCGGCTTATCACGTCGCATGATTTTTTCTCCGTTTGAAAAATCTCTCCTTTTTCCCCGCCGCGGCGGCAGCGTCATTTTAATTCCGACGAACTGGAGTAAAGCGGATTTAGTAGAAGGGAAGAGAACGCTCGGATTTTCCAGCTTTTCCAAATACCACATTTTCTTGTTGGAAGGATACTTCCCTTTGAATGTTTAAACAAGCTATATATTTTTTAGTCTTCGTAAGAAAGCACGCTTCCGGTAGCCAAGGCAAGCTGTAACTGACAAGGGATGTTCAGCAACTCGAAAAGTGAAGCACAATTAAAACTTTGCGAAAATAAAATAATTGCAGAAAGCAAAATAATTTTATCAAAACCACCATCTTTTTCGAAAATTCTTTATCACATTGTTATAGGATATCGAAAACTCTAAAACTTTGAATGAAACTTTCTTTTTCGATATTTGTTCGGTTTCCCTGATATTCAGAATAATGTAAAATCTTAGAGTTTCTTTGAGAAGGTGTTTTATCTCTAGAATTATTTCACCATCGAAACAAAAAAAAAGTATCGCTTAAACTACACTTCTGCAAAGATTCAAATTTTTTTTTAATTTCCGAGTTGCCGAATATCCTCTGCGAGTCAGTTTACTGTCTTTAATTTTGTATCACTTAGGTACAACTGTAAAATGATTATCACCTTAAACGGAAATGCCAATTGGAATGTCTATATTTTTTGTGGATTTCTCATTAATTTCTCATTTCTCATTATTTTCCAAATATTCAATTAAAAACAAAAATAGGCATAAAAGCACATTCATTGAAACCCGAGAATTTCAGGTTATATAAAAAAAATAGTTAAACAACGAAGTTTAAAAGGAATATTTCATTTACTATTAAATACCTAGAACACTTAGTAAATCTATATTTCAATCCATTAGTCAATTGTAAAGAGACAAAATATACTTGCTCGTTATCAAAATTTTATGACAACCCTATCTTTAAGACTTTTTTTATGGTGTTGCCAAATGTAAAATATGTAGTTCAACTATTTGAATTTGCAGTGTTGTAGTGAAAGGAAAATAAGAGATTATAGAAAGGAACCTTCTAAGCTCGTACCTACTTCTTAATATTTGGCTTTTTAACCAGGAGTGCCATTAGTGCCGTTTCCCCTCCATGCTTCTGTTTACAGTAATTGATTTTGGGAACTATAGAGATGTTTTTTCAATTCAAATTAAAAGCAATGAGAACATAGCTGAAGACAAATCCCACGCACACTCGTTCAAATGTTATATAACACGTTATGGAACCACGAAAGCGTCATCATGGAACCTCCAAACATTCCATCCGAAATAGCCCGAAATTATTCTACTTACATAAACCTCCAAATCCGAATCATACTTCCAATTATAGATTTTACAAAAGGTCCACCCCCATCGAAATAATACAGTGGCCCAGAGTTTCGTCTCTTCCGCGGCTGTGTCCCCACTTAAAAGCAGCAGAGCATGTTACATAAATTCAGAAATACCTTGTAGACTCGGCGGACGTGGGTGCCGCGATAACCTCCGGATTTACTAATAAATTATCGTTCGGTTCGGAGATAGAAAATGTTTACGCGTCGGCCAACGTCAACGCCGGCTTCCTTTCCTCCAATTTCCGTGGAATCGACTTTCCATCGTGCAGCCAGTTCCGCATCGATCCCACGGAAAACAAGCTTGCCAGCGAGGCAACGTTGTTATTTAAAATAAGAACCCCATCACTATCTGTGAAGAGGGTATTTAATTGTGAGGGGGGGGAAAGGTTGTTGAAAACCTACAACTGTTTCCGCTTTGATTAATTGCAAACTTATCGGTTGGACAACATAAGCTTCATAATAATATTAACTCTTGCCCGGATATTGTGGCATTTTGGCCCAAAATCGAGCCAGAAATCCCCATTCCTCCTTTATTAATGTCTTATTTAAATAACTAATAACCGTCAATAATAAATAATAGTAATAATTTCTTCATTTTATTCTCTTTATTTTTAATTTTTTTACTGTCGAAGTTTAATGAGTTCTTAAAATATTAAAGCGTAGTAATTAAACGAACCGAGTTTTATTTCTGCATGCTCGTTTCTGGTAAATTGGGTTAATTTGACCCAAATTTACTTATCCGTGTAACTTTACAAATTCCGTATAAGGGTTAAGAATAAGTACATCTGGACCCGCCAGCTGCAGCATTTCTAGAAATTTTCTGTGCACCCGGGACCATTACTTTTAGACATTTTCTGTGCACCCGGGACCATTACTTTTAAAAATTCCTAGTGCACGCGGAAGCGCCACTTGGGTATATAAATGAGGCCCCGATGAATCCCACGGGACTTTTGCAATAAGCAATAAGTATACTGGGTGTACCAGAAAAATGGCAACCCTGGATTAACTAAGAAGTATGAAGTTTTCGGAAAAAATGTCTCAGACGAAAGTTGTGGGATTTGGAAAGAGGCATCTAATGGTGACGTTGATTCTGATCTAAGGATTAAATTTAAAGGTCATTCCAAGGTCGATTTGATTTTTTTTAATTGGGACCTCTATTTTCGAAAACTTCAACCTTCCGAATTAGACCTTCCTGATCACACGGGGGAGGGGGTGCATCGCACCCCAGGATATAGCTTTATCAATATTGCTGCATTTTTAGACCTTGATAATAAGATTTAAAAATTTGGCGAATTTTAACCAAAAAACAAATTCGCTTTTATCTACATATATTTTTTCAAATACAAATTTACATTTCTAGAAAGAGACTATTAGAGCATGATTGTATGAGTATTACGAATGTACAATTATCGCTCAAAAGTTAAAAAATTCAAAAACACGAAAATGGTAACTGTGGGATATTTCGTGTCTGCCGTGAGTGCACGATGGAATGTAATGGTCAAAATTGAATTAACATTCTAAAAGGAGATTCTGCGATTATGGTTTATTGTTCAGACAAGGATAGATGTTCCTTTTCTGATTTAGCCGAGTGGGCACCGATATTCTTTCTCACGGCTCTCGTTGGGGCCATTCGTTCTTAACGACTTGTCTGCTACAGACGTATATTCCAAGCTCTTTCTTGATTAAAGTTTTAGATAGAAATACCAATAGTAACAGAAAAATGACGCTGAGGTGCAGTGAACCTCGTGTGAGCATTTTGTAATTTTTAACTGACTTCAAAAACGAGGGGGTTACAGATTCAACCCGTTTTTTATATATAAATAAAAGAGCATTTGAAAATTGAATGCAATTGAGAAAAATAAAAATACACTAAAAAGTGAAAAATAATTTTTTCCCTTATTTAATCTACGACTCTAATATTTTTTGAGTCAGCTCTTCATCATTTGCACTGTGTAAATCTGGCACCAACTTAAAAAATATGTATATATGTATTATATTATAAATATAATTTTTAACTGACTTCAAAAACGAGGGAGTTACAGATTCAACCCGTTTTTTATATATAAATAAAAGAGCATTTGAAAATTGAATGCAATTGAGAAAAATAAAAATACACTAAAAAGTGAAAAATAATTTTTTCCCTTATTTAATCTACGACTCTAATATTTTTTGAGTCAGCTATTCATCATTTGCACTGTGTAAATCTGGCACCAACTTAAAAAATATGAAAGTCGTAGATTAAATAAGGAAAAGTTATTTTTCACTATCGAATGCGTTTTTATATTTTTGCAGTCGGTTTTAATCTTTTTTTATTTTTTCATGTGATTATAAGAAGGCGTGGCCACAGAGGATTAAAATCTGGAGTCTTGGTAGAGAAATTGATTTGACCCCTAGGAATTTTTTCACCCAATATCATAACCCCATATTTGACCATAAAAATTTCCCCTTCTTTTCATTCCTGATGCCAAAACTAGGGGTTCCAATTTAAAAAGCTCAAATAAACCTTAGAAAGTCCTCCGAATTTGACCCTTACGTCACAGCAAAGTTCCCCAAACCCTAGAACCTTCCCCAAGTATATTTTTTTCAAAAACTACACACTTCCAAATAAATCCAAAATCCCCATTCTTCCGCTACACCCTGTATGCATTACACCGCCAAGATCCGAGTAAACTTTTCCCTCCCTCCGTCCACCGTTGCAGCCGAAACGCCCAGGCATATAAAAAGCAGGCAGTAGTTCTCGAGGAAGGCGGTGTTCCACGGGAAATCAGCGAGGCTCTCCTGAACGAGCGATCGATGGCCGCCTAGCCTGGACTCTCGACTCTCGAATAATTTTTATTTTCCCAGCGGGGCATCGGTCACGGTGTTATCGCTTCCTAAGCCAGCTGCGGCGACTCCTCGGTGACTTCGTTGGCCAGCTAAGTGTCGAGGCGAGTCGATTGAATTTCAGTGGAGCCGTTACTCCAGGCACCGGCTTCCGAAAGCGGATGTAAACAGACCAGGCGATACGTATTAGGCCACCGGACTAATCTGTTTAGGCGCATTCGACCGCCTCCGAGAGGGGAAAAACTGTTTTGCCACTTTATCTCCGGTCGGCCAGACCGGCGGGCCATGAGCTCCTGTCGCTTTAAAATGACCTGGGACATTTAAATCAGTCGACTTTCAGGGTTCCCCTTCAACGAAGCAGAGGAACGTTTCGTTGAAGCCAAGTGCTCCAAGTCGCAGTCTACGTGCCCTCCCTTTTCGTTTCGTTGCCGTTTCATCATTTTATTCGGCTTCAGTTCCGCTGCAGCTAATACCTACGCCATGGCCAGCAGCTGCATATTGAAGTTTGCTAGTCTCTCATGGGGCTTCGAACTAGGGCTGGGACTACTCGAATAATTTAATATTCGAATATTTTACAGGTATTCGAATGCTACGAATAAATTTCGAATATTTGAGTATTCGAATGTTATTATTCGAATACTATTCGAATAGCTAAGTATTCGAATCTTATTATTCGAATAGCTAAGTATTCGAATCTTATTATTCGAATACTATTCGAATAGCTAAGTATTCGAATCTTATTATTCGAATAGCTAAGTATTCGAATGTTATTATTCGAATACTATTCGAATAGCTAAGTATTCGAATGTTATTATTCATCAACAACACATCAGTATTCGAATAGTATGGTATAAAGTGAGTCAAAATTAGCTTACAAGATTTCACCTTGACAAATGAACCTAAAGAACTTGATTCATAATTCACACCATACTATTCGAATACTTAAATATTCGAATAGTATTCGAATACTGCTGTATTAAATATTCGAATAGTATTCGAATACTGCTGTATTAAATATTCGAATAGTATTCGAATACTGCTGTATTAAATATTCGAATAGTATTCGAATACTGCTGTATTAAATATTCGAATAGTATTCGAATACTGCTGTATTAAATATTCGAATAGTATTCGAATACTTCTGTATTAAATATTCGAATAGTATTCGAATACTGCTGTATTAAATATTCGAATAGTATTCGAATACTTGGATATTCGAATTATATTCGCCAAATAATTGAGCAACTGAAGTATTCGAACATTCGAATACCGATAAATTCGACAAATAGTCCCAGCCCTACTTCGAACTTATTCCACGATGTTAACGGCAGAGTTTAACACGCTCCGCGCCACCGTGGAAATTCAGAGTTTCGGTAGAACAATGATAGTGATGGGGAATGTAAATCGCGATATTTGCTTACGGATTAAGGGGTTACATCCCAATAGGTCCGGAAAAAGCATACAAGTTCAGGTATTTTTGGGGGGGAAAAATATAAGTGAAAATCATACACAGTTTTTTTCTAGTAAAGATACATTTTTTAACTATATTATTCTGAATTTTCATGGGATATTATTATTAACTAAAGGAGATATCGGCTTGGATATGAGTCGTATTTTTTAAGCATTAGCTGGTGGACAATCCCTAAGCCAAATGAAGCAACTGAAAGCAAAAATTCAAATGGATTTTAAAAATAAATAACTTACAGAAGTACTTGACGTTCTCAGAATTTTAATATTGTATTTTGGCAAAAAAGGGCGACCGTTTGAGGTTGAAATATTGAATTTCGAGGAATTTTTTTCTCTTTTTCAAGAAGACTTTGCGGGCATTTCTATTATTGCAAAATTGAAAGCAAAATTTAAAAATATGAGAACGTCAGGTACTTCTGAAAGTTATTTATTTTTAAAATCGAATGCTTAAAGAAGAAACACGTATCTCCTTTAGTTAATAATAATATCTCATGGAAATTTAGAATAATATAGTTAAAAGATGTATCTTTTAGTAGAAAAACATTGTGTATTATTTTCACTTATACTTTTTCCCTAAAAATTTCTGAACTTGTATGCTTTTTCCATACCTCTAGTTGGATGTAACCCTTTAAGTAGATGTATTACATTTTATATTCTTCGTAATTTCAGCTCCGTTTTGATTCTAGCGTAGATGTAACAATTACTGCCAGTGTCCCTATTATTACTACTTTATTTATTTTACTTAATAAACACGTAAAGTAGAAAGAATACTGTGCAAAAAATATTATTATTAAATTGGAACTATTCTTCTTCTTATTATTATTATTAAAAACTATTCTTTATACGTTACGGTTTTATTAAGCAAAATAGATGCAGTGGCAGTAATGTTGACATTTACCATATTTTCATTTCCATACGGAATTGAAAAGTGCCATTTTTCTTTCAATGAAAGTTTCACTGGACACGAAACACGAGACTGCTCTGTAACTCGGTTCGAAAATTGAGCATTTTAGTGGAAGTTTTTCCAAGTAAAATTATGAATAAAGTTCTACAGTTCCTCGTTAATACAAATAGCTACTACAATAACGAATTTTACATTTCTATTACATGTTGTACGTTTACTATATTACACGTGGGCCAAGTGAACCGTGTTAAAATTTCGTACAACTGAGCCATTATGGAAAAGTTTCTACTGAATTGAGCTATGTGGATCGGATAACAAAGGGAACTGAAAATTCTCCAGTTTCACAGGAAACTGAAAATGAAATTCGGAAATCCGTAATTTATAAAACGAAGCTCTTTGACGTTTATTATTCAACATTCTGTTAGCCCTTTACAACACCATATTACTTTGTAAAAAGTAGAAACGTGCCACGATATCTGCATCTCGTGTTGCACATTCGAATAACAAACCGTTATTTTAAAGCTCAATGTTGATTAAATGGAATCGAAATGCTCCTGTTAATCCATGCTCAGTATTTAATAGCAATGGCGCAGGGACTTCGGTTGCTGAGGATTAAATGAAAATGTCCCCAAACAATTGCAACCACTACATTTTGATATGCCGAACACGTTATGCCGTTTTTAACCCGCCGAAAAAAATGGCATCGCCTGTAATCCTTGCATTCCTTTGCCACTCGACAGCGTCATTAACGGGTTCCCGCTGCCGGATGGGGGGCCCCTACCGGAAATGGATTGTATGCCACAGTTTGCGCCGGGCTCGAGAGCATCTCTGCCATCCAGAATATCGTTCCGACGATGTGCATTTTACGCACTTGACGATGATCGACAGGAACAACGCCCACGCTGCGACCTCTGCACCGCGTCGGGTTTTCGAGTGGAAGGTGAACCTTTTTACAATACATTAATGAACCTCCATCAAATATCAAATTTCTTTCCATTTTCGAGAAACAGGGCTGATACAGGGTCGGTAGAGTTTGGAATAAAAATTGTTACGCGATCGTTGAAACTCCTTTGTTTATTGAGAAGTAGGTAAAAATAAAGGAAGGACTATTTTTATTATTTAATTTTTGTATTACAAACTTGGAATATTTAATAAGCAGTTAATAACACCTTATCATAGGTCTGTCCTGGCTTGAGAAAAAATCGCTTATTTTTAAAAGCTAATCTTTATTAAGTTTATACTAGAAGAGTGAATATTTTTAAATTTTTAATTAAATTGACTTTTTCAACTTTTACACTGCTAATTAAGTGACGAATAGGCAAGGTTCACCATTCCTGCTGTTTTGCAACCCAACCCTAATCAGAGTCCCACATAATACCCAAACACTGTTCAACGATTTCACACAAAGTTGCATCCTTGAAATTAAGGGGGAATTCTCATGTAACAGCCCTGGAATTTTATGAATTTTTTTTTTAAAAAAACTATTGTTAATTTTGCATTAAACTCTTTTGGGATTTAAAGAGGCATCTTTATACTTGTTGAATTTTTTTTCTATGTCAATACTTCTTATTATTTATAAATTATTGTGGAATCGTGTTAAACTCTTCGACGATGTTCGCGTGAATAGTAGCACCTGCCACAGTCATCTGATTTCAAAAAGAAGAAAATTTTCTTAAAGTTAAATAATTTACGCTGGGACTGAACCTAAAATTTTAATTTCAGTTTTTATTTATAACATTTTTCTTCGTCGACGTAAAGAATAATATGAAAAAATTGCCTAAGGGGAAAACTTACTTTTTCTTTCAAACGCTATAACTCTTTCAGTTTTTCATTTTTTTTCTTTAAACTGGACCAATCCCAGCGTAAACTATCGAACTTTAAGAAACTTCTGTGTTTCTTGCAATCAGATGACTGTGATGGGTGCTACACATCCCCCAACAGTGATATTACATCATCGAAGAGGTGGACAAGATCGCACAATAATTGATTAATTATTAATAATAAGAAGGATCGACATAAAAAAAATATTTTCTGCAAGTTGAAAGATGCCTCCTTATATCCCAAAAGAGTTTAATCCAATATGACCAACAGTTTTTTTTTTTAAAAAAATCTTAAATATCAGTCACTTTTGGGGCTGTTAGACGAGAATCCCCCCTTAAACGTTTGTAAATTATCTCCGATAAAAATATGTTGTGCGGTACGTGCCATCCCCTAGAGAACATGAAACGAGAAACCAATCCTCCCCACCACCCTCTGCTCTGAAAGCAATATAACGATCGCCGAGTCTGCTCCCCTCCCCTATTTTAAATCCTCGAAGAATTTTTCTAAAGAATTCAGCTGCTTCGAAAACAAGCATTATCGCGATCTGTTTGCCAGTTAAAGTCCGTGTTGCTTTGCGCGCTGTCTCGCCTCCGCGACGATTAGTCAGACAATTTTCCATTCAAGCCTGTGTATCTGCCCTGCCGAATTATCTGGGGGACGTGTTTACGCACGAACGTCCGCGTAATCAATTCGCGGAGACGTTGCCATGATATAGGAAAGCACTTGTGTTTTGAAGCTAGAACTAATCGTGAGTAAGAAACTTTATTTTAAACATCAAACACGCTTTGCACTCCGGGAGAGACGCGCGATGGATCCGAGAGAAGTGGGAGAAGTGTCGCGCTGCCATTTTGGTCGCTGATAAATTTGTGTGGAAGTAAAATAGAATTTTCCTTTTTCCTAATACGTTTATCTCGTCTTTTAAATTAACAATCATTTTTTTCCATTACTTTGGTCAACATTTCGAGCGAAATCACTGCGATTTCTTCGCGAGTGTTATTTTTTAGTTGCTAAATTGTTTGAGGTTTATTTACATACACCTTTTCTTTCAAAACACCCCACAAAAAATAATCGCGAGAAGTGAAATCCGTGGATACGATTTTTTTTTTAAATTCACGCTGCGTTGCGATAATTGACTTGTTATTTTTAATGAAAATTATAAATTTATCAATTTCGCACGTTCATGCAACTATAGAAGAGTCAAAACCAAACTGACAGCAAACTGCATTATAAAAAAATGGCCCCAGAAATAAATGGCACCGTTTGCAGAGACAAATCACAGATGGAGAAAGTTCGTCTAGATTCTGGTGGGACGAAGTGGTTCCGCTTCGAGGGTGATCGATCCTTTTGTGACCATCGTGGGTCACTTCCTTTCTCCTCAGGATCGAACAGGTTGCCCTCTTTCCATACTTCCGCCGCGAGCCGCTTGTCCGCGAGATCAAAGGGAGCCGCGGCGTATCGTTGGAAATCGTGTTGCGGATCCTTTGCTCGCGTTTTCGAGGGGATGCCAAACAACCAACTCACCCTTTCCCTCGTTTGCACGCTCTTTGTGCCTTTGATCACTTGCCTCGTTGACAAGCTCCAACGCAGTTATCCTTGTGTCAACGTTTAAGGGGCGAAAGAAAATGGCGGTGGGGGTGGTCTCGTTTCAGAACTACAGTAGAACGTGACATCCTGTATGCGCCATTCTTGTGGGGAAGACTTGAAGGGTGTTTGTTAATTTTGCCCGTTTTTTTTTTGGTTCTTTCAATGTTTGCTTAATTGTTGATTTAAGATTCTTTATAGTAGTGGCGCGAAACTCATACATCGATTATAAATAATTTTATAGGATGATATATTTCGGTAAAGTCTCTATAAATAACGCTGGTTATAACTAATATTCATTTATTTATTTACAATTAACGGGGAAGTCCCATTTTCTGACAGAAGGGGATGAAAAGGACACAGAGTAGAGACACAAGCGTTACTGCTAAAAGAAATACAGAAAGTAGCAGAAAAAATATAAAAGAGAATAATAATAATGTCTTAAGTCCTATTTACGCATTTTTCAGAATTTTTAATCGGCAATGAAAGTAAGTGTAAAATGTTAAGTGTAAATGTTTTTCCTAAAGTCTTAATCGTCCTTTTAACTATATTTACAAATTTTTTTGTCGTGAAAAAAAATTAGTATGACACGTCTGTATGAAGAGATGAAGATTTTGAGTTTTGCCAGGTGGTTGCCATGACTCTGTCCTTCGTAGGCATCTGAAACAAATGATTAATGAAAAATTTTATTCAGCAAGAATATGGTTATTATCTGAATCGAGATTATTTATTGAAATTAATATTTCGCAAAGTGGTGCCATGTTGAACAGACAAATTCGTTTTTTCTGGCTGACTTTTCTGTTCAAGATGGTGCCATTTTGTGAAAGATTAATTTCAATGAATAATTTCGATTCAGACGATAGTAAAATTCTTAAGGGGGGCTGCAGCCCCGGGCCTCACTTTCCGGGGGCCCCGTTCTAAGCGATTAGCTTACTCTGTCTTCATTGGAAATATTGTCTATGAGTTTCACAGCTTCAAATTTTATGTTTTTATTTTAAAATTTCATGGTTTAAACCTCCTTTAGGATATCTATTTAAAGTATTACAATTTTTTAAAGTTATATATTTTTAGACATATACACGGCATCCCATTTGAAATTTCGCACGCAATTACAGTGAATTCTCGTTACATGAGAATTTAAATTCGTTATTGTTTAAATTTGTTTCGAAGGTTTGACAGCCCCGGGCCCCGAAAATCTTAACCCGGCCCTGCCACTAGCTTTAAATGCGGAAAGTGATTCATGGAAGAAATCAATCTCGATTCAATGCAAATTTGCCAGATTGCAAAATTCAGATCCGTTTTTTAAACGTAATATTTAAAAAAAAAAACGGAATTTTTTGGAATTTCTTTGCACATCGGTATTCTTTATTAGAAAATACTCAACTTTGCCGTTTACACCGTTCTCCTAGCTCTAGTAGTTTCCAAGATATTCGACCAAACATGTTTCTCGCCCTGAAATTTGAGACCCGTTTTCACCTTTTCAACGCGAACGTCAGCCGATGAAAGGAAATACCTGTCAAGTATTTTTGATAAATCTACATTCTACCAAACTCGCATGGAAATCGGCGATTGTCACTTCAATGTATTCCCTTGTAAGTCGATGCGACGGGGCGTGAATTATTTAACAAGGGATGCTCGGCAACAGGAGAATTCCAATAAATTTGAAACTTGTCAGAAATGGATGCTAGTAATTAATAACGCGATGCTAGTAATTAATAACGTAACCATTTCTGGTTTCGATAATGAAACGGTCCGGGGGGTGAAACCACCCCCTCGAGGAAATTCTGAGTTTTCGCATTATTATCGTGAATATCTACGAAACCGTAAAATAATATATGTTTCAGTCTCCTTCTGTTGGAATTTGTACCTCGGAGTGAAAATGGCAGACTGTTTTGGGCAGAGATACTACGAAGTTCTTATCAGGGAGATACCTATAAAGAGGATGTTAGCAGAAAGCTGACAAAGGGACAATAGTATCGTTTGGGCATTGTGACGTTTGGAAATTTCTTTTTCGCATTTCTGAAAAATTTATGCTTCACTGTCTTATCTGTGCTCCTCCTCATTCTTGGCCCCCAAAAGAAAGAAACACCTTTGCCTTGTTTTATTTCAAGTGGAACGCTCGCGAATCCTTCCCTGCGATTTTATTGAATGGGCATGCGAAAGTTGGTAAATGTATATTTAGCATCTATGAAATCGTGACATCATCTCGCATTCGCTGGAAAGTTTTCCATTATTTTTTTTTTTAACTTACGATATCGGCGGTCACCGAGAAATGTCACAATTTTGCTTCGTCATTTTTCCCAGAATTCGCCTACTCCATTTATTCGCCACTATTAGGCGTTATCTGCGCGAGTTACAAATCTTTATAAACACTGCAACAGTATCATAAACCGGTTAAATATTTTTCGATAGCGATGGAATAACTGATGCACAGCGAAATTAACTCTACACCCATATTTCTGTTTCTCCCTTTTTTTTTAATACATAATTAATACAGAATTTTGCATAAACGTGTGATAATAAAGAATAGACACGACACTTTTAACTTTCGTTCCATTTTTATGGTTCCTTAACTATGCTTCTATTTATTTATTTATTGCATTGTTACGTAAGAAGGTAGTTTCACTAAATTGCAATTTGTCATCCTTGATTGATATTATTAGACTTGAGAAGCTCCGATAGCACTCGACGTTTATTGTGTTTTCTAACGAACGTTAAACAATCGGTCGCGTTGTGTCGGTTTTATCGACGAAGGAAACTGCCATTGCCATTTTTATTGTTTGCCCCAATATGTCGATAATTTTACAATTATCGACATATTTTAATAGCAACTTCTGGTGCATCGTTGTTTCTTACTCTGATACTAAGTCACAAACAACTCCATGTGAACTTCGAGTATAATCTCTGGAAAAGTCTTATCTACTTTTCATGAAATTTATCGAACTCTTTCGTTCAGAATTGATAGAAATTATGGTTATACTGTGTACTGTAAGTTACAATTGCGGGTACATTAATGGGGCCATTGCTTCGCGATCTTTTCTGACCTCCAGAGTTTCATTTCGGTGGAATTTCTGAAAGTGGGAAATACTGCAAGTCTAGGGTAACAATATTTCTTCTACCAGAAATCATTGGGTTGGATAGTTTTCGAATTGAAAGCTCCCTGCTTTTGAAATTTCTCAAACAGATGATTGGTTATTTAAAAAATTCATCAGATACAAAAATCTGAAAACTTATTAATTTCGAAAATTCTCACAGCTGTAATAAGCCTTATCTATTAAAAATTGAAAACTCCCTTCGACCCGGTCGATCAGCAAATTTTATTCCTAAAAGAAAATGTCGAAGAATTTGTACACATTGTATCTTTTGAATGCAGAAGCCCCAATATCCGAGAGCATCGTGAGTTACGCAACAGTTGTCAGGGTTATCGGGACGATTTTTCAGTTACAATTTCTGTGCATTCAGAGTCGGTTGCGCAACCATCTTATTTCCGCGAGCTTCGACCACAATAACCCAAGAAAAACGAGACCGTTTAGTCGGCAGCTCGGAGATTGTAATCGATTTCGCTGGAGGCTTGCGTCACGGCATCCATTTCGTGCAGTAAAATACAAATAAATCCACTCATCATGTAAACGGCTATTAAATGGAACAATACGCTCTTTAGCCAATTTTAAGGCGTTGCGAAAATTTTGAAAAATTTGAGCATTTTCTGGTAATTTTGGAAATATTGGACATTTTCTGAAAGTTTGAATTTTTTCAACATTTTAAAATTCTTTTAAATTTTGAAAATTTTTAAAAATTCTGAGAATTTTGAAAATTTTTAAAAATTCTGAGAATTTTGAAAATTTTTAAAAATTCTGAGAATTTTGAAAATTTTTAAAAATTCTGAGAATTTTGAAAATTTTTAAAAATCTGAGAATTTTGAAAATTTTAAAAAATCTGAGAACTGAAAATTTTTAAAAAACTGAGAATTTTGAAAATTTGGAGTCTCGAAAATTTTAAAACATTGAAAATTTTGAAAAGTTTGGCAAATTTTAAAAAATTGAAAATTTTGAAAGGTTTGGCAAATTTTAAACATTCTGAAAGGTTGGCAAATTTTTTGGGAAGTTTGTAAATTTTAAAAATTTTGAAAGGTTTAAAATTTTAGAAATTTTGAAATGTTTAAGAATTTTACAAATTTTGAAAGGTTTGCAAAATTTTAATAATTTTGAAAGGTATACAAATTTAAAAAAAATTTAACCCTTTCAAAAGTTTTAAAATTTTGAAAGGTTTGAAAATTTTAAAAATTCTGAGAATTTTGAAAATGTTGAGTTTTGAAAATTTTAAAAAATTCTGAAAGGTTTGCAATTTTTTAAAGGTTTGAAATTTTTTAAAAACTCTTAAATGTTTGCAAATTTTTCAAATTTTGAAAGGTTGGAAAACTATGAGATTTTTAAAAATTTTGAGATTTCTGAAAATTTTCAATATTTAAAAAATGAAAAATTTTGAAAATTTTTAACATTTGTTCGGCCTAAAGGAGCGTTAACTTTGGAATTTTGCGTTCCAGCAAACAATTGACTTTCATTCATTTAAAGGTGATTTGATACACCGAAGTGTTTACAAGAGAAATGTGATAAAAGATTTTCTCCTTATTAGACGATGCACAGCGATTTGAAAGCGGACACCCGATGGGGTGGAATTTCCATTTTCATATCCTTCGCCCGTCGTTTTGCTATCATTGTTCTGATGGGATTCTTTAAGTCACAGCGATATCGGGTCGGATTGTATTCGTATCACGATACATTCCTTGACGTCACTGCAGGCATAAATCAACGCGAAGGATATCGAGCAGTGACGTAATCGGACATCCGTGATCCGAATGTTTGCGGGAAATATTAAATGCTAGAGGTACGCACGGGTGTCTGACCACATTAGAATCCAATCCTTCGTGAAATTTGATTTAACGACCGAGAGGAACAACAAATTTTTACGTAGGTGGTACAGCTCCAGTGGGTTGGATAACAAACGTGAGGAATCTTTTATTTTTGTGGTGGAATATACAGTGAATATAACTACGGTATATTAAATTGTATGTCGTAAAGGAAAATTTAAGGAGACACTTTTATATTTTATGTAATTGGTGTTGTTTGTAGTATTCGTTACTGATTGTGAGTAAATAAATAGAAATTGTTATAATGTTGATGCAAAGGTGATCATAATAGGGGTTGAAAGAATTTTAATTACTGGCGTTTGTATGTAGTTGATGTCGTTATGATTACATATTACTTTCTTTCAATTCTGTGTAAAAATAATGCCTTTGTTATACTTTATTGAAGTATGAGACAGAGTGAATCGTCGTTCTGTTGATTCAGCGTATAACAGGGGCAGCATGATTTTAAAAAATAATAATAACAGTGCAGACAGGAATGAGAGAAGAAGAAGCATAATAAAAATTCATGAACGAGTAATTGGATTAATCTTGGGAGTAATGGTTTCGTGGAAAGCTCTTTGTGGCTCATTTGACAAAAGAAAGGGTGAGAAATGGTCGAATCTTACCAAGTAGGAGTTTGAAATACTGGGTGACAGTGTACGAAAAGCTGGTGTAATCAATTTTGTCAGATGGATAGGTGCATAAATAAAGAGTTAAGAGAGAATTGTGTTAGGATACGAAGACAGATAGAGTGGTATTACTAAAACCTTTCATTTATTAAAAACTTCGAAGCTTTCCGAATGGAATATTGTTATGGTTGAAATTTTTTAATTGAGTTCTCCGTAAACTGAAAATTATTAACTTGAGAGCTCATCAAATTGAAAATCATCGAACTAAGATCTCTACAAAATGAAAATGACCGATTTGAGAACATTTCAAATTGAAGATTTTTCAAGTTAAAAATCTTCAAATTGAGGATTCTGCGAATTAAAAATTCTCCAGCTGACAACTCTTCGAGTTGAAAATTCTCAAATCGGGGAATTTCGAATTAAAAATTCTCAAAATTGAGAACTCTACAAGTTAAAAATTATTAAATTAAGAAATTTTCGAATTGAAAATTACTAAATTAAGAACTTTTTGAAATGAAAAGTACAAAACTGAGAATTCCCTAAAGTAAATATTTCCAAGTTGAGAACTCCACAACTTGAAAATTACAAAGTTAAGAACCTCTCGAATTGAAAATGATTAAATTAAGAACATTCCGAATTGAAAATTACTAAATCAAGAACTTCTTGAATTAAAAACCCCAAAACTGACAATTCCCTAAATTAAATATTCCCAGGTTGGGAACTCCACAGCTTGAAAATTACAAAATTAAGAACCTCTCGAATTGAAAATTACTAAATTAAGAACCATTCAAACAGAACAGTACGAAACTGAGAATTCTCCAAATTAAAATTTTCCAAATTGAGGACCCTTCGGATTACAAATCCACAATTCTTCAAATTCTTCAAATTCACAATCCTTCAACTTACAATTAGTATTCTTCACAGCACCATTAGACAAGTCACCAATTAAAAATTCTAAAAGTTTTCAAATTCAAACCACGATATTACCAGCATTCCAAATTGTTGATTCCCAAACCAGAAACCGTACAAACCTCAAAATTGGATGAAAACCACTAAAAAGAAACCACCATTCGAAATTTAGCAACCATCCCCGCAACCTCTGACTGTTTCACCAAATACTCACGCCGCGATGCAAGCTGCCAGTTACAAGATAATGGACGGCGTTGGATGTCGAAAACCAATAAGCTGAACGTTAATAACGTTCCCACGTAGGGTTGAACAACGTGGGCGGTGGAATTAACAATAACAAGCCACCGTGAATTAATATGCAACTGGGGAACTACGTTAACGAAGAACTTTTGGCACAGGTACTATTCGACACCTAAATCCACTTCAAACAAACTCTGGACTAAATCAGAGTCTCTCGTTGTACATGCTCAACAACTCGCCTGATCAAAATTCATCACACCTCTCCCACCGCGAAACGAAAACTCCACTTATTCTCCACGTCACAACGAACAATTATGCATACGATTATGCAGACCACCGTCTCAAAAGTATCAGAGCTTTATCCGATTTCAATGGGGTTATCTCGCTCGAACGAAATCCTTTCCTTGAACTGCAGGTAGAAATAAGCGGGGTTGTACGTATAGAAAGAACTTCCCTCCACCTGTTGACTATCGTCGCCGTTCAAGAGGACGATTCTTTTAATAAAAGGTTTCGAAGCGTCTCCTCCTGAAAGGGTGGCGCGCAATAACGGAGTCAAAGGCACGCTCATTTCCTGCCAGTTCCCTCTGAAACAATATGATCCCACTTTGCGTTCTGCGGAGCCATTTGAAAATTGTTTCTCAAGGAAACCCCATTTTCATCCTTCTCGTTTCGAGAAGAATTACTTGTACATTTATAGATCGGTGGATGAAATATATTTTGGCGGGGCAGATATTCCGGATTCCTGAATTTGCATTGCGCAATTGTGCAACGATGGTGTCTGAAAACAATTATAAATACCGTGGATGTTGGCCTTGTGCGCGGTTAGATAGTTTCAGAAAAGAAAATGGAAAAGTGGAAGGAATTAATGGGACCTAATGGGGAAACACGTGCGAGGGAACACGGTCACGAAGCAGGCGTATCGTTTATCGAGGAGCATTGAAAAAAATAGCTTTTATTTAATACGTTCCTGAATTATCTCGTCGACAAGTGGAGGCTGCAGACGTAAACAATTGAAATTACACTGCCACGCTTTTTTAGAGATGTCGATAGTACGCTGATGTATTTCGAAGCTCAAACTTTATTTATCTATTTGTATTTAAAAAAACCCTTTGGTACATCAAGAATAAAGAAGACCAGTAGAGGAGTAATACATAAAAGTGGAAACTCGAAAATGAGCAAAATAAAGGAAAAAGGAAATAGTGTAAGGATAGAAAATAATTTTAAAAAGAATAAAGTACAATGAAAGTAAATAGAAGTTCTTCGCTGAGGAACCTCTTCAATTTTCATAGATTCCCCACCCTAGTACTTCACTATTCCTCGATCGAAGTGCGAACTTCGAGCTCTTCCTGAAGACAGCTCGGAAATTTCAGAAGAAGAGCTCCAACGAATCCTTGAGACTACGTTGTGCTCGCGATCCCCCAAAGTAACACCCCCTTTTGAAAATCGAACCTGCGTCTGACGCGCACGTGAAACTTTTTTCATTCTAATTCCAATCCTGCAGCGGTATTGTTAGCCCACGTGTTGGGGCAGAATGCCCAGACACGAGGCAAAAATATCGATTGGGGCGTCTGAAAGAGCTGTCGGGAACGCGTGCGAACTTTGCCATTAGAGGGCCAGCCTCGTGGATGATGAAATGCTCAATTATCCCGGCAGGCCATTCGAAACCGCGCAGCCCGAGCTAGGCAAACAGCCGCTAAATTGAATTTGCGTTCGCAGCTCGGGGCGTCGCGACCGATAAATTTTTCCTCCCATGGAAATGTCGACGTGGCTGGGAAACGCGTGAACACGCATTTCCCGGCGACTCCTGGACATTTATGCGCGAGATTTCTCGCTGCGGGGCGCGGCCGGGTTGAAATAAGGGTTGAAGGATACTTAAATGCTCGCGTAAAATACGTGGGAAGGTTGAGAGGAACAACCACCCGCTCTTAATGCGAAATCAATAATATTACGCTGATACGATTATCAGCAGAAAATGAGTGGCGATTTACTAGGAAATTATGTGCCACTGTATAATGAATCTGTCGGCGACTTGAATGGCGAATTTGATACAGGATTAATCGGGATGCGATTAATTTACTCGTTGACAGTGAAACAGACGCGTGTGTCTATTTAATTAAACTCTCCTATTGGGACGGCTCGGAAATGTCCGCCGTTTAAGCTGTAATTATTTATACGTCGATCATGGTGATTTTACAAATTTAGGTGGTAGGTACAGTCAGTTTCAGTTGCTTGGTTCGTCCGACTGACAAGGGGAATTAGGCAACCCCAAAATTATAAAATTTTGTGTGCAAGGCGAACCTAATTTTCATTGGTGCCGTAGTGCGGTTCTAGAGGGTGAAATTAGGGCTGGGACTATTCGAATAATTTAATATTCGAATATTTTACAAGTATTCGAATGCTACGAATAAACTTCGAATATTTGAGTATTCGAATGTTATTATTCGAATACTATTCGAATAGCTAAGTATTCGAATGTTATAATTCGAATACTATTCGAATACATCAGTATTCGAATAGTATGGTATGAAGTGGGTCAAAATTAGCTTACAAGATTTCACCTTGACAAATGAACCTAAAGAACTTGATTCATAATTCACACCATACTATTCGAATACAGCATTCACACCATACTATTCGAATAGTATTCGAATACTTAAATATTCGAATAGTATTCGAATACTTAAATATTCGAATCGTATTCGAATACTTGGATATTCGAATTATATTCGCCAAATAATTGAGCAACTGAAGTATTCGAATATTCGAATACCGGAAAATTCGACAAATAGTCCCAGCCCTAGGTGAAATCACCCCTTGGAATAAATGCAGAATTTTCTTTGTCGTGGAATATTTCGAGAGCGGTGAGAGATGTTGGAAAGAAATTTAAACAAAAGTTACACCATTGTTTTACATCTACAAAACTGCGTAAAAATAATTATTAAAAAATTCATACTTTTCAAGTTACCCTCGCCACCAATCCTTCATTCGATAATTATTTTCACTCAGTTTTGTAGATATAAAAAGTGATGCAACATTTATTTAAACTTCTTTTCGATATCTCTCACCGTTGAGATATTCCCCAAAAAAGAAAATTCTATATTTTTTCAAGGGATGATTTCACCCCCTAAAATCGCACTATGGCGCAAACAAAAAATAAGTTTCTTGTTACGAATGAGCTACTCTACTTGCACATAATTTTCTGAATTTTCGGGTTGCCTAACTTCCCTTGTGAATAAATAAACTGCTATCATCAAGTTCAATTCTTTCGAAAGTCACTTTCATATACAGAGGATGTTTCATATGCGGGGGTGCAAGCGAAAGAGTGGTCATTTTACGTAGAAAATAATTCTTTATTGCACCAGTAGACATTACCAAAGTAACAAGAAGATAAAAAAAAAACAAATACATGTAAGAAACCAAGAAAGAGAATGCAAATGGTGAGGTCACTTAGAACTACTTAAAACTAATATATTAGTTGTTGCGAAAATCTCCATAATTTCTTTAACGAAATTTATTTATTTCGCACACAGAATTTTTATCGCAAATATTTTCGTTCTCTTCCTACAACATTCTTCCACCTTTCGGGAGAGATGGATTCCCCGTCGAAAGAATCCCTCCCTTTCGGAGGCGATCCATCTAAAATCGGCGAAACTTTCGCGAACCCCTAATACCACTTAATTCGTCTCGCTGGTGTCCGTCAAATAAACGGAGAAAAATTCTTGCCGTCTTAACGAGCCGTGCGCAAGTTGTAAGTAGAGTTATAATTTTAACTCTACGTATCCTTGGAGGCCGTCGAAGTTGGCCAGTAATTACAAAGACCCTGATATGTGCCTAGGACACGTTCCAGGATTAGTCCTAGCTGGTTTCAATTCATAGGAAATCCAGCGACGGCCAGAGAAGCGCAGTAAGGGTGCTCCACCCCTTGGCGCCGGGGGATTGCAAGAATTGAGAACACTCATCCGGGAGATTCGAGGAAGATAAAGAAAGCCTGGCATCCTCTGGCTGAGAATTAAGGGGGTCTCCTAGTGTAACGAAGCATTTTCTTTGCGTTATTTCGGAATTTTTTATGAGAAGCTTGTAAATGTTATTGCTACCCGGTTTATTTCTCCATACTTATCTATATTTCCATTACGTTTTCAATTTTTTTTTAGTACGAAAAGATTAAAAGTAATTCAAGTGGACCACTTTGAAATTGCTTTTGAAAAAAGCGGTGCCCATACGGTGTCCACTATTGGACGGTTTCTGATCATCGGAAACAAAAAATTCAAAAGGATTCCTGATTTGTATGGCCTTGTCTATAGTCGGTACCAGAATGAAAGAAAGGTATTGAAAATTTAAAAAATTACGGCACTCTGAAGATTGAGTTTCGATTTTCACACATTTCTTCGACTTTCTGCGGCTGTCAAAATGAAGAAAATTAAATATTTTTGACACAATTGTGGTAGGGACGACAGCCACACGTGTGCTGAAGATGTATGCAGAAGTTGACTTTAATTGGTCTAGTCAATCTTGAGATATCGTCGACACCAGTTCGAAAAACATAGTTGCAATAAAAACGTGTTTAAAGATTGAGCTGTACCGATACCTATATTTCAAAGCCTATAACTCTATAAGTATTATGAATTGGGCAATATCCTTTTGCACACATATTTCCCATAATAGATACTTGTAGAAAATTGAAAAAAGAAAAATTCAATTTTTTTACTCGTTACACTAGAAGACCCCCTTTAGGGATTATACCTAGTCAGGCGACTGAAAAGGGGGGAATGTTTGTGATTTTTTTTTTAAATAGCGGGATCATATATTTTTACAAAACATTTTGCACTTAAAAGAGCAACATTTAAAGAACATTTGGTAATTTTTTCGTAGAAAAATATTTACGTTTATAATAAAGTAACAACCAGAAATAAGCAGAATTTCGAGATAAATTCTTAAAAAAAAAGATAAAAAATATTTTCCTTACAAGAAATCGATAAAATCGTATTTTTCATCATAAAAATTGTATTATTTTTTTTTTCGAAAATCTGCTTCCAACACATCTTAGGGAATGGTTTTATGTATGGCTCATTAAATTTTCATCCAAATCATTGGAGCGGTTTTCGAGATTTTATGTACACCATCAAACGGTGCACCGCGTACACGCCATAACGTTTTTACTCACAACTTTTATGTACATAGAGGTATTTAGACTTTTCTTTTTTTGTGTTAAAGCTTATAGAATAACGAATAAAACTAGAGAAAAACGTTGTCTCTATTGTTATTTATCACCTTACAATTTGCGTTTGAAGAAAGGCCTGTTTTAGGACTGGCGAGGGTGACCTACCCCCTTAACCGAGCATCCCACGACGGCTCTCGGAAATATCTTCGCGCAGTATATTTCCTACACCTTCGTATAAGCCTGTTTAGTGCTTAACCCACCCTTCTCACTGCACCGTACGGTTACAGTCGGATTATCTCCGCTTTCCTTGGACTTTTCTGACGGTTTATTATATCGCCTTCGTTTAACTAGGCAGTCGCTTTTGTCGAGAACGAAGCATTTCTTTTCATTTAATTACAAATAAATAAATTGAAGCTGAGACTTGTTCCTTGACACAATGTTTAGTAACATCGTAAGCTTTAAAAAACCATGTTTCTCTAGTCACAAATATGCATAATATATGACGTTATAAAAAAGTTTCTTTTGTTTTCAACGGTAACTCAAAAACGGAGGTTCCATTCGATTCAAATCAAATTCGAGTACGTTGATTGAATTCAATAAAAACTCTTATTCTTTATGAAAAGGAACTAAAATCTCATCTTTGTCGAACGAAAAACGCAGTTTTTTTGAAAATTCGCCATTTCGTAGCTGTCATTTTCATAATTTTATTTTGCTTCTTTTATAAGTTCAGTGAAAAACGAAAGGTCTTCTGAAGTAGAATTCGCAAGTAGATCGCTGAATTTCGTTTCGTTTCTTCCTCGAAACTTTTTTAAAATGTCCCTTTACTGAACTATCTATAGTGTCATCTATAATGCATATTTTTGGCGAAACAAACATGTTTTTTTTAAAGCTAATGATGTTAATAAACAACATGGCTCAGCTTCAGTTTCGTTCTGTGTAATTAATTGAAAAGGAATTCTTCTGCCAAGTGCCCTTAAGCGCATTGGATTCGTGCCGCTCTGCGAGATGGTCGTCCCAGAAGAAATCGGGGGTGGATTTGAGTAGGCGGCTTGCTCGCATGTTTTTCATTCACTTCTGCGGTATAATTATTTTCTCCTACGCTAGACGTTGTCCGAGTGACGTTGCAACCGTAGTTGGTCTTCTTACTTGCGCGTGGCTACTAATTCTAGGAGCGTGCGAGTACTCGATTTATTCGAGCCGAGCGGAGCGTTTAAATTTTCACCGCTGCTTGAAATCGACCAACTGTTTGAAAAAAAATCAAGCCACTTGAAAAACTCAAAGGGCTCGAAGAATTCGAACCCTCGTAAGACTTCGAGTTACTTAAAGATACTTTACAGGCGCGAAAATTTTTGGAGTACTCGAATATATTCGAGTTACTCGTGAATATTCGAATCACTCGTGAATATTCGAATCACTCGAATTACTTTGAGTTACTAGCGTTTATATATATTTCTTCCTTACAGTTAGACTAGTATTTCATAGTAAATACACAAATATTCGAGTAACTCGAGTAATTCGAATATTTAGGAGTAACTCGAGTAATTCGAATATTTAGGAGTAACACGAGTAATTCGAATATTCACGAGTAACTCGAGTAATTCGAATATTCACGAGGAACTCGAGTAATTCGAATATTTACGAGTAACTCGAGTAATTCGAATATTTACGAGTAACTCGGGTAATTCGAATATTCACGAGTACCTCGAGTAATTCGAATATTTACGAGTAACTCGAGTAATTCGAATATTCACGAGTAACTCGGGTAATTCGAATATTTACGAGTAATTCGGGTAATTCGAATATTTACGAGTAACTCGAAAGTTGCAGATCTCTTCGAATATATTCGGGTTCTTCGAAAAAATTTCTTACGAGTAGCTCAATTTTTTTCAAACAATTCGTCGATTTCAATCAGCGAGGAAAATACAAACGCTCGGTTCAGCGCGAGCAATCGAACGGAGTTCAGCTGAGCTCGTAAATTCCGGGTACTCGCACACCCCTAAGTAATTCAGTCCAGTCCATTACCAAACGCATGCCAAAACTTACTTCGCGAGATGAGTATTGCGAGTGGCGATATTAGCTGCTAGGCAATATTAATTCCACTTACTCTACGGTTTCTGAAACGCTAGCGTTGGATTAAAAATATTATGTCGCGAAATTGATCTTGACCTCGAAATTCAAGATCCAATTCCTTTTATTTTTAATGTAATTTACTCAGTGGGAGAATAAAAAGTGTCAGAATTCGAAGTTGTTTGAAGTATTCTTTGGAACATAGTTCTTTTGACGCTTTTTTTCGCCGTAGTGAATAAAAAAACGCTACAATAAAAAAATTCACCCTCAATTTCGAAGTTAAAGTCTTTTTTTCACAGACCTCCAGGGGTGTAGAATTGCCTGTGCGAATCATGATGTAGAATTTTCTTACACCTTGTACAAAATTCTGCTACTGGTGCAAGTAAAGGGTAAGAGAGAAAAAACAGGGAATGCCACAAAACAGCTTTATCAGGAAAATTATGTTTTAATACTTTGGTTCGTCAGTAAAGGAACAATGTCTTCTTAAATAATTTCACGTTTTATCTTACGGAGGTATTTGTACTTTACAACCCTTTGTGATTCGACAATTCTGTAGTCCAAGTTGCCACCATCAAAATATGCTATAAATCCCAAAATCGCGAAAAATGAACATTGCCATTTTTCCCCTTACCCTTCAAGCGTTCTTAACTTATAAAATCGAAGGTGGTAAAAATTCTACAGATTGAGATTCTTCGTGATCAAGTCATACGTGCCATTACTTCCTTTCGTAATAGCAATTTAAATCACATGCTTCCTTTTCATAATAAATTAAAGAATTCTTATTTGCCACTTGAGCCCTCTGGTACATCCACTCTGCAATTAACACAACGTGTTCCCATTATTTATAAATATCCCTCTAATTTCCGAATTTAATAAAAAAAAAAGACTCTATTCACCAACCAATTAACTCGCTTTCGAAGCAGAGCAGCTGGCATTATTCCTTCCTTTCCCATGTCAAACTTCCGTTCTCGTTGTACCCAATCTGTTACATGAAAAATTGCAAACAAGGGATTAATAATTACCAGAGTTTCCTGAGCTCGAGCAATGTTCGCGGAAACTCTATTACAACTATCGATAAATTAACAACGTTGCATTCTTGCTCCTGGCTACGCGGTTTGAAAGGATCATTATCCCACAACGCGGGCAATAATATCGCTTCCATCTCCATTTACTGCTACGTCCAGTGTGAAATGAGAAATCAAGCGGCTCTGAATAATTAATTATGCTTCTAAAGCGGTCCATTTGTTAAAACAATAATATCAGCCAAAACGTTACAAGGATACAGAGAAATTGTGCGAACACGGGGATATAGAATCGAAAATATTTGCTTTCTACCCCTGAATTGGGGCGCGATTTAAAGCAAACAGTATTGCAAATTTCATCGAAATTCGCTTCTCCTCGCGGGCCGGGGACCGCGATGATTTTCGGTCCAATTGCCAATCTGTTCTGATAACGCCGCGCCACGTAATGCGTGCTCCATTATCGAAGGAAAGGTTGCCAGGTTAAGCGTTGATTTAAGATCCAGCCGCGGCTGTTCGTTGCCAGCTAAAAAATTCTGCTCGATATTGCTGAGCCCTGGAACGACCGGCGGCAGGGCCTCCGCAAACTTTCGCTGATATTTTTCCCGCGAGAGCTTCGACGGCGCCATTACTCATTATTATCTCAATAACACGGGTGAACCTTGAAACTCTCCAAGGAAGTTGCCGCCCGGAGGGGCGCGACAGACCCATGGATATCGGGAACTTGTCTCCCGGCTTTCATTGCGGCGAAGTGCCTCCTCGCTTCTAGGTATTAATAGAAACGCGCCGGACGGTTCCGTGGAAAATTCGCCGCCACGATTCACGTCTCACTGCTGACCCCTTTACTCCGCGAAAATGTTGGGGGGGGGGGGAGGGGGCGGCAAATTCGATGCTAGTGCAGCTGATTAGTATTCGTAAACGAAGCACTCTGCTCCCCAGCTTTGCTAGTTGCCTCGGATTAAAACCTTCCCTCGTAAATATCCTGTTAAAACTACCTCCCACTTTGCGAAATAGCATCGTAATAAAATTCAGATTCCACGCGTTTCGATTCAAATTACGCGCATCAAAATCGAAGTTCGAGTGCCGGGGGCTTGGAAATGAATTGGGTGTTGAGTATCAAAATTCAGATTTTAATGAGTAGAGCCTGATCCGTTTGATTAAGTATGAAATGCTTCTTCGCTGGGAGCGACGAGTTAACTCGTCACTGATATTTGGACTGCGGATGTTTATGCAATTATACATGTTTATAGAAAAAGAGTAAAGAAGGGAAAATTTGATAGAAATGTGTTTTGCTATTAGAGGGTTTTTAAAATATATTTTTTATTTTAAAAAATGTGATATTTGTTTATTGTATATCGTATTCTTGCGTAAACTTCTGCAGTCTACTGATATTAAGAAACTAGTTTTAGTATTGGATTCTGCTTGGAATTTAGATTCTGTTTTTGGAAAAGAATTATTTATTTTTTATTTTTTGTGAAAATAGTCGCGTTCTGCTGGATTAGTGAGGCATAGTGAGCTGAGGTTTTCTATTACAACTTTAGGGGCCATTTTCACCCCCTCACTGTGGACGATTGTCGATAAGAAAAAATACATGTCAAATATTTTTCACTATTTTGCAAGTCTGCAGAGTTTCATTTCGATATGTTCCCCTGTCAGTCTTCTTTTTGCAAGAATGGTCATATCTGAAATCAGAATCTTCCAGGACTATTACAGTGGATGGACAAATTATTATGCTGAAACAAAAAGGTTTATATTTTATAAGCATAAACTATGGAATAAAATAAATTGCCTCGTTTTTAATGTTACAATACGTATTTAAGAATGCAAATTAAATCAATATTTGGTGACTCCGCCTTTAGCTTTTTGCAGTTTCGAAGTGTTGTGCCATTCTCTGACGTATATTCTCTATTATTTCTGTCTGATTTGTAACAATTCTATCCCCGCCTTTTTGAAAACAAATGAGATTGATATGTTGAAAAATTACTCACAGTATTGCCAGATACTGTAGCTAATCAATAAACAAAGAAACAGTAACATTCATGCATTGTTACTTTAATCACACCCACGACTTTCACAGATCCTGAGAAAATTGTTTGGCTATAATAATTTGGCCACCCTCTGCATACAGTAGAGGACAAAAAAGTTACCACTTTTTCAAACCACCCTACTTCTATTACTTTTCAATATCAACTCAAAACTGCAGTATGTGCCTAATATACATATTCCAAAAGAGAATTAAAAACTGTATAAAACCCATTTACAGTTGAATTTATTTAACTAACAAACAAAAACCCTGCATAACACTAAACAAGACAACACACTTTTAAAGCCAACAAAAAGCTACCACTTTTGAACATTAACAAAAAAAATCTAATATTCTCTGAGTTCCCCTTTTGCTTTTAGGACAATCTAAAAAGTTACTAAACGTGGTAACTCATTTGTCAGCCGCAAAAATGTGTTACCCCGTCCAATGTTATACAACACTTTTGTTTGTCAGTTAAATAAATTCAGCTTTATCTGTGTTTCGTGCAGCTTTAAATTCGCCATCAGAATATCCATATTAAACATATCACGGTGTATCGAAAAAATGGCAACATTTTTGTCCGCTAGTGTATAGCCTAGAAATAAATGTATTCCGCCGCAGGACAAATGAATCCATTTCGACAGGTCCGCCGACCGGTTAACACATATTACTACCCCGCCGCGAGTTAACGTGCCGGTTAACAGATCAATATTGAGCATTCCTCTCTGTTCCGAGACCGCATACCTACCCCAACGCCGGAGCAGCAAAAACCTGTCACCGCGTCCGTGCGACTACCGACGGCAGCGGCCGCTAGCAAACACATCCCCCCTCCGTTTCCAGGAGCACCTATCCACCCTTAATTCCGCGCCGGCCGCCCCTCGGTCCCGGCAGCATCGCCGGAACGGGCTCCGTGACTGTGGCTTTTATTTCTAGTTAGACAGGCCTTCCTGCGCCGCCGGCGCAATTAACACATTCCCGGCCGCGTTCCCGCCGATGTATAATGGCGGCTTGTAATCGAAGCGTGCCGCCAGCCACGCACGGTTAAAGGAGCCGCTTTGATCGCGTGGGGCCACGCCCTGGCGGAGGGACGTCGCGCGGCCACCCCGAATCTCGTTAAAAACAGTGCCCGCCGCTTCCATTAATCCACGAAAAAGCGTCGCTCGGGACAGAAAATCGGCCACCCGATTCGTTCGCGACGGAGGGGATTTAAATCTCGATCCTGTCGAGGATCGGTTCCGTTAACGTCACCGCGCACCCTCTTGGCTCCTGGCCCTGCTGCGTGGTTCGAGGGGTGAGTTTCGGGGTGGCATCTGTCGCTGCGGGTGGCGGTGGCCGAGCGGCCTCGGCTCCCGTGCATAATGACGCCCTCGTGGATTATGGTCGTGACGCCGGTTCTCCGCGAAATATTCTGGAAGCTGAATCGATCGCGAACGCGGCCGTGCCGTGGCCCCTCGCCCAGTGTGCACGTCGGATCGGCCTGGCGACTTTCTTCCTCGCCTTCTGCTTACGTTTTCATCCCTCCTTCGGCCGCCTCCGCTCCCCCCCCCCCCCCTGCTCGTCGATACAGGGGGAATCTTGATTACTCGGCCACCGCCGCCCGCCTACGTCTTGCGCGCGGATGAATCCGCTTTGTACGCGTCGTTCCGCGTGCATTGTTGAGTAATAATGTAACAGGGGCTTTGGTTCACACAAGGGGAATTAGAATCTGTTGCGGGAAGGGACGGAAAGAGTGGGAGAGAAGCACAATTCGTGGTGAAAAAGTCGAGGTGGAGGTGTTAACCTAACCTAACCTAAATGTGGGACTGCTGGTACTCGCGCGGTTTTCACGCGACCTATCCCCCCTCTGGCGAGTGCTTTCCTTTGTAAGCTAGTTACAGCGTCTCGACGCGAAGAATTTCAAGGGCCACCGCGGCTTTTCCCTTTTATTCGACTGTGCACAGTGCACGTAGCCCGTTTTAGTGTTCGCTGCTTTCGAATGTTTGAGCCGCGTGGCTGCTTTGCGTGTCCAATTCTATTTCGTTGCCTCGCAACAGTCTGGAATTCTTGCGACCACTGAGGCTTTCCCTTTGCACGCGTTCGTAAACACTTTCTGGTTTGTTTCTAGGTTTTCGGTTTCCAAGGTTCTGTCGGTTCACTTCTCTATTTTGAGGGATGCTTTAATTTGGAATTTTAATTAAATGGCTTTCGATCCGAATGCGTTTAAATAATATTCGCCTAGCCTGTTATGAATCTAATTAGTATTCATATTCTATGGATAATAATAAATGACTGTTCAATGTCCACAACGTGTTGCTGTTTATCTTCTTCTCGGCACAGTCGATTCTTGTTGAAAACATAATGAGGTGCATATCATTGTAGTATTATTAACGGGAATCGGACAAAATGGTCTGTACCTTCCCGTAGTTTGCAGGTGGTAATAAATCAGCTGTGTCGTGGTGATTGAATAATGGAAAATGAATCGTTACCTTTATTGTGGCATTTGTTCCCTCGGTGACATTTCGTAACCTGTGATCAGCTGAAGCGCGGATGGCCTGATGAAAATATGAAGCTTCGATGCGTGCTGGGATTATAATTACGAAATTAACATTCTTTTGTGGCTGGGAGCAAAAAACAGGGGCGCGGAATTTAATTTCACATTTTCTAGATTAAACTATCGCATCGCGCGCGATGGTGTAAAGCAGGAGGAACGAAAATAAACGCGCTCGCCGCACGCAGTGGAATATGCCTCTCATGTGTCAGCCACCCGGTTCATTTAAATTTACGAGTCCCCGAAAGGAATTGAATACACCCCACGCAATCTACGTTAAATTAAACTGTCAAACGTACACAGAGCGATGATCATTTTGGGGCTTTACGCGGGACACTGAAATATTCAATTTTAGAAGTTCCGGAGATAGGAAAGTAGGCGATTAAAGGTGCAGGGGGATTGGATGATTGGAATGCTAAAATTGTCCTGGTGGGAAAGTTGAACTTTAGACAGGAATATTTTACGCGTGGGAAATATTGAATGTCGGGGAATTTGAAAATTATTGGAGAACTAGGAGCTGACAAATCGGGGAAATTAAGAATTGAAAGGTTGGGACTTGAACAATTAGGGGACTAGGGAGTTGTAGATTTGGAAAATTAGGGAATTGGGAAGTTGTGAATTTAGAAAAATAGGGAACTAGGAAGTTGTAGATTTAGAAAATTAGGGAATTGATGTGTCGGGAGCTGGGAAATTGGGAAATTATGGAATTGAAGAGTTGGGAATTGGAAAATTGGAAAATAGGGAATTGGAAAATTAGATAATTGAAGAGTTGGCAATTGCGAGATTAGGGAATTGAACAGTTGGGAGTTCAGTGTTGGAAATTTAGAAAATTGGGGAAATCTGCGAAATTAGGTAATGATGAAAATGGAGGGTGGAAAATTAGAGAGTTGAAGAGCTGGGAGTTGAAGATTTGTGAAATTAAGGAAATTAGGGAATTGGAAAATTGGAGAATTAGATAATTCATGAGTTGGAAATTGGGACCTTGGAGGTCTTAAGAACTGAAGAATTGCCAAATTTGGAGAAAGTAGAAAATTGGAAAATTGAGGAGTTAGGAATTGAAAAATTAGGAAATCAGGTACTTCAAAAAATGGGAATTAGAGACTTGGAAAATTGAAGAGTTTGAAATTGACTCAGAATTTAATAGTTTAAACAATTCAAATTTTTTTATTTAATTCAAAAGAGAATCATATCACAGCTTATAGAAAATCTAATGCTGCAGGTTCCCACTAATTATCATAACGTATTCCACAAATTGCAATATTTTGCGTGTACACTGTTCGATTACACGCCTGAAACTGCTATGTACCATAACATGTAACACCCTGAGTGGCACTTGTTAATCGTTGATCGCAGACGCATCAGTTATTGAATATGTCTAGCACCGTACGCGTGGAATTGTGCAATCTGGCGTTAGGGTCACGTGAAAGTGGACATGCGCAACAGTGCCACTTGTTAAAACGTGCCATTTCACGTCAACCACCCTACTTAGGGGGTGTCTTTTTTCCTGCGTTGCTTGACTCGATGGCTCTGTGTAGCCATTGTCACAGCTCGATGCCAGAATCCTGCAAAATTTGTTAGCAACTCATTCGTATATAGGTACAGTCAATTCATCTCGAACATTTATAATATTTGAAGTCAAGAGCTTCTAAAACTTTCAATTTTTGGAGCACTGAAGATGCTTTATGAATTTTATTATCGTAATTAGAGGGGGGCACAATACGGGTTCAAAAAATCGATTTTTTTTAAATTGAAACTCTAACTTTTCGAAAATATGCTCCTAAAATTTTAAGGGGAATTCGTTTAAATAACAAAGTTACAGCGTCTGTGTTTTAATCGCATTAAAGGTCTTCAAAATTCCAAAAATCTTGATGCTCCTAAAATTCGTGAAGCTCTCAAAGAATTTGAAATTTTTGACGTCTCAAAAATTTAGAGATTTTGAAAACCTTGAACACTCGATGATCGCAAAATTCTCGATCTTGAAGCTTCTGAAATTTTAAAAAATTTTCAACATTTTAAATATTTTTTTTAGCACTGATGACCCTTCGAATATTTCATAAATCATCAATTGCACGTATAAAAATATTGAAAATAAATTGATGCATCTTCCATACACTGTATAGATAAGAATCATAATTAAGTTACATTTTTTTCCTCTAACGCTATATGACTCATATACACAACAGCTTTTAAGTTCTATATATAATATTACTACCATTGTTATTTATCCTCAAGGGGATAGGGACCACTGACAATGTTCGAAGTTAAATTGCTGTCGGAATGGGGCGGCTGTTAAACGGAAAGCTTGCTCGTTATTTGTCTTTAACCGTCACGCACGCATTATGCAAAGTTCTCAAGTCGCAGATGGTTAATATTCACGAGGTAGCGATAATTCATTACAGGCAACGAGAATGGATCCGACGTCCTCGTCAATCTCGATTAAATTCATAAAGAGGCCAGGAAATTAGTAGTCGCGATTGAGTTCCCTGCTTAGTTATTAATTAATGAGGCGTGTCACAATCGGCTGGGCCCTTCACGCTGCTGGTATTTTGTCACTGCGCTGTTAAATGTCCCTTAATCCGTGGTGACAACCCTCGTGAAATATTACGAATGCAACGGAACAGTTATTAATGTTTTAAAAAGTGAAGAATAAACTTCTGAAACTCTGCGGAATAGAATTTGCGAGACACTGTAATTTTAACATTTAATCACAGAATTCCCTCCTCGAGGTTTATTAAGTAAATCAATTAAAATCATTGCGTCAAATTATTTCTAATATCTCTGTGAAGTCTCTTTCAAATTTCCCTTTGAAAATCGACACAGTGACTCAAAAATCGAAATTTATAGAATAATGATAATATTTATTAACGGGTATTACGTATTATTCGAATCTCAAATTCGAATTCTCTGGTATTTGAATCTCAAATTCGAATTCTCCGGTTTTTGAATCTCAATTCGAATTCTTTGGTATTTGAATCACAAATTCGAATTCTGTAGTATTTGAATTATTCGAATTCTCTGGTATTTGAATATTCGTATTCTCTGGTATTTGAATTATTCGAATTCTCTGGTATTTGAATATTCGTATTCTCTGGTATTTGAATTATTCGAATTATTTTGTATTTGTGTTATTTGAATTCTTTTCTATTTGAATTATTCGAATTCTCTAGTATTTGAATTATTCGAATTATTTTGTATTTGTATTATTTGAATTCTTTTCTATTTGAATTATTCGAATTCTCTGGTATTTGAATATTCGTATTCTCTGGTATTTGAATTATTCGAATTCTCTAGTATTTGAATTATTCGAATTATTTTGTATTTGTATTATTTGAATTCTTTTCTATTTGAATTATTCGAATTCTCTGGTATTCGAATATTCTAAGTACTCGTCCCTAGTACTTACACTTTGAACACTCTTAATATCTCGGTACAATGAACACAATTGTTTAAATCTTTATAAGTGAAAATAAAGAGTAGGTACATATTCCACTACGCTTTAAAATGTGTATTTTATTAAACTGGCATTCATTTTTAGAGGAGAAACATATTTAAACGCATGGCAACGATTCGTTATAGTCCGTTCAACAGTTTTTAAGTGCGCACATCATACAATCCCATTCGATGTCCTCATACTCGCACTACCTACGTACGCAAATATCTTGGAAACGCATAAGCGCGCGTCATCGTCCATTTGACTTTCGCCTCCAAAACGATACAAATCGTTAGTTGAGAGGTGCAAATGACGCCATTGTTCTCCAGCCTGTTGTCGACACACTCGAGGAATCGATAATCCAGTTTCCAGAAATCACCATTGCAGGCGTCGACGGTACTGACAAGGTCTAATCGATGTTGATTAAGTTTCTCGCGAAATTAGTAGCCGTTAATCCCGCAAGCCCACTTATTAATTAACAGAACGTTTCATCGACCATTCGGGCTGCGTCGGACCGAGCACGCGTTAATTTGAAGGCCCATAACTTCTCGAACAAAAGTACAACCCTCTAAACGCCCACTAGCTCGACTGATTTGCTTTCCCATCCCATTAACGGTGTCCAAAATATTTCCCCCTCTTTTCACTTCCGAAGAAAGAATGCAGTAATTTCTCAGAAGTTCTGTTTCGATATAAGAAACTGTTTACCCCCTCCAAGTAGGAAGGTCCCCTTGGAATCAGCTGCAGGCTTCAAAGCGAGGAACTGCTAACTGATATTAATAATAAAAATTGAAACGTACGGTGACTATGAGTCATCTACTATTTAAAAAAATTCAAATTTTTTAACAAATTATTACTGTACCTAAATTTTCTGTCTCTACATTTTAGGATCGCCGGTTAATTCGACGTTTGTCATAAGTCTCGAAGTTCCTAAGAATCCTAAGGGCAGTGGCGAACTCGTCAAGGTGTCAGCTTGCCCGATAGCAAGTGGGCCTTGTGGGCCTCGTGGGCCTCGGGTAGAGGGGATATTGGGACTCCCCGTCGTTGAGGGGTTAATTAACTACGTTCCACCAACCCAATCATCTTACAATTTTTACACAGGATAGTTAGATAATACAGTATTATCCCCAATTTTTTTGTTGGGCCGTCACTCGAGGGGTTGTTTGCAAAAGCCACCCGCAAAGCATAATTTATTTTTTTCTGCCCGTAATATTTGTTTTACAATTCAGAATAAAATATATGAAGAACAGCTAGTATGTAACTATGGTTCGCCTTTTGTTTCGTTTATTTATCTTAAGTAGTAACCGAGAAAAAAATTAAACGAGAGGATAGAGATCTGAAACTTCACGGAATCATGAATCAGGAGCATTGTTCAGCAAACAATAATAACGAAATTTATCACGGGGGCCTTTTGCTCATGCTGACCTTGCTAGACTCTTCACGTTGTAATACTATTTTAAAACATCTAAAACCATTTGAAAATGTCCACCATTTATTTAAAATTAAGGAAAGAATAATTTAAAAATTCAATTATAACGATCCGCATTTACATTTATTATCTACTGTATATCGCCAGCAATACTATAAAATTCACGTACATTTATTTCACAGAAATTATAATTGTACTTTTTCGCTACTTATGTATTTTCTCCAAATTTTTAGTTGTGGGATGGACGCCCTTGTCTCCGGACAACCAATTTTTTTAGAACCAGTATGCCTAAGGGAATGTTAATTCCGATTAACCAGCTAGCTAAATCATTTCTCCTAAAGCTACCTATTTATCGAAGACAAGCGAGCTTATTTTGCCCACAGGAAGTATGCGCAACGTCCTTCTGAGCTGGTTTAATTATTAAATTTTCTCGACGGATTAACTTGTCGCCCCCAATAACGCAGACAATCCTTAAACGAGAAGCTAACTGAGAGCCCTCATACGATGCACCGTCCTGTAGCGTGCAAAATTAGCCAATTCACGTTCCAGAAAATGGAGTGTTTATCGCATAAACGTCGTTCATCCGACGACGTAGTAATGCAGTCCATTTCGCGTTCGGACGGAACGATTCACTCGTTTAAAGCAACAAGTGCCTGCCAGCGTCGACGAAGGAGCCTCCTTCCGTCAAAGCGGCGGCTCGCGTTTCATCGCAGCAAAAACCTGAGCGACACTTCGAAAAGGGACAAACAGGAGGTTCCCTGCAATTCGATCTCCAGGAAAAAAAATCACTCTCCCCTCGGATAAAAATCCATTCCCCTTCGCTTGTTCAAAGGATCCTTGCTTGAAAGCTCCGCCAATTAATCCCTCGCAAATAAAACCCACTTATCGACCACACTGATTCGAAGTACAAGTACACCTTTTCTATTTAAAAAAAAGTTTGTAAATTTTAAATTCCTTTTTGTCGTCACCGTTTTTTGTTTTTTTTTTTCGAAAAAGCCTTTTCGTCATCGAGGAATCAACGTAATTGATGATCCAGCGCCGCTCCCCTCGGTCGCCTCGTTAGCTGCGCGCTAATTGGCGAATTCTTGCGATCGATGATTAAAAATTCGAACGCTCGACGCTGCGGCTTTTAATTAAATTTCGCGCGGGACTGTAGTCGCGGGTGGTTAATTAAGGCGCTTCGCGATGGAATACGCGCTACGACGAACCGTGACGCTCACCTTCGGCTTCACCTTCTTTCTCCTTTCCCAGCGGCCTCGATGGCCAGCGTAAGGACGACGCTGCAGGGTGTAAAACGCCCACGCCGCCGTAATGACGCGATCGGGGACGATCGTCCAGGTGGCCGTTGTTGATCTTTACGCTCGCTGCCCGTTGACGACAACAGGAAACGCTGTCCGGTGGCTGGAATGCCGTAAGACGGCTTTGATGACGCTGTAGCCTCCTCGCGCGACACCGTTTTCGTGACCGCGTGGGATACTTCAGCGTAGTTGCTCATCATCAACGGCTGAAGTAATAGGGGGATGTGTACGTGACCTAATTTCGTTTATATTGGAGGGAAGGTAAGCGACGCTCGCGAAATTCCTGATTCTATACACTTCGGCGCGTGGAGATTTGCTCGAAAAATAAAAATAAATGCTAGCGCGATGTTTGCGTACATTTCGAACGTCGAGGGTGAACGGATTTATTTATTCAGAGCTGCCCCGTTTCAACAATGTTCTTGATTATTCGTCAAATAATTAAATTTAGTATCATATAACGATTTTACGTTGAGCTACTCTTTCCCTTGCTTTCTTAAGTAATATTACGCTCTTTTCTTCTAGACGCTTCCTCTCACATACTTACATACACATTTAAGGTAAAGAAATGTCAATTATAAATTTAAAAATATTGTATGTTTATAAATGGAGTGTAGTTGCACTTTTAATATCAAATATATTTAGTTACGCGTATTAAGTAAACATTAATAAGTACAATTCTTATTAAAAGTATGCGGTCATTTACTGGGCTTCTACACGTTTTGCATTTTATAATCGTTTTTTTTTTTTAAATTACGACAAGAATAAATATTTTTATAGAAATTTCAACAGTTGTTTTGTTGTTATACATAAATATAAGATTCAAGTATTAACCTCAATGGTCCATAAATTCAACAATTCAGTCATTCACTGGTTGGTTTACCCTATTCGTTTCGCTTCCACGCCGGCAATGCCAGATACTAAAAACACCACTTCCATAGATTATTAACTTAACTATTATTAGAGGTTACAAATTGCAGTAGACGAACATAACCAAGCGAGTGTTTCAAGATTATCCATTTATTCCGCTCCATTACACAAACTATTTACTATCGTGCTTCTTTCTCCCACGTCTCCCCCATTTTTCTAATTCCCTTTCTCCTGAAATCCGCGCACTCCCTACTCTACTCTCATTCAGACGTGCCGGTAAATCTTTCCTTCGCCTCCGTCAAGATTAACGCGCCTCTAAGCCAAGGCACACTCTCCGGCCCAGTTCAGTGTTTTAATTTCTCAGTGCCTCAGTCTCCGGTTTATCATTATCACGCATGTCTCTACGTTCGAGCGCTAGTGTTGTATTCATTTTAGGCCTAGGTTAAGTCTTACTAATGTAAGGTTAGGTTGCAAAACAGTGGTACGGCTGAGCCTCGCCTTTGCACTGTTTTGTTCTTTCTCTTTCCTTTTTATTCCTATTTTTTATTGCTCAATAAACGCTTAATAATAATAATAATAATAATTTTGTTAACACTTCAGTGGTTATGTGACGGCAACATTCGACGATATTGTGAAAGAATGAGATCCACTGACATTCTACTGGTGCAACACAGAATTATTATTATTATTCAAAGAAGTTCACACGTGCTAATAGAGTGTTAATCAGGCAGAAGTGATCATTTTAACATTTCGGCTGGCGTCGATGTGTTTTCACGCCGAGGAACTTGCACCTTGTGCACAGATTTCGTGTGCTTCGATATTTTTCGGGAAAGCATCGAAAGTAATAGCTGAGAGTGCCCGAGTGTTTACCTTGAAAACAAACCGAGCAGTTCCCTTTCCACGTTTGCATTAGTACAAGACTCTTCCGGCAGAGGTGACATAAAGGGACATTTCTAAAGATTTTGCACCTCTCAAAGTGTTATGCTTAAGGCAGCGTGGGCAACTTGTCCGCGCGTCCAAGAAAATAACGCCCATTTGCGCATAGTTTACTTAACGGGCAAACGTGTACTTTTCATTTCAGTAGAGCAACTCCGCGGAACATTCCACTCTGAGGTAGCGTTTTTAATATTTCTATTTTTTCGCCCTCGCATTGTTAATTCCCGGAGAATAACAAAACGCGCTCGCCGCACGTTGATGTTTTGCAAAGTAACAGGCGCTGTTTAAATTCCCGTGGAAAAGCTCCGTGCACTTTTCGGTTTAAATCCCCGTTAAGGAAACTTGCTCCCCCGCCGCGTCTCATTAACGAAAAGCACCGCGACGTTCCATTATGAATTTATCGAGGGAAGTTAATTAACCTCCCATGGCGGGAATTAAAACAAACGGATATATGCTGCACCGCGATAATTCAACGGAGATTTTCGCTGCAACATGCAGCTTTCACGAGCCACCGTGACGTAAATTACGAGGTCGGTTGGTATTTTTATGAGATGGTGAATTTGGAATTTCAATGGAATTTACAACGCTCGTGGAACGATTTTCATTCGGGCTTCCAAGAAAGTGGCATTTAACTAGGAATATTTTAAACGCACCACTGCACGTTGCCCGGAATGTGAAAACATATGAAAATTGAAGAGAATTTCAATTTCTGTGGCATAGCTCTGTGTGCACTCCCATAATCATTTTAAACTGCGTTTAAGTTTTCAACGATCTCGCGTTACGATCTCTGTGTTCGTTCGTTATTGGATACTGTACTTTACAATTGAAGAGTTGATATGGTAAACGATGTAAATGCCAGTTCATTTTGGCACTTACATCGTTTATCACTTGAATGCTATAGACTTTCAGAAAATACACACCTTTACAAATTTAGAGGTTAGGAAAATGATTACGACCGTGAAGATTGCTGTGAAGTTGGCACTTACGATTTTAGCTCTATCTTGCGGTAGCCCTAACAGTTAAAATAAATTATTTCAGCACTAATAACTTTCGCATGGAACTCACATCTTTCCCCACTCATTTTTTTTTAATTTTTTTTACCATTTCAACTCCTCAATTTTTCCTTATGAAGATTACATACAGTGGATGATCAAATTATTAGAGCCATCTGCATAAATTGACGATTCTACATTGAAGCCTAGTTACACTGAATTCTTATTTTTTTTTTTTTAAGTATTGTCTGCAAATTGCAAATGTACACTTGGCAACGCTGTAGGTAACGCTATCTGACACATCAATGCTTTTATTTCTACAGAAATATAAACATATTTTTCGTACTGTGACTCTAACAATTTAATCACCCAGTATACATAGTACTGGACATATTTATAGCATAACTCTCAAATTTACGAAGCACGCACAAAATGATTCGTGTCCAGCTCATTTTTGCCAAGCTACACAATTTTGCAATAATATTTTCCTAGTAGTAGCAATAAGGGAGGTATAAGTGTCAATGTGTTTATTGGAGTGATGCAATCAATATTTCGAATACTGCATAGGGGGCAATGAAAGAAATCAAGAACAAAATTGGAATCAACAAATTAGAACAAGTTCCTTTACGTAAGAACAATTAAGGTCAAAGCACACATATCACTTCCGTGACGGTTCAGTGGCGTTAGTGCCAATGTTATTATTGCCAATGTTATTATTATCATTATATAATGCGATTAAATATCCTGCCCACGATTTTTTTTAAAGTGTATCAACATCGTAATTGTAGTAAAAGACAAGAATTATTTTTTAGTTTTTAGTGCATTTTTTATCAAATTAAGTATAATTGTTTATCTTAAAGTTCGTTGTTTTATATTTTTTTTACCACTGACACCACTGAACCGTCACGGAAGTGATATGTGTGCGTAAACCTTTAAGACTGAATCACTACGAATCATTGACAAGAAAACGCCCCCCACCCAAAAATTCTGATTTCAATGAAACTTCATGTGAATGTAGAGTGGAGTATGGGAGGGCATTTTTTTAGTACCGAAATTTACACTGGCGAGGTGAAATCAACCCCTAGGTATTACTATCCTCATTTTTTAATACAACTTTATTTTTCATTCGGCATTGTGGTAGAACATAAAAACTCAACAATTCTCATATTTAAATTTTTGTTTCATTTCGCACCGGTCCAAAGTTGTATTAAAAAAAAACCGCAATAACATTAAGGGCTGATTTCACCCCTCCAGTGTGTATTCTCTACATTCAAACGAAGATCCGTTAAAATCAGAACTTTTTGTCAACACGTAAAATACGTAAAAAAAGTTTATCATTAAACCTAATCTTCATAAAATTCTCAAGATAGCACGCGCATGAGGACTCGATCCCATGTTTCGTCATACACTTTATCCCCCAATAGAAGCCAGGAGAGTAGCCCTCGGTATCCGACACGATCATCACGACACCCACGTTCGTACATATCTCTTCCATCAAACCTACCCGCGGCTTGTTCATCGACCAGCCCCATGGAGACCCATTCCGCGCAGGCATCGCGATTGTATCGTCCGCAGAATTATTCAGAAATCCCGGCAGACGTCCCAGGCGATGCAGCGCGATCCTATATAGCTTTAAAAAAAAAGAAGCATCGAAAGTTACAAGGCTCCGTGCGCGGGTGCGTGTGGGATTCGATGCGGAACGGAAGCGGGCGCGATGCAAGGGGTGAACGGGGCCATGGTAGCCAGCGCGGAGCGAGGGGATGGTTCGGAAGAAGAAGGCAGGGGTGGAAAACGCCGGCTCGCCGGCGGTGGGATGGTGGATGCGCGGCTGGCGATACCGGGTGGCCGTCGCCGCGCAGCGTGGGAGGTAGTTCTGGTGAGGGCGCCAGCCAGCTCACTCGCTAAACTAACCCACCGTCCCAACCCTTCGATCCTCCAATCCCTCGACCTTCGGCCAGCAAAGCAACATCCTCGGCCGCCACCTCCTTTCACCGACGTTACGTTCGTGGCCGCTGTTTTTCCGCGACATCCACATCCGCCGCGGTGCCAGAGGACCGCGTACCGTGCACCCCGTCGGCTCTCTCCGCCTCTCTCACTCTCTTTCTCTCGCTGAACCTCTTGGCCGTAACTCGCGTCAGCCGACGGAAGGCAGCCGTTCCCCCGTGCGAGCATGCGGCAGTACGCGGTGTTCGGAAGGGAACGCAGCTCGGTGTAAGTGCACAACGACCGGAGGCCCATCGAACGAAGACGCCGAGACAGAGGCAGTTAAGCCGCCATCCCACTGACGCGGCGGCTCGAGCGCGGCAAGAACGTCGTCAGCTGGATGACAAGCTGATCAGCGGCGATGCTGAACGAGGGCCCGCACCGTCGTGCGTTCGCGTGATTCGGGGGAAGGCAGCCCCGCTTAACTGGCCCCACTGCTGGTGGGCCGAGCACTGACCGGCGAAGTGCACGTGAGGAAGAGCCAGCCGGTGGAACCGCGGTGCGAACGCAGCCGGCTTAGTTCGCGGGCAGAGTTGCCTCGGCTGGATAACGGGAGGCAGACGAAGCAGGGGCATCCCGAGGAGGAAGAGCATGTGCGACGCGGCGCAGAGGGTTTGAGCGGCAGGGAAGAAGGTTAACTGGTGTCGTGTCGCATGAGAAAGGTCTCACGGTGGGAGTGAGGAGAAACGCGAAGGTTTCGCAGCACGCAGACCGCAGAAGCAAGTATTTCGCACACACTAGTATCCACCGACTATGCACACACACGCGCGTACACCGCCACGCGCGCAATGCTCTGCAACCGCACTCCTCTTACGATAATTCTTCCTCTATGTACACGCATACTCTCTGTTCTCACGCTCTGCCTGTGTGTCGTGCCACACTCTCTGTCACCATTCTCTGTCTAACTCTCTCGCTGCTGTCTCTGTCTCGCCACCCCTCTCTCTCTCTCTCTCTCTCTTTCCCTATGTATATTATCGACGTTGTACACTGTCTCGTCGGCTCGTCCGACTAGACGACGGCTCGCACACCTATCCCGACGGCCGACCACGTCGCCGATCGGCTAATAATTAACTTGTTCCCTACCCCGCGGGAGCACGGTTTTGCACATTTTCGAGCACCTGTTGATCTCTCGTCCTACCGCAGCCACTTTTCCGCACTCTTAAAGTCGTTTGGGAAGCCTGTTGTCACCGTTGCACGCCACGTCACCGCACGTAGAACCGCCTGAGCAGGCCACGCACCAGCTTCGCCTCTTGAACGCTACCGGAATCGGGGGGAAGACGAAGGCGGGCGCCGCCTACGGCAGTAAGTCCCCTGGGCGTAGCGTCCTCTGCGACCGGAGGTGTCCTTCACACCTGGAGAAGCCTGCCCCGGGACGATTTGGCTACCCCGAGCGTGCCGAGAATGCGACGAGGACCGGCAGGCATCGATGGACAGCCGAGCGGCCGCCGATCACCGGTGGGCACGAGCGATCGTGGCGCGCGCGGAGAGAAGAGAAGGGCACGATGGTAAGCGAGGGACCAGTTGGCCGAGGAGAGAAGTGACTCGATCGCTAGCACGTAATCATGGCCGATCGATCCAGTTTCATTGTTGCACTGTCCAGCACCTTGAAAGCATCCACGATGCACCGGCACCGCCTCCGATCACATACCTCGGGACACACGTCCGCGCGTCGACCCGGGAGCGCGCGCGCTATTCTTTACTAACGGCCTGATTTCAGGACAGATAGACCCCGTCGAAGCCCCCCCCCCTCTCTCTCTACCGCTACGGGGAAACGAGCGAGACGCGGTCGAAATGCGAGGCTAGGCTGGATCCCCGCGGGAGCCACCACTGTCTAACCGACGCGTGCCCCCTTTCCCCCTCGCCGACAGGGAGGAAGTCAGACGTTCCGCGGGAAAGAGGATGTAAAGCGGCGGGGCACGTCCGAGGAACGTTTCCCATGTGACGGAACCCCTACAGTATCGATTGATCGCCGGTCATCGCTCATCGCCCGAGGTTTCTTCCCTTAGTCGCGCCAACCACCTCCCCCCCGACGAACTCGTCCCCAGCACCCTCGCCTAGCTATCTAACGAAAACTCGGCCTAAACCAAAGAGTTGTGCCTTTCGACTGGCAGCGGAAGACCCGCGAGCTGTACGTGTGCCATTAGAGACAACGTAGAGAAGAGGAGAAGGACCTGAGGGGCTAGCCGTCTGGTTGCAACTCGACTCGGTGTACGATGGCGGTGTGCATGTTCTGGCTACTGACGTACGTGGGCCAGGGCCTGGACCTGGCCGTGGCCAACCGTCCCGTGATCACCATGCAGGGCGCACAGGAGCAGGACTACCGCCACGGGAGCGGCATCAGGAAGAAGAGCGAGCTGAGCTCGATAGGCAGTAACCTGTTGCACCTGAGGATATATCCTCCCGAGTCCTCTCACCGGGACGACCTGTCCAACTGGCTGTTGCTGAACGACGAGCCGCGTATCTCCTCGTGGACCTCCGCCGGCATATTGATCGACGACATGATCAGGGAGCCCAGGGAGCTGCAGACGGTGTTCTTCGCCCTGTCGCCGACGATGCTAAACCTCCTCTACTCGGATTACGCGGCGGCGTCGCCGCTAGGCGATCAGCTCCACCACGAGGATCAGCCCAGCCACGTAGGCCAGCGGGGCGGCAAGAAGCTCAGGCTGGACTGCCGGCACTCGAGGAGGAACACCCTCAGCCTGCCTATCAGGGTTTGCGACGACCAGGCCACCGGCAGGAAGACGATCCTACAGGAATCCCGACAATCCAGCTACGACGACCTGTTGGAGCAGAAGCTCAGCACTGCTGCGAACATGAAGACTGACCTGCCGCGGGATTACCAGAGCCAGCCCAGCTTCGCGCCGAGGCCGTTCCTGCTGGAGGCGGGCAAGCTGCCCAGGAAGAGGAGCCAAGTGCCGGTCGGGCGACGCTCCATCGACCACTCTGGGGAGCCTACGCCGCATCAGGCTCAACCGCCGCTATCCCAAGGGGCGGGCATCAGCGTTGCTCCTCAACTGATGCTCAGATCTACCAGGGGCACCATAGAGTACGACGTGCCGCAGATCGGTGAGTGAAACTTGGGTGTTGTCGCTCTCGGGCGGATGGGATTCGCCGGACCGGGGCGGTGTCCGATTGATTGTCTCGGCAAGGAAGGTGAGGGCGGGGGCGAACGGGGTCCAAGAATTTTCCGGGGATAAGTTAGGGGATGTTTGGGGTGCGGGTAAATTGTAGGTAGAAAGTTTAGGGACTCGTGGAACTCGTGGGGAACAGGGAAGTCTTAACTCCGACAAGGAGTCTCTATCTAGATTGGCGAGTGAAAGTTGAATGGAGTCTCGGTGGAAAGATGTTGAAGCTGTTTGATCGACCCAACTTTGGGTTAATGTTTAGTGAGAGGGTAGACGGTTGGGGCGAAAAATTTAGACAGATTATGGGATTATTAGGGTTTAATAGTTCGAAGGTACCTACTTTAGTGTGATTCTTCATCTTTTAACAACGAGCTTCAGTGGAAAACTGTGCTCGACAATATTCACCGAGTTCATCATTTCCCAATCCGATGTTCCACAAATAAATAAGTGAGAGCGGGCTGCCACTCGTTTGGAATCAGTCGGGGAAGTGCTAAAATTGGAGTAGATTAATCGATGCTTCGCTAGAATATACACAAGTGCTGTTATGTAGGTTGGAAATCAAGGCTACAGGCGTTCTGGACATTTTCTTAGTAATTTCATCTCGTTTCTAATCATTGGAGAATTCGAAGCCTTTACTTTACATTTATTAGCTGCATTCCGCGTGCAAAATGGAGCGCGAGTAAAAGAGACCTGCGTCACTATTCGCAGACTTGCCCGAGGCGAAACGTAATTCCGCCGCACCCCAGAACCCAAATCACCATTCCGTCTCGCCCCGCTGAACCCCCGTCTGTTAAATTACGAAAGCATTGGGAGCACCTCCCAAAAACTAATTCCTAAGCTCGCGTTTCACCTGTTCAGCGAGTTATTCCGACTGTTCCGTCGTCCGTGGCCGTCGTTGCAATCCTTCTGATTTCCTACCCTCCGCTGCGGGACAGCTTACCTCAAAGCCGCATACTCATCGCTGAAAGCAACTCGACGAATTCGCTCGAATTTTCAAAGACTTCGGGAACCTCTGCCGCCCGACGAATGTCTTGCCGAAAATTTGATAGCATTCCCGCCGTAATCGGGCTAGTCACAAATTTATGAGGAGCCAGCTGACGCGAAGCTGAAACACTTTGTGCGCGATAGAACCTCCTCTGTTCGAGAAACTCTCGAATACACTGGGGAGGGGATAATAGAATGGACTCGCCACCTTGAACTCGAAACGCGACATTTATCACTGGCGTAAAAACTAGAAGAACTCGAAGGACAGCCGGACAAATGATGAGTAATTCGCCATCCCTTCCATCAACCCCTCGGGGGACAATTTTCACCGACACCTTACCACCGCGAAAAAGTTCCCAACATACATTTTCAATAACTATTCCAAATTCACTTTCCCTCTGAGACTCAAGGTCTCGAGAATTTAGGAACGCCCTTTCGCACCCCCTATTCAAAAAGTATTCTTCTTAAAATATTATGTTTGAAAAATAAACACTCTTCCTCTCGCGATTATAATTTATATTCAATGAAATTAATGAATTCCCGCTAAATTGGCGTCGTTTCTCTCGTGACCGATGGGAACACCCCCGGCTGGCGTCCGAGAATCGTCGCATAACAGCGGCCGGTTGTTTATGAAGGGGCAAGCGTTGGTGGTAATTAGCGTACGAATTTTTTGCTCATTAGCAAGTATCGATCTTCGGGCGCCGCGATACCCGACCGCCCTCCCCCGTTCGTTTTTAATGACTTTTATCGCGATGGCACCCCCCTCCCCCCTGGGTCAGATGCCTGGCCGGATTACGGCGAGGCGACAATTTAAGAGCGGCTTCCGTTTCAACGTTGCACCACCGCGACACCCTTCTTCCGCGAAAGCGGAGGGTTGCGCAGGGGGGCACGAGGGATGATAAACGTCGGCTATCGGGGTCGCGCCGGATGAACGTTGCTCGAGTGACCTTTCCAGGGGGTTGGCGTTGGCCGATGAGAATCGGTCGGTCGAGTTCCGCTTGGTTAATATTTAACCAGCGGAGGGCGAAGCAAGTATCGTTAATTAAGTAATAATAGACTCGTTTCTTCCCATTATTCTCTATTTCCCAATAATTTATTCTACTGCTCGGTCCTCGGGGCCCCTCCCCTTTACCCGTGCGACGACCGAAATATCGATACCGAGAAACCACACGACGCGTGAGAACCCCTCGACGCGGAGTGGCACGCGGTTAATTACAGTAATTAATCGCACGATAGAAGGGCGGCTGTTTCATTGCGAGCCCCGCGTCGTACTGTTTGCCCTGGCATTTTATTCGAACTCGCTCGGGGGTAGTAGTCTCTTGAGCGGTGGATCTTCTTAAATTTGTAGCTTATTTTATTATAAAATAGTAATGCTGTAGCGCTAGTGTTCTGCGATATTAAAATACTGTTGTAGCACTGCAATATTGCTGCATTATAGTCCTCCTATAATCGGAGTAACGTAAAGGTCATGCTGTATCGCTGTGTATAGGGTGTAGTAAGGGCTTAGGCCACCTTTGACGAAGCAAAGATATTGTCATATTCAGACTTTTTTTTTTTAAGGAGATACAATTCTCGGCGGAAATAGCTGTATTATTTTCGTACAAAATAGCCGAGAAGCCAACATCTTGCCGAGGGATGTTTTCCTCAGTGTTATGATTATTATTATTTCGACTTTATTACTCGTTAAACAGAAATATAATAAATGAGGGGAAAGTAGAATTCGAGTAAAGGCGAGGCAGCAGTAGAACTGTTAATATGCCTAACCATAATATAATATAATATTAAACATTACTTAATATGAAATGGAAATATGAAATAGGAAGAACAATGAGCTAAGAGAGGAAGGGAAGACTTGACAAAGTGGGACTAACACTCAACCTCCCGGCTAGACTGTTTAACTTAGAACAAAAAACCAAAAAGTTTTATTTTCTACTTGCCTAAAACTGAAGAAGTACGTGTAAAGGACCCAATTACTGACACCTAACCAATTACTGTCACCTCAAGCAATTTTACCTAAAATAACGAATAAATAAACTATAGTATATAATCTATAGCATAGATTATAGGTTGAATTACATAATTATTTTTGTGTATGACTTTACAACGTTTATTTATTCGTTATTTCAAGTAAAATAGCTTAAGGTGACAGTAATTGGGTCCTTTATCCTATTCATTTCTGTCAAAATGGTGAACATGCGGAGAAAAAGTGCCTCTTTTTGTTTTATACAAATGTCAGTTGCAAAGAATGTGTTCCAAATATCGCAAAATGGCAAATTGCCCAAAATGACTATAACTTTGCTTCATCTAAGGTAAGCTAAGGGTGGATTCTCGCGTAACAGCCCCCGAAATTAATGATTTTTTTTTAAAAAACTATTGTTAATATTGCATTAAACTTTTTTCGGATATAAGGAGATATCTTTAAACTTGTAGACTTTTTTTACAATTAGAAATAAGAAGGATAGACATAAGAAAAATATTTTCTGCAAGTTTAAAGATGTCTCCTTATATCGCAAAAGAGTTTAATCCCATATAACCAAAAGTTTTTTTTAAAAAAAAACTTAAATATCAGTTACTTTTGGGGCTGTTGGACGAGACTCCCCCCTTAATAGCCATTCTATATTAAGTGAGCCACCTGTCCCAGCCTTACCCTAATCCAAATATCAGAATAGTTGTAAAACGTGTTATTACTATGTTAATATATTCCCTTAATTTCGATTGTCCGGGCACCTCAATTCCAAGAAGTATATTAAACCGTATGCTCCGCGGGACTGTGCTGCATAAACGCTGAAATTCCTCCGGAGTAAATCGCCCAACCCCCAAGACGACATCCACAGACGCCATAATCGCCTGGAGTAATCTAAGCAATGGCAATTATCCGGCTTATTGTTATCAACAGGTTATGTTCGCACCTGTTGCGGCTCACACATGATTGTGGTTCCTTGTATTACCTCTGATCCGACTTCCCCTCTGCAGAAATCGACACCCAGCAAAGTGGGAAACGTGCCATTTTGCGTTCGGGGATAAACTTGAACGATTTCTGTGGCCGAGAGAGAGCTTGCGGACCTCCACGCTCAATTTTCCCCATTGCTCTTCATTTCCGCGCTTGTTCCACAATTTTATACCTGACTCCTCTCGCTTTGTCGCCCAGCTATTTCGCCGAGCGCGTAACAATCGCGCAATTATCGAGCTGAGAATCGAAACCACCCCGCTCAATGGGACTTGAGAGTTGCCTTTTTCCTTAACGGGAATATAAAGAGATTTGCGCGAACGAGAGGAACGTTATTCGTCCTCGAAGCAATGGAGCTTGTTCCTCCTCCGCTCGCGGGAATTTCAACCCTGTCGGTGGTGAAAGTTTGTGCATTGGAAAAGCTCCTGGCGGGGGAAAGGAAGCCCAGAGCTCTTGTCGGAAGCCCGTGCTTGAGATTGTAAAGGTCACAGGTTGAGAGCTGCTGGTATAAATTATTCCGCAAATATTCCATCGTCCTCGTTCTCCGTTAGACCGTGTCCTGGTCGAATTATCGCTAATCTTTCCTATGTTCCTTGCGCGGCGCGTCTGTTGTTAGGAAATATCCCTAACGCGAGGAAGTTGCCCAGAAAGGAGGTTGCGCTAGAATGGTTTGCTCTCCTTCCGCCATTATCGCACTCGACACTATTGTGTTCCCATGGTTCGCCCGGGGGCGAGAGGAACTCACGTTACGCGGCTTTAATCGCCATCAAGGATGCTCGACGCCGACAATCCGCGGAGGACTTTATCCAGGACGGAACGGGGTGTAATGAGGCAGCAGTAATTTAAATAAAAAATCGCCTTCTCTCCTCGACCCATAAAGGATCTGTACTATCCCCCCCCCCCCCCTCCAGTACCTAATGAATTCTCCTCATCCCCCCACTCTATACTCTTTATCTTTCCACTTACCTCCTTTCGGATAAGAGGATTAATAAATTCAATGGTGAAGTAATTCGACGGCCGTAGGAGAAGACGGAAATCCTCTGTCGATTCGTTGCGAATGGACACATATGTACATATAGGCGCGTGGACATAGGGGGAGGATGTGGCGAACTGACGCAACACGTTGGGGGTCGTTAGAAATAGCCGCGTATCGTCACTGTTGGGGAGATGAAAAGGCTTGAAGTTTTGTAGCTTTTGAATCCTGAGAGTAACGAATTCTATTATCACTGAATTCCTTGACCACCGAATTATACGGTCACTGAATTCCATGACCACAGGATTCTATGATCAGTGAATTCCATGGCCACAGAATTCTATAATCAGTGAATTCCATGGCCACCAAATTCTATGATCAGTGAGTTCCATGGCCACAGATTTCTACATATAATAAGTGAATTTCTTGACCACCGAATTATATGGTCACTGAATTCCATGACCCCAGGATTCTATGATCAGCGAATTTCGTGGCCACAGAATTCTATGATCACTAAATCCTATGAATACCGAATTCTATGATCAATGAATTCCATGGTCACAGAATTCTATAATCAGTGAATTCCTTGACCACGGAATTATATGATCACGGAATTCTATGATAAACAAATTCGATGATCAGTGAATTCCATGGCCACAGAATTCTATAATCAGTGAATTCCATGACCACTGAATTATATGATCACTGAATTCCATGACCACCGAATTATATGATCACTGAATTCTACGATCACCAAATTCTATGATCAGTGAATTCCATGGACACAGAATTCTATAATCAATGAATTCCATGAATACCAAATGCGGTGATCAGTGAATTCCATGGCCACAGAATTCTATAATCAGTGAATTCCATGACCACTGAATTATATGATCACTGAATTCCATGACCACCGAATTATATGATCACTGAATTCTACGATCACCAAATTCTATGATCAGTGAATTCCATGGACACAGAATTCTATAATCAATGAATTCCATGAATACCAAATTCAGTGATCAGTGATTTCCATGGCCACAGAATTCTATAATCAGTGAATTCCATGACCACCGAATTTTCTGACCATAGAAATCAACAAGTGCCATAATCTGCATACACCAAATGCGATAGTTCCTGCAGAATAATTTCTACACATAATTCTAAAGTAATATGTAATCTTCCCATGTCGCACCATTCAAATGTGATATCTTTCTAGATACTGGATACTGCTATTGGATAGCATTTAATTCACTTTCAATGGATTCATTAACCAGCGTGTTTATTATTAACACCCTGTCGTTACTGCACACGCACAGATGTGCTCTACAAAACACATACCAGAAATCAATAAAAAGGAAACATTAACGCGAGCCTTGAGTACTTTTCCGACACCTTTGAATTTAATACGACGCGGTCTTTAAAACTGCAACCTTACCGGGAATTTCGCGCAAGGAAACTTTAGTGATCCTTTGGGGTTGCGTCGATGTTGCATAAAAATAGTAGCGATCAATAGCGCGGGCAATGTAATAGGAAAATTATATGGAAAGTGGCAGAAGTAATATTAAAATAAGAAAATGGGAACCCAGATATCCATCGAATAATACAAAATTGGAACCGAGATACAATCTGAAAACCAAATCAAATAGCAAAATAATAATGAAGGGAGAATACTATACAAAAAAAAAATAGCAAAAGGTGACAGAATAGCCAGGAAACATAAGAAATTAATAAAAATATCCAAATAAATAAATTATATTGCATTCGAACACTAAAAAAACTAGGGTACCATCGAAGTAACTTAACAAAATGAAGTATAATTGAGACAAAGAATTAATAGAAATGGTAAAAAAACAACCCCCTAATTTGTCCATTTCCCTTTCCTTTTCAGAATGCCCGGTGTCGGACGATGGTATGGAGAGGTTTGCATGTCCCACTGCAGATAGACTCGGTAGACACCACTGCATCGATGATCACGCCCTGTGCGATGGTTTCATAGACTGCCCTACAGGCGAGGACGAGGACAGACAAGCCTGCATGTTTTACAAAACTGTAAGTCTTTAATCAATCGCCCCGTCACAATTTCTATCACAAACAAGTCAATCAGCAGCATCCTAGAGTCTGCTGCAATCTTTATACGACAGCCTCTCCTTATTCCGTGGGCTGGAAAAGTGAACCGCGGCTCGGATTTCAAAGACACGCGGGCGTCAACACATTACCGGGTCATTATTTTCTTTATGCCTTCTGATAGGGGAGACCCGGGAGGAACGTAACGTAGGACGAATGTCACAACTGTTATAATACAAATGCGAATCCATAAAATTGACGGAAAAATTGAGTTAGTAGTAATAATGTATTCCAATAGGCTGTACTTATCATATAAAATAGGAAAAATAATTTGTTTTCACGTGGGTCAGGCCGTTTCTATTGAAAATAGCATTTAAAGGCATCTTATGTATTAATTGGTATTTTTAATCAAATTAGACGCGCTGTTACAAAAGGGGGCAGGGTCCAAAGTAACAAATGACTTATTTTAAAGGAACTTAAATAAATTTTATTTTATTTTCTAATAATTATTTAAAAAAATTGGTGTAATATCTTCTATTCGAATTTTCTCGCTTTGATTATGTTGTCCAATAATCAATATTTAACGTCGTGTAAAAATGTTTTGAAAATTTTACAAAATTTAAAAGTTACAGACTCAGAAATGCAAATTGTTACGCTTGCCCCTGGTCTCCCCTACAATTCTTTTTGAAAATAGAGCATCTCTTCTTACAATTTAGTATCTAATGGCCGTTATTATTTTTACGGTATCTCTTTGTTTTGACTGTTTAAACAGTTTTTAATTAACTTCACACAGAAACTTTATCCTTTCCACTTACCACTTTTTCTCAGTAATTTACATTTTAATTTCTCTCAAAATTTGTCGCTGAATTACAAAGCGAAGTCTGCTTCTATAGTTTTTCACTTTTCCTGCCTATTAATTGGTAATTAGTAATTACACAGTTAATTACAGTATCCTTTTTCCATGCTTAACTATTTAATATCTAATCGCGTTTACTTTGCGCCCTTCGTTTTACGTTAGAATCCTTGATGCACTTAAAAACTTGAGTCAGGCCTGTGTCAAGACACTGTATTTTATATTACATCGATCGTACACTCTTTCTATTTTATATTAGAATTTCTAGCATGCTTATAATCCTGTGCTGTCTTACAAGGGCTGTTCGGCAACCAGAAAATTCAGAAACATTTGGAACTGTGAAGAAATATAGTTCAAACGGTGCTGATAACGTAGCCCCTTTTCGTTTGGGCAATGAAACGGTCCCAGGGGTGAAAACACCCCCTCGAAGATATTCTGAGTTTTCATATTATCGAGAAAAAGTTTAGTTCAAAGTTTTACGGTTTTTGATATCCCACAATATGGTGATAAAGAATTTATTTATTTATGTATATATATATACGGGTTTTCTCAAAACCTTCGAAATTTTCCAAACAAATTAGATCTTTCAAAATTTATTTCCACTATCCTTTCCTCGAAAATTGTATGCTACCTTTGAATTTCAAGTTTTTTGAATTTTCGCGTTGCGGAACATCCCTAGTTAGATTAATTACGCGCAGTGTACATTATATTTCCCAGCTGATTAGAGACTCTCCTCTTTCTCCATCTAATTACACTTCCCATCCGCCATTGATCAATCGCCCTCCATTACTCTTCTCATCTTCTTCTCCGCAGCCCCTTTCAGACCCTTTGGTCTGGAAGGCAGGCATTGTCGCGCGTTACATTAAAAACCGAGCAACATTCAGTTTCCGTCGCGCCGGCTTGCCAAATAATCGCTACTCTCCAACCCCCTTGCCACGGACGCCGAATCTCACCCCGAGAAAGGCTCGATTCACGCGCCGGCGTCACGCGGGACTCTGAGAAAGCCTCGTCCCCTTAATTCACCCCTGGAAGAGGGCTATCCTCTGCACGAAAATATCGCAATGGAGACGCGAGCCGCGGAGGCGAAGCAGGGGGGGGGGATGAAAAAACAATTCTTCTTGCGGTTTCCACGAGAACCTCTCGCGAACACCAGGGGGTGGGGGGGGGGAGGAGAGGGAGGAAAAGGTAGACGACGAGTGGATGAAAGAGAGATTAAAGCTTCCTCGCGTCTCGAGGAGACAGATACGCCTCGCTTTTCGGAGGCTCTGCTTGGGGGTGGGATCGAGGAAGGGGGTGGGACGTTGTTCAGAGGCTGCGAAAAACGAGAGAAAGAATAGACCAGAGGGAAATCCGAACCCACCCCCTCTGCCTCTGGCACGCGCATTTATCATCCTTCGTATCCGTGCGAAGAGTTGACCTTTCTCTCCTGCCCCCCTTTTTGAAATCGATAGCCGCTTCTTTTCCTTTTCCACCTGGGCGATCAGGCCACTGGAATCGCCTACCTATACTGTTGCTCCCGCTCAGAATCGTCCGTCATTCCCCTTCATGCATTGCTCTCTGTACAACACGCTGCACACGTCAAACTAAACACGCTTGCGAACAGTGTAGTGGCATCCTCGGTTTATTCTTGTTACACCACGTAGCGCAACGGTACCTACTGAATTTTGCGCAGCGATAGCGGAAACGTAGAGTTTCCGCTGGTAGAGTCGAAGAGGAAATGTGAATTACATATTAGGTGAAAGTGGATCAGTTTCGCGAAGTGTCTGAGAAGCGATGGGTTAAGCCACGCCCCCACGTGCAACCTAGATCGGCTACAAGAACTGTGCGTACTGCGGTGCGTGGGTACCCGGCCTAAGTTCAAAGTCAACCTTTATTCTAAACTAGCTGACCCGTTACGTGGTTTCACCTGGGAATTATTTATGATGCTTGAAAAATAATAAAGCCTACAGAAAAAAAAAGTAAATAGCCTATAATCTAATATAAGACACATGCAATGTATATTCCAAATTTCGTTGAAATCCGTTCAGCCGTTTAGGCGTGAAAGAAGGACAAACAAACAGGCAACGTTTCACTTTTATATATTAGTAAGGATTTTTGGCTATTTCTTTCGTGAGGAATTAACGTCCTTCCGTTTGCACCGCCGAATATGAGACACCCTGTATAGTAGGAATAATTCTTTTAATCGTAATGGCGCTTAGTATCTGTGGAGATTTTTAACGGAAAATGAAAGGGACGCGTAGTGAAGATAGGAGAGGAAGGCAAAACAAAATTACGACGTCAGAGCTTAAGGCCGGCGTTTTTATCGCAAATGTGGCGCCGGCCTAAGACTACTGAAAGACCCCAGTTCCTATGTCACGTCATTCACACGTGGGAACGTGGCTTAAGACTCTCCTTCGCCGCTTAATGCGCTCGGAAATTGATCCCTTTGTAATAGCTGTGAGCGCCATCTGCATTGGACGTTGTACGCGTGGGACCGCGGCTTTAGTCTATGCAACGCACAGGAGGAAATGGTTGTTCTCTTTGTTTCAGACGAAAGCTCACCTTGACGTATTGGCAGATGCCATTTTGCGATGGGCAAGAGGACGCTAATTCCTTTGTTGACGATGAACCTCTGACCTATGCATAAAATCATAAGTCTGACGAGTTTACTTCTTTATACATTCACCTATACATATATATATATATATATGTAACATACTCCCACGTATGTGTACAAGTACACACACTATCGTGTACCAGCACACATACAGAGGGTTTTCGTTTTATTCCTAGCGAGCGGTTTTCTTGCACGCGACCGATTGCGCGAGAGGGGCGCAGGGGGAGGGGCGGATTCCCTGAATTTTGCGAGGAATACGGTCAAGTTTCGGAATTTTTTAATAGACTTTGAGGTGTATCAGAGTTAAAAAAAAGTGGAGTTTTATTGGAAGAAATTGAGAATTTAAACTCGAGGTCTGAATTGGTTTACGAGCTTGAGATACTTTTTGAATTTTTCGAATTTTGTGCTCGAGAACTCTTTTCAATACGCTCAGAATCCTCTTGGATTTCCAGAATCCTAAATTCATGATGTCCTCAGATCTTCGGAAGTGTATGATAAAATTTGCACGCTGAGAAAGTTTAAATTCAAAATATTCTACATTTTGGGGGCTACTTTAAGTTCGATATCTCATCGTAAATTTTTGTCGACTTTCAATTTTAAGCTCAGAAAATAGCCGCCTGTTCCGAAGATCTCAGCCAGCAGTGTTGTTCAGAATTGGCGAAGCCTGCAGAACTGAATAATTGCTGATATTTTCCGCGCCAAGTGCTCTAAATGGCCCTGATACTCCGCTACCCCCTAGTAGCGCCCAAAACCACTTCGAATCCCCGGATTCCTCGCCAAGGAGGCGCCGCGACTTGCTCTTCAGCCTCCCCCTCGAGCAACGGCGGCTCGCAAGCAGAAGACTCGCTGGCGAAAAGACGGCCACTCTGCTCGTATTCTTCCCGTTCTCCCGCATCCTCTATTTTGCAAAGAGTTGTCCCTTTCTCCCGCGTAACCGTATACACATAGAAAGACGAGAAGATGATAGCGGATTATAGAGAGATGTTCACGTTGAAATCAAACTCAGGGGAATGTAATGATGAATCGTCTCTCGAGCAGCATTCAGCCCAAAAAGCGACCGATCCGCGAGCGATTTTCCAAAGCGCGCGAATCGGTCCTGACGCGAGCTCGGTCCAACGCGCTCCCTGCTGGCCATCCACACTGTTTAAAGAGCAAAAAGCACTAAACGGTCTCGCGCTTAAAGGGAAACGAGAAGCCATCGCTAGGATGCGCAGCATTCGGTTGAGCCAAGTATGACACTTGAAATGTGACATTAAACTAAAGTTCAGAAAGCTCATTCCCAAGATCGACTTTCCTCTCGAAGATCCAAAAGACCTCGAACGGAAAAGAAGAGGGGGAATTATTAAGCGGAAATTAAAATTAATTGACAATCAGTGGAACGACTGTGGATCGAATGCAGTGGACTTAGGATGTACCTAGGGAGTATAATCGATTCTTTGGCTCTAGATTAAGCTGAGAGATAGACGATCGGTATCGATGCTACCTGGCACTGATCTCCTACATTAGATTCGCATTTAACCCCAAAAGAGGAAGATCCACTCGCGAGATCTCCGGTCAAGAAAGAGGGGATCCGCGAAGAATCTGATTCCCACCCAGCATTCCCCTAACCCAGCCAGAATCGATCGCAATATACCGATGTCCATGCAGCACGGAGCGCGTTGGACGAGCGTCCCCGTCACGGTAACCAGGTATCCTCATGTTAAAGTACAAATTAAGGGTGTCCGAGGTTTCAAAACAGGGAAGCGTTTAGAGGTTAACGTTCGTAAGGAGGCGGTGCTCGAAGCCAGAGAAATGGCGGCGATCTCGATCCCCGGCATCGGTTCTGTGGACGTCACCAGCGCCGTCATCGCGACGGCGAACTCTGCAAGCAAAGAGGAGAAGATGGAAACAATCGAGCGATTCCCGCGAGAATTAACTCACCTTCGACGACTTTATTTTCGTACGACACAAGAGAGCGCTACTACTGCAGACTTCGAAGACTGAGAAAACGATAAAACCCCCCTCGTTTTCGGTTGGCCCGGGAGCTGGCCCAACACCGTTCCCGGAGGATCGTGGGCCAGCCCCGCTTTTCCCCTTCGCACGACTCCGGCCGATCGCGCCCGAGTTTAAGTCACGAAGGTGGACGGCGAAACGTTCTCGGGCTCGACGAGCCAACGAACGGAAAACGAGCGATCCAAGACGGAAATTGGCTGAATCCCCCCCCCCCCCCCCGCCCCACTCCCCCCGCCCCTTAATCTTCTTGGTCACCGTTCCAAGGTTTTTCTCCTGCTGGATCGTCGCGTTCCTGGATCCCTGTTCTTCTCTGTTCCCGTTTCTCCGCCCTCGTTAAAGTCAATATTAGCTTAGCGGTAAATATTTGACAGTGACTCTCTCAAGCGATACCTCCCTCTTCTGCAAATTGCTCGGAACGAAGCGGAAAGGCGAACCGCGCGCGTCCGTGTGTGTGCGTTCTTTTGGAAATGTTACGTCTCTCGTTCTTTCGCGCGAGATTTCCGGGCCGCGGCTTTCTTGAGACGGCCGACCTTGCGGTGGGATCGAGCTCGCGAAATTTGGACTATGGGACTTTTCGGCTTTCGGAGTTAACTTTTTTTTGTTCTGATCGATCGATGTTCCGCGGTTCTTCTGTCCTCTGATTTGCTTCGTTTTAACGAACCACTTGTGCTGTCCGTGTCTTTAAGCCTCGTTCTCATTAGTCAAGTTACTTGACTTCGAGTTTGTCTTTAGTAGTCAGTGGACATCTAAAATGGTCACGTGCCTCTGTCAAAGGAAGTAGTTTCCTTTGTTATCACATAAAATATAATGTTTCTCATATATTTCTAAGAATTTAGAAATCTTGACATTACGCCACCTATTCATAGTCATTGTTCTGTGATTATAACCTCACTTTTCTAAAACAATAGGCAATCAACTTCGAGCGACTTCAAGTTCACTCTATTCAAGCTGTATTTCGAGGCAAGTAAAAGTTGAAAGGCTCTCCCTACATCGCTTGAAGCTTTAAAGAAACTTTAAAGGATATTTCAAGCCAAGGGAATAACAGGTTCACATTGGTAAAGTAGTTTCAAGCGACTTGAAGCCAAGTAACTTGATTAATGAGAACGAGGCTTTAAGGATTGTCAGAGACCCTTTACTTTTTGCAAAGAAACCGCATTTCCGTGTGAACTTCCAAGCACTTACTTGTACCTGAAACAAAGCGACAAGTATAGTGCCAACTCTCACAAAATTCGGATCTCACGAGCATTAAAACAATGTCCATCGAGCCCCATTACGCGGTCACGGAAAATCTCGGGAATCGAAGGAACTCCGTATCGAACGGTGTCGAACGATCGACCAAGGTGCAAGCACGGACAATCAATCGATCGGAATGCTCTGTCGGCGATCGATACGTCTCCGAGCGTGAGACAGCCGCGTTTGCCTGTAAAGGTCCGTTTTCACGTGACAGTAAATCGCGTCTTTTAAGCCGGTTACGCACTGTCGACAGACCTTCGTTGTTCGCCACAACTCTGTGCGTAAGAAATCGTATATTACCGTGTATGTACCTCGTGGTCGTCTATGACTTGTCGACAGTGCATAACGGGGCTTACGGTCGACACTAAATGTCAGGACTCTTGTCATCGCGAAAACTAGATGTCGCTATGTCGTAACATTGATTCACGCTGTCGCACAGTGCTGCGAAAGCGAAAGCCTCGAGTTTCGCTGTCACGTGAAAACGGACCTTAAGTCCCGAAAACGCGCAGCCTTCTACTCTTGCTGGAGTACTCGTTTACGTCGAGATAGACTGTAAGGCTCTACGATTAAAACTACAAAGCTCTAAGATTAACGAGAACTGTCGCTAGATATACATAATAAATCTTTCGTAGCGATGGAACGGAGAGGAGAACCACTTGGCGCAGAGACACCGACGAGGCTCAACTACGCAATACACGTGTACATTGTATGTGTGTGTGCGTGCGTGCGCGTTTGTTTAGGCGTGCATGCCCAGCGTGTATGTGTGTGCATGTATGTAAGAAGGAGAGACGAGGAAGGAAGAGATACACTTGCGAACACGTCAAGCGAGACTAATCTCCTCACCCCCTTTTTTGCAAAGGTAAATTCAGTATTACAGCGTCCCTACTTAGGTGGAACGCATTGTAAGTGTTCCGTTTTTTCGAGAGACTTGTGCTGCCTGGGATCTAATGCGCGCGCACCTCTCTTCCCCTCCACCTCCCCCTCCGCCTCCCCACTCTCCCACCGGAGCCTTCGAAAGAATGTGACTATATGTATAGTTCCGAGGACTCGCGAACTACTATCGTTTCCAGCGACTCAAGTGCCAGATCCGTTCGTCGACGCTTTTCCGTTGGTAGTTTGACGTAATTCGACGAAGAGGAGCCATGGTAGTGGACGACTTTGTTTAATCGAATCATCTGAAAACAGGGTTGTAGCTTTCACCCTCCGCGGCCCATTCAAGTGCACGTTTAACCTGTTTCTTTTAGTAGCCTCGAGTCTCCTCACGTTCAAATCCCTTTCCTTAGCTCCGTTCGATCCACAGCCTCCCCGTGGTGCTTTGATACACTGAATATTATTTATTGATACGTATCCCTTTACCTTTTCTTTCTGCCCTCATTTCCAAGTCTCCTCTTCTTCAGCGTCCCTCGAGGAACTGGGTCACGGAGGGCTGGGGCGAACTGAACATATCAGAATCTACATATTTTTCATCAGAACAGAATATTTTTAATATTCAGATCGGAAACACTTCCTGTCGCTCAGCGATTCTTGCCACTGGCAAGTATCAATCGGCACGCATGCGATAATTGTTGCTTCACCGTGCGACGCTTTCAACCAATCGCCATTGTTAACGCTTCACCGGCCCGCGCGGCCGATTCTGTTCTATGTGATTTCTCGAACTCGGGCCTCGCCGACCAAGCTCGGCACGGCGACTACTTTCACATTAACGTTTCTTTCCTCGGTCATCCCTGCCGGTGAGTCGTAGTGAAATTGTAATCCGAGACCGCGCATGGGAGCATTCCGTCGAATTCTATTCGCTGAACGGCACCTTTCTGTTGGGCGATCGAATATGTTGGCTGGCAACTATGAGTTTGTAAATATATGACAGTTATGTTCTATCGGCGCAATGTGGTATTAAGCAAGATGTAACCGTTTATTGGAAGTAAAACACTTTTTCTGAAAGAGCCACGATGTCTTTCAATTCAATGTCCAGGAACATCGGTGCCACCAATCGTTTAACCTTTATTCGGATTTTGTGAAGTTACACGGATTAGGAAATTTCGGCCAGATTGACCCAATATCATATAATTACAAGAAACGAAAGCACAAAAATTAAATCCAGTTTATTTAATTATTACGGTTTAATATTTTAAGAGCTCGTTCAATTTCTACAATAATAGTTTAAAAAAATAATTAAAAGAATTAAAATTGAAAAAATTATTATTATTGCTTATTATTGACAGTTATTAGTTATTTAAAGATATCACGTTTGACTCTTAGAGCAGTATGTCGATGTGCGTTACGAAAAGTAGCATATTTCATTTCTTTTACAAAGAGCAGCACATTTCAATCTATCACGAGAAGAAGCTCGTATCAATGTTACTGCCGATATAACAAGCACGTTTCGAATATACCACGAGGACAAGCACGATTAACATTTCGCCACGAGCAGTAGCACATTTCAAACGCTGTTGTGAAAAGTAGCACGTTTTATTTGTTTTCCGAAGAGTAGAATATTTCCGTCTCCAAACAGTTCACAATCGACGTTGATCTTCTATGAAACGTAATATTTTTCGCGGCTGAAGGCAAACCGTGCTGTTTCTCGCAGCAAAGTACCGAAGTGTACTACCTTTCGTCGCGAAAGAGCATAAAATGCTATTCTTCGTGGCGGTGAATGAAAACATACTACTTTTCGAGAACAAAATCGAAACATTCTGTTTTTCGTGGACAGAACTAGCAGCGTGCTAGTTTTCAAAACACAAATGAAATGGGCTACTTTTCGTAACGCACGTCGATATGCTCTAAGGTTTGACTATTCGCAAAACAGGAACAGTGGTTATGTTCCGAACACAGCCATCCATTAATGACGAGCCGACGCAAGCCGAATCCATCCGAAGCTGATCGCCGATTTGCGCGTGTGGTCTCTGCCTTTCCCCTCTAATCCTACGGTCCCACTTACGCTCCAGTATATGTATGTATAGGTATGTTTAGGTATGTTTATGAAGCAGACAGAGAATGCACACAAAAGTTCACGTCCCCAACAGCTTCTCTTTTAATACGATAGTCGATAGAGAATAAGAAACTCATTTCTGTATTCCTCACGCAAAACAGCCGTGCGTGAGCACGTCTTTATCGTCGCCAGCTTCGAGGATATATTTTTAGACAAACGTTATCTGTACTGTACACACTGGTGCGCTCGATTCTTCGATGGCCACTTTCCTTTTTTTTTTGCGGAACACAGAAACATGTCGAACGCTGCGACGGAACGCGGCTGTTTAATTTTCTCTTCGTGCTGTTTCAATAAATGTGTGATGCTTGTTTCGTCGAATGGAACGTAGAGGTCTCCCAGTTTTGTCATCCTGTGTTATGCTTCTCCTTCATACAACCACTGGACCGTGAGTTTTAAGAAAACAAGACGCACGCCCGATCTCCACAACGGCGAGAAGTAAATGTTTTTTTTTGTACTTGTAAATCTTTTGAAATGTCAGTTCTATTATTGTATATTTTCTAAAATTTTAGTTCTTTTATTGTAAATCTTCTGAAATGTTAGTTCTTTTATTATAAATCTTCTGAAATTTTAGTTTTTTTATTGTAAATATTCTGAAATGTTAGTTCTTTTATTATAAATCTTCTGAAATTTTAGTTTTTTATCGTAAATCTTCTGAAATGTTAATTCCTTTATTATAAATCTTCTGAAATGTTAGTTCTCTTATTATAAATCTTCTGAAATGTTAGTTCTTTTATTATAAATCTTCTGAAATGTTAATTCCGTTATTGAAAATCGTCTGAAATATTAGTTCTGTGTATAATAAATCTTCTGAAATGTTAGTTCTTTTAGTGTAAATCTTCTGAAATACTAGTTCTTTTATTGCAAATATTCTAAATTGTTAGTTCCTTCATGGTAAATCTTCCGAAAATATTGAGATTATTAGAATCAAAGTTCGTTCGCTCGCAAAAACATTCGTTTTCAATATTTGCCATACCCTTCAGTTGTGTTTTCACAGTCTCTTCGTTAAAGTTAAATGTAATTCTTCTGCGGTGAGTAAAAAGTGAAGTGAGCCGCGTTTACACTGAGGGGGAGTGAACAATTAGACTAGCCACATTTTAACATCCCCTTCCCCGTGCTCTCTGCGAATACATTCAACAGGTGATTAAAACATCAACTCCCCTGGCCGCGAATTGGGCGTTATCGTAACTTATAATACAGGGTGTCATAAAATAAGTGATACCCTTTTCCTTTTGAGGTTCTGTCAATTATCAGTTAATAGTCGCCTATTGTGGACCATACAATTCTATCATAAAACGTTTGACGCCTCCACAACGTGTTATTGCAATAAAAACTTATTATCCAAGTCACTCTCCGTTGTGCAAACATAAAGAAGATTACGAGATTGCCGCCTCGTTCCCCGGATTTAACGCCACCAGTTTTTTTTTCTTTGAGGATACTTAGAGGGAAGGTCTATGCAAACAAGTCGCCCACAATTCAGAAGCTGAAGGACAACGTTCGTCGAGAAATTCAACAAATAAAACAGGAAACATGTGAACATGTTATGAAAAATGTTGCAAATTATTCCACAATATTCCCACACAAGTAAATATCCCACACAAAATTGGAAAGATTGAATAAACTATTGATATAAAATATATGTGTTTATCTTATTTTATTTAAAAGTTATTTAAAGACAAAATAATAATAATAATTATTTATTGCACCAGTAGATACCTATTAAGAATAATACCAAGAAAATTAAACCAACCAAAAAATAACAAGATAGAGAAAAATAGTAGAGTTAAAAAGCTCTTCCAAAATTATATCTCTTTATGAAGATTTCTCTTTTGCCCCCCTCCCCCCTCCCCTAGTTTTGCCCCTGGGCTAATTATACAGTATCTATCAAAATTTTCTGAGCTCTGAGTTTAATAATTTGTTATGGTTCGATGGGTAAATTTATATATTTAAAAATGGTGAAGACTTACAGCATTTACTGTGAAACAGCCATACACTCAGGTATTTGTACTAATGGTAGGTATCCTGCTTTCCTTTTTATTACTGTCTTTCATTACACCACCTTAAATTATTAAATTCAGAGTCCTGGAACTTTTGAGACCTACTGTTAAATGCTGCCTGTAATCGCCAAGTGGAATCATCAGGACAGTATGTACTCTCTTCATTGGCGACCAGACTAGGCTGATTTCACTGGCGCGCCACAATGCTTGACTTGTACTACTGATTTCAGACCTACTCGCTCGAAACGTTGTGTGGTGGCACGTTGGGCCTAACTGTTAGTGTCCTTTAGTGTTTGAAGAATACATATCCAACCCTTTCAAGGAGTACTAATCAACATTTCAAAAATCATAGTTATTGTCATATATCAATATTTAAAGAACATGCATGAATATTCAAGCAATCCTAAAATAATTTAAATAATGAAACGAGAAGCAGATTGTGTATGAGATTTGAAGAGTTTTGATAAAATCTAAGCAGAGAAAATTAAAACCGTGACATTTCGGAAATCACAATTAGCCAAAGCAATCCCAGTGGTTGTAACTGAATAGGCTGAAAGCAACAGTAGTCGACCACTTAAAGCTAAACTCGAATGAAAAGTTGTAAAAAAAATTAAACAATCAATGTTATAAAATATATAAAATGTATTGAAGTAATTCAAATGTATTTAATGTATTACTAAAAATGTTGTGTTAGAATAAAAGTTCTGGGAAAATAAATTATTAGCGTTAAAAATAAAGTGTTCGAATGTTTTAATAATCGACCGCTTGAATCTAAAAGTCGACCGGTCCGATAGCTAGTAGTCGACCATCTTTTTTTAATATGAAATTCAGAATAGGTTATGTGTACATTACAAACTAAAATTTATTTTCAAATATAATGTGCAACAACAGTAAATAATTAATAATGACAGGAATAATGCGTAATTAAAATAAATTCTTTTAAAAACTTTAGCAAAATTTTAATAAGATAAATTATAGTTAACACGTGGTCGACTTATAGCGTTCATTGTGAATGCAGTTAACTTCAAAAGTCGACCGCTGTGGTCGACCACTGAAAATTGAAAGGGAATGATGATCCAGTTTCCGACCTCCCATAAATGAATAAATTACCCTTTTTTATTTAATTTTTTAAGCGCATATAAAATTGTTGATGCTTTTTCAGTGAAATAACATAATTTTCCAGTAAAAAATGTATAGAACTGAATTACATTTGTCGTTTCTATCCAAATCCATTTATGCTTCTCGTGTTGGAAAACAGCAATGGCACATGTAGAATCAAAATTAGTTTGCAAATCACTTTAAAAGCGTTTCTTTTTTGTTACCTATGAAGATCGCTTTTGTGGTATTTTAAAGTTAGAAATTCAAACTATAATATAAAATTGTCATTTAATAAATGCTTTATTTCATTACTTATTCCTTTAAGCTAAACAATAAAAGTGGTCGACTACCAGAGGGTGGCCGACTACTAGTGCTTTCACCCTATGTACATATTACTTTTTGCGAAATAATTCAGCATATTGTTTAAAGGATCTGAAGGTTTTTTTAATAAAATCGAAGTGGACTTGAAATGCCAACCACTGAAAATTACAATCGCCTCTTTATGTCAGAAATTCTTTAATCTACTCTACCACAGTAGCTTTTTCCTTTAAAAAACCCTTGCCCCAACTTTAACCCCTCCAAATTCAGTTCTTAAAAGTATCTTGGAGCCTTTCATGCCTAACCCAGAGAGTCACCCCAAAATCCTCGCCATACTGATACCAAAGCTGAACTGCCCACCCTGAAGAACCGTTAAAGCTGAAGTCTCCATCCCCTGATGGAAATCCAACCCCCGATATGTCACTGACCCTACTCCAAAGAAAAAGTCGTCTAGAAAGATCGATTTTTGCAGGACTGCGTGTTTCAGTCAACTTTAAAAAATGGCCAAGCATCGCTAAACAATTAACGAAACGTAGATGCGCGGCTGACACCCTTGTGTTTTTTTTCTTAGGCAAACTAAGGGTGAGGCGAATTTGTAATATTTAGGAGAATTTGAAGGACCTTATCTTCTAGCACTAATTTATTAATACGAACTGCAAAACACTCTGTTTTGTATTACCAACACATTGGATGGTAATTTGAGGTTCACTGATATCTAAGCGTTAAAAGAGGACGACTACAGCTTGTGTTTCAAGACTAGAGACCAGGGAGACACCGTGTGTGGGTGGAGTTGAGTTTGTTAAACTAAAATCTGCGATTTTACTGGTGCAACCCCAGCATTTGCGTCGAGCTAAGGCCTTCACCTAATAATTAGGGAAAGGGAAAAGTCGACGTGGGGGTATTCTCGAGGAGATAATATTCATTTAACAGACATCTACAGGCGTCTATAGATGTAGAAGTCTTTAGAAATCTGTAGACATCCTTAAGGGGCTTTGTAAAAAGCAAAGAAGCTGTATTTTATTCTTTAAATAAATTTATAAACTCACCTAACGAATTTGACTGAATTTGCATTAGAAATACTTTTACCCGTTCAACTCGGCTCCCTCAAATTAAATCCTGAATGCGCCACCGTCACTGTGAACTCTCGGAACGAGTGACCAAAAATGTGAGCCGAGAAAAGCTGAGAACTTCAGGAAGAGTAAAACCAAGGCGAGTAAAAAAGTAACGCCTCGGCGTAGAACGAACCCAGCTTTAGAAAATGTGTTCAGAGGCGTGGAAACCTCGACTATGAAAAGTCGTGCCTCGGCTTAGAACACCGACGCCTTGGAACATAAATATTATTCCCAGACGCCGGACAAAAGACTCTGAATTTTGAAAATGGCCCCGGTACTTCGAGGTGGCCACTGAGCTTATTTATTATTATCGATTGTTCGCTTTCGTGTCCGGTGCCTCTCCAGACGGCGTGCCCGTGGATTCTTCGGCGTCGAGCGGCTGGCTGGCGTGAACGGGGGGTGCGGAAGGGGTTGAAGAAGGGGGGTGGAAGGCGAGGAACGCGTGCCCAGGCAGGACGATCGATTGCGTCTGCGCAGCGTGACGTGTGATAACGATAGCCGGAACGTGTATGATAAATTGGCGAGGGAGGGGTGGGGCGTCGAGGGGGTTGTACAGGGTAGCCGACGCTTTCTAAACGTTGCGGCTGATCGTTCTAATCGTTTCGACAAGCAAGTACACTATACCTTCCATTGATCCGAGATTACACCGACCCAAACAGCTGTCTTCATTCTATTCCCCCGAGTAGTAAAGATCCGTATCCGACCAGACGCTGTCCAATTCCCCTGGGGGTGAAGCGTGTCGCAGCAAGCTTTCTATGTAGTTTCGCATCTTTTAGTGACGTCTGAAATCTTCAATGAAGTCTGGAGGAAATTAATATAGTTTTACGGATTTTATATTTTGTTGAAATGATTTCAAGGCAAATTTTCTTTGTTTCGCTCATCGAATGTTTAGAAATTTCAAGTACTTCAAGGAGATATCGCCCATTTGCTGCAACAACGACGTAATTCAAAATTCACGAGTTTTGGGGAAACGGGTTCAAAAGTTTTGTTAGGCAATAACCGCTTTTTCTATACTACTGCAAAATTTGAGTTTTTACTTCAACGATTCGAATTGTCAAAAATATTGAAATACAGTTGCTCAGAAAAGTACACCCTTCACCCCGTCTGTGACATGTTTTAGATATTAAATACACTTTAAAGTAAGAATTCCAAATTCTAATTCGCAATAATATAAACCTTGACTAGTATACAATTTTTTGGGCGCATTCAATTGAAAAATTATAGGACACACATTTTATTTAATACTAGATGATTTATTACAAAATGACTAGTTTTTTTTATAAAATATGTTATGCAAGGAAAATAAACCTGTATTCATATATTTTTAATTTTAATATTGTGAGAAAATATGTGCCTACATATTTATACTACTTAAAACTTTTTTCGTACTTAAAAATGGGAAATTTATTACCAAATTTGCAGGTCATTTTGACTGGTTTGTTAGTTCTAGTGTTAAAAAAGTAAATATTATTAAACGTGGAAATAGCAAAGACCGGGAAAAGAATATTTCCCCAAATTCAATATTTAATTTACACAAACATAATTACAGAAACTTAATATTCTTCTAATATTCCCTCAATTTTATTAAAAGCTTAGAAGGAAACTAATTTTCTCTGAAATTCGGTTTCATTTTGTTTCATTCATCTAGCAAAATTTCTTTGAGCATTTCTTTGGCAGATGTTACTAACTAAAAACATATTAATCAAGATTTACCCCAATGCCTAATTCCGAATTTAACATTACTTGAATAAGTAACACATATTATTGGTACCCATAATTATCTTATCACATTCCACGCCGCAGTCTACGAATTATATCGGAAATTTTTAATCGAATCACGCCTGAAGCGATTCAATCTCCCCTCCTGTTTTCGTGTTTTCTTTCTCAACTTTCCTGACGGAAAGTGGGACGAAGAGCTCGAGCGTCTCGCGAGCCCCCACCGTTTCGAACTTCTTCGGAGCGCTTTCGCCATTACGTGATCCAGCTACGTGGAATTGTTGATAAGTCTCCGCGTCCCGTAGTTTCTCCGCCGCGGCGAAGTTCTTCAAGTTATCGCGAGCCACTTCAGCGACTTTCGACAAGCTGCGATTTCCCGGCTGTGATTTAGCCCCCCCCCCCGTAAAAAATATGAACCTAATACGAAAGAACTATTAATTACAATGAAGATGTGAGAAGAATTATTAATTTAATTTCAATTACCAGGTGATTTTTTAATGGTCGACTTAACTGACGCCGATGTTAGCTTCTAACTAGAAATAATCGACGGGGAGGAAGGGGTGGTTTTATCGCGTGGGCGTTATCAAGTGAGTTAAGCGAGATACGACCCCGCAAGCAGGGAGATGCAAACTATTAAAAAAGTTTTCCTTGGCTACCGCGGTATGTAGATTCTGCGAAAGTTAACACGCTCGTTAAGTGGATGATATTACAAAAAAAAAAATGAAGTATACAAGTTGGTGAAAGTTGCGACGGACAAATTGGAAACAAATTTGAAAGCTGCTGAGAATCTTGTTCGTAATACCGAACTCTTGTTTGATAGCAAAGCTCGCTTGAATCTCGCTTGCCCCAAAAAGAGGAATGCTAATTGAGTAATTAAGGGGTTGGACCACCTTAAAGGCCCGAAAATCATATGCAAGTTTCAGAATTTTTTGGGGCGAAATTAGGAAATTAATGAAAAAACTCTTTTAAGGGCTTTGTTCTACATGCCTTATGGTACATAAAAAAAAATTGTCTCTATTTTTTTTAAACGAAATGGCGTTGCTGGTGCTTTTCCATTCTTGCAGTTTACTTAAAAAACGAACATTTTTATTATTTACATGACGTTTACTAAAGAAGGACATAGCGATTTGTCAAAATATTGATTTTTATGGAAATGGAGGACATGTGAAGAGAATATTAATTTTAGCCGAACAAACTTGTCTAAAATTGCCTGTAGCAAAAAAAGTTTCTAATGGATCGTAAAATCCGTGTGTACTTCTGTAGCTAATCTACTATAGAAAATACTACTAAAATCTCAAGTGAATCGAATAAAAATTGTCCAAATTATTCTACCAGCCCATTTGAAAAAAATTATTCCGAAGAATTTCACAAGATAACACATAACAGGGCCATTTTTTAATATTTCTGTACAATACTTAAACAATATATTCATTAATACATGCCCCAAAGATAAGAAGCATAGTAATAATTTTCGACCTCATAGTATCACAAAAAAAAATCGCCCTAAAATAAGACAGTTCAACACAGCACCAATATCAATTCCATACTAACAACAGAACAGTGAAAAATATTTAACACCAAATTTTTATTAGTGGCAATGGTCAATTTTGAAGGGGTGGAAACAGCCCCCAAAGTTAGAGGTCGAAAACATATTTTCTGGAATATATTTCAAGAACTAAAAATTAGAAGTAGAAAATTTTTTTTTTAATATGAATCCAACCCCTGCTCAATTTTTAAAGAAATTCCTAAAATATATTTTCAACCCCCAACTTTGAGGGCTCTTTTCACCCCTTTAAAGCGGGCCATTGCCGCCAACAAAAAGCACCTGTCAAATATTTTTCACTCCTCCCTAGATCTGCAGACTCTCATCAAGATCGGTCTGTGCGTGTTCGATATGTTCTCTTATAAGAACAGCGACAACTACATCGTCATGGTTAGGAAGTAAAAAAGAGAGAAAAAGGGCAATCCGTGGCATGTTCGAGGAAAAACAAAAATAGGGTTACGCCGGATGCACAGTCACATTTCATGGAGGGGGGAGAGGGGATAGGCGTAGATTTCCCAGAAGGGAGACTTATTACTAATTAAAGGCACTTTCGGTCCGCACTGATGCATCGGGCGTTCAGAGTAAATCCGAGATCACGATTAAGATTGGAGGAACAAGGGAGCCCTAATAAAGGCACGTGTTTATTGGGTCGACATGCTCGTGGCCGTCCAGGGTTATCCGTTTCGAACGCAACCCTATATTTAGTGGGCTAGAACGGTGCAAATTTCAATTTTAATACCACGCCCGCTATTTTCAGCTGCTTATCGATCAACCCTCGAGGAAATGCCAGCCGGCTGAACATCGACCGGAGAATTTCGTTCATCCATTTTCGCTGATTCCTCGGTGCCTTTAGTCACATTTTTATAGAGAAAAGTGAAAGTGGGAATAAATCGAGATTCTTCTGTCGAGGAAGCTTTAAGTGGAGGAGGTTCTGTAACTGGAGCATGCCTGTATGAAAATATTTTTATGAAAGTGGATTCTGCAGAAATATTTAATTTGCAATACAGTTTAAATTGGGGAATTTCTTATTATTATAGATTGTGGAGTTTTTAGCAATATTTCCTAATAATGAATTCCCCAGTTTGAAATGTATTGCAAATTAAATATTTCTGCAGAATCCACTTTCATAAAAATATTTTCTTAATGGCACCCTAGGAAAGATTGCTAAAAACTCTACAATCTTTCCTAATAATGAATTCCCCAATTAAAAATGTATTAAATATTTCTTCAGAGTTCACTTGCATAAAAATATTTGCATGGAAAACATTACAATATCCTCAAATATAAATTTATTAATATCGCAAATTTTATAATGGAATATTTCCCTTGGAATCGTCACAGTCCTCTGCTAAAAACGTACCCAAAGGAAATATTCCATTATAATATTTGCGATATTAATAAATTTATATTTGAGGAAATTATAATGTTTTCCATGAAAATTCTTTATATAGGATAATCTAGTTTTTTTTAACGTTGAGATATAGTATATGTATACGTCTGCTATGAGAACTATTTTTAATGTTTCTATATTAAACAGAAATATTTTTATCGAAGAGTTCCTATTTTCTAATTAAGCCACCATTGAAGGAAGAGCAATTACTTTCGCAGAACATAAACAGGCACTATTTGTTCATCTTTTAAGGAAAGCACGCATCGTCGCAAACTGATCTCCTAGCAAGATTTGCTAGAATGCTTCCGACGGGGTTTAGGAGAATGTTCCCTCCATCAGCGTGAATTTCACCATGGCTATTTCACGAGTGAAGTCGTCCTGTACGATAAACGCTTCGGGGGAAGCGCAATGTAAATTTTGCTCGTCGGTGAATGTACCTACGTAGATATAGGTATACGTAACACTGTTACTTGGAAATTCACTTACTCCCGTCGCAATTCTCGCCAACGGTGTGTTCGATTTAATATTTACCGGGGTGTTACGCGTGCCTACTCTTCCGAATCGAGATTTAATCTCGCACGATGGCCTATTGAAGCCGTTCGATATAGAAACGAGAACACATTTCGAAAATAAATCGGCGTTTCCATAAACATGGAAACCCCGCCAGTTCCTTCCATTAAACTTCCACGAAGTTCTGGTTCGAAGTGCTTCGCGTAAGCGATAGGGGAAAAAGTGAAAGTAATTATATAGAAACGTAAACAGCTCTGCAGTTCAAGTTGCCTGCCCTCGGAAACTGTGCAAGTAGTGTGTGCCTTTTCGAGAATTCTTTCTCGAGAATTCCTCGAGAATTCTCAAGAAGTATGATCTGACTTCTGACTTCTCGGGAAAGAAGAAATATCGAAATATCAGGAACACTTTGTGCCAGGCTTCGTTCACTGGTTATTCCATGTGGCTACAAGAAATATTTTCGGAGCCTCAAACAACTTCTCAACGGCAGAAAAGCGTAACACTTTTTCACGAAACAAGAATAACAATACCGATAATAAAGAAAATAAAATAAAAGAAATACACAAATAAAAATTAGCATATTTAATTAGGATTTCTTTATTGCCATATCATTAATAATATTAGCAATTATATCCTAATTTCTTTTTTACTGTCTTCGTATACCATTGCATCTATTTTACCACAACCACAAGTGTGACGTGTCCGTAGTATTGCCAATTCTGTGTTTTGCGAGTAAAATTCAAGTCGGTTTACAAAATAAAATCAGTTTTAATCAAACAAAAAAATTTCTTTATACCTGTTCTCCCTTCAACGAACAGAATATGTTGATATAAACAAAAATCAACAATTAATATTCAATCAATATGAATTGAATTTCGACCGTAAAAATTGTTCTAATTAGAAAAGATGATTTCTTTGTTTAAAGCATACGCAGTATTTTTCTGTTTATCTAACTTCCCTTGATAATAATCATAATTATTGACCGAAACGTTGGAATTTGATAAAAATTCTCAATATTGCAAAATAGCTTTCATTTAATCATTCAATATCTTCCAATTAGATTAATATTCAATGCTTTAAGCAATTTCGCGGTAACTTTCCTTCCAAAATCTCCACCGATCGAATCCAAAGCTGTAGATTCGTCTCCTGAAAGCAGTGCCCGTCGCTTTTTCGACCCCCTGTAAATGGAAGGAAAATCTGGTCTGCCCTGAGAAATAGAGGAAATTCGAATGGAGTCATCATTTAGGTACAAGTCGTTCGTTTGCATGAGCGTCAAGCTTAAAAGGATTCGGTGTAGCCTTATCACGAACCCTCCCTCCGGAATGGTTTCCGAGAATGGGGCGGCTGAAATAAGGCAGTTGCTCGCGATTTATCGGCGTCCACGGTTCCTGTTCCCGGCCGTGGGTGTAACCATCGCCGGGACACTTTCGTTTCGGGTCCAGGGTCCTGCGGGACGGGATTGCGTAACGTTTTACAGGAATCGATACGGTTACCGAATAAACTGGGCTGGTTGGTTGCGGATCGTGTCCGCAAGCCGCCCGAGGAAACCGTCGCGTATAGTTTTGCTATCTGACGCGTAATTACGATACCGGTAACTGTTATTCCACCCTCTCGAACCGCGCCACATTCACCGCGCCCCGTATTTCCGCCCGACGGAAACAAAGAGACCGCCGCGAGTGGTGTCTCTGGATAACAGCGAGAGGAGTATCGGGGTTGGGGGATGTTTGGCAGAATCTGATTACGGAATGTATTCGAGGGGTTGGTAGCAATTTCTACTGTAGGTACTTTTATCTTTAACGTCACGTCACACTGTAGGCTGGATGTACCAGTGAATGAACATTTTTTATTAAAACGAGCAAAGTAAGCATTTAAATTAGCAACTACAGTAGCGGACAAGAAAAGTTACCACTTTTTCGAACCACCCTACTTCTATTATTTTTCAATATCAACTCTAAACTGCAGTATGTGCCTAATATACGTACTCTGAAAGAGAATTAAAAACTGTATAAAACCCAGTTACAGTTGAATTTATTTAACTAACAAACAAAAACCCTGCGTAACTTTAAACAAGACAACACACTTTTAAAGCCAACAAAAAGATACCAGTTTTGAACATTATTAAAAACATCTAATATTTTCTGGGGACATCTTTTGCTTTTAGGACAACCTAAAAAGTTACTAAACGCCGTTTAATGTCATATAACACTTGTTTGTCAGTTAAATAAACTCAACTTTAACTGGTTTTTATACAGCTTTAAATTCTCCATAAATAACAAAAGTAGAACAAATCGAAAAAGTGGCAACTTTTTTGTCCGCTAGTGTAATTAATTAGAGACTTCGTTTTATTTCTTGCTTCATGCTCAAAGAATTTTTGCAGCACGTGCAATCAATCACCCTGCAAGCATAATTTTATAATAGTGTAATAACTCTTAAGTGTTCATTGCAGATTTTTTCCAGGGGGAGAGGGTAACTTTGAGAAACAGTCAAGTTGACAGGCGACGGTTGCTTATTTGAACTCATTTTGTAACGATAATTTAATTAAAAAATTAAAATTGAAATTCAAGAATATTCACTATATTAGTATAAACTTATTGAAGATTAGTTTTTAAAAATAAACGATTTTTTCTCAAGTCAGGGAGGGTAGCCCCCCTCCCCCCACCTATGGTTGCCCATGTCAGTGTTTATTTACCCTATATCTATAAAATCATAAGTGACAATTTCATTATTTTTTATCGATTTTGTCACGTTTTCTGTAACACTTTTGATACGTTTTTTTAAACGCTTTAAAGTGGGGATATTAAAAATAATACAGATACGTGTTTGGTGTCCTTCTTTTCTTCATTTATACAGGTTTAATGGAATTCATGTTGCCTTTTAAAATTCGAAACTAAAACTTCACGGATGTCATAGCTTTTAATTGATTATGTAAATGATTTATTTTTTCCTTAATTATTAATTCTGAACTTTGCGCCGTTGATTTTTTAACGTGTATGTAATTAAGCGTGCAAGGGTTCCACAAGATGGAGTATTATTTAGAGTAAAAGCAGTCATTGGATTAAATAAAGTAGGTAAATTTTATTTCAGGCACTTCTCTTCGCGCAAGTTTCCAGGCAGAGAAGTATTACTATTACTATATACAATAAGGAAATCTTAAAATTATTCTTACCATAATTATCAATAGTTCGCATAAACTAAACTTTAACTCGATTAGGTAGATCCTCATTGAAACAAGTTTTCAATGGAACGTGAACTAAGAGTAACAAAGAAGGACAAATGATTTGACAAGTACGTTACACAATTCGATTTTGACAATTGACAGAGTTTGGTAAATCAGTAACGTTACTAATTGATCCATGAAAAACTTGCCAATCTTTTTCTTTACCAAAGAAAAGCGCTTTCTTGCAAGAATGTACGTAGCTGCAGCGTTACGAAATTCATCTAATCAACAAGTCACCGCTGAAATTTCTAAACGGATCAAGCTTTAAACATTCTTCACTTGACACATCTTCCCGCAAACGTTTCTAATTCTAATTAATCACCGCGGAACATCGCCAGTGTCTGTTCCCGGCGCTCGAGAGTCTTGAAAGTTTCGAGAACACCCCGCAAATAAGATACCCATACAGTTCCCCATTTCCAGAGCGTATCCTTGAAACCTTTCAAGACTTCCGACGACCTGCATTCGCGACGACCCACCGCCGACGAGTTCTCCCCCGTGGAAAATGAAATATTCACCGCTTACGTCTCGTCGTTGTCGCTGGGCCTGGCCAGGGTGAAGTCCAGGATCTCGTCGGACGTCAGAAATCGAACATCGCTGTCCTCGGAAAGCGCCGATCCATTCGCGCCTCTTTTGTAAGTCTTCCTTCTTTTCAATAAGATAACAGCGACCATCAGCGTGATCGACACACCTGTCAGGATCCCAACGACGATGCCAATGATCCCTGGCATGCTGAATCCCGTCGATCCACGATGCAGCTTCTCTGGATCCTGCCTCCTCACGTTTGGATCTAGAAGCAACAATCTCAGTCACTCTCTGTTCTTGCATCTGTGGACCCCGGACCCACTGATGCAGATTCAGGGTTGCATTGAGTCTAGAAAAAAAATTTTGAACGACGCAAACGTCCCCAATAGCGATCTTACGTTCCCACTTTACTGACACAGACTTGGCAAGACGATTTAGGAGGTTAGGAACACCGGAATAATCGTATTTCGCGATTGACGCGGGCGCGGGGTTCTCGCGGCTTACGCCAGGGACTGTGAACGCTTGGAATTTTAAAATTGCTTTCGACGTTAGAGTTTTGCGATTTCGGAATCGCGCGCTTGGTTTCAGATATCTTCAGAGCCCCTTTACCAGTTGCGCGGTTCAACTTCGAAAATGAAGGAACTGAAACGGTTTTGTGCTCGATCAAAGTTGCGAGGTGGAGAGGTTCAGTTTTAAAGTATTCCAGGAGGAAGCTGATACGGTGGAACTTTGATATCAGAGAGGAATTTGTGTTACCAGGTTGCTCGTCAGCTTGCACGTATCTCCTGGTGACAGTGGTTGTCTGCATGAATGGCGTCTCTTTTGTCTGAATGGTCCTCGTGGTCGCGAGGGACGTAGCTGTGCGACGAGTAGTTCTGGCCGGCTTCTCGGTCTTCGGCCTAGTTACGTTGGTGGCCGGCTTGGCCGTGGTCGTGTTCGGTGGCTTCAACGTCACCGGGTCGATGTCGTCTTTCGGATTTATGGAGATCCCTTTGCCATCGTAGAAGTCTGGCCGAACGGTGGCCACGTCGGTGACAGTGTTGTTCTTCGCTGGTGGTAACGAGGTTGTTGCGTCGTGATTCAAGACGGCCTCCGTGACTTCGGTGGCTGCTTCTTCCGTGAAAGCTGAGGGACGTCGGGGGTAAATATTATTTGTCTTAAAAAATATTAAGAGTTTACAGAAAATCCATTCCCTACGACTCGTCAACTCGAAAACTCAAAAAAATCTGAAACTTTGCAGAAATGTAGCTCAAGTGAGGTCCAAAGAGTGAAAACACCCCCTCAAAGATATTGTGAGTTTTCACATTATCGGAAATATCTGCGAAACCGTGAAAGATATAAAAAAAAAAGTTCAATTCAAAGTTTCATGGCTTTCAATATCCTACAACATGACGATAAAGAATTGTCGAAAAAAATGTGTGGTAGGGATAAATTTTGAAGAAGGTTATGTTCTTCGAAAATTCTTTAACGAGGCTTTATAGAATATAAAAAACATAGAACTTTGAATTTAACTACTTTTTGATATCCTTTACAGTTTCATAGATATTCACGATAATTTGAAAACTGAGCATTTTTTCGGGCGGGTGTTTTCACCCTTAGAATAATTTTATTTCGGAATAAAAAAATAGTCACGTTATCAGCATCACTTGAGCTACAAATTTCTGCAAACTTTCAGACCTTTCTTAATTTTCGATTTGCCGTACTTCCCTTGTGAATTTCGCTAAAATAATACGATTTTTGTATGGTTAATTTGAATGTGATTGATATTTAGCTCACTCGAGACACGTACAAGTAGAAGAACCTAAAATTCCCGAGGCCACTTCAGTCCCCATCGAACCTCGGAGAATTAGAGGCAAAAGAATACTCACCCAGCACGCAATATTCCGCATAGTCCGGGCAACAGACGGAGTGTTCAGCGCAGTCGAGGGTGCAAAGACAAGTGTCGGATGGCGTGGGTGGCATTGCAGTTGTAAAGTTGTACGTCACGCTATTCTTGCATCTTCCGCGGCAGGTCAGCTGCGCGTTCACTTGTTCGATTTGGTCTGCGATAAAAGCAACATCAACGTTTCCTTAACGAGTAAAGGAGCACAGGCGCAGGATAATCACGGGCTCCCGGGCATTAATTATAACAATTACCGTTCACCGATTTCGCGGCGTCGCCCGGCGTACGTAAATGCCGCGCGCGCCAATCGAAGTTCGCGTGTCGCGACGGAGTCCGTAACGCGATATTTAATTAAATTTATATCCCTGCTTTCGTGGAACCTCCGCGCCGTGCGCCGTTCCCCACGGTGTTCAGAGTTTTTAATTAAGAGATAACGAACTGGAAAACGAACGGGCGACGCATTCACGGAACCGTTGCTCATTTTTGCTAGAAAATCACCCCCTCCCTCGCGGTGGTAGTTCCTCGAGTTACCTTCGTCACCCTCCGTCACGCCCTCGTTCTCAGTTTTGTTCACGTTCTGGCACTTGTCCCCCTGCAGAATCGCTACGTCGTCGATCGCGATGTCGCTTACGTAACTGTTGCCACGCACACCCTCGATTATGATCTGGAAGAAACAGGGAAGTTGAGTCTGTGACGTGGCTTCGAGGGAAATGTGACGTTTCGTGCTGGATGGTTGAGAGCTTAAAGTTGGGGAAAGGGATGATAATTAAGATGTATGTGTAGGGAATTTTCTTCCGTGGTCTCTCTGATCGTGAAATCTTTTTCGGGGGTAGTTTGACTAACGGGAGGGCCGAAAAGTGAGCACTGTTTGCTATTTTTTTTTTTTAAGAAACGGCGTGAGATATCAATTTGAGGATTTTTGAATCGTATCTACTGACATTTGTAATTTCAAATTATATTTTTGTTTATGAATTCTAAATACTTTGTCATGAATACAAATATAACTTGAAAATACAAGTGTTAACGAATATGATACAAAAACTCCTGTATTGATATAAGCATATTCTAGTGGAAGTTTTCTGAAAAACTTATCTTCGTGAGTTTACATTTTCCAAAGAAAAATATTGAATGGAATAAAAATTTACGATTTATATTTTGTACGGATTTTAGTTTTTTTATTCGATTTTGTATGGTTTTTGTAGTTCCATAAATATTAAATGAACTGAAAATTTGTACAGATTTTAGTTATTTTAGTTTTCTTTTTATTTATTTGATTTTGTATCAATAGAGAATATTTCATAAATATTAAATAAATGGAAAAATTTTAAAATAAGTATAAATATTTCTTTACTGTTTTAATTTTTTTTCTGTAACATTGAAAACCGATTTAACCGTTTTTGGAATACTGGAATTCGGAAACCGTTTTTTTTTCAAAAGTTGGGGTTTTGTATAAACCCTAATTTTGGACATTAAGAGCTGTTATCTAGTATCGTGGAACTTTCTTTTACGTTTCATCACAAGTCACTATCACGAAATACTTTAGATCACCGAGTATGTGTCCTTTAATGATTTTCTAGTCGCTGCAAGCGCAACGAATCGCAGACAAATTAAATGTGAAAAATGGGTCATGATTGTTATATTGAATCCCATCACCTGGAAACCCTTTTCTGCTCTTGGAAGATTAAAAATACCATGCAACCATTGATTCCCTTGATTGCCCTCCTTGTTGAACATCAATCGCGGTGAACTCTCTGCCTCTGGCTTGAAGTACACGTTCAGAGCTCCCACTGTGGCCCCGAACATGTGGTACCTGAAATTTCACACGACTCTGACAAAAGCTCTTTCAGAAAAAGATTACAAAATTCACTAATCCCGACCACAAGCGAAATTCTTGGATAATAACGTGGGGCATAAAATTCTGAAATACTTCATTCGACTTTGTGTACCAAAAATAACTTGGATTCTAGCTTTTATTAATAGCATTGTTTCCCTTGTAATGATTTCTAGTGACATAGCTTTTCTAGCGAAAAGTTACAGGTGTATAAACTTAATGATCATCAAAGCTCCGCTCTAACGAATCAACCGGTGATTATGTGACCTACGACTCTAACACAGAAATTGACCGAGGGTGTACGTGTATTTTCCCAGCAAACCGTGAAGCATTTTTCTTAGCCGTAAGCCTACCATTTATAGACATTTCCTATTCTACTAGAGCTGGAACTACTTGTCGAATTTTTCGGTATTCGAATATTCGAATACTTCAGTTGCTCCATTATTTGGCGAATATTATTCGAATACTGATGTATTCGAATAGTGTGGTGTGAATTATAAATCAAGTTCTTCAGGTTCATTTTTTTACAAGCTTTTATTTAGTTTCAGTTGTGAGTTTATTCGTTTGTCAGTGTGAAATCTTGTAAGCTAATAACTTGATTTATAATTCACACCATACTTTTCGAATACATTAGTATTCCAATAGTATTCGAATAAATCAGTATTCCAATAGTATTCGAATATTGAAATATTCAAGTAGTATTTGAATACTTAAATATTCGAGTAGTATTCGAATACTTAAATATTCGAGTAGTATTCGAATACTTAAATATTCGAGTAGTATTCGAATACTTAAATATTCGAGTAATATTCGAATAATAACATTCGAATACTAAAATATTCGGAGTTTATTCGTAGCATTCGAATACTCAAATATTCGAAGTTTATTCGTAGCATTCGAATACTCAAATATTCGAAGTTTATTCGTAGCATTCGAGTACTCAAATATTCGAAGTTTATTCGTAGCATTCGAGTACTCAAATATTCGAAGTTTATTCGTAGCATTCGAGTACTCAAATATTCGAAGTTTATTCTTAGCATTCGAATACTCAAATATTCGAAGTTTATTCGTAGCATTCGAATACTATAATATTCGAAGTTTATTCGTAGCATTTGAATACTCAAATATTCTATGTTTATTCGTAGCATTCGAATACTTGTAAAATATTCGAATATTAAATTATTCGAATAGTCCCAGCCCTATTTTCAACATGCGGCTCGTTTTCATAACCAGGACGGCAATTAATATTTCTACGTCCGCGACGTAGTATTTTCAGGGATACTTTTGATTACAATGAAAGGTCCCTCCGCGATATATCGGCCAATTTTATATAACAAATATTCGCGACGTTGTAATCTAAATAAAATCAAGAGGCTCCGAGGCATAATGAAATGTATGCCCTTTGTTTGAGGATGGAGATTGAATTGAAAATTTAATTACCAGAAGGAGAAGCAGCCTGATTCCGTGTATGACACGTTGTACAGAGGAGATATGATTCTCGCTGTGTCGTTCACCAGTCGACCAGAGGCCTCGATGTACAAATAATGCCCTGGAAGAATGACATTTTCATAATGCTACGGGTCGCAAAGCTTTGAAACACGTTTAAATAAAAATTGTTACGGATGGTATCGTGGAAATTTAAAACATTTGTTAGTAGCGCTCTGGAAAGTTCTATTAACACTGTTGGCAACTCATGGGTCACCGGTGACCCATGCAGGATTTTTAGATTACATTTATTTCGACCTTTTCGAATTTTCGAGTTTTTCACTAATAAGTTTCCCTGCAAATATAGAAGTATGTGTAAAGAAATTAAGTGTGATTCTCAGTTACACATTAAATAAATCACGTATGAAAGGTAAGGGAGAAAACTGGGAAGTCCATTTTTCGTGATTTTGCGATCCATAGTGGAATCACAAAGGGTTATGAAATTCAAACACCCCCGTAAGATAACGTTAAAGATTTGTTATACTAATTAAAAACGGGGAATGTTCACTCTGCATTGGAACAAAGTGCCTAAGTATAAACTTCTGTCGTCAAGGTAAAACAAGAAATTACTTAACAAGAAAATTAAATTCATTAAACTTTGTTGCTTTACTGATGGTCTAAAGTATTAAAACTTCATTTTCTCGACGAAGCTGTTTCGCGACATTCCCTGTTTTCCCCTTATTCGTCATATTCGCTTGACCAGTACGCACAAATACTATCAGGGGGCGATTTTTGAGATTTGGCGCCTGTAGGCTAAAAAGCATTTGCCACCCTTTCCGAGAAATATCATCAAATATTTTAATTTAAAATAGTTGAGGCAATTTAAAAATTAATTCAATATGACAACATTTCTAATTGGCTACATGAAAAGTGAATTGTTTTTAAAGTTCTCTCAAGCCTCTATGTTTAAAGCGCACCTTTTACTTTCGGTGTTAAGGAAACATTTAGGGGACATTTTCTTTTAGAACAAAAATCTCTGTCGTTATTGTCGATGAAAATTAAAACGTCACAGGCAAAAGCATTTTGCCACCCTTTTCAATTTCTCTCGCCAAAAATACGTACCGTCATTTCCTGGCCCAAAGGTGTGATCGTGCGTGGGCCCCGTGCCTATATGAGAGCTCGGTGTCTCGAAATTGTGTCTCCGCCAGTCGAAATCATGCTGAGGATCCTGCTCCCACCAGCAAAGGTCTGCTTTCTCGAAATCGCATTGCGTTGGCGCTGGTGCCTTCGTGTCTAATTAACAATTAAAAGGGTAGGTACATTCTGATAGAGCACCTCTGCATTCTCTAGGCAAATCACACCACCAGAGGTCCTCAGAATATTATAAAAACAAAGGAGGAAAATCTTGAGACCTCAAAGCTTCAAGGAGGGAAATCTATTTTCTTAGCTAAAAACATAGCAAGATTAAGTAATTATTTTTTAAGAAACCAGCGATTCGTTTCATCTGAAATTTGGACCATATTTCTCTGCATCTTTGAAGAAGCTGTAGTTCTTTTTTATCAATTTTTAATTTCGTTTAATTTTTAATAAAACAAAACTTTAACTTCTTCAAAGATGCATAAAAATTAGTGACCTAATTTCTTAAGAGAAATCTTAAGTTTTGCTGTGTTTTTAGCCCAAAAAATAGTATGCCCCCTTAACTTTAGATTATCAGAAATTAAACTGCTCTATGACTCTTCCCAACCCCCAGCTCGCCACTCGACTTTCCCAAATTTCACCGTCACGAGGACGCGATCTTTTTGCAGTTAACTCGAGGGCCAGTGGGTCCGTGAGCTGTGCAATTGTTCCCGAGGGGTGGGCGTAAGTAAAAGTGATCACCTCGACAATGGGGCGCTGTCCCGTTCCACTGCCTGCCGTCGCAATAAATTTCTGCGGGGCCAATCACCGCGTAACCAGGCTCGCAAAAATATATTAATATCGCTCCGTTGTACTTGGACGCCATTAGCGCGTGCTCGGGCATCGGGGGTGCGGGGCACTCAGCGTCTATCCGTGGAAAAAAGTTGTATTATTTAACTTTCGGGGATTTCCACTCTCGCAAATAAACACAAGGGACTATATTTTCTCCCTTTTAAGAGAATCACGGAAAATATTTAACCTTGTGCTGTACAGTGCTGGAAATATTTATCGCATCACTCTCTAACGGTAGCGCACTCAGGATTTAATCTCGGGGATTGAAAGAATGAAAGCCCAGCTTTCTTCTCTTTTTACAAAGCTGTTGCATTACTTCAGTCGAGGTTACATTAATCTCCGTTTTCCTTTTTCCTTGGGGGTGCCAAAGCCCCTTGCTTTCTCCACCCTCCTCGGGTGCGCCACTGTTGTAAAAATTTTCAAAGCAACTTTATTGATAAAATAACTCATTTTGGCCAAGATAGTGAGCTACACAGTTTCGCAATAATAATTTCCTAATTAATAATAAGGGAGGTACAAATGAAAGTGTTTATTCCAGTGATGCAATGAATATTTCCAGTACTTATTGTATCTAGTATATAAAAGATATCTCCAATATAAATAAACAAATAATCATTAGACTTGATAATTACTTTTCTCGTAATAACTCATTTTAGCCAAGATATTGAGCTACATACTTTTGCAATAATATTTCCCTAATTAATAATAAGGGGGGTACAAATGTTAAAGTATTTATTCCAGTGATGCAATAAATATTTCCAGTACTTGTTGTATCTACTGTATAAAAGATATCTCCAATATAAATAATTAAATAGTCATTAGACTTGGTAATTATTTTTCTCCTACTTAATTTTTTCTTCCTCCCATTAATCTGAATAAAATTGTAATTTTAGGTCCCTAGATTTCTTCTCTTTTCCACAATTAAACGAAACATATTTTCTTTTGTTGTTTATACGTGAGTTGCCGGGCTCCACTTCCGTGACACGTTGGAGCTAAAGGAACCGCAAGCTCCGCCAGAAGCTGCGGCTGCCATTATCGGCGAGCGTTCTAATTGGCATCCACTGTCATAGCTTTATCGTGGTCGATTAGAAAGTTGTGCTTACTGATGCATACGGGCGTAGGTGTATCCCACTGGCCTCGAATACAAGTGGAATACTTGTTACCCACGAGAGTGAAACCCTCGTAACAGCTGAACCTGATGATCCTTCCCCTAGCCCTCGCTCGAACCCTTCCATTCGTCAGCCTCACCACAGGGCACCTGCCTTCGAATCAAAAATACAGAATACCGATCGGAGCAAGTAATTTGCAGGTAAGAAATAAAATTCTACGACAGTGATTCCCAACCGGTGGGTCTAACCACTGCAAATCAAATGAAAGATAATTATTTTTTCATACCCTTGCGTAACGTATAAATAAATTAAGGCCACATAATTTTTTAACTGCACGTTGTGTATTTTTGTTAAAAAAAATCTTAAGGATCAGGTACTTTTTGAGCTATTTGATGAGAAAATCCCCTTAAGTGGTGAATGGAAAAAGAAAAAAGAAAATGATTGTTATCGAAGGAACCGAGGTGAAGGAATAAGAATGTAAATAGCAGAAGCATCACAGAATTAAAGAAAAACGAAGAAGATATCAGTACGTGGCATTTAATTACAAAGAAACACGTGGAAAATGTTATTTGCCAGGAGTAGGTGGATAGAACATTTATCTTTGTAAAAACCGAGGGACAATAGTGGATCTATTTCCACTGAAATGTCAAATGGATGCTAATCTGCTTAAAAAACGAGACCTCGTTATTTATTCGTGATCGGGCACGAGCATCGCCGAGAGATCATCGTAAATCCTTGGATAGAATAACGAGGTTTGCGCGCCTCTAATATCCACAACACAAATCTACATGCCGAAGGGATTTTTAACGATAATGATATCCAGCTTCTTCTATTTCCTTTTCATTAAATTGCCCCAGAATAAATGCCACCTTCTTTATATTTCAAATTGCCACTTAGAAGGGTTGTTCGGCAACCCGAAAATTCAGAAAAATTTGAAACTTGGCAGAAAAATCTGGTTTAAGTGATTCTAATAATGTGACCATTTTTGTTTCGGTTGCAGGGGTGAAAACACCCCCTCCTTTTTTTTTTTATCATCGAGGATATCTGCGAAACCGTAAGAGATGTCGAAGAAAAGTTCAATTCAAAGTTTTATGGTTTTTGATATCCCACAATATGGTAGCAAAAAATTTTCCAAAAAAATTCATTAATTGAATTCTGCGAAGATTCAAATGTTTTGGAATTTCCGAGTGACCGAACATCCCTTGTCAATAAGCGACTGCTCAAAAATTGAAGAACTCTTGTAGAAAACACTGCGAGTGCCAAAATTAAAAAAGAATTCTACCGAAAAACGTTCCACGTGCCGATGGTAATACTCTGATACAGAATTTAATTTTTGCCACTTACAGTATTTTCTACTCTTCAATCAAAAAGTAATAATTAACAATCCCTGCGTCTCATCTTCCACCAGAGGAATCAATTAAATTATTAACCAGGAAGTAAGAGAACCAGATCTCCTTTTAACATAAAATTTTATACAAAGAAACCCAGATCTCTTCCTTTCCAGAAGCAAACGTCACCGCCGATTTCTTCTCGAATTCCAACCGTAGCGTCACTTACTCGGCACCGACAACGCGCAAACGATGCACTGCTCCAGCACTGCCAGCAGGAGAAGCGGCGCCAAAGAAGATATCTTCATCCTGAGAACGTTTCCACCACGAAGAAACTATGCACCGTGCACATAACTTATGAACCAAGGTCCAAGCGGCAATTATTCTTCCCCGAGAGTGTCTTCTTCGATCAGATAGCCGTGGCCATTTTAGCAGGGGCACGTCCGGGAGAAGAGGAGACGCTGAAGAGACCGCGGAGGATCAAGGAAGAGGCGGATGGCGCGGGAGCGTAACAGACTGAGCGAAGAATAAAAAGTAAAATCGGCTGTCGGATCGTTCTGCATCTATGAATGGGACGGGGAGGCCGCGTTTCGGGGTTATTCCGCTCCGAGTGAAGGGGGGGAAGATCACTTCCGCCGGCTCGCTGCCGCGATAGCTCTATCTGCTTCCGGCCGTCTCGTTATCGTCGCCGAACATTTCCAGGCCTTGAGGAGAATTCCTACAAATTGCATTTTGCGCCGGAGATAAATGAATTCCGATAGATAAAGCTCGCCCAGGCGCCAGGATTCTTTTGTTCCCTTCGCCGCGGACGTGCCTCTGCCCATTCAAGAGATCCTGATCCAACCTTGAGCAACTATTTGCCAGGTTTAAGGCGCAGGGACTTGAAGACTCGTGTAACTTCTAACCGAAGGGGGTGGTTTAGCTTCGCCTTCAAATGGACCCCCGGGTCAAAAATATTTTTTGAAGAAGTTTTCGTGGTCTCGCAAGGATTCTCGAGACCTTGGAAGAAGTGATTTTTATATTAAAAATAAGACTCGAGGGTGGCAGGTGGAATGAAATATTTCGAGGTGTTTTATTCGTATTATAAAATGGTATGTATTTAGTAACAATTCTTGATTGAGTTACAATTATATGTACAAGGCGTAGTAACTTCGAACCTTGGATACTTGCATTTCCTAGTATCAGAATAATTTATTTTACAAGTGACATTAAATAACAAATATTTTCTTCGTGATAGTTTGCGCGGGACCTTTTCGCGAGGACTCTTAATAATTCGAGGAATCCATTCGGTTGTTGTACAGCGATTTAATTGTGGTCAAGAACTTGTGATGCTCGTTCTTCTTGGCGACTCCGGGCGCAGCTTGAATGGGCCTCTTCTCGAAACTTGTTAGCAAGTCCAATTGCCTAGTGCTTCTGGATCTTTCGAACGACTCCATCTGAGACGGCTGCGTTTTATCAAAAACGAACGTTTGCTTTATCCGATTCATAGCTTCCTCTGTAACAAGATTAAAATTTTTTTCACCCCTTTAGACCCACTTTTGTAATATTATGATTTTTGCGAACAGTCTCATAATTTTAGTTTTTTGATATTACGCTCGATAGAATAGTATCCGCTTTTTTGGAAAAGAAAGGGTTTTATCCGATTTTATATTTATTTGGTAAAATAGAAAGATGAAGAAAGGTTGTAATTTTTTAAAGTTTTTCTAAAATTTTGTGTGTCGTTAAGGGTTTAAAATTTCGGACGTCCCTTCACTTTTGCAGGGGTGGAGTTGAAGATTTAGCGCCCCTAGGCTAACCCAGCGTCTACCGCCCCTTTCGCGAAATATCGAATATTTTAATTTAAGAGTCGAGACAATTTTAAAATTAATTCGATATGGCAACTCACATCTGAGTTATTACTACTTTGCTAGATGAAAGAAAAGTGAATTGGTTTTAAAAGTGTCTCAAGCCTCTGTGTTTAAACTATTCCCAATTTCTTTCGCTCAAATTTTGGCGTTTTCAAAAATTTATCGGTCTCTATAAATATATCGCTCTTCCAAATTTGCCGCTTCCCAAAATTTGTAGCCCCCAAAGTTGTCGCTTCCCCAAAATTGATTGCTCCTCAAAATTTACCGCTCGTCAAAATTTATTGCTCCCAAAAATTTGTAGCCCCCTAAAATTTGCTTCTTCCCAAAATTGATCGCTCTCAAAAATTGATGGCTCCCTAAAATTTCCGCTCCTAAAAATTGATCGCTGCCCAAAATTTTCCGCTTCCCAAAATTTCCCGCTCCTCAAAAATTGATCGCTCTCCAAAATTTCCCGCTTAAAATTTCACAATCTCCAAAATTTATCGCTCCCCAACATTTCCGCTCCCAAAAATTGATCGCTCCCCAAAATTTCCGCTCCCAAAAATTTATGGTTTTCCAAAATTTGCCACTTAAAACTTCCCACTTTTCAAAATTTCCCGCTCCCCAAAATTTCCGATCCCAAAAATTGATCGCTCCCCAAAATTTACCACTTAAAATGTATCGCTCCCCAAAATTTCCCACCCTCCCAAAATTTGTCACTACCCATAATTTACCACTTCCCGAAATTTGTTCCTCAAAATTTCTCGCTCCCCTAAATTTTCCATTCCCCAAAATTTGCCGCCCTCGGCTTCAACCATATTAATACCCCCCCATCAAATTATTTCCATCAAACTCGTATGTCAACGACAGCGCCTCAGACCGATGACGAAATCAAGCAGCGGACCGGGCGGAAATATAAAAATGCCCGGGGCCTGATAAATCGAAACAAAATTAAAGCGTCTCCTATCAGGAAACAAGAATGAGAAAAAAAAAGCATCAAGTGTATCAACGAGGAGGAAGTTTCAGAAATAGCACGCTTCGCACAAGGGACGTAAAAATATACTCACGTTCATTTTCATGAAGGACAAAGTTATCGAAGCCGCTTATATTCCTCATGAACAAATGAAACGAGTCTTCGATGTCTGATAATCGAATGACAAAGTCGGGATCGCATATCGCCAGGTGAGACAAGAATCTAATCCCGTCCCTCAGTATCTTCGATTGCTTCCTCTTCACGACTACCCAAGCGTTCTCATTCGAAAGTTCGTGCAAATATATCTCGCGTATACACTTAGTACTCGTCGGCGCGCGAGGCGTCGAATGTTTGGGGCAGATGCTTTTGAAATTGCAGGTGTCTTTATGCTCCAGAGGGAAGTCTTCCAGATCGAAGACCCTGATGGCAGCCAGGTCCGCATTGGTGCACCTGGACAGCGTCTTGATCGTAAATCGCAGTAGCTTCACGCAGCAGTTGCAGGACTCCGCGGTCTCGGACCTCAGAGGGATGGCGTCTGTGTTCAGTATGTACTGCGCGAACTGCAGCAACGCGTCCGCGATATCCACCGCGGCTATCATATCGAAATGATGGTTCTCCACCTGCGCCAGGAAGATCTGCAACGGGCAGGCGTCTGGAACGAAGATCGATCCATGGGTCAGGGAATTTGTGTGAAATATAAGATACATTCTTTTTAACTGAAGCTTCCCTCGCGGAAGGCAATAAGCTCGTCGAAGTGAAACTTATTTGTACCTGGAGTAAAGTGTAGGGAGCCCTTCCAATTGTTTACTGCCATGGATTCTGTAAAAATATGAAAGTCACGTTTATATTATCGGATATTGATAACTAATACGCGAACTATTTATTATTAGCGCGGAGACTGCTTACGTGAAATGACGCAGAGTTTCCGCAGGTATGTTGGCGACTTCGCAAAAATCATCATCACGTTGCTGAGCAGTACGTAGCTGTATGGTAGAGGCCTGGAGAACACTATTTCTTTAAATATCTGATAAACGTACTCCAATCTGAAATAAAGAATGGTAGATGAGAAAGTGGATTTTTTGGACGAGTGGTTGGTAAGTGGGAGAGCTCGTTAACGTACCCCTGCGAACAGTATTCAACCTTTTTATGCACGTTGCAAATAACCATCATGATGGCACACATCAGGCCACTGAATTGGTGGGATCTTCTCTACAAGCAATAGAATTCAAATGTTAGTGTAGACACTGAAAATCTGTTGAGATTTTTATACACTGCGCAAAATAATTCGGGAAATAGTTTGCAGATCTTCCAGCCCTTATATTTAATACACGGGACCGGCGTGAAGTTTTGCGGGGTCGGGTTCCGAAATTGTGCGAGGCCAAAAAGAAACGTATTTATATTGTACTTTTAAATTTTATAATAACAAATATCTATGCATAGGGCCCCGAAAAAATTGCGACAAGCTTCCCTAGACCGCGGGCCTTTTAAAATTTGTTTTTTTAATAAATATCTATGCATAGGGCCCCGCAAAATTTACGATATTGTTTTCGTGGACCGCGGGGCCTGTTAATACATTCTCCTTAACATCCAACAACTAGATCCTCTACTCAATGTGAACAGTGTATCCTCCACAACATGCTTGGGAATTAAGCGATCTTCTCGGCCGATTTTCAGAGGCAACGCCTCCTTTCTCCCGCCGCGCGTCTTGGGCCCCGCGGCGGCCAAGCAGCTCGGACCGCGTCAGGCCCGTCTCACGTGAACCGCGCGTGACGTACTAGTGCGACATTGTATCAATATGTTTCCACATCGTCCCAGAGAGCACGATTGTCGATGCGTTTTTGTTTTGTCAACGCGCCACGCGCGGTTCATATGGGCCTGAGGCGCTCCAAACTGGACCAAGACACGCGGCGGGGAAAGGAGACGTTGCCTCTGAAAATCGGCCGCGAAGTTCACTTAATTCCCAGGCCTGTTCAACAAGAAATCTGTAAATTAAAGTTACCGTAGATCCAACTAAAACGACGAACTGCAGGATCATCTTAAGCATCTCGAAGTCTTGATTCTTTTCATTCCACGTGTCGTAGCGAGACATTTGCCGCGAGTAGCATTTGTAGGACTCATCTCTCTCAGTGAGCAATCTAGTCTTCCCCGCGACATACTTGCTGAGGTACGTCGATTCCAACGACACGTACGACGCCACGCCGAACACTCTTCTGGTCTCGATGCCCCTTTCGCAATCGTGCCACGCGTTGGCGTCGCACACGGCCTTCCCATTGAAATCGGGAGTAGAGTACAGATCGGAGAAGTAAATATCGTTCATGTCGCGAATATCGTCGTTTCTCATGGCTTGGAGAATCGTCTGAAGAACAATTATAAGGTTCAGGAGCAGCTCCCTCGCTGTGGAAACTAACTGAAACACAATCATCCATCGATTACGTATCCGCTCGATAAAAATGGTCCGTTCGAAGGCGAAACTATCCGCTCACTTTGTTTATTATCGCTACAGAGTTTTCCGACTCTAGCTCGGAGCTCGTCTTTCGCTGAAGAGCAGCTATTTCTGGCAATATGAATTCCACCGTCAGTCTCTTACCATCTATCGTCACAGGTTTTACCAATTGTGGATTTTCTGTAATAAGGCTCGAGTTAGCTTGGTCCACTCTCTTTTCATTACAACCGCTGTTCGCGCGAGATCTTACCGAATATTCTGAACGCGTCTTCGTCCTGCAAAATCGGCAAGTTTCGGCGACCTGTTTTTTCTGTGGCTTGAATGTCAACTACAGACTTCTCTGGCTGCGGTGTGTTGTATATTACTTTGGGGATGTTTGCGAGAGGGTAATCTGCAATCAGTTTGTTGATAAGAATATTTTTGAAAATATTATTTAAGTTAATATTGTTTAAGGGGACTAGGCAATCAAATTGCGAGAAAATCAAGTATTATTTTGCGAATTAACTACAAGGAGGTGAATACAAATTGTGAATAGTACTTTTGGGTAATGTTTAGTAATACTATAAACTGTAAAAAATTTTTTTTTGGATAACATGCACAAATGTATGACAGCGCTACAGTCGTCTCATGTGGAGGCGTTTTTTCTGTGGTTTTGCAGTGATCGCAAAAAAAAACGAAGGTTCGAATCGACTTGAAATTTTTACAGCATGTTGACAATATATTCCATTCTGGAGTGAACCTCAATATTAAAGTGTAAAAGCTCTAAATACAGTGACTCACACCCAAAATCGTACACGCTTTAAATTTCAAAACGTTTTTAAAATTGGTCCAAACGATTCGAGTTTTTTTGAGAAGCTAAAAGAATTAGTTTGCCAAGTGAAGTGTTACGTCGTGTTGAAAAATATTGCAATTGGTCGAAATAGCAAAAAAAAGGTCGTTTTTTTTAACTTTTTTGAGCCTGCAAAAATCACGGGAAAAATCAGGATTTCAACTTTAAATAGCCGCCATTATGTTTCAAATTAATATTTCTGAAATTCCCATCGTTAATCGGAAGATACATTAATATACTAACGAAATCTTTTTTGTTTTTTGATTTTAAATAATCTGATTCCGAATGGCAATGCTCGCTGTAGAACCAAATTTTGAAAAAGGCTTCTTGATAGTCGCTCGTTACTTTGTTATAAACGTAAATATTTTTCTACGAAAAAATTAACAACTGTTCTTTAAATGTTGCTCTTTTAAGTGCAGTAAGTTCTGTAAAAATATATGCTTCCGCTATTTAAAAAAAAATTCACAAACATTCGACTCTTTTCAGTCGCCTGACTAGATATACCCGTTAAGATGCAATTTACTCACATGGACTCCAAGTTTTAAGAAAGTAGTTACTCTTATTATGAATATTCGTTTGAACACACGTCTCCTTCACTTTCACTGGCTTCAAGTTCGAAATTGACGATCTACGAGTAACGTAATAAATATACAATTGAAAATTTACCCGACTAAAGTAACATTTAAAAGATTTACCTGCGCATCGGTGAACCGAGTTTAGTTTTATTCGCAGGACTGTTTAAGCTTACACTACGTGGTTCTGTCAATCTAACACTTCCGCTTTCCAATAACTTAAAACGTTCCATTAAGTTTCCCATTTCGAACGTCTGCAAAACGAAGTAAAACGAAACAATAGAACACCGAAAAGGTTCATTATTACATCACCCAGAAGTTACCAACTTGCAATTGGAGCTGAGTTTTCAAATGCTCCTTCTCTTTACAAATGGCACTAATTTCTGTCCTGTGGCGACTTTCTTGCTCCTCGATAAAACGAGTCTTCTCCGTTTTATCGCTCTCCGCGCGCATCTGGGTCTGCTGCAATTGATTGCGCAGGAACACAGCTTCTCCCTCCTTAGTTATAAAATTATTCAACAACTGCTTATTCTCAGATTTCAGCTTCTCCAATTCCTTCACGACCTCCGATCCTGAAACCATAAATTGGACCTACGTTAATACACAAAAGGCATAACGAAGCCGCATAATTACCATCCTATTACCTCTGGCAACAACATTATCTTCCACCTTAAACGTCGAGTTGTAGACTCTTCGGTCCATCAATTTCCCTTCAAAGTCCTTGTAGTCCATAGAAAATATATTACTCGTGTCCTTCGTGTTATCGACTTGCCTCCTTTGACTACTGCATCCTAAAGTATACACCGAAGGCCTCGGCACTACATTATTACCATTATTTATATTAGATACACTTTTACTCGTCGACGGCATGCTATTAAATCTCCTTATAAATGATACTTTCTGCTCTCCGTTCGTTTGCGTCAAGACACTGTTGTCCTAAAAAGAAAGCACAGATCGTGAGCACATAAAGCTGGATAAATAAAACCGTGGGTAGCGCACATGCGGTGCGTTCGGCGCAACCAGCTCCTTGGCGCTCGCTGTATCTTTCGCTGAACGCTGCCGCTCAGTTGCGCTCGTTTCAACGCGTTCAGGGAACGGTCATCATTTTTCCGAGCGAAGGTGAACTCCGCTCGCTTTACCCGACACGTTGGAAACTGCTAAAATATTCCCACCCTCCCGAGTGTCGTTCAGCGAAAAGATGGCTGCTCGCTGATCAGTTCCCAACGGTTGGGTCCAGCAGTCGTTTGCGCCGAACGCGCCTATGGACAGAGTATCGCTCCACGTGCAGAGTGAATATTAATGAAACCTGTAAGCATGCTTGAGACGCCACGAAATCCATTTCCTCGATATCCTCCTCGGCGAAATCATCGCCCCATAAGTCGTCCGACTTGCCGGACCTTTTGTGCGTGGACTCTCTGTTGGTTCTGCCGACCCCTAGCAAAGTTCCTCGGTTCGTGTCGTACTTTGGTCGCTTGGCGGGTATAGGGTATTCGTTCGCCGTGCTATTTTCTGCGCGTTTGAACATGTTGGCCGATTCCGGTTACTCTACACTGCGCGACGTAGGAGGTTAACATTCGGCGAGGTACTCTTACGATGCCCTGTATTTACGAGAGTTGCACGATTCATATCAGTGTTCGCTGCTCGGGATTTAACCACGCGTCTGCGGTGACAATTCTTGAGAACATTCGGGCGTCGTTGCATATTAAAGTGGCGGATTATTGTTGCGGCGCAAATTCATTCCGATGCTGCGAGTTTCTCCGAATTTCCGATTTCGGTGAATGTGTGTAGTAGGGTAATAGAAAATGTTGGCAAGGCAGTGATGATGTTTCTCTTCGTGTTAAGTGTTGACTTGCCATGAGGATTTGTCAGTGTATATGTTACTGACACGCGAGAAATTCATTTCCCGTGAACTGCATGACAGAAAGTTGTTTTCAACACGTGCGAGGGCAAGCGATATACATCGACACGGGCAGGAACGATTGTGAATTGTGACCGGCGAGATTCGATCGAGGGAGAACTGTCGATGGTGTTATCGATATGTATCGATGGTACTCATTATCGCAAAGTATTGATGGTATTATCGATAGTTTTCGAGAGTCCTCGTTATATCAAAATATCGATAGTTATCGAGAGTCCTCGCTATCGGAAAATATCGATAGTTATCGAAAGTCCTCGCTATCGGAAACTATCGATAGTTATCCATAGCCCTCGCCAGTGGTGGCCCATTCCACTTACGCCCAAATCGCCCGTAACGCCCGTGGTTTTCGGTTCAAAAGTTATGAAAAATCTCCTTAAATATGGAAGAGAAATCTGTGAAAGGGCCATTATCGGAAAATACAGGGTTTTAAATATAAATTACGGCTCGAAAGCAGGAAAATATAATTTATGATATTCAAAAGGGCAAAAGGGGCAGTTGCCCTCCTGGCTTTTGAGAAAAAATTACTTATTTTTCAAAATTGATCTGTATTAAGTTTATACTAAAAAATAAAATCAAAGCTCTCCTTTTCTCGTTTCTCTCAAACAGTACAAAATAGGTGTAAGTAGATTAATATAAAATGATTCGCGATACCGAAATTCGGGTAACGATCTGCCCATTTAATAAATTATAATTAGAGTTTCGTTTGTAAGTTAGCAGACTCGTTCAAGAAAACATTCGTAATAATACGGACATTTTCGAATACATACGCATTTTTTAAACGATTTTATATTGTATGTCATCCCATGAAAAATATTTATATGGTTTAACTTTGCCTGTAGAAATATCACGATTCTAACATGAAAAATTAATCTGACTTTGCATTCATCGAGACATATAAGTTTTCGATTTAATAGCGTAATCAGATTACTTAAATTTCAAGTAAAAATCGTCCGCGTTCACGGGGACGATCGTACAATAACAATTTTTAAGTTGATTTTGTACTTGTAAAGTAATTCGAGGATACGTGTAACAAGAGCTGTGAAAATAAAATAGATTCACGCTATTTCCATGTTCCTTTATTCTACTGTACAATATTATAGTATCTTGTTTTATGGATTGTATATATACAAATAATTATGTTGTATGATGGTTGCTTTGTAAAAGATCCTATACGTTACATCAAGCTTTGTAATTTCTCATTTATATACAGACTCGGTAGAGCGATGATCCTTCTTAAAATGAGGAACGTACGAGCGTAGATGATGATCACATCGCGACAATCACGACTCTGAATTTTCAATTAAAACTCACGCATACAAATTATCCAAATTATCGGATCAAATATCGTAAATGTGGCGCATGTCGTCATCACGTAGAAGTTGATGCTGTTTCGTAAAAAATTATTGCAGCTTACTTTTACAATTTTATACCATTCGCTAACAGCGCACGCTTGTACGATACATTCTGATAAAGACTTCGATTCCCTTCAATCCTTCTCAAGCTAGACTTTTTAAACGCAAAGTGCTATTAAATTAGGCTTAATAATTCTATGAATAAACAATATTTTTACTCAAATAAATGTATCTTGTATTCTACCAACATCTGCTTTGTGTATTACTTGAAACGCTGAAAGTAAGGAAAGATCTTCTCGGCATAGCGAGAAGCCAATCACGTTTGTACGTTCAAACCCAGAAGGAATGAGCGTCTTTGGTATTTTTGCTTTTAAGCTATTATTTCATTAATTGTTAAGGAAACATTGTTTATTTTGAATCACCCGCGAGTTAAGTTAAATACGCGATTTGCAGTTCTAATAAAATAATATAAAACCAAAGCACTTATTATTGCTGATATAATATCTGATTTAAAAGTCGGCCCGAGAAAGATGAAAATCGCATGCAACTTCAACATGACACGAACGCATGAAATATTAAAAAAAAATATATATATATATATAACGCGATGTATTACTGTTCAGTCTAAAATGATCACAATGCAAGTTCGATGATTGCCTAAAAGAAACTTTCGCGCAGCTTACTTTTCAACTAACTATCACTTTAAAATGGTAAAATGTACATTAATCACAAAAAAATTAAACAAAACGTAGTGTTTCATTTCCTCCTAGAATATCTAAAGAGGAAAAGAACCCGATCAGATCATTACATGAGTATTGCTACTTTTCCTAAACATTACGCTGCAACGTGACTCTTCGACAATTGGATTTTTAATGCAAACACTAGGTGTTAATAAAAATAAATAAAACGCTTCTCTTCTAATCTTCTTCGCTTGCCTCTTTCCACATTAACGCATTGCTTTCCACGCAAGTCTTTCTCGAAACTTCAGAAACGTTGAGTTATACCAAGCATATTCCCTATAGCTCAAATGATATTAATTAACAAAAATGTATCTTTGGATCAGTTACCATACAAATATCGAAACCACGTAGTACAAAATATTTAATATTGGAAAATTAATTTCTATTAAAAACCGTCGTTGGTGGGTAAGCAATGCGTTAATTGAAATTAAGTATAGTTTCATATCCACGTACGGTATTACAACTCTCAATGAAGTATTTTTCATAGCGGTATGGGTACAATGAATATACAAAATGGGCACGTGCGAACACTTTGAGTTTCAACTTCGAGAAATGGACAGGTAGGTCCCGATTACTACGACGAAATGAAACGATATCTGATCGCATTCAATGCGAGCAAATATTCAGTAGAACTGTGGAAACAATTGTCTTTTGTGACTTGGTCAAAGTATTATGGGTTCATCACCACATATACGATGAAGCAGAAGAAAGTTCAACACTGTTAAAATACTTTAAAAAATAATAAACATGTTTATGCCATCGTAATTCAATAAAATACGTATTAAAAATGTTTATTGTATATTGTCTTTAAATTAAAATCTCTGTGTTTTAAGAATTCGAATAACGCGATCGATTTCTGGGATTCATTACTCGCACTACTCGAGACCTACCAGTTTACGTTCAAGACGTTCTAAACGTTTAAAGACCGTGTCCGAGTAGTCTCGTAACTACTTAAAGTAACTTCTTTCTTAAAGGGGTATACCCGTTTGTGGATTTTTTTACAAGTCAACGGTTTGATGAAGATATTCCATTTTTTTACTATCTTTACACAGTATTATGAACTACTTAAAAAAAAAGTTTCAGTTAAAATACTATTGTTTTTCAGAAGTTATAGATACATGTCCGAAAGTCTCTCGATTTTAGACAGCTACACGGTGGGCCCAAAAACTCGCGCTACGTTCAACCAATTCACTTCCAATTTTGCATGCAGGATCGTAATAAGATTCCACATCGTCCAACGAGAGCTTTTTTTATTCCGATTCCCCGTTTATTATTTATAAAGAAACAAGGTGGCTTTTTCTCTTAGAAAAATGTAACTTTACCTTTGATCTCTCACCATTTCTATATTTTTCAAAATTTTCAAGATCGGCCCCGTTGGACGATAGCTATTGACATACTTTATAAGAAGATTTTATTGTTTTTGATTTCAGACACGGCATACAGCTGTTTTCAGGCCCACCTTTTAGCCGTCTAAAATCGAGAGACTTTCGAATATGTATGCATAACTTCCGCAAAACAATAGTTTTTTAACTGAAACTTTTTTTTTAAGTAGTTCATAATGCTATGTAAAGATAGTAAAAAAACGGGGAATCTGCATCAAATCGTTGACTTGTAAAAAAATCCACAAAATGTACACATTTTCCGAGGGTTCAAGCGGGTATACCCCCTTAAAGCTTAATCGAAGGTATCAAACATTATGCTACAAGTTTACAGGCAAAAGACGAATGGATCATGCGTTATTCGCACGCGCCTCCCAAAGGGCGAGCAACAATACGCGAGTAAATAGAATGACTCCTATCTGCGAGATGTGTAATTGAATGTCTGTGAAATGCTAGCGGTAAAATTGTACTTTGATAGCTATTTCTTTAGCACACCAGTAACGTCGTCAGTCTACCTCGATTACCAAGTAGTTTAAAACTTCGAAAAGGACAATCAGTACCAATATACTTCGCATATTAAAAACCAACTGCTACGCTTCGAAACTTGTAAAGGATTACTTCGTTTGGTCCATGTATTTCAATATGCGTATGAACGTCTCTTGCTTCGATCGATATTAATCAAGTCGGCTGTATCTCGCGGGTCGTAAAAGTAAAATCGCGATTCTCGGAGACAACAATGACACAGAATGGGCTACCATCTACTTGAAACAAGACCACGTAACGTAGGGGAGCTCGCGAAGCCTCGATCTCCGTTTGTAGCTCCAGTTCACGCTCGTAACTTAAAGCTATCGCTAAATATCTCTCGACTAACAAAAATAAAACTTCCGGACTATTATGTACAATTTTGTAAAAAAAAAGGAGTATTATGCAAGCACGCGAACGCCTGTTCGCGCGAGTGTGAGTAGACAGCGTAGAGAAATCAGGAAAGATTACGCGCCACTCGATCGGTAGAATCTCAAATACCTGGCGTAATTATTTGAATGCGATACGATGCGTAAAACTATTAAAGTTTCGAGAACAGAGCGCTATGTAAATCTTTCCAGCTCTGACTTGTTCTCGGTGGGATCTCTTGTCCCCACCATTCGATTAAAATAATAAAACGTGTAAAAACCATGTTCATCTCATCGGACTAATTAAATTCTGAGATTATCCGTTGTTTACACACTGCTTAAATATTCTTCCGTTTACGACGAAGACCGTAAAAAAGAACTAAACCCTTAGTGACAATGACGGTAATAATACTAATAGTAGTAACTAATAGGATCACATCTTTGGTACAGGACTTGTTAGTTTCGGCGAACTTCGTTCGCCTCCTATGAATGCCTACGGCAAGATGGGCCATATTGGGTTGATCTTTGCTTCGGGCTCTCGTCCGTCATTAATATCATAAGCTTCCGGGAGCGGGGCAAGATTTGTGCTCCCGTTATCACCTATATATCAACTTCTCGCCAAACAATTTGTCCTCTAAAAACCACTATTTTACAGTTCCATTAACAGTCTTCATTTGCATTATTAAATTCCTCTTTGTTCCTTAATAATAGGTTTTAGAAGCTTTCTCATTTCTTCGATATAACGCTTAGCTCTCTCCGCACTGTATTATTTAGAATTTGGTAAATTGTGCTGCTGCAGAAAGACACGTCCTGCGGAGAAGGAGTTCACAATTATCTCTGAAATTATTAATTGTACAGGTAAATGGAATTTGTGGAATTTGATTCGAAGGGAAGATGGAGACGTGGCTTACCTAATTCAGCGGAATGTTCTTCGCGAATTAACATATGCTAGAAATTCCGTGAGTCAAACTCTTTTCAAGGACAATGTGAAACTCGCTCAACGGCTCCAGTATGTGCACGAGGAAATTTAATAACGCAGAGCTCCTTAGAAACGAATTCTCTTCGTACATGTCCGCGGTGGAGCGCGCGTCGCTCATTGGCCGCAGCATCGAATGAAGAAGTTGCTCTCTGGAGCGGAGATTAATATTCAGGGCAACGGAAACGTAAGTGAAAGGTATTTGAAGGATTAAATCGCAAGCTTACCTTACTGCTAAGCAGATAAATAATTGAAACTTCCCGTCTTTACCCAACGTTTGGCTGAACATGTTAATCTGATCGATCAGATGACAGTAACATCTTAGAGTTGCGAACCTTTGATTGCTTTCTACGTGAGCTCGTCTGTCTCTCCTTAATCTCTGTGAGTATTCGTCCATTTCCTCCAATAAAGAAATTTCGAAATTTTCTTTTACCCGTACTGAAACGATTTCAAGATAAAATTATGTCTCGCGACTGCGTGTCGTAAGTTTGTAACACGAGTATTTGATTAATTCGTGAACAGAAGACTGGCAAGGATTTGTTTCATCGTTTGATAATACGAGAGGATTTTGTAACAAAAGGTTTTATGATAATAGCTAGGGGTGTGCGATCACTTGATTTATTCGAGTACTCAAATTTCGAGCCGAATAATGATCAATCAGTCGAGCCGAGTCGAGTTACTCAATATTCGAATTACTCGAATTACTAGTATTTGATATTAAATACATAAATATTCAAGTAAGTCAAGTAATTCGAATATTTGCGAGTAACTCGAGTAATTCGAATATTTACGAGTAACTCGAGTAATTCGAATATTTACGAGTAACTCGAGTAATTCGAATATTTACGAGTAACTCGAGTAATTCGAATATTTACGAGTAACTCGAGTAATTCGAATTTTTACGAGTAACTCGAGTAATTCGAATATTTACGAGTAACTCGAGTAATTCGAATATTTACGAGTAACTCGAGTAATTCGAATATTTGCGAGTAACTCGAGTAATTCGAATTTTTACGAGTAACTCGAGTAATTCGAATATTTACGAGTAACTCGAGTAATTCGAATTTTTACGAGTAACTCGAGTAATTCGAATTTTACGAGTAACTCGAGTAATTCAAATATTTACGAGTAACTCGAGTAATTCGAATATTTACGAGTAACTCGAGTAATTCGAATATTTACGAGTAACTCGAGTAATTCGAATATTTACGAGTAACTCGAAAGTTAGAGATCTGTTCGAATATATTCGAGTATTTCGCGATCTTTCGAGCTGAAAATTTATCTCCCAGTAATTCGAACTCTCGCGAGGGCTCGAATATTCGAACCATTTGAGTTTTTCAAGTAGCTCACATTTCTTTCAAACAGTACGTCAATTTCAAACACCTCGAAAAACTCAAACGCTCGATTCAGTTAAAATAATCGAAACAAGTTCAGCTCATCTCGTAAATTCTATAAATTTGATAATAGCGACTTACAAAGATAGTCCCAAACGTAGAAATTTCTACCAAATATCCTCTGATTTTTGAATCCGAATAAAAATATTTGTTCTAACGACGGCACAAGGCCACCTTCTCCGCAAAGTAAAGCTGTCAGGGAACCATCTTGGCATTCCCTTCTGTAGTGGAATTTTACAATCGCGTTCACAGACTCTCCTAGAAAAAGAACCACAACACAATTCCAATTACATTATGAAACATGCGCTAAAATAATTATTAGCAACGGTAATAAACCTGCTTTAAACTAAATTATTTCGTACCGATGTTTTACAAATACTTTGACTTATTTGCAGAAACATATCATATTAATATAACTACTTAAAAATCAAGGCAGTTCGTTACTACTCACCCAACATGTGTTGCAACTCGACTTGAGACAATATTGGGCGCCTAGGTATACTAGGCGATCTGCATCGCGGTGGCGTTGAACACGACTCGACCAATTCTTCGCTGTCAATGCTGCGAGGCACTAAGGCACCCACTAATAATCTCTCGGTGGACCCGTCATCGATACCTCTGCCGAGCCACCTACCACAAGGGAACTTAAACGTATGCCCCGTAACTTCATTCCTCACCACAACGTGTTCTACCATCCACTTGGGGGAGAGACCTGTATTGTCATGTCCTATGCGTAGCGTAGAGAGCACCCCTAAATTTTTGTGCTAAAAGAAAAACTACGATTAGAGACTGAAGAGCATTTCGCACGTACTTTTAAACAGCGCAATTAAATTGCAGTCATCGAAGTTAAATGTATGTACAGTCACATCGGAAAATAAGTTGAAACTCTTTAAAATCGCATAACTTTTTTAAAATTGGTCCAAACGACTTGAGTTTATTTTTTTTTTGTAGAAGCTAGCGGAATTAGTTTTCTAGGTGATGTGTTTCGTCGTTTTGGAAAAAATTGCATTTGGTCGAAATAGTAAAGGTCGTTTTTTAAACTTTTTTTGTGAGCCTGTAATAAAAATTCAAAAACTCATTTGTAGATTGAAGTAAGTTGTATACACGCTGAAAATTTCATCTAAATCGGTTAACGTTGCTCTGAGTTACACACGTTTTTGATTTCTGATTTCGGGAATTTCGCGATTTTCACCCTTATTCTGCGATGTTTAAGCGTTTATAGTTCAGAGCGTTAACTGATTTAGATGAAATTTTCAGCATGTATACAACTTACTTCGATCTACGAACGGGTTTTCTGAATTTTCATTACAGATTCACAAAAAAAGTTTAAAAAACTTTTACTTTTTTTTGCTGTTCAGACCAAGTGCATTTTATTCAAAACGAAGAAACACGTTACCCAGAAAACTAATTCCGCTAGCTTCTAAAAAAAACTCAAGTCCTTTGGAGTAGTTTTAAAAAAGTTATGCGATTTTAAAGAGCATCAACATATTTTCCGATGCGACTGTATTCTGCGAAACCAGAATACAAATCGAATATGAACCTACATGAAACACAAACTCCAATGCTCCTTTGGGGATCGGAACAGGATTCGTCTCACAGAGAGTGCCCGAGATGGCGATCCAGCTGTTGGCTGAAGTAGTAGCTGCGCTTGCTTTTCGACTAGGAAATATAACAACTCTATATGGCAACTTCGTGGTTGGATAGTTGTTAGTGAAGCAGAAGTAGTCGACAGCGTTCAACGTCAGCAGATGGTAGAGGAATTGCTCCTTCTCTTCTTCGCAGCGCAGAAATGCTGAACGCTTGTACTGGCTCCTGTTAAATAGTAATTGAAATATTTAGGAATAGGAATTTAAATATTTTAAAGAATAAATATTTAGGAATAGGAATTTAAATATTTTAAAGAATAAATATTTTAAAGAAAAATTTTAAAAAAAATAATCTCGCATTAGTTAAATTACCTCAATAACGTGGTGTCCGACAGTAGCGTCTTCAAATGTCGAGAAAGGAGCTTCTTTTCCAATGCCAATCGAACCCAAGCTCTGGCGTAACCAATGTGTGTTTTAATATCAGTCATCGCTTGCACATTTCGAATATCAAACAGTAAAGAATCGGGTAAAGGCCTGAGGTGTTCCGGGCCGATCTTTCTATCTCCGGGCGATTTATGTTTGTCCGAGCCTCTTGTGGGCGAAACGTCAGTCTCCAGCGCCAGATTAGATAAATCTATCATTGTTCAAGAAGACGGAAAGCAGATTAGGAAAGACTGCGAAAAACTGCGCGCGAAGTAATTACTTATTTCTTCACAGGCTACGAAAACATTTCTGTAAAACCATGCAACTAGGCATGCTTAACGGGGGTAAAATAGTTCTACTCTCTGGACAAATCACTCGACATTCCGGGTACAAAATACAGTTCCCCTTTTTAAGAACATTTGCGATTGCATGCGCATCAGTATTGTTCCAATGAAGACGACCCATAATAAAAAGAAATGAAGAAAACGACATTAGGAAAGCAATTTCTAAACGTCGCATCTACGATATTTATGACGTAAACGCATTGACAAATATATTCTAGAGCACTCTTCAAACAATACGATCATGCGATTTACGGACGATTATAAGAATAAAATGCAGTGCCATTGCGAAAGTAATATTAAAGTAAAAAGCTAATTTCCCTTATGGAAAGCCAACATTAAGGCTTACCATGAAAATTCTCCTTGATATAAGAAGCAATTTCAATAATGGTTTTGCCCTTCAACGATGAAATTAAACGGTCCGGTAATCCAAAAAACTTATTTGGCGATTTCTTCGCAACTTGGAGAAATAGAAAAGAAATAAAAATTAACTCAAATGGAAACGATAGCGGAGCCTCGACAAATGTGTGTTTAATTTTAAAATGCTCTTCAACTGCGCGTCACTGTTGTAAACAAAAACCAATAATTAATTAAAAGAAACTAAAACAGTAAAATTAATTTCGGCAAAAATAAATTCGTCAGAAAAGAGCGCAGCATTCCCAATTGCGCGAAAGATTTTTAACAAGAATTTCACGAAGCAAAGTATCGTTTCTGAAACGTTCGGTTCCGTTCAACGATAACAGACAAACATACTCGTTAATACGCGAGGTGCAAGTCTCAACGAAAGACACATAGAGTGGTGGAATAATTTGTAAATAATCGGTCACTTACAACTAATACAGTGCAGAGTATCTACGTATGAGAAACTAATCTCTACTTCTAACAGTTTATCTTAAATAAAATAAGACACGTACAATCGAGGCGTTTCCGTAGCACGCACCACGCTAGCGCTGCATTTCCAAACGATGATAAAAGAATTCTAGAGTTATCGTGATTTCGAGAGCGATACGCAATTGTGCGACAGGCGTCGAAGCGCGGAGATACGTTCTAACTTACCAGGAGAAAGAAAGTTAGGATCTATAGATTTAGTCGCGTCGTTACACTCTTCCAGCTCTTGGTACATGGTGAGGTGGGACCAAAGCGCACTTTTCCCCTGTTTATTTTGCAATCCATGGCTCCAAACTCGTTCCAAAAGATCGCAGAGGCTGGCGACCAGCGTGTTTTCTTCCACGTCCGACAACGATTCGCCTCCGTGGCCCAACGCGACTGCTTCGGAGCCCATTTTCTCGACCAACATCCTCTTCGTCTTTGACTTGCAGTCCTTGATAACGACAAATGTGTGTTTAACGCCTTTCTTCGTCAGTGTAATTCGTAGATTTATTAGAATCGGGACTACCTTGAGCAATTTTTCAACGAAAGTCCAGTTGGCCTGCGCTATCAATGCCGGGCTCATATCTGCGGAGAGTTTTGTTTGCGGCCGAGGTGATTGGGTTTCCTGAGGGGCTGTTGGTTTCCCATTTGCCTCCATCGACTTCATTTTGTACTTCCACTGCGTCTGCCCCCTTCGACTGCTATTGTAAAAGTGAGATCAAATAAATTACACTCCGCTCCGAGTAAAGCTACGCGAGACACGAACAATTACAAATGAAACACAATTGACAGCGAGACATTTTATTACGTAAAGTGTTAAATAAAAGTATGCGAGAAGTAACATATATTTCTGAATTTACTCGAAGAGATAGATCCTTCCAAGTGATTTTCTGAGAAACCTGAGCGTTAACAGAGTTAATTTACAGTCCCTTGAAATTCGAAAGTGATTTAAAACGGTGCACCGCGACCGCTAGAAGTTTTTCAAATCTAGTTTTAATGAGAAATGATAAGCGGTCGTGCTTGAAGGGTCTTCGAATCGTTCTGCTAAATATCGAGGCGAACATAAAATTAGTTATAGTCCACAGTCAATTATAGTTCCAAGTTGACACAGTTAATATCAGTTACAAGGAAAAAGGATGTTAGTTCGTTAGTTGCGATGTGAATTTTATCAAATAAAACTTCGTGAATCTTTGCTCGCGGTGCGCCACGGAATTTTGGAAAGAGCTTAAGTGCACCGAGTTCGAGAAAAGTTTACGGAGTACCGATTTAAAAGACACGGCGATAATGGAAACATAACGTGACGTACACATGCACAGTGCTGTACTAGTTTAGAAATTCTTACCGAAGCATGCTACAAGTGGAGCAGGAAATGAGACAAGAAATATTAGTATATCACCAGTTAAAATGTTGATAAATATATCATCAAATTATACGTACCTCTGAGCCGGCTCCTTATTTAACGCAACGCTGTCTAACAAAGGGAAACTTCGAAAATAGGCGGCTCTATGCGGGAGAATCTCAGCAGGCGGGTTCGTTTCGAAATCCACGTTCGTCAATCTCTGCTCCAACACTTTCTGCGACTCCTCTATGCTCATACAAGGTTCGTAGCGCGTCGATCTCACGATGCTCTCGCCAACCTTTTTTCTACAATAAACGAGAACAGTTGATCACTGCTTGATTTAAAAAAAGAGGCCTTCCGCTTTGTTTCGCCCACCTCAGAAGAGAAATCCTTTGATCAAACACGCGGATATTAAAGTCAAGCTCGCTCCACGTTGACATAACTTTGCTGTCGACCAGAGACGCGAACATTTGCGTTTCTAGGAACCTCGACAGAAATGGCAAGTGCTGCGTGGGTTGGTCAGACAGAAACGTGGCTTTATCAAACACGTGCATGCTGTCTCTGTTGTTCAACCACTCATCTTTGTCCTGCAATATATTTTTGTGAACTTAATGCAATCGTGGTTGGTTAATCGTTTGTGAATCTCGTGCCTCACCTGACTTGGTTGGATAACGAAGTGCTCGTAACTAGAAAAGATTTGTACAAAACGATTCAAAAAGTTCTCCCTAATGGCATTGTTGAACATAAGCGTCTCCTGGTACTCCTCCTGCGCCGTGAGTATTCGCTCCTTCGTGTTGTCCTCTACCGGATCGATATCATCTACGTTCACTCCTGAAATATCGATGAACAATGATTAAAAATTCGTGTTATTAAGTCTGAAGAGAAAAACTGATTTGCTTTAAAGATTCAAATTTCTAGTGTGACGGATGAAAGAAACGTAATTTTTTGGGAATTAAAAAAGGAACGAATATCGCGCGTATCCTTTTGCAAGTTTGTAGATTCATTTTATTGCGTTTTAGGACTATAAAAAAAATTCAGGGAAAATATATCCATTTACAGCGGAATAGGAGCGTCCAGAAGAGAAAATATCCTTCCTCATCGATTTTAGGAAAACATTATGGTTTTGTTAACCGTAGTAATTCAATTTTGCATGTATTTGCAAAATTTTAGTTCGATAAATTTGAAGTGGATCGAACTTTTGGGAAGAATATTTTTCTATTCCGGTATAAATTAATATTTTCCCTTGCAAAAAGTTGTTTGTAGTCTTAAAAGGGGATAGAATAAAGCTACAAACTTGTGAAAGGATAAGCGCAATACTTGTTTCTTTTTTTAATTCTCGAAAAAATAAGTTTTTTCAGCCGTCACACTAGGAAGACCGCTTAACTTAGAACCCCACGTGTTCTTTTCAAGGTATCAAATATTCTTTGTAAAGTGTCGGACTGGAATTCGAATAATGATCGATCAGTCGAGCCGAGTAGAGTTACTCAATATTCGAATTACTCGAATTACTAGTATTTGATATTAAATACATAAATATTCAAGTAACTCGAGTAATTCGAATATTTACGAGTAACTCGAGTAATTCGAATTTTTACGAGTAACTCAAGTAATTCGAATATTTACGAGTAACTCGAGTAATTCGAATATTTACGAGTAACTCGAGTAATTCGAATATTTACGAGTAACTCGAGTAATTCGAATATTTACGAGTAACTCGAGTAATTCGAATTTTTACGAGTAACTCGAGTAATTCGAATTTTTACGAGTAACTCAAGTAATTCGAATATTTATGAGTAACTCGAGTAATTCGAATATTTACGAGTAATTAGAGTAATTCGAATATTATTATTGCCATATTTACGAGTAACTCGAAAGTTGGAGATGTGTTCGAATATATTCGAGTAATTCGACAACTTTCGAGCTGAAAATTTATATCCGAGTAATTCAAACTCTCACAAGGGCTCGAATACTCGAATTACTCGTATTTGATATTAAATATATAAATATTCAAGTAACTCGAGTAATTCGAATATTTACGAGTAACTCGAAAGTTGGATATATGTTGGAATATGTTCGAGTAATTCGAGAACTTTCGAGCTGAAAATTTATCTGCGAGTAATTCGATCTTTCACGGGGGCTCGAATATAATCGTAAAATTAATAATAATAATATTCGAGCCATTTGAGTTTTTCAAACAGTTCGTCAATTTCAAGCACCCCGGAAATCTTAAACGCTCGAGTAATCGAAACGAGTTCAGCTCTTCTCTTAACAGGTGATAGAATAAAGCTACAAACTTGTAACAGGACACGCGCAATACTCGTTTCTTTTTTTAATTCTCGATAAAATAATTTTTGTTCAGCCGTCACACTAAGAAGACCGCTGAACTTAGATCCTCACCCGTTCTTTTCACGATATCAACTATTCTTTGTAAAGTGTCGGACTGGGATGTCGTTTCCGGCCGGTCCCAATCTAAAACGTCATGTAACGAGTGTTTTCTACGAGGAAGATGAAATCCCGAACCGGGAAGCGTCAAGCTGCTAGTCATGATGTCGCCGTTGTAATGATTTATCACCATGTTATCAGTCCTGTGAAATTCAATTAGAAAACATTACAGGGAGCCGTGGAGCGTGTCGCGATGGGAATAACAATTTGTCGACTTACTTTCCTGAATACGGTACTTTGTACTTGTTTAAGAGAGCTCTAATCTCGGCGATGAATTGCATTTTATGGGGGAACACGGGTAACTCTTCCGGGAATTGGCTACTTTGTTTATCTATATCTACATAACAAAGGTTTGCCTGCAAATCAAAAGCAGAACGTAAGAGTCTCATTTATAACACAGAACTGCCTACTTATATTATTAATTCTTTGGGCACGAGTTGCTTTTGTAACAAATATTTTTTAACTTTACACCAGAGAACCTTAATTTATACCCACGAGATATTAAAAATCTGTTAATTACTAATCTTAACTGTGACATTCAATTATTCCAAATGGCAGAGATGGGCGAAATTTTTATTTACATAAAATTTCGAGTGACGAGAAAAAGGTAAAAAAAAGAAACTACTCGTCGAGCGTCGAATAAAGTTAATTTTATTATTCGCCGAACGTTTCAACTTTAACGCCGAATGAATCTTTCAATTTTTACTTTAGCTTTATTCAACGTTCTTCCGACGACCCTCGGCGCCCCAAACACGCTCCAAAAAATTACTTGGCGTCGAATAAAGTGAAAGTTAAAATCGAAAAATTTATTCGACGCTGAAGTTGAAACGCTCAACGAATAAAAATTTAACTTTATTCGTGGACAAAAAAGTTACCGTTAATCGTCAAATATTCCAAAGTTAAAGTAACATTTTTATTTAAATAATCTTTTATTTACTTCATGCCCAACTCTGCTAAATGACTCTCTCCAGAAATATCTGCTTCCCAGACATTTAATCCCTCGATCTTAAACCCTCAGTCCCAATTTACAATTTTCATTCAGACGATAAATTCCCCCCCACGTATGCCATTTAATTCCCGCGACTCGCTCTGAAAGCACCGGCAATCGGAGGATCCCGGAGCTCGACAGGCGTAAAACACTCACTTCGCTAGCAATTTTCAGGACGCCGCCCTCGCTCTGAGCGTGCAGGCCCATTATAAACGGAACCGGCGCGTCCAAGAAGTGATGCAGACTGGCAGGCAATATCGGCACGTACACGTGCTGCCAGGAAAATGGGAACAGAAGCGCCGTTACGCACTCGGATACCACCATCAGCTTATGGAAATCCGAGCTCCTGAGCAGCACTTGGTTCTCCAATAGGACGCACGTGAACAACTGGATCACGCAGTCGGCGCCTAGCCACGTGAACATGTCCTTCAACGGGTAATCCAGCATCGGTAGCTCCTGCGTCGGCGTCGGCTGGTGTATCACCAGCTCCAGCGGCGATTTCGCTGGCTCGTCGTTGGGAACGAAGAACTTCAACGACTTCCCGGGCAATGGGACCGGCACGTTGTACAGAAGATTGTACACGTAGGACTCTAAGCTGAGGCCGGGTCCTGGGTGTCTAGGAACACATCTGAAAAAGGCAACTCGTCATTTACCCTACTAGCACAAAATATTGGTTAAATATTTTTTTCAAATATTAAAAAAATATCTTTTTTAGCCACACTTTTTAATATGAAAAAAATGTTGATTACTAATATTATATACGGATACTGAAAATGTGAAATAAAGGTTTAGAAAATATGAAACATTCGGGAAAAAATGTTTTCTTTCTACCATTCAATAAATATTTACTTTATATTTGAAGAATGTTTTTTTTTATAATATAAAATGAATATTTCCCGAACATTCGGAAAAATGTTTTGTTTCAAACAGTAAATAAATATTTACTTTATATTTGAAAAAAGAATATTTTTATCATAATTTAAAATGAATATTTCCAGCATATTTGGAAAATATATTTGCTTCTTAATCTGGAATAAATATTGTATGTATGTTTAAATATCAAAAAGAGATTGAACCTCTTTTTAATATTGGATGTATGTGCATTCAATATTTTGTGCTACTAGGGTTCTTTTTTAAGGGGTCTCCGATCAGGCGGCCGAAAAGAGGCGAATGTTTGTGAATTTTTTTTGAGAAAGCGGAGGCATATATTTTTACAGAACTTTTTGCAGTTAAATGAGCAACATTTAAAGAACTTTTGGTAATTTTTTCGTAGAAAAATATTTACGTTTATAATAAAAATACAACGATATCCAAGAAGCCTTTTTAAAAATTTGGTTTTGCGGCGAGCACTGCCATTCGGAATCAGATTATTTAAAATCAAAAAACAAGAAAGGTTTCGTTAGTATATTAATTTAGCTTCTGATTAACGGAGGGAATTTCCGAAATATTAATTTAAAACAAAATGACGGCTATTTAAAGTTGAAGTCCTGATTTCTTCACGCGAAAATCGGGAGAAAAAATTATTTAAATAACGGATCAAACAATGGTTAGTTTAACTTCAGATTATTTGATGAATTTTAATCTTTTCGTTCGACAATAATTCTTGTAACTTTTATTCCCTATTCGATACTTTTATTTTAGTGAAACTTTTGCCCATCTCTGGACTTAATGAAGACGGAGAATTTAGTAAAGAATATTCCATTCGAAGATGTAAGTCAATCTTAAAATTAGTGCAGAGGTGATAATCAAGTGCAATATTCAATTAAATTCTGGATGCAATTATTATCCTTTATATTCTTCAAAGACAGTATTGCACGAATAACAGAGAAACAAAGTAATTATTACTACTTTCTTAATTCCCATAAAGAGGGATCTGGGAGAAGGATCGCAGAATTTGAAATTATATTTCCCTGGTAAACGTGAAACTACATAAAATAAACTTCATTAAACAGAGTTTAGAACTAATAATAATAGAAATACTATTCCCTGTAAAGAACTGAATTTTTAGGAAAAAATCGAGCACAATAATTTGTTTTAAATTCAATAATGATACATATTAACTATTCAAGACAAACTACCAAAGCAAATCAGCGAACTTGAAGAAACTTGAGGGATACTTTAGAAGAAACACAATAGAGGAGACAGCAAGCTTTTAAGGTAGTTCCTGAATAATCTACTAAATTACAGAATTCTTTCAAATTTCGTACAAAACTAATTTGGAATACAAGAAACCCTTGTACAAAGTTTAAAATCGATTTACCATATAGTTATCGAGAAATTGTTAATTAAACTTGATGCATTTTAACACAGTGGCATATGGCGAAGTAAAAAAAAGAGGGTTATAGTTTCAGTTTTTCTTCTGAGACAGAAAAACCATATTTAAGAAATGTACCAAAATTGGCACAAAACTACATCGAAATGTCAGGAAATGAATTTATTAAATTCTGCAAAACTGACCACATAGTTTCTTCGTTAAATGCCCATAAAAAAATAGGTTTACGTGCAAATTTTTGAGAAATTACGTAGAGCAGTGAACGTGGCAACGTCGCACAATCGATATGTTTAGACATTTAAATAGGGAACGAAGATTCAGATCCATATGAACATTTTTTCTGATATATTGGTTATAAAAAACGCTTCGAATTTAATATTCCATTTTCGTATTACAATTATTTATATTAACATTGGAATTTTTAAAATATATATACACGATGTTAAAAATCATTATTATTATTTCCATAGTATCATGCTACTTTATATTTATCGTTTATTATCCAACTCTAATTCGATTGGCATAGTTGGTTAGGAACTACCTTAAAGATAGGAAGTCTCGAATTCCTGAATTTCGTAATTATAAATCCTTCCAGAGCCGCTGTTAAACAAGTTCTCATTGTCAAGTTCTCTGCCTGCCCCGAGCTAAAGGTTGCACCTTCCCAGACGCGCCTCTCCCCGAACTACGGCGGCGCGTCGTTCAGATGAGAATCTAGAGCCTTACTTACTTGTAGAGATTAGTGAGGAACGTTTTCGCGGCGTGGAGGTAAGGCTGCTGGCACAGCAACGATATCGATTTAGTCACCAGCAACTTGTCTTTGGTAGAGTCGTAGTAGCCTAACGCAGCACCTGGTGAGTGGGCCGATAGCTTGAAATGCCGTGGCAACGATCGCGTGTTATGTCCGTCCTGTCCTTTCCTTACCCTGAAAATGCACTTTCTGAACTCCTCATCCCTACTTTACCCCAACTTCCCTCATAAAAGACACATCATAATGACCGCAAACTTTCATCATTCTTTAAAAAGATCATTCTCAGTAAAAAGCACATGGACATTAGCAACATCAACTGTACAGTGACGCACTCAAAATTTAATTTCTCGAGGAGCCCCAAGATTTTCAGCGCAAATTGAGTAAAATTCATTAGGCGATTATGAAAATTTATTTAAAGAAGAAAATCAATGCAGTTCTCTTTTTCTTTCACAAAGCTCTTGAATTACTTCACCTGTGGTGACACTAATCTCCTTTTTATTTTCTTATGGGGGAGGGGGGAGGGGTGCCAGGGCTCCTTACTCCCTCTGAATACGTCACTGCAACCTTTGGTACGTAGGTGTACCAAAGAACAGTGAGATCTCCAACGCGCATGCCCCAATCCCTTCTCCTTGGAGCAGAGTGACTAGTTTCGGGGTTTCGGCGATCTAGTATCGAAGCATGAGCCGGGAATCCACCGGGAAGCTAAGCTAAGCTCTGCTATGCTATGTTTTAGCTTAGCTTTCGATGGAAACGGTGTTGAAGCTAATTTTTTTAACACGTAGCCTGGCATAGCATAGCTTATAGTCGAATCAACGAAAGAAGGCGCCTGGGCGGCCCGTAGGCCGGCGCGCGTGGCTCGGGAGAGACCCAATGCCTGCTCCGTACTTCGTGCGACGTTGCCACGCTGTGTAGCAGTTTCTTTCGTCCCTTTCTATCTCCAAGCGCGACTGTGTCTCTCTCACTCAATGGGTTCGCCCTCTAAAAGAGGATAGCAATATACACTAGGCGCCAAATCGGCTTCCCTTCGGAAATTTGGCAACGTTGCATGTCACTAGAACCACCGAGTTATACCTAGTGACATGCAACGTTGCCAAATTTCCGAAGGGAAGCCGATTCTGGCGTCTACTGTACACCGGACAAGAACAACGATTACTCTAGGTCCACAGCTAAGTGGTCGAAAGTCATCGGCCAAGGCGTAGGGAGCCGCGTAGAGGGAGCACCGATCGCGAGCCCGGAGTGGCGGCAACGTCGCAAATTCTGGCCCCGGTCCCAGGGCGGCCTTCTTTCCTTAATTCGACTATAGCTTCCCGGTGGATTCCCGGCTTCGCTGTTAAGTGGCAGCCGAAAACTTCTGTCAAAAACGCCTCTTCTCAAGCCTCAGAAATCTCACTGTTGCTTGGCATACATATGCCCTCGAAGGATGTAGACGGTGAACAATGGAAAGGGGACTCACGTTGGCGGTGTACCGTTTTGACCGCTGCTCAGTTCCGTGATATGCATCGCCTGCAGGGTTTGCATAGCCGCGCATATCTTGCGATTCCTGCACTCCTCGTAGAAGACTAGGCTGAACCCGTACGTTCTGTGCCCGTCTTCCTTGGTGAGCACGAAAGAGTGGAACGTAGGCTCCACCGAGTGCTTCTGAGTCCGGAATCTGAGGCCGCTCGGCAGGCAGAGCTGAAAGATTGAATACCAAATGAGAGACCGTTGTCCACGCCCTTTCATATACGGCCTCCTATTTTTTCATCCGCAACTAGGACGCTTCTGTGTACAACCCGGGTCCATTATGCACCCGTCCGACTCGCGTGGCGGCCCACTTATGCCCAGCGAAACGTCTTGCGCTCGTCTAGGGCTGGGGACTCCAAGTGACCGAGTTATGTTGTAGAAATAACGGACAGGGCTGCTCCCAAGTATTTGTCTACATGCGAGAGTACGTGTCTGTGCCGTTGTAGTAGGTCAACGTGAATTTTGAAAGAATGGGGAAGAGGATTTGTTGTCGAGGAGGATTCAAATTTGTTTGGATTGCGATTTCTGAGTTCAATTATTGCAGAAGTATAATTTTCTTTAAATGGGGCGTTTCCTTTTTGTTTGCTATTCTTAGATGCCATTTTTTTTTTTTTTTTTTGGAGAATGCAGGAGGCATCGTGAGGATGCTGGAGCGATTGAGGACCTTACGGCAAGAGGGGTGCAGCTACATTTTTACCAACTTCGAGTAAGTTAGGAGAAACTGTTTATAGAATTATTGCTTTGACTTAATATTGAAAAGAGAACACTGATTGAAAAATGTATACCTAAGTAGTATTTTTTTAATTGATAAGTCTTTATTTCTATTTTTGCGATGAAATAGTCTATGATAAAAATATTACTATTAATATTAGTAAAGAAATATAAATATGTTAGTAAAGAAATATTAATATTAATAAAGAAATATTTATTTATATTAAAGAAATTTCTTAAATATTTAATTTCTTAATGCTAAACAAATATTTCTTTATTATTAATATTAGTAAAGAAATATTAATATTAATAAAGAAATATTTCTTTATCTTGAAGAAATTTCTTAAATATTTAATTTCTTAATATTAAAGAAATATTTCTTTATTAATATTAAAATTTCGTTACTAATATTAATATTTCTTTACTAATATTAATATTTCTCTATTAATATTAATATTTCTTGATTAATATTAATATTTCTTTATTAATATTAATAGTTTCATTTTTATTAATTTGCAATAAATCGCCCATTTTTTATCGGATTTACATCGAACGTGCACCAGACGCTGTAGATTTTTTTACGCAGATATATTGCACGTCATAAGTCAAAAACTGTCAAAAGTGGATCTGCACCCCTCTTGCTGCAAGCTCCTCAAATGCTGAACATTTGTTTTGCGAGGATGGGAAGCAAATGTGTCAACGAGAGTTCCTCGTAAATGGAAGGGACTACTAGTGACAGTGGTTCGCACACGAAGGGAAGGTATGGACGAAAATAAAATGCCTGTAAATGCTCCGTGTAACTCCCCGTGCCACCATTATGCATTTATGTGACTGCGCGCGACTGTCAAGCGCAAATGTATCTTTTTTTAAATGGAGCTCTATATTTTGTTTTTGATAATATTCCGTAAAGATTTTTGTTTGCAAAAATACTACTAGTATTTTTAGAGAAAATGAGTAATTTAACGAATATTTTGAATTGGCAGAAATGAAATAAACCGAGAGAGGGAGGGAGAGAGAGAGAGAGAGAGAGAGAGAGAGAGAGAGAGAGAGAGAGAGAGAAGATAAAATGTTACCAAAAAAGCTACTTTAAAATAAAGAACTGTTAAGTTCATGTGGCTTGAATTTCAATTTTGTTTTATTTCTTATTATAATTTTTATATTCCTTAAATTTGTACAGATCGTCTAAATAAATTCTGTTAGAAACAAAGTGAATTTGAAACTCCACTATAGAGTAAACTGTACTAATGCTGGCACTGCACTAATCATTGGCACTCCTGATTAAAAAGTCAAATATTAAGAAGTACAAGCTTAGAAAGTACTTTTTTACAATTTCTTATTTTTCTTTCACTACAACACCGCAAAGCCCAGTAGTTGAACAACACATTTTACACCTGGCAACATCACAAAGTGGGACAAAGGGCCGAGTTTTAGGCGTTTTCTTAAAATTTTTATAAGGGGTAGGTAAGTATATTTTGTCGCTTTATAACTAAGTAATGGGTTGAGATACAGATTTACTAACTGTTGTAGGTATTTAATAGTGAATGAAATAATCTGTTCGAACACTTAAAACTTCGTTTTTAACTACATATGTTTTTCTATACAACCTCAAATTGTCGGGTGCCAATGATTGTACTTTTATGCCTATTTTTGTCTTTCGTTGAATATTTTTAAAATAAAAGACTTAACAGGTACTCAAGATGTTTTATTTTAATAAGAAATCCATAAACATTGATAGTAACTGAAAGTTAAGACCATACGAAAATTTCGCAAAATATTATAAACATTCCAATTGGGATTTCGGCTTAGCGTGCCAATCTTTGTACAGTTCACCCTACCTACAAGTGATTAATATTTATTTTCTTTACTTCGATATTAAAAGCTACTAGCTGACATACCATGCAAACAGCATGCTCGTCGAAGGGGTTCCATGGTACAGAGTCTGGATAATGTCCCAGCACTTTGCTCTTGTACGCGCGGTCCAGAGGCGTGCATTGCAAGGAGTCGCCTGAAACAGAAAGCACAATATTTGGTTGAACTCGAGTTGCATGCAAGCTTTCGCACGTGAAACAAATAATGTGCCATTTAATCCGTAACTCCTTCCATGTTTAACTTTGACTTTGCCTTGCCACAATTAGATTGGTCCTCCGTAGCACGAATTGGGGTAACTTCCTTCGTCAGCTAACACTAGCTACACACATTATTCCTCCATAACGCTAGCAAAACATTGAAACCCAATTTTTTTTTTAAATTCTTAGTTTTCTTAAGGGGGGACCCCACCCAGAAGCCACTAAAAAGTTTGGGATTTTTTTGTTCGTGTAAACAAAAATATTGGGCTTGGATTTTTTACATAGTTTCAAAGCAATTTTATTTTGATAGAAAAAATTTTTATTATGAAAAATTGTACAAAATGGCTTCCCAGAGCACTGCAAAAAACAGTGGCCCACACTCCCGAGAATGACTGAATAATCGGAGAAGGAAATACAACAAAGATATATAAACAGGAATATATTCTCTCCAACCTAGCGCAGGATTTTATTGACATTTCAATTATTCGACTTTTTACAAGCATTTCAGTGCAAATTTTTATGTAAAACATTAAAGTCAATTCTTCAAACTGTTACAATTTCGAAAAAAATTCGAATTTTGAGAAAATCCTATGCTAAGTTGGAGAGAATATATTCCTGTTTATATATCTTTATTGTATTTCCTTCTCAGATTATCCAGTCATTCCCAGGAGAGTGGGCCAGTTTTCTTTGGAATTCTCCGGGAAGCCATTTTGTAAAATTTCTCATAAAAAAAAATTTTCTAGCAGAATAAAGATTGCTTTTAAAGTATCTAAAAAATCCAAGCCCAATATTTTTATTTATACGAACAAAAAAATCCCAAACTTTTTGGTGGCTTCTGAGCATCTGCATGTGTTTAATAAATAATCGCTACCCAATGTGAAAATCACGTCCACAGACTACTAGGTAGCAGTCTTTGGACCTACCAGATAGACTATCAACTAGACATCATCAACTCTAACAGTACAGCGATCATTTGTGTCGATGTGATACAGAATGTCCACAAAAGATTCAAGTGCACGTGATTCGTTTACAGTCCTCATTGCGGGAGAATTGAGATGATAAAATATCCTACACAGAGAGAGAGGAGTAATTCCGATCCTACTTGTACTCGTATCAACGTGCAGCGTGGCAATTAGAATCGCTAACGATGAGCAGTGATGGTTGTTAACGATAAGTGGAGACCGTGACCTTTTTGCCGAATACTTCCACAGACGTTCCGTGCTAAGATCTGCCACTTGAGCACGGCTTCGTGCCTTATCTCGACAATGAACAAAATAGAAATTCTAAGCGATTCAGGGGGAGCTGGAGAAACGCAATCCCTTAAAATATGGACTGCTTTAAAAATGGAAGAAAAGGTAAAACTTTACGGGCCCATAAATAAATAAAAGAATAAATGAACTTTAAGAAATAAAATATTTCTCTGACCCTAATAAACCCTACGTTTATATAATTACACCAATCTGTACAAGGTCCAATGAAATCGGTAACTTGATTTCCTAAAGTCACAAAAAGCATTTCTGCTTTCATCGACCTAATTGCGTTCACGTGTGGCTTATGGAAAGTGAAGTCGGCGAAATGTGTACCACGCGGGAAGAGTGAATCGCGCGCGAATAGTAGCTAGTGAGAAAAAAGGAGACAAAGAAAAATGGCAAGTTTGAAAAGGAGCCTGTTCCAGCAGGTACGCAAGTATTCATAACAGTTTGCACATTGTTCTCGGCGCAGCGCGGCCTAAGTGCATCACGGAACCAGCAGCTCCTAGCGGTGGGGAGGGGGGAGGGGAGCTTCCGTTCCTTTCCTGGGAAAAAATTAGAATCTCTCCTCCACGGGCAACGTCGGCAACTTGTTATTGAACGTGGTACATATCCCGGAGCAGCACGACCTGAATGAGACTGTTGAAGTGTTGGCGACGTTCCAGCTGCATCGTGCACGATGAACACAAGAGCACCCTTGTACCGGGGTTAATCGTTCATGATCGAACAGCCACCCAAGGAGACGGTGAAATGTATACGATGCGGGGCTCCTCGTCGACTGGGAATTTGATTATCGTGGACAGTCTGTTATACGAATCCGATGCCATGTGATCGCTTTGCCATCCGAATGGCCCATGTATACACCCGGACGGGTTGTTATCTAGATGGACTACTATCTGAATTCTCCGTTACCCGAGTGCTGTGGCATTCAAACGTTTCGGTATCGGAAAGCTTTGTTACTTCAACGATTTGCTACTGGGAAGCTTTGCTACTCGAACGCTTTGCTACTAGAAAGCTTTGCTAGCGAAAAGCTTTGCTTCCCGAACTCTTTGCTACTCAAAAGCTTTGCTTCCCGCACTCTTTGCTACTCAAAAGCTCCGATACTCGAAAGCTTTGCGCTACTCTAACGCTCCGCTACTCGAAAGCTTTGCGCTACTCTAACGCTCCGCTACTCGAAAGCTTTGCGCTACTCTAACGCTCCGCTACTCGAAAGCTTTGCGTTACTCTAACGCTCCGCTACTCGAAGGCTTTACTGCCCGAACGCTCTGCTACTCGAAAGCTTTGGTACTCGAACGTTTTGCTATGGGAAAGCATCGCTACTTGTACGCTATGCTACTCTAACGCTCCGCTACTCGAAATCTTTGCTACTCCAACGCTCCCCTACTCGAAAGCTTTGCTACTCTAACGCTCCGCTACTCGAAAGCTTTGCTGCTTCAACGCTCTGCTACTCCAACACTCTGCTACTCGACAGCTTTGCTACTCCAACGCTCCGCTACTCGAAAGCTTTGCTACTCCAACACTCCGCTACTGGAAAGCTTTACCGTCCGAACGCTTTGCTACTCGAAAGCTATGCTACTCAAACGCTTTGTTTCTGGAAAGCTTTACTGTCCAAACGCTCCGCTGCTCAAACGCTTCACTACTCGAAAGCTTTGGTACTCGAACGCTCCGCTACTCAGAAGCTTTGGTACTCGAACGCTCCGCTACTCGAAAGCTTTGGTACTCCAACGCTTCGCTACTCGAAAGCTTTGGTACTCCAACGCTTCGCTACTCGAAAGCTTTGGTACTCCAACGCTTCGCTACTCGAAAGCTTTGATACTCGTACGTTCCGCTACTCGAAAGCTTTACCACTCAAAAGCTTTAGTATTCGAACGCTTTGCTATTCGAACGCTCTGATATACGGATACTCTATTATTCGAGAATTTTATTATCCCAAAGGACAATCTTTCCCTCCCTCCAGATGAACTTTCATCACTACTCATTTAAAATTGAGAACATAATATCTATAACACAATAATTTAATCCCTCAATACATTATTAGATTATTAACACAACAAAATAGTACTAACGTGTTATTAATATTTTTCTAACCACTATTAAAAGTAAACGCTTTCAATATGATCCTCCTTACGTTTAATTCCTTTTATCAATAAAACAGAAGTGGAAAGCACTTTGTTATAGTAGCAGAAAAGCGAGGCTTCCTTTTCAAAGAAATTTTCGCGCCGGGAGATCGTCCTCTTGTAAAATTTGAAGAGGTTAAGAAAAGAGAAGGGGGAAAAAATGAAAGAGTTGAAGAGCGCGAGTGCTCCATGGTCCAAGTGACTTCTAGAGGTTGCAGAAAGTAGTCACCTAGATTTAAAGTGGGTTCTTGCTATTCCTTGTCGCTTTTTCAATCGTTTTTTTTTCCACTCTTTTTAAAAACACCTGTACTTATAATATGGATCTCTGCTTGACATCATTCTCTCCACTTTATATTAATCAGACGAAGGCATGTAATTTCTGCGCGGCGAATTGCGAGGGATAATTCTAACGACACGACCTGTCATATTTCTTCACGTATCGCATACTTCAAGTTACAATTACGAAATAATTATAATTATGAATGACACTTGGATTGCAATAAAGAAAATTCCAGACGTAGAATACTGAATACTGGCTTCTACTTGAATTTTACAACTACACAAAAAGAAATTAACAGAATTAAAAGAATTTCGTTGATAAAATGAACTTTGATCACAAAACCGGAGTTTAAAATAAAGTCCTCCAGCATTTATTGTATAAAAGATATTATTCTCCGAGAAACTGCATCTTGGAGTAGGCAATTGAAGCTATCCAAGGCACCGTGCCTGAGAACAACCCCTGTTCTACAATAGATACTACAGAAAGTTGTTTTAAAGTTCTGTGGTCAAAGTTGCCCCATTTGACGATATTAAAAATAACAAAAAAAAAGAGATTGGCAAAAATAACTAGAAGTTCAATCAGGCCTGAGTTAGCCCCGAAAATTCGTTGTACCAACCCCCACCCAACGATAACATTTCCCACCAGGAGGGAGGCGCAACATTTGCATAATTCTTCCCGTCCAGACAGCTTTTTTCAGCAGAAATGCGTCTTATCGTGGCATCTTGCTCTCCCCGTCGAAATATTGCACGTTCGTCCAAACGCTCTTGGCATCCTTCCCTGCGGAAATTACCGATGGGGAGGCTGCTGCGCCGCCAGTGACAGTTATCGCCGTGGATGCAACGCCGTAAAAACCTTTATTTCCGTTAGGCTGGATCAACCGTGGGGAAGTTACGTGACCGAGGATTTCGCCTGCTCCTCTCCTTTTCTCCACCTCGATCGTTCTCTTCCTCGGGGATTTCCCTGCTTTCTGTGACCGCAATTCCAACCGATTGTCCTGGGAGAAGGTCCTGGACGAGCAACCTGGGGTCTCTCTATTGTGCAATCGTTTAAAAATATCGACCCAGGGGCTGTGGGCTATAGAATTAGCTGCTGGTTATTGCTAGTGGATTTAGAATGGGTCGGGGCTGCAGTTGAGGCAACGATAATTAGTATTAATTAATTGTAATGGTATATACTCCTTATTCCAAATGCTGTAAGTAGAGCTGTAACTATTCGAATATTGGAATAATTTCGTATAATTTCAAATAATTCAAATTATTTCATATAATTTCCACTAATTTCGAATAATTTGAATAATTTCGAATACGAATAATTTGAATAATTTCGAACACGAATAATTTCGAGTACGAATAATTTCGAATACGAATAATTTCGAGTACGAATAATTTCAAGTACGAATAATTTCAAGTACGAATAATTTTAAATACACCGAATTTCGAATACGAATAATTGCGAATACAAATAATTTCGAGTACGAATAAGTTCAAGTACGAATAATTTCGAATACTCATAATTTCGAGTACGAATAATTCGAGTACGAATAATTCGAATACGAATATTTCGAATAATTTCGAACATGGATAATTCGATTAATTTCGAGTACCTACGAATAATTTTGTGTACTCCTAATTTCGAGTACGAATAACTCGAATAATTTCAAATACGAATAATTCGAATGATTTCGAATACTCCTAATTTCAAATACGAATAATTCGAATGATTTTGAATACTCCTACTTTCAAATACGAATAATTCGGATAATTTCAAATACTCCTAATTTCAAATACGAATAATTCGAATAATTTCAAATACGAATAATTCGAAAAATTTCAAATACGAATAATTCGAAAAATTTCAAATACGAATAATTCGAATGATTTCAAATACTCCTAATTTCAAATACGAATAATTCGACCACTCCTAATTTCTTCGAATATTCGAATACCCCTAAATATTCGAATACTCCTAATTATTCGAGTATTCGAATACTCGTTACAGCCCTAGCTGTAGGTGAAACAGAGGTGGAATAAAATGGAGGGTAATAAATATTTCATGGCGTCCACTGGTTCCTCCGCGACACAGAAAAGACAAAGGGGTAAGGGGTGTTCAGAGGAAAGGCGTGGGGCACTCGACACGCCAGCGAAATTACAGAAGTGAGACGAGTAAATTGCATGTCAAGTTTTCCACTTGCACGGAATGTTTGCATTGGGTTTGTCTCGTCTAACTCACCGGAGGAGAGTGGACGCTGCACTTTCCAGGGAAGCTTCCTTTTTCGAGCCACTGTTTAAGTTTAAAAAGTCAGATGGAGTGAGTCGCTCCTGTGCTTTCGACTTTTTCTTGGCTAATTTTTGAAGCATCATTAAAACTTTCTTTAATTCCTGACTCTGAAATCACTTCGTTTAATACTTTACCGTACACGATGGACGGGCTAAATGGATTTAGCTGCTGCAACCTGAAGCAAATAACTAAAGTACTACCTTGAAGAGCCCTCGTAATTAAATGGAGTCTTGATTCACTTTAAAATAAGCGGGCAGCTTCTCCTTCTGATATTTCTATGTAATTTGTTTTTTCCTATAAACACAAGAAATAGAAATACAAATTGGAGTAGCTTCATAGATTCCAGTAGCTCAATTTTGGCTCCAATTTTCTCGAGAATTCGAAAATTTCCGAATGCGCTTAAAACCGAATAAAGTAAAGTAAAATGAAAATTGAATGCCCACAGAATAAAATATCTAATTTTATAATCACCTTATCTAGAATAATTATTACCATTTAATGGTAACGAGTCATAGTCTTTCCTTCCGCTCGAATTTACCTTTAATTACCCGAATAATTTCGAGCTCGAAAGTACTGTAATGGAGTGGCAATGTTTGCTCGATCCGAAGTAATCAGCCAGTCATATTTACGGCATTCGATTCGAGGAAGCAACGGAAGATTAAGTTCGCTCGATGACTCTAATTGCCACTATCAACTGCTCTACGGTCTAATCTCCGCTTGGAAATTCCACGAACGAAGGAACGACGATAATCCAATGGACCGTGCAATTTGGGAATCGTCGAGCACTGTGTCGTATAACTTCAATTAAGCCCTCAATTTCTTTCCCTTCCCACGTACATTTCTACGCGTTCGTTAATGAAAATATTACTGGCGAGGGAAATGTTCAGCATCAATTCCGAGTATGAATATGGGGATAAAAATAGCGCGGATAATATTACAGGCACAAAATGGTCAAGTAAGTGATTATCAAAACGTTTTAATAAAAATTTTCATATGGAACTTTAATATTTCATTTGCGAACATAGCTGCGTTGGGTTTTTGTACGTTCTTTGTTTTTTAATTTTGTTCAATGCGGAGATTTATACTTGGAAAGATAATTTCCTTTGAGGAGAAGCGTAGAGAAATTTTCATTCAAAGAAGTGGATGATAAAAAAAATAGGTAAATGGAATGAGATATGATTAACTAGAAATTGAGGGGATGTTATGCACAAAATATAAAATAATAACTCGAAATTGCACGTATTACACCCAAACCTCATTTTAAAATAATAACATAAACAATTAATAAAGTAATCTCATAAATAAAATATTAAAAATCTTGGAGAAACAAAAATTAAAAATAATACAATAGTTAACTACAAATTTAAATTAACACAAAACTACAATTTTAAAATAATTCCTATTATATTAAATGTTAACATAATTAGATGAGAATACAAATTTAAATCTAAGTTACTAACAGTCTGCTTAATTGAAAACAGAAATATTCCAAATTTGCTTTCAAGATTTCCTTCGCAAATTAAGTTACTCGCATTTAATTATAAATTCGTCTTCAGTCATTTCAGAATTGCAACAGGACGACCTCCAAAGTACCACCCCCTAATTATAAATCAATATTATTTTCCTAAAAAAAAAATGAATGGCTCCATTGCAGTTTAATAATCGAATATCCACAAGTAGGGCTTCCTTTTCATCATATTTGTGGAGAAAAATCTGACGTTAAAACTTAAAAGAGGACCCTGCAGCAAAAGGGGTGCAGTGTTCCATCTTTATTAATTTCAAGTAAATTAGAAAAGACTATTTAGTTATTAATAAGTTAATAAGTCTTTATTTTTATTATTGGCAAATTTTTCAAATCTGGGACTAAGCGCTGGAGTAGAGGAGCGTTGGAGTAGCGGAGCGTTCGACTCACAAAGCTTTCAAGTAGCAAAGCTTTCGAGTAGCAAAGCTTTCGAGTAGCAAAGCTTTCGAGTAGCAAAGCTTTCGGGTCGCAAAGCTTTCGAGTAGCAAAGCTTCCGAGTAGCAAAGCTTTCGGGTCGCAAAGCTTTCGGGTCGCAAAGCTTTCGAGTAGCAAAGCTTTCGAGTAGCAAAGCTTTCGGGTCGCAAAGCTTTCGAGTAGCAAAGCTTTCGAGTAGCAAAGCTTTCGGGTCGCAAAGCTTTCGAGTAGCAAAGCTTTCGAGTAGCAAAGCTTTCGAGTAGCAAAATTTGCAATAAATCGCTCATGTTATTGGATTTGTTCAAACAACGTAGAATTTTTTACATTTATTCCACGTCATAACTCAAAAACTGACAAAAATGGAGCTACGCCCCTCTCGCAGCGAGGGACTTTTAAACCCCTGCTTTCCCAAAGCGTAAGAGCACCTCTGAAGACGCAGAAGAGGTGTTACGTTATTGCAGCATCGCTTAGATTGCCGTTAATAAAGCCTGAGCTGGAGGAGAAATCACCTACGCGCGCCAGCTATGCACTCCTGCACATTATGCACTTCTGTCGTCAGTGGGCTTAAGTGGCCGGAGAAAATTGTATGGCGATTTCTCGGTTAAACGATCGGTGCTACCGGTGCCCTTAAACGCGCACGAAATGTAACAGTTAACTAACAGTTACCTAATCATCGGTCAGGCTCGTACTACCCATAGTACGTGCAGTACAATCTACTCAAAGATATCGTGGCAGCCACCACTCGCACTGACAGCCGCATATTTTGGGGAAAAGTTACTGGTCCATCTTTATCAAATTTCCCGATTATTCACTGATTTTAAAAAATCATAAAAATAGAATAATTGAGCCAAGTTATGCAGAGGACTACCAACCCAACCCTTAATGATCTGAAGTTGGGAAAATTTAGTTTGAAGATTTTAATTGTTAAGGAAAAGTAGCTTAATTTCTATTGGGAATATTTTATTTCTTGTTAGTGTTTTGTATCGTTTTTAATCGGTAATTTAATAGTGAGGAGTGAATTAATATTGTTTTAAATATTCTGTAGTTTTTGTTCTTTAAACCTAAAGTAGTGTTTGTTTTTCAAGCCTAAAATGGAACTATGGCTTGGTAGTTTCAATGATTATGTAATTGGTCATTTTGTGCAAAATAAACATCACAAAATTATGGGATCCGTACTGTTTAAATATTTTCTTGTCATTTTGGGGGGTCAGTAGCTTTCTGGATAACTTGGCCTAATTGTAAGTAAAATAAAAGTCACCCTTTTGAAGGGTGAAGTTTTATGGCCAATGTGGTGACTGATGATTTTGAAAATCATCAAAACAGAAAATCTTTGAATGATAGTGTTTTATGGATCATAAATATCAAATAATATTTACTTATTAGGCTCACGCGAGGTAATATTGAAGTGATGAAATCACGCTATAGGACAGCTGCTGTGCAAATGTTAAGTCGGTGCATAAATAACTTTAGTTATAATTTCAAACATATGTAAAACAGGATTTTTTATTTTATAGTATATCATGTCGATAATGCGACTATTTAGTTTGGTTTCAAAATTTTGTGAGGTAGTACTCCTCTTTGCCCAATTAGATACTTAGAACATTCCTGCTAGCATCAAAAATAACAATTCTGAATCCTTAATAAATAATTCTACTTAGTTACTTCTGCAGCAAATTTTCGTTAGTGGAATAAGAAAACAAAGCAGTGTTGTAAATGCAGTTTTTCAGACACCATTTTATCAGGAATTAAATGTTTGTTTCGGTAAACAAAAAACAATTATATTCGATTGTTTATGTTATTTTTATCAACTCCGGATGATTATTATCGATATGATATAGCATGAAATTAAAACTCCTGCTTTATTACATTTAGTGCTCCTAATTTTGAAATTTTTATTTTTGGTTCCATGAATACTATTCAATAAGAAACTTAAAAGAAAAATTTCTTAAATATTTGCACATTCTTATTAACCAAAGCTGGGAGAGCTATATTAAGTAATTTTTTTTATCGTTTCCGGAGAAAGTTCGCTACACTGTAGATATAACATTTATTATCGTGATTCGATGTGAAACTGACTTGAAATTAAAAATAAGCGATGCTTGTATGATCTGAATAGAAAACTAAGGACGTAAAATATTCTGAAAAATGTGTTCGAATTGTTAAAGAGAAATATGAATATTACTTACATGGAAACTATTTATAATCCATGAAAAAGAGGCGAAGGAATTTCGTTCGAGTTTCTAGCACAATAGCCACGGATGAAGACGTATAACTTAATCATCACCTAGTAAATAAGATTACTCGAAATAATGCTCTTGCTTTCACCTTCGAATTTAACCCCAATTAACTTAACACATTGCCATTGGACCCATTTTTAATCGGTCACGAATTCCACAAGCTTGAATTTCAATTTGAAAACAAATTCACATTATTATAGAATTTTAAATGGCGATAGACATGATGAATATTAAGAAGCTCATAAATCAAACAAATTTAGTAAATTTCTATAATTTCAAAAATTGTTCACCTGTTTCGATATTATAATTGTTAAAATGTTTACACAGTAAGTGTCGAGTAACCCTGAAATCATTTCAAATTTTCTAAATTTCTATAACTTTAGAGATTCTTTATTTTTATATCCACAATGAGAGATAAATAAATTGAAGCCAAACACAAATTTGGCCCGTTTCACTTTTAAAAATAAATCCTGACCTCTGCATTCGTACTGAGTCATTAAACAAATCTGAAATTAAATTGAATTCCAGGACGATGTATTTTTATCCCACCGGAATTAAGGTGCCCCGAAACCGATAAATTAAAACATATACCAATCATCGAATTTCCATTATTTTGCAGTAAAATTAGTTCATACGATAACCACACTCATATACTGTAATAAAAGCGTTCGATTTTTTATTTCAGATGAGCCAATCTTGAAATATGATACACCGAGTTTTTATTACCATCAGAGTTATAACTATTATTATTCAAAACTATATCTTGAAAAAGGAAACAATAAAATTTTTTTATAATCTCAAAATATGTATAAATAAATACCAGAAAATCTTTTCACCCTATGTGTTACAAGTCTCTTTCAAAAAAATCCAAAAGAAGCACGATTTTTTTAAGCGATTACACGAGAATGTACCCTGAATGAAATACAATCGTAGGAACTTAGAGATTCCGTGTGTAGAAGCAAGCTTACTTAATCCCCGAAACATTCGCCGTATTTATTCCCAATAATGCCAGACGGTTGCTGTGTAGTTGCTTGCTACTTTGTAGTTACTAGCGTATAGTGTTTCACTAATAAGCGTGAACAGAGGCTTCTGTTACAGAGTACGCGCACGATAGATCAGCAAGGATAAAGGGCAGGCGGGAAAGAAGATTACACTCGAAGAGGGTAACGAAAAACGAGCATTAAACGTTAGATCTACCCCTATAGTGCGGAAAGTATTGATTCGAGGGTATGTTGCACGCATGGGACACCGTATAACGAGTTTTTTTCCACGAACGCCAGGGGCACTGACTGTCTGAGTCGAAATTGTCAAACAAAAACGAAAGGTCGGATTACGATAAGGGGTTGCGCTTATTTATCGATTTAAAAAGAAAAAAAACGAATTTCATATCAGCGTTGTCGTAAACTCAGAATTCTTTGCCAATTCTCTTACTCGTTAATAACTTCTCTGTTCTTGCAAATAGAGATATTGATTTTAACTATAAATTAAAGGAAATTCTTACGATCAGAATTTGTTACAGACAAATAACAAAAACAACATTCAACTTTATTAGTTTTCTAAATTATAGGTTCGCTGTTTTATTTTATTATATCGCTAGAATTTGCTTAACTATTTATAGCGACATAATAAAATTAAAAAACTAATAAAGTTGAATGTTGTTTTTTGTGCTTTATTATTATTCTTCATTTTACTTTATTTCCTTTGTAATCTTTTGATGCACCACCGGTCTGAAGTTTCTTTCTACTCAACAGATTTCAAAATTTATTTACAGAAATGAAACTGTATAATAATATGGTAATACATTTGCCAGCACAGTAACGCATAGCTTCAAATTATTTTACATTCGTCAGATTGAATTTCAATTTTCTCCAGGTTCCTGGAGACACGTTTGAAATTTCATGTCCGCGGGAATAAATTTCAATTTTAAATGTGTCCTTTCGACGTCGGTATAGTCGAAAAGATATACATTTCGCAATTTCGTATGCGAAGAATTATTTCTGCAACGCGTTTCCATCGGCCGGTGTGCCCTCCCGAGTTAGTACGACAGAGAGTCGATCATAAACCCGTTAAAACTCAGTTTCGTTGGCTCGTTACCCTAAATTATTCCCTCGTTTTCCGCATTTACATGACATGCTCTCAGTGAGCCCACCAGCATCGTGAATATTTTGTTTTGCAAACTTTAGCGTTACTAAAAATATTTTTCGAACGAGAGCATCAGTTGCCCCAGTTTCCTAGAAGCATGCCCCATTTCCTTGCGCAAACTTGTACGAACGGGAACAAATCGGAAACAAATGTTTGTCGAAATATGGGAGACGCGAAAAATCAAAAAAATGAGGCAGAAGATGTGACCTAGAATTTTTATGCTGACTTGGTATCTGTGTGCTGTTAAATTCTGTTTGGTATTTCGTTGTGTGCTCGTTAAATTGTTGGTGATAATTATTCCGTTTGGTAAGTGGATATTAATTAAAAGTAATAGTACTGGTTTACTTTCAAATTTGTTGATTTCTGAAAAGGAATATTCTAAATTTCTATTTAGGAATTTTCTGAGTTTCTATTTAGAAATATTCTAAGTTTCTATTTAGAAATATTCTAAGTTTCTATTTAGAAATATTCTAAGTTTCTATTTAGAAATATTCTAAATTTCTATTGGGGATTTTCCACATTTCAATTTACGAATATTCTAAATTTCTATTTAAAAATATTCTAAGTTTCTATTTAGGAATATTCTATGTTTCTATTTAGAAATATTCCAAATTTCTATTTAGGAATATTCTAAATTTCTATTTAGGAATATTCTAAATTTCTATTTAGGAATATTCTAAATTTCTTTTTAGGAATATTCTAAATTTCTATTTAGGAATATTCTAAATTTCTATTTAGGAATATTCTAAATTTCTATTTAGGAATATTCTAAATTTCTATTTAGGAATATTCTAAATTTCTATTTAGGAATATTCTATGTTTCTATTTAGGAATATTCTAAATTTCTATTTCGGAATATTCTAAATAGAAATTTTTGCAATATTCTAAATAAAAATTTAGAATATTGCAAATTTAAACAGCGAGGTTCAGGAATATTTTAACTTCAGAATTTTGGAATTTTTAATTTTTTTTAAGTTGAAAGCTCTAAAACTCGGAAATTTCAGAATTTTAAACTCAACTCAAAAACACTTGATATTTATTTTGAAATTATTAGTATTATTAGAGTATAGTGCCAGTGAAATTTCTAATTGCTACGAAGCTAGCGTGTCGCGTTTCATCCCCTTTTGTCGAGGTACTGCACCCTCATCAGTCTACAGAAGGGGTTGCATAGCCACAAGAGTGTAAAACGTTATTTTTAGACGCGCAAGTTTCACGAGTACGAGATTCCAGTTTAGGGCAATTTTACAAGCGGTGTCACAGTTTCAGGGTCACCCCTTTTCAAACTTCGAGTTCATCAACTTCACCCCATTTCTCAATTGACTAATTAAGTTAGGTCATTGAACAGCAACTAAAGGAGTAATTGTTAAACCCTGATACTTCATTACTACTGCATCCACATTCCCCATTATCTCGCCATTTTCAAAAGAACCCACTTTTTCGAGTATCCTGATCCTCAATACACTTTCAAATTTGACAAACAAAGGTAGGTACTCGTAAAACAGAAACGCTACCATTGTCCTTCTCGCGACATAATTTTCTAAAATCCGTACTACTTTCAAAATACAGAATTGCATCTTCACAGAAACCTTCAAAAAAGGCCAAACCAATTCGAAAATGCAGGATCGAATTCGCGACGTCAGCAGACGTTCCATTTCCCTTGGTCAACTTTCCAAGTCGCAGTTTCTTTTAGTCCGTGAGTTGTGGAACGAAATTCTCGTATCGGTAATCAAATGAAAAGTCTATGGAACGAGTAAAACGTGCCTTCATTTCAGTTTTGCAACTGTACGAGAAATCTGTAAATTGGACATCGATTTCTCAAGTTTCCAAACCGGAAAACATAACACTTTATTTCCACAGATAGACTAGAAAAAGCAGGATATTTTTCTACGCCCCTTTCCTGAGATTATTCTCCCCGCCAGAAGCAATGAAAATATTTTTAATTTCACCACTAGGTGACTCACTCTCTACGCTAACGTAGTAAGACAACCGTACTGTATCTCAGGATTTTAAAAATAGAAGCAACGCAGACGTGCTGCAACAATAATAACAGCGCACTGAGGTTGTGATATGGTACGGCGATGTGAAATCACACGACTACAGTAACAATATTTGAACGCAGTAACGCTGTACCACAATATGTAACCTACAAATAGGCACATTTCGTGGCGCACCAGCGATCATTGCTCGTGTAGCACATGCGCGCACCGCACGACTTCGTTCCGTAACCATACTTCCGCCCTTTAAACGCGCATTAAGTGACGGGGACCCCCTTCGCGCACAAATGACTCCGTGGCATGACGTCATCCACGTTCACAAAGAGCCAGAAGGAAACATTTCGAAAGCACGAATTGGCGAATAGTTTTCTTAACCGTAGTAGTAATAACCATTTAAATAGAAAACTCATAAACTACTTTATAGTTACTAAACATACAGCAGGTGCTGGGAATATTTATTACGTTGCCCAATTTTCATAGAAAGATAAAATGATTCGTATCAAACTTATTTCGGCCAAGCTACACATGTTTACAATATTTTTCTAGTACTAATAATAAGAGAGGTACAAGTGCTAACATGTTTATTCGAGTGACGTAATATTCATTTCCAAATAATTCTGCTTGGAAGAAGAACACTTCACACGCCGAGCATAAAGTATCATCGACGCAACCGTTTGCAACGCTGTTCCCGAAATCAGTCGACGTTGCCGTTCGCCCCAGCGCATCTCGGGACATCGACAGTCCCGGAATCAATGGCACACGAAGCGTTATGGTCGCCTCGCTATCGCGAGGAAGCTCGGTAGAGCGTGGCGACCCAAAGGATTCGAGAACAAACAAACAACGATAAAAATAAAGCGCGTTACACGGCCTGTGTCACGCAATCTGGCCGATCTGTGTAAAAAGTACGTGGCCGGAGCGTCGGGAGCGCAGTCTTATTCTTTTTTTCACGGGAGGAAAACAAACAGCCCTGGAGCCAAGCAGGCGTGCGCCGTTGCGCGAGCCAATCAGAATCTCGCGATTTTTGGAAAGCTTCATGAACCAGACCGGGTTCTTCCAGCCGAGCGATTACACGCGCCAAAGTGGTTAGTCCCCGTTGAATTAAAGTGCATCGGGGTCTGTTGCATTTTAATGCCGCATTTTTCCCCATTACGCCGTGCCTCGATCGAGTTATGGTCAGCTGAAGGCGCGCGTTGAACGCGCGCCTCGGCTGCGCTCGCACAGTGCGAAGGAATTAATGGGAATTAGATGCTTTTATGTGATACATACTGATCATATGAATTAAAAATGTATCTCTGGTACTGGGTTAATTAATTGGGCCAATGTTATTTTTAGAATGTTTTGAAGGTCTATTTTTAGATGGCATTAATGTCGCGACCCCGACTACAGTTGATTATAAATTTTGCCTTTTATGAGAGGCGAGTTTTGCCTGGGAATGTTAAACGTTTGCGGACGTTCTTGTTTCGCGGTTAATGTATTGTAAACGGTATGGTGCCATAGGGAAAGTTTAGAGGTATCTGTTTTAGAAAAAGTAGGGAAACAAAAAATCTGGGCGATAACACTTCCACCTGCACTTTCTCTTGAATTTATTATTTCCTTTATTTCCAACGTTATCCCCATATTAAACACAGCACGAAATAATTACCATTGAGTGTGCAATTAAACTTTCCAACCATAATAACAGCAAGGAGAAAAAAGTTTTAGTTAAAACCAGTCGATCGAACGATTTCTTTGATCGTTAAAAGGCACGGAAATGTTGTTCGTCGCGGGTAGAAAAAATAAGTGAGGTGTTTCTCGAGTGGGTCAAAGAAGAAAATACGTACTTAATAAAATATAACTTTGCTATTAGACACTAAGTGAAACGAAACCCAAAATCGCAATTTATGTCGTATTAGAGATGGCACCAACGATTATTGATAGCATATCAATATCTTATTGATAAATATCGATAACTTATAATTGCCAATATTTTCGAAAGGAAGTATTAGAAGCAGAAAATAATACATAAATCAATATAAAAACAAATAAGTACTTCGAACAAAAATAACACCTTTATAATATTTTCAAAAAAATCTCACTTATCATTGAAATCAAATTGAACATATATTCACAAGTGCCTAAAAATTAAATACCTAAGCTTCATTCTATTCAGAACAAGTAATGTCGATTCAAACAAAAATACTCGTGGTGCGTTCGAACCCATCACTACACTCACGAAATAACGCCGAACCTAGACCGTATATACCAGCCACGAGCTAAGGAATTGAACGGAGGGTGCTCTTGACAGGACGACCACTGGGAGGTCTCCCAAGACGATTCTTTTTTCGATCTTGGGGCAGCTGCCCAAAATTGCTTCCCTTGCCATGAATCACACAAAGCACTTGTGCTTTGACGTCGGGGGATCTAGGCAGACAGTGTGCCTTCGCCGTTTTGCAAGAAATACAGCGGTGGGTCTGTGCGGTTGACCGGTTGATTTTATTACGCCTGTATGTCTAGCCAGTCGCGTTTAATAGCTCAACTTTGCACGCGGCTGGATCGATCGAATTGTCTCACTATACCAATACACATTAAACTGATGAATGGGCGAGCCTGAGCATACCAACAGCTTCCGTTTGAAAGGTCTGAGAGATTACCTTGTTGAAAGTCATCCAAACACAAACATTTACTAAGTTGTAAGTTCTTACAACCTATCCTACACTTTTCAGCTGAATAAAAGATAACGACTAATCACCTGCAAATAACACAACTCTTTCAAAAGACTGAAACAGATTCTCACGAATGAGCTATCTTTTGGGTGATGAATAAAAAATGAAGTGCAAGCAGTGCCTCCAATTACGCGATAATTACTTATTGCTCTATTAAATGTCTAATGAAGTGAATAGTGAGTGTAAATAATTATACACGTATTTAGTAACTATGATACTGTCTTCCCCCTTTTGTGCAGAAAGGGGAAAAATTTGCTTCGCGAAATAATTTTAAGTCGACGATTACTTGACAGAAATATTATTTCTAATAACAATTTATTGTCGTCTAGAAATGAGACTTGTAAATAAAAAATCAACTTGAAAAAAAATACATACTTCTACTTTTTGAACTCGGTTAATAATCAAAATAACCCATTAGAAGTTTAGATTATATAATAATCTGAATTTATGATATGTACGGAGGATGATAAAAATTGTTTAATTTTGGCTGGTTCGCTAGTGTCATACTAAACAAATATGTGAATTTCATTTCGGGAAGCTCTCCTGTTCCGATTAAATTTCGTCACCCTCGAGGGTGCTCTCTCACGGTGCATCGCAGTGCATCTGTTGCAGCTGCTCCCACCGTGCAGTATCTTTAGAATTCTCCCGGTTTCTTTGACGCACCGTGCTTTATTCGAGAACGGACCTTTTCAGAAAAACTCCAGGAAACCACTGGCCTCGAGCACCACCGTACGCAACCCACCCGTTTTCCTTTTTCCTGCTTCCCTTTTTGCGCGCGTTTAAATACCACGAAACCAGAATTCCACGATCTGCCTTATTTTTACGAACGCCAAACGATTTTCGAGCCTAAATTTTTTTGTAAATTGAAAGACACAAAGAGGGAAGAGAAACTACTATAAAAATAGAAGAGAATGAATTCGAAATCGATTTTGAAAGTTCGTCAGCATGCGAGCATTTGATGACAAATGGGTTCCATTTTTTTAAATTGATTTTCTCAAAAATCCATTCCATTGCGTACTTTTTAATGAAAAATAATTTCTTACAAATTTCGTAAAGCTTACCAGAATCTTATCACAGATATTTTGCTGATAAATGGTTCTCGGTTTTCGATGGAAATATTCACGTTTGCATACCAGAACACAAAATGTTCTCTTTCTGTAATAGTCAGTTTACGTGACACGGCTAAACGCATTGGATAAACGGGGCCGAAGGTCAGAATTCAACGAAAGCGGGAACTACGTATCTCCTTCTTGTTATCGTTGTTCACAATTAGCCTTTGTTCAGCGCGCAGAATGTACAGGGTGTCTCGTAACTCACGGCAAATATGTACATCCGGGACAGAGATAATTCTACGTTAGAAACTAAAGTGTCGAGAAATTTGAAATTCTTATTTACTCGACTGTTCCCTATTTTCTGAACTGATCAGGTGCGATAAGGTGCGTATTTGGACGCGAATAGCGTAGTGCAACGTTGGAGTCTTAACCTCCTTCACATATAAGTTAACACGAAGAGACAGGAAGCACAAATAAATACTATAAAGTATCAACTTCCTTGTATATTTATAAAAAAAAAAAAGAGAGAGAGAGAGAGAGAGAGAGAACTTCTGGAAGTGAAAACGCGGCTGGGTCAAAAAAGACCCGAGAACCTTAGCAGGTAGGGTTAAGAAATGACTGCTGCATAACGCAAACTTGTATTGGGAAACCAAGTGGAGGCGTGGCTTAGATTTCAGCGCTGCGGTGGTGAGTTGGCAAACTATTGCAAGTAGGCCCGAATCCCACCAAACATTCCGAATAAGTATTTATTAATCGAAGAAGTAAAAATTTAGTGTTCAAAAAAATTGAAAAACACTCGTTTTTCACAACATGTCTATATAAACACTGATAATCGTATGGACTTCGACGGATTCCGGCCTACTCACAGTAGTTTAATTTTCTGCCACTAGTTGGCGCATCGAAATTCTTGGTTTCCCAATAAAATCGAAATATAGGTATCCCAGAGTCAATAACGCATAAAACGCGGGACTTCGCCATATCTGACTAGTAATACCAAAAATACGAGCCAAATATCAAAACTACTTATGTCCATAAGGATATCAACCCCAACAAACAAAAGGATCTTTATACCTCTCCCTCTCTATGCCAGCTAGAATCGAATATTGTGTTCAATAGCCGAAACAAGAACTTCGAATACCACTCATGTGCCTCTCGAGGTGTTCACTATACAGATTCCCATGGCTGTACCAGAATACATCCGGCGTAACTGAATCTCGAAAACCCCGGGCGCACACTGTCGACGAAAGTACTGGTATTGAATTACGACACACTTCGCCTCGCTACGAATTTCTACGGTTGTTAAATGCAACGCGCGCGCGCACGTATTGCATCGTAGTACACGCGATTGCATCCGCGTGCCTGTCACTGCAGCCGCGAAATAACTTGTCACTAACTTCTTGATATATCGCACGGTATCCTCGACGAGTTCTCAACACCTTGTGGACCGGCGTGGTTACGAGGAGACACAAGAGGCGTTAATACCAATAATTGATTATCCTATGAATCTTTCTGAAGTTTCGCTTTGTACCCCGCAGATATTATGCGCAATCATTAACGTTAACAACTACTTTCCGCATAATATGCAATTTTCTCTGTATATACAACGTCATGCACGTGCAGCGTTCCGTAATTTTCTGATGAATAAAATGTTATTGGGTTGGTACAAGTGAAATCAAGGATAGTGATGGCTCGAACAATTATTTGTCATTCGTGACAGTGATTCATGATCGCTTCTGATTGGTGGAGGGTATAACCGTCCTTTGCACGTGCCACATAACCTCAATTTCTCTCAAAACATCCTCAAGTTATTGGGAAACCAAGTGGAGGCGTGGCTTAGATTTCAGCGCTGCGGTGGTAAGTTGGCAAACTATTGCGAGTAGATCCGAATTCCACCAAACATTCCGAATAAGTATTTATTAATCGAAGAAGTAAAAATTTAGTGTTCAAAAAAATTTAAAAACACTCGCTTTTCACAAAATGTCTATATAAATACTGAAAATCGTATGGACTTCGACGGATTTCGGCCTACTCACAGTAGTTTAATTTTCTGCCACTAGTTGGCGTATCGAAATTCTTTGTTTCCCAATAGAATCTCAGTTGTATGTTTTAAACGAATGTAATCGTTCTTGATCTATTTAAATATAACTAATATTTCTTCACTGTAGTTAAAAAATATAATGTATATGCGAATAATACTTTAGCCAATCAAAACAGTGTGTGCATACATTGACTAGTGAATGCATAAATTCGCTGAATTAACGGTTTAACGATAACACAAGCTACATGAAAGTAGGTATTTTATAAAAAATAATTACTCAAGATCAAGAATTACGATCACAATAAGCAATTCACTCAAGACAAAAAAAATCCCGATCACAGTCGTGAATGAAGTTAAATCACGACCGTTATAATCACCGTGATAAATCATTGTTACCGATTTTGCACAGTATCTCTAATCGCAAGTAGCCGTAAAAGTTCCTTTGTTTATGGTAGAGATACAAGAATTGCTATCACCGGCTTACGACTCGAGAAATGTCACAGAAGCTCAAAAAAGTAAACTGGTTAGAGAGCAATAAATATTTTCATGGAAACTACCTCAAGCCAAACGGCAAATTCATTGTATGCACTAACGTAATAGTTCTAGGGACTTCGTTAATAGTTCTAAACGATAAAGTTTCTTTATTACGATTATCGTTTTTTTTTTGTACATTTTCTAGTAGCGGTGGTAAACACGTGTGTTATTTTTAACATCAACCGTGGGATATTGCGTTGCGGATGACGGAGGCCAACGTGGCCGTGAAACGTTAATCCGAAGCAAGTGTAGCGCGAATCCCAGTGCGAGGCTACATAAACAAATGTACAGTTGGTAGCTACGACCTTAGTTTTTCGACAGAGGCGATCATCGCGGAACACGTGCATCTTTCAGCGCGGAATTTCCCCGAGAGTAGCGCGCGACAGCCCCTGAAACAACCTTTTCCAGACGTTCTCGGAAAAACGGGGGAACGAGAGGAGCAGAGCTTCTGGGAAGACCCGTTGCTTCCTGTGCTCTCGTTTTTCGTGTCTCGAGTAGCTTACGCGGCGGGGGCTGCCAACCACCGAGGAATTGAATATTCGCTACAGTTTCCAAGGAATAATTGCGTTTGCAATGCTACGGCGACTAATTGTTATTGCACTGCGAAATATTGAGCTCTACTTGCAAAAAAAATTATACGCAAACAGTAACGCGAGGAAAGTGTTGCCAACTGGGAAAATAATTGCGTTTACAGTAATACTAGTTTTTGCTGATAACAAACTTGGGTGTAATTAGTGACGCTTGCGAAATTATTACGCACGTGATAAAAAAGATATAATAGCCACAAAGATAGTTAAATAAACCATGCCTGTTTCTTGTTCATAAATCCCCACGCGCAATCGCGTTTTATGATAATAATGCTTTTAATACTTTTAATAAAATACTTTTTTTTCTATAAATTATTTTATGCTTTTGTTATTGTCAGCGGAAGCATGTATGTGTGCAAACTTCCAAGTCGATCGGATATGGGAAATATGGCCAAAATTAGCTTTCAAAATTTCACCCTTAATAACTAACGAAATCACAAGCGATGTTAAATCGAAGTTTGTAAATTGTATAATAGCAACACTTGTGAGTGTAATCCAGCGATAGCTTTGACAATTATTTGCACAAAATTTAAAGTTATTATTGAATGAATTTGTTTTTAAGAAAATAGGACAATTTGCGACTAAATTTTTTACTGCTATTTTATCATTTCCTATATTTTGAATTAGTATCCAAAGAGTGGAGAAATATGTATGTACAATCAGTGCATTTGATTCTCGGCCACCAGCCGCGTTCTCGCAGCGAAAGAGCCGCCCCTCTTAAGGCGAATTTACACGGCCCAATTTGGTCGAACAATGCGGTTGATTCGACAGAATTGGAACAGTGAAATTGAAAGGCGAATGTTTCAATGAAACACATTTCAATGAAACTGACCAAACTGGCTCACGTAAAAATTTCGTCGAAGCAAATTGTAAGCCTCGGTGTTGAAATAATTTGTAAACATTAGTATTCTGAGACATTTAGGGCTTTTGTAAACATTGAGAAATATTGAAGTCCACTCTTCTCTTTATTTATACAATATTAAAAAATCGAGGGTTACTACAAATTATTTATAATATTCTTAGTGCCTTTAGAAACAATTTTCTGCCATAAAACAGCTGGCTTTGTTTACAAACAATACATCGACGCAACTGAAATACATAAAACTCAATTTCTATAAAAATAAAAATAATATTTCAATAAAAATTCAATTTGGACGAATTATTTTGAATGGATAAAAGTAAAAACTCTGTCAACCTCTTGGAATATTCAATTCGGTTGAACACTTTGATTAAATGCTAATTCATACTGTTCGCTTTGCTTTCGATTTCGTTGAATCAACCTCATTGTTCAACCAAAGTGAACCGTGTAAATTCGCCTTAAGAGGGGCGGCTCTTTCACTGAGTGCGGCTGGTGTCTGAGAATCAAATGCACTCCTTGTTCCGTAATTTACTCATGTCCTTTTTATAACAATGTACATATGTACGCGTACCGGAACCGATAAGATAAAAAATGATTTAATACAGAAAACTCGTGGGCCTTACTACGCGCGTAAATCTGAATTTGCGTAAATCAATGAAAAAGAATTTAGCAAACTAGAATAATAATTTCAATAACTCGCGAGGTACTAATAAAAATTAGAATAATTCCAATCAATTGAAAATAATGCAAATTACGTGTAAAACAAACGGTAATGTGCCATAAGAATAAAATTGGTAATAACACAAAACTTTGCTTTACTAAAAACAGTAAATTATTTCAAAGCAAACATCCTCCCCTATAATGTTCATTAATCGCGTGTTATTATGAAACATATAATGAAGGTACTTGGTGTAAAAGGAGATTAAAAATAAGCGAATGAAAGTATCGATTTAAGTGAGATTAAAAAATGATATGAAACTAAAAATACACGAGACACGCGCCAATCGACCGTCCCAGTCTTCAACACAGCTTCCCGCGATACTCTTATCACGACCGCACGAATCATCTGACATCGCAACTCTGCGTAACGTTGAGAAAGCATACATCCCTAACCAAGCGTTCCACTCTCGCATACATTATCGCGCGATGCCAGGCCCGTTTGACAATCTCTAAAGCGCAAACGTTCAATATTTAGCATCGCCTATCCGCGTATATCGAGAGGAGGCGATAAACGTGTTCCCGATCAACTGTCAACTAGTTCGTAAACGGAAGCGTCTCGGGCAGCACTGGGCATCGATTGCAATTCACGTGTCCATCACGTGTAAATAAAAGCAGAAGATGCGCCCCGCACGACCCGCGTAAACATTTATCCCGCCACCGACGAAAACAACTAATCCCACGATCTCTAAAACCCGGCCCCTAAATCAGCTAAAACTTCAGCCGAGAGATCGTGTTCATGTAAACACTGCTTACCGCACAGCCGACGCTCGGCGAATCCGCTGATCCGAGATACATTATCTATCCAAGGTTGCGCAACGCAGCGATTTCGAAAATCGCAACAGAGGCTTGCTCTCAGACCGCAGAATAAAAAAAAAGGGAACGTGCAACGTTTGTGGCCGCGATCGAGCTCGTTCGAGGGACGACGTGGGAATTGCCACGGGATAAGATTCGTGTTGGTTCGGGGAGCGTGCTCGAGAGGAATATAAAATAGAGGACTCACCGAAATACTTGTCTGGCTCCAAGCCCGAATCTTTGTCCAGTCCGCATATGACAAAATAATCCGCGAACCTGTGTGGATGGTGCTCGGGTCCGCGCATTATTCCCAGGCTCCCGTTCATCTTTCCCGATGGAGGTGTCGGTGATTCCGCTCGCCACCGCGGTCCACGAGAAAACACCCTCACGAAAACAATTTCCACATCGCGAGTCGCCGCGATACTGTCATTTCACGGGACCAGCGGAACAGCTGATGTCGACGCGCACCGAACGTAACGCACGACTCTGCGGAGTGCGGACCTCTCGCCGCGAATAATTGATCTTTACTTGGTGGGGTGAAGTTGGCCTGAGTCGGCGCGCGCAACCCTCCGCCGACTCGATGCGCGCGCACCCGCCGTCCAGCGGCGCGCGTAAATTCGAATCGCCGTACGCGCCAATGCACGCGCTTCGGCGACGATTTTAACCAATTAACGCGGGGATTCTTTCATGGGCGTTTCCTTTTGTTAAATCATTCTGTGGCTGGAACGTGACATGGGGGCTGAAATATTTCGGGGTTTGTTGATGTATTTTTAAGGGTGCTCCGATTTGTATATATAATTTTACATTAGTGGTTGTGGTTTATGTAATCTTGAAATTTAAAGGGGATGAAGCTTTGGTTTTAAATTGTAAATTGAGTATTATATTTCGCGCACGACTGGGGAGTAGGTAGGGATTTTTAGGAGACTTCTTAACGCTTGAAATAATAAATACATATGTGTTATGAATGGGAAGATGAATGGGCAAAATGTAATCTAATTACAAATTAGAAATTAGCATTCAAATGTAATTGTGTAATTGATTACAGATTATTTTCTGTAATCGTTCATTTAGGTAGTTGACAAAAATTTTAAAATTACATTTTAATCGTAATTAGATTACATTTTGTCCAACTCTGGAAGAAAAATTGTTATATAAACAGTGTCAAATCTAGAGGGTGAAATCACCCTGAAAAACCAAAAAGTAACAAATAAATAAAATCGTCTTCTGCTGAGGCACTCTAAGAACCTGCAACGTTTAAAAAAATGGAATTTTGCGGTTTACAGAAGTTCCCTCCAGGGGCGTCCGCAGACTTTTTTCCAGGTGGCAGGGAGGGGGGGGGGGCAACTTTGGGATGATAGTAAAAGAAAAATATACCCCTCTTGTTTTTTTAACCCATTTTATAGTGCCAATTTAATTAAAAATTTAAAACCGAAATTTAAAATATTCCCTTTTTTAGTATAAACTTAATAAAGATCAGTTTTGAAAAATAAGCGATTTTTTCTCAAAAGCCACGGGGGCAACTACCCCTCCTCCCCCAACCCTGCGGATGCCAATGGTTCCCTCATAAGTAACTGTGTATAAAATTTAAAAAGTAATACACGATTCCAATTAACAATGTATAATTAGTACTGTACCTTGCTACCTACCAAATGATCTTCTAAAGTTATTTTAAAATTACGAGGAACGCGTACCTTTTCAAAAATCCTCAACCAAACCAAAATCGGAGAGAAGAAGAATAATCGCGCCGCAAACTGTGCCTCACGTTGGCGAAACTGAAAGTTTCCCGCGCCATCTGCACAATTGCACGGTGCACAAATGTTTGTTCACCCATGGACAGGTTAGATTTCTGCGGTTCAACTTGAATTCCTTTAAGTTACGATATCGTAGGGGATTTTAGAATTTTCACATTTTTACTGATGATGGAGGAGGTTGACAATATAATTATTCACTCGTTGCGTCAAATTGGCTGGTAAGTTGCAGCTCGCGCCGTTCCGGTGCACACCCGTTTGACATTTCACGTCGGCAATATTATCCGCGAGCAAAAGTGGGCGGCTGTTTATTTGCGCCGCGTTCGGTTCCCTTCGAAAGTATTTAATTTCCCACCGACGCTGAATAAATCTGCGCGGCGCTTCGTGAAAAAAAAATTTACACGTACCATCGAAAAAAATTCAAAATTGCCAAAGTCAATACAAGAGTGTTACCGGTCGATGTAGAATTTAATTTCGATCGGATCGACGTTAATCGATGTAAAAAAAAAGATGAATGAGAAATTGTACACTTAGTTCCGACGTATTTTTCGCAATAAAATAATGAAAAGTAAATTGTTTTATCCTCTTTGTTTAGTAATGTAGAAAGCTAAAATTTATCTTACCCATCTTACGAAGAATGAATAATTCCTCTATATTTATTTCCCTGCGCTTTTGTATTAATAATTAATATTAAACGTTAATTATATTTCAGTGACATAGAAGAGAGCGTAACGAATCTTGGCGGCTTCAATACAGAGCTGGTGGTCGAAGGAGCAGTGAGATGTCTAGATATAATAAAACCGGGTCTCGGATTGTCCACAGTATTACCTATAAATATGGCAGCCCGCTTTCGATTGGGCGCTACCCTTGCTCAAGCGTGTTCAGTAAGGTTTAAAGGAAATACGAATCCCTGTTATTTACGCGATTATCCATTAACTGTTCCATAAATCTAGGAATTAGGATACAAAGGTGATATTGGCTACCAAACGTTTCTGTATAGCTCAGAAGCTGACCTACGGAGGGTTTTTATATTTCTCATAGAGAAATTACCAAAGGAAAGCGATAAGACCGTAAACGAGCCCATTAGCAATATCGCGTTATTGGAGAAGTCTATAGGAGCGGCGATATCGCAGGGTCTTTCGGCTCCATGGTTGCCGCATTATTGTCACACGAAGGGGTTTAGGAATAGAGGCAGAGCAAGTGTCTCTTACGCGTCTGTGAATTTAGAAATAGTAACAGCGGGAGGTGACGAGGGTGAGATGCTACGTTTGATGCAGTTTAATGTTATATGGATGTATTTGATTTAAGGGGAGGTTCCGGTGTAAAAGTCGATTTTTTATTTCATTTTTTGAATGTTCAAACTTTTGGGAATACGTGTTTTAAAGGATTTGTTGAAATTCGTGAAATTCCCGAAGTTATAGAAATTTGAGTAGCGTAAAACTTTAAACGCGTTTTTCTCGAGACAGTGTTCTCAAAACCGGTGGGAGCTGTATCTCCTAAAGTTATTATTCGATTCGACTGAAACCTTTTTTATTTTGAAGAATATACTTCTGGCTTAAGAGCAAACCAGAGAAAATTACAAAAAATTTAAAATTTATCATTTTCAAAGGCGTTGAAAGGGCGAAAAATATAGGGGGAAAGTGATTTCAAACTTCAAGTGTCGTTATTTTCTAAAAAAATGTCATTTTTGTATTTTTTCTGCCTCCCCCCCCCCTAGTCAGAAATATATTCTTCAAAATTAAAAAAGTTTCAGTTGAATTGGATAATAACTTTTGGAGATACAGGTCCCACCGATTTGGATGAATTTTTTAACGCCTCGACTTTAACGAATCCCCAGTGCCGTTTGCAATTATTAATTATAAAACAAAAAATATATTTCTACAATTTAAGACTTCCTTAATACAATGCAACAAGTCCCATTAAATTAACTATAGTAGTTTCCCTCTAATTAATTCCTAAAGATCACCTCTTTTTTTGGGCTCTGGACCGGAACCTCCCCTTACAACACGATTTTCGGGAATTTTTTGTGGAATATCTACTGCATATTTTTTTTAGAATTATTCGCTTATTTTAAAAGTACATATATGAAGAAACTTTCAGTAATTTTGTTATAGAAAAACATTAAGGAATGAACGAATAACAGCCATTCTCGCGGAAGCTGTTTAGATAAAGGCACTGTGCGGTGAGCACGATTTCTGTGAGCCGGATCATCTAAAATTAAAAATTCAAAAAGATTCTGTTAATATATAGTTGAATTCAGTAGATGAACGAAGGTCTTATCAAAAAGTTGATTTTTGATAACATGATCGTTTAACACAAAATCACGATTTCTGGATGTCTGAATTTTTCGTTTTTCATTAATTAAAAATAGAGTTTTTGTTAAAATAAAAAATCCTTCGTTCATCTACTAGTCTTTGGTATACAAAAGAAGTCTGCAAAAGTTTAAGCCAATCGATATAGCGGTTTCCGAAATATCTAGCTCACCGATATCAAAACAGCTTCCACGAGAATGGTTGTTATTCGTTTATTTTGTAATATTTTTCTATAACAAAATTACTGAAAGTTTCTCTATATATGTGCTTCTAAAATAACCAAATAGTTGTAAAAAATATACAGTAGATATTCCACAAAAAATTCCCGAAAATCGCGCACTTTTTCATCAGCTGACTAGGCACAACCCCTTAAGAAAACTTATCTGTTTTGTTTCTAGAGCATCAAGATTATGTTACACATTATCTGCAATCTGTGCCTAAACAAGTGCAAAATCAACAATCCATTTTACCCTCTTTGATATCGCACAACGCGAGAGTTCTACATTCGCAGTCGATGAGTATTCTCGACCGGATAAATTGGTTGAGCAAAGAATACTGCAATAAAGTCATTCGTGTTAATGCATCAGTGGACATTAACGCGCTTAACAGGTTTTCAGTGAAAGACACAGTGTTGTCTTCTAAAGTAAGCTTCTTGAAATTGCTGTTAATATTTATAATCGTCTATCGCGCAGAAGGATAATACCATACTTCATCGTTAAGCTTGTTATTTTATGTATAGGAGCCGGAGGTAGAAAACGAGGCCAGTACAGAATCCGTGCTTCCGAAGCAGGAGATCGTAAACAAAACGGAGAAGCAGGAGTTAGAAGTAGAGAAAATAAAGTTAGAATGCGACACTCTGAGAAGTAATATAGAAGAGCTTCAAGATCTGATCAAAAAGCTGGGTACCAGCATAACGCAAGTAACGATAAGTTATCAGAACGAGGAGAAGGAGTTGACGATTAACGAGGAGCAGAAGAAGATCAAAGCGCGAATTTACGATCTACTTCAAGACAGCGAGGAGAATGTTAAGAAACTAGAGGCAGCGATCGAAGCCACCGCGAACAAATTAATTAATTTAGGTAACCAGTGGGAAAAGCACAGGGTGCCGCTGGTTCAGAAGTATAGGCAAGAGAAAGAAAAGCACTCCACGAAAGCTGTAAGTAGCATGATTTTTGGGAATTTTTTGTGGAAAGTCTGATGTATATTTTTTACAACTATTTGCTTATTTTAGAAGTACATATATTCAGTAACTCTCAGTAATTTTGTTATAGAAAAATATTAAAAAATGAACGAATAGCAGCTACTCTCCTGGAAGCTATTTGTTTTTTCGGTGAGCACGATTTCTCAGAGTCAGATTATTCGAAATCGAAATGTGAAGAGGATTCTGTTAGTATATGAGTTTGCTTAGTTCGTGAACGAAGGATTTTTAAAAAAAAATGATTTCAGACAAACTGGCGACCGTTTAACGCAAAATCATGATTTTTTCGATGTCTGAATTGTTCGTTTTTCGTGAATTAAAAATAGAATTTTCATCAAAAACAAAAATCCTTCGTTCACGAACTAGATAAACTCATACACTAACAGAATCTTCTTCATTTTTCGAATTCAGATGATTCGGCTCTGAGAAATCGTGCTCACCGCAAAATAAAAATAGCTTCCGGGAGAGTGGCTGTTATTCGTTCAATTTTCAATATTTCTCTATAACAAAATTACTGAGAATTGCTGAATATATGTACTTTTAAAATAAGCAAATAGTTGTAAAAAATATACATTAGATTTTCTACAAAAAATTCCCGAAAATCACGCCTGCCAACTAGGCATGGCCCCTTAACAAAGACTAACATTCAAGTTGTGCGCCTAAAATCGGAATTTTATCTGTGCACATAGAGCGCGAGTCAAAAGAAGCTCGATGAAATTAGATTACTGAAAGAGAAGGAGAAGGAGCTTCAGGAGGAGTGTCGGAACAAAGATCAACAGTACTCGCAATTAGTGACGGAGGTTCAGAAGCTTCCCAAGGAAGTAAATAGGTCCGCGTACACCCAACGAATTTTAGAAATAATTAATAACGTTAGGAAGCAGAGGGACGAAATCGACAAAGTTCTGGCTGACACGCGGGAGATCCAGAAGGAAATCAATACGCTTACAGGCAGAGTGGAGAGATCGTTCACGGTCGTCGACGAATTAATATTTCGAGATGCTAGGACAAACGAGGCTTCGAGGAAAGCTTATAAATTGCTGGCCACGCTTCATTCCGATTGCAGCGAACTCATAAGTCTGGTGGAAGAGACGGGCGCCACTGTGCGAGAAATTCGAGACTTGGAAGAACAAGTAAACAATTTTAATATATTAAGGAATTGTGCCTAGTTGGCAGGCTAAAAAAAGGACGTGATTCTCGGGAATACTTTTAAAAAAATCTAATGTGTTTTGCTTACAACTAATTCCTTATTTTAAAAATACTAAGAGTTGCTGAATACGTGTACTTTTAAAACAAGGAATTAGTTTGCAGAAAAACGTGTTAGATTTCTCAACAAAAATTCACGAAAATCACGTTCTTTTTGGCCCCTTAAAGGCCGTCGCGCACTTTGACGAAGCGAAACAAATCGAAGAAATTAATAATAATTAATTAATCTTTATAAACGTTTTTAAAATAATATTTATAAACGTTTATCTTCGTATCTCCGCGTTTCTCTTCGCCAAAATGCGCGACAGCCTTCGTATTCTAATTTAATCTTCTAAATTTCTTATTTCCTTTCAGATCGATTCTGAATCCACGAAGAATGTTGGAGCAAACTTAGAGAGGATAACCGCGGATTTGAAGCAAATGAAGCAGGAAACAGCAGCACTGACTGCACAACTGCAAAGCAAATCTTCGTGATTGTTATGTAACCTATGGTACTGTAATAGGAGTCGTAATAACAACGACCGGGTAAGAATTCAGTGGACGTCTGCTATTAGAATTAAATTCACAGGCTTTTCGTTTTCGTGTCAAATCTAACATATCGCGTGGTTGTGTTTACAGGACATTCCTTGTAAACGAATACGATTACGATTATGAACGCGAAGACCAAATTTTACGGCTGGAAAGCAGAAACTATTTAACTACTGCCTATGGGGCAGTCTTTGTGAGGCCATTAAGACTAATTGCTAAATGTGTGCCTTGGTCCGAAGACATGTAATATTAAATATGCGTAAAATTGGGCCAAGTGTATGACTCATTCAATACCAACGCTCAAAAGGAACATTATTTGTTACAGAGCCTAATAATAATTTTTTAGCGCGAGGTTTAATTGTACAATTGACTTTGGTATCTCTAAGAAACAAGCGGCTTTGGAGAAATCCACTGAGAACCCATGTAACACGAACTAAGAAAAGCAAACACCGCCGAGTGATTATGTACAAAATATGAAAGATAAATAACATGTAATATATTTTCACTGTCTCTTGCCATTATCGCCTCTCTAGAAACAAAGTCCGATCAATTACGCTTTATTAAATAAATCTTAACTACAACTTTCCATCCATCCGTTACGATTTTATTGAAAATTTAGCTTCTACGTTTTCTAAATTTTCGGCGGGATATATTCCTCTTCTTTCTCCAGCTTCTTAAGTTTCCTCTCGGCATGATGCATCGCAAGGACACGCTGCATTTCAGCATCTTCCCTCTGCTCTATTTCCTCTAATTTTAATTCTATTTCCTCCTCGCGATCGAAGAACGTCAAAAGCTTCTCCTTCTCCACCAAGCTTTCTTTCATCTTTTTTAAGACCGCCACTTTGTTCTGCCGTTTTACTTCTCGCATTTGTTTATCTAATACACCCGATCTTACATTCTGCCACTCGGTATATTTCTGAAATATTAAGAAACATTTAACTAATTGGAGAAAATATCTGTATTCACGCTTTCGTATTTATTGCGGGCTCACCCCACCCTGAGACGCTCAAATTTATTTTGTTTTGAAATTGGAATGCCACTTCGTAGATATTTTATCAATGGACAATAAAATGATTATCTAATTTCAGACGAACGTGGGCATCCTAATTTGATACGCCGGAGGAGCTTTGCGGGGCCATTTTTGAATATTTCTGTACAATATTTATACAATTTATTCATTAAAGATGACGAAAAAGAACGCGATTTTCTGGATTTTTTTGTAAAATATCTACTGTATATTTTTATGCAACTATTCGCTTATTTTAAAAGTACATATATGTAGAAACTTTCGGTTATTTTGTTATAGAAAAATATTAAAAAATGAACGAATAACAGCCATTCTCGTGGAAGCTGTTTTGATATCGGTGAGCAAGATATTTCGAAAACCGCTGCATCGATTGGCCTAAACTTTTGCAGACTTCTTTTGTATACCAAAGACTAGTAGATGAACGAAGGATTTTTTATTTTAACAAAAATTCTATTTTTAATTAACGAGAAACGAACAAATCAGACATCGAAAAATCGTGGTTTTGTATTAAACGGTTGTTAGTTTCTCAAAAATTAACTTTTTGAAAAACCCTTCGTTCATCGACTGAATTCAATTATATATTAACAGAATCTTTTTGAATTTTTAATTTTAGATGATCCGGCTCAGAGAAATCGCGCTCATCGCACAGCGTCTTTCTTTAGCTTCCACGAGAATCGCTATTATTCGTTCATTTCTTAATGTTTTTCTATAACAAAATTACTGAGAGTTGCTACATATGTGTACTTTTAAAATAAGCAAATAGTTGTATAAAAAATATACAGTAGATATTCCACAAAAAAAATCCGAAAATCGCGTTCTTTTTCGCCATAAGCGAAAACATAAGAAGCATAGAAATAAGTTTCAATCTCAGTATCATAAATAAAATTCGTCTAATTTGGTGCTGCTTTGTGCGTCTCAGGGTGGCTTATCCACTTAAGGGGGTATTCCGGTCTGACGAGTCGTTTTCGTCGCGTTATTTCGGAATTTTTTACAAAGAACCGATAAATTTGATTATTTTTTAGTTTATTGCTACACGTTTATTAATATTTACATATTCTATCAATAGAAAAAAATTAAAATCAAACACAGTTGATTACTTTAAAGTAATGGTGAAAAAAAACCAATGGGATGAGAAAATATTTTGTTTTTAAACTGTCACAGACCTTTAAATTTGACAAAATGTGCGCGAATCGAAACTGAATTTTCAAACCGCTACCATTTGCTTAATTTTCAATATTTTTATATCATTCTAGTAGAGATGATAGCCAAAGGCATACAAATAAAGAATCTTTTCACATTCTTTGTTTCAGATCACTAGAACAAGCCTAATCATGCTCGCAGTGACCCCCATAGTTTTTTGTTTATACCATTACTTTAAAGCAGTCAACTGCGTTTGATTTTCATTTTTTTCTATTGACAAAATTTGTAAAAATAGTTAAAATACCAATAATCATGTAGCAATAATCAAATCTATGGATTCTTCATAAAAAAATTCCGAAATAACGCGACGAAAACGCCTCGTCAGACCAGAATAACCCCTTAATACTTTAAGCTACTAATTACTTTTAATTGTTCATCCATATCTATCCTAGCTTGCTTCTCAACTGCAGTTTTAACTTCGTTCTCCAGTGCTTCAGTTAAACCGTCCTTACACAAGTTCGTAGCTTTTAACGCATCAATCTGAGCCATTGCGGCTTTATATTCCTCCGTTGCATCCTCCTCGGTTATACTCTCAGTATCTTTCTTTATCAAATCAAAAACTTCCTCGTAAACAGTCTCCTCCTTGACTTCCTTTACCCATTGCTCTATCAGCTTCGCTACATCTTCATACTTTTTATACAATATCAAACCCCTCAATTGGCACGTCCTCCCTAAAGTATTATTCATAATCTTCCCGTAAAAAGCCAACGTCTTTCCCACCAGATCGCTCGGATCCGTTAGATCGAAGTGATCGTCGAAGTAATAAGGCTTGATGTAATTTACTCGCACCCTAATCTCTTCCTTGCTATCGTCCTCCGGAGGCTGCGGTTTTACCCAGTCGCTGGGCTTTTCTAAATACTTCTGGCAGGAATAAGCGCACAAAGCGTTGGTTATTGGGTGCTCGGAGTCTTCCTGTAACATAGGTAGAACAGCGAACTTGGCCGCGCTGGCGTAATCTTTCCTTTTCAAGTAAGTATCCATGAGAATATTGTAGCAGACGTGGTCGGGAAAGATGCCGTAATTGAGCCTGTCGTGCAGCACGTTGATGAGCTCTTCGGTGGCATCGTGCCGCAAGAGGTACCTTACGACGGCGTGGTGAGTCGACTCTAGTGTGTTCGACGTCTCGGCGGTTAACCTTAAGTTGTGAATTAAAGTGAGCAGCTCCTCTGTTTGGTATTTCTCTACGACGGTGTTCGCGAATATGTCGATGTCGATCGAACTTACGTGTCCTGTGGTGGTTTGTTTGTGCTCGAGGTCTAAGAATAAATTCTCGGGCTTGATCTTTTGTATCAACGGGGTCTTAAGTCGCGCTTGCCATGCTTCCTCGCACCGGTACGCGTCGGAGAGGAACGATCGTTTGTGTGCCACAGATTTCTGGAATCCGCAGACTTTCTTCCCGTATTTCAATGTTTTCAACATCTTGCGGGCCTGGTTTCTGTCAGTGATTCATAACTCTGCGAGCGGAAGGACAATTTCGAATGTGTATTACCACAGCCGACTCTACTACTAGCCGTGCTGAAAGCAAAATTGGGAAACCAAGTGGAGGCGTGGCTTAGATTTCAGCGCTGTGGTGGTAAGTTGGCAAACTATTGCAAGTAGGCCCGGATCCCACCAAACATTCCGAATAAGTATTTAATAATCGAAGAAGTAAAAATTTAGTGTTCAAAAAAATTTAAAAACACTCGTTTTCCACAACATGTCTATATAAACACTGATAATCGTACGGACTTCCACGGATTTCGGCCTACTCGCAGTAGTTTAATTTTCTGTCACTAGTTGGCGTATCGAAATTCTTGGTTTCCCAATAGCAACACCGCGGGAGTCCGGTTTCGACATAGGATATATATCTATATATATATAGATATATCCCTATATATATAGATATATCCCTATGTCGAAACCGGACTCCCACAGTGTTGCCATTTTGGCTTCAGCATGGCTAGTAGTAGAGTCGGCTGTGGTATTACTCGAATGAGTCCGGATTTCTAGGTTAGGATTTGTTCACTGTTTTTAGAATTTAATGTATGAAAAATAGACTGATTTGTCCCTCAAATCGCACAGTTGGGTATGTATAGTGTAATAGTAAGGTTGAACTGTAATGTCAAGTTCCTGCGACTTTTATTTACAGACTATTTACAAATTGGTTTCTATGCTCTTAGTAAATTCGTGAATGAAATTTAGTATTTTGTTGAGAAAATCTGTGGTAAACTTTGGAGCCGCGCCGCGAGCGGCGCTGGTTTCGCAGTTTTGGCAAAGAGGAGATGTAGTAAGAGGCGTCACTCGACAAGGACAGAACAAGCTAGGGAAATCAGTAGACAACCAATTTAAATGCCCATTCGGCAAGCCAGATAGCACTACGTCTGGTAAAGTCTTAAAGACGTCCAAAAGGCGTCCAAAAGGCGTCTTAAAGACGTCTTAAAGACGTTTTGTTACAAATCAAGACGTTCTAAAATAGACATAAACTAGACGTCTCTAAGACGAGGTGTGCTATTTGGGAATGATCGGTAAACTTCGACAATAATCAGCCAACTGCGGTAAGGTACATTTAGTCGATTTGAATATCCCGCTCGAATAGACAACCAATTTAAATGTCAAGGTCAAGCAAGGACTTCAAAGGTTCCGCCCGGAGTGATGCCTCTTATCATATCTACTCTTTGGCCTCTTATTATATCTCCTCTTTGATCGAACGCCAAAGAAATTGGTTACCTACAGTGAGTAAAAAAAGTATTGGCACACTTTTTAAAATCGCATAACTTTTTTATCAATCAAAATCGGTTGACAGTGCTCTGAGTTACAAACGTTGAAAGATCGCAGAATAAGGTCGAAAATCGCTTGATTTCGGGAATTTCGCGATTTTCGACCTTATTCTGCGATCTTTAAACGTTTGTAACTCAGAGCACTGTCAACCGATTTTGATGAAATTTTGAGCATGTATACAGCTTACTTAAATTTACAAACGGTTTTTTTGAATTTTTATTACAGGCTCAGAAAAAAAAGTTGAAAAAACTGCCCTTTCTATTTTTTTTTTGCTATTCCGACAAATTGCATTTTTTTCAAAACTACGAAACACGTCACTTAGCAAAATAATCCTTCTACCTTCTAAAAAAAAACTCATGTCGTTTGGACCAATTCTAAAAAAGTTATGCGATTTTAAAAAGTGTGCCAATACTTTTTTTACTCACTGTACCTTACCCTTAGAGCATATATATATATATGCAAGTACTCCAGTTTCCGAGGAAACAGCTTATGACGCTTTACACGAGACACCTTGTATATCTATCAATGTGTATACATACATATACACCGTGTAACACATTTTAGAGGATTTTCTATATTGAAACAAGATAATATTCTACATTCACGTGAATAAATTAGTATTTAACAATATATTTTTTAGAAGATCGTAGGTGTTTCCTGAAATGGTAAGAAATACAATAGAATTCGTGAATTTACCGATACATTGAGGTTATGTCGCGTATAGTACGCGACAGTTGCAAAGCCGTGTTCCGACTTTTTCCAGTACTCGTTACTCAGTAACACAGAAAACGCACACGAGGACAGTATCTGGACCTGTGCTTGGGGTTGTCTGAAGAAGAAAAAGGAAGCTCACGCGGACAACGAAGATTCACGGTACCTAACCTAAAAATAATTTTCACTGTATACAAACCGTCCATCCCACGATACATTTTTCGACGACCGTTCCTTTAGCGATTCCATACGATCCAACGAAGACGAAACCGTGGAATATCTAGTAACCGGCTCAGTCGACGATACCGTTAAAGTTTGGGAGCAAAAGGATAAGAGCTTCCAATTAAAACACAAGCTAACCGGTCACTCGCTCGGTGTGGTGTCCGTCGCAGTAAGTTCCGATGGCTCAAGTAAGTAGCTAGCGACGCTAACGCATCTGCATTAATCGCAATTCGCTTGAACAGCCACCTTCGTTCTTCGTTTCCCCGGTTCTTAACGATGCATACTTATACTTCTAGAGTGCGCATCGAGTTCATTGGACTCCAGTTTGAGACTATGGGACGTGGACTCGGGAGAGAAAATATCTAGTATCGAAGTAGGCCCTGTAGACATTTGGACGGTAGTGTTTTCCCCGGACGACAAGTTCATCGTCTCCGGTAGCCACTCCGGTAAAATTCATTTGTACGGAACAGAAAGTGGTAAACAGGAACAGACTTTAGATACCAGAGGCGGGAAATTCACGTTAAGCGTTGCCTACGTGAGTAGCTTGATTGAAACTGTATATTCGAAATTTAACTCTGTCCTGAGTGCAAGAAAAGAAACGAGCTTTGTTTGGCATGATCTAGAGTCCGGATGGTAAATATATCGCTAGCGGCGCGATAGATGGAATTATCAATATTTTCGATGTTACCTACGGGAAAGTCTTGCGCACATTAGAAGGTACTAGAATTTCGTTACAATGATTCATGCTTGCTGAAAATATTAAGTAAACTTATAATATTTCAGGGCACGCTATGCCTATCAGATCTCTGTGCTTCTCGCCAGACTCTCAACTACTTCTTACCGCTTCGGACGACGGGCATATGAAGCTGTACGATGTGTGAGTAAAATCAATCGAAAGCAGGGCTTGAAAACTGTTATAATATCGATTTCGGGTCTGCAAACGGTTATGGAGAACCTTTATTCTGAATAACTGTTACGAAGAACCGAAAGGGCCTAGCAGAGTAAGCATAGGGAAACGGCCCCAGCACCAATTTTATCATTTATGCTTGATAAAATACTATGAGTAATTTCAGATCTGTAACCCCTCCCGTTAGGTGCGATATAGGGACCACAACCCCAAACTTTATGATTCTTTCTCTCGAAAACTACTTGAGATATTTGAATGCGACAAGTTGCAAATATTAGGTACTTACTAACTCTACTAAATCTAGTCTTTTTCAAAATTTTGGAGTGATAATTAAGGGTAGAAATAAAGGAATCAATTATTTGAGGGTAGTTTTTGTAAACAACCCCTTGAGTGACACCAACGAAAAAAATACGGATAATAGCTAAGTAGTGAGGCGTTACTCATGATTTTTTTCGTTGGTGTTATTCAAGGGGTTGTTTACAAAAACTACCCTCAAATAATTGATTCCTTTATTTCTACCCTTAATTATCACTTCAAAATTTGGAAAAAAAATAGATTTAGTAGAGTTAGTAAGTACCTAATATTTGCAACTTGTCGCATTCAAATATCTTAAGTGGTTTTCGAGAAAAAAAATCATAAAGTTTGGGGTTGTTGTCCCTATATCACCCTTACGGGAGGGGTTACAGGTCTGAAATTACTCATAGTAGTTTTTCATGCAAAGAGCATTATTTTAAAAAGCATAAATGATAAAATTGGTGCTGGTGCCGTTTCCCTATGCTTACTCTGCTAGGCGCTTTCCAACTATTATCTGTTTCGGTTACGGTTCTTATTTCCCTCTCATATCGGTTCCATAACCGAAATAAGAAATAAGAACCGTATCCGAGAACCGAAATAATAACGGTTATGGAACCGATATAAGGAAGGAAATAAGAACCGTAACCGAAACAAATAATAGTTGGAAATTTCGGTTTTTCATAACAGTTATTCGGAATAAAGGTTCTCCATAACCGTTTTAATCAGAACCTTTATATAACAGTTTTAAACAGTTATTTTCGGAACCGTTTCAAGCCTTGATCGAAAGCACAGTTCCGAGATTGATTATTCCTTTATTTTCCCTTACAGAAAAGACGCTAATTTAGCGGGGACTATGTCCGGTCACGCATCGTGGGTACTTGGCGTTGCTTTCTCCCCGGACGGGCAAAACTTTGTCTCCAGCAGTTCCGATCATACGGTTAAAGTCTGGGAATTGGCACAACGGCAGTGTTTGCATACGTTTAACGAGCATAACGATCAGGTACAGTGTTCTGGAATTTTTATACGGAAGAAATATACAATAATCTGCAAGAAATTGTGAAAATATTTAGGTATGGGCCGTGAAGTACAATCCACAGAGAAAGAACATAATTGCGTCGGTGTCCGAAGACAAGTCGATCAATCTTTATGAATGCCCGATGTACGATAAATAAATATTTTTACAGAAATGGATGAATAAATGTTTATATTTATTACCTTTTACTTGAAGTATTTTACATCGTGCGAAGTATTACCTTCATTCTTAACATACGCATTTTAATAAAAACACGGAGCTGTATTTCTTCTTACCATGAAGTATCGGACAAAATATATTTAGACATTAGTAGCTAGAAATTTATTGTACTGCAATTATTAATATACAAATCATTAAGATGTTTGCCGAATCTAAAACACAACGCAACGAAAGATGAATTACACTTAAGGTCTAAGTAAATGACGAGGATCATTGCGAACGGATCGCGGAACGGAGTGTACAGACCAGATTCTCGTACGAATGGAAACATAAAGGCACCCTGGTGTGCTTCCAAGTTGGGAGAGTTAAATCTAATTAACTCGAACTGGAACAGGGCTAAAACACGCGTAACGAATCTCTGTAAATAATTGACAGTAAAATCTGTTCTACATCGCGTCGAACATTCTCCTTCTAATGAGATTCCAGGTCGATCCGACGCATGCAGAAGGAAAGATGACGCGACATAGAAGGAAACTCAAACCGTGTACTCTTCGATGCACCAAATACGCAGCAAAAGTTTTTTTTGCCGATCCAACTGAGAGCAATGAGCACGCGGAATTGAAACGATAATCACCGCGCCGAGAGTCGGGAATTTTCAGATCTCCAGATGCTTGGTTGATCCGTACACACTCTTAATCGTAGCTACGTGTATTTTAGAAAGGGGTAACAGTCGAATCGGTAGACTTCTTACATGCAAATCGATTTTTATGTAATACACATGACCAAAATAGAAGCTACTTCACCTGTAGACTTTCAAGTAGACTAGAAACTTAAAGTAAGGCTTACAAAATTTTGTCTCTCCCGTGCAAATGCCGGTTTCAGCGTTACTTAGACCGCTACATCCATACAAATGTTACTACCGTTTTATTATAACGACATTCTGTTGCGTCGAAGATGTCCAAGCTTCGTCCGAATCATCATCTTGTTTCTATCAGTCTTTAAAAGTAATTAGACTTCGTATTCGTTCACGGAATACAAATCAGTTACGACGGAAACAAAATACAGATCTCATTCCCCGCGAAATTTGCCTATTACGAAGATGTACAGCGACGTTGTCACCCGCGACGTACACCGCGGCTCGTAATATATATCACTAAACTTTCTACACTTTTTCATCCACGTTCGATATATACAAAATTGAATAAATAATCGAGGATAATCATTGCTACGTACTACCGATTTTAAACTCTCCTCGTGATCATGGAATTTTTCTTCTCAATATAATGTATATACAACACGCAAAGTGAATAGGAATGATATCAGAATTTTCGGCTGCTATTTCACACTTTATTCGTACCTCTTAGAAAACTTGCATCGCGACGCATGCAACCAGCAAATTATTCGAGTGACCATCCTATGTTCAATGCGTAAAAATCAGCGTGAGTATGATAGAGATTTTTCAGTACCACTCGGGGGGGGGGGGGGGGGTGGCAACGAGGTAAAATGAAAGTTCGTTAACTTACTTATCGAGTACCTGTAATGCGTACCACCGGTCGACTTACTGTCGACGCGGCGTAAAGCAAATATACAATGACTAGCCTGAAACAAAAAAGCGATACTACGAAAAAGGTTTGTTACTTTATAAATACAACAGGCTTCCCTATACTGTTGTCACCCTTGTAGAAGCTGTAACTATGTCAGCGTGACAATCCGCCACTGCGAATTTACTTTCGCTCTCGTCTGGAGTAACTTTGGCCGTCTGCGAGGGAACGTCTAGCTTCGGGTTGTAATTGAAAGGTGGTACGATAGCAGAGGCGGGTGTGCGCACGCCGCCATTGACGTAGGTTTGTGCAGAGCCCTCTGCGCTCGCAGAGTCCACTCTTATAAAGGAACCAAGGCGCGATATTCTCTTCGTGGGATCCACCTCCATCGCGGAAGACTCGGAATTTTGTTGCTTCCGTAAAATTACCGAAGCATCTCCTACTTGCGCCACGTCTTTCTTATACGCGGAGGCGTCGCCGGACTTCACGGGTATCTTGCAAGGAGCGTCGTTCGCATTCATCCCGCTCAAGTCGCAAGAGTTCCTGTACTTCATCTTACTCGACTGCACGCCCGCTGCTGGTGGCTTCTTTGATTTGGACTTGTACAGGGTCGACCCGGGATTATCGTTCTCCTGGGGTACTCCCTCGAACGTCGAGCTGCGGAACAGTCTGAAAGCCGGTGGATTGCTCACGGGAGAAGGGGCATCCACGACATTTGCGCCAGGCTGAACCCACTGCCTCGTGTCCGGTTTCTCGAAACGCTGCTTGTTCTTACTCTCCTCCACCTTCTTCCAAAGGCTGGCAATTTTGCTGGTCGCTTCCTTCGCTAACTTCCTAGTCTGCAAGCCCGTCGACGAGTTCGACACGATGCTGGAGTTGCTGTTGGACCTCTGTCCGAGGGGACCTACCTTCCGAAAAACTTTGCTGTTCTCGGCCTGCGCGTTTTGATTACTAGCTTGAGCTTTTGAGATTAGGGCTTTCCCCGTCGGTAGTCGTTTCGGCGCTACCAGTAGCGGCAATGGTTTAGGTGGTAGTATTTTTTCCGAAGCGTTCCCTTTGGGGACTTTCGATTGGTACGCCTGATGCGCCTTCGGCGCGATTTTGGGCTTTCCCATCACGGGATGCACCTTGGACGTGGCGCCTTTGATCGGTTTCGCGATCTTCGTTTTTACCGGGGAGGATGCCGAGGAAAGCACCAGGGGCGCGTTCTCCACTTCCGGCTCGTCTTTGGTAAACGTGCCTTGCCGTTCTAAGGGCTTGATAGTTACATCAGACTTGCCGTCCTGTTGGAAATTTGAGGAGGAACATGTTGGAGGCGTGCTGTGCCTTTTTACGGACTTGGTGAAGGTTAACGACGACCCTTTCTGTGGAACTGAGGCTCGTTTCGCGGCTGCTGATAAGTTCTTCCCCCGTTTCTCTCCGTCCGTTGTCGTTTTGAAGCTCGCAGCCGACTTTGGAGGCTCCTTTGCCATGTTATTTGGACTGTTGTTGTTCTGTCTGAGCGTGGTCGCCCTGGTGGCCCTCACGATGGGAGAAGTATTACTACGACCTATGGGTATACCGCTGACGGGGTTCACTTGCTTTAACGGCGAAGACTGTGGTGTTGGCTTTCTTGTTATTGGATTCGAGTAAAGGGCTTTCCTTCGGCCGCGAATGGCCTTCGGGCTCTCTGGCTCCGACTTGTCGGTTGCGTTCGAATCATTGCTGGGATCCCTCACCATCCCTGGCTTAATTATTCGCGGTCGCTTAGTCTCCCTGGGTGGTTCTTCAGCATTGTTGGATTCATCCTCGCTCTCGCTTTCTATAGTATCAGCGAACCTGATGTCCTCCTGCGACCTGACTGGCTCGATCTCAGCAGTCTCCTTGTGGCTATCTCCTTGCTCTTCGCTCATTTGCTGGCTGCAGGCGCCCATCAACTTCTTCGAAACACCATTGACGAATCTCATGCGGAGGGTGCGTTCGGATTCGGACTCGTTCGACACCAAACTTATCGTCTCGTAGTCCAGCAACGTCTCTTCTCCGTTCTCGTTCGCCTTGTTCGACTCGTTCAATGTGTTCAGTACGATGGTAGCATTCTGCTCTAACATAGTTTGAATGTCGTCCGAGGGAACAATTGGGGTCGCACTTGCCCCTGTCGCGTTTGTTGTGGCATTGCTCTCGGCATCTCTGAATATACATTCAGAGTCGTTCAACGTCCTCGTGCGATACCTCTCCCTGTTCTTCTTCTGCTCCATCCGGTTCTTTATTAACGTTTTAGAAGCAGAGAACTTGGTGAACGTGGGAATGGCAGACTTAACGGGAGACGCTGCCTCCGGCTTCTCAGGGCTCTCGTGGCTACCGGAGGTAACAGCGCCTCGTTGATTTTGGCTCGCTTCAGGGAAAGGATTCTCCAACACCTGCGTCTGAAACCTTGCTCTGTCCTCTTGCCTACGTTGCTTGGGTGTCAGTTTCGAAAAAGGCGAGCACTTTCCTCGGCGAATCTTCTCTACCTCTCCGTGCCCAGTCTCCCCCCTATCCTCCCTCTTTTTGTCCATTTCCGCAGCAATGGTGTAGGTCTTGTACCTCTCTTTGGCCAGAGTCCTCTTCTGCTTCGGCGTCAAGTTCCTCTGCAATCGTTTCTTCGGCGTGGACTCAGCGGAACTGGTGCCGCAATATTCCGAAGAGATTGGAGTGACCGCCTCATCCGTGTCGTTACCCCCCTCGTCGATCTTCTCCACGACGATCGGGTGCGGGGCTTCCTCGGTCTGCAGTTCCGCGTCGATGCACAGCGTGTCGCTGCATATGGTGTCCGTAGCTTGCTCCATCGTCGACTCGTCCATCTCGCAGACTTCGTTGAACAACGAGGGCGGGTTGATGTTCTCCAGGCACTCGCTCAGGCTGTTGTTCCCGCTGCTCTGCATCGCCTCTGCGTAGCGCATGCAGGTGATAGAGAGGATGTTCGCCACAGGCTTCAGCAGGTCGAACACGGCGTCGCTGTTAGTCAAGCTGTGCGACTCGTGGTCCTTGGGATCCGCTACTTCGGACGTGATACTGGCGACGCTCACCATGCTGTTCTCCATGTCACCCACGTCGAACAGCTCGTCCATCATCGACGGTGGCTTGACGCTGTCCAAGTGAGAGCCAGTGCACTCGTTCAACAAATTCTCTAGACTGCCAGCGTGACTCTGGGTCTGACTCAGAGCCCGTTTGGCCACGACACCGAGGGGTAGCGACTTCTTGCGACAGCTCCGGGAATCCGTCGATGACACGGTCTTCACTTGAACCGGAGGCAGGGACGTGGAGTTGCACCTGTCTCGATTAACGAACACCTCGCTGCAGTCCCCTGAACCAGCGTAGCTGGCCGTTAAAGACAACAGACTCCCCATCGAGGAGGGCGGTTTAATCGCTTCCAGGTCCATGGACGACATACTCGTCGTCTCTAATTCCTGCTGATGCTTGTTCATCTCAGCATCCACCGCCTCGGCCAGTCTGAACGCCTCCCTCTGTATGATCTTCGAGTTCGTCATGTGGGCGCTCTCGCTGCTCACCGTTTCAACGTACTCGGAGGTTGCCGTGCACTGGTCTTCCTGCACGTCGCTCTTGAACGAGGCGATGATGGGCGCGCTGATGCTGATGCTGGGGAAAGAGATCTCGTTCGGGGAATCCTCGTTCCACGCGTCGCTTAATATACTATGCTTCATCGCGCTCGAGTCCCGCTCCCGTATCGCCTCTGTTTGCTGGACCAGTGTCACTGTTAGCCGGTCTAACGAGGCGATCATGGCGTCGGGGTCTCTTTGACGACGATACACCTCCTCCTTCCCGTGTTTCGGTGTGCCGCTGGCTTTCTGCTGCGATTTGCGCTTCTCGTCTGTCTCGTCTCTCTTAACGCCGTCCACTTCGCACGTGTCATTGTACATGCTACTACCGTCGCTTGAATAATTAATGTCCGTCGATTTAAACACGTTGAGAGCTTTGTTCGATTTCAAAACGGCCTTGTTCAGATTAATCTGCTCGATGGTCTTCGTTAATCCAGGCTGTATGCACAACTCCAGCAGCGCGTGCTCGGATTGCTCCACAGAATCAATCGACTCGCTGCTTTCCGAGTCCGTAACTTTTGTGTAAGACTGCTGCATAGACAGCTCCTCCGGGCTTTTGTCCTTCGGCGTTTCTAACGCTTTGCCGTCTTCGTTCCCTTCGTCCTCGAGGTCATTGTGAACGAACGACGACATGTCCTCGTTCGACTGGGTGTCAATGCTCGACAAATACTGTTGCTGATTGGGCTCTGTATTGAACACTACTGTTTCGTGGAGTATCGGGCTATTCCTCAAGTTCGAAGGCAACGAAAAATTACAGAGATTATCATCGACTATCAGCAAACTATGCCCCGAATTTCTGTTTACTATTCTCAACTCGCTCTCTATAACTTTGTCTGACTGCCCTACCGTGACTTTAGTTTCCGCCACCTGGAAAATATTATATTTATAAAAGACTATAAAATAGTTTTTGTTGTGGAAATAAATTTCGAAACCATAGGCGTGATTTAAAACTATGTACAAAAGCAACTAATGCCTTACCTTTTGAGTTAATGTTGATGTGTACTGACTGTAATCAGACGCTATGTTTGGTAAACTCTCGCTAACTTTTTCTTTTCGAGCGTCAGAGCTCATTGCTTCCTCGCATGCTATTTGTGTTTTATCTAGGTTGTTCATGGCAGAATCGACAATTACATTGCACTCCATTTGATCTAACGCAACGCTGGTCTGATACCTGGCTAAGTTGCTTTCATTTCGCGGGAGCTTCTCAAAATTGTTTCCTATAAATGAATGCCTGTGTCTGGAAAAATAGAAGCGAATGAGCTATGAGTAAATCTCCAGATCGGAGTGACGTCGGAGTTTACATCGAATCAAGATGTCTACCTATTATTCTGCATTCCAATATTAATGCAAGCTGTAAGCAGATCTTCGTCATCCTCATCCCCATCACTGACTTGATCTAAACATTCGGAAGAGTTGTTTATATTTAATATACAAGGCATGTTACGCGTATCTCCTTTTAGTTCAAATTCCTTACATCCTGAATCGCTAGAAGCCTTCAGTGCACTGATCACGTACGAATTAACTGCATTGACGGGGATGTTATTTTGAGTTTCATACTTTTTCTCCGGGTCTATAATAAAGTAGATTTGCCTTTTTCAAACATCAACTCGAAATTTTGACACATCCTTACTTCCCTCTCGTAACTATTATAGAATAACGTAGAATGAAGTTATGTTACCTGATCTAATTTTGTCTGAATTTGACGCCGTATTATCACTCTCTTCATAATGCAAGTTATTTGAAGATATTTGGTTAAGCGTGGTTCTAAAACTAGTAAGGGAAAAAAAACGTCTTACTGATTTTCCATTATACATAAAAAACACTGATCTACGAGTCACTATAATCTCTAAGCGATCTGCAAACGTACTGACCTCAACGGATTTTTGACCGAAGAATGCCCGTTCTCCTCAACGCTATCGCTCTTAATGTTCGCTTCGAAGTAATTCAACACTTGGCTCCTCTTCTTCTCGTCCAGAGCTTTCACAGTGCACGTTAGATTCAGTCCCTCTTTGCTTTGCAGCTTGCCCTGCTCCTGCAGCTTCCTCGACAAGTTTCTCTGCCGGCTGTCCTCCTGCAGGTCGGACGCAGAAGCGGCTCTGGAGGAGTTCAGGGAGGTGCCGTGCGGCGTTCCCTCCGTGCAGTAAGTCTTCACCGTGTCTTCGTGAATGAGGCCCTGCTCGTTGCTCACGAAGTAATGGGAATGTTGCTTCTCGTCGTCCTCCAGGCTACGCTCGGCGTAGCGGAGGCTATAGTCGGTCGGCTGATCCAAGTCAGTCTCTGCGTAGTCGCTGAACAGGTTCCCCTCTGTCCGATGAGCGACAGTGGGAGAAATAGCCTTCTGTATAGAGTTCAGTGGATTGTGCTGGTGCAGCACGCTCTTGTCGTACATGTTCCCGAAGCCGACGGTGTCCTTGACGGGCGAGCTGCTGCTGGTGAACGACAACGAGGAGGGAGTATCAACTCCCGTCTTTGTAACCACGCATTGGTACTCTGTCTTCGCGCAAACGTTCAGTTCCGTCTCCTCGGAGACGCTGGACTGGCTGCCAGCCTTCGACGCGGACGACATGCTGTGCGGGAGGTTGTCCTCGACGGAGGAGTGGAGCAGGTTTTGCGAGCAAGCTGATTCTTGGTCGGGCGCCGAGGACCAGGAGATGGTGGAGTTGGTGCACCTAAGGTCGCCCACGCCGTTGAAGGTGTCTGAGGACTTTAAGCGATCCGGAATCGCGTTCTTGTACCGCAGGGTGTACTTCTTCTCGGAGGAGGTCTTGGTGTGGCTGTCGCTGGACATGCCAGTGTCGAAGCCGACCGCGGAGTGCAGCGACGAGGACTGCTGCTTCATCTGAATGTCAGTGGGCGACAGTCCGTTCTGCACGTGCCGGTTCACCCGCTCGAACATTGTGTCGGAGTGGGTGCTGGTTATAGAGCGCATGGAGTCCCTGCTCTCGCTCCTGGTGACCCCGTTGCACTTCATACTGGACGTGCTGGGTTGGTTGTGCAGCTGGTAGGGGCGCAAGGTGCGCGCGTTCATCCCCAGGAAGCTGTGGTCCACCTTGAACGAGAACTTGTCGTCCTTGTTCGTGGGTGAGGTGCTGGGCTCGATGTTGTCGCAGGTCTCGGCTAGGTTCTGATCTATCTCCTGCTCCAGGGCCCTTTGCCTGCGGGCGACCAGGGTTGGCAGAGTGGGAAGGCCCAAGCCGCGAGCTGTGGAGTCCAAGTGGATCAGATTGTTGCACCCCGGCCTGGCGCTCAGCAGATTCTTCAGTGCTGCGCTCGAGCCCATCGAGATCATTTTGTGCTTGGAGTGGATGAGGCTGCGGAGCATGGGCACCGCGCCCAGGTCCCACAGTAAGCGTTGATCTTGAGGACATCGGGCGGAGAGGTTCCACAGTGCGCCGCAGGCATTGCTGACGACGGTCAAACTGGGCGATCTTAGCTGCTGCAACAGCACTTGAAGGCATCCCCTTTCCCTCACGATGGCCCGGTAGTCCTCCCTAACGGCGATGTGGCTGGAGACGTTTCTCAGTATGCCGCCCGCGTTCTCAACTATCGCCAGGGTCTTGGACGGCGCCTTATAGCTGAGCGTGTCCACGAGGAAGGCAAGTGCTCCCTCTACGGCGCAGATGTCCACTTTGTTCGTGCTGCAGTGAGCCGAGAGGTTCCACAGAGCGGAGAGGATCGACTTAAGCGTGGACTCCTTCCTGCCTTCCATCGCAGCCTTCATCAAGCCAGTCACCGCTCCCACCTCCCTCAGAGTCTGCTTGCTACTGGTGTCCGCCCTCCACGACAGGTTCCTCAAGACACTCGCCGTCACCTGCCTGAGATCGTCGCTGGGGCTCCTCAGCTGCGAGACCAGCGCCTTCATGAACTCGCGGAAGGAGCAGAGCAGCGCCTTGTTGTTGCCATCTCCGAACGTCAGGTTCGTCAGTGCCATCCCAGCGTACCTGCGCAGAGTGATGCAGTTCTGATCGTCGCACTCGCTGCCGTGGGCCGTGTGGTCCATCTCGATAAGCTCAGCCACCGCGTGCAGGCCGCCTAGTTGGCACATGGCGTGGCGATGCGCCTCGTCGAAGGAGAGCTTCATCAGCGCGGCTATCGTCTGTCCCGGGTGTCTCTCCAGGTCCTCCGGGACCTGTCCCGTCTCCAGCGATGTCCTGAGGGCCTGGCAGTAGTCCCTCAGCTGCTCCAGGAATCTGAGTACTCTCGCCTCTCGACGCCCGGCTCTCTCGTCGCTCTTGGCGTGCACTATGTTGTGCAGAGCTCTCGAAGCTCTCTCCCTGGTCTCTAGGTCCTGCCCCGGCGCGTGGATCAGCTGCACCAGCAGCGGCAGGCATCCGGACTGCCTCATTATCAGGCAATTGTCTATGGAGGTGCTCATCGAGAGCAGGGTGGCGCTCATGTCCTCTCTGCCCTCCGTGCTGCCGAGCATTCCTAGCAGGTTGTACACCACGTCCACCTTCGCCCCCAGCCTTCGATCGCCTTGCATCTCCGAGGAACAACCGAGTGTCCCGCCGGAATTCGAAGAGAAACTCATGACGCTGGCTACGTCCTGCGGGGCCAAGGTGAATGTTAGCTCGAGACCGCTGCTCGAGGAGCATTGATCGGTTGGGGAGTCAGGAGGGGTAAGCTACGTCCTTTGGTCGCAGATGAACGCGAGGAATTGTACACATGAACTTTGTTGTCTATAATGGCCTCTACATCTTGTACATATTTGCCTGCAGAGCGCAAACGTAGTACGCTTACCTAAACATTGGAAAGTGACTCACGTTATGTACAGTCGTGGACGAGCTTTGTTGGGCGGCAAAGCCCATTTGTTGATTGGCCCACAGGTCTCTTCTGATGGGCCAAGTCCCCCGGTAAGAAGACGGTAGCCTGTGACCTTGCAGGGACGTGTCTGGCCTATTCTCCTCCTCGCTGCTGCCACCTTCATTGTAGCGCTTGCTCCTTCGCGCGTAACCCTGTCCAACAGAAGCGCCGGGCAATGAAATTAGTCCTGACATTGAAAATCCCTCAGAAACATAAGTTCCTGACGTGCAAAGCTTCCAACTCCTCTGGGAATTAAAAACTGACACCAGCTTCTCGGGGAACAACTGGGTTGGCCAAGTTCCTTTCAAAGCGACTCGGACATCCCGGCCGAAAATAAACCGATCCAGCCTCCTCGAGAGGAAGAAGGCTGCGCAAGGTTACCTTCGATGTACCGGGCCGGGTGTAAGTGGCGATTCGAGCACAAAACCCCCCGGTGTTTTTGCGCGAGCCGCCGAAAGGAGCGCAATAAATTCTCGCGGCAAGGTTTGGGGGGGGGGTGGCAGGGCGAGTTAAAGGGCGGCCGAAGAGAGAGAGAATGCCGGTGGGATAAGAAGGGAGGAAAAGGGAGAGAGGAAATGCACGGTACGTGTGCGTAAACGTATATAACAGAGGCAGAGAAAGATAGAGAGGCGAGCTCTCCGTAAAATCAATACGCGCCTACGTTGGCGGACGTGTATATAGGAAGGACTCGTGCTCTACAAGCACGCGGCGATACCAGTGGTTTCCAACCACTTCTTTTCCCTCAGAATTCTCGGAGTGGCTGAAAGGAAGCTATCAAAATTTCATAAACAGCAACTCGAGGGGACGATGCAGGGCACAGCTCCCTGGATACGTTACCCCGCACCACGAAATTCGCGCGAGTTTTGCTTCTAGTTACGTAACGATGCAGCAGTCTGTTGCACAATACGTGAAATTGGGAAAGCAACAGGGAACGCGTCTGCGAATTTTTGTTTAGGGCTTCTGGAAGTGTATCGAGCTAAATGGCACTCATGTAAACAGACAGTTTTCGTTGGCCATTTAATGGGCTGCCTTGGACGCTGCCAAACTTCGTTTACACACTCTCGAGCATCCCACGGCCTGATACTCTAATTGATCTACTCGAGGAGGCTTTTAGAGACAGCATCGGGCTTTTAACAACGTTATCGTTGCGTAGGCATCATTTTACAGGGATCGTGGGTTGGCAGCGGACGTTCTGATACACTCCCGAGGAGAAATGACGAGTAACAGAGGTGTAGCAAACGATAGTCACTGAAGTCGATGCATGTACGACCACTGGGGACTGCGAAATGGGTTGGAATAGACAGAACACAGCAAGGGGTGCTTACGAAGGCTTACTTAATTTTTCACGAAACCATTGCTGCTAGAATCTACACCACCTTCCGTTAAATAGCCTCCACTGGACATTCCTCCAACAACTACAATACACCTGTTCTATTCATCGCGTTACAGGTTCCCTTGCAAGCCAAAACCAAGCATAGCAAAGCCTTTTTTTCGACGAATGACAAAAAGAAGAACAAGTTTCTAGCTCCAGGCGCATCCTGAAGCGTCAGACGAACGAGTAACACACAGGGTCGAGCGAAATGGCAATGTTTAAAAAGGAAACGATATGGGGATGGTGACGATTCGATGAGATTTACCTCGGGGCTCGGCGTGGACGACCTTCGTTCGTCCTCCTCCTTGACTTCCGGCTCCATGGCATCCTCCTTGGTGGTCTCAGCGGTCGCTGGGCCTAGGTACAACCTTGGCCTGGTGCTGACGGCATTGGCTGACGAACAGTGGGAGGATGCGGCCGTGATCAGCGCGTTCCTCGCGGCAGAGCATCTCGCGGACGTCGCCGCCGCTGCAACGACGACGGGGTTGAACGTTGCGCCGTCCACGGACGACTCCAGCTCGTGCGCCGCGACGCCCGCCAGGGGCGTAGGTGCCTCGACGCCGTGGGGGCGCCGCTGGGCCCTCCAGGAGCCGACACCTTCCGCGCCGACGCTCGCCGAGCCGTGTGGCACGCGACACTCCTCCGTGGACAATCTGTCCGGCCTCTTGTGGTGGCTGGCCACAGTGTCCTCCTGCAACCACGATTCAACGTTTTATTCGAAAATTATACAGCGTTGCTCGGGTGAATTTGAATACACTATCCCGCCACTTCTTTTCGCGCAAACCTTCTTCCCACTCGTTCTTTAGTACCTCGAGCTCAGCGAATCGGAACAGATTGACAAAGAAAGTGGAGATATTTTAAAACTTCATTTTCTATCATTTTCATATTATCTTTATGAAAATAGTATCAATTGTTTGGCAAGGCTCTCCCGATGAAAATGAGTACAAACACGACATAAATCGGACGATTTTTAAGATTTTTGAAAGTTAATAGGAATGTACTCTACCGCCGTAGAGGACCCTGGATGTAGTCCGATTTATGCCGTGTTTGGACTCATTTTCATCGGGAGAACCTCGCCAATTAGTTCGTACTATTTTCGTAAAGATAGGATAGAAATTGTGGGAAATGATATCGACTGATTCAATTTAACTTAACCAGGCCCGGCCCGAGGTTTACTTCGTGTCAGAGACTGCGACGCTTATTAAGAGACCTTGTATTTACGTATAGATTATGATGCTTCTTCGATCGGTACGAGCCCGTACCAGTTCGCAGAATACTGTTACAGATTTATGAAATTATCGTGTAATCGTTGTAGAATGATAGGTAATCCGCTTTGGACCCTGCTATTTACATTTAGTACTATTACGTACGTATCACATATTTCTTATTGAAGTTTAGTACCTACTCCATTTATTCCGCACTCCCTACCTAATTATTTCCGTTGACAAAAACTGCAATGTGTTTTTGTGTCATACAGTAAATGCAAGAGTATTAAAAATTGTCTATGAAAGAAATCTATTGTGTGTTATAATACGATAAAAATATGACAAAAGGTATTTTACTAGTCCACACTGCAGAAGAAGGCCGTTGAGTAATAAGGAAGAAACAATTATGCAATGATGAAAGTGTCTAGGATTGGAAGTTCCTGTATGAAAAAAGACCCGCAAACATTTAACGCTGTCACTTTGCAGAGGCTTTTGTAACGATGCTCGCGCCATAATCTGTTATATAACGAAGCGTAGGCAGTGCGTCCTTATCATATAACGTACTCGTGCAGACGAGTGTAATGAGTAATGCAGTGTCGACTTGTCAGAATCGCTACCGCTAAAAATGCATTCCTATCTTGAGAACAGCTTTATTCGTTGAATTAATATCTCCTTGATATCGAGTGATTCATCTTTCGGTCATTCATAAACCTTCCGCGGAAATCGATGTCTGAATTGCGTATGCAACAGTACAGAGTCACTGGGTACTTTGATAGATAGTCTTCCAGTGTTTTGGTACTTTATAATATATCAGTGTACTTCGATATCTTGAGGGGTCATTCTACTTCGATCAGCCGAAACACGATGCTGCTTTTAAAGATTTTTATCTCAACAAATACAATATATAATCCAATAAAACTTTGGAATTTATAAACTATTCTTATATTATACAAACAAAATTTTAATAGAATTTTTTTAATTCGTTTTAAATATTTTAAAAATACTCCCACATACTTTCGCAATGAATCACATCTTCAAATTAATATCCCCAGTGAAAAAAAGAAAAAGTGCAGCGTATAAATTTTGCAGCTACAAGAGGATTTACGCAATTTTATATTCCAGCTGGAACAGTATTGCAATTTTACAGTTCATTCATTTTTATCGCACTGAATTTAGGTCCGTGCCTTTTTGCCGCAAGAAGAATTCTCCCTCTTTCAACAAACCGAGCAAGCATCGCCAGTGAAAGCAGTATCGCTCGCGTTCCTTCTAAAACGCCGATGATCACGGTTCCTGCACTTTCTCCCAGGTTCACGGACGTTCCTCGATACTTCCCAGTCATCGTTACAACACGATCGCGGTTTAATACCGAATCATTAGGCGCGGCACGAAGCCGGCTGCTGCGTGCAAGAAGCAATTAACCCGCGGCATTCTATGGAAACGAAAGGTCAACGGTACGAACCAGACACATCCTGTGGCAGTTCAACTGTTTGTAGGTGTACCGAGCAGTAGCGAGGTTCCTAGCGCGCACGCTCGAAGAAAGAAGAGCATCACGGGTCGAGTTCCGTTGAGATGAAGTGGCTGGAGAATTAGCAAGTTATCTCCTGTTTAGATACTATCATTGGATTAGAATGGACTCTTTGGTTATCCATCCTCTTCTCTCTTAACTCTACGTAGTTCAGCATTGCTTGGTACACCTGTACCATATCGATTTGGGTGATTGGGAAAATTTCAGGAATGATCTTCTGGCACTTGTGTTTACATCTTTAAGGGAGTTGTTGAAGATGTTTTATGATCGTATGATTGGTTGAAAATGTACAGGCTGTTTCAAATGTGGGTGGGTAAACTTTAGTGTTCTAAAAGGGACCATTTTTTATTTTGGTAGTGTGATAGAGCATAAAAAGCTGGACAATTCTTGTATTTAAAGTTTTGTTCTACCTTGCATCGTTATATTACGATAACGCGATAACTTTAAGGGATGGTTTCACCCCTTCAGAATGAATTAACGCAGATCACGTCATGTGATCCACACTCTACATTCACACGAAGTTTTTTTTAAATCCAAAGCTTCGGGGAGGGGATGTTCTCTTGTCAGTTGAAGGGTGGAAAGGGGTGGTATAAATTTCGGTTCTAAAACGCTTTTTTTTTAGATAAAAATATTGTGATAGAGTCTCAGTGTCGTAAGTATACTTCTTGAGACAAATTTTGTTACTGGAAGTAATAATACGATTTCGGGTTGTTTCTACAGTACAAACACTAACGAATAAAAATTTTAAAGATTTGTGTCGAGTAGTAAAAAGCAACTGTTAGTAGAAATACAAATTGTTTATATTTAGAAGAAGACGCTCATTTCATAATTAGAATTTCATAAAGACAAACACCATTTCTAAACCACCCTACACAGTGAAGTATAATAATTACTTCGAACCCATCACTACTTTCACCAAACAATATAAATCTACAAAAGACACTCGTTTCGTAATTAAAATTTCATAAAGGCAAACACCATTTCTAAACCAACCTACAGACTAAAGTATAATAATTGCTTCTAACCCATCACTACTTTCGCCAGACAATATAAATCTACAAAAGACACTCATATCATAATTAGAATTTCATAAAGACAAACCATTTCTCAACCACCCTACACAGTGAAGTATAATAATTATTTCGAACCCATCACTACTTTCACCAAACAATATAAATTTACAAATTCCCTCATATCATAATTAAAATTTCATAAAGACAAACCATTTCTAAACCACCCTACACAGCGAAGCAAAATAATTACTTCAAACCCATCACTACTTTCACCAAACATAAATCTACAAACTCGCTCATTTCATAATTAAAATTTCATAAAAAAAATTAATGTCTAAACCACCCTACACAATAAAGTATAATAATTAGTTCGAACCCATCACTACTTTCACCAAACAATATAAATCTACCAAAGACACTCGTTTCGTAATTAAAATTTCATAAAGGCAAACACCATTTCTAAACCAACCTACAGACTAAAGTATAATAATTCCTTCTAACCCATCACTACTTTCGCCAGACAATATAAATCTACAAAAGACACTCATATCATAATTAGAATTTCATAAAGACAAACCATTTCTCAACCACCCTATACAGTGAAGTATAATAATTATTTCGAACCCATCACTACTTTCACCAAACAATATAAATTTACAAATTCCCTCATATCATAATTAAAATTTCATAAAGACAAACCATTTCTAAACCACCCTACACAGCGAAGCAAAATAATTACTTCAAACCCATCACTACTTTCACCAAACATAAATCTACAAACTCGCTCATTTCATAATTAAAATTTCATAAAAAAAATTAATGTCTAAACCACCCTACACAATAAAGTATAATAATTAGTTCGAACCCATCACTACTTTCACCAAACAATATAAATCTACCAAAGACACTCGTTTCGTAATTAAAATTTCATAAAGGCAAACACCATTTCTAAACCAACCTACAGACTAAAGTATAATAATTCCTTCTAACCCATCACTACTTTCGCCAGACAATATAAATCTACAAAAGACACTCATATCATAATTAGAATTTCATAAAGACAAACCATTTCTCAACCACCCTATACAGTGAAGTATAATAATTATTTCGAACCCATCACTACTTTCACCAAACAATATAAATTTACAAATTCCCTCATATCATAATTAAAATTTCATAAAGACAAACCATTTCTAAACCACCCTACACAGCGAAGCAAAATAATTACTTCAAACCCATCACTACTTTCACCAAACATAAATCTACAAACTCGCTCATTTCATAATTAAAATTTCATAAAAAAAATTAATGTCTAAACCACCCTACACAATAAAGTATAATAATTAGTTCGAACCCGTCACTACTTTCACCAAACAATATAAATTTACAAATTCACTCATTTCAAACCTAATTAAAATGTCATAAAAACAAACTATTTCTAAACTACCCTACACAATGAACTATAATAATTACTTCGAACCCATCGCTACTTTCACCAAACAACATAAATCTCTCAAAACAAAGCATCGAAGCCTGCTGGGAGGTTTCCCAAGTCGTTTATTTCTCCGAAACCAGGATGATTAAGATACATTAAAAACGCCCACTTCGCGAGAATAGAAATTGGCGAAATCTTTTACACGACTCTGGAAATAATAGGAGCAGTGCGTTCAAGACTGCGCCTCTATCTGTCTGTATGCATAATTAAAGAATCCAGGCGGCTATTGTTGCTGCTTATTCGCCACTTTCACCTCGTTCTCTTTGATATCCTAGAGGAGCAGAGATAACGAACGCGAAGGACGGTGCGTAACGATGCACCGAGAACAATGTCTTGGAATGCATTCGAGATGCAACTAGGGCAAGTGCATTCGAAGATGTTAAGTACCGAGGATTGCAGGAGTACGAGTGATCGTTTATTGCTTTTGAATAGATTTGGGACAAGTTGGGGGCGAGGGTGAAAACGAAGGTTGTAGGAGCAGGACTAGTGGCTAAGTATGTATTATTAAATGCTTCGTGAGGGTTGATTGAATACAAGATTTTTAGAAGCTACAATAAATTAAACGAGTTTAGGAATTACAGGGAACTTCTTACTTGTGAGTGTCATTCCGAATGAATGCAAATAATTATTTGTCAAATTACTGGGAAATGTAAAAAGATTTTTTTATGTGAGAGAGAAGGAATGGTGCACAGGTTTGTTCACTTAAATTCAGATGAGTAATTGTGAAAGCTACTCTCTTGAGTTATTCTTTTGTCTACATCAGTTTCAGTTTTCACATCAAACCATGAAGCTGATGTCTGGTTTCTCTTATCCTCATACGAGGCACGAATGTAGACTTCGTAGATTTTGAATGATAGTTCTTCGTGAAGAGATTTACGAGTACTTATACTGGGGCAAGTATAACATTGTGGTACTTGATTGTTCTGGGAGATTAGTATTCATGTTGTAGATAAAATGTAAAAGATAGGTCTTCAAGAATTTTTCTTGCTACTCCTGTATCATTTGTTATCGTAATAAATTTATTTTTAATGTAATTCGAAGTAAAGAAATATATTCATTAATGGGTGGTGTATAATTAGAATGCTACTTAAATAATTTGAAACGGAAGAAAACAAACTTAAAGTAAAGTTTAAAATAAATAGAATATAAACATTGAAATTGGTAATAAAATTAGTAAAATTAATAAATAAAAACTACTAAATTAGCAAAAATGAGAAAAAATAGAAAAATAAATAACGCATAAACATTGAAAATAGTAATTTTTAAGTAGTAATCTTACACTCTCTAAGAAATGTCAACCTTGCAAGAAAAAAACAATAGGTATCTCAAAATATTGCAATTAAAAACAAAAAATTTAAGACTTTATCCACTTGACTCAAGAATCTTCGAACCAGAGTCCCCCAAATATTTACACTGCATTCTATCTTAATTAGCAACTCAAATACCCATTTCAAAAAACTTCAGAATATTCCATCTTAAATTATCATAAACACGAGTACAATTAAATCACTCGACAATATATAACCATAATTAAATGATGAGTTTCTTACATCATATGACAAGCTTCCCACCCCTCGTAAAAAAACAATAAAAAAGTGACACTACTATAAACACATCCTCTCCATTTTATTTAATTATAACTTGCTAAAAATTCAATTTAATTCCGCATTGAAATATGAAAATCGAAATGTAGGACGTCTCCGACATCGAGAAATTACAATTATTCATCATCCCGCCACTTATAATCGTCTCTCACCGTTCAACGCCCATTATTCATCCGTTTCGCGCGCTTTTTATCACGCGGCGGGTGATTTAAAATGCTCCAAGCCAGTGGCTCTAATTGAGACGCGAGCTCGTTACGACAGATGCAGGTAAATAAACGTCAGCTTGCTGCGAAATTATTTCTGAAATCGCTCGCGATTGGAAGAGTCTCATTTCAGATTCAATCGTTGCCGCGCGGCAGACAGAGAAGAAGAAAAAGAACGTCAGAATTCTCAATTAAACGTGATTGCGTTATCGACGTCGCAGGTCGTATATATTTAATTTATAGTTGCATATTAAGCAACGAATTAATAACGTCGCACGTGCTGAATCATACTTAATTGCCTGGTGATTCACGGCACGCTCAGACGTTGGCCTCAACACTGCAATCTTCGTTTTATTATTCGTTCAAATACTGCCGAACAGTTTGTCATCGTTAACAGGACAATAAAACCCTTTACGCGGCTTTTGATATAGCGGGTGTTTCGTTTAGCTCGACCCATTTTAACGTCTCAGTTATTCTCGATGATGACGAAAGAGTTTTGTTAGAAAGCAGTTGTTTGTTTCGAAGAAAAAAAAATTGAAAACAATTTGTAGCAATATTTATACCGAGGTGTTCTTCTCTATTACACCTAAAGATCTTCCGAAATATTTTTTAAATTATTTTCTATTATTTAAGAATTTTCTTCGAAATACTTAGAATAATTGAGTATGGGTATACCAAGCGATAGTGAGTTGGAGACTTTCAGTTGACAGTCAGGGACTAATAAGACTTCCACCTTAAATCAAAACCTAAACTTCAAATCTACCAAATTTCAAATGTCAACTACTAAGTTGAAATTTAATTATTGCTACACCCACAGAATTCACGGTGTGGGACTATTTTATTTCGATTCGGTTCGATAAAACGATTTTTCCTCATCTCTGGTGCTTCAAGTACTCCGAACTACGGCTGTTATGAATATTCGAATATTATTCGAACAATTAGGAATATTCGAATAATTAGGAGCAGTCGAATATTCTTTGAATAATTAGGAGTATTCGAATATTATTAGAATAATTAGGAGTACTCGAATATTATTAGAATAATTAGGAGTATTCGAATAATCAGGAGTAGTCGAATATTATTTGAATAATTAGGAGTATTCGAATATTATTAGAATAATTAGGAGTATTCGAATACTATTCGAATAATTAGGAGTACCCGAATATTATTAGAATAATCTGGAGTATTCGAATAATTAGGAGTAGTCGAATATTATTTGAATAATTAGGAGTATTCGAATAATTAGGAGCAGTCGAATATTCTTTGAATTATTAGGAGTATTCGAATATTATTAGAATAATTAGGAGTAGTCGAATATTATTAGAATAATCAGGAGTAGTCGAATATTATTTGAATAATTAGGAGTATTCGAATATTATTAGAATAATATTAGGAGTATTCGAATATTATTAGAATAATTAGGAGTATTCGAATACTATTCGAATAAGTAGGAGTACCCGAATATTATTAGAATAATCTGGAGAATTCGAATAATTAGGAGTAGTCGAATATTATTCCAATAATTAGCAGTATTCGAATATTATTAGAATAATATTAGGAGTAGTCGAATATTATTTGAATAATTAGGAGTATTCGAATATTATTAGAATAATACTAGGAATATTCGAATATTATTAGATTAATTAGGAGTATTCGGATATTCGACTATTATTAGAATAATCAGGGGTATTCGAATACCATTTGAATAATTAGGGGTACTCGAATATTATTAGAATAATCCGGAGTATTCGAATAATTAGGAGTAGTCGAATATTATTCCAATAATTAGCAGTATTCGAATATTCGAAAATCATTCGAATAGTACCTACGGAGTATTCGAACAATTCGAATAAATTATCCGCATTCGAAGTTATTCGAATATTTACAGCTCTATTCCAGACGACCCTGTTTAAGAGTAAACCGATCATCGATTGGCCAGCCAGTGAAAAGCCACGCTGAAACTGCAAATTAGCCTCCGCGAGAGCTCATCCACGGTCCACCTAGGAAATCGTTCGGGTAAAAAGCGAATAATGGAGGCAACCAGCAAGGAATTTATCCAGCTTTCACCCCGGAGCTTCGTTTCCTTTCTCCTCCGCCACCGGGGCAGCTTCTTATCCGGCGATCTTCCGCCATCTTTGGAAAGATAAGCAGGCTTTATGCAAATAAGCGCGGAGGTAGAAGCGTGTCTGTGACGGAGGAGCCATCAGGTAAACCGTTTATCGTCCAGGGACAGCTGTTTTTAAGGCTGCTCCGACGAGCGAGACTCGCCTATCGCCTGCAAAGCCGATCTCTGCTAGTTGAATCGCGCACCGGGCTACGTTCACTCGGATCGGCGAGGAATTAAGATAACGAAGCTGCGTCGAGGAGAGGAACGTGGGAACGGGAAATGAAAATTGAATCGGTTGCTCTATGATTTCGATCTCGAGCAGAAGTTTAGAAGAGATTAGTAGCGACGCCTTCCAACTCATTAAAGAATTTGGTACTTTTTTTAATTATTTAATTTTTGCTGATTTTTCTATGTCCGTGGCGATATTTTTTCTATAATTAGGGTTTTATGAGATGATGATTTATGCTGGCTGTCCGCAGTGATACTTAAATTTTTTAATAAACTTTACTCCAAAATTCTTATAACAGTAGTGCATTATTTCTCGTTGATTGGCGACTTAAAATTACAGGATTCACTGATCCTGGAACATCTAAATCGATTCTCCGCCAGTCGTATCTCTATTTTCGACGCGGCCAAGCAAGGAAGTGTATTTTAGTCACGTGCGACACGTACACGTGGACGGAACACTGCACGTTTCGTCGAACGGTCTTCAAGTTCAGAAAAATACCCTTTCGTTATCTAAATTAGCGAGGAACAAAGGATGCGCAGACCTCGGTGGTCTGTACAGGAGCCACGAATTGCTCGAATTCGAAATGACGTTATATACTTTAAGTTGTTAAGATTACTTTACTTGTTTATTCTTTCTATTGTAATGTTTGTTTTGTTTTCCTCGTTTTACTTTAGTTTATAGTTCACTCTTTTTGCCTGAGCCTTTTGTAAATATTCGGGTTCCTTCTATTAGAGTAATAAAGACGGTTAATAATTATAATAAAACGGGGGAAAATTATAAATAAAGATCGAAGCAATGAATCAACATTTAGAACTTTTTGGAAAGAAATAAATTAAATTAACAGATTTGAGTGTGACACAGAAAATGAAAACCATTCAAAAGGCAAGACTCTTGAGAAAGTGAATCTTTTAAAAAAAATCCCCCCTTTGAAACTAGGTACAGAAAAATATGTAAAAAATTACAGGATTTAGTAGTGTAATATGTGAGTGATAAATAATGGAAGATTAAAACAAAGCTTATTAGTCAACAAAACTAGAAGGATAATAATTTGAGAAGTCAAAAATTGAACTTTTTTGTGGACTAATAAGAAATCCAAATGTACATAAATGTTAATTTCCCTTAGGCAATCTTTAATGAAGCTCCAACAAATTACGAATAAGTGTTTAAAAGAACAGGAAGTCATTTTGAAATCTCCACCCACCATTTTACAAAGCCCTGCTCGAGGGAATGTTTCGTGAAACTTATTGTCGCGATTATGCAAAGTTCTCAGCTACAAAGCGAAGGAAACAGTCGCAGATTCAGTAAATGAGCTCTCCTTACGGGTGAACGCTTAAAGAATTTTCTGCTACTTTAAATGCGCCACTAGAGCGACGGAATTACCCCGCGAGGGGTCTTCCTTGCCCTATTTCAGTCCAATTGTAAGAAATAAAGCGACAAAGCGAGCGAACGTGCCGTGTATTGTGACGAAACAGTGTCATCGTGAGAAGTAATCAAGAACCCACACAGCGCGTCGCGACAGTGTGTTAAATTACTTCTGCAGAGAGCTTGGAGGCTTGCTTTCCCAGATCTGTCTTAATAATACAAATTCTAATTGAGTGATTCAAAATTCGAGCTAAATAAAACTGTTTCGACGAATTGCAATTCGAGTAGGTCAAGAATTTTTAAAAAATTTTGGTTAGCTGCTCGAAAAATATGGAGCTCTTAAAAAACGACGATCACTTATCAAAATTTCGAATTGGCTAAAAAGAATGAAAGTAGCTCGGTTAATTGTTAATAATTCGAAGCAGTTGGATTGGGTAAAAAAATTTAAGTAGGTATCTCGAAAAATTTCAAACAGATTGAAGAAATTGTAGTAATTCGAAAAATAAGGAGGATTTGAAAATTGACAATCTGGTTGGAAAAATGTGTGAGGAGGAAACTAATAAATGTCAATTTTCTGTAAAATTCTCAATTTGATTTATTTAATTTTACTATTGGAAATTTAAAAAATTCTGAAACTTTGTGAATATATGGGGAATTTTCTCCCGATTGCAACGCAATTTTTGTTTGCAGCCCAAATTCACTCTAAGGGGTTGAAATTAACCCCTGAAAATTCGGCTATTTTTCGATTTTACTTTGTAACTCCCAATTTCTATGAGATAGAAAAAAAGTTTCCAGACTAAAGTTACTTCTTTTAATTAGATCCATTAAATGGTAAAAGTTTTATCAGTTGTGTTTGAACAATTCTTCGATCTACCAAATGGTAAAACTTTTACCATTATTTACCACTCGTTATATCTAATTAAAAGAAGTAACTTTTGTCGTGAAACTTTTCTTCGACTTATTACAAATTGCGAGTTACAAAATAAACTCGAAAAATAGCCAAATTTTCAGGGGTTAATTTCAACCCCTCAGAATAAATTTGGATCGCAAATAAAAATCGCGAAACAATCAGTAGTAAATCTCCTACACATTCGCAGGGTTCCAGAATTTCTTTGAGTTCCCCGATTTGAATATCTTAATTTACCGATTTTCCTACTTTGATTTTTCGAAGTTGATCAATAAATCTGACCTCCCGGAGTCTCGATTCCAATTCCACCATTTAAATCCGGCAAATACCACTGTCTCTCTCACATCCATCGCTTTCACAGATTTTAACCACCTCCTTTTTACGAACAACGAAATAATCGAAGCATTTACGCGCGCGCGAATTAAATGGAGGAATGTTGCCGAGAACAGTCGTGAAACAAACGCGAAAACCAGGTCGCGCTGGTGTTCGCATATGAATTACAGAAATTAGCAGATTAGATCTTTCCGCGGGCAGGTACGGATTTGAAACTGAAACCCGGCTAGAAAACAGAGCATGCCGATCAGTGGTGCGAGGAAGGCGAAGGGCTGCCTTCCGGTTGACGTTTCCAGGCGCAGCGGAGGACAAAGAAGCTTCTCAGAAGCCAAACTATCAATCGCGCGCATAAAATGAAAAGCAGAGAAAACTCGAGCGGCAAGAACGTAAGAGATTTAAAGCGCTACTCAAATATGACTGATTACTGAACGAAAGTATTCGCCATTAGCAAAATTGCTTTTCGAAGAGACGTACGTGCTGAGAAACACGGGACACGACGCCGGCGAGGAAAGCTCTCGTTGGAAGGAGGAACAGAGAGGTCGGTTCTGGAAATTTTCAAGAGGAACGCTGCCCGTACAACACGCGCCCAATGAATGGGATTAAACGCGATGGAGGACGATTGAAGGAATCGAGTCGAGAGAGGCGGCCCGCATTTTTTACGAAATTGTGTCGTTAATTGTGCTTCTGTGCGAGTTTAAAGACTGTTTGATAATGTTAAAGAATCGGAGTACGATTATTTTTTTTTAAAAATGCTAGTTAGCCACGTGTTTGAAATATTTTCCATATTTCCAGTGGTTGATATGTCAAAAAAAAATTTCTCAAAATTGGGGACTGAAATAGTTTAAGAAACTAATTTGTTTTTTGCTTTCACGTAAGATCTGTTTAATTAGGAGTCGGTGCCGCAAATCGCTGCAGGGAATGACGCATTTGGAACTATATAGCCCATGTATTTGTATTATACGACTAATATTTTTACAGACAAAAATTAATTATTATAGGGTAATTCCGGGTGAGATGGCTCGATCACGTTTATTTTTGTCCTTTAAACAACCACTAAATTTACGGTGTAAATTACGTAATTTACGGTTTTAAAAAAAAGTGAGTCATCTCTCCCCGACTTACCCTATCCAAAGATGTGACATGATTAATAAAAAAATTGAGGCTGCAATGATGCGATTACTTTCGTAAAAAAAATTCTAAAAGAACCCTATCAGCCCCCTCTTAATAAATATATAAAAATGAGAAATGGAATTAAGAATATGATAATTCAATTCTTCTAATTAACGCGTAAATTACTTGGCCTATTAATTGTCTTGTTTTTCAAACACAAGCCATTAATTACTGCCCTTTTTCTCGATTCTCATTGCAAGAGACATAATTAAAACACGTGACACGATATTTCACGTGAATTACATGTCAGAAGCACGTGCACTTGGTCCCCAATAGGTACTTATTTGACGTATCAAGCAACAATCGTGACTCTGAGAGTTTCACCGATGTTGAATACAGTGTACAGTAGTAGTCGAAAGAGATTTTAAAAATATTCTAATCCTTCTAAATAAAAACATGCATTCTAAGAAATTCTCTTTCTCTACTTGAAGAATATTCTTCATCATCCAATCGAGCTACTTTCATTACCATTCACTTTTCAAACCCCTCCTCCGCCCATCACTGTATCCGTACACTCCAAAATTATTATTCGAAAACACGTGCAGCCTTTTAAGAGATCATTCAACTTTGATCGGCCGAAAACTGAAGCTATATTAAAAGATTTTCTTCTGAATAAATACAGCATATAATGAAATAAATCTTTTTGGAATTTATTAAGCTACTCTCATATTATAGAAAAAAAATTTAAAAGATTGTTTTTAATTTGTTTTAAATGTTTTTTATTATGTGATTTCCCGGCTCAGGCTGGTCTGAAATAAGAAATTCGAAAAGATTCTTAATCTGTATGAGTGTGGCTGTCGCTCGTAGTTCAATTAACAATTTTTGTTAAGGAATAACAAAATGGCACCGGTTTGAAAGAAACAGTTCCCCAAAAGAGTGTTTTCTCGTATGTTCCCCGAGAAAAATCTCGGTTATTTTTCGACAAAAATTGTTAATTGAGCTACGGATGATAGCGACACTCGTACAGATTAAGAATCTTATCAATTTTTTTGTTTTAAATGAACCTGAGCCGGGGAATCACCCACGCCACGAACATACTTCTTTTTTCTAGGTGTCACATTGACGCAATAAAAAAACATATGAAACAAATTAAAAACAAACTTTCTAAATTTTTTTTGTATAACATAGTAGTAGCTTAATAAATTCCAAAAAGCTTTATTTCATTATATGTTGTATTCATTGAAAAAAAAATCTTTAAAAATACCTTCAATTTTCAGCCGATCAAAGTAGAATGGCCCCTTAAAGGGTTAGGACACAGTAACGGGCCAGGAAAGCAGACGATTTTTAGGCGACGATAATAAGAAAAGTAAACAACCGATTAGTATAAGGTTTTGTGTTTTATTTCACTATAAAAAAAAACGTATAATATTTACAAAATAGCATTTGTACGCCGTGCAATGTCTCCATTTAAAATGTCCCTTTTTTCCAGATGGCCAACCGGTGGGCCGGATTCCGGGAAATCGGATGAATTGTATCAAAAACCCCCAAAATTACATAAACTGTAATATATTTCCTAGCCATTGACGATCCAACATTTCAAATTTTTAAATTATTCTACAAAATATAAACAGAAAGATCGCACACTTTTGTCGAAATGTGATCATAATTTTTCAAACATCGGCTATTTCGTCAATTTTCGCAAAAACTGAAATGTTGGATCGCCAATGCCTAGGAAATATATTATAGTTTATGACATTTTTGGGGTTTTCATTACAGTTCATCCGATTTCCCGGAATCCGGCCCACTAGTTGGCCATCCGAAAAAATAGGATATTTTAAATGGAGACATCGCACGGCGTACAAATGCTATTTTGTAAATATTACATGCTTCTCTCATAGTTCATAATATAGCGAACTGAAACACAAAACTTTATATCAATCGATTGTTTACTTTTCTTATTATCGTCTGCTTTCCTGGCCCGTAACTGTGTCCTAGCCCCTTGACCCGTTATCCAACCAAGATTAATTTACCTTCCAATCCACCTCCGGCTTCTTCCAAACTAATCGACTCAACCGCAAGCCTTCATAACCTACACTACCCCAAAAGCAGAAGCCACGTGACCGGATTAAGCCACGATAACAAGTCACCTCAGCTCGAGGGAAGCTCCCAGTTAACAGGGCAACCATCAACCTCTCCTCGGGAGCAAACGACTCCCGACCAACACAGCCTAAAGACACAAAAGGCTTGCCACGGTCTCACCCCTCCAGCCCCGTGGAGTTCTATTTTCATCGATGATCGATGAGCGGCAACAGAGCCGCAAAACGAACCTCCGCCCGAGCCGAGCATAGCCACCTTTTCAGCGCAACGGAATCACCTTTCGCAGGGGGCATCGGTAGGAGCTGCAAGACAGGTTGCAGTGCCGCGGCTCCCTGGCTGACGCCAGCCGGCATCCCTCCTCGAGCGTCTCCTCCACGTTCAGCATCCGTTCCTTATCTATCGCGTCCGTCAGACCCCTGCTCTCCATGATCAGCCTCAGCCGGTTCCTCTCCGTCTTGACGGTCTTCTGGTTGTGCGTGGCGGGTGGCGTCCCCCGCGGAAGAGGTATCATCGACGCGCCACGAGCTCTCTGCTCCAACTCGCCAGCCTTCGACGACGGTGAAGCCTCTCTGCCCCCGGAGCTTGCCTGTCTCAGGTTCCTCTCCCTGTTCTCGCCTGGCATGCTGGCTTCCTTACTCTTTCACTGCCCTCCCCAACCCCCACGCTTCGCGATTACGGGAACGCGTGTCGCCGGGTGTACGGTGCTCACCGGGGCTCGGCTCTTTTAACAGATGATCGATGGATCCAGCCGTGGGATTCACGCGTCGCGACGCACCCGGTTGTCCTGGCACGTCTGACGTCGGCGCACCGCCGGAAAGCCACTCTTCTCCGGGTTTCGACCCTTCTTCATCCGCCGAGGGGCAGCTTCATCGCGCTCCATCGGGCGTCGAGTGCCCGGCCACGCATGCGTCGAAGCAAAGATTTTCAAAATGTCCCTCCGGCATATTCCGCACCCCCTGGCAGGGGAAGAGCGCGGCTCCAGCCGCCGGCGGGACTTCTTCCTCCCCGCCGAGATACAGCCCTCGTGTTGTCGCCTCCCTCGGAGAGGATCCTTAATTGGCACGTCGGGCGCCGGGGAGTTTCGCGCAACGTCGCTGCCAGGTAGCAACTGTTCCCTTAGGGAGCTTGCGATAAGGAAGCCTCTGCGGATGGCAGACCGGCGATCGGATGCCTATCATGGCTTTCAGGTGGGCTCTCTTCGAAATGGATTAGGAACTCCTCGATGCAATCTTCTTGAGGAATTAATTATCCGAGCTTTGGTAAGATAGCTTCCCGACTTTGCGGCCTTTCGGTTCTGATGCAGTTTGCTATGTTTGCGCTGTGAGGATCAGGAGTTAGGATCTTCTTGGATCTCATTGGAGTTGTAGCAGATTTCACTGGGCAGAGTCGAGCTTCCACGCTAATGACAGTCGATCAAGACGATTAAAGTCTCTCTTTCCATGAAACTTTTCAAACAGGCTTGGGTTCTTTTCTGTCACAGAGACACGTCGATGCGTTTGCATTACAGGTTCCATTTATAGTTGCACGCTGCCGGTCGCTCTCGGCCCACGTTTGCCGTTCGTTTCGTAAATCGACCGGACGCGCCTTTCGCGGTGGAAGATAGAGATGGGAGATCTGTTTCCCTCTGTCTGGCTTCGGAGGTGGACGTTGGAGACCAACTCGGGCCTAACTTCTCTTCCACCAACTCTCCACTCCCTTCAGGACCCAGTATTCTTTAAGTCTCCAGAGTTACAGAAACGTCACGAAGCTACTTTAACGATTCACAGTGAAAATTACCATTTTACTTCACTCGAGACACTGTCGCCTTCCACAACACACCTCGGTTCCAAAACCGCCACAAATCATCCCACGTTCCACTTGGACGAGTTCGAGCGGACCCCACCTGGCCGCAAAATCCTTCCTCCGAGCGGCAGGCCTCTTATCCTCGGAAGTCTGCCTCGATGACAGCCACGTGCGGCCCGGCGATCATTAAAATACCCACGTCCCCTTTCCAATCCCGATCTCAAAGGCTAACAAGAGAGCTTCCCGGCACATAAAAGCGCGTTACACCGTCATCCACCCCAGCTCCCTCGCGAAACTTCAAGCGACGACGATCCCCAGGAACGTCCACAATCGGCACTCTAAACGGCACAACTCGATTCTCGCTCTCCGCGGCTGAGCAGCGAGTGCCGGAGACTTTCCGGGAGGGTCTTCCCCGGTTGGAAGTCCGCCTGGCCGGCCGAAACGCGCGCGCCTTACCGAGGGACTACCCGCGTTGAGTCTCCCTATAGCGATCTGCAGAGAGCCGTGTTTGCCTCGTCACAATCGATTCCACTGTTCACCGCGATGCTTCTGCGAAGCATCGGTTGGTTCCCTGGGTGTCTCTCCTCGTTTCGGCGGCTACCGGGGGCCCGGGGAGGCGAGTGGCGAAACACCAGACCAGGCGATCGCGGCCCGAAAGGAACCGGAAGGTCGCCGGACAACGAAGGCTCCTGCGAGGCCGCGAAGCGTTCAGGGGGACCGCGTACTGTTGGCAGCTGAAATAAACTGGCGTAGGTTAGGGGGATCGAAGAACAGCTGGGCTCGGCCTGGGCTGCTGTACGCCATCACTGACTCACTCGCCTCCCTTCCTCTCTCCTCAGCCCCGTTCCTTTGTGCCGTTTCTCTCCTTCCCGCCTCGCTGCGTCTTTTTCCCTCTCCCTCGCTACTCCCACCCTCGCTGCTGACTCTCCCTGCCTCCCCACCCGCGCTCTTTTGGATAAATTAAGTCCCCTCTCTCTCTCTTCGTGGCGCTCCGCGTGGGTCGTCTCTCTCACTCTCTCTCTCTCTCTCTCTCGTATGAATTTCGCCCTCCCTCCCCGCCGTAGCTGTCTCTTCATATACCCCTTTTGTCGGAGCCGTTCTCTCCACCGCGTGGCTTTATTCCTCCTTTTGGCGCGATGTCTCCTCTTGGGCGTTTGATTTCTTCGGCTGATCTCTGATGCTCCTTTTGGTCTTGAACGATGCCTCGGTTTACTGCGTAAGACTGCGATTCTTGTTCTCTTAGGCTTCTTGGGGATTTTGAATGTTTTGGGGAATTTAGATTCGTTTTTGTTTATTTTGCTTGGGCGCGCTTCGAGTGGCGCGGCTTTGCTGTGAGTAATTGCTTTATCTTGGTATTGCGCAACGTTTCGTCCCCTTGGTAGGTTTGCTTTTTATGTGAAATGTGGAATGAGAAATTCAATGATTCAAAATAATAGTTATTTTAATTTTTTTGGGGGAGAAAGTTGTTAAGGGGTTGCGCTCAGTCGGGAGGCCGAATTTTTTTCGTAGAAACTGTAACACTTTATTCGAGAAACTTTTTTTTTGTTTGGAAGGTAGTGTATTTAGCTATGTCTCTGAATTTTGGCGTTAAAAAATATGAATAACAAAGTTACAATTTCCTAGATGCTCGGTTGGAAAGAGGGGTTTGCGGTGACTAGGATTGCTCGAAAGGGGATTACCCAAAATCGAAAATTCAAAAAATTTAGGTAATATATTAAATTGTCTAGTCCTTGGGCGATGGGTTTTTCGAAATATTGATTCAGGACAAAATTGCAAGTGTTCGAACGTAATATCTCGATTTTCGGTTCTAGATGTACTAGCTTTCAAACAAAAGAAAGTTTTTTGAATAAAGTTTTATGGTTTCTGAGAAAAAAATTCCCCAAAAACATTCATTTTTCGACCTTCTGACCGAGCGTAACACTTAAGTAAAAATTGATTTTTATTTAAATAGAAGCCAATTGTCATCAAGTCTAAAAGAAATTTCTCAAAAAAATATAGTTGTTAAAAAATATTATTTTTTAATTGTTCTGATCGCGACTAACCATTATGAATGATTAAAAAAAACTGATTATATTCATTTAAACTTATTAACTATTACTTTTAAAATTTGTTTTATAACAGTTATAATGTCTAGAGAAATTCCCACTTCCTACTGTATTTATATTACCGAAGATAAGTAAAGATTGATGGATTATAATGCAGTAGCTAAACCATGTTTTGCTTTTGTGTTGAATATAAAGTCCACCATTTTATCTCTGACGTTTAATTCTTTAGTATTTGATACGCGATGAAGAGACGAGATCTAATTATTTTGTGCAGTGTAGATAATTAGAGGGTCAAGCGAGTTTATCGCTCAGCAGGCTATACAATACATTATAATGCTTTTTGAGCCTGCATCGACTCCAGATAATCGTTAAATATTTTCTACGCATTTATAATGCATTTGAAAATTTGGGAACATCTTAATTTATGCCCTCAACCAGTGGCGCCCCTAGAAAGGGGTGGCAGGAGGCACCCCCCAAAGAAAAGGAAAGAAGGAGATTATTGTAACCACGACTGAAGTAATTAAAAAAGAAAAGGAAGCTCGATTTTATTCTTTAAATAAATTTTTATTCTTACCTACTGAATTTGATTGAATTTGCATTAAAAATATTTTTATCCCTACGACTCGGCTCCCACCAAGATTAAATTCTGAGTGAGCAACGACACTTATAAACTCTTTTTGTTTATAATGTACTATTATTCATAGTCTGCCCATTTCGTTGCACAGTGTTTATAATAAAATAACAAGACATTTGCAAAATATCTCGGTTCAAAATACGATAATAATTTAATATATTCGATATAATAAAATAATAATAATAAATAATAAAATACGACTTTAATTCATACTAAAATACGATACAATATCTTTCTTTCTTTCCCTAACAAACCAGTCTCTATCTCTTTTTTTTCTTTGCCCATAAGATATAACATACCTACTTTTTTCACACACAAAAAACTCGATATCTCCTTTTCTGTCTCTCTCACTCTCATTCCCTCAGTCTTGTCTTTTACTCAGACGCCGTCGACTTTCTAATTTGTTTTCTTTTTCTCCTTGCCTTTTACGTTTATTATACATTCTTCGGCTGGTGACCGCCTTATCTTGCGTATCTAATCAGGCCTCCTCCCGTTTTCCTCGTCAGTGACGAGTTCTCGGCTGTTTCTCGATTAAAGGACGGATCGACGCCTTCATTATATCGATCGGAGGGCGAAAGAGTATCGCGTCGAAGTCGCGGTTTTTAATACCGCTCCTTATCACCGGTGTTTCGTTCGGTTATCAAACGCCTGGGGACGTATATTCCTCTTCCTTTCGCGATAAAACGAGCTTCGCTTTTATCGCAGGCTTCGCGGCTTTCGTGTGGCTTTATCCCGGACGCGATTTCGTATAATATTTAAAGCACACGGATAGTGTTACGGGGGAAAGAAATAATTAAATAGCAGAGCGATTATTATTGGAAGCTAGAGATGTTTGGGTGTCAGGAATATTGATTATAATAGCATACTGAAGATATTAGAGTACCTACTGCAGGTATTAGGGTATTGGGGATATTAGAATATTTGATTTATTAGGGTTTTTGAAATATTAAAATATTGGAGGTATAAGGGTTTTCGAAATACTAAAATACTGGGGATATTAGAGTACTGGATATGCTAGAATACTAGAGATATTACGATACTGTAAATATTAGGGTTTTTGAGACACTAAAATATTGGAAATATAAGGGTTTTCGAAATATTAAAATACTGGGGATATTAGAGTACTGGATATTTTTAGAATACTGGAGATATTAGGGTTTTTGAGACAATAAATATTGGAAATATAAGGGTTTTCGAAACACTAAAATATTGGAAATATAAGGGTTTTCGAAATATTAAAATACTATGAATATTAAATACTGGAAATATTAGAGTTTTCGAAATATTAAAATACTGGGGATATTAGAGTACTGGATATATTAGAATACTGGAGATATTAGGATACTGAAAATATTAGGGTTTTTGGGACACTAAAATATTGAGAATATAAGGGTTTATGAAACACTAAAATATTGAAAATATAAGGGTTTTCGAAATATTAAAATACCAAGAATATTATAGTACTGGATATATTAGAATACTGGAGATACTACGATACTGAAAATATTAGGGTTTTTGGGACACTAAAATATTGAGAATATGGGTTTATGAAACACTAAAATATTGAAAATATAAGGGTTTTCGAAATATTAAAATACCAAAAATATTAGAGTACTGGAAATTTTCATTTTCCTGGATACTATATTAGAATACTGTGTATATTAGAGTATTGGATATATTAAAATACTGGAGATATTAGGATACTGGAAATATCAAGGTTTTTGAAACATTAAAATATTAGAAATATACGGGTTTTCGAAATATTAAAATACTGGGGATATTAGACTACTGGATAGGTACATTAAAATATTGGATATATTAGAATACTGAATATATTAAGATACTCAAAATAATAAGTTACTGAAGATATTAGAATCCCAAATATATTAAAATACAAGTGCTGTTAGGGTGCTGGTGATATTAAAATACTAAAGAAATTAGAATATCGAGGCATTTGAATACCAAAATACTAAAACATTACGCCATTAGAGTTACCAGAATCAAACAGATCCCCAATCTGAAATGCACCGTCCCCAGAACCACCACCCCAAGGGTTCTAAAAAAAAATGACTAAACAGCAAAGTTTTGTCTACCCCCAGCAGCTACCCCGTGGAAACCTCGAGGAACGTTTCCTCGCTTTTATTTCATGCCACGCACCCAAAACCCCCGGTGCACAACTAAGGAAGGGAAAAAATCAACCCTCCCCCCCCTCGGACTCCCCCATGGCGTGGTACAACACTTGAGCCATTTCGAAGGACGGAAGAAGCTCTGATCAATAACATCGCCCCGAAGAGAGAGAGGCAGAGCACAGCAACCCCTCTGCAATAACTCCCCTACGGTCGCGTGGCGCATGCTCGCGAATTAAATGCCACCCCTTCTCGCAATTTCACCGTGTCCGAACCCCCTTTCTCCCTCCTACGCGCAAGGGGGGTTGGACGAAAAAATAAACACGCGGAAGCGCACAGGCAAAAGAGGGATGCAGCGCACCTATACTCGACGCGTTCATTGATGCTGACGAGCTGCGGTGACCTTGATCGTGAAAATATACCTTTCAGGGGGGAAAAAGATGCGCGATAAACAATCTTCGTCGCTTAATTAACAACTTGTCGTTGAGTACTTTTCGCACTTGGCGCGCCAAAAAGTAGTCAAACTTTTAATCAAAGGAGACGAGTCCACTCGTCATTTGAAAATTGCCTTTCAATAAGCAAGACGAGTTAACTCGTTTAATTTTCATATTTCCAGCTTTTTTAGTTAAGGTTCATTGACTTCGAGGGAATAGATAGATAATTAATAGAGGTTATATTTATCCTATTTTAGTTAGTTACCACGGGTTAGTTGAAAAGAATGTAATTTAATATAGAAAATGTTTCCAGAGTGTTTTTCCAAGCAAAATTGTCCACTTATTTTATTTTTAAATGGCGCTATTGCACTCGACGAAGGTGAACCTGGTAAACTTCCCCTCCCAAATGCAACGTCAGCTAGCAAATGTCGAAGTACTGCTGGTGATGGCCCAGTATCGATTTTACATTAGCTTAAAGTGTGAATTCTCGACGATGGCACGCCGCTGATCGCAGTGGGACAGTTTAGCGCGGATGCTGCGTATTACCTTGCTCTCCACTTCAGCGTATCATCGTCATTAATGCACCGCGCTGCATGTGCATCACCACTTACCGCGTAAGTGTATTAATCCTGCGACGAGGGGCATTCGTTGGGAATTAGAAGGCAACGAATGGAGGAAAACGAAGACCGGGCAATCGCTGGACTCGATTGCTAATTTGGTAATTAACGTCCACTCGTGATTCGTCTAATTAAAAAATCGCAAATTCCTTCTACATTTCGTTGAACAATTATTTTTATTCCGTTTTTTTTTAAACGCGCGTGATTAAGTTTAGGTGATTTTGAAAGATCGTTTTAACCTAGCAGTTGTTTTCTTTTTTCAACTGCGTTGAATTCTTTACTGCGTCGCGAAGTGTTCTTTGTGCAGAGTGATTCTGGTCGAAAGTAATTGTTGGAGCAACTCACCTGCAGGATGATAGACCGATGGTTTCGACTCCTCCAAGTCAAGAGGCGACTGGTGAGTTCCCCTGCATGGATGCCTTCGCTGGTGTCCAAGTTCTGGCAGAACCGTGGTCGAAACCGAAAGTTACTGTAATATAAATGTATCAAATGTTTTCTTACAGTCTTTCGATTTTATGGGATTTTTAATTGCACGAGATTGGCTAGGGTGGATGTACCAGTAAATGAACACGTACCGGTGAATGGACATTTTTTATTAAAATGAGTAGAATAAGTTATTAAAATAAGCGACTAATTAATTAGAGACTTCTTTTAATTTCTTGCATCGTAGACAAGCAATTTTTGCAACGCGTGGAATCAATCACGCTGCGAACGTAATTTTATGAAAGTGTTCATTCATTAGTCTTAAGCGTTCATTTATTGGTGCGTTCACCCTATGGAAAATTAAAAATATAGCGACTCACACATTTCTTTTATACGGTTTTGAGTAATTAAACGAGTTTCTATTTTTCTTCGAACATTAGAAATAAAAGTTCAACCTCCCGCGATTATTTTATTGTCTGTATATTATATAAAACACATATCGTAGTTGTAATTAAATCGTAGCTAACTGTAAGAGAACTTTTCTTCGTTATCTAGCATGTGATAGTATCAATGAACATGTTTTTGATAATTTTCTATGATTAACACAGCTTAGTTATACGCTATATATTTTTTTAAAAACCAAAGAAGTACAGAAAGTGTAGCAAATTCAAAAGAAAATATTTTATATCTTGCCCAATTTCCGGACAATATTATTTTTTAACAAAATGGACTAGAAAACTCAAGCTTCTACAGCCTGTAAAGCATAATAATAAATAGAAGTTTTTCAAAAATAAATTTCCAAAAAAGGTGAAGCTCATCTCTCATCCAGATCGATAATTCCGACTATCACCTCGTAGAAAAACAACTCATCAACTCAATGAAACATTTTCTACCGATTTGAAAATATTAAAATTCCTCAAGAAAATATCCTTCAGCAACTATATTTTACCAGGGAATCCAATTAGTTAAATAAACTCAATATAATTTGATAATTCTAGTCGTCTAAGGATAATTATTTCGACATAATATGTATTAATAAAATTATGAATAAAATTTTTATTGTTCCTGGTTGATTATAAATGTTCTACTATTTACTGTTTATTGTCGATGTAGCTAGTAGAGCAGAACATCGCGATAGCGACAATAGCGTGCATTAAAAGACACGCTTTCTGGCGCGGGTGGATGCGACTTTGAAGTAAACGCGGAAGCATCTTCAAAGGCATCGTATAATGCCTGTACTCACTTGTACTCGGCCAGAGGATGATTTTGCCCAGCCTCGTTTTTCCTGCTGTTATCGCTCTGCCGTACCACGTTCTCTGTCAGACGTTTCCCTGAAACACGCCATTTTCACGAAAAATTAAAACGATTTAACTGCGTTTTGAATATAAATTTAGCAGTGAATCGACAAAAAATTTTGCAAACTTTATTCCGGTAGTTTATCAACTGCGGTGGCGTTTATTTAAAATAAAAGTCTGGCTTGTGTGTTATTTATGAATAATAAAATCGAGGCTGTGATAATTTTCTTCATTATTTCTCAATCTAAATTAATTAATTTAGGCTCTTTAGTTTATGTGTATAAGACTGATATTTTTTTTTGCAGGGGTGAATGTGATTTAGTGGAGAAAAATGGAGAAAGGTCGTTGCCCTTTTAATTATTCGATATTTCCAGCGCACCAAATGCTCGCATGCACCTCAAAGTTTTCGAGCACACTCGATCCGCGAGCAACGTTGCTTCTCCCTTTTTCACCTATCATGCCTCTTCACACAAAAATAACCAAATTCCCCGTGGGATGGGCGGAGAGGGGAAAAAAGTAAACTGTTGGAAGATGGTGAGCAGAAAAGCGCAGCCAGTCGTGACGCAAGTGGTGAGAAATGAAAAACAGGGTGCAACACTCCCGCCAGTGTTCCACGATTCTGCTGGGAACTCCCGGATACGATGCTACGATGGGGGACCATGGCGCGGAATATACTGGGTGTTCCTCGGATTTTAGCGAATTTTTTTTGGAAATATCAAAAGCATAAAGGCATTAAAAAATTTAAAATATAATAATTCCAATGTATAGCATCTTTAGAGTCAAGTATGTTGAGTATCATAAGTTCACTTTGTTCAGATTGGAGGTTCAACAATTTTTGGGTTGAACAATTTCAGAGTTCAACCATTTTAGGGTTCAACCATTTGAGAGTTGAACAATATTAAGTTTCAACAATTTTAGGGTTCAGCACCTTTAGGGTTGAACAATTTTAGAGTTCAATAATTTTAGAATTCAACAATTTTTGGGTTAAACAATTTTATGTTTCAACAGTTTTAGAGTTCAACAATTTTGGGGTTCGACAATTTTAGAGTTAAACAAATATTAGGGTTTCAGCAAATTTTAGGGTTCACCACTTTTAGGGTTGAATAATTTTAGAATTCAACAATTTTCAGGTTAAACAATTTTTGAGTTAAACAATTTTTGGGTTGAACAATTTTAGGGTTGAACAATTTGAGGATTGAACAATTATAGGGTTCAACAGTTTTAGGTTTGAACAATTTTTGGGTTGAACAATTTCAGGGTTGAACAATTTTAGGTTTGAACAATTACAGGGTTCGACAGTTTTAGGGTTGAATAATTTGAGGATTGAACAATTATAGGGTTCAACAGTTTTAGGTTTGAACAATTTTTGGGTTGAACAATTTCAGGGTTGAACAATTTTAGGTTTGAACAATTTTTGGGTTCAACAGTTTTAGGGTTGAATAATTTGAGGATTGAGCAATTATAGGGTTCAACAGTTTTAGGGTTGATCAATTTTTGAGTTGAACAATTTCACGGTTGAATAATTTTAGGATTGAACAATTATAGGTTTCAACAATTTTAGAGTTGAACCATTTTGGAATTCAACCATTTTGGGGTTCGACAATTATAGGGCTCAACAATTTTGGAATTCAACAAATTTGGTGTTCGACAATTATAGGGCTCAACAATTTTGGAATTCAACAAATTTGGGCTTCGACAATTTTAGGGTTCAACAAATATTAGGGTCGACCAATTTTATGTTTCACAAATTTTAGTGTTCAACATTTTTAGGGTCCATCTGCTTTCTGCCTCTATAAATTTAAAAATTCTAAAGCCACAAGCCCTGCAATTTTTTAAGATACAGGATCCGCAAGTTTCACAGAACGACAGTTCTGCTCCGAATGCTCCACAAAGTTCGATCACCGACATTTAAAGGCTTCAACGTTCAGGATTCCACTCACTTCCGTTGGAATAGTTGGAACGCCTCCAATTCTTTAAATGGATCTACGCTTACGTCTAAAGTTTTAATTCCTCCTTCCAAAATATTCCCACAGCGTTGCAGGCAATGATAGCGGGCATGGGAACGCCAACTAGAAGTCTTTTCAAAAACATCTTGAATTTAGCACACGTAATACGCAAACTGTTCTACTGCGACCAAAATTAGACATTACCCAAATAAAAAACTGTTTAAATAACGGATCGAATAAAAGTTTCTTCAACTTTACCTTTATTTCTTTATTTCAGAATTTATTCGTCGAATAAAGTTAACCCGGTTTAACTCTATTCGACACGCGACGAATAATTTTTGCAACTTATATTCGTTATTCGAAATTTTTATTTCCAGAAAAATTTTGCCCACCTCTGCCTACAATTCCAAAATTCCTACCTGAAATGCGACGTTTAATTAGGATGCGTCACTATTCGTTCAGAGTTTGGGATTCCCCTGTCCTTAGATTAGGAAACTGATAAGAAGTGAAGACAAAGAAGTGTACCGACTCTAAATCCTAAGCCCAAGGAAAATGTCACGTTTGCGTGGCAAAGTAAACTCGAACGAAATCAGTTTCTTTTATGAAAGCCGGAAACACACCCCATCGAGACTTGTCTATTTTTTTCCCCCTAAGAATTTTTGTTATAAATTCTCAGCACTCTATAATAATGCCACGTTTAAATCTGGGGCGATCGTGCGTCAAGTGTTTGTTTAACGAATGGATGCTCGTTTTCCTGCTTTAATATTAATTTATCTTAGCCCACTCTACACAGAAGGCAAAGTGCATTGTATGTTAAACTTGATAGAATCTTCACACGCGGAGCCAGTGACGAAAGCGCATAAATATCCAGTGCATTCACACGCCCGTGTAATTGACTGAAGCTGCAGACGAAACAGTGTCGACGTTCTCTAAATAGAACGATCGAGACGAATGTGTTTCCCTGACATTCCTGGTGTCTTCGGAACGCCGGCGAACGGCAATAAAGCGAGGAGCGTTCAATCGATTTATTCAAGCTTTCGAAAGAATCTGACTTTGATCTGTAATTCCGGGGAAATTTTTTGTACGGCACTTCTGTCACGTTCTGCTTTACTTTCAACCGAGTACGATTACGCAACTATACTCGACGTGTTTCTGTCGTAGAATAAAAGTAGATATTCCAAAATTTAATAAATATGGAGTAGAACGTAGTTGTGGATTGAGCTGAGATATACAAATTCTTTGTGAAAAAAGAAATCGAAATGTATTTTACCACTTTAAGATAGGATGCTTCGTTTCTGAGATACGAGCGATTGGAATTTCTAGCTCCTCCACTTCCGGCGCGCGCTATTTGAATGGCAAAGCGCGCGAACTTATACAAGAGAAATGCTATTTTGAAGGGAAATATAATGAAATAAACGGTTTTTTCTACGGTAGTGGAAAGTGAAGGTCTTTTTTTATAACATCACAGTGGAAATATTAATTAAAAATCTCGAAATTGTATGGAAACACTTACCACAACAGAAATTAATAATTGCGAAAATCTCGTTGCTGGTATTTTTGAGCAGAGATAAAGATTGAGAAGTGGTAATGCAATTCTTTATTTTTTCTTTAGTCTACTAGTAACTCGAGTGTTTGGACATGTCTCATAATTTTGGGACTTTTGGAAGATTAATCATTCCCGAAGGGACTCTGTGTCGCTATCAGTTAAGTTCTACAATAAACGCTCACTTATGTAGTCCATCAGAAAGGCTACGCTCGTTTCCGAGTGTCCGGAACTGGAAACTTTCCCCGGGTCTTCCTCTCTTCACATTTCTTGCGCTTGCCGAGCAAACGTGATAACCTAGTCAACGATCTTCCCGAACGACTACCGAGTTTTTTCGACCGTTCATCGTCAATGTTGTCGGATGGATTTATGCAACACGTGCGCGCGGAGAGATGCTGAATTTATTTCCCCGCTAAATATATCCCCCAGAAAAACCGTCCGCGACCACTCGACCCACGTACGAACCGAATCTCTTTCTAATTTTGTGCCGTCGGCGGCGGCAGCGTCATCTCGCAACTGTTTGTTATGCAACGAGCTGAAAATTGCTACGTGAATTAGAAAAAACGCGTGGCTCGATACGGGATGTATGAAGTTTAGCAGCGGAGCGAACGGAGTGTCCGAACTTGTGCGTGACTTTGGCACAATTATAACGAAGTTGATAACGAGTTCGTTGAATTCGGAAGATCGCGAAGCTTGCGGGCTCGCGAGTTTTCAAGTTCGGAACTAGGGAGTTGTTTAAGAAAATAATATTGCCAGGTAGCTAATAGTCTGAGTTTATAGTTTGTCGGTGCTTATTATAAATCTGTTTTGGTATTCATTAACTTTCGTACGGCATCTAATTCACCTCGCTTGCGATTAATTCGAAACTGGTTTGGTTCCTTAATTATTCCACTGACAACTACTGTAATGGACGTTATCTTTATAATCATGATGTTTGAATCGAAATTGAAGAAAACTGAATTACTTTTTTAATTTACAACTCGATCATTTGACTATTTATGAATTTAATTACGTGGGTACGTGCTAAATTGCCCGCAGAGTTGCTTGATTACTGGACTATTTGTCGCTTGACTGCTTAACTACTTGACTACTTGTCGTTTGACTACTTGACTACTTGTTTGACTACTTGACTACTTGTTTGACTACTTGACTACTTGTTTGACTACTTGACTACTTGTTTGACTACTTGACTACTTGTAGTTTGACTACTTGACTACTTGTTAATTTGACTACTTGTTAATTTGACTACTTGTTAATTTGACTACTTGTTAATTTGGCTACTTGTTAGTTTGACTACTTGTGGTTTGACTACTTGTCGCTTGACTATTTTATTACTTGTCGTTTGACTACTTCCCGTCTGACTACTTGTTGTTTCACTACTTTACAATTTGACTACTTGTTAGTTTGACTACTTGTGGTTTGACTACTTGTCATTTGACTACTTGCCTACTTATCAGTTTAAATAATTTGCCTATTCGCCTACTTGTCAACTCGACTAAACATCGACGCGTTCGACCAAATATTGAAAACACGATGCTACTAATTCCCCAAATACCTCCTAATGTGCACGCGATTACAACTTGCCCGGCATAGCTCTCCTGCTCCGAATTTCCCATACCAAAGTTGCGTATTATACTTGTATTTAGTATCGCACACCCTGTAGAATAAGAAACCCGGATTTGGCGGATGAAACGTCCGCGAAAGCATAAGACACTCTCGTAGCCCAGGTGGCGTGTAGCTTTTACTCTTGCCCGCGACAGATCCGCCAAACGCGTTTTTTCTCTCGGTCTCGGACGGGAAACGCTTTGGCGTCGTGTGGCACCGGTCCAACCGTCGGCTGCCACTGTCGGACCTTCCCAGACGCCACTTGCCAGACATAGCACAGCCAAGGGACCGTTCTCCCATTCGTCTGACGCCGATAATACGAAGGAACTATGCGGGAAACGGGAAACGATTGTGCCCCATCAAACTAATACGGAAATAGATGCGACCGGAGCGGTTCGATTCCTCGGCCAGGCGCACCGGAGCATTCCGCGCGCGATCTTGGCGACGCCGCCGAATTGTTTGCTCTCGGGATAGAAGGTGAATGGCGGATTTTAGTCGCAGGGGTAATGGACTCGGCTAATGCGTGGGGAGAAACGTTTTTCCTGTCAGCCTGTACTGGAAAGCTGGCGGCGCAGCGTTAACGCTTATCACAAGGTCAATGGACGCTTTAACGTCGCGACTTATATTTGCGGGACGGTGAGAAAGAATTGACGGCAGCGGGACCGTCGCTGTTACCATTTTTCTACGCCGCGAAAGCGTGAAAGTGTTAATTGAGGAAACGGAGACTTTTAAGGGGCGAGTATTATAGTTTGCGCTCTGCGTTTTTTAATAAAATAAAGTATAATAACATCGCCAAAGCTGTTGCAGCTTCTTATTAAAAAATTCAAATTGGCACGCGGGGACTTTTTATAAGCTCACCAAATTTCAACAATTTATAACTAGGATAAATCAAATTTCTTCGTAGAACACATTTACAATTTTCGTATTACACACTTCGAGCAGAACTGGTTATTTTTTATTAAAAAAAATATTCAAAGCACTCGAATATTTTTTAATTATTCTAAGTGCAAGGAATGGGACGAAGTAATTAAGTTCTGCGTGTTTACCTCGCTCATAGTTCTTCTGGCCGAGGGAGAAGTTGTGATTCACGTCTGGTGGGTCAGCATTGTCGAACAGGTCCGAGGACAATTGCCTTTGCAAACGGATGGTCTCATGGGTCAGCTCGCGAACCTGAATGAGAAGCTCCTGATAGTTCGATACCGGAAGCGTCATTGCTGTGCCCTGTGCCCTTCACCGCGCCTTTGCGCCCAGCCTTTACACGAACAGCCATCCGATTCGAATTCTGTAACAGAGCAAGTATTTTTTGTTAACAGTGGGTTATTTAATACCTGATTCGACGACTGTGCAAAGATACTGCGCACTATGCATGAGACAGTGCTTGGCTATTTTCTAGGTGGGGGGGGGAATTTTTGAGGGTTTGATTTCTTCCAATTTCAATATTTGTAGATAGTAATTTGTGGAAATAAGTTTGAAAAATTAAATAAAGAAATAGTTCTGAATAAAGGTATTCTCTATTTTATTCATTTTATTGGGAATAGCAATTATAATTTGATTAGAGAAATATAAACAAAGCTTGCTTTTAGTCGTCAAAAACGAATACGAATTTTTTCGAATAGCGTAAAAAATGGCAAATGATGCTCTTTTCAGATATTTAACTGTACGGTATTTGCATTGATTATTTGTGGAAACGGTTAGTAGACAGCATGCAGCGCAAACTATCAACAGTTATTAGCATTCTAATGCCAATAATTCTGGAATTTTTACGGGATTAATTATTTATGTGGATTAATAATGATTAATTATCGGAATATGGGGCAATAATTTATTGTCAGTAACTAATAATTATTATCTGGATGGAACACTCGGCTACTGGGAACTCATTTCGATAATTACCTCAACTAATTAATTATTTAATATAATTCGAATAATCTGCAACTCAGATTATATGTATGTAGATTTAATCTATAAGAGAAGAAATTCAACGATTGTAAATGTAAAGAGCAAGTAACATCAAACTAAAAATTAAATATTCATTATTCGAACTTCCATATCAATTTCCATAATTTCCTTTTAGGGAAGAATAACAAAGTAGAATACAGGGATAAGTATGTCACGGGAAAAGGCAATGTGGTCACCGACGTGAAAATTAGCGACAGGTTTCTCGAAGCGTTGAAACCTCAAAACCACAGAAACTTTCGAGTTTTGAGAATTCGAAGCTTTGGACTTTTTTCGTGATTCGGAACTTTTGAAACCCAAGAAATTTTCTCGTTTAAAGAATTCGAAGCTTTACACTTTTTCGTGATTCGGAACTCTCGAAACACAAACAAACTTCAAATTTAGAGAATTCGAAAATTAGAAACTTGGCACTTTTTTCGTGATTCGGAACTCTCGAAACCCAAGAAATTTTCTCGTTTAAAGAATTCGAAGCTTTACACTTTTTCGTGATTCGGAACTCTCGAAACCCAAACAAATTTCAAGTTTAGAGAATTCGGGAATTGGAAACTTGGCACTTTTTTCGTGATTCGGAACTCTCGAAACCCAAGAAACTTTCGAGTTTTGAGAATTCGAAGCTTTGCACTTTTTTCGTGATTCGGAACTTTTGAAACCCAAGAAATTTTCGCGTTTAAAGAATTCGAAGCTTTACACTTTTTCGTGATTCGGAACTCTCGAAACCCAAACAAATTTCAAGTTTAGGGAATTCGAGAATTGGAAACTTAGCACTTTTTTCGCGATTCGGAACTCTCGAAACCCAAGAAATTTTCGAGTTTAAAGTATTCGAAGCTTCGCACTTTTTCGTGATTCGGAACTCTCGAAATACAAACAAATTTCAAGTTTAGAGAATTCGGGAATTGGAAACTTGGCACTTTTTTCGTGATTCGGAACTCTCGAAACCCAAGAAATTTTCGAGTTTCAAGAATTCGAAGCTTCGCACTTTTTCGTGATTCGGAACTCTCGAACCCCAAGAAATTTTCGTGTTTCAAGAATTCGAAGCTTTGAATTTCTTTATGATTCGGAACTCTCGAACCCCAAGAAATTTTCAAGAATTCTCGAATACGAAATTTTACATTTTTTTCGTGATTCGAAACTCTCGAAACCCAGACAACAAAAACCATAAAATCAATAAATAAAGAATCGTTCGCAACGTGCCTCTAGAATTTGCATATCATTATATTTCTATTTCATTTAACTACCCACGGCCAACAGAGATGTACGCAAAAATTTCGTTGACCTCAATTCCCAAAGCGAGATATCCCACTCCCAGAACAGAATCAACACTCCAAATTCCGAGAGTGTCTAAGCCTTGCAACCAGTCGCATTCGAGTTGCAAGAATTTAAAAACAAGGTCCGAGCCCACCCCAGCAAAAATAATCGAAAAAAGACCAACCACCGTCCCAAAATTAGCTTTCATCAACCCATTATCGCCCGATAATGAGCGACGACCTGAAAGCCACTCGAAAAACCCGCGGAGCGGCGTGACACAGCCGCGCACTGTGGAACGAGAGTGTCTTATTTACTCGGACATCGGCCAAAATTTCAAGTGTCGAAATTCTGTTCTATAGCTTCATTAAATCTTTATTAAGTGTTTGTAGCATTAGAGAACACAAAGAAATAAACTTAATATTCACATTAGGTTTAATCCAATTGTGTATGAATCTAACCTGTTTAAAAAATGTCAGTCTTTTTGTCTTTCAGTTACACCACTTTAAACAATTATTTCCTAAATCCTATTACCTACTTCCTAAATCCTCAATATTTTACATATTACTGAGTATCTTATTCTTAATGATTTTGTACAAAAAACATTCCGAATTAACTTAGATTTCGTCACTAAACAACTCTATAAAATAAAAATGCGTTGCTCTCGATACTATAATAATTCAACTAGTGATTTAAAGTTTTGCTCAAAGTCGCCCAAGGCCTGAAATACCTGAATTTAATCCTTTAATAGTAAGGTTTTAAGAATTAGAAAAATTACCTGCTACTAGCTGCGATTAATAAAATAAATCTATTTTATAGTTCACGAGTTATAACACAAAATTGGAAAATGATCGGATTTTCAGGGGTGAATTACACGCGCTTAGAGTGAATTTGGGTAGCAAACAAAAATTGCGTTGTAATCAGGAGGAAATTCTCTACGTATTCACAAAGCTTCAGAATTTTTAGAATGTTCCCTCGTTATTTGTAGAAAGCCCAGAAGGATTGCAATTTTTTTCCTAAATCTCAGTTATTCTACTTAACATGAATTGAAAGTTTCCAGATTTTTACAATGTAACTCCAAATCGTTTGGAAGTAATTGCCATGTCCATTTATTGTCCTTACGTCGTTCCACCGTGAGCCGCGGCTCGCCTCGGTTCCAAGCTACTCAAAGCCGTCGCCTCGTCCGAGCCACCCTTACGGTTCGAAACACTACGAATCACGGAGTCGCTGCGATCTGCAAGACTTGGGCGCTGCACGCTTAAGTGCAGCACTCGTTCGTGCTTAAAAGAGCTTTTGTCGACGGGGGTAGGAAATGGCGCAACCCCTTCTCCTCCCTCGGCACTCGGGCGGCACGTGAAAAGCGTGGATACGAAGACAGAGGGGCCCTAAAGTTGCATATTCCGCGACCACCGGTTTTGTTTGTCCGCCGTTCAACGCATGGTAACCGCAGTCGATACGCCGCACCGTGGAACGACGTAAAGACAATAACTGGACACAGCATTTACTTCCAAACGATTTGGAGTTACATTGTAAAACTCATTTTTTAGAGCCGATTTGGGCGAGATTCTTCGTTCTGTATTTAAAAAGAGGAGGCTGTGTCGGTAATGGTCGTCGCTGGTTTCAATTATCTATTTTTTTCTTCGAGTCTGATTGATAATAATAGAATTCTATTATAGGTACAGGGTGTTTCAGTAATTGTAGCATGACAGAGGATTTTCTATTTATTTTTTCTTGATTCTTTATGGAAACACGAATCGAAAATGTAAAATAAAATTTTTTGCGCGACCTTCCGTTGTTGAGAAAAATAACTTTGAAAATTTCTGGGGTTTGTTTTCGATTTTTTTTTGCGCGTGGATTCTGGAATTTGTTCAAATTGTGCAAAGAAATTTGAATAGGAAGGAGTTTCAATCTTTTCTTGTTTCAAGGCGAAGGATCGAATCTGTATAGATTAATTTAGGCTTGAAGATAGTATTCGGGATTTAATCGGCTCGTTCCCAATGCGAGAAGTTGGAATTCTAGGTGAACTCGTGGAAGGAACACAGCCCATAGAAAATAATATCGCGAAACAGAGGCGTAGCGGGTCTGCCAGAGCGCGTCTGTCTCGCTTCGTGGTCCATGACTGGAACCAGTCTAGATTGCAACAAGAAGCAGCTAGAAACTTTGGCTGAGCGCGCCTCTTGGAAGGAGAGAATGATTTCGTCCCCTTTCCGCGGCCGCAAACAGAGGAACGGGCCAAAAAAAGAGCCCTGCCGTACAAGTCAATTCGATGTAACGCTAATTATACAGATAACTGTATACAGTTAGTAAAAAAAGTATTCGTACACTTTTTAAAATCGCATAACTTTCGTAGAATTGGTCCAAACGACGTGAGTTTTTTTGAGAAGCTAGAGGGATTAGTTTGCTACATGATGTGTTTCGTCGTTTTGAAAAAATGTACTTGGTCGGAATAGCAAAACATAAAAATAGTAAAGGTCGTTTTTAAACTTTTTTTTGTGAGCCTGTAATGAAAATTAAAAAAAAACCCGTTTGTAGATTTAAATAAGTTATATGCGTGGCTAAAATTTCATCGAAATCGGTTAACGTTGCTCTGAGCTATGAACGCTTAAAGATCGTAGAATAAGGTCGAAAATCGCGAAAATTCACGAAATCAGCGATTTTCATAGCTCAGAGCAACGTTAACCGATTTTGATGAAATTTTAGGCACGTATATAACTTACTTAAATCTATAAACGGGTTTTTGGAATTTTCATTACAGTTGAAAATCTGTAAAAATCAGAAAAAAAGTTTTAAAAGCGACCTTTACTATTTTTTTTTTGCTATTTCGACCAAGTACATTTTTTCAAAACGACGAATCACATCATTTAGCAAACTAATCCCTCTAGCTTCTAAAAAAAACTCACGTCGTTTGGACCAATTCTACGAAAGTTATGCGATTTTAAAAAGTGTACAAATACTTTTTTTACTAACTGTAGATGAAAAAGAAACTGTGCACAAGCTCTAGTAAAATTGCTAAAAAAACTTCTGAACGAAAGATCACATTTGGAGGGGCTTGTGTAGTCACCCTTGGGTAGCAGATGCGGGGGCCATTTTTACCCTTAATGTAATTCAGTTCATATAAATGCGAGGAATAAATTTTTGTATCAAGGTTATTAAAAATTTCCATTTCCTTAAGGCAGTGATATTAATAAACCCTGAAGTAAAAAATTACACTGCATTCGTCAGGAGAGGAGTTGATTATTATAGTTGAATTTCTTTCTCCCAATTTGTAGACGCGGTCGATCCAATATAAAATGGATATTAAAACTAATACAGACATTATTTATTTTATCAGAACAAACCTATATGTTCAGAATTTTATGCTGATTCAGAAAATCTGGTCGACATTTGCTTTAAGACAATATTTACTGTATAAATCGGGTTGAAAACTGAAGTCATGACGTCTGACCACCTCTCCCGAGGTGCCGGGAGAAACGGTTTTCGTCGTTGGCAGAGACCACAGACATAATTATCCATGGAAAATGGACAAAGGATAAAGCAAAATTATTTATGAGTGAATACAACTACATTCCTTAAAAAAAAATAGGCGTGACAACCAAGAGTTAAAGTGATTTTCAAATAAGGAAAGTTAAAGCTTGAATGTATAATACTTTTGAGTTTAAGCAATGGTTAAGCTGCTCGTTTAAGCAACTCGAGCATTTAGCGCAGCACGGTTTATTGCCCACCGAACGTAAAAAGATTAGCTTGCAGCAATTCGGGATTAAGTGTAAAGACTTTCCTGCAATCTTGAAAATTGTTTTCAATTACTTTATAGCGTGAAGGAAAATGGTCACCTGCATGAAAGCCTGCAATAAACCGTGGCCCGCTGACGATCCGTTTAGGGATTGGGGACTCAGGCTCGGGAAATAGGTACCCGAAGTCCCGTTGGACTTCTGGAGGCATATTTTCGCCGCTACGAATTATATTCAAGACTGTCGCATAAAACTCCACCTTCGAACGGATACGCCTTGCAGAAAACAATTTATAAGCACCGCGTTCTGTAACAGGAATCAGAGATTCTTTGGTATTTCACCTGTGCGCTACTGTGTTACCTAACATATTATTAAATATTTTTTTTATAATAGTAACCGGCGAGTGTTATAAACACTTGTAAATTTGACAGCTTGACTACTTGCAGATTTAACTATTCAGCCATTCGAATACTCGTTAATTTCACTAATTCGCTGTTTACCCATTTGAGTATTTCACTACTTAACGATTCAACTATTTTTCTACGTATAGAAGAGATTTTCTCTCTATTTAATCATTTAAATAATTCATTCTTTCTTCTGCAATCAAATAATTACTAGTTTAGAAATTCTGCAGCTCCACCTTTACCAACTTCAAGTAAATTAGAAAAAGCTGTTTATAAAATTAGCGCTTTGATTTAAAATTGAAAAGAGGACACTAATTGAAAAATATATATTTTCACGCAATAAGTAGTAGTTATTGAGTTGATAAATTTTTATTCCTATCTTTGGCAAATTTTTCGAATCTGGAGCATTCTTGTTGCGCAAAACAGTAATGGGTGCAGGTTTAAAATTTGCAATAAATCGCTCATTTGTTATCGAATTTGCATCAAAACGATGTATATTTTTTTTACATTTATTACACGTCGTAACTCAAAAACTGTCTGAAATGGAGCTGCACCCATTTTGCTACAAGGTCCGCAAATATGCAACTATGCAATAATCAGCTGCCTGCTGAGAAACCATTGCATAATGGAATCACCTAGAACTTCTTATGCGATCACGTACAATTACCAGCGACGTCTATTAAATATTAACCCAATATATACCTTAAAATAAGTGACTCGCAAGGAAAGATCCCGAACCCGAAAATTCAAAAAAAATCTGAGAATTTGTGAATATGTAGAATATTTGCTCCTAATTACAACGCAATTTTTAAAAAGGGGGTGAAATTGACCCTTTAAATTTCGGCTATTTTCCAATTTTGTGTTATAACTCGCGAACTCTAGCAGCTGTAAGTTACCAAATGATAGTACTAATTAAAATAAGTAACTTTTGTCTTCAAACTTTTATTCCATCTACAAAATAAAATCGGAAAATAGCTGAATTTTTAAGGGTTAATTTCACCCCCTTAGATTGAATTCGGGCAGCAAACAAAAAGTGCGTTGTAATCAGATGGAAGCCCCCTACATATTCACGAAGTTTCAGATTTTTTTGAATTTTCGGGTTCGGAATCTTCCCTTGTCAATCTTCGAACAATAAAAAAAGGAAAAAGGCACCCAACAGGTATTTCAAAGCACCCACAATCAATGAGGCAAATATATTTTTAAAAACTGTCAAACACATCAATAAATAAAATATATGCATCTCGACTTTTTAAAAACATTAACATTGATTTGAAAAATAATCTCGAGTTCCTACTGAATTAATATTCCCAGTGGTCAAATAAAATGGGACATTCTGTACCACAGGTCTAAACACAATAAAGTTCCCCGAAAGCTAAGCCTGACCAGGTCACGTATGCAATATATTTGTGTAAGAGGAGTTACACGACTCCGTTTTACAAGCGTTTAATGCCAAAATCGTGGTCCAAAAATATATCCGCGATATCGCTGCCCCCTTTAACGCATTACGCGGAGCTTATTGCGGCCGACAATGTGGGTAGGTATCATAAATAGGACTGGGACTATTTGTCGAATTTTTCGGTATTCGAATGTTCGAATACTTCAGTTGTTCAATTATTTGGCGAATATAATTCGAGTATCCAAGTATTCGAATACTATTCGAATATCCAAGTATTCGAATACTATTCGAATATCCAAGTATTCGAATACTATTCGAATATCCAAGTATTCGAATACTATTCGAATATCCAAGAATTCGAATACTATTCGAATATCCAAGTATTCGAATACTATTCGAATATTTAACTATTCAAATACTGATGTAATACATCAGTATTCGAATAGTATTCGAATATAGCAGTATTCGAATAGTATTTGAATATAGCAGTATTCGAATAATAACATTCGAATACTCAAATATTCGAAGTTTATTCGTAGCATTCGAATACTTGTAAAATATTCGAATATTAAATTATTCGAATAGTCCCAGCCCTAATCATAAACAGATCACGGCTCAAAGTACCCCAACAGCTCTGTAGCTCGCGTCTTAATAAATTCCATCGCCTGAGAAGCCCGAATCGCTCGAAGCATCTCCACATTCCAAACGGATGATAATTAATTAAACATGTGCGAGCCACAATCGCGAGATCTCACGCAATTCTAAAACATAATCCAGCCTCTCAGGATTAAAATCAATTCAAATTTTCTGATCACCTTTCCAGTTCATGCCCTACTTCAGACACTGTATGCGATCCTAGCTGATTTACAACCAAGTTCATTAATATCTTAATCTGTGAATTTTAATAAATTCCTCAGACTTTCAACATATTTTAAAATTAATGAGTCGGTATTAAATTTCCTTAATTTTACCAATTTCAGAAAGATCGCACAATCATCGTAAATACCAGGAGCGGATTTCTGTGAAATGTCATAAAATATTTTAATTTAAAAGAGTTGAGACAATTTTAGAATTAATTAAACCTGACAACTCAGATATGAGATATTGCTAATTTTCTACATTAAAAGAAGTCAAGTATTTTTAAAGGTGTCTGAAGCTTCTGTGCTTCATCTTTTTTTAATTTTTGTCGCCCAAAATTTGTCACCCTAAGCTGCAACCAAGAGATAAGCAAAAAATTATTTTAAATAAAAAATTTGTGTACGAAGTTTTTATATAATTCTTTGCCCATCTCTGCCGCAGCCTAATTACAATTAGCCTAAATTTATAAAAATTCATCCCTGCTAACCACCATACTTAACACAACTCTGTCACTCCAATTCGCACACAAATAATTAAAACCCAACTTTTAATAAAAGAAGTTTCGAATAAATATAAAAATGTCCCCCTATTTGCATTCTGCAAGCCATTACCCTTTAATTATAATTATCCCCGACGCCATTGCAATATTCACAAGTCACTCAAAAGCAAATTCAAGTAACCTCCCCTCCTGAAAAAAATTTGCATTCGATTCAACCACGCGATTAACGCACCCGAATCGTTACGTCCACGGGGCTCGAATTGGGGACATTTACGGCGGGCCGTGAAACCATTATAAAGCGATTAACATTTCACGATCGCTATATTACAATTTTACCCCGCGTGTCGTTTCAGCGAGAATTGCAGTGGCCGCGCGTGCAACGCTGCCAGGTAGATTTAGAAGCGACGGATTCCGCGAATCCGTTTTCGAATATTGGCCCACTGCGCCAGTCCAGCCCCTGCGGGGACACTTGTAGGATAATATTTGGCGGGATAGAGGGTGCCATTGTGCGCGGAGGATTCATTGTCGCCGAGACAATGCGCAGGTGTCGGAATCAAAGGGACGCGAACTCTTTCAACTTTCCCCCGACAGCTAAAGTCGAATGCCAAAAGTAGACTCGAAGGGGGAAAGGCTAATACGAGGGGGCAGGGTTCTTCCCCGTGGAACCGTAGACTCAAAGGGGAGAGAATTTATTGTTTTAATACCCTGTATTCTATTATTGGCAACCAGTAGGGTAATTCCGGGTGAGATGGCCTTGCGGGTGAGATGGCTCGGTCACGTTTATTTTTGTCCTTAAAACAACCACTAAATTTACGGTTTTACAAAAAAAAAATGAGCCATCTCTCCCCGACTTACCCTATTGATGCTTGAAAAATGGGTATTTTTTCGAGCTTGTAATTAATATTGAGTGGTGAAGTAGTTCAGCGTGTTTGGAAAAGGTTGGATATCGTCGGCATTTCCAGAGTCTACTCGAAAAGTTGTTGATTTGAAGTGGAGCCGGTTTTAAATGGGCGCTAAGGGCTATTGGAGTTTAAGTGATTCGGTGTTGTTTACTTGAAAGTGGTACGGTTTATTTAGAATTTGCTAATTGGGATTGGCAGCGAGGCTTATTTGGAGGTTTTTGTTAGATGAACACCACTGGTGGGTGTGATTTGAAGTTCGAGGACGAAATGCATCGGGCATTGTGTGGGTTTTAAAATTTTACGAAACATAATTAGTGCTCGTTATGCCTAATCAGCTGATGAAAAAGTACACGATTTTAGGGAATTTGGAAATACCACTGTTTCTAGTAGAAATACCACAAAATAAATTAACTAAATAAATAAATTATTTTTGTGTAAAAAGATAGTTTATTATAAATTATTATTTTCTACTGCATATTTCTTTACAACTATTCGCTTATTTTAAAAGTACATATATGCAGCAACTCTCAGGAATTTTGTTATAGGAAAAACATTAAAAAATCAACGAATAACAGCACGATTTCTCTGCGCCGAATCGTGTAAAATTCAAAATTCAAAAAGATTCTGTTAATATATGGTTGAATTCAGTAGATAAACAAAGGGTTTTTCAAAAAGTTGATTTTTGACAAATTGACGGCAGTTTAACCCAAAACCACGATTTTTCGGTGTCTGAATTTTTTGTTTTTCGTTAATTAAAAATAGAGTTTCTGTTAAATAAAAAATCCCTCGATTATCTACTTGTCATTGGTATATAAAAGAAGTCTGCAAAGGTTTAGGCCAATCGATGCAGCGGCTTCCAAAATATGTTGCTCGCCGATATCAAAACAGCTTCCGCGAGAATTGCTGTTGTCCATTCATTTTTTAATGTTTTTCTAAAACAAAATTACTGAGAGTTATATTCCACAAAAAATTCCCGGAAATCGCGTTCTTTTTTGCCAGCTGACTAGGCATAACTTCTTAAACCTTTTTCATCACACGGAGTGTATAGAACCTCAGTAAGTCTTTGCCAATATTTCTGTAAATTTTTAGACCTTAATAATGAAATTTAAAAATTTGGGGAATTTTAACAGAAAATACCTCTTATCTATTATTTTTTCAAATTTTGTATTTCAACGTTTCAAAATTTACATTTCTAAAAAAAGGCAAGTATTACAATTATCACTCAAAAGTTACAAGATTAAAAAATACGAAAATGGTAACTCAAAAATGGCACTGGGTCGCTGTAAACCACATATGGCCAATTTGTGATTATAAGAAGATTGTGAGAGAGTAGGAATGCGGGCTCTTTTAACTCACCGCGTTGTAATGCAAATGACCGCAGCCACTTACAATTAGAATTCACTAGGAGATCGTAAACTACTGGAAAAGTTACTCGTAAGAAATGGAAGCCCGATTTATGAAGAATTACGCGTTTCCAAGCATTAATTCACGAGGCAGAATAATAATCAGATTCTTTCAAGTAAACCATCTAATCAAGGAATATTAATTACACGTTTGCGAACCTAATTGTTCTATGAACATGGGTAATTAACAGTTCGAAAATAGTACCGCATCGTGTAATAGGTTTTGTTAATATTCGACACGACATGACCCATTTAAAACTGCACGTCGATACTATCTTAATAATTTTCGTTAATTTTAAATTAATGAGTACACGTCCCAAGGAAATTATTCAGAAGTCCCTCTAAATCTTTTGGTCGGCGCATTCGAATCAGTCAGAAATTATAAATTGTAATTTAAATCCCCAGATTATTTAATCTCAAACAATTCGTCAAATGAATCGAAAGATTTTAATAATCACGTATTGGGATTCAGTTTCTTAATTTAGGTACAAGTTTGTATAATTAATATTATACATGTTGTAACTAATTAAATATATCTCTTATAGTGGATTATGTGTGTTTACATTTCCAGTAGTAACGTATAAAAAGTAACTAAAACACACGTTCACTTTTCACTCAAAAGAAATTAGGTATCATGGATTACAAAAATCTTATAAAAGCAAGCCCAAAACAGATTATTTTCATTCAAGAAAAATTGAATATCCGTGGACCAATATTCAAACACACTTATTAAAACCTTTCTCCTATTATTCACGTGCTTTATTTTCCTAGCCACATTAAATTCATTCCCACAATTTCAAAAACACTCTCTAAATGACCCCTCAAAAATGACTAAAAATTAAAATCATATTTCTCACTGAAAAGAGTTTCGCAAACGCAATACTCTTCTAATATTTTAACACCCAAGCAAGCTTTCAAATAATATAAAATAATATATACAGCTTATCAATATAATTGCCAAAAAAAAACAAATTACCTTTCCATCCACTAAGCTCGCACTAGTCACAAACTACATATTACGAAGAATTTTTGGTCTTCCACACAACGAGCTAAACTTCCTTTCGCACTTAACCAACAGTAAGAAAACAACAGAAAGGTCACTTTGGCGATAACTGCGCGATCGAATAACACAATACAAATGGTCAATAAACGGGCAACGAAAGGTGGACGCAAGAACCTTCTCCTTCCGCTGCTGTTGGAAAACTCATGGTGCACGCTCGACGCTGCCACGACTACCCAACCCCCACCACCGCGATGGAAGTTAATCGTGGTGGAGAAACCCCTCGTGTCGTATCTAACTGTACGGGGTGATCTAAGGAAGGGATCGAAGGTTGTAGAACACGAACGTCCTGACGAACTCGAAGAAACTTGTGATTCCAGTGAATATTCATAAAGAATTTCAGACACCTAATTATCAATTCTTAATAAAAAGTGGACCACCACTTTTTGAAGCTCCACAACATTACTGTAATTATTGGAATGAAGCAGTAGTGACTTTGGAAAATTGCAATAACGACAAGAGAATTCTCAGTGCGTCAATTTTCCGCAATAAAAAAAGTTAGTACTTAGATAAATTAATGCAAAATGAAATTTCAAAAAATTTTCATGAAGTTAGTAGCCACTGTCGAAGGTCTGTGAAGTTGGCACCCCATAGAATAAATTTTTGTTAAATAAAAATAGTGTTCTATTCGTCCACATTTATCCGACTAAAGTTTTCGTTTATCCACCCCTCAAAAAATATTTATAACCAAATTCATTTTTCAGTGATTTTTAAGTGGAATATGATTGTTCACGTTTGTCCACCCACAATTTTCATTTGCCAATGAAAAATGGTTATGGATGTGCCGATGACAATTTTTTAAATTTGGTCACCTTTTTTTAGAGATTCGAAATGAAGACAAAGTACCCTTCGTTCTCCTCGATTTTGGTAAAATAGTAGACGATTTGCATTTAACTAAAATTTTTTAAACGTATTTTTTCTCAATGAAAAGTGAGTTTTAGAATTATCTTGTTTATCGATGGGGGAGATGAAAAGGCACGTTAGACTAAAATAGGTCACTCTAGAAAAAAATGAGTACGTTGAGTCCCACCATTGGTCCCACTTTCTCCAAAAATGACCCTCTTATAAGCGCGAAATTAAACTGTACGATGAACATTCAACCGAGGAGCATCCAGCTGAGAATGATGGCACGAGAGTGAAAACTAGTTCCACTTTCGTCTGAATTTTTCCACGGTACATCGAAGGTCGTCAGTGTTTCAGATGACTCATGGCCTTTCGAAGAGCCACAGTGAAACAAACGCTGGCATAACATTATTAGACGCTAAGGCGAAACCGTGAAAGAAGAACGAGTAAAAGTAAACCTGAATTCAACGTCGAAATAAAAATCAAATTTAAAGAAGAAAAAAAATAGCCAACCAATCCTTCACTCTTGAAACTTAAAACTCGTTTCTCAACACACCATTACGAAAACAATCGATGAAATACGGGGTCCATTTCGACCCACAATATTAAATAAGTCAAAAACTTACCTCACATTTTTTTAAAAAAATTCAAAGACAAGTTTCACACGTAAAATCGAAACTTTGACATCGACTAGATTTAAATTAAATTCGTATATATTTACCAAGTCAATTTTCAAATTTTATTTTGCGTGTGTGAAGCTAAAAAAAAATGGCACTTGTGTATTAAAATTACTGAAAACGTGGGGACTTTTTGACGAACTAACGAGAGCTTTTACATTGGATTTCAAGAATATAATATAGCGCTAGTGATATAACGGGTCAAAATGGACCCGGAGTCCGCCAGGCGAGGTATGTAATTTACATACAAGTCAAGTGAAGCTCGAAATGCATTTCTCGCGCCGAAGAGGCCGAATACCATCGGGTCCATCGGCGGTTAATTATAGTGACAAGGTTTGCGACAAAAACGGAAGATGCCTTGGCGGGAATGTCTACCGGTTTTTCGAGGAGTACCATAAAAGTGCAAAGCTCCGCGTGTGACCCGCATCTGGTTAGTGACGAAGAAAATCTGAGCACCTTTGCGAGGCCTTGTCCCGCTGCGATCGTAAACTGGACGCAATTCCCGCGGTGAATTCCTTGTGTAATCTCGAATAAAAAAGAAAGGGCCTAGCAGAGTAGGCATAGGGAAACGGCCCCAGCACCAATTTTATCATTTATGCTTGTTAAAATAATGCTCTTCGCATGAAAAACTACTATGAGTAATTCCAGACCTGCAACCCCTCCCGTAAGGGTGATATAGGGACAACAACCCCAAACTTTATAATTTTTTTTCTCGAAAACTACTTAAGATATTTGAATGCGACAAGTTGCAAATATTAGGTACTTACTAACTCTACTAAATCTATTTTTTTTCAAAATTTTGAAGTGATAATTAAGGGTGGAAATAAAGGAATCAATTATTTGAGGGTAGTTTTCGTAAACAACCCCTCGAGTGACACCAACGAAAAAAATCATGAGTAACGCCTCACTACTCAGCTATTATCCATATTTTTTTCGTTGGTGTCACTCAAGGGGTTGTTTACAAAAACTACCCTCAAATAATTGATTCCTTTATTTCCACCCTTAATTATCACTCCAAAATTTTGAAAAAAATAAATTTAGTAGAGTTAGTAACTACCTAATATTTGCAACTTGTCGCATCCAAATATCTTAAGTAGTTTTCGAGAAAAAAAATCATAAAGTTTGGGGTTGTTCACTCTGAAATTACTCATAGTAGTTTTTCATGCAAAGCGCATTATTCTAACAAGCATAAATGATAAAATTGGTGCTGGGGCCGTTTCCCTATGCTTACTCTGCTAGGCCCTTTGTCGGGGAAATGGCCCTTGTAACTTAAATATCCAAAGCTCTGGTAACTCTCCAACATAAATAAGTAATTCGAGGTGCAATGAACTTAGAAGATAATTCCTCGCCTCCAAAATAACTGACAAGTGTAAAAATTAAATTTTTTCTTTTCTTACGCAGGCGATATTAAAAATGATGGACAGTGGCGTTTCCTTTGTTAGTTACAGTATCGCAGAGTAACGGCCAATTAGGGGACGAGCTTGTGCTGTTCAATCAATTGATTAGCATAATTAGAGGAAGCATAGCGTTGAAGTTGATCGAGACGCCTTTGATCCCCTTCCAAATTACAGGTCTGCCCTGGAAAGAGCCGAGCAAACGAACTCGCTAATCAAGAAGATTCAGGGGAGATAATAACAGACGAGGAATCATCTGGGTCACGAATTGATTTCACATCTGTCGAGCGAGACGGGCAATGTAATGAATTGTTTATTAACGGCCAGCTACCGCAACTGTACAGGCAAGCGCGCGCGTCTCGCCGCCACATCGCTCGCTGGACGCTGTAATTAAAGCGCCGGCGATAACGAAGCAGAGAATACGATACGGCGGATTCTTCATCCGTCGAATATATTCTCGGCAGTTTTACGCTCGAGTGTAATTATTCCTGTACAGGGGCTTTCTAAAGTGGAGGCAGAAATTGTGCAGGGGTGTGATAGGTAATGGTGAGATTTGTGGGAGGATTTGTTATTGAAAATTAATAATAAAAAAAATTGCAACTTCTTCAAAGATTCGTAAGAACGTGATTCAAATTTCAGATGAATCGAATCGCTAGTTTCTTAGGGGTTTTACTTACAATTAGTCTCGGGGTCGAGAAGAGGCGAATGTTTGTGATTTTTTATTTAAAAGCGGAGTATTGTTTACAGAACTTTTTGTGTGGGATTTTTCGTAGGAAATAATCAGTATTTCAAATTTAAGTAGCCTCCATTTTGTTTTAGATCGATATTTCGGAAATTCCCTCCGTTAATCAGAGGATACATTAATATAGTAACGAAGTCTTTTTTGTTTTTTGATTTTAGGGAATCTGGTTCCGAATGGCAATGCTCGTCGCAAAACCAAATTATTAAAAAGGCTTCTTGGATGTCGATTGTTACTTTATTATAAATGCGAATATTTTTCCACGAAAAAATTGCCAAATGTTCTTTAAATGTTGCTCTTTTAGTGCAAAAAGTTCTGTTAAAATATATGCTTCCACTTTTTCAAAAAAAGGCCTTTTCGGGCGAATAAAATATTTCGACTTAAATAAAAATTTACAAATTTTGCTGTGTTTTTAGCCCGGAAAATAGGGTTCCTCTTTAAGGGGAAAATCAAGTATTTTTTGCTAATTAATTACAAAAAGATGAATACATATCGTGACTAGTATAAACTATAAAAAAAATCAAAGAAATCGTTGTATATTTATTTTTAAACTCAAAGTGAGTGCAAAATCAGAGACACTTTTTCTAAAACACTGTAAAATAGATATGTATAAAAAAATATATTTTTTACTCTACGCGATAGTAATAAACATTGCGCAAAAGGAAAAGTCTGTGTTTGCTTTCATCTCCTTGTAATTAATTCGCAAAGAATACTTGATTTTTTAGCGATCCGAGTGCCTAGTCTCCTCAATGGAAAGAGTGGGGTGGAAAGGAGAGAGTGGGGAGACTCCAAACTAGTAATCTCTATTCTCAGACTTCATGCTGTAGAGTCATTTGGCTAAGCACGCGAATTTAGTGACTTCACTATTGCATAACAAAACTGAACACCTCGAATTTAATAAATAAAACAGGCGTTGGAAAATATTCAAAGTCTTTCTAGCCATTCTGCATGCACATTGCATTTATACTAGTCAATCTTCAGCATTGCCACTGGCCTAGAATACACCAGTGGTTTCAATAGCCTTAAAAAAAATTTAAAAGATTTAACGCAATGTTTCTCAACCTTTTTTCCTCAAATAATCTGCGAACCCCCTTATATAAGGTATAGTAAATTTAATAAAGTAAAGAAAACACATTAAAAATAGTTATTTCAGGCTATAATTCTATCGGAATCGCTGATTCAACCTTCCACAGAATTTGTAAAGTTACGCGAATAATTAAATTTCAATCAAATTCACTCAATCTCATATATTTACAAGAACCGAGCATAGAAAACTAAACTCAGTTCATTTCATTATTAGGCTTTAATATTTTAAGAAACTATTCAATTTCTACAATAAAAAAAATTGAAAATAAAGAATTGCAAAAATAAAATTAATAAAGTGTTATTTATTATTGACGGTTATTAGTTATTTAAATGTCTGAAAGAGTTTCAATCCAAACAATACGTTAGTAAAGGAGAAACGAAGATTTCTGACTCTGATTTTAGGCGAAAACTGCCCCAATTTCCGTACAAACTCTTCAAACGACAATGACAAATCTTCCAAGCAAATCTTGTCCTTTGTGCAATCATAGTGTCCAATCTTCAAGAGCCTGTTTCAAAACCTGGGTTCTAATAAAGGGATCCCCCCCATCTCTCCGATTTTACGCCCAATGACAGATTTCCGAAGGGAACTAAGTCGATCTCCGATACTTGGTTAATGTCCCCATTTTAACTTCCATCTGATAAAACCGAGCAAGCTGTCCAGCTTCCGCGGCGTGGCCGCCGTTTCGATTCCCAAGACAAGGTGGAACACACGGGGTCTCACCTCTCTCGGTCGAGACTACCGTGAAAACGTATTGGATTTCTATTTCCTGCACGCAGGAGAACGCACGCACGCGAAGAGTGCTCGCCCCTGTTCCAGCCTCGAGAGGGAAATCATGAGAACGACACAGGATCGTTGGAAGGACGTGCTGCAAAAGGCTCCCATGGCCTTCCACGCGCATTCCCTGGGCCATTTTTAGCCCCACTAGGGTGACTGTACCTAACATCGCCAGGCAAAAGTTAAATCGCTGTCGATTGAATAATAATTGTTATTTTTGCACGCAGATCGTTTCAAAGTAAAGAGGAATTATTCATCTTTCACGTAGCACAAGTTAGAATCGTTAAAATCTACCAATTTTGCATTAGGACTCAAGAAACGCGAGACATGCAAAAATCGGGTCCTGAAAAAAGTGTACCTAATATCGCCAACTCAAGTAATATTGATTAATTCACGAATATATGAGTTTTTAAAGTCATCTCCACATGCGGCTTTATTATTTTTTGCTCTATAAATGTATTTTTAGCCATCTTTGATTTTAATTTTATTAGAAAAGTATAGAAATTTAATAATACAGATTTTTAAAATATTTTATTTTTTAGGTTCCGATGGACATTTTGGACAAATAAAATTTATTTCGGTTGTTCGGCACGTTTCGTAACCCCACTTGTAACAAACATTACATCGAAATCATTGTTCTCCCCAAGAGAACACCCAAACTGCTAAAAGACAAACACTATTTTCATTACGGAAAGTATTTGAATCGATTTCATTCCTTAAGTACATCATTAATTAGGTATTTCTAGTAGATACTCTAGCATTCACGGATTTATTAGACTTACCTTCTCCGAATGTGATGTAAAATTATGACAGTCCAATAAATTTTTAAACTGTTAAGATTCTCTAAAATCCTTCCCTTTCTGTAATTGTTGATCACATAACGTTGCAATTACAGTATGTCTTCCTACATATGTTGAAGTTCTAATTCAGTGCATAACCGATAAATTTTAGAGCTTACTTTGCGATATATAACGGGTGGCCGATATTAGATACAGTCACCCTTTAGCTACACGCCGCTCTCGTATAAAAAGTTATGCGAGATCAAAAGCACCACCAAATTTCGATCGCTTTTAAATCGGCTATGTACCCAAACAAAAATTCTGATTTCAGTGAAACTTCATCTGAATGCAGAGTATGTACACAAAGAGCAATTCTTTTTACGCAGAAATTCACTTTGAAGGGACATCAGCCCTTAAAGTTATGGCGTTTTTTCGTTTTTTAGTAAAACTCTATTTTTCGTTTTTCAGTAGAACTCTTTTTTTTCTTTTGGAAATTTTTCTTTTGGTAGTGTAATGTAGCAGAGTTTGCCAACCTTCTTTGAGTTGCAATCCTGTTTTATAATATTCGAATAACCCACAACTCGGTGAAAACAGGTGTTTCAGAAAATAATTCTAACTTAAGGGTCATTCCACGCGAAGTCGGACACTTTTCGGAGTAACGTTTCGGATTTTGGCGCAACTTGGATATGTTGTAGTCTTTAGGGGTATATAAACATATATCAAAGGATTTTTCGAAATGTCAAAAATTGTGGATGTTACAGCTCTTTGAAATATAGTGTATACTATTTTTCAAAAAATTATAACTCTAGAACTAATAAACTGATAAAAATGACCTTTTGGGTGCTTACAGTGGAGATATAAGAGTACCTAATAAAAATTATTTCACTTAATAAAAACGAATATTTGGCCATTTATTTAGCAATTGTTCTTAACAAATGCAATTTTATAGGTGAAGGCACCTTTTTAAAAATTTGGAAAAATATGAGGATAAAGCCCTGTTTCTCCCCTTTACGGACACGTTTCGAAAATCGTGGACGTTTTAAAATTGGCCAAATGAAAATTAATTGAATGTAACGCTGCGTCAAATCACACCGGCTCGACTGGCTGAGCCGTGCGGTACTCGCAGCGGCCAAGTGCTATTCTTTTACAGTTTTCTCGAATATGGTAAGTATTTGTAAAAAAATGAAGAAGGAAAACTTTTACTGTTTTTTATACACAACATAATAGGGTATCTTAATTTTTGGTGTTCGCAATATTTTCCTTGAAACGAAGGTGACCCTCAGTTTTTTAAATGGAATACTATATATTTGATTATCCAATATGAAAGCGACTGTCAAGACAAATTCAACCATATGGTATAATATGAACTTTAAGACCACACATGGTTAGGAATGAAAGAAGAAATTCAATATACTAGATAGATAGTTCGTATATTTATTTCATTCCTAACCTTGTGTGGTCTTGAAGTTCATATTATACCATATGGTTGAATTTGTCTTGACAGTCGCCTTCATATTGGATAATCAAATATATAGTATTCCATTTAAAAAACTGAGGGTCACCTTCGTTTCAAGGAAAATATTGCGAACACCAAAAATTAAGATACCCTATTATGTTGTGTATAAAAAACAGTAAAAGTTTTCCTTCTTCATTTTTTTACAAATACTTACCATATTCGAGAAAACTGTAAAAGAATAGCACTTGGCCGCTGCGAGTACCGCACGGCTCAGCCAGTCGAGCCGGTGTGATTTGACGCAGCGTTACATTCAATTAATTTTCATTTGGCCAATTTTAAAACGTCCACGATTTTCGAAACGTGTCCGTAAAGGGGAGAAACAGGGCTTTATCCTCATATTTTTCCAAATTTTTAAAAAGGTGCCTTCACCTATAAAATTGCATTTGTTAAGAACAATTGCTAAATAAATGGTCAAATATTCGTTTTTATTAAGTGAAATAATTTTTATTAGGTACTCTTATATCTCCACTGTAAGCACCCAAAAGGTCATTTTTATCAGTTTATTAGTTCTAGAGTTATAATTTTTTGAAAAATAGTATACACTATATTTCAAAGAGCTGTAACATCCACAATTTTTGACATTTCGAAAAATCCTTTGATATATGTTTATATACCCCTAAAGACTACAACATATCCAAGTTGCGCCAAAATCCGAAACGTTACTCCGAAAAGTGTCCGACTTCGCGTGGAATGACCCTTAATAATATTTAAAAAAAAAGCTGTGGCAACCCCAAGGAAAAACTTCGCGACCCACAGCTTGAGAATCACTGTGATAGAGTATAAAAAAAGCTGAGGATTATTATACTTGAAATTTTCTTCTATCTCGCACTGTCTAGAAAGTTATTTTAAAGAAACGAAGAAGCGAATTCTTCCAGGCGAAAAAACGCCCCCTTCTTCGCCCGCTGTATGAATGATTTAATAGACATTCGGGGGATGGTATTGAGAATGCAGTGGCAGTAAAAAATTGATGCCAAAACGGGCACAATGGGAACACAAATGGTTCGAAAGCGAGGGGTGGAAATATTTATGGCAAATCGATGGGGGTATCGAATAAGCTCGGCGAGACGTTCGATGTAACAAGATACGAAACCGTAGTTTACCCGATCTGTTTGAAATTTTCTCGCGGTGGGATTTCACGTGTGCACGTGGAGAAAGTTTTCCACCGGAGGATAATGCGTTAGATGCAAGATTCCGGTTATTCACTTAATTGTACTTGTCGCTTTCACACTTCTCGGCTGCGTTAACAACTTCTTCCTCGCGTACGCGTGGCGATTGTCCCCTGGACCGTTCCAACACCGTTTTGGTGCCATTTATTCCTTCGTTATCAGCCTTCGTAGCCAATTAGCTGGTCTGAATCATTGTTCGAGCGAAAAACAGGAAATTATTCTACTTGTTTCGTACGAGTATACCTACCAATCATTTAAAAATTATCTTTGAGCCGCACCATTCGAGGAATCATTTTTCACAGAATTACTTGTTCGGGCAGCCTCAAACCCTTATTTTAAATTGGAGTAAACGATTAATGGTTCTCTTTTTGCTTCAAGGAGTAACAAACATCTAGGACTAGAAAAACTACTTAGGGTGATAACTACTTTGACGATTTTTTAATTTAAAAAACTTGATATGCATCTTAAAATACATTATTTAATGGAACATTGGCTGAATTTAATTCGAAAATTAAGAAGATTGAATATGTAATATGGATATGCGAAATATGTAATAGGGTAAACTCGGGTACATTGGTGATACAGGTTATTCGGTGATACTTTTTCATTCATCTGTAACGCGAAAAAGGCTAACAGATAGCCTTGATATTCTAGTTTGTGTTTTGGTAAAATAATTAGTCAATGGAAGTTAGTGTGATAGAGTGAGAGAGAATTTTGTCCCAGCAGCGCATTATTCGTGAAATTTTTCGCGCTAGTTGCGGACGATCGCTTTTTTATGTATTATATGTGCTTTAGAAGATAAATGGAAAGTTCGAGGTACATGTAAGTGATGGTAAAAGGACACTTTAACAAGTCTTAATCTTGAAATGATCATACAATAAGGTAGAAACCATGCTTCCTTACCATGAAACGATTGATTATACACAAAATAACAACAATATAAAATAATATAAAATAATTTAAAATAATTTAAAATAATTTAAAATAATTTAGAATAATTTAAAGTAATTTAAAGTAATTTAAAATAATTTAAAATAATTTAAAATAATTTAAAATAATTTAAAGTAATTTAAAATAATTTAAAATAATTTAAAATAATATAAATAATTTAAAATAATTTAAAATAATTTAAAATAATTTAAAATAATTTAAAATAATTTAAAATAATTTAAAACAATTTAAAACCATTTAAAACAATTTACAATAATTTAAAGTAATTTAAAGTAATTTAAAGTAATTTAAAATAATTTAAAATGATTTAAAATGATTTAAAATGATTTAAAATGATTTAAAATGATTTAATATGATTTAAAATGATTTAAAATGATTTAAAATGATTTAAAATAATTTAAAATAGTTTAAAATAATATAAACTAATGTAAAATAATATAAAAAAAGTAGCTGATGGCCATATCGCAGGCTAGCGAGAAGTATCACCGAATTACCAGAGTACTATCACCGAATAACTAGAGTATGTCATGACAACGTAATTTTGTATATTTTCAATTAGATATAATTATTAAATTACTGTTAACCTATCATTTGTTTCTCTGATGTCTGGCCTACCATTATATCCTAGACTCAGTTTCAGAATATGTAAATATTAGCAGTTATTCGAGAAATTCTAAGACTATCACCAATTTACCCGAGTTTACCCTATAGATTTATCCGAAACAAAAAATTTATCTTAAAATACATAAAAGAATCTAGTTAGCAGACCGATTTTGTTGAAATTTGGAACAGAGGTTTGTGATAGTATTATTGAGTTGTCTTTAAACATCATAGTTCATTTTGTAGCAATTAAGAAAGTTGTTGATTGCTGCCATTTAGTGAAAAATTAGATTCTGTGGCAAAAACTAAATACCTAGTTCTCGAGAAACATTGGTTATCATTTTTAAAAAATACCATTCTGAAAGAAAACGCTATTAAATATTCAATCCTCCTACTTCCCGAATTAAATATACACAATTGTTACATTAAACTATGTATTCTAAGATGCATATAAAGATTTCTAAATTAAAAAATATTTTCAATGAAAAAATAATTATCAAAGTTCCCTTAGTTTTTCTAGTCCTACGTGTATGTAGCCCCTTAAGTATTTTAAATATTGAATTAAATAAATTTAGCAAAACAGAGTGTGTGATAAGTCACAAAATAATTCAAAAAGGTAATCAAATTTTTGTCTTCCCAATTTTAATTTTCCCCATCGTTCCCCCAAAAGAATTCCAAATACAACCCAAAGAAACACAGCTCCAATCTACTACAAATTATACTCTAAATAAATCTCGCGCTCCGCGTTTGAAACCCAACTCCAACCAGTGGACAAGATGATTGCTTAACCAGAAGCCACCCAGTTGTCGCAGACTTTGTATCGTTTACCTCCTCTCTTTGTTTCGAAGATGGAATAAGGTTACTCCTTTCAAATGATTTTCGAAGTAGCTTTATTACCCAGCAAATTGTGCACTGAGCGCGTGCTAATTACAATATCGCTGCTTTCTACGTAGGGAATTCACTCCCGGGATCCCGCGATCCCGGCTGTTTTTTGGACTCCAAAAGTCCCGGGATTTGATATAACTAATCCCGAGAATTTCGGGATTTTTTAAAAATGTGAATTACTTTATGAACACCTAAAAAATATAAAAATAAACAGAGTCATTTCATAATAATAAGAACAATAATAATAATGATTTATTTAAATAATAATATTAAGTCACGTGCAACTAACTAAACTATATTTATTTTAACAACGTTCGCATTTCCAAAAATCTACTGTTTTTATTGTTAAAAATGATTTTAGCTTACGTTCCAGACTAATGATAGAAAGTTAGTTCGTTCACTTTAAATAAAAATTTAGAATTCTAGCACATAATGAATCATTTTAATTACTGAATTTTTCTATTACCCAACCCCGAGATTAGTCCCGGGAACCCGAGACAGACTTTAAGAAGTCCCGCAATCCCGGGATAGTAAATAACGACCGGGATCGAATTCCCTAATTTCTAAGCGATGACAAGCCAGAAGCAGCTTCGAGAGGCTGAAATTGTACACGAGCCGAAGGAAGGAACGCGGTTCGGGGAGAATAATACGAGGGAACGGAGGCGTAGCGACGTCTGCATTGCCCCGTGGTCCATAACTGAAACCAGTCTAGACGGCAGGAAAAAAACAGGTGGATACGTTAGCTGGACATGCCTCTCGAGAGAGGATCCCTGTTGGTTTTCTTCCGCGGTTGGATGAATGAGGAGGAAAAAGTATCCTGGATCCCGCCGCCCGTCTAAGAATAGCGGCGTTAAACATTTCTTTTTCTACGCGCGGCCGCTCGAGGATCGATCCGAGTCCTTTACACGTGTAAAAATATATCTATTTTAGAGGCCTACGTGCCGTTAAATGGCACTTTCGGGGGGAGAGATGCACCGGGCGGGGAAAAAGTACGCGGCGCATGTGGACCGCACGTTTTGGGTTCGTGGTAGGGTTTCCAGCCGTGTATCGACGTGCGTTACGAAAATTAGCACATTTCAGTTAACTTAGAAAGAGCAGCACATTTTAGTCTATCGCGAGAAAAAGCGCGTTACAATGTTTCTGCTGATAACAAGCATGTTTCGAATATGGGGAGTCGTGCAGTACCGACCACAGCTAGTTCTCGGTTCTTCGACCAGGTATTAGCATTTTTTTTTTAATTAACCAATGAAAATGACAATTCTCTGTAAGCCATTTCGGGGCCATATTTTTTATTCCATCACTCTCGATGTTCCGAGAAATTAAAAATATACGTTGGTATTCGGTAGGTTAAAAGGTATATTTTAAAGCTGATATTTTGTTTCTCGTGTAAGTAAACGATTTTGTCCTATTATGTATACTATCTCTAGACTATTAAGTTTAATAAAACGTCCTAGTTTTGCAATATTTCGTAACGCACGTCGATATAGTATTGTACTATATTTTTGTCTAGTGTACTATATACTGGTAGGAAAATATATAGTACGCGAGAATACTATATTTCCGAGAAATCGGTATATTTCTACAATTTTTACTTATTTCTTTATTTTATGGCAACGTCAAAAGTTTAATTTGCGAAATTAAACTTTAACAGGGAGGATGTTTTCTGTAATGAATATGAAGTGGCGGGAAGAGAGAAACAGAGCCACTCTATCTATCATAAAAAATGTTGATTTGGACATTCAGGGAAATCAAACCTTTAAGATATTTGTTGTAGATAATTGATTAATTAATTATGCAAAATTCACAAAAAATATTACATTTATTTTAATGTTGTACCACTTTCCTCTGAAAAGTACTATATTTTTCACGGCGTACTATATTTTTTATCACATTTGGACGTAAAGTTCTATATTTTCCTGAAAAAATGGCAACCCTTGGTGGCGACCATAGTTGAGAATTATTCGAATAAATTTTGGTTCGAATTTTTTATTCTAATAAATTTTGGTTCCAATTTTTTATTCTAATAAATTTTGGTTCCAATTTTTTATTCTAATAAATTTGGTTCGATTTTTTTATTCTAATAAATGTTGGTTCCAATTTTTTATTCTAATAAATTTGGTTTCAATTTTTTATTCTAATCAAATGTTGGTTCAAATTTTTTATTCTAATAAATTTTGGTTCGAATTTATCTTTATTCAAATGATCTCGAATACGAATTGCGATTAAAATAAAATTATTCAAGAGTAACGAATATTTTTCTTCGAATAAATTCGAATAAAATTTGCAAATAAAACAGTTTTATTCGAATGAAAAACTCTTCGTCATTCTGGAGTAACTTCATTTTGTTCGCAATTATTATTTGAGATCAGCCGAATAAAAATTTATTCGTTATTCTCAAACATCTAACTTCATTTCATTCGAAATTTCAAGTCGAAGATTATTCGAATAAATGACAAAAAAAATTCAACATCAATCATATGTCAAACATTTCAACTTCTCAATTTTATTCATCAATGAAAACTGATAAATGTACACATTTTTATATTTTGTACGCTGCGGGTACTTTTGATTGCAGAAACCTGCTAAGCTATATAGATTGAATTCCTTTATCGATGTATAGGACGAGCTTCTCAAATGTTTTCACCCACGAGACTCTTTAGTGCAACGAGCGAATAGCAACCAGCAGCAGTTGATACGATACTGCAAAAGCAATAATAGCGATCAGATGTTATAATGGTAATGTACATAGGTGGACGTAAGGGTACCAGTAATAGCAATGACTGCAGCGATTGGAATAACAGTACAGAGGATAATAACAATAGTAATAGAAATAACGACATTGCTACCAGCAGCGATGTCGGTAGAAATAATAATAATTCGAACGTTGCGCAGGTTGCTTCGGAAGTGTAGGTACGAATTTAATTGGGTAATGGAGGTCATAGAAACTTCGATAAAGAAAAAGGTCTGAATAAACTAATTGTTCTTAAAATTTATGAAGTTGCAGTGAAGAAGCTTTCAGACTCGACTGGTCCCGAAAAATTAAATAAATCATGATACTAGCGCGTAAAGTTGACAAGGGGCACAAAATGGTACCTACTTTCATTGTTGCCATTTTTTAAAATAAAATTTTAAATGAAATATTACAAGTTGCACTATAAATATTTTAAGCTACTCATAAAAAAAGTGAAATAAATCTATTGTAAATAAATGGCGCAATTTGGCAAGTTCGCCCAGGGCCCAAAAAAGGCTCAAGCCGGGCCTGCCTGAATTTGAATAAGCATAGCATTATTCCGACGTACACTTTACGCGGTAAACACAATTGCGTTGGCAGAATGTGTATGCTCGCAAATAGACACTGCCATAGTATTGACTTTTTCGCTACTTCCTTATCTAAGTTTAGAAATTCAGTTCTGCGTATTCTGGATGATTTAGTTGCAACATTTATAATTGTCATTTCATCTCTTTCTTTCGTTTTCCTAACTATTTGTGTGCTTCAATCTTCGCATTAATATTATCTTATTTGTCCATCGTTTATTCGTGATGTTTCATTTTACTACAATGTACCAAAGGGTTATTACCCGTAATAATAAATAAACAGATGAAAATAAATTTTGAAGTATTAATTTCTCGACACCTGTACACTGATATTTTCACACACAGAAAACAGGAAAGAACACACGGTTCTACTTAATTAATAATACAGTAGCAGAAGCCAGAAGAAACCACCGCCATAAATACAGGACTTTCCAACCACCATACATTAATTTTCCATCTCAGTCCCTGCTATCGCCCCGCATACATCAAACTGAACGAACCTTACTATATAACACCCTGACTACCACAGCAGAATTTAAGACTCCCCACAGGATCTCGAAACCTAACCAAAATAATAAATTACAATATTCAACTCTACCAAAATCCAAGTTACTATATAGTTTCTAAATTCTTCACAATTTCATCCGCCATTTCCCAACGAACGCAGTAATAAAAGATCCAAATATCGAGGGGAAGGGTAGGTCACTCCCCTCGCGACCAAAAAACATACCCAATCTGAAAATTCTGATTTTAATGAAACTTTGTGCGAATGTAAAGCGTATTGGAGTATGCAAATTGCAATTTTTGTTTCCCGGGAAAATTCACTCCGAAGGGGTGAAATCACCCCTCAAAAGTTATCACGTTGCTTCCTTTTTTTAATATAATTTCGCAACGGTGCTACACAAAAATCAAAAAAGAAAACCTTAAATCTAAGGATTATTCAGTTTTCTGTACTCCCTCAGAGTGTTTCCCAAAATTTTTTGAGTCGCGATCCCCTGTTATAATATTCAAATAACCTGAAACCTCCCGCCTCCCCATATAAGGTCAAATAAATTTAATAAGCTAAAGAAAAAACATTAAAAATTGGTATTTCAAAATATAATTCTAAGTTAATAATATTTAAAAAAAACCGTGGCGACCCCTCAGAAAACACTTCGGGACCCGCAGGTTGAGAATCACTGCTCTATCGCGACAAAGTTCTACTAAAAAAACCGAAAAAACTCGATAACTTTAAAGCAGAGATGGGCAAACAATTATTTAAAATTACGAAATTTTTATAATAAATTTTTTAATTTCGTACACAAATTTTTATTTCGAGTAATTTTTTAGCCATCCCTGCTTTAAAGGCCGCCAGAATAAATATCAGCAGAAAATAAAATCCCTCCTCGCCTACTCCAATATTCTCTACACCCACACAAAATTTCATTAAAATCAGAATTTTCGAATTGTCGAAACTCCCTCGTTAACCGAACCACTTGCTCGATCCCCATTACCGATCCAAACGGCCGCCCTTCGATTTCGTGGCCACGCAGTTCTATAAATTGCGGGCGAGGGGCGGTTGGAGGGGGGAGCTGGCGGAAATAGAAATATCGCGGTGTTTTAAGGAAAGGAACCGTCGGCCGCGGGAATAAATTCCGCACAAAGTCATAAAGGGTGTACCGTGTCCGTGCAGTTATATTCTTGGAATACGATTTTGGCATAAGACGGCCATAAAACGGCGCGGGCCCCGACTGTCTAGACTCGAGGCTTGCCGCGTGAATAGTGCATACGTGCTTCTTCGATCGATCTTACTGTGTACGGGGTCCGATAAACTCCGCTTTTCACCGCGGCGACATCCGCGAATGGACAGGTCAACGGCCGCGGACGCATAATTGAGAAACGCTCGGTTAATAATTACCGGCCGATCTGGCAATGGGGATTGGGAAGAAACATGCCATTTGTAACGCTCCGCTGCCAGCTTTTATTCTAGCCGGGCTAATTTAGCGCGCTGCACGCGGGCACACTTGCCCGTGCGCAAGATTTTTCTAGCCGTTTTCTAATTGGCCACTGCCCCGTGCGATCTGCCGCTGTTGCAGAGTTGCTTGCAATCACTGTCACTCTGTCGCTGCTCAGTTCACATATTTTTAGCTTTTGGTAAACTTGTGGAGTGCTACTGTTGTTGTGTTGTTTATAAGATTAATGGTGAGTGAAAAATTAGTGAATGTAGGATGCTGATTCTTTAGTGGGAAATGGAAACTGACTTTGTGGGAATAATTGTAGCAGAAATTGAAGTGCAGTGTTGTTTGTAATCTTTTTAGTTGGGATGGTGATAATCGAAATTGTGAGAAATGGAAAAATAGTAGAAAAGAAATGGTTGGTAGAAATATTAGTATTAAGTACCTCGAAAATTTGGATATTGTTATATTTTTGTTTGCATTTTGTTTAACTGCGAGATTTATGCATAAATTTTGTTGACCTCAGTTCTTAAATCAAGATATTCCACTTACAAAACAGAACCGGCGCTTCAAGTTTCGAGAATTTCGAGTTGCAAAAGTTTCGAGAATTTGAAAATTTGAGTTCTAACCCATCCGTACTATTTGCAATCTGCATCGATATTATAGGTCACCGATGCTCGATATGGTGTGCCAAAAAGGTTTGTTGTCAGGAATATCAGTGAACTTGTATTTATATTTAATAATGTTATGTCATTGTTGTTCTTACTTTGATGCAAGCAAATGTATCATGCGCGTTGGGGGAAATTTATTAATATAGCCGGTTATTTCAGCGCCGCGTCCGTCAACCTTGCTTCGTTTATTTACTATATTCGACTATTTTTAACTGCGCGTTACAGCACCCTCCGCTCGGTATATGAACCACCGCCCGTTTCGTTCGTTGATCGTGGAAATTAGTGAAAAGACCAAAAGGGATACGTGACCGCTCGGTTAACGTTCAAAAGCAAAGGCAATAATTAAACCAGCATTCGAGTAATGAGACACCCTATAGTGCATTGACCTTGTGCAATTTTGTGGTAGATATTTTGCAACAATTTCACAAAATATAAATGACGGAATTGAAACTGATAATACGGAAATCGAAGCGATACTCTGTTATACAAATTTAATTATAAGATCCACTTACACAATTAATTATTACCATTGGATTACGATTTGCTAAAGTGATAGCGACAATAATTTTGCAGATAATATTCCACAATAATAATCAAATGAATGATAATATAAAATCAATTTAAATATCCCCGGAGTAAATGAGCGACCATTGGAATCGTAAATTCGACAAATAAAACTATAAAGGGACAAATCCATAGAACCGTTATTTCCAAACAGGTAGAAACGTCCTACGAGTCCGCCCGTTCGACTTTTGTTATGGTCAGTTCTTTGTGCCGGGCTCTGCGGGGACACTTTCCAAACATCATATTTCGTAGGCAAAACGTTTTTGCCCGCTGGGAATTCAATTACGCGCAAGACAATGAATCAATTTCAAAGGTCAACAGTAGAACAACCTGTAAGAGAATGTTTGAAAGGGAGTAAACACGTCCCGGAATCCATCGTTTATTATTGAAACCCATTAACCCACCACGAAGGCCTGAAAAACTTGCTCGCGCTGAATGAAAACCCAACGTTCGAAATTTGAATATTCCTGAACGGCGCTAGGCAGGCCGATATAATGAGATCGTTACGAGTAAACTAGATAATTAACGACTATTAATTACACGCTTCCGAGCCTAATACTTCGACACACGTAAGTTGCTGGCGATTAAAAAATTACTCAGCATAAAAATACACCTCTGCTTAAAGTTCCAAGCTATTCCGTTATAAATTACGCGAATTTCCCCAAAAAATGTCACACGACGCGAATAGAACTATGCGCGTTACTCGTATAGCCCTTTCCCCTTACTGTTTACTCCGTGCTTTTACTCCGATACCTGTCTCGAACAGATCACATTCGAAATTACACCAGAACCGTCGCTCCGTTAATAGCCGATATCTGTCGTATCGACGCTCGAGGAAAAATCAGTCGCTTTGCGATTTGAAAATGCGCTTACCCTACGGACATCCGCCACGAGGATTTCCCGAGTCACCGACCTACGTTACACTGGATCATCTTCGGCCTGGAACAGCGAGAAACCGTTTTTTCCTTTCACACGCGACACGGGACCCCACTCGGACGGGAACACAATTCTCGGGACGAATTTCTTGCCGGCCACGCGAAAGGGAAATTCGTGTGTAAAAATAACACTGGCAATAGACCGAGAGGCGCACAGAGAAAGGAGATCTGCCTCCTACCGTTGTCGTTCGAAAACTCATGGTGCCAGCCTGATGCGGTCGTGTGCTTCTCCCTCCCCACTCCGGCGGAGTTAATCGTGGTGGAGAAACCCCTCGTGTTGTTCGCATTTCGAGCTCGGCTCTGCCTCTGCACACGGATACACGTGTATACGTACACCGACGCTCAAAACTTGGGTACACGTGTCAAGTAGGAAAGACGTTCTTAAATTTCACGCCCGCGAGGTGGGATCGATACTTCCCCCCTGTATCGCGTTTTCGAATTTATACCTGCGCCTGAGTGGTAAAAATATGTATATCTATATTTATGATAAGATGAGATTGATAAAAATCCTTGACTTTTATATTAAATATTTCCCACTATTTTTGTGACCTTAAGTAATTTTTGAAAATCAGGTATGCTAATGTATTTATGGCATTGGTGTTAGATATTATTCTTCGTTTGTTTCCTTTGTCTAGCATTTAGTTTAAGCTCCACATAAAATCTGAGTATTACTACGTCCAGTGGCGTCGAGAGCCAACGCCGGGCCCGGGGAAAAGATTCTTACCGGGCTCCCAAAATTATTTATATAAAATATCAAAAGAATTGTAAATCAATATCAGCCTAGAAATCGGACTATAAATTACACATAATACCATTTAAAAATTACAAACTTCAAATTAAGAATTAAAAAATGATGAATTGAAATTGTATTGTACATAAATATTTTTTTTTTAAAAAAATCGTGTGAATCATCGCCTGAGCGACTCGGCGAAGATGAAACGAGACCGCGCGATCGAACGTGAAATATTCACTGCGGCATATTAAAAAATTATTTTAAAAAAATAGAAATTTTATTAAAATAAAGAATATATTGGACCGCGCCCGGGCCCCTCAGAACCACGGGTCCGGGGAATTCTACCCCTCCTCCCCCCTCGCTCTCGATGGGCCTGACTACGTCTGCAACTTTTGATGGGTAGTGCATGCAGGTGCAGAAATCAACGTTATCGTGATATATTCGCGAACTGTGCATACAAACGGAGCTGGTGCGCTAAATTTTTTTAAAGAAAATCTGCCTTCGTTGCACGGTAAATAAATAAACGCACAGTGGTTTAATTGCTGCCACTGAACGCGCAACGTCGCCATCACTGAACGTGATATTTAATCGCGAGTATCATGCAAGGTATCGATATCGATGCAAACATCGATATGGAGCAAAAATGTCCTCCGCTTGAAATAACCTCAATTTAAATGCATCACATGATCTGCAGATGCGATGCATTGAATAATCAAACAGGTAAAAATATTTGTATTTACTTCTTTTTCTACCTAAATCGATATCAACCAAAAACAAGGCTTCGTGCTTCCGTGTACTTTAAATACACACTAAAAATTTCACTACATCTCTCCACCTGACTCTTCATATTTTTCTAAATATTTAACACTACCATTCCCCTTCTTTTTCGTTAATCAAGATTTCTCAAACGAACCAATTAACAGCGACAAATTTTCTCATAGAATTGAGATCTAACCTACAGGAGTTTTGCGCGGGAAAGTGCACAACAATGGCTCGCGTCAGTTTCTATGAAACTTGTATCGATTTCGTTCTCGATATAAGTAACACGTTAAATTTAGAGCGACTTGCAGATATCGTTAAGGATCGTTGAAGCACGCTATGCAGGGTTATCAAAAAATTCACGGAGGTTATTGCTGAGCCGGCAAGGAGTCGAGATTATACGATAAGGCGTATATACACGACGTATATAAAGCGCACCCTATTGCGTTACTCGGGCGTACATGCACAGTACTGCAACTGCGCCGGTTATCTATATAATTCGATCTAAGTAATCGCGATTTCATTCTGTTTCCCTCGGATAGAATCGAGTCTGTCCAGCGTAGTTAAGAGAGACCAGTTACTATAATAAATCAAATCCTTCGCGAATCCATCCTAACCCCACGCAAGTGACAATCAAAAAATTTATTTTCGATTCACTCCTAAGATATCGGTATAATTTAATTCGAAGCAATTGTGTACTTCGTTTAAAAACGAAATGGTGGAATGTTAATATAATTACACGATACTGTGATACACGTATGTACGAAATGATTCTTGAGGTGACGTACGATTTCGCGTCTCCCGTCATGCCTGCCTTTCTTTCGCAATGAAAAGGACCTTTATATCGCTCCCCCACCCTTCGGGCACCCTCGCTGCCCTTCGATACACGCGACTTGTTCTACACCACACACTTCCATGAATAAGTAACACGACAGACGAGGAGACTCTATTAGAATAGTAGGCGGGACCTTAGGGCGCCTCACGCAACACTTCTGCGCACACACTTGCCTGCTTGCAGTATTAAAATCTGCCAACAGGAAGCGTATACGAGAACTGCGAATCGTTTGCAGACGAATTGCAGCCGATTAAATGGAAGTAATTCTGCTCGTTATTAAACGCTGATCTCGTCTCCGAAAATATTCCCTTCGGCGAAAAATAAATTAATAATTAGAGTTTTTCATATTTTGAATTTTGATTTTCTTGTTTTTTTTTGTTGAAAATAATTTCCTTGCGATTTTTAGTATATGTTTGAATATTTGTAAAAAATGGATGAAACTAAAAATTGGTGAGTAAATATAATTTGTTAGAACGTAATGAAGCGTTAAAACCGATGCTCCTACGGCGAACTTCCGGTTTCCTGGATCATGCGACACACGTAGAGGAAGCTTTTTAACATTCCCCTAGCTCCGTAAGCAATAGCACATGTATTTAATGATGCTGAGTATAAACGCGTGATTAAACTTATCAATTCATTTATCGACTTACATCGATGCCGGAATTGCATGAAATTTATTGATCCTTACAGTATAACGATGCGTAGATACATAGAAAAATGAAAGCGAGGGGCAAGCGGAAGTAATGGCAATTGTACGCCCATGAAAGTTCTTGGAATGAGGACAAAAGAAAACGGAAGAATAATTTTCAATTAGTCATTATTATATAAAATTATTAATAGCCTCATAAACTGATCTTAAACATTGCAGCATATGTGGTTTAATTATTTATAGTTGATTCCTTGTGCAAAAATAAATCAAAAGTGTAGAATAAAGTTTTTGTATGTAAGATTTCATTTACGAGAAAATCAATTTTAAAAATCCATCGAGCATGCTTTAAATTCGTTCCATTTTCAAATCGATCTTCTCGAGAACAACGCCCCCTTCTAACGAAGTTATTGTACAATTTCGATTTATTTCTGCGCAAGGATTCATTTTATTTGGGGATATGCCATATTCCCTAACAAATTCTATTAATTTGCAAACTCAATTTTGTCGAAAACTTATTTCTAAAACTTTACATTTTCGATTTGTTTTTACGCAAAAAAAGGCTCACGCTCGGTTATACCGGTGCTCTTCCCCTTCCAAGAGAAGAGAATTAAGGAAACCCCTAATAACAAATAACTAGTAAAATATTAATTTTACGCGAATAAAATGTGCGCGAAAGAAGTTAACGATCCCCAAGCTTACAGTCATTAATGTCTCTTAAATAAATAAATAAATCACTCACTATCAAAGAAACAACAACCGTTCTTTAAAATCTGGCGTGACTCTAGCCACTTCCGGTTCCGCGACGCTGCGATCTCTAATTTAGCGCTAGCAGCACATCCGGCCACGTTAAAATAGCTTGTTTAGATGAAATTTCGGCCAGGCGGTTTTACCCAATAATTAAATACTGCAATTTGCAAATTGGTTCGCACTTAAATGTACGCAGGATAGCGTATAACTTGCAAGGTGCAAAGGACACAACAAGCAATGGATTACTGGTCGATTTGTTTGCTGTTGATCTCGCTGTTCGGTACGATACTACGAACTGGTGGCGTCGAGCTAACCTTCGAACTTCCCGACAATGCGAAACAGTGTTTCTTTCAAGAGATCGAGAAGAATGCCACCGCGATGCTCGAATTTCAGGTTTGTAAATCGTGTATCCTCTAACACAACGCTCATTTCATCAACGTGGACTTACAAAACACTATTTATCAATTACTTAAACTCGTCATAACGTAAAACCATTGGCCACGTTCGCACTTTTCGAAGCTTCGTCATCGAAAATTAAATATGCCGAAAACTCCCTCGAAAATTAAATACCCCGAAAACTCCCTCGAAAATTAAATACCCTGAAAACTCCCTCGAAAATTAAATACCCCGAAAACTCCCTCGAAAATTAAATACCCCGAAAACTCCCTCGAAAATTAAATATCTCGAAAACTCCCTCAAAAATCAAATTACCGAAAACTCCCTCGATTTAAAACCTTAAATAAATATTCCCCAGGTCGTCACGGGCGGACAATACGACGTGGACGTCACTCTGGAAGCCCCGAACAAACAGATCATCTATAGGCAGATAAAAATGCAATTCGACTCGCACCAGTTTACAGCACCGCTATCAGGAGCGTACCAAGCTTGTTTCAGCAACGAGTTCTCCACGTTCTCGCACAAGCTCGTCTACATGGATTTCCGAGTGGGCGAGCAGCTACCGCTCGCCGGTCTCGGCGAGCACGTGACCGTCATGACTCAGGTGACTGCGTAGGAGACGACGCATACGCGCGTTCAACGTACATCTCGAGAATAAGAGTGATTCTTTTCAGATGGAGTCTTCTGCGGACGAGGTGCACAAGAACCTGAACAAAATCCTAGACTATCAAACTCACCATCGGTTAAGAGAAGCGCAGGGCCGCAAGCGCGCGGAAGATCTGAACGAACGCGTGCTCGTGTGGTCTATCACGGAGACGCTGGCGATTCTAATGATTTCCGTGGGTCAAGTGTTCGTCTTGAAGACCTTCTTCACAGAAAGGAAGCCATAACGCATCCGTTAGTGCACTTCGAAATGGACGATGTTCCCTTTGCCTGCGAGAAAGCAACTCGTCCGTCTGAACGAAGCGGAGACAGTGTCGTATTGAACGAATTCTAACTATCAGCCACGATGCTCTTTGGGGCTGTAAGATTCTGGGCGTCGTGGGGGGGGGGGGGCAACTTGGCAGAAAGACGGAGGATAGTAAGAGAAACTCAGTTTCCATGTGTATGAAGAATGTTGTGTATGCGCGTTAATGTGTGTATCATTTGAATATTAAGTTATACCGAAGATAGGACTTTTGAATATGGGTACCTGGACTGTTAAGTCCTTTCTCGTGGTAAACTCTTAAGTTGTAATTATACTTCAGGACTGACAGCGTACCAGAAGCTGACGGGAAAACCATATTTCCTACTTGGAATGTGTAACATAATAAATTAAAATAATTGCGCATTTGATCGTTACTTTCTGTGACTTCATTGTCCTTCTATCCATTCGAATGTAAAATTTGGAAAATTACTATTAAACTGCTTGCTAAGTAAAAAAGGGGCCTAGCTTTTTATCCCTGGGTTGAGAAAATAATGGAGAAACGTACTTAAAGTGTTTTAAACGCAATGGGGTATTATTATTTAGGCAGGTGGTATAATTATATTCAGTATAGAGCTCTGAAACCAACTGGGATTCCCCCTCTAATAAATCGAAAGGAGTTCGATTTAATTCGATTAATTAATTAATATTCTTACTATGAATTGGTATTACTGTAAAAATAAATTTAACGTAATATTGAAATTTATATAAATTCTAAAACTGAATATCTCTCAATTACTGAAAAGATGATTAAAAATAAATTTAGATAGCCCCTGATATTGAATAATTAGAATTCGAAGCCACACTTATTTTCGCACCTTTCGCGGGTTTTTGACTTTCAACAAATCTGGGATACTTATTCAAGTCTCTACTTTAATATACAATCGTTCTTTCACTCAAATATATAAAGGATTAATTAGGAAAAATAAAAATTCCCAAGGAATTTTAAGAAAAGAGGCAATTTGCTAAAGCCATAAACGACCCAGTGTGCTCACGGCGCGCTAATAGGTAATTTATACGCAATCTAGTTCTCAAATTTTACTTTAACTATCAGTTATTCCACATTATTTTCCAAATTTAGATGACTGCATCGCAATTATTGTTAACTATATAGCTTAAAGTACCCGGCGTTGCCCGAGTAAAATTTTGATCGCCACAGCCTGTCAAGGGGGTGAAATAAGGGCGAAGGGGAGGGATGTCCATATTTCATGGTAGCCTATATATTCCACAGAGTTTAAACAGTAATTACGCAATATTTGGTCCAGATCGGTTAAGAAAATCGGGATAAAAAGTATCCTATATGTTATTCCCGGTTCTAGGCTACGTGTTTACAACATTTCAGAAAGATCCGTTGCGTGATTGCGACACTTTCGCATTTATTATATTAGTTGAATACGTATTCCTGCGAATTTGGAATACGTGGCATGTAAATAGTTACGTTCGTGTGACGTTCGACGGCAGTAGATTTAAATCCCGTCTCACCGGAAATGCGTAAGTACGTGTCTCTAAGACAGCCGGTGTTTTAACCCGGCCTCTATATTCACATCCGTTCGTTTCAAAATTCGCGAGGATACAAAGACGGGACAGCTGTTGTAACCTTCTAGGAGCGTAAGGTATCTGTGAAATATAAGAAGGCTAGGATAAAATTTCAGAAGCAACATTTGAATCATGGAGGTAAATTTAGAATTCCCCGAAATATTCGAAATTAACTTAACGACCACTATTACCATTATTGTTATACTTACAGTTTATTAGTTTATCAGTTGAAGGGTCGAACGCAATATGGGGATTAACGCTCGAAAGTGGGAAAAAATTATTGTCCAAACACTAACAAAGATTGGGAAATTAAATATTGCTAAACTGTATTTTAACAAATATAATATTACAAAGCTCCTCGCGAAACACATTTTTTCTATTTACAGTTTGCTTATCCAGCCGTTACTATTCGAGCTAAGAAATATAAACAAACACTTTTTCATCGTCCAAGGTCGATATTTCTTCAAACATAAATTGCGATAACTCGAGTAAATATTAACAGATCGTTATGAGATTCAAATCGTAACTGCAGAAAACTCTAGCAAAGCTATGAAGTATACGCATAAAACCCTTACGTTGGATAAACAAACTGTAAACAGACAAAATGTGTGCTGTGACTGTATTTTTTAAAATACAGTTTAACGATATTTAATTTTCCCATCTTTTTTAGCGTTTGGATAATAATTTTTCCCATTTTCGAATCCTAGTCCCCTTACTGCATCCGAGTCTTCAATTATTACTTTACATTGGTATTAAGGTAATATCTTCTTTAGGAACAAAATATCCCCATCGACGTGAATACAGGAAAGTTATTGGAATGGTTAATTAGCAGACGGCATTGTAACAAAGACTGGCATTCAAAAATTCTGATAATCAGAGAAAAGATTAACAGTGCGATACAGGACATGCCTGTCCACGACGGCATTGCGAAACTTTTATCCGGAGCGCGTAAGTCGGATCAGCGTATCCTGTATTTTAGTAAACCTGTTATATCGCTCATGCTTAGTTATACTCTTTCAGATATAAATTACTTCCACTGTTTGAAGATAGTGGAGATTTTGAAGGAAACGGAGGCGGACACAAAGAATGTGTTCGGGAGGTACGGCTCGCAGAGAATGAAAGACTGGCAAGAAATAGTGCACGCGTATGAGAAGGATAACATATACCTCGCGGAAGTTGCTCAAATGCTTATAAGAAACATGAATTACGAAGTTCCGAGTATCAAGAAACAAATTCAGAAATTGGAGCAAATGCAGACTGTGAGTATATGTTAGAAAGGACTTTAAAGAGGGTTGAAGGATGCTCGCTTCGGGTTAGTTCTTGGGGTAATTGCCATGTGGTTCGTCAGGGTTTTCTTTTCAAAAGGCAAAGCCTTCCCCACTCCGTGACTAGATCCTCCAGTAACAGAGTCCCTACTCTTTAGCAATATGGCGTTGGGCTGCTTGCCATTCTCATATTCTTTATCTCAATCTAAACAATCAATTCTTCGACACTAGGGCTGGGACTATTCGAATAATTTAATATTCGAATATTTTACAGGTATTCGAATGCTACGAATAAACTTCGAATATTTGAGTATTCGAATGCTACGAGTAAACTTCGAATATTTGAGTATTCGAATGCTACGAATAAACTTCGAATATTTGAGTATTCGAGTGCTACGAATAAACTTCGAATATTTGAGTATTCGAATGTTATTTTTAGAATATTTTAGTATTCGAATGTTATTATTCAAATATTTAAGTATTCGAATACTACTCGAATGTTTTGAATGAGTTCGTGACTTATAATTCACACCATACTATTCGAATACTGATGTATTCATACTGAATATTATGGTGTTATTATTCGAATATTTAAGTATTCGAATACTACTCGAGTATTTTGAGTGAGTTCGTGATTAATAATTCACACCATACTATTCGAATACTGATGTATTCATACTGAATATTATGGTGTTTGATTCGAATATTTAAGTATTCGAATATTACTCGAATATTTTGAGTGAGTTCGTGATTAATAATTCACACCATACTATTCGAATACTGATGTATTCGTACTGAATAGTATGGTGTGAATTATAAATCACGACCTCACTCAAAATATTCGAATAGTATTCGAATACTTAAATATTCGAATCAAACACCATAATATTCAGTACGAATACATCAGTATTCGAATAGTATGGTGTGAATTATTAATCACGAACTCACTCAAAATATTCGAATACTTAAATATTCAAATAGTATTCGAATACTTAAATATTCGAATAGTATTCGAATACTTAAATATTCAAATAGTATTCAAATACTTGAATATTCGAATTATGTTCGCCAAATAATTGAACAATTGAAGTATTCGAATACCGAAAAATTCTACAAATAGTCCCAGTACTATTCGAGACCCGATAGCTGGGCGACCCAACGTTGGTCACCAGCCATCGCCCGTCGCCAGAACTATTTAGTCTCGTGCACTCTCTATTAAGACCACGCGCAAGCTAAGTCCTTGCCATAAAATCGTCGAAGGCAGGACAGCGCCCTCGACCTCACCCTTAAATTCGGTGACGCTAACATATATAAATCATAACTACTCGTGTTCCTAATATAACAATGTTTACTACGAGCGAATATTATTGGCAGGACTTACAAAAGAAGGAAGGGGACTACAAAAAATCAGAGAACACAGCTAGATCAGAGTTCAACGCACTCTGCAAGCAATTAGGGATCCCGGGCCATCAAATCAAACACGAATTAGCAGCGAAGCTGAAAGAGCTGCCCGTAATTTACGAGAAGATTGCGGAGAAAGCAAAGTTAGCGAGAGGAGCTGTAGAGTTTTACTGCGACTTTGTTAATTACACTCTGGGCAGACAGCACGACAATGGTTGCGTTTCGATGGCGAAATATGTAATTGGTATGTAAAAAATACGATTACGATATTTTCTTCCTTATCGTATATTATAAAAATTTATCAGAGAAGGGAAATACTACGACGTACGAATGGATCTACGGGGAGCCCCCGTTATCGATCAGCGAGCCACCTTTAAACACAAGCTTCGACTCGAGTAATTTGGTGGAGAGAAAGGCGGAAAATATCGAGAACGTTGTATGTAATATTTAAGGGGGGTTTGCGCCTTGTTGGGCCGAAAAATACGCAATTCTTTGTGAATTTTTTCTACAAAAACGGTTCGACAAATTAATTTCAGATTCGGCAGGCTGTTTTATTGTATCTTGAACTATTGTTCTGAATTTTTGTGTGACATTGAAAAAAAAACATTGCAGATGCAAAAACAGCGTTGAAAAATAATCGGGTGGTCCTGGCGTTGACGAAAAGTACTGCAAGGTTTATCCGAAACACAAAAAAGATTAGAGATTCTTAATCTATATGAATGTGGCTATCGGCGGTAGTAGATGCATTAAGAAAAATAAAAAAATGTTAAAATGGCAATCTTTTGAAGAAGGCGAAGCGTCCTGATTTGAGTCTGAAATAGGTTTTGCCCCAAAATCGGGAAAACTTCTTTAAATAAAAAAGGAACGGTAACAGATACGTCAATAAATCTACTACCACCGATAGCCACATTCATATGGATTAAGAATCTCTTTTCTGTTTTATGTTTCGGACAAACCTTGCAGTACTTTTCGTCAACGCCAGGACCACCCGAATAGGTTTCAACGCTCTTTTTATATCTGCCATGTTTCCTTCTTCACTGTCACACAAAAATTCAGAACAATAGTTCAAGATACAATGAAACAACCTGCCGAACCTCAAATTAATTTGTCGAACCGTTTTTGTAGAAAAAATTCACAAAGAATTACCTATTTATCGGCCCAACAAACGACGTTAGAAATCCTATTTTTGGAGAATCTTTTTGGACGTTATCAAAACTTCCAGGGGATTGATTTCGGTGAGATCGACTTGAGCAGGGAAATAGACTTGGGTGGCGACGTCAACTTGGCTGACGGAGGTGAAATTGATTGGGGTGCTGAAAATATAGAAGAAGTCCCACCCCCAGATATCGATTACAATGTCTCTTTGGAAGAATCTGGGATAGTCGTCGAGGCAGCTGGTCACGAAGGTGGAAACGCCACTGGCACCGATGCGTACACGATCCTTGACAATCCGGCCACCAGAAATGAGTTTATCAACGACCTGTTCGAGGTATATACTTATTCCTGTATTCCAAATAAGATCCTCTTTAATCGGCACTGTTTCCTTGCAGCTGGAAGCATTCCTCAAATTGCGTTTGTACGAATTCAAAGGCAACGATAACGTGAATTTTCTGAGCTTCAGTCAGCTTCAAGTCTCATCTGCCTTGCAACATTCCACGTTAGAAAACTCCCAGAACATGTTAGACAACGTTCAAGTGATTTTGTCCGAGATTCTGGATACCAAAGTCCAACACCTGCACAACATTAAACACTCCGCAAGGTAACTAGACAATTTCCCGCGATGTTCAAAGGAAACCCACGGTCCGCTCGCTTTCGCAGATACGTGGATGTCGTGACGTCGTCGTTAAAGCAGAAGCTAAGTCTGATCGACAAAATGATAGCCCTGCAGAAAACTGTGAGAGAGAAAATGGATGCTGCTGCGGGAGAAACCGATGCGCTCAGGCCTCTTTTACAGCTGCTCGTACAGAAGACGAAGGAATTACAAGCGCAGGTGATTATCCTTCGCGAAGAATTTTATTATAAACATCGCGCTACACTGATATTTTCGTTTTTAATTTCAGATAGAACAGGATATATCGAAGAGATATAATAATAGAATCGTCCGCTTAACGGGCGGCCTAAGCGGGTTGTAAATAATCGAATGGAGGGAATGAGATGTATTCAATGTAAATAGGAATTGTGTCATAGGAAAGATGGAGTGCGTTGTACCATGCGGTCTGTGAAGAATTTGTTACACACTTTTGTACTTCGGACGAACGGTTACTTTTCCAGTAACGCGTTAACAGTAAAATAAAACGAAGCATTGTTTTAATATATGCGGTCTCGCTGGGTCGCAATCTTGCGGACTTACTGAAATGCATCCCCGTTGTCTTTGGCATTTGCGCGAAATTGTATATATTTATATTTCGAGATTCAGTCGCGCCGCTCGGTTACATGACCATGAAAAGATTCTGCACCAGTCTCCAAGGCGACGAAGTGCACACGGCTTTCGTCGTTGGGCATGGATAATGCTTTAAGCATTCGGCGAACGTACGGTCGCACTCGCATAATCGTTGAGCGCAAGATCCTGACGCTCCCCAGTTCCCGTGCTCGACGGCTGCAATGCAGGCAGAGAATAAGCGCACGTTATTAAGGGGACTAGGCAGTCGAAAAATCGATTTATTTTCCGAAAGTACTATCTTTTCTGAATAAAATGTTGCTTGGTTTATAGTAAAATTCGTAGAATTGTAGATTTGGCAGCTAAAAGCGTCAAGCGGCAACCTATATATTGTTTGCGCGCTACTAAAATCCGGAGATTTCTTAATTTTTTTATGAAAATCTCGATTTTTTACGGACCATATCAGAGGTTTGGGCTGAAATGGCACATGTTTTACACATCCTGTAATTTTTTCCAAGTCGATCTGAACCTCCATTCGTTTGCAATCAGAAAAAAATGAAGAGATAAATGTTCGAGAAAAACGTGTTTAAAGTTTCTGGGCAAAAGCGACGTTATAGGTTGCCGCTTCACGTTTTTAGCTGCCAAATCTACAATTTTGCGAATTTTACTATAAACCATCCGGCATTTTATTCAGAAAAGATAGTTCTTTCGGAAAATAGCAATACAAAAATCGATTTTTCGACTGCCTAGTCGGCAGGCGAAAACGAACGTGATTTTCGGGAATCTTTTGTGGAAAATACAATGTATATTTTTTACAACTATTTGCTTATTTTAAAAGTGCATATATTTAGAAAATTTCACAAGTAGAGATTCCCAGGTGCTCGCCTCCGATTGCTTTGAATTTTGGAATCGAAGATGAACGCCTGAAAATCTTATAATTTTGGGGGTTGGTTTCACCCCCTAAATATGAAAACGGGCCACGATAAAAAAAAACACGTATTTCTTATTTTTCATATATACAAAATTCAAAGCAATCGGAGGCCGACACCTGGGAACCTCTCCTTATCAGTAATTTTGTTGTAGGAAAATATTAAAAAATGAACGAATAGCAGCCACTCTCCCGGAAGCTATTTTTTTAGCGGCGAGCACGATTTCTCCGAGCCGGATCATCTGAAATCTAAAAGTGAAGAAGATTCTGTTAGTATATGAGTTTATTTGGTACCTGAACGGAGGATTTTTGTTTTTGATGAAAACTCTATTTTTAATTCACGAAAAACGAACGATTCAGACTTCGAAAAATCTTGTCTGAAATCATTTTTTTGAAAAATCCTTGGTTAACGCGCCAGATAAACTCGTATATTAACAGAATCCTCTCCACTTTCTGATTTCAGATGATCCGGCTTGGAGAAATCGTGCTCACCACGCGGCGCCTTTATAAAAACAGCTTCCGCGAAAGTAGCTGTTATTCCTTCATTATTTAATATTTTCCCATTACAAAATTACTGAGAGTTGCTGAATATATGTCTTTCTAAAATAAAAAAATAGTTGTAAGAGACATACATCACATTTTTTACAAAAAATTCCCGAGAATCACGTTCTTTTTCGCCTGCCAACTAAGCATGACTACTTAAACAAAATTCTAAGAAAAATAAATTTCGTGAGACGAACCGCATACGGGCTTGTAACCGTCGTAACATCTCCAATAATACGGTACGAAGTACTCTGAAAACATTGGGCATTCAATGGCATCGTAGCACCAATCGTGCATTTTACAACACCTGCGAAAGATATTAATTAGTACCTCTGAAGTCATCTAGCTTGTGTAAGGGGATTTACAGTCATTGGCGTAACTAGGATTTTTGTCTTGGAGGGGCCAGGTCCCACCCCCCCCCCCCCCCTCTTTTATATAGGTAGAGTTACCTACATTTAGCAGCTTCAGTCTAACAGTTTTAATTCATAATTTAACGAAATAAGAACAATACTGTTTTTTTATTTTTTTATTTAATTGCCCTGCATCGATAGTATTTCGGCCCAAATATTGGTTTCTTTTCAAATAGGATATTACGAACAGACGAATGAATTTTACTTATTTTGATAGTTTCCAGGGAAAAGCCATTCCGCATTTTGGGGGGGGGGGGGGGCCACGCGGCCCCCTAACTAGTTACGCCAATGTTTACAGTGCTGACTGTATACAGAATTTCTTTAAACGTTATAAATACACTTGCCTATCTATTCCATCTATGACGTACCCAGAACCCAGAAACCCACAGTAACATCCATACCCTTTGTACGATAAAGGATTGCATCCGGTAGCGCAGACTAGCATGTTATAAAGATGTACTACGCCCCTTTTGAACCTTTTATGTGATAAAGTCCCTTCGCTGTGTGTTCTAAGACATAGTAGAAATTAAAATTGCTTTTCTAGCATAAAGCTGGGAATCGGGCTAGAAGCTAAGCAGTGGCGGATTTAAGAGGGCGGCTGATTAAAAGTTGCCGCCTAGGCCCCTGCACAGAGGGCCCAGTAAGGCCCCATGACCCCCCAAAAAATTATGATTGGGTATAGGTATCCAAACACTACATTTTTTGGTGCTACTACACTTGTCCCGTTTTTAGGAAACTACCTCTTCATTTTCTCGAAAAATGGGCATCTCCACATAAGGCCCCTGCAGGGCCCCATGACAAAAAAACGATTATGATTAAATATATGTATTCAAATACTACATTTCTTTTCGTATTATTACGCTTGGCCCGTATTTAGTGAACTACCTCTTTATGTTCCCCAAAAATGGCCTCCTCCACAAAAGGCCCCGCAGGGCCCCATGACCCCCCAACAATTACGATTAGGTATAGGTATATAAACACTTCATTTCTTCGTGCCACTACACTTGCTCCGTTTTTAGTAAACTACCTCTACATTTTCCCGAAAAATTGGGCCCTATCTAGAAGGACCCTTAGGGTCCCATCTTCAAAAAGAAATTATGATTTTAACCAAATACTATATTTTCTTCTGTACTAATACACCTAGCCCCTTTTTAATAAATTACCTCTTCATTTTTCCGAAAAAATGGGCCCCTATCTAGAAGGACCCCTAGGGTCCCATCTTCAAAAAGAAATTATGGTTTTAACGAAATACTATATTTTTTCTGTACTAATACTCGTAGCCCCTTTTTAATAAACTACCTCTTCATATTTCCGAAAAATTGGGCCGTATCTAGAAGGACCCCTAGGGTCCCATCTTCAAAAAGAAATTATGATTTTAACCAAATACTATATTTTCTTCTGTACTAATACTCCTAGCCCCTTTTTAATAAATTACCTCTTCATTTTTCCGAAAAATTGGGCCGTATCTAGAAGGACCCCTAGGGTCCCATCTTCAAAAAGAAATTATGATTTTAACCAAATACTATATTTTCTTCTGTACTAATACTCCTAGCCCCTTTTTAATAAATTACCTCTTCATTTTTCCGAAAAATGGGCCCCTATCTAGAAGGACCCCTAGGGTCCCATCTTCAAAAAGAAATTATGATTTTAACCAAATACTATATTTTCTTCTGTACTAATACACCTAGCCCCTTTTTAGTAAACTACCTCTTCATTTTCCCCCAACAGTGGGCCCTGTTAGTTAGATCGTTTGCCACCTGGGCCTTTTTTCTTACATCCGCCACTAAAGCTAAGCTATGCGATGCTATGCTATATCTTACTACGTTTTAAAAAAATTAGCTTCAATACATTTTTATGGAATCATTTCCACGAAAAGCCAAGTATAGCATAACTTAGCTTAGCTTCCCGGTGGATTCCCGGCCTTAAGCAGAGTTTGCAGAATATTGGACTTACAATAATTGATTACTCTTTGTATCGTTGAAGGTAAAATTAACGGAAGGAGATTCGTGTAAATAAACATTTTCCTTCCGTTGCTGCATAGACACTGAGCCCCATGGCTCCCTGGCTTCACCAATGTGAAGACTTCCTTCTTGCCAATTGTCTTCTATGTAATTAGAGGATGGTTCGTCATTTAACTTGTGTACTTGGCTGTCTTTAATCAACCTCTGGACACCTGGCGCATACCTAGCTGTAATTGTTTGAAGGAAATTTGGTAGCGTTCTTTATTCAAGTATCACTTGAATGCAAGACTAACAAGGGAAGATCCCGAACCCGGAAGTTCAAACAATTCTGAAACTTCGTGAATGTGTAGGGGATTTCCTCCTGATTACAACGCAATTTTTGTTTGCTACCCAAATTCACTCGAAGGGGCTGAAATTAACCCCAATGTTTGGGAGTAATTCGGGGATAAACTATTAGTCCGACTGGTTTAATTACTTTTGTGTTTATAGGTATATGTTTATAGATTATAAAGCAGGTATGAGAATTGGAAAATTTTTAAAAATGTGGCGTCCGCGGGCAGTGGCGTAAAACATGTTTTCTAGCGCCGCCCAAAACGGTGGGCATGATTCAGCCTGTACGAGTAGTCCGAAACAAAAATCACCGATTTCTTTAACAATCTTTGGGATCATAGTTATCGGGTGACGTCGCCATTTTTCGAAAAAAAATTGCGGAAATGGTAATACTTTGAAGAAAAGGGTCGTGATTTTCGCTATAAAAGTCGTGGGTTTTTGCTTTTTCGATTTAATTGAAAAAGCTCAACGTCACCCGATAAGGAATCTTATGTAGAATATGTGTGTAAATAATGAAGTTAATCGAATGAACGGCAAGGCAGTTATAATGCCCACCGTTTTGGAAAATGATGTTTCGAGAAAAACCCACATTTTTAAAAATTTTCCAATTCTCATACCTGAGGTATATAAACATATACCTACAAAACACAAAAAGAATTAAACCAATGGGATTAATAGTTTATCCCTGAATCATTCGCAAACATTGACCACGATTTAGCACTGAGAAACGTATATGACCCCTTAATTCGCGAACTGGAAGAGATAGAAGAAAAGTTTCCAGACTAAAGTTACTTCTTTCAATTAGATCTATCAATTGGTGAAAAAAATTATTTTACAGTTCGCGAGTTATAACACAAAATCGGAATAGAACCGGATTTCCAGGGGTCAATAATTGACTTTGATCGAAGACTTTTTTTTTGTTTTTAATATTTATCTCGAATACTAATGATTCGATAAAAAAACTGTAAATAGAAAAAAAATCGAATTTAACATAATTTAATTTTCCAATTTTTCTTAGCGTTTGCACAATACTTTTTCGCATTTTCGAGCGCTAGTCCCCTTATCGCATCCGAGCCTTCAATTACACCCCCTTAGAGTGAATTTGGGCAGCAAATCAAAATTCCGTCATAATCAGGAGAAAATCCCCCACAAATTCACAGTTTCAGAATTTTTTGAATCTCCCTTCTACAGATTATATTAAACTTTCAGCGGTGAATCTTAATTGCGCAGCAATTTGAAGCTGAGATCGTGTAGACATAGTACAAAGACATGTTAAGTACTGCCGTTTATTTAAATCACTGTTACAGGCAAAAGTTTCCCTAGATACTTTGGAAATTATCATAAAAGTAAACTGTCTGTCGCATAAAATGCATGCACGCGAGCCGTTCATGATCATTAGTGGCTTATTGTGCCTTCGTTCTACTTTATTCTCTTTTAATGTCTCATGCTTTAGCAATTTCATGGGTCGCTTTCTCAGATTCTGCATTGCTTCTACACATTCCAGCTTTTAGAAATTCGTGCTTACAGAATGTGTCTATTGGAATAAATCTAATACTATACACAAGCGCGTCCGTAGACTTTTTTCCAGGAGGGGGCAACTTTGGAGTGACGACGAAGAAAAATATAAAATAATGAAAAAACGAGTAGCCAGCTTGCTTTTCTTTCAACTCATTTTGTAGTGCCAATTTAATTAAAATTTTAAATGCAAAATTTAGAAATATTCAGTTTTTTAGTGTAAACTTAATAAATGTCAGTTTTAAAAATAAGCGATTTTTTTCTCAAAAGCCAGGGGGGTAACTGACTCTTTTGCGCATCCCTTCGGACGCTCATTACTATACAGGGTATTCGGTAACTGGTGGTACAACCAGAGAGGGGTTGATTCTGCATGAAAAAATAAGTCAGAAATATAGAATATTTTTTTCATACGAGGCCAGGCTTGGCTCGTCTCTTTAGGAAAAATTAGGCAGCTGGCTAGGGCGTGAAGTTTACAAGGGGCGCAAAATGGTATTTTCATGGTTGGCATTTTTTAAAAAAAGTTTTCAATTAAATATTGCAAGTTGTACTATAAGTGTTTTAAGCTGGGAATAAAAAATCTGAGTAAGGTCATCAAAAAGCTCGAATCAATTTTAATATATAAAGCAGAAAGTGTTTGTGTGTTTGTCAACTAAAAACTTTCGAAGGGTCACGAAATATGTCCCAGCTCATTATGCCTAGCTAATCCAAATGAATGTGACTATTTTCACTAAAAAAAAAATAAATAGAACAAATTTTTTTGTAAAATCAGAATCTAAATTTCAAGCAAAGAAGTTTTCGAGAAAATCAGATTTGTATTTATTGCCCCTGCTAATTCCATAAATGCCCATTTGCTAAATACAGATTTCTGCCCTTCGAACTAAATTTCTCTGAATTTATCAAAAGCTAAGTTAATTTTTTTCGTTTAGCAATGCTAAACTTGTAATTTCTTCAAAATACATAATTAATTTAATATGACTCCATAAATAACCCAGCGAATATTTAAAGTCGATTTTGTCGAAAACCAAGCCACCTATAAAAAAATATTATTCTATGTTTTCGACTTATTTTTCAAATTCATGCAGAATCATCCCCTTTCTGGTTTTACCATTAATTATCGGACACCCTGTAGAATCGTGTTTTTTTTTTATAACTAACGTTAAATGTTATAATAGAAGCAATGCGTTTCTTTATCGGCCCAATTTGTAGCTCAAGTGTGCTCGAAAACGCAGTTTTCCTCCCACTTTTGCAACCGGTGCATTCTTTCGTTTCACGGTTGCTGCACAGAGATCTGTAAAAGTGAGGCACACTTCCGGCCACGGTGTACTTATGACACCGAGGCAGTTGCAGGTCACTGCATTCAGTGATCTTAAGCATAAAATTGCATTACTGCAGCTCTGCAATGTTTCGTGCAGGGTCCATTTCATAATTCTTTATTAAATCTTTTGCCCCAACAGGATCTAACTGCTACAGATCGGTTACCACGGTTTAGTTGAGCGGTTTCAGCAAGTAGAATCGCGCGATCATTTTTAATAAAATCATAAATTACTTTATTCTTTCATTTAAGAAGTTTAATTTCTATATTATTATTATTATCAATATCGTCAACAATAATACTATTTTAATTAAACAACTACTACTATTTTATTGTAAAATCTTTAAACTCGTTATTTTGCGTCCCCAAAGAGAATTTTTCCAACAAAATCTGCCTATCTACGTTCTCAAAACAAAAGCAAAGCAGAGTTGGGCAAAATGTAATCTAATTACAAATTACAAATTACGATTAAAATGTAATTATGTAATTGATTACGCGTTATTTTCTGTAATCGTTAATTTAGGTAGCTGACCATAATTTTCTCAACTACCTAAACAGAAAATAATGTGTAATCAATTATGCAATTATATTTTAATCGTAATTTGTAATTAGATTACATTTTGCCCAAGTCTGAAGCAAAGTACATAAAGTTCCAAAGTACGTAAAATGTCCCTGCATTCGTTAATATCATATTTCGCTAATAAAAAGCAATGTTTCTTTATGAATACTACATACCACGACCCTCGTAACGAGGTAACGTTACAAGTAGCACAAGTAATAAGACGAAGATCCTCGTGGAATGTTTCGCTTGTGGCCATCCAAGCCCATGAGAAATCCGTGCAGCGTTGATCCTTCTTTTGCGATTCATAGTACGCTTTCATATCATATCAGCTACGAATCGTTCCCAACTCGCTCGACATAATACGAGCTCTAAACCCTGGTATCGAAGAATCGTAGCGTTTCGCAAGGTTGCACTTAGTCCGCTCAGCTGAAGAATCCATTAATGTAGGTCCGTCGATCGTAGATCGCGGTAAATCACTTCGCCAAGCTTCTGTTTTTTTGGTTTCTTATCTTGAAGCGGTTCTGAAAGAGAGATGCCTTTCCTCACCTTGAATTAGGAAAATCCTTAATACTCAATTTGCATTGGAAGCGAGTGCCATTTAAAATTTTCTGGGAAAATCGACGTGTAGTTTGAAAAATTACCCTGTCCTAGAAGTTTGAACTTATGGGACACTCGACGCATCAGTAATCGGGAGATAATTAAAAAAGTAATCGGGAGATAATTAAAAAAGTAATCGAGAGATAATTAAATAAGTAATCGAGAGATAATTAAAAAAGTAATCGAGAGATAATTAAAAAGGTAATCGAGAGATAATCAAAAAACAATCAAGAGATAATTAGGAAAGTAATCGAGAGATAATTAGAAAAGTAATCGAGAGATAATTAAAAAAGTAATCGAGGGATAATTAAAAAAGTAATCGGGAGATAATTATAAAAGTAATCGAGAGATAATTAAAAAAGTAATTGAGAGATAATTAAAAGAGTAATCGAGAGATAATTAAAAAGGTAATCGAGAGATAATTAAATAAGTAATCGAGAGATAATTAAAAAAGCAATCGAGACATAATTAAAAAATGAATCGACCACCAGTAATCGAGGGATAACTAAAAAAGTAATCGAGAGATAATTAAAAAGGTAATCGAGAGATAATTAAAAAGGTAATCGAGAGATAATTAAAAAAGCAATCGAGACATAATTAAAAAATGAATCGACCACCAGTAATCGAGGGATAACTAAAAAAGTAATCGAGAAATAATTCAAAAGGTAATCGACCACCAGTGATCGAAAGATAATTAAAAAAGGAGAAATTACTGTACTCGAATCAAAACAATTGATAACGTTGTAGCAAGTGGGGTGCAGCTCGACCTTTACCAACTTCAAGTAAACTAGAAAAAACTGTTAATAAAATTATTGCTTTGACTTAACATTGAAAAGACAACACTAATTAAAAGAAAAAATATATTTTCACGCAATGATTAGTACTTACTAAAATTATAATTTTTTATTTCTAATTGTGGCAAATTTTTCAAATCCATATTGCACAAAACAGCAATGGGTACCAAATTGCGGATTCAAAATTCACAATAAATCGCTCATTTCTTATCAAATTTTCATAAAACGTACACCAAACGATGTAGAATTATTTTTACCCACATTACACGTCATAACTCCAAAGCTATCAAAAATGGATCTGCACCCCTCTCGCTGCAGGGTCCTAAATTATTAAAAAGACTGAAAGAAGAACCAAGCCTTTAATCCCCCAAAAATAACCACCAGACTAAATCATCGATTAAAAACGACCCCTCGCGCAAATTCTAACTTAAAAACTCAATTATTACATCAACATATTGCGATCCCCTCGCAGGCAGATCGATTCCAAACGCACAGTAGCTTAAACCGTCCACTCACTCCAGTTCTCCAATAAGCAGCTGCATGTCACCGCACATTTTCCCAAAATCCACCTCGAAATCTCCAATTTAAAAATTTCAACTCAAAGTCTCTCTCCCTCCCCCAGTGTACCATTTCTCACTGTCAACATGCCAGAGACTTAGCCAGTCCACTATCGACACAGCCCCCTCAGCGTTCCCCGAAGTCAGATTTACAGGTCTTCTTTCTATCTTCGCAACAGCGGTGTGGAACGGACACTGGCTGGTCTTATCAAAGGCACCTGGTCCATTGGTTCCCTCTGTCGTTCCTCCTTCCACCGAGCACAGGTACGTTTGACGACCCCTGACTCACTGCTCCGCTGAACCACGCTGACCTCTCCTATCCCAGATCGGTGTGAAGCACTCGTGGAACGGCACCTCGTCGCCCGGAGAGCTACGGGGCGCACAGCCACGCTCTGGGAAACCTACTGTTACACTTTCGACGGTTTTCTTAGAGAAGACAGGATCCAAGACGCGGTCACCTCCTCTGCCACCTCCTCTAAGCGCTGCTCAGGCTTCCCATCCACCGTTCGCTGTTCTATCTTCACGCTCAGAGTTAGGTGGACAGATTTTTTATTCCATTTTCAGATGGGGATGCTCCGCTGTCGACTCAGGATTTCGGAGAATTGAATATTATTATTAGGATTCATTCCGGGAGGAAAGACTCTTTGGTTTACGATGTACAATTAATAATGTTAATAAAGAAACAGTGTGAAAGAAAAGAAAAGAAAAGCCAGCACAAAGATACAGAAACAAGAAAATAATAGAACTAATGAGTTAATACAAAATTTAAAAAAAATTCAAACTGGCTTCAAAAAAATAAAAATACACTGAAAAGTAGAAAATAATTTTTTTCAAATGCAAAGTGCAAATGATGGGGCGCCGAGTTAAAAAATATGAGAGTCGTTGATTAAACAAGGGAAAAAATGTTTTTTTAATTTTTAGTGCATTTTTATTTTTTTTAAGTCGCTTTTAATTTTTTTATTTTCAACTTTTTAATTTTATATATATTGACACAACATGCTGAGGAGTTATGCGGGGACAATAATAAAAAAAAATACATTAGGATCGAATCTATAACCTCCTTTTTGAAGTCCATTAAAAATTAAAATTAACGGAGGTCAATGTACCATTAAAAAAAGTCGACATGTTCGCTATAAAAATTCTCTGATTTACATATTCTGTTGATGGGCGGCTACTATAGGCAGTTGCATAAACAAATAATTGTTTAGGTGTTTTCTAGGTCCCAGTAGATGCGTAGAAAAATTTCGCTTCTTGGATATTCCGTCTCAGAGATTTTCAAGGGTCTGTTTTATGATCTTCTCCTGATCCGAAACTCCTGAAGAACTCCTTCCCGCGAAGAACTCTTCTTACTTTGATTTCGTGCGCAGCGGGTGGCATACGCTGAGGCGCTGCGCGATCTTCTTTTTTGGTAACGCGTACGAAACCACTTGCTCACCTCTGGCACCTTTCCCTTTTCGCGTTAATCTGGTCATCCACTTATATTCTATATACGGCTCTCTGTTTCCACATTATCATTCGCGATTTGTAACGCCCATTCGCGAAAGAAAGAGGGTAATGAAGATTGTAGATCTCTACTGACTTTATCAGATTAGATTTGACCATAGATCTGACCCGAGTTAATTTAAGTAGCCCATGTCTTTCTCGGGCAAAGCTCAGAGAGCAAAATATGGAGCAAATTACTGTGTCAAAATCTCTCCAGAAACTGCGTCGTTTTCTGTGACATTTAGTCGGATGAAAACAGTTGTCCTGAGCGAAACTTTAAGGTACCAACTTTTGTGTATAAATTAAGGCGAAATTTGTAATAAAATCCATGCTTTTATAAGTAAACATGTATGTGGCATTTTTTCATCTCGTCTTCCCATAAAAATTTCTCGAATCTCAGTTATTAAAATTCAATACTTATTTTTTTTTTTTGAAATTTATTTTCTTGTGTATTTGAAAATAACACAATTGTATGTTGTGTATAAAGGGATTTGATAGAATAGTTTTCCACCGCATTTGTAATTAATTGTACCAAAGGGTTGGCTAATCCATCTATCGTAATTAATTTAAATAAAAATTAAAAATTAAATGATCTCTTTAAGAAATGTGATTGGTACAAATGTGAGTGGCCACAGCAGTTTCTGTATAAATACGTATCATGAGATTGAATTTAAGGCACGATTTATTTCCTTTTTCGAATCGCAAGTATAGGTCAAGCAGCGAATAAACCGTTTCGCCCGCTGCCCAATGCACGTTGCAACGGAGAACTAGAAGATCCTCGATTGCTGGTATTTGCAGTGAATGGGATCTGGTGGGTTGCATCTAGCGGTACTCGCCGTGCACGTAACAGATGCTTGATAGTTGATACTCTAAACCGGTGATTTCTAATCAGTGTCACGTGTGCCAATTCTGACACGAGACAAATTTTAGAAGAAATTTTCATTTCGTTGCATCCTGTCCTTGCTCGTTTTGAAATTGAACTGTCTCGATATTTAAACCTACATTTTATTAAATGTGATTTAATGTAAAATTGATATTTTAAAATTAAATTTGAAATAGGCTAATTAATTCCAAAATTAAATTTGTTAAATATTCCTCTTTACTGAAATGTTTTATACTCTCCTAGAGAGAATGAAAAACCAGAGATACCTAATGTACCAAAATATAAAAACAGGGTGCAATATTTAAGGGTGGAAATAATTTAATTTTGCTACACGACTCTTTTAGGTTTTTGAGGCACCCTAAATTAATTACTAAAAATAATTAAACAGGGTGATCAACTGAATATCTAAGTGCTTTTAATAAATCATAAGAATATTATTAAAAATAACTCGTATAACATGGTAAAGTATCCAATATCGAAATTTCCGGAGTGTCGAATATGCCACTAAACGCTAAATTTCTTCAAGACAAATTATTTTTCTCCCTTCTACCTCTGAAACTAAACTCCTTTTGTTCCCTCTTTCCTCTGTATAAAGCTCGTCGACGATTGCAAGCGATTAGTTAGGATAATTACCGTGAAATCTTCGCTGTCGCGTAACAACGCCGCGAGGAGCGATTTCAGCGTCGATCCTCGAGGAACAAGCGACCCAGTCACGAACACAAGAAACGTTTTTAGGAAACCAGCAAGGCCCCTGCACAATGGACACGAACCAAATAGAACAATAGCCCGTCGTGGAATGAACCCAGCAAATAGTTTCACCCGCGTTAAATATCGCTGCCCTGTGGTGCAGGGATCGTTTCCGGAATTGCGACAGCCATCCCTGGAATCGATGGGCCCGCGAAACGAGCCGCTATTATTTGGCCAACCGTGACGACGATCGAATCCGCCGAAATTGCTCAACGTTTTTTATCCAGCAAGTGTTATACAACAATCGTAAAATTCGCGATATAGCCTGTTGCAGCGGTTTCAGGGGTGGGCGTTTACCCCACCCCCTTCCCTGGCACAGGGAAAAAAATTAGTCAAAATTAGTGCAAAATTAAATTCATTTATTACAAAATAAAAAGAAATTAAATTCTGAAGTAATTCTGCATTGTGTACAGATTTCTTTGTTTATTTAATTATGAACATTTTTCATTGCCCCTCCCTGAAAGAAATCCGGGCTACGTCCCTGCGATGAGCAGCTGACGCCTGGGCCCCTTTCCAAAAGGCCCTCGTAGGGCCCCATCTTCAAAAGAAGGAAATTGTGATTTTATCCAAAACACTATATTCTGTTTTTCTGTATCACTACATTTATCTGATTTATCCCGTTTTTAGTAAACTACTTACCTCCTCCTCATTTCACTGAAAAATGGGCCCCTTACAACGTTTGCTACCTGGGCCTTTTTCCTTAAGGCGGGATTGCGCCTTGTTGGGCCGAAAAGTAGGCAATTCTTTGAGAATTTTTTGTACAAAAACGGCGCGACAAAATAATTTGAGGTTTGGCAGGCTGTTTTATTGTATCTTGAGCTATTGTTCTGAATTTTTTTTGTGCCAGTGAACAAAAAGATCGCAGATTTTTCGGCCCAACAAGGCGCAGCCTTCCCTTAAGGGAGGCAACCGGGTGATGGCCTAAAAAGTAATAGTATCTTTGGAAATTTATAAAAAGGAAACTAGGTAATGAATCTTTTCGAAACTTTCAGGACTTTTTATTTGATGTTTAAGCTATACGATTCTTTTTTTAAAAATTATTTGATGCAGATTTACAACCCCTAACGTTACAATAATTTTTGCACTTTATTTAGTTACTTTTTCGTCATATGTAAGAATTTTTTCTTTGTTTTAATTAATTGTTTATTGGTCTTTTCTCACCCTCAATAGAAGCGTGTTTAAAACTCAAGCAGATTTTTAATCAGTATGTTTATCGTTATCGTCCGTCCAAAATAATTAATTTATATTGAAAAGTGGCAAAATGGCCAATATTTAAACTGCAAACTCCGAAATTTCATTCTTTTTCTAGTATATTCTTAATAAAAAAAATATGATAAACTCCACCCTTAGTGTAATGTGCAAATTAATGTAAAATGAACTAATAAAAGGAGCACCATAAAATAATGGTACCTATGTATCGATTGTCTTTAATTGTTGCTCGAAATAAAGTGTAAGAAATTCGTTTTCCTAGACGGGTGGTATCTTTGAAGAGACTTCGTGGACATTTTATTTTCGTCCAATGCAATGGTTCTAAGGATCCATGGACACGGGCGCGCATCGTGAGAAAGTACTCTGCGAAGAATGTGAATCGAGGGGAAATGCGACGCGATTAGATCCCATGCAATGTAGCCATTTAATGTTGCACAACTGGAAAAGGTCGAATGTTCGTAGGAAAGCAAAGCCTGCCACTTCGTGGCCACTGTGAAGCTCGTGCTTCGCGTGGACATTCGTTACAATCGCGGAACTAATGGTTCACCAAAAATTGCAAGCTTAATGGTGGGCCAAAAATTACAATGGAGTAAAACGATATTCTTGTGTGCGTTTTTTCATCCTTGAATTTTTACATTCTTGTGTAATTTCGAAAGAACGACCCTACGTCGATTTTGATGCACTCATATTTCTATTTGTTCGCGGGTGGTAAACCTGAATTTGGGTTTGGACCTCTGAACTTGGATTTGGAGCTCTGAACTTAGATTCGGATCTCTGAATTTCGATTTGCACCTCTGAACTTAGATTCTGGACCTCTGAATTTGAATTTCGACCTTTGAATTTCGATTGGCACCTCTGAACTTAGATTTTGGACCTCCGAATTTGAATTTGAACCTCTGAACTTAGATTTTTATCTCTGAATTTGAATTTGGATTTCGATTTTCGAATATAGATTTGGACCTCTGAATTTGAATTTGGATTTCGATCTCCGAACATAGATTCGGACCTCTGAATTTGAATTTGGACCTTTCAATCTCAATTTGCACCTCTGAACTTAGATTCTGGGCCTCTGAATTTGAATTTGGACCTTTGAATTACGATTGGCACCTCTGAACTTAGATTTTGGACCTTCGAATTTGAATTTGAACCTCTGAACTTAGATTTGGACCTCTGAATTTGAACTTGGACCTCCGAATTTGAATTTGGACCTCTGAACTTAAATTTGGACCTCAGAATTTGTATTTAGACCTCTGACTTTTTTACCTTTTATTTTTTCTAAATAAATGCTTAAACCGATTTACTCTCCTATTTAACACGTAATTACATTTACATCGAATTTCACATTGTAAAAACAGCAAACATAAAAGCATTAGAAATTTCTAAATCCCATGTAGACTTTCTTCCCTAACTCCACTAAAGCTCATTTTCCCAGAATGAAGATTTCAGTTAGTGCTATAAATATGCAAATTAGGCGCCACACGACGGCTATGAAAACTAGACCGCCTGTGAAGCCAAGTGTATCGCAGCATAATTTTACCAGGCGTATCAAGGCTCTGACTAGTTTTACCCTCAATTCAAGGCAAGCGTAATAAGACAGTGGATTCTAACGCCACGTTATCGTCGAATCGATTGCATGCTTTCACCAACAGTATTATCAACAGGATATACAAAATGTGGAAACATCTGATGGACCATCCGCCTAAATTTTATACACAACAAGACCATTTTTTTTGACTGACTAAACGAGGCATTTTCTATTAATACATTTCTTTTGATAGTCTAAATTCGATGTCTAAAATTAAATTTCTCTCCGGATTAAATTTTATGATAGCCCTTTAAACAGTGATGGTTCTTGAAACATAGAAATTGAAGGCAGAACTTCAAATTTAATTTGTTCATTTTGAACAATTTTTCAAATTTTAAAATAAAAGTAGACGTTAATAAAACACAATGGGGTTTCCTAAAACCACCCCGTTGTTCCCTACTAATAGTGCCTAATAAGATAATATGGAAGATACGAAATTTGCACCATCTAAATATACAGGGTGGTTCATTAAAAAAGGACTACCTTGACATTCTTTCGATTAATTAATAGTATTAAATAATTAGTATTAATTAATAGTATTAAATAATTAGTATTAATTAATAGTATTAATTAATAGTATTAAATAATTAGTATTAATTAATAGTATTAATTAATAGTATTAAATAATTAGTATTAATTAATAGTATTAATTAATAGTATTAAATAATTAGTATTAATTAATAGTATTAATTAATAGTATTAAATAATTAGTATTAATTAATAGTATTAAATAATTAGTATTAATTAATAGTATTAAATAATTAGTATTAATTAATAGTATTAAATAATTAGTATTAATTAATAGTATTAAATAATTAGTATTAATTAATAGTATTAAATAATTAGTATTAATTAATAGTATTAAATAATTAGTATTAATTATTAGTATTATATAATTAGTATTAATTATTAGTATTAATTATAATTAGTATTAATTATTAGTATTAGTATTAATTAATAGTATTAGTATTAGTATTAATTAATAGTATCAGTATTAATTATTAGTATTAGTATTAATTAATAGTATTAGTATTAATACTGCAAAAAAGAATACGTTCGTAGAAAATTTTTACTGATTTACTCGAGAAAAAAAATCCCAAAAACCCATCGACAGGGTTGAATTTCGTACGATCGATCAATCCCTCGTTACCAATAGAATTATGCAATTTCATGAATTTACTTTCAATGTCGTGCCACCGCAAATACCGCAGAGCGCATTAACTTTCGTTCTTTTTCAACGCTTTCTTGTTTCCCGATTTGCCGGAGGAGTAGCTCTTTTCACTGGGCCGTTATAAGCGTTCTTAGAAAATGTTCCGAGTCAGGCAAAACGGCGATCGGTTAGGTATGCGGTAATCGCGGGTCGGAGGAGAAAGAAAAGAAATAGTTTCCTTAAACACGAAACCTAGAGCACGAGATGGGCTGTAATTTCATAGGAAAGTACGGCAGAAAATACTGGATCCGCGAATTATTTGTGGTCGTTCGTCAAATAAAGAGAGGACGCGAATCGAACGAGTGATTTTTTTATGAAATCACGCAGAAAATTTTAGAGCCGAAGTGTATAAAAAAAATCACAGAATGCTAGCTGTAAATGGCCACCCATTATTATAAAAAATGACTTTGAACATTAGAATTGTGGAGTTTTTGGATCGACTTCGTCCTTCTTTTAAATAGTAGATCATGACGAAAGGAATACAAAAGACTTTAAAAGCTGAAATGCTCGGGGTTGCCCGGGTTAATGCAAGTTTTCAAATAAAAGCGACACTATTATAGACGGCAAAACAGTTGATAGCGTTATTAAAGTTAAGGCAAAAAAAGTCTACTTTAAGTCGTTCGCGAGTTATAATTAAAAAAGCGGAACATTACACAACAGGGGGTCAAAGTGGGCGTGGTCAACGGAACCTATACAGTGACCTCTGCTCGGATGTGTAGAACATATGTGCCAAATTTCAATGAAATGTAAACTTGTATTACAAACAAACAGAAAATGAATTTTATATATATATATAGAGATAGATAGATTGTCGTAGGATCAATAATTTAACCAGAAAGTACAGTTTCTTGATGTAGTATGAGTTTCAAATTTTTAAATGCCGCAGTAGCCAATCACGAGCCAAGAAACTAAGTATGTTTGAATCCGGAGTGTCCCGAAGTCTCCCGAAGTCTCCCGAAGTGATCTGGAGTGTCCGAGAGACATCACTACTTGGGCCTCACTTTTTCATACAATTTAAAGATAGCTTAAACGATGAAGATACTTTTACTGCTCAACAATACGATCGTAGAATATATAAATACACTGTCTTTCGTTATAAACCTTCCTTTCAATTCCTAAGATTCCTTTACGAACTGGTACGAACCAAGTTTAAATACTGTAAAAATCTGATTCCCCTCAGAAATGCACCAACATTAAAACACGAATAACAAGCAGTTACAGTAGCAAATATTCTCGTAACATTAAATTCCTCAAAACGAACTTAAAACAATTGCTGAAATTGTAACATATTCTCCAAGTAAACAAATGTTACCAATCTCTTATCTTAATACTATTTTCAATTAATAAACTTACGCATCCTTTTCTTTCAATTTACATACCTTTTTCAGTTACAAATACTAATATTCCACATTAAAAATACACGAAACAGTGCCTCCCAATAAATGCTCCAATCCCCTCAAATCCAACACACCTCTTCCGCTAATAAAGCTCAAAATTCTTTAAAAACAACTCGATCAAAAATACAGAATTAAAAACTTCCTCCATCCAAGAGCTTGCGAGAATTACCTACTGCCTAAAGCCCTCTACTGTCAAACGGAAGAAGTGTCCCCACAGTAGCCACATAAAAATACAAGATCATAATAAATAATGTTTTGAAAATGCATCGAAATATTGACTGTCGGTGGTTTTCTCTCTAAAACGCAGTGAATCGTCGGAAACAAATAATGTGCCGCAACTGACCACCAACATCGTCAATCCCCATCACACCTATAAAAATAGGAAAATACACCACAGCCACTTCGAAGGGTTGTGCAAAACTTTCGCACCAACGTCCCTCGAATTCAAAATCTGCAGTTAACTGAACAATCCTCTGCAAACGATGCCAGCGGCCGTCAATTAATTTTCCAAAGGTAACGCTAATTTCCACGGCCGTCGTAACGAAGATGTTATAACCTATAAGCGCGTCGACGATACGTTATAATTGTACGGCAGAAAATAATAAGATAGTTGCGATCGCGATGCGATGCGTAATGGGCGTTTAAAAAATAACCGCGATAGCAGGAGGCCAGGTGTAATGTTGAACGGCGGATACTTCGCGTGAAATAACGGAAGCCCGCTCGACAGTGTCATTATGACGCGCAAGTGTATACTGTGCAAAGAAACCAACTACAAGAACACTTATAGCTTCTTCTCGGCGCCGAAGGACCCAGAAATTCGCAAGAAGTGGCAGATCGCGATCGCTATAGAAAACTACGCCGTCACCGACGACACCTACGTCTGCAGCAAACATTTCCACAAGGACGACATTATCACGCACTGGATCAGCGGAGTTCCACCGCACGTGATCTCAGTAAGCATCTTCGCCAGACAACTCGCATAGTTCCCGTTAACGCCGCCCTCTCTTTCCAGATTAAATACAAAAAGTGCCGTCTACGGCCAGGAGCGGTGCCCGGCAGGAACTTCCATCGCGACGCGGATAAAGCACATTCCGGCGACTCCGACGGGAACGGAGGCAACCGTACTCCGTTCAAATTGAAGAAAGCGGTCGCAGCGGAGAAGGACTTCCTCATACCCAGGACCGAAGCGAAGTTAGAAATCAACAGCGACGGGAAGCATAGAATCTTATCCATGCCTCACCAGTTCCCTCGCAAGTTCGGCGACTTCAATTACACGCTGTGCAGAAGCTCGCAAATCAAAGCGGAGCAGCCAGGGAACGGCTTGGGCAACGAGTCGATCGAGCAGTCCACAGTCAAGGAGCCCGTCGAGAGGAATTCGAAGCAGACGAAGGAGAATAGAACGATATACACGAAGGAAGACAGTATTAATTCGAACGCGGATTTAATGGAGGACACGAACTCGGGGGATACGAAAGAAGAACAGAGCCAGGCTATCAAGGAAGAGCCTTATTCCCCGAAGAAAGTCTCGGAGTCCTCCTGCGAGATGTTCAGCATTTCCGACGTGGGAGACACGTCGGCGCAGTTGTGGGACTCGAGGAAAGCGAGGGACGACGGGTCCAAGAAGTTCGTAGGGAATAATTTTAAGATAAAGGAAAGCTTCGGCGCGGAGAAGCAATTAGGAAAGAATTTAAATTACGATCGGTTGGACGCCTACTATCCTGAATGCGATGAAATCGAGGAGGGCGAGATGCTGTTCGAGGATCTGCTGGAGGTTTGCACGGAAGTGCTGTTGCCGAGCGGTTGGTCCTGCGTGGTGACTTCGAAGGGCCACACTACGACGATAGTCTATCTGTACATGGGAATGACGAAGGCGGGGATGCCTTTTACGGAGAGACAAGTGTTTATAAACAGCGATATGCAATTGCACTGCGCTGTAATAAACAGAGAGATTAATCCGCTGATTTATAATCTGATAAGAGAAGGGAAACACTTGAAAGTACAAAGTTTAGTTGACGTAGAGGAAATTATCGATGAATTCGATCAGAGAACTCTTTGCCAAGGTACGTATCTTGTTCTCGTCTTTATTTTCTCCTTTGCGAATTTACTGGCGTTAAATCTGGTTTTGTTTGTTCGCCAGGTGTATATAATATCGACAGGTTCCGAGAGATCAAAGATATCAAAATAGCTTACAAGGACGGCATTAAATGGAGACATGTTTTGTGTCCATTGATATTAAATAATGAATCGTCAAGGTGTACGAAATGCATTACTCTATCTCACGCGTTGCAACATAAATCAAAAAATCCCCTTTCATTTCCCTACACTCCTCGTAGATATTTAACGAAGCAACACAGAGCGTACACGATCCGCGAAAGATACAAACGCACGAGGAAGCACGACCGTAGATACGAATTTATAAAAGTGTTTAATGAATGAATGGTTTTCGAATAAAGCTGAGGAAAAAATGATACATTCATAACATTTTTTTACCTAGTTTGTACAAATGTAATTGAACTGTGAATTACTACGAGAAGACACATCACTGTTGCTTTAAGGGAATAAAAGTAGATATTGTTTATAAAAAAAGTCTGTTTAATTCGAGCAATCGGGATCTTTAATTTATGTTACAAATCGAGCTGAGTATAAAAATTATATCTTCTCATAGCGTTGATTTAATTTATAAACAAGATAATTACGGTTACACCAAAGAATTTCATCTATTCTTCTTAGGCTTTCTTCTGAAAGTTCCTTCGTTGTTATACTTATCTGAGCTCTCGTTTCTTGTCCTCTCTCTACTTTGTTTCTAAAATATTAAAGAGATTCGTCAGATGTTTTGTAAAGCGACCGATTCTTTTCGATGCCTACTTTTAAGAATAATATAACGATCTTTTATGAGTTTCTGAAAGAAGTTATTTCACCTTATCTTGCTTGGACCATTCTATTTGTAATTGTTGTAACATTTCTGGCGATAAAAGTCCTTGAGATATTAACGCATTAGTTAATCTTCCTCTTCCGAAATTCTTGGATTGGTTTACGTCTGTAATATAAGTTAACGTATTAGTTCCTCCCTTTCGAGCTTCGATCGATAGAAATCTATAAGTTGTAAAAAGAACACGTGGGATATTAATTACCTTTAGGATATTTCTCAGTCGGAAAGTCAGCCTTACAATCTACCGTTGTCTCCTCTTCATCTGTTTAGTGAAATCGAATATCGTTACTTGTCCTATTTTTACATCGATTAATAAAGAATACGATACGCCGAAAGCGAACGTACCATTTTGTTGTTTCTGGAACAATATCTTCAGCTTTTGTACTCCTTGTTCAATGACTTTGTCTAACTCTCTTTGAATTTGCCTAACCGAATTGCCGTCGGGGAATAAGTCCATGAACCGGTAACTAAGTGAAGTGGAAATCGTGTTAAATATTCACGCGTTAGAGAAGCGATGAAGTTATTAGGATTTACCTCAACCAAAGATAAATATCCATAACGTCGAACACAGCTTCTAAGTGAACTAGATCAGAAATATTCGCTGGCGGTTTGGCAGGCCAACCAAGTTGCTTGCACAGCCATTCGACGGTTACTTTATCGTTGTTGCTGCACTGCCGAGCAAACTGCGTAACAAATTGAAAGAAATTTTGCGTAAAGGCTGGCTCTTGAGGTAGGCTCTCACTACGCCTCGCCTCGGCTCATTTTGTTCTTCCTACGCTTTTCTTAGGAATTTTGACAATTTGACTCACACTGCGCCGAGGCGAGGCACGACTCCGGGCCGCGGATTGTTCCTCGAGAATATTTTGAAGAGAGGCGAGGCGAGGCGTAGTAAAGGTAAGCTCTCGCCTCGCCTCGGCTCATTTTATTCTTCCTATGCTTTTCTTATGAATTTTAACAATTTAACTCACACTTCGCCTCGGCGCGACTCTGAGCCGCGGATTCTCCCTCGAAAATATTTTGAGGAAGAGAGGCGAACCGCGGCGTAGTGCGAGTGTTTGCAAAATACCATCGCAGAGGAAGAGATTCTCCGAGCAACTGATCAAACACATGAACCGAGGTAAGCTCAAGTAACTTGAGCTACGGAAACCCCGCGGCAACGCGAGCTTAGACGTAATTGCGAAAAGAAGCTGCGCCGAGGCGAGGCGTCCTAAGAGCCTACATTAATACTTATACCACCCGCGCGTGAATTTATTAAAAATTCTGTTACATATACACAGTGTCCCAGAATATTTTCCTTACCTTTAGGAACATGCTGCACACAAACGGCATTTTTCTGTTGATCGGCGCGCAACAGAACACGTATCGCACTCGAAGCGACAGAGGTATGTGTTGAATCATATCGGCGAGAAATTTGAAATCCTCCAAATTACAGATGAAGTATAAAGAATCGTCGACTTGAGACAGCGAAATGAAGATGTTCTGAAATAGAAAAGAGTGTTACGATTCTGAAGGATCGCGAGAGAAACGTAAATGAACATTACAATAAGATTCGACAGTGGAGCATTTGGTAGGTGGTAAGCGTATAATTCTATTTGATCGGCGGTCGGATGGAGTCCAGCCTGTTTTATTAATTCTGGGCTCTGGGTTAATAACTTTCGCAACACACTAAGATCCTCGGGCCTGAAAGTTGTAACAAAACCCTACAATATAAATAGTCAATATTACGTCACATCTCGTGTATTTACTTCTGCAGTAATCTTATCTGCGTTTAAAATGCGACTGTACTTACGTTCGGCCACTGAGTTAGGTAACGACCGGCACGCCCAGCTATTTGTAACGCCGACGATACGGAAATCGTGTCTATCTCTTTCTCTCCCTTCTGGTTCACCGTTGGTTGGCAAAGAGAATAGAATATAATTCTACGAATGTGTCTAAAATAACGTAATTCAAAATTAATCCATCGATGTAGCCAAACATTCGCGCGCACCAGTGCCGTCTTAACGTTTTCGGGCACCCTGAAGTGGAGCTAAATTACTCTAAATTAAACAAAATCAAAAATACCGCGCTAACACGCGAAGTGAATAAGTATTAAAGTAATTAAGTAAATAAGATCAAACGTGGGGCGCATTCCACGAGAAAAGGGCTCCATTTTACAATCTAAATTTTGGTGTATCTATTCGTTTTCTCTCCGTCACAGTTGGAGGGTCCATTTCCTATTATTTTCCAGCTTTTGCAACCCTATTTCTTTTTAATTTTCCAATTTTCAGGGGCCCTGAAGCGCCTGTCTCTTTCGCCTCTATTTTAAAGGCTAATGCCACTCTAGAGCCCGGAGAAACAGCCTGATTTTGAGAATTTTTTATGCGAGTATAGTGAATGGAATACAAAATCTGTTTAAAGGCCTTTATTGTACATACCTTGAAGTATGATCACAATTTTTATTTAATTTTTTTAGTACCAAATGCCACAACTCAACAAAAGAAGCTTCTTCTGAAAAACAGTGTTCCGCGGTCGGGAAGATTTCTCCTTCGATTTTTGACCTAGAACAAAGAACCAAAAATTTTTTAGTTCTACATCAGATTACCTCGGGAAGTACACGAGGAAATTAAAAAATACTGCTTTTCGTAAAAATGGTGCGTGATTGACCAAAAAGTTTCAACAATTTCGAGATTGTGGCAGTTTTGTGTTTTGTTCCATCACGCACCATTCTTACAAAAATCAGTATTTTTTAATTTCCTCCTGTACTTCCCGAGATAATCTTATATAGAACTAAAAAAAATCGGTTTTTTGTTCTAGGTCAAAAATCGAAGGAGTAATCTTTCCAGCCGCGGAACACTGTTTTTCAGAAGAAGCTGCTTTTGTTAACCCGTGTCTTCATTTTGTATTAAAAAAATTTAAAAGAAACAGATTTTGTATTCCATTTCACTATACTCGCATGAAAGATTCTCAAAATCAGGCTGCCTTTCCGGGCCCTACAGTGGCATTAGCCCTTAAGACGGCACTGGTGTGCGGATAACATTTATAATCGCAGACTTACAGATTAAGGCCCATTCCTATTGCATTCGTAGCTACTAGTATCTTACAAGGATCGTTAACGTCATTAAACCTAGCAGCTTGCGCGAGCTTCGTGCCCGGCGGCAGGCTGCCATATATTACCGCTACTTGTTTCCCCATTTTCTCTATAGACTGCGACACGGTGAATATGTCATTCTTATTAAAGCAAACTATACAATCTCCCGGCTGGACATTTGATAAAGAACACAGCGCGTGAGTTTCTAAGGAGAGGTCAGTCAGTCGTTTGTACTGTTGCACGTCCACAGTCTCGCCGATTGTCGCGCATATCGACTCCACCTGTAACGGAATCAGCGAAATTTTACACAATAAAACGGATAGTTCGTGATAATAGCGAAACGCACTATCGGTATCGCTGCAGCTTCGCCGCACAAATGTATCTCATCCGCCGCGATTCCAAGAAGCGCTCTCGTCCAGGCCCAGCCCCTGCCCGGGTCGCGCACTAATTGAATCTCGTCGATTACAGCTACTTCGACTGTAAAAAAATCACAGTTTCACATAAATTCCTTTAATAAATTCATTCGAATGAAATAGTAAGCAACGCCGCGATATTCAATAACGCAAGGCGGTCGCAACTGTAACCGATACTCACAAAGGTTTTGTACATTTACCATTTCTACAGAACACGCTACATGATTCGCCGGAGACATTTCGTCTTTCGCGTATCTTCTCTCCTCCCCAGTTATTAAATCACAAGGCGTGCCCTGAAATTATTTACAGTTAACGACGTAAAATTTCTCCGGCGCTCGCTTCTTACTAACCATGGAATTACACTTATTGAAAACCTCCACGGCTAATAATTTCAGTGGCCCACAATAAACGCCGGTCTTCGCCGACATAAACCTTTCCAAAGCATGGTGAGTTTTGCCGCTGTTCGTAGGCCCGGCGTGAAATATAATCTTTCTATTCTTACCCCGAGCTACTGGATACCTAAGGACAGAGAAAGTTAGAGATATTAAAACTCGTTCGGCGGGCAATTTTCAGATTCTAAGTAACGTTAATTGTTACCAATTGGGCGGACTCCTTAAATCACTAATTTTCTTAAGGTCGTCCAAACAATCGATGTGCGGGTACATTTGCTTGGCGTGGCGCAGGAAGTAGGGAAATATATCCACGACATTGCCAGCGCCTTGGATAATATCGCTTAAAATAACGTGAAGGTCTACGGGCAACGTGTTCGATTCTACGCAGTATTGTCGGAAGCCGTTTAAAGCTGTGATCAAGAGTGAGTCTGGAAGAAAGATTGGCGACGGGGAATATTAAGAAATTAACGTTTTCATACGAAAAACGTGAATGACGATAATTACCGTCCAATCCGTATTTTAAAGCTAAGTCTTTGACCGTCTTTTTCTGCGCAAAAGTGCCGAGAACCTTGATGATCTCCGATTTGTTCAGAGTGCCAGTTAATTCCGCGCCGACGTTTAAATCGGTCGAAGACGATTTAACGAGGACGGGTTGAAATAACGAGGTCGCGGGTAGATTGCTCTTACTGTTCTTCTCCCTTATACTTTGCTGGCATGTCACTGTTGGATTCAATTGCCTGCGAAATTGTGTCGCTAAAGTTAGTTGATGCAATCGTTTTCGGGGGTCCCTCGGGTGCACGTAAGATTACGTGAGTTAAAAATGTAATTGAATGGTGAGTACCTTAACCGCGGTGATAATAATAAATTATTGCGCCGTTTCAACTGGCCCCTGACCAGGTGCTTGAATGGTATCATCTTCGAAAGCTATTTTATTTATTTTCATGTTCTAGAATTTTTGATCAAGAGCAACCGAACCTCGTGCCATAACCTCGAAGGTTACGAGAAGTGGCGGCACCACTGGCCGAAACACATGGACCTATATTTTTTTTTTTAAGTCCATGCTGAGATATATCAATTGCGAACTCCTGCAATTGAAGTCTCTGTTAAATTCTTCACTTCGCACTGATAATTCGGGTTATCGATGTTTTTAAATGGAACTTGAAAAGTATATCATTTTTTTTATGATTAGAACGACACAAGGGGGTTTTTATGGCAATCTTAAGATCGAAGAATGGAATCAGTATTTTATTGAGGATTATAAATTATAGATTTAGAATACAGATATGTTATCGAAAGAAGTTTCGAAGTACGAGGTGTTTCTATATTTAAATAGTGTACTTGCAGTGAATAATGGTAATGGAATAAAGTTTATATAGCAAGCATGCAATCCTCTGGGTTTTCTATTTCGATTGCAAAGGCGGGAAAATATTCGTTGTCGCAGATGTGGAAACGTAGCTTAAACTTAACTTCCATGGAAAGCTTCCCGCGTTTTGAATTCTAGCGCGCGTAATATTTGAAATACAAACGTAAGAGAGTAATTAAAAGGGAAGGATCGAGTTTCAATTTCGCCTCAAAATGAAAAAAATAAGTTTAAGATTTTCTGAGGCTTTATATAAAAATAAATTATCATGAAATTGTCTTTTCAAAATACGGTATAAACGATTATAGTCTCGTATACATTTAAGTCTTTAATCGCATTAAATTCATAATAAAATATTCCATATCTCGCAGCGTCAATTCGTTTTCAAACCCGTTCGTCCCCTCCTTTGTTTCTTCGCTCGATCAATCATTTGTCAAATGGTAAAAAATGCAAATTTGAAAAGGTTAAATTTCTCGTAAAATTGATCTCAACCATATAAATTTATCGTAATACCATAAAATATCTTGAACTATAAAAAGAGAACCGAAAAAAACATGCGTAAGTTGTAATAACAGTGGACATCAAATATCTTCGCGTGCACCTTTTTATTTAAAAAACTGTCGTAGATCAAAAAAGTTCTATATGTAATACACAAATATGCTGCAACAATGGTATACCAAGCACATCGAAAATTCGTGCCAATCTCGGGCCATCTTTGGCCCAAGTGTTCTTCGCATACAGCCACGACGACACGAAAAATCTGTTGAATTTGATGGAGCCGCTAAGATCGCCGAAACCTTGCTTTCCGGCTCCGGTGGATGATTCGTTACGTGGCGACGCAGCAGCTTCGCTAATGAACGCTGAAAGGATTAAGCTGGACGTGCATCAGAACATATTGGGTAACGTTAAGCCACATTCCCACGTGTGCGCATTGAAAGGTAGGGATGTTGATATTTTTAGAAATATCGATATTTTTCAAATATATCAATATCGCATCTCGACATATCGAAAAAAAATATCGGAATATCGATATATCGGTTCTTTCTTTAAATTATTGAGGTAGAATTTAACACATATTATATGTTATTTTAATCGCGTTTATTAAATAATATAAAAAACATAACAGTACAAAAATTAAGTAGGTAGGTACTGAAAAAAATACAAAAATTAATTAAACCAGTATTTTTCAGGAATAGTTTTTAAGAAAACTCTTTGTTTTATATGCTCTCCTGTCAATCTACTACGATTATTGGGAACCATATTATTAATTGTCGATTGCCAGGAATGTTCGTGATGCACAAATTGTCAGTGGAGGGGGAACACGCCACGCATGCGCGTGATGAAGCCGTGACGTCACACGCCAAGAATATATCGATGCCGATATTGAGATTTTAATATCGATATATCAGATTGAAAAATATCGACCGGAAATATCGATATTGGATGGAAAAAATATCGAATATTCGATACATCGATATTTTATCAACATCCCTATTGAAAGGGGGTTTCCCCTCGTTCCCACGTGACACCGTAAAATACAGAGAATATTTTACAAGTAGCTAAATAATAAGTCCCATTTTTCAGCGGTAATGAATTTTAAATGGCATTTTAACGCTTTGAGTGACGCAAGAATTGAAAATGCTCCTTTGAGTCGACCCACAAACCAATTAATTATTATTTAAACTTCCATAGTGTCTATTAAATATTTTATATAGAAAACAAACACTGAGCTCGATTTATTATTAAAATTAACATTCTGGAATCCTCGGATGATACTTTCGATGCTTTCCAGAAAGTATCAACGTGAAAACACGCCAGAGCTGTGCACAGGATGGGATTCCCTCGGCGTGAAAACACTTTGATGCCACTCAAAGTGTTAATCATAACTTTGTAGAACTGTATGCGTTATCCTTAACTATGGTTTCGAATGAATTCCTTAGAAATTGGTGAAAGCATTTTTGCACGCGTCCAGAAGGAGATTGAAGAGAATCTGCGGGAAGGCATAGAGAAACAGTCGCAGGAGAAGTTTCACATGTATCAAGCGAGGAAACGGCTGGAAGCTGAGCGCAACATACTGCAGTTGCACATAAAATACGAGAATTACATTAAAACTGTGCAGCACGAGTTAGAAAGGCAACTCGAAGTAACTATTGTGCTCCCCCTCCACTACGAATTACCAACTTGCCACTGCGCGGGTATTTTCCGGGAATCCCATATTCGAGCTCATTCCGAAAATTACTTTCGCTTCCCAGATTCAGTGGGCAAATGTTGCTGCCAAATGCGTCAAGAGCATCCAGAAAGCAGTGGTCCAAGAACGACTGAACGTGACTCACGAAATGATGGAAAAGATGCGAACTGAAATGGCCTACGTTGTAGAATCACTGTACACGGATTTCGAAGAATCCTTTCGTGCTCAAAGAGAAACTATAATTGCTGATTTCAATGGGATCATGAGGTTTATAACTGCCGTAGCCGGCACTTCTACAAATTTAACGTTTCACATCTTCCCATAGGAAGGAGCATGTGAAACTACATAAAGATAAAGAAGAATTCGAAAAGAGAGTGGCCAGGGATTTATTCATTCAGAAGCATCAGCTTGAAATGCAAAGCACTGTAGATATAATCTATGTTCTGTGTTTGGAACGGTTACGAAGCAGTAGAGAAAAGCATGCTATGCACACGTACTTCCAGGTAAGAGAACTGTTTCAGCTCGACGATAGACTAAATTATGTCCTGTACGAAATTTTGTGCAAATAGAAACAAATCGACGGGTTCCGTGAGTCGATCGTCCAATTGAACAATATTCTAACTGTGATGAGAGAAGAGATTAGTAATTGCCACGTGGAGAAGAAACTATTAGAAGAAAAGCTTCGTGACGTTACTGAACAATTTCAGAAGTTCATTAACTTTGTGTTTCATGCGGTACCGGGGCAAGCGGAATATTTGCTGCCGTTGGAATTACAACGGCTCATACCTTCAAACAGTGCTGGAAGAAAAGATAGCAAAGAGAAAAATTTATCAGCGTCGTTGTAAAATCTGTGACGTATTATTAGTTTTGTCAAATGTATTGTCAAGTAAACGTCTAAATTGGTCTAAACTACTTATGGTCTATTTATATATCGACGCGCGTTACGAAAAGTAGCACGTTTAATTTTTGTACATGCAGTTATCCGTAAGAAAAATATGAAACGTGTTACTCTTCGTAACGCGCGTCGATATGGTTTATTTATTTATATAAGTAGTGTCGACATCGACATTAAGGTCACGTGGACCGATCATGTGTGCGTGACGTCAAACCAATCGACGCCAAGATTGATTCCCCTCCACCACGGTAGGGATTTTTCTGGCAACCCTGGTCGGTAATTTGAACGCAAAGGAACTGTTAACCGCCAATTTGCATATCCGAAGCCATTGCGATTTAAAGTTCTTTGTCCATCGAGGCCAGCGATTTCCACCGTTTTGGAAGTCGTAAAATATCGCACACGACAAGGCCCAAACAGAAGATAATCCAGAAATTCTTAAAAGTGTTGATAAATCCTCGAAAGAACATATTCTTGTTCTATCTTGACTCACGTGGTAAAACCGAGCTATTTAAATCTACAACGATGTGTATACCGATATAATCATACTGACTCATTCCTAGGCTGTATTATTGTGAAAATTTACTGTTAAAAAGTTTTTTTTTCTATGACATAGGAGGGACCTTTAAAAAACAGTCCCAATTAAAATTACAATAAATAATTCGGTCAGGAAAGTTACAGACTATTATAACAACTTATAACACCACTCGTATACAATTATAAAATTCTTCTTTCCCTGGAAAAAGTATAGCTAATGAACTTATCAAAAATTCTTTAACAAGCTTTGGACAAAGTCGAATTCCCTTTACACTAAATGTTAATATTCATCGTCCCTGCACACTGATTGAAGAGTTTGAGGTGGGCGATACCATTCTGGATCTCTTCGCAGGCTGGACAGCCATGGATGATAAAATTCGTTCATTACCAGAGACGTTCTTCCAACTTTGCTTCGTGGAACAGGTGGGTAATCTGTTAGTCGCCATCCGTATACCCAGCTCGTGCAATCTGGGTAGAAGTGACGGTCCTCTGGCATGTCCTTCCATCTACAATAATATTAAACGAACAATGCAAATAGCTCGGAGCAAAAACACATAAAAAAACAAAAGGTGGACACCACAAATGAGAAATTTGATATAATAGAAATCTTTTTAAATAAATGCATTGTAAAACAAGTGCACTAACAAGGGTACGCCACGGACGTGGAAATCGCTTTTGGAACGACAGTATATGGGGGTCGTAGTACTCATGTAATATGAAAATACAATTTCGGCTTTTTGTCGAATGCGCCTTCGTTTTCGAGATATTGTAATTTAAAGTGTTTAACGTACGTAGTAATTCAGATATATACCATCTATAGTAACCTACACCCACGAAGGTTCCGTGGATACAACTGTAGGGCGTCAGATTATCACGAGGGCGGCCGGGGTCCCCCGCCACTCATACTCCTTTTTTCCCCCTTTCTTTTTCAACAATTTTACCCGTGGAAATATATTTTGTGGATATTACGCATTATATAGTATGTTACACATTACTCTACGCAAATTTTAAGGTTAAAAATGCATTTGTAAAATGCATTGGGACATCTACCCTAGTAAAATGTATACATACCTGCGTCATCCATATTTGTTATGTCATATTAGCGCCATCGTTCCCGCGGTGGTAGTTTTCTTTGCCAATAGAGGCAACTTCACTACTACTGACACACCTCGTAGTTTTGCTTTGTCGTATGCCGTATTTACGCTTGAATTTATTTATCCAGGTTGCACAGGCCGCGAAACGATCGCAATTCAATTCACGGGCATATGTCCGGGCCCATTGTTGCAGCGTGGACGTTGTAACTTGCTCGAAATTTTCCCGGGCTTGTTCGAATCTCTTGAAAGTCATATCATTAATGGCTTCATATTTTTCTATCGCAGTTCCCCCTGCAGCGATTTCTGCTTCCCAGCTGGTAAAATGAAACACATTACGAAGAACGTGTATATTTCCATTACATTTGTTTAACACCTAATATTCATATATGTCTAACAATAATACGAATGAAATTAGTCTTACATTTTTAAATATGCTTTCTTTTTCAACATCCCTGCCCCTCGTTTTTGCAATGTCGCGAGCGACCACTTCGGGTGAGCTCTCGCCATCGCAACAACTTTTTTCTTATACTCGAGCGATATATATTCTCGTTGTCCACTAGTCGTCGCTTCCTCCTCCCACTCACTTTCTTCTTCTTCGGCCGAATTACTCGGTTGCATATTTTCATCGTCGCGTATGTCTTCCAATTCGTCCGGGATCCAAAGTTCTTCATCTTTTATTATCTTCATTTCATCCAACATCGTGGCAATGCGATTAAACATTTCGCTCGCAATTTGTGCGATCCTTGGTGAAGTTTTCACACATGGCAATTCTACCATGTAATTATTTTCCTTCAACATGCTTTCGCATTGCTTCCATGCACTCCATATCTCTGTTTTGTCTGCTACGTCAACGGTAGCTGCTCCTCCTCGAGAAGAACTTGCACTCACAGAATCACTATCCATTTCTACTCTCACGATAAATCGAAGTAAAGTGACTACCAAGCACAGAAATCGTCGAGACTTACTCGCTCCCAACGACCACCCTCACAGTCAGAAGTAACGGCTATCCCACTTTACCTGCTCAACAATCGCAGGCGTCGAAAGTTTCGGAACGAAATATGAAAACACCGGTGAAGGAGATGATTAGAATAGTATGTTATAAATACATTTTTAACCTTAAAATTTGCGTAGAGTAATATGTAACGTACTATATAATAAGTAATATCCACAAAATATATTTCCATGGGTAAAATTGTTAAAAAAGAAAGGGGGGGGGGAAGGAGTACGAGTGGTGGGGGACCCCGGCCGCCTTGTGACAATCAGATGCGCTACAATTGTGTCCACGGAACCTTTTTGGGTGTAGGTTACTATAGATGGTATATATCTGTATTACTACGTACGTTAAAAACTTTAAATTACAAAATCTCGAAAACGAAGGCCCATTCGACAAAGAGCCGAAATGGTATTTTCATACTAAACGAGTACCACGACTCCTATATACTGTCGTTCCAAAAGCGATTTCCACATCCGTGGTGTCCCCTTGTAAGATTCTTCGTATTTCCTTAAAAATAGGGAGAAGCTAATACCAAAAGCCACCGCGAATTTTAGCGAGGCGCGGCGAATCGGAGAAATTAATATTAACTAATCAATCGTCGCTGCGCTTCGGTCAATTTTGTATAAACTCCTCTCTTTGTATCATCGCGCTTATAATAAATTTTTCTCCTCGCGTTCGCAAGAAATTTGTGTCATATACTGAACCTTTCATGAAGATAGTTTTCCGCGGCGATAAAGGATGTCTCATCCTCGTACAAAATGGCTCTCACTTTTGGATCTATCGGTTTCATTATGTTTATATCGATAGAGCCATCAGGCTCCATCGGCCTCCAATTCGGCAACGGTTTCAAGCGTATCTACAAAAAAATAGGAAACGTTGCCAGACTTTCAGTACACAAGGATAATTAATTCTACGCGTAACACAATCGCATACAATATCCACGCTCGGTTCTCTCCGCTCTGGTTCACGAATAGTCGGCAATTCGATTTTCTTCGCAGCTTTAGTTTTCTCCAGATGCTCCAACAACTTCTGCTGATTTTTCACAAACCATCTCACACGCATAGAATCTTCTTTCTCTATCATTGCGGTGTAAAATGCCTGGCAACGAGAATCGCAAATCCCTCCCCTCGACATGGCTTAATTTTCTTAATTACACTTCTCAAAATTTAGGCGATAAATATATAAAGAAACGGAGCACAAGCCCAACGATATTCACAGAGAATTTTCGCCGCGACAACTATGAAGTGCGATTACAAAACGTCGCGATGCATTAATGTTTATTTCATCGATCCCTACCGCTGGCATTATCAGGCGAGAGAATTCGTTACATGGTTTTCATACTTTATAGAATCGTTTTATTTACACTGTTCTTACAATATAATACGCTTTATTGTATGCTGATCAATTACTTCCCAGTGTGCTATCATCGTTAACTTACATAATAATACCAGTGGGAGCATTAGTTTATGTACAATTCGGTTAAAAAGAAGTTGAACGGTAATTTAAGGGCGCAGAGGATAAATCCGCCAATAATTTTCTGCTAAATGATCCGCGGTAATCGACTGGTATCCGTGTCCCTCCCGAGCATCCGAAATCAGACTCGACATCTAACATCTAGAAACCGGGAAGCTGGTATTTATACAATACGCAAAGTGAGTATTTATTTAAACGCTTAAAAAGAGATTATACGTAAAAGATTTTGCGCGACAATCGAATTTAAGAGGGCGAGAAACGCGCTCGCTGTAGACCGGACAAGGTCACTGAAACTCGTACTGTCGTTTATTTGGTACACTTACATAGTCTATATACATACGATGCCTATATGTATATACGCGTGTGCACAGATATGCCGTGTATTAATTGGAATCTAGCTGCCGACGTTCAAATTTTTTTTTTACACAAGATCGAATCCTCGCAGCGTAGACGTTTCGAATGTTCCTCGAGAAAAATAGTAAGTGTGCCATGAAGAAAAATATTCGCGAAAGATCGTGATACAGTTTTGTTACGCGCGCGGAGGATCGCCGATGTGCGGCGTTAAACAATGATATTATCGGTAACGATGAGTAAGTATTACAGTGTTGTAATAATAAATAAATATGGCGTGAAATATGAGTTCTCACGTGATATTACTCCCTCTTAAAGTCAACATCAAATGACCCAGTAATCACAGCCATAGGAAGCAATATTGTGGTACGTCATAAGATTTAGATGCAATATCGTTTATATTACAAACTGACTAAGGAGCAATTCTTACTTTGTACTTGGGTAATCAAGACGAATTGTACCTATCGCACAATAACATTGCTATCTTTTCATATTTTTTTTTCTTCTTCTTTCGTAGTCTGTTCCGTACTGTACATACGCATGTAACATTAACTTTTCTACATCGCTATACAAAATAATTACTTTACACCACCTGCGGTTGGTCTAGTCTGTTTACTGCAGCGAAACAATCATCCACCTCGTAGCAATCTAAATCCCTCTGTTCCGTTTTATGCAAGACTTATCTAGTGATATCTCTCTTCCTTTCAAAGATCGATATATATCGTACCGTAATAAATGTACAATTTTCTTATCCTTAGACCGTGTATTATACCTTATATAAATATCAAATACTAAAATTTCACAACTCCGTCCAAAGCACACGAAATTTTACAGCAGTGAATCCGTAAGTCAGAGATTACTTCTTTTTTTTTTCAATTATGCTGACTTAATTATGCTACGCTCGCTTCGTCGTTAATCTTTCCCTCTCCTTTTCCCGTGCATCCCACTGTTTCTCAGCTTAGTATATCGTACAATATCGAGTGCGCTACGTGACCTAATTTCGAGGGGAACGTGCCCCCAATGTTTCCCAACGATGCTCGTATTAGTTTCTCCTTTTATATGCAACTCGCCCAATATGTATAACTTTGCTGCGTTCAAGTGAAGTATTCTCAACAGTTTTCTTTTCTTGTAATAAATATATATATTACAAGATTTCTTTGATTCAAAATTAAATACGACTCACTCTAATGGACAATCATTCGTTACGCTTCGATTTCTTTTTACACGTTAAATAATTTGTGAACGTCAGAAATAAGCCCATGCAAATACGTTAATATATAAATTACTTTATAACAAAAAACATACATGTTTCATAAATAAATTCAATGTAGTTTACACGTAATTTCTTGGGTTTTCTTTTCTCGTTAATGGCTGTGTTCGTGGAACAGTGAGCCATTCAATCCTCCCGACGAACTTTTCGCGTTACCCCCTGTGAGCAGTATAGTAGACAATAGCGGTACTAGTATCAATAATTGTTTATTTCTCAGTGTAATATTGCTAATCGTGGGTTTCGTTTTCTTGCCGGAGCGATATATCAGACGGATATGTATCCCCCGGTCCAACGGAATGGAATACTCGGCGACGGTTTGAAATTTTACGGAATCAAAGGGGATCGAATATTTCTTTACATGATAATTATACAAACATATAAATTATTCTCTCTCGCATCGAATTCGCACGAATTTACGCCTCGTCCTTTCGCTTTCGCGTATTGTTTTCCTCACCCTCGACAAAAGAAACGCATGTATTTTATTGTGATCGGGCGACGCGCTATTTAAAACAGCCATATACTACGACGTAACTTAAAAAGATTTTCTGATACACCTTTCGTACCAACGAGCCTGCGTCCTGCACTTGGCTCACAGATGGATTTTCGATCGTATGTACTCATCCCTCATGAATTATTATACACATGTAATAATACCATAGTAACAGATGAATTAACAAAATATCACTCGTCATTGATAAACTCTCGAAATACGAAAAACGGACACTTATCTCTCATCCAACAATGTTTTAGTGTAAAGGTGACGTAAAGGATTCAAAAATACCTAACTTGTAGTCACGTCAAGTAACACTGAGGTCGGGGCGTTTTTATTTAGGTATGCGCTCACGTCCTGAAAGCGGCTAGACCTAGAGGAAGCAGCTTGGTTCTGATTCGTCCCGCTCAAGTCATTCTCAGTTTCTGGCCCGCGGTATCCGTCGTCTTGTTTCTCGTGGAATATGTATTTGAAAAATTCGTATCTGCGCAGTTTGCGGGAAAGATATTTTTTATAATATTGCACGTGGGTGTTACATAATCTTTTAGAAAATCTTAGTATGTGCAGTGCTATTTGACTCGATGCATACACGGTAGTATTGTTTATATGAGGCACCTCGAACCAAAGGCATGCGAGTCACGTTTTTGTGATATCATGAAAATCGAGTTTGGAATTCAAATGTATTGGAAAAATTCCACGTAAAGTCGCTATGAAAATTAAGTTGTGCTTAATGATTGGCGTGTATTTAAGGATTTAAATAACCATTTCTGTTGTTAAGGGGAGGTTACGGTCTAAAAATCGATTTTTTTTTATATTTCATTTTTCGAATGTTCGGCCTTGTAGGAATATGCGTTTAAAAGGATTGTTGAAATTCGTAAAATTCCCGAAGTTATAGGCGGCAAATGCATGGGTAATAACCGGCCACTCAGCACTCACGTAAAACTTTAAACGCGTTTTTCTCGAAACAGTGTTCTCAAAATCGGTGGGAGCTGTATCTCCAAAAGTTATTGTCCGATTCGACTGAAACTTTATTTATTTTGAAGAATATACTTCTGGCTAGGAGGGGGAACCAGAAAAAATACACAAGATTGAAAATTTATAATTTTTAAAGGCGTTGAAAGGACGAAAAAATATAGAGAAAAAGTGATTTCAAACTTCAAGTGTCGTTATTTTCTAAAAAAAAATGTAATTTTTGTATTTTTTTCTGGTTTCCCCCTAGCTAGAAGTATATTCTTCAAAATAAAAAAAGTTTCAGTCGAATCGTATAATAACTTTTGGAGACACAAGTCCCACCGATTTGGATGAATTTTTTGACGCCTCGAGTTTAACGACTCCCCAGTGCCGTCTGCAATGATTAATTATAAAACAAAAAATATATTTCTATAAATTAAGACATCCTTAATACAATGCAAAAAGTCCCATTAAATTATATGTAGTAGTTTTCCATTAATTAATTCCTAAAGATTACCTATTTTTGGGGGCTCTAAACCGAAACCTCCCCTAATTCAAAATTTAAATTATGTCACTTGCATCCCTTTGGTTCTAAGTGCCGCGGATTATGAGTATTATACATTTAACTTATTAGGGGCCGTCCTTAAATTACGTAAGGGTAATTTTGGCGAATTCTAACCTTCCCCCTCCCTCAGTATAAGAATTCGTAAGATTTGATTTTCCAACCCCTTCCCCTCTATGTAATATTTTTTACACTTATTATTCGAATGATAAATATAAGAATTGCGAATAAAATAAGATTATTCGAAGATAATTTTTTATTCGAATAAAAATTTATCCGTTATTCTCGAATAACTTCATTTTATTCCAAGATTATTCAAAATTTTGATTCAAAGATTATTCGAAATTTTTATTCGAAGAATAATATTCGAAATTATATAAATTTATGCAATATTTATTCGAATAAAAATTTATTCGAATGAATTAATAATATTCGAAATTATATAAATTTATACAATATTTATTCGAATAAAAATTTCGAATAATCTTCGAATAATAATTCGAATAATTATAATAAATTTCGAATAATTATTCGAATAAAAATTGATTCGAATAATGCCCAACTCTGGTAAGTATAGAGATACCAAGCAACTAATTCAGTATTTCTTGGTATATCTATAATATTTTCTGCTTTAAAACGATTAAGTAGTCAATTTTTGAAAGATATGCTTTTCGTTATTTTCTCCTTTGCGATTAAACTAGCATTTACTTAAGATTCGAAAGTGAATGTGAATTAATAGACTTATTATTTTCCAACATATACTCACGTTGACCAACAAATCGTAGTCGCAGGCATTTGATAAAGAACACGGGCATTTAAACCACGGAAGTAGCCTCGCAAACCTCCGTGTGAGTAAACTTTCTTAATGGCATCCACCATACCTTGAGCGTGTATACCACTTTGGGTATTTAAAAGTGTTTTACAAACATCTAAAGGTGTTGTGATCGCAGCAGCAACAGCTCCTGCCAATGCACCTGCAATTCATCATCACGATTTAGACATCAATGAAATTCTGCGATACTACCCACTGCCTAACGTGCTAATGCAATTAAAAAGCAACCATATTAAATTACATAAGTATCGGTACCAGTGGCGGATTTAACAGAGCAGCTAATAAGCAGTTGCTGCCTGGGCCCCATATCCAAAAAAAATTATAATTAAGTATTGGGAAACCAAGAGTTTCGATACGCCAACTAGCGACAGAAAATTGAACTACTAAGAGTAGATCGAAATCCGTCGAAATTCATACGATTATCAGTGTTTAAATAGACATATTGTGAAAAACGAGTTTTTACATTGTTTTGAACTCTAAATTTTTACTTATTCGATTAATAAATACTTATTCGGAATGTTTGGTGCGATCCGAACCTACTTTCAGTAGTTTGCGAACTTACCACCACAGCGCTAAAATCTAAGCCACGCCTCCACTAAGTTTCCCAATAGGTACCCAAACACTACATTTTTTTTCGTACCACTTGGCCCGTTTTTAGTAAACTACCTCTTCATTTTCCCGAAAAAATGGGCCCCTCGGAACGTTTGTCACCTGGGCCGTTTTTCTTAAATCCACCACTGATCCTTAACGTTACATTGCTTCTTTAAGAATCTAACGTACTTACCAGATACCATGTGCGCTAGAGGATTGTAGGTGTGCTCTGGATTTGTGAAGATCTGCGCCACTTCGTAAGTCATAAAGTGAATCATTTGGAAAGGTACATTCATGGCCAGCTGGGTCGTGTAACTCCTATAGAATGCATACGCACCTTCTTTCTGGTATACATTCTTTATACACGTCATGACATTTTGGTAAGGAGAGTTATACATTTGCAATCGCTGTTTCACCACTGGAATAAGATAATTTTATTCTTCATTGGACAAAATGCTAGAAATTACGAATCGCATTTAGCCGGCTGTAATTCCGAAGAAAGAAAAATGTATTCTGTATCTTCTATAACTTGCATAATTGTGTAAATTGTGAGGAAAGAGCATTTATATACAGTAGCGGAGAAACAAGTTACCACTTCCTCGATTTGTTTTATTCCTCTTATTCTTTACCATCGACTTGGAACTGTGGTATATGTTCGATATGCATATTCTACTGCAGAGTTTAAAGCGGAGTTGGGCATTAGCTAAGTAAAGGATTATTTAAATAACAGATCAAATAAAAGTTACTTCAATTTCTTTTTATTTATGACGAATAATTTTTTTTAACTTCTATTCGTTATTCGAAATTTTTATTAAAATAAAAATTTCACCCAGCTCTGATTTAAAGCTGTATAAAACCCAGTTAAAGTCGAATTTATTTAACTAACAAACGAAAGTCTTACACGGCACTGAACGGAATAACACTTTTTCCCTAAATATTAGATTCTTTATTAGTTTTCACAAGTGGTAACTTCTTGCGGCTTTAAAAGTGTCTTATCTTGTTTAATATTATATAGGCTTTTCCTTCGCTTTAACTGGCTTTTAATTCTCCGCAGTGTTCTGTTGACGTTAAAAAGTAATAGAAGTAGAGTGGATCGAAACCGTAACAGCTTCTTCTCCGCTACTGTAATCCGATTACAAGTATCGCAAATAAATTTCATGTGCTTTACCTTCAGCCGGATTCATTACTCCGTCGTGAAGGAGCGTCGCGATGCAGCCAGCGGTTCCGTAGGCAGCCAAATTCAATTCGGAATGACCCTTCGAACTTAATAGCTTATCTTTAATAAATTCGTAGCATGAAAAATATAATGCGTGTGCTGGACCAGCTCCTACTACCATTGCACTCATACCACGAATCGGTCTGAAAACACCCTCCTGCCGTACCATTCTAGTTAAAACTTCTCCTACCCCTCCTCCCCCACCTGGGCCAGGGGTCAACGCCTGCATTCTCGTCTAAATATAAAGAAAACAATTATACGTATACAAGTAAGGAATCCTCCCCTTTATATACATAAACAAGTTATTTCCCAACTGTAAGTGGAAGCTTCATTGGTCAAAGAACTCGTGGAATATCCAATGTTTACTGGGGCCTTTTTATTATTTTACTAGAGTTTTATTTTTTAGATTCCTTTCACAACTAACAGAAGATTCTATTCATACCCGAAGATGTGTACAAATAAAAAAAGAAGTGCAAATGTAATGTTACTTCCATTATTCTTGTACCATTATACGTCTTTAATAATTACTCCGCGTCGCCAGGAAACTACAGTGATGTCAATAATGTCGAGAGGGTCTTAAATAACATGACTTGCAACTGACTAAAGATAGAACTACTAGACTACTATCTTTCAATGAATGCTCAAAAGATCTTCAGTTACTTTACAATACCGGGAACAATAATGGTAATGCACCGCGAACGTTATGTATTCGTAAGTCATCGAACCCTGAAGCTTTAATTCCGCAGCATCATTCTAGTGACATAACAGATTCCCATACCTCCGGAAGATTCGCGCCCCATTAAAAGCACACGTTTCGATAAATGGGCGAGAAAGTAGAAGCCGATATAGCTCGCAGGTTGAAAGTAAACCAAAAATAGAATCTGCCTAAGCGGAGTGTTACGTAACGAATGTTTGAGATCCTCGGCACGGATCTCGCACATATTAATGCCCCTACGTGCGACTTTTTTTGCAGAATCATTCGAGCATCGACGCCACGAGACGATCTGTCCCATCACCGTCGCTCGTGTGCGATTATATCCGGATACCTTCGTGCGACTAAGTTTCGAGAGAGGTACGCGGAGTGAAGTATGATACACAGAAAAGAATCGGGAGAGTAGCGAGTCGGGTAATAAGTTTCTGTTATTACATAAACCATCTGATACCGTCGATTTGCACGGCAATGTGTGTTATCGATGAATTATGTAAAGAATCGAATATGCATAAAGCGGCAAACGATATTTCGCGACGGGATAATTCTCCGCGGCGGTTTCTCATTTTTTTCGTGAGTGACGACGGAGCGCAGAGGATGGACCACTGCTATAATAGGAAGTAATTGGTGAATCACGTGATGACTAAACCCGTGCGTATTTGAATGCAAGAGACTTAACGGCGCTCGGGAAATAATTACGAAATGATATCGCCCGAATTGGTTGCCCAAGGATTTTACGACGGGCGATTCGGGAAAGCGAGACGGTGGTGCAATTGCATAAAGGGTCGTAACGTTGCAGTCATTGAGGGGGGGGGGGGGGGGAGGGGCAACAATTAAACGGCAGCTATCTCGTAAATTTAAGTGTCTCGTTATTTACTTAAGATTACAACGACGATCATGCGCGACACCTGATTCTCAGGTTTCGGCGTGAGGGGGTGGTTGGGAGGGGGAGGCGGCGAGGAAATTCCGGGGGAATGCCGACCGTCAGGCTCATTACCATTCAAACACCGTAAAACATGCAATGTCACGGTGTTAAATGTCATTGGGATCTGATTCGAACGTAACCGGGGTATCGAATATCCGTGGCGCGGCGGTTGAGGTTATGTAAAGCCTGTCGCGGCTCGGATGGAGATGCGCAGGGGGAGAGAAGATTTTTTTTTAATTACCTTGACACTGTCAAGCGGGTACATCACGCAGTGCTCCATGATTCCAGCGAACGCACCCGCGGTCATGTGCACCACCACGGAAGACGTCGGCAGGCTCTCGTATACTTCCGTATTCATGTTTATCACTATGCGCCGAGGCGAGTTCCAGCGTACGGCCTTTGAAGTGCCGCGATCGTTATGCACGCACCGTCCAAGCGGCAGGCGACACGCTCCCCGGTGTGCTAACCGATGCCCAGTTACCGTTTGTCCGGCAGCATTTACTCGGCGACGGCGGAGACGTCGCTGGCTCCGGCGGTATCGTTAAGCGAAGAGCGTGTTGACGGCGAGACGTAATTGCACGCGCCGATCGTGTCTGAATGGGAAGCGTGTTGGAATTGAAAAGGCTGCTACCCCCGATAAGCAAATCTACAATGTGCAATCCCCCTCCACGCACACGCAGCCACACGGTCCCTACGGATTATTCGTAACCAGCTTGCGGCAACAATGGCACGCCTAGGCGCGGCAGAGATTTACGCTTGCGGCCGACCGCTGGCTCGAACTGTTAGAGAACTCGCTGCAACTTTGGCATTCTTCGCGGCACAGCTTGCGAATGGTCCCCGAGCTCGGGACGGTGAGGTTAGGCGTGCGCGCACGTGCCGCGCATGCGTCGTGCTCGACCACGTGGTGCATGCGTGCAGTATGCTACGCAGTATGCTACGCAGTAGTGGGCTTAATAAATAGTCCCGATTACTACCACCACAACATCCGTCGTGCATCTGCGCTACGCGGATGCATCGTGTTGCGCACGGCTGCGTATATATCACTTTCGCCGACGATATTTGTTGTGCCGTTGAATCTCGTCGGAGGCATCCTACGGTTATGAGTTCTTCTCACTTTTCAGATAAGCCGATCGCGGGCTCGATTCGTTTATTTCGACAAGGTGCATCGAATGATACATCGAGGCAAGCGTGACAGAGTTGCGAGTCGAAGCACAAGAGGTTACTTTACGACAGCTTTAATTGATGATATCGAACTGAGTAGTTTTTTTATGATTTTTGCTTGTCGAATAAAGTGCTTTTGACTCGTTACATTCTTGCGCACTTGGGGGATTTCACTTGTGTACCTGAAACTGTGTTAAAGTTGAATGATACTTTTCGACAGGGGCGTCTGGAGACTTTTTCCAGAGGGGGGGAAACTTTGGGGTGATGGTAAAGAAAAATATACCCCTCTTGCTTTTTTTGTATAGTGCCAATTTAATTAAAAATTTAAAACCGAAATTTAAAAATATTCCGTTTTTTAGTATAAACTTAATAAAGATCAGTTTTGAAAAATAAGCGAGTTTTTCTGAAAAGCCAGGGGGCAGCTGCCCCTTTTGCCCCCTCGCTCCTTACGGACGCCCATGCTTTTTGAATAATTTTATTTCCGAGGTTATTGTAATTTCTAAAGTATTTTCGAAATATTTGTTCAGCGGAATTGTGAAGATAGAAGTACAGCTTCATTGGGCGAATTCCAGCGTAGAATTTTTCCGTTTTTGTAATAAAATGAATATCATAAATTATATGTTCCTGTTTTCGAGTCGTGATTTATTTTTAAAAATCTGTATTTGCCGATAATGCCACTTTCACAGATTTCTCTTCTATATTTCAAGAGATTTTCATCAATAATTTTGAAACGAAAAATTTAAAAAAAATTAAGACCGACTTCACAAAAATAAAAATGCACTAAAAAGAAAAAAATAATTGTTTCCCCTTATTTAATCTACGACTCTCATATTTTTTAAGTCGGCGCCAGATTCGAACACATTTTTTGCGCCGACTCAGAGACGTAGATTAAATAAGGGAAAAAATTATTCTTTACTTTTTAGTGCATTTTTATTTTTGGGAAGTCGGTTATAACTTTTTTTTCAATTTGTTTATTTTTAACTGTTTCGTTTTATATATATTGGCACAACATGCCAAGGAGATATGCGGGGATAAACATATATATACATATATAAAAAAAGATACATACGGGTCGAATCTATAACCTCCTCCTTTTTTAAGTCAGTTAAAAACCACGGACGATTTTGGCGTAAGTGTAATTCGTCGAAAGAAACGGTAGAAGCGAAGAAAATAATATTTGAAGCGTAACATATGTATGTAAACTTAGGGAACGAAACCCTAACCCTCTACTTGCAATTAATAAAGTGGCAAATAATGTATTTCCTCCTTAATCTTGAACTATATTTCAAATACCGTGCACTTGCGACTGCAGGAATGCAAACAAGAATTATTCAGTAGGTTGTAAACATAGATTAAAACAGTTTTTCCTCTAATTTATGACTTTCCTTGTATCGCGTTCACATTTTTATCCTCGTAAAAAGCATTGCACAATCTTTAAATTAAAAACTATTTCCAACCAAATCTCTCATTCTTTAAATTTACAACTTGTACCCCTTTGCACTTAACGTGACGTTATCTACTTAAAATACTGTCACCTATGGTTCTGCACTAGTTTAAAAAACACATCCACTGTACACCTTATCAATCTATAAAGTGTTACGCAGCGATATAGATCGCACTGTAGAGATAAACGATCAATGGTATTGAAAGATTTCGTTTAATGTCTACACATGCTCCATTGAACTCGCTCTGCGATATTCCATAGATAATGCTTGCAACAACATTCTAGACAATGCGTGTATTGTACAAACGAGCAAGTAGGTGAACGCGTTACGCGGTGTATGATATATTGTCCATAAATCGTCGTTCTATTTATAGAAAAATCGTGATTAGGAGCGTACACGCATTCGTAAACACTACATTCTTTTCGGCACGAAATCATCGATCGTATTAATTTATCTCCGCTATACGTAACCGCTCGAGTCCTGTGACATAACATTTTGAATAATACACGGAGGTCTTTGATCGTATTGCATATGGATTCAGGTGGAGCTCGGTTAAATGGCAAGGTCGATCGACGTGCAGCGAGCATTACCTACACGATTTTCACTTCTTAAACATCGCGAATGAGAAGTTCTCGATTGAGGTTAGCTTACGAAGCAACACGTGTCCGTTTAGCTCGTAACAATGGCATAAGAAATTCCGTCCGCGATAGGTGAAACATATTATCTTTAAAAATTATACATGTTGGCACAGCGTCATTAGGGGAAGACCCGATCTTCTCCTGCCTAACAGTTGGCTATATCTTGTTTGCTTCTTTAACCATTGATTTTGAAACCGCGCGTTTCGATTTGTTAACCGTGAAACTAGAAGGAACATTACATAATGGGTTTTCACCGTTACAACGAGATTCCTGGAATTGTTAATAAAAGTGCAGACACTTTGCGATATATAGTAAATCCATTTAAGAACGAGGGATCATTCGTAGAGTTAAATAAAAATGCATCATGCTTAACTCGTACAAGGAAATAGAATGATTCGACAGATAACGAGAACTTCGAGCATGTAACTCGATTAATTATCTGGGAACTAATATCGCGTACAGTTAGTACGATGTTCCATGGAATCATTTTCATTTACGGTCGTGTATCTTATTTTATCGCAGCACGTATGCGATTACATGCGATTTCATTCCTACTTTATCATTTGTAACGTTTGCTAGATAAAAAGAAGTTTCTTTTTGTGTACACACTCGAAACTTACATCCAGTCGCGAAGGTTCTTAGGCAAAGCTTGTTGCGGTACACAAAGCGCGATATATGTTTTCTTTTTATTTTCTCGCCGTTACAGTAGGGGGGAAGGTATTTAAATGCTTAAGGATCGTTTAACATGTAATACAAAAAATCGCTTTATTTCAAAGCAATCGCAGTAGTAATGGGTTTTTATAAATTTTTTTTAGATACTATATTACATATGGCAATAAATACTTTAAAAAGTTGGAAAAAATATTCTACAATATCTTCACTGTAATAAAGTGTAATGTACTCCTGCTTTTTATATACACATTTATACAAACTTATGCATGTACAGAATTAAGAGCACGCTTATTAATAAATGTAACATCTTCGTAAAAATGTAATATTACAATTTTCCAAGTATCATCGTGAAATAGCGACGCGTCGCGCAATTATATAACCTGGGCAAAAACTGAAACGGCTCCCCTGCATTGTAATTTGCTCGTTGCTATCGTCTCATTAGCTTTAAAATCAACCATGGAAGCTATTGCTTTATCATTAGTTTAACATCACAGAACGGTTGCTTCTAATTTCTACCCAACCTCGCCGAACTTAATTTGTAGAAAACATTGCCAGCGGAATACATCGAGAGGCTGTAAACAAGATTATTATTACTAAGGAATCGTCACCCGTGCGTCGTCGAAACGTGAAACAGTCGATCACACACCATAATGATTTCTCCCCGTGTTTCTTTCCTTTTTTTTTATCTTATCAGGCTTGTATTCTCATACGTATTCTTCGTCAACTTATCGACTTCGGGGAACAACAGCTCGAAAGAAAGATATACATTGGAAGTATAAAATTTCTGCGATCACATGTAAAACTTACTTTAAGGGATGAATAATGTGTGTCGCGCCAAACAATGCGTATAATGTAATCCTATAAATACGTTCTGCTCTCATTCCAATGCACTGTGTACACATATACATTAATGAAAAATTGCACAGAGTTAAATCGTAAATCCACAAGATTGAGCTTTATACAGAAAGTTAAATATAAGTAACACGAGAGAAAAAAAAGTACCCATTACTATTCAGTTTTCTTTTTTTTTTATAAATAAAAACTACGTACAGCTGTATTACTCGACAGATTTCGAAATGCAAATTAAATATACATTATGCACAGAAATGTACACGTGCGCCCTCTTCAAAGAATACAAATCTTAGTTTCAATGAAATTTAATAACTATACAATTCAATATGTGTACATGCACGTTAATTGCTCGCACCTCCTCTGAACTCTCAAAGTACAGTACTATACTACTTCGGAGCCAAGTATCTTTAAAAAGTGTCCGTAGCTCTTTTAAAATATCTCTCAAGTGCGCGTTTCGTTAATACTGCGTCGGATTCAATGTTCCTATAGAAATTAGTTGCTAGCGAAGTTAAAACGTAATTTCTGAACAGCTGGTTATTTAAAATATCCTGTACCCCCGTCTAGTTAAGCCCAGTGCCGCATCGTTCTTTAAAAAGTTCTTGGTAAATTTAAAGAATGTAAACCACAGGAATCGCGGGGAATTTCCTAATAAAACGTATCTAAAGATTTAGACCTTTTCGCGTGTAGAATAAATTTTAAAGATACTATAACGTGAGTAATAATCTACAGACTTCGCTTGGTCAGACCAGTATTTATATCGAGTTCAAAAATATTCAATTCAAATATAGCGTAGAGTATATTACTAGGATCAACAACTAGAACTTTTTATATTACACAAAGTAAAAGATAATTTAACACCTGAAGCTACGTACTACTAGCTATGCCTGGTTAGACCTCCTACTTCTGCGAGAAGAACTTGAAAATAGTGGACGTGGTTTGTATAAGTCATCGCTTGAGTAACGCTGGCTGCTCCTGTGACGGCTGAAATTACATAACAAATTAGTTGCAGCGCGAAGAATACAATCGGAAATCGCTAAGAGCTTACGAGGGAAGATCCCGAACCCGGAAATTCAAAAAATTCTGAGACTTTGTGAATACGCAGGGAATTTCCCCCTGATTACAATGCAATTTTTGTTTGCGGCCAAAATTCACTCTAAGGGGGTGAAATTGACCCCTGAAAATTCGGATATTTTCCGATTTTGCGTTATAACTCGCGAACTGTAAGAGATAGAAAAACAGTTTCAACACAAAAGTTACTTCTTTTAATTATCTAATTCATTTCTATCTAAATGATTTGGTAAAAAAATTATTTTACAGTTCACGAGTTATACCACAAAATCGGAAAATAACCGGTATTTTGGGAGTCAATTACACCCCCATAGGGTGAATTTTGGGAGCAAACAAAAATTGCGTTGTAATCAGAAGGAAATCCCCTACATATTCACGAAGTTACCGAATTTTTTGAATTTCCGGGTTCGGGATCTTCCCATGTTAACTAAAACCATACTGTATATTTAGAAAAATAAATTGTTACTCGGTGTAATAAAATTTGAGAGCAGATAAGAGTCAGAAAGTCGTCCACAAAGTTCGTCATTTTACGTACCCTTTGTCTTCTTTAATTAAATTCGATGACGGTATTTTCTCACTGGTCGCAGACACGTCGCTTTCTGGACTCAGAGGCATAACAAAGTTCTCACCATTTAGCAGCCCTTGCGGAGCACATATGTTCGCCTGAAGTCGTTGCTTCTTAGGCGCGACCAGTTTCCTTTTCTTTATACTACTTAAAGCATCTTCGTTAGGTAAATTCAGCGCTTTCTTATGGCCATCGTTGTTATTATTCGAGTTATTTAACAGTATATCCGTCAGTGGGCTAGACGAGTGTTTGCGTTTCGGCAAAGGTGGCGCCATAGCCTTCGGCATGGAAGATACGACTTGCCCTCCCAAACTCTCTATTATATCCTCCAAGGAACTGTTCTCCACCAGTTCCAGGGACTCTAGAAAGCTGCAGAACTTCTCCGATCTCTCATTGTCCACTTTGAAGTAACGACAATCTTCGTTATCCTCAAATGACGTGGACTCTACAGCTTCCTCATCCTTAACGCCTGGCTCTTCCTTAATCACACTTGTACTTATTTCGAAATGGCTGTTATCTTGATCATCCTGAGGAATAAATTCTTCTTTAATCTTCGATGTTGTAGGTATTTCCACAAGCTTCTCATCTTTCAAATCACTCGCATTGTTTATCGTATCATTTTCTCCATCCGATGGATTCGATATTCTGTCTCTGATGGTTTCATCGATGCCAGGGCCAACAGAATTAGGTTCCTGACACAGCGCGTCTTCCTCTAGCTCAGGCGTACCAGCCTCTTGTTTTATTATATCCTTGTCAGAAGGCGTTTCTGTTTCTTCTTGCTTCGCTGCATTGCTATCTACTGCATCTTCTACGGTAGAAATTGTCTCCTTGGTTCTCGATTCTTCCTCTTTGTCAGAGGGCGTTGCCTGCGCGTCAGGACTCTCTTGCTGTGGTGTCACTTTTTCCAACGTCTTGCTAGGGAGCGACTCGCTTAACGATTGCTGTATGCACAGTTCCATGTCCGACAATTTTAATTTCAAGTCGCAATGTGCTTCCAGCAAATCCTTCGCGCCTGCTTCTGTCTGCAGCATCATTATCGATCTCTCTTCCAATGTTAAATTGCTGTGGTACTCAGGATATGGCTCTTCGTATTCCTCGTCTGGTATTTCTATTATCTGAACTCGCTCTTCGTCTGGCACGCTTTCGAAGTTGTCGTTACTCGCTGAGTTCGATTGCACCGGAGGTTCTATCTTGAGAAGCTTCTTCTCCGTCTTTCTATTCTCTCCGAGCTTCTGTTTCTCTATCTGCTTTCTGATTTTCATTAACTTCTTCGCTTCGTGTATGTTCTTCGCAAATTTTGGCTTCTTCACCTTCACTTCTCCCGAAGAGCTACCTTCGCTAAGTAACGGTCGCTTCTTCAGAGGCAAGTTACTGTCAGGGGGTTCCGAATCCTGTTTAGCGTACGACTCGTAATTACTGCTGCCATCCGTTGCGTACTCTGCGTGCGATCCTGACGCCTTGTCCAGCTTGTAACTCGACTGCTCCGAGGATAATTTTAATTCGCTCGTGTGCGCCTCTTCGATATTGTCAGACGTCTCGCTGCCAGAATTACTCATGTGGTTCGGCTCTTTGGATAAATTCGATGTGCCTGACTTGCTATTCGTAATGCTAGAACTGGAATTACTGGATTGTGAGCTTTTGCTACTCGAACCGTTCGAACCATCTCTATCCGTGGAACGTCGATCGTTAGAATTTTTTCTTAAGCTAGAATGATCGTCTTTGGGCTTCGACTTTTTCTCTTCTCTTCGCTTCTTCTCCTTATTCTGCGAATCGCTTTTACTTTCCTTTTTACTGTCCAATTTCTCATTCCGCGTTGAGCTTTTATTCTGTACGTGATTCCTCGCGTCCTTCTTGCCGTTTACTTTTTCACTGCTCGACTTAATATCCTTCTTCGCTTCGGGCTTCTCCATTTTCTCTTCCTTCTCGTTTTTAATAATCTTCTTTATATCTTGTTTGTCTGACCTCTCCGTCGAATCGACTTTAGTACTCAGATGGTTCTTAGACTTCGCATCTTTCGAGCTGCGTCTTTCATCTCGCTTGCCCTTATCTTTCGACTCGCTCCTCCTCTCTTTCCCATCGACTTTGTCCGACGTCTTAACAGACTTAATTTCGTGAGAACTCAACGAGGAATTTTTGGAAGAGGAACTTTTGTGATCCTTTTTATACGATTTCTTATCCTTCGGAGAATCCTTTCTGTCTTTATTTTCCTTGTTCGGCTTCGCTTCCTTGTTGTCTTTGTTTAATTTTTCTTTCTCCGTTAATTCCTTCTTCTCTCTGAGTTCTCTAATTTTTTCTTTATAGAGGTCTTTTAGATCCTTTCCTTCCTTGCTAACGCTATCCTTTTTATCTGTTTCTTTTATCTTATCATCCTTCATTTTACTGTAATTATCCTTCTCCGAGTCTTTACTCTTCTCCGCGCCGTCCCTCGGTTGATCCTTCGATTTACTTTTATCGTACTTTGTACTGCTGTGACTTCTCTTCTTCTTGTCGCTGCTCCTGTCCCTACGGTGCTTCTCATCCCTCATGTGATTCTTCTCCCTCGATTTTGATTTAGACTCGCTGTCCCTACTCCTCTCTTTATTATTCTTGTGCTCGTACTTATCCTTCACGCCGCTGTCCATCGCATCGCGAGAATTCTCTTTAGAGGACACGCTGTTCTTCGCAGCTTTAGAATCCTTAACATCTTGCGCGTCTTTACCCTTACTTAATTCAAAAATATTTCTACTTCTATTCTTACTGGACTCGTACTCCCTGACGGCTTTAAAATTCTCTTTAACATTCTTAACATCACATTTCTCTCTATTCGCATCTTCTTTCGTCGAATCGTGCAACGGCGTCGACGCATGATTCGAAGATCCGAAGTCTGTGACGATCGACAAGCGAGAATCAGAGGAAACTTTGCTCAACTGCGAATCCTGGTTACTGTAATCGAAATTGTCTCTCGACAGTTCGTTACAGAAATCAGGGCTCCTCGATCTGTGGCTGGTTAGTTCCGATATTCCCGATAAGTGCGAATCGTTGGAGATATTGGACTCGTTCAGGTTCATAATATCTATCGGTTCGAAGGTCGGGCTATCTTCCTCGTCCTCTTCCGTCTTGTCGTCTGATTTTCCAGAGATATTTAAATTTAAATTACTACCAGTCTTATTAAAAGCTTTACCATTCTCGCCTTTATCCTCGGAATATATTTGCCCGTTCTCCAAGCTGTTAAGCTTATTCTTCTCCGAGGGAATATCATCCTCTCGAGACCTCTGTTCGTAAAACAACTTCTCCTCTTTCCTCGCCTCTAGATCATCCATCGCGTCCACGGATTCCAGGGACACGTCTTTCAAGCTATTCTTGTCGGACTCCGGAGAGACGGGATCCAAATCCTTAGGTAATAAATCTTTAAGGCCACACGCGCCGTTTCTTTCTTTCGCCTTCGGTCTTTCTATACCTAGAAATTTGTATACTACATCCTCGATCTGAGACATGAAGACAGAATACACTTTTGGATTTACTACTTGATCCACTATACGCTCTACACCGGCATCCAAATACGGAGCCTCGTGTATGTGCTTGCGCAAAGTCTCCCTCAACTGATTTTTGTTTAAATCCGGCTTCCATGGTTGCTTGTCGAGGAACGAGTTTACGGATCCCTCGACCCTCGTGCGTAAATTCTGATATGCCGGCTGTAACGGAAGCGATACAAATTACTTTTATACTCCCGTTTCGTCGGGGGAACAACGTTCCACGAGACGCGAGTTAGTTTCGTTTAGAGATCGCTCGGGTCTGTTACGTGAGAAAACATAGCGTTTAAAACGTATAAATAAATGTAATATAGCGGTAATTGTGTCTGAAGGTAGCGAAACGTTATTTTAGACTGTCCTCTCGAAATTGTTAGAATTATCTCGGGTTTCGGAGACAGTGAATACGTTCGTGAAAAAACTATTGCGTACCTTTGTATCAACATCAGCGATACATTCTTTACGAAATTGATCGAAGATCCCTTGAGATTTAACTTCCCCAACGATGTGATCCACTAACCGTGGATCACCCGCCAATAGGGTGTTGGACAGACCCAACTCCATACTAAGTAATCTATTGGAAACAATTGTAATTCACTTGAACACTATACAACCATTCATTTTCATGATCGAAGTCATCCCGTGAAACAGTATGCAGCCATACTCCTCTGGCTTTGCGTTAGGTTAAACAGCGTATCTGTGTGAGTGAGGAATAATAATCAGTGATGCCAATCCTTTTTACTTCTTTATTTACGGGCATCGAGTGTAGAGGCGTATAGAGGCGTAACGTGGACGTTTGATTCGGTGGTAAGTTTTGCAGCGGCTGATTATTGTACTATAATTGGCACTAGGAAATTGAAATAACAGATTTTCATAGGGGGCGAATTTAACTTATGCCTAATAGCCCGCGATGCCTGTGGTTTTCATTAAGGTAGGTTTTTCTATACGCGACTGGACGCAACGTCAAGAATTTCAAAGTCGATTTTCGCGAAAATTAAGCGCGATATAAGAAAAAGTTACTCTTTCTTTTCTACTTATAACAAATAAATAAGCCAAGAAAAAGGAATACAATTTTTTGATATTACGCTTCATTTTCGAGAAAATCGACTTTGAAATTCTTGACGATGAGTTCAGTCGCGTATTGGAAAACCTGCTTTAATGGAAATTACGGGCGTTGTGAGCGATTTGAGCGTAAGTGGAATTCGCGCCATATTGCTTCTAAAAATCAGGGCCGACGTGAATTTTTTGCGAAGCCGGGTTCTAAAATTGTGCAGGGTAAAAAAAACGCATTTATACTTATGTGCTTCTAAATTTTATAATACTAAATATCTATGCATAGGGCCCGCAAAATTTACGATCAGCTCCTCATGGACCGCGGAGCCGGAATCCGGAAAAGTGGGGAGCGAACGAGCAATCGTTCGTTTGATTTAAACTCACCTTAACCTGAGCGCCATAGATAAAGAATCGTATGTACCATATAGATAGGCATCTCTCCAGGTTTTAGTGGGACATTTTGCAGCGCCACAAGCGACGCGATATGAAATGAACCTCTCGCGGGAAATCCCTACTCCATTCGATTATTAACTCTATTTTCTTTAAAATCTTTACCAAATATTTGAATTTTGCAACAAAAAGAATAGTTTTCGTAATAATTATGAAGGATAAAAACGAAATTAGAATTTTCATTGACACATAAATCTGGGTTCTATTATTTTCTCATTTATTCAACACATATAGATACACTTAGAATCGTTTTAAAAATAACTTAGCCGTAATTAGATAAATTCTTGTACAGGTACTATTTTTGTAGTATGTTATAATACACTATTTATATAGAAAGTGTTCCGAACACATCTCTACAAGAGTTACGATTATTACGCGCACCAAAATTATCAGATGCAGGTGGGTTTAAAAATCGACCTTATCAAAATTGCCGAAATTTACAATTTCGATCGCAAAATTCGTAACTTTGCAAAGATGCATATACACATATAGTGCTTGTAGTAAAGTAGAGAAGAATAGTATGTATTATATTATATATATATCTATAACAGATATATTATTTCGTTTCTACTTTCCATACATTATACAAAACACTGTTTGTTGTATAAGTATTTACACTGCATTATTTACACAGTATTTAAACATTGTAAATATACAGAGCACCAATAACTATATATATATATATATATATATATCTAAACAGTTCGTTAAGTATCATTAACAATCACATCTAATTTCTACTATTCGTAAAATATGTCGTGAAACATGTCAATTAACAACAGATTTCATCGCTACTATTTTCTTCTCGTGCTAATATAAAGATTCTGATTGAAAACTAAACAGTCGCAATATATTTTAATAGAATAATATGGAAGAATAATGAAGTGACTAAGATGGCGCCACGAAGAAATACATCGTCGCTAGATTTCTCCGCAACAAACTAAAATAATTTACTAATCCAACACGACGCTGGAAACTATAAAATATTGAACTAAAACATAAAATCTCTAGCAATTACAAGAAAGAATGGAGTAAGCTATTAAGAAATGTTTATTTGAGTGATCCTAAGGTTCAATAACTAAATTCAATTATCTTCGTTAATCGTTCAACATCGTTGAGGTAGTTATACGAAAATAAATATTTCATACGGTATCACCTTTCTCTATTTGATTTTTATCTTGTGTAACTTGAGCTTGAACCCAAGCAATTCGGAAAGCACTCCTGAGAGGGCGGATAGTAATACCACTTTCGTGATCGTGTATAGGTAGGGATTAGCGGACAAGCCAGATATTTTAAATGGACTTTCGAGCTCCTGTAAATTGTATAATTGCAAAATAATCGATTAAATACAATAGCGAATTAATTGCAAGTTTAAACGTAGTATTTACCTTGATCAAATCTGCGGCCAATTTGAGTACATTATTTGCTACCATCAGCTCTTCTTTTTTATGCGGTTTCTGTTCGATTTGCAAATATAAGTTAATCTAAAAGCAAAACAGTGGGTATTATTTATTTCCATTCGAAGCAAGAGCGTCGTATACTTCGAAGCAGATAATCGTTCTCTGCGATTACCTGCTCAGTGATCAAGACGGAAAGATTCCTGTATTTTTTGTTAATCTTTGTACCCAGCGTCATGAAGCGCAGTATAAATATCCCGAGGGAGAAACTCCAAAACAGTGCTTCGACGTTGTATCGGGAATGCAGACTTTCAAGGTCCTGCGAACGAGAATATTTACAAAATACTTCGATTTCGATGTATCGCTATTTTGTATTTTTCTATGTTACCTTAATTAATTCCAAGCTCACGAACGACAGCAATAATAAGGTAACGATAAATACTGCTGATACTATTACATCCACGGAACGCTGAGGACCTCTTCTCTGTAATAAATAATAAACTTATTAGAATTTCTGTAACACTATAAAAATAAGTTCGATGCACTGTTTTCCTTTTATTTAAGGGGAGATTCCGGTCTAGAGCCCATAAAAATAGGTGATCTTTAGGAATTAATTAAAGGAAAACTACTATATATAATTTAATGGGACTTTTTGCATTGTATTAAGGATGTCTTAAATTATAGAAATATATTTTTTGTTTTATAATTAATCATTGCAGACGGCACTGGGGAGTCGTTAAACTCGAGGCGCCAAAAAATTCATCTAAATCGGTGGGACCTGTGTCTCCAAAAGTTATTAACCAATTCGACTGAGACTTTTTTAATTTTAAAGAATATACTTCTGGCTAGGGGGAAACCAGAAAAAATTACAAAAATGACTTTTTTTTTTAGAAAATAACGACACTTGAAGCTTGGAATCACTTTCCCTCTATATCTTTCGTCCTTTCAACGCCTTTGAAAATTATAAATTTTCAATTTTTGTAATTTTTCCTGGTTTGCCCTCTAGCCAGAAGTATATTCTTCAAAATAAAAAAAGTTTCAGTCGAATCCGAGAATAACTTTTGGAGATACAGGTCCCACCGATGTTGAGAACATTGTATCGAGAAAAACGCATTTAAAGTTTTACGTGAGTGAGTGTTACCCATGCATTTTCCGCTACTCAAATGCCTACAACTTCGGGAATTTGACAAAATTCAACAGTTCTTTTAAACGCGTATTCCTAAAAGTTTGAACATTCGAAAAATGAAATAAAGGAAAAATCGATTTTTAGACCGGAACCTCCATCGGTTACTAAAATCGTATCTGGATTACCTTCAGATAAGATCTAACGCTCAACCACAATTTGATATTTCGCACTTTGTTCAATCGAAAGTGCGGCAGATCTGACTTCCTCGCACGCCTCGACGATGTCAGATGCGAGAACAATTTAGCGTATAAGAGCCTTTGCTTGTAAGTACGCTCTGCCACTGCTAATAAAAAAAATAATAAACAGGACAATATGAGCCTCTCAAACGCCGATGTAATCACCACCATACGTTCCCTGAAATCAATTGGCTGGTTTATCGACTTTTTAAGCAAAGATTATTGTTACTACTGTTATAGTAGACTTAAAAAGGCCGTCGCGCATTTTGGCGAAATTGATTCTTATGGAACAGCGCACATTAGACCGAAGCGCAGCGATAATTATTTAATCATTATTAATTTCTTTCATTCTCTTCGCCGGGCTTCGCCAAAATGCGCGACGGCCTTTAGATTTATCCATCGCATTCTGCACCTACCAAAGATTCGCTCCAAACGCTACAGCTATCACTTTAGATAAAATATCACTATAGGTCTCCAAATTGACGTAAGTCAAGTCATTTGGTATCAAGGAACTGGTTATATTACTACTATTGTCCATTCCAATGTGGTCGCTTAATCGCTTAATTGATGGTATCAGCGACAACACCACGCTAAGCATTAGACCTCCGTAAAAATAATTCATACTCTCAGGCATTGACTCTACTCTAGCAATAATCGCTGAACTAATGTCCAACACCGATAATTCAGCCTTTTTTATATCACGACGTGTCCATATAGTGCACGAAACTGAAATACAAACGACGTTCATTTATTACACTTTTATCGAAAATGTTCGATTTATGTGCTACGATATTGGATTTATTCAAAATTAACTTTGAGACAGTACTTGAGTTACAGTAGCGGGCGAAAAAAGTTTACAACTTTTAAAATCGCATAACTTTTTTAGAATTGGTCCAAAAGACGTGAGTTTTTTTTGAGAAGCTAGAAGGATTAGTTTGCTAAGTAACGTGATTCGTTGTTAAGGTCGACTAAATCCTTCTAGTTTCTAAAAAAAAACTCATGTCATTTGGACCAATTCTAAAAAAGTTATGCGATTTTAAAAGTTGTAAACTTTCTTTCGTCCGCCACTGTATATTAAATTTAATTTAGAACTGTTTAATTATTGTTGTAAAATACTTTACCACGGTCGTATGAAGCGTAACTAGAACTAAGCATTATTGAGGGTGGCAATTCAAATTCCCAAGAAAAGGGATGCTCTACGAATTCTCCGTAGTTTTTGTTAGTCTCGCTGTGCAGGTCGGACTCCTCGAGTTCCGAACTGTAAGAATTCCCATTCATGAAGGTACAATTTCGTTTATTACCAGAGCGAAGGAAATTTATATATTTGTATGACTGAATATGTAACTTAAGCATAATTGCAACAGAAGTAATCAATGTAATTATTATGGACACATTTTATGTTCGCAAGGAGGAAAAGATCTGGGGGGAGTTTTTGTTCAAGGCCCCAGGCAGCAACTGCTCATCGGACGCCCGTTAAAACGCGACTAATTCGCGTAATAGTAGTAGAAAGAATTTAATTGATTATTGTCCAAACGCTAAGAAAGATTGGAGAATTAAATGTTAAACTGTATCTTAAAAAATATAGTGTTGTAAACCTCGCCTCGACACAAATTTTTTCTATTTACAGTTTGTTTATCCAAGCATTACTATTCGAGCTAAAAATTATAAACAGAAAAATTTTTCATCGTCGAACATAAATCGCGACAACTTGAGTAAATATTAAGGGATCGTTATAAGACTTAAAACATAACTTTAGAAAACTCTGGCGAAGTCGTAAAATGAATGTTCAAAACCCTTATGTTAAAAAATGTATTAATATTTAATTAAAAAGAAATACTGAACATAATCCATGTTTTTCAACGTTCGCCGTTAAAAAGTATCGAGGCAATTTTGTGGTACATATAACTTGCAGCGACAAAGTTTTTCCTTAATATACAAGGAAGATTTTCACCAATTTTCACACGTTACATTTTAAGTCTCATAACGATTTATCGCAATTTATGTTTAAAGAAATAATGATTTTGGACGATGAAAAATTTCTTTATAATTTTTAGCTCGAATAGTAATGATTGGATAAACAAACTGTAAATAGAAAAAACGTGTATCGTGACGAGCTTTACAACACTACATTTTTTTAAAATTCAGTTAACATTTAATTTCCCAATCTTTCTTAGCGTTTGGACAATACTTTTCCCCATTCTCGAGCGCCAGTCCTCTCATTGCATCCACCCCTTCAATTGTGTAATAATTAATCTTGCACCTGTAGCTACAGTCGTCACTATTCGTAGTCACTCCCATCCACTCAGTAGCAGAGGTCGTAGCCTCCGTTAAATGATGCGTAGCGGCTTCCTCGCACTCTCCCTCTTCCTCGCTCTCACACTGTTGCCGACCTTCCCTCGGTCGAATTCTTATGGGACTCTCGTCCTTATCCTTTAAAGCAAAACAGCTTGAAACCTTAGTATCCGTCTACGTTTCTAAAAGCGACACACACGGTTAATAAAAATAACAACAGAATACGAATCCTCACCTTTTTAGTAGAAGCTTCTCCCTCGCTCTTGGAAGAATTGTCGTCCGTCTTCATTAACTTCAGCGCTGCGTGGAAAACAATCGTTAATCTAACACACCATTTCACCTCCCCAACAAAGATCGACGCTAACAAGCAATTCAAAGCCTACTTCAGTAAATATTCTACTTCTGAATAATACATTTAAATATTCCCCGTCGCATTCTACGTTAATTCATTATACGATTAAAAATCGTTGCAAATCGAACCTGAGAATTTAGGTTGCAATAAGTTCTGTCGCAGGATGTGCTTCTCCTTGTTCTTATGTAACAAATCTTTCTTATGCTTAGGATTCCCTACCGTCGCTCGCGCGACGCCTTTATCGTTATCGCTAGATACATTTCCATTTAAACTCTCAAATCCGTCATCATCTTGATGTACATTCTTTATAGTTTGATCTGGACCATTATCTGTAGCAGAAATATAATTCGCGATTAATTATAAATCTGTACGTTACATATTTAACCATAATTGTACAGTGGCGTGCGAAAGTTTCCGGCCCGATGATTTCTTCAATTTTTCTTCCAAAAGCTTTTCCTCTAAAGACTTTGTTTTTGGAAAGGAAATTGAAGGAATCATCTGTTCGGAAGCTTTTGCACGCCGCTGCATGTGAAGCATGTAATATACTAACTCGATTGAGTTTGACTAGTAGAAGCTTCGTTGGTAGGAAGAGAATCGTTCACAGCCACGTTGATTGGTTCGTTATCACAGGGTGCTTGAGCAGTCACAAATTCCTACGTAAATATACAGAATTTTAGAAATGGATATTGAGAATCTAACGCGCTTGAGTTTCTGAAATAAATAGCTTTGGTTACCTGAGGCCGACTGACGGACAATGAATTTTCAATTATAACTTTCTTAGCAAATCGCACGGAAGTTAGCACTTCGCGACTTACAGTCGTAGCCTTTTCGGAAGCTGTATCTTGGGATAATTTGGAGTCTTCGTGCAAACCTGTGAAGCCGGTGATAATATAGATTTTTGGTATTGGTTTAAGGGTGTAATTTGCCTGTTTTATAACGCTATCTTCGGGAATTTATTTAACAAAAACTATAAGTTTATACTGCCCGGCGTTTTGCCTGCTTATTAAGACATGTTTGAAGTAATACTTGGAATTTTTTGAGCTTTTTTATCGCGTATATACGTAGATATAGGCGGCGGCGCAAGCTTCTTTAAAATTCTTTTCCGATGGGTGTGCGAGAACCCGAAAATATCGGGTTGGGTCGGGAATTTTTCACGGGATAGGGACGGGTTCCCGAGGGTTGTCGGGATCCCCGACAATGCCTTTACACTTTTTCTTACGATGCGTTGAATGTGTGATGTCGTATTCATTAAATGGGTCCTTGGAATTTTCGGGAATCTCGACACTTTCCAGGATCGCGACTCTCTCGGGAATTCCGAAATCTTCGAGAACCCTACCCGACCCGTCCTGACCCCGGGTTCTCGCACACCTCTAGTGGAGACTGTTGTAGCTATGGAAAATGGAAAAACTCAGGTTTATTTCCTTTATTATGGTTGCCGCTATGGTTTCAACCACGAACGACTTTCTATCTCGTAAAAAATTAATTTTACAGGACCAAAGGAGCTAAATTTTGAGCAAAAATCGAACATTTCTTTCAAAATGCTGTCAGCCTGCAAATTTTTATTGTTAGGGATCCTCCGTGCTTTCAGCCATAGCGACAAATCTTTAGTTTTTCCATTTTGGATGAATATAACTGTCCCCACGCCATCGCCCGTCGTAGAAGAATTTTTTAATGGGGAACAACAGGGTAATAGCCCAAAAAGGAAAGGTATCTTTGAGAATTTATTAAAAGCATACTACTCGATGGATCTTTTTGAAACTTTCCGGACTTTTTATTGATTTTAGAAGCACCGTTTCGTCAGAGAACGATCAACCAGATTTTTTACAGCGCGAAGTTACTGGTCCTGTACAGCCTGTAAATCTGCTTTAAATAAATTTCAAAAAAGCAATTCGTGTAACTTAAACATTCAATAAAAAGTCTTGAAAGTTCTAAAAAGATTCATTAAATAGTTTGCTTTTAATAAATTCCCAAAGATATCTTTCCTTTCCCAGCCATTACCCCGTTGTCTCCTCTTAAAGAAGCTTGCGCCGGCGACTATATCTATGTATATAAGCGCTGAAACAGCTCAAAAGAATTCTGTGAATTACTTCAAACATCCCTTAATACACAAACAAAACGCCAGACACTGTAAACATATACTTTCCGTTAAATAAATACCCAAAAGTAGCGTTGAAAAACAAGCAATTACGCCAGAGGACTTACAGTAACAAAAGCTTACGTAAGTTTTGCCTGGTTCTTGATTTCCCGACACGGCACCTAGCGTGCCGTGAACGCCTCACCACCCTCGGTTTGCTTTGTCCATCGGCTACCATGGGGCCCGAATGAGTCGACACGATGTGCGAATGAACGATGCACAGGGTCAGCATCATAATAGTAGGTATTAATACTTCCGACATTGTTACGATCTGCAAATAAATATTCAATCCATCAGAACGTTTCTCCACATTATCTATCGAAGTATAATTATCTCGTACATCGCTTTCGTTGTCCTTGGCCATTTGATAGAAGTACACGCACATGTTGATCACCTGTAAACTGTACAGTAACAAGAACAACGAGAAAATCTTCAAACTAGTCTGCTGTATCCACCAGTTTCTATAAATCGGAAGTAGCAAGAGACGTTGTAGCGCCAAGTAAGCTACCGTCGACAGTCCATGCTTCGGCTTGGCTTTCGGGAAAGAAGAACCTGCGCAGATTAATATTCTATTACAATCGGAACTTACGTAGATGTAAATTCAACATTTAAAGCTGAATCGTTCGTATAAAACGGGGACGAATACATCTGGGTCTCAAAATTAAGTCGAATAGAATAAATTCTTTCGCGGATTTAGCTGCGATACGATTTATCTACGAATAGAAATTTTCTGTTAGTCTTTTATGGCATTCTGAATGTCTATTTAGTTCTATCGTTTATCGTTACAGTCTGCTAAATTGGATTCGTGGGAATGTAACTTGTTTTATAATTCGTTTGCTCGAAATTCGGTTCCACGACCCATAATTTTCCATCGGGTGTCTCACCTCGCACGAGATCCACATCGATAAGCTCCGTTTTGAGTTTCGCAGTTCTCATCGGAACGTGCGTGAAACCCCCGAGAATGTGCTGTTCGATGGTCTTTTCCCATTGCTGTTTGTCGTAAGTACCGATTTTCTTCTGATACCTGAGGCATTGAAATCGTGTTTACATCGTGAAATTAGCTATACGGGTGACTATATAAAGCGTCTTACCAATAAACCAGCTGATTGAGTTTCATTTTTGTAGATCGCCGCGGCAGTCACACGAACTGGCTATAAATTTTCAATTTGATCGAACAATCAGGCGCGTCTGAACGAACGGAGGATAATTTCCCGTGTGCTTTTGTTTGGCGAATTTAAAGAAACTGTTGCTCCCATAATATTCAAGGAACGACGTTGAGGCAACAATTCTCGCCTTTCACGGTACTCGAGGAGGCATGAAATACGAGCGCTCGCCTTGCATTTATAATAATTTTCACGCCATTGTCCGGGGCTCGGGATTGTCAAATGATCGACGATAATGATCGCCGTAGCAATCAAGCAGCAGAATTGCCTCTGATTGTCTTCAATTTACAAGTGTTTACTGGTGGAATCTGGTACAGGTCTGCCATGTACTTCTCATACTAACAAAAGCCCTGTCGTCGACGAAAGCTGACGAAAGTGTCGCGCCGTTGACACTCGCATCTCCCTGCCGCGACGAAATTATAGAACCCGCGTGGCCACCAATCCTATGGTAATAAGTCCGGTGCAGCGGCTTTCATTGGTCATCATTCGGATTTCCATATTTTTCCCTATTTTCATCGAAAGAACTCGGGAGGAGATCTCTTGAATCATTGAAATCGCGTTATCGCGTGTTAAGTATTATTCCGCGATAAGCATTTTAACGCGTTTGATTATAATTTCGTTGCAGAGAACCGGGACCTTTCGACCCGCTGCGTTCCCAAAGAAATGCATAACTATCGATCTTGTAACATCGCGCTCTGAATTGACTAACAAATTTTTCTGGAAAGATTTTCATATTTCGAGACGAATTGCGTGAAGGTTATAGATTTCGGATAATACTTTTCCTCGCTACTATTGTCGTACGAAGTATCTAAGAAGTTTAATTGAATTAAAGTAAAAGGATGTATGTAGAAAGACGCGGTTAATTTTGATAAAGTTAACACCAAATATAATGACTTAGAGAAATTTTTCTGGAAAGATTTTAATATTACGAGACGAATTGCGCGAAGGTTATAGATTTCAGATAATACTTTTCCTCGCTACTATTATTATACGAAGTATCTAAGAACTTTAATTGAATTAAAGTGAAAGGATGTAAAAAGACAAGGCTAATTATGATAAAGTTAACATCAAATATAACGACTTAGAAAAATTTTTCTGGAAAGATATTTTAATATTACGAGACGAATTGCGTACAGGTTATACATATTGGAAAATAATTTTCCTCGCTACTATTATTATACGAGGCATCTAAATAAGAACTTTAATTAAATTAAAGTAAAAGGATGTAGGCAGACATCGCTAATTATAATAACGTTAACAGCAAATACGACTTAATTTTCTCCCATATCCCTATCACGTGTTTTTCCTACTGTATACAATTTTTTACGTATGTAAATGGATTGGTGCATGCTTCCCCAAGCATTCCGTTCAATTCCCGCGTGCGTGAAACATGATTGCACACGTAAGAGCGACATGTTCCATGCAACGTGTCACGAAGTACAACGAATGAGAGCAAGTTACGTAGAGTTCGACCGAATGACCGTTTTTAAGTTCCACCATTCTACTTGAGTAATGCCACGTTTTAAAAGAAACCGCCTTCTATTTCGCGCACGCATTACGATCACCAGCATCATCAATTGATTCGCGAGGTAAATAATCGCCGGGATGTCTCCTCTCGGTGTGGCGTTACTTTTCGGCCTTTTATCTTCCATAAACGGGCTCCGCGAGTACGAGAAGACGGACCTGGTCACGTTAAGAGAAGAAGTGCGTTCAATGTTCGACCACGCGTACTCGAGCTACTTAACGTACGCCTATCCGTACGACGAGCTCCGCTCGCTGAGTTGCGACGGCTTCGACACCTGGGGCAGCTTCTCGTTAACGCTAATCGACGCTCTAGACACCCTAGCGGTGATGGGCAACTTCTCCGAATTTCGGCGCGTGGCAGAGATCATAAGCGCCAGGGCCAACTTCGAAGCCAACATAAACGTCTCCGTCTTCGAGACTAACATACGAGTAGTCGGAGGATTACTCAGCGCCCACCTGCTGTCCCGTAAAGCAGGCGTCAGCCTGGAACCAGGCTGGCCCTGCAACGGCCCGCTACTGCGCCTCGCAGAGGATATGGCTAAGCGATTGATCGCAGCCTTTGATACACCCACAGGGATGCCGTACGGGACAGTTAACTTGAAGTACGGAGTACCCAAAGGTGAAACGAGCATCACGTGCACCGCTGGTATTGGTACATTCCTGTTGGAGTTTGGTACACTGTCTAGACTAACAGGAGACCCGTTGTACGAAGAAGTAGCCATGAACGCTATCAAAGCGTTGCATTACTATAAATCGAACATCGGGCTGGTGGGAAACCACGTGGATGTATTAACGGGTCACTGGACGGCTCAGGACTCCGGAATCGGCGCAGGAGTCGATTCCTACTTCGAGTACTTAGCGAAGGGCACGTTGTTGTTCCAGGACCCACTGCTGGCCATGATCTTCCACGAGCACAAAGCTGCGATTGAAAAGTATATTCGCAGGGAAGACTGGCACCTGTGGGTCTCCATGACCAAAGGTCTAATCACCTTGCCAGTGTTCCAATCATTGGATGCTTATTGGCCCGGAGTACTGAGCCTGTTCGGCGAAATTGGGGACGCTATGAAGTCGTTGCATAATTATCATCATGTTTGGAAGCAATTCGGCTTCACGCCTGAATTTTATAATATTCCTCAAGCCGAAGCAGGCACCAACAGAGAAGGGTACCCGCTGAGGCCGGAGCTTATAGAGTCGGTCATGTACTTGTACAGAGCGACCGGCGATCCTTATTTGATACAAGTGGGCATAGACATTTTGAGGAGCCTACAGCACAGCGCTAAAACTACCTGCGGCTATGCGACTATCAATGATGTTAGGGACCATCGAAAGGCGGACAGAATGGAGAGCTTTTTCCTAGCCGAGACGACGAAGTACCTTTATCTTCTCTTCGACCCTGATAACTTTATTCATAATACTGGCCAGCAAGGGGAAGTTATCGAAACTCAGTGGGGCCAATGTATCGTAGACGCGGGGGGATATGTTTTCAATACAGAGGCGCACCCTATAGACCCCGGAGCGCTTTACTGTTGCCATAGAAGCCAGAATTTGTTTCCGGAGCAACAGGCAACGCTGTGGAAATTTATTCCTGTTAATGATCAGAGAGAAGCGGAAAGTACGGAGCAGGATATGCCTGATGAAGAAGATGGTAAAAATAAGGAGGATGATAAGCAACCGATTGAGATTGTGAAGCTGTCTGAAATGAGGCACGCTTTCGCGAGTAATGGGGAAAACGGTGTTAACGAAAATTTAGGGGATTCTGTTGCCTTTGGAAATGATCAGGCTGATGAGGTTTCAGTGAAAGAGAAGGAAGACGAATTAAGTACGAACGACGCGGATTCGGAATCTCTGAAAGTACAAGTGGTGGCACCACCGTCGGTAATTTATAAGGCTGACGATAGTGAAAATATCGATACTTTCGAAATACCATCTACCCCTGATGGAGATTATTCTACGCCTGATATAAGGAACGATACCGAAACGTTTATTAAACCGAGTAGTACGAAGGCGGCAAGATTCGAACCGCAAATATTATTAGAGAATATTAGGAAAAGAAATTTATATCCTACAAATATTTCCGCGAAATTGAATTATCAAATCTTGTCTTGCCAGTCTCAATCATTCCTGCAACGTATATCGATCATAGGAGAATTTTTTTAAATGTTATATGAGAAAATATAGATTAAAAGCATGTGTTGATTATTTCCATAGTATTTCTGTTTATTTTAGTAGTAATTACTTTAATGTGATATCAAACGTAAGTGGAGATCCTTAATAACTGATAATTAATACGGTAAAGTGAAATGGCCATTAGAATTTACGTAATATTTGTTCTTTGATTCTTTCTGTTTAATTTTATTTCAATTATAGAAATGTTTACTTTAGCGTATTTGAATAATTTAATGTAATAATATATTTACCGAGTTTATCAATGTAACTGTTTAATGTTACGAAGTGTATAAAGAAGGGTTGAAACGAAATTTTAATTATTCGCTTTGTAAATCATTTTTAAATTTGAGCGCGAATTCAAGTGCTGCCCTCTGGGATTATAAGAAATATTGTATCATAGACGAGGTATACTATAGACCTCACATCCAATACATTTTTCTCACTGCTCTGTGGCAAAGAAAACTACCACCGCGGGAATGGTGGCGCTAGTATGGCGTAACAAATATGAATGACGCAGGTATACATTTTACTATATGTTTATATGGAACGAGTGATCCTCTAGGTAGTGATGGGAAAATGTATCCACCATTTTGGTAAATTTTGGCGGATGTCACAAATTGGAGGGCGCTTCAGTATTAAATGAAGTTTGCTGCTGTTCCCACTTCTTGCTCAATGTTGTGGAATCCAATTGGTAGATGCAGTATCTCTTTCTTTTTCTACTTATTTACTTGCTCTGTTTACTTCCGGTTTAGACCAAATTTGCGTCGACCAATAGAAAACGCGGAACACATTTTCCGATCACTACCTAGAGGATCCCCAGATAGCACAACGTCTGATAAAGTCTTAAAGACGTCCAAAAGGCGTCTTAAAGACGTCTTAATGACGTCTTGTTACAAATCAAGACATTCAGACCTAAAATAGTCATAAACTATACGCTTCTAAGACGAGGTGAGCTATCTGGGATATGGAACTAGTAGTATACAAGTTTAAAGTTAGTATAGTATTATGGAACGTGGGCCAAGGGATAATCGAAACTCAGTATACCATGACCTCACAGCCACGTGTCTTTAAAATGAAAAGTTTTAATTTAATGGCATATTTTGCACAATTTTTTATATACCAAAATGTGTTAAAATGATTAATTTCCATGTTCTAAAATTCATCGACAATACACAAATTCTCTCTTTTGATAATTTGAAGATTTTTTTTACGAACTATCGAAAATATCGATAGTTACAGAAGACTATCAATAGTGATTTCGATAATGTCGGCTATCGATAGTACCCCATCTATAGTTAGAACTGTTAGAAGTGATACGGAGCTGACCATGGACATAGGAATATAGGGACGTAGGAATAGTTGCGACTTTAGGCGAGGAGAGTGATATGCATTTCAGGGGGGGGAAAGCACCTACATCTGCCTGGATTTGATTGGTTGTATTCTACGCATGCTCCGTACCGCTCATTATGAACAAGTGTTTGCTACAGATTAGTACATACAGACGTCTAATTATAAGTATGTACTAACGGAGTGATTATCCACGAATATAGATTGTAAAAATAATGATAATTGAAGAGAAATATGCATCTATAATTATTAAAATATATGAGGTGAATTGGAGCAGAGACACTGACGTAACATTTATTTATTGTTCGAAATAACAGAAACCAAATTACGATAAACCATTGTTCTTAATGATTTTTTCTTTAACACACTACTACTTTTCTTTAACACGCTACTGCATACACTGCTAGGAACGCTTCAAATATGGCTGCCACTATCCAAGCTTGCGATGCCGGCGACGCGACAAACGTTCATCATTACACATCACTGCGCTTGTGCGAAGCAGCAGCCAATAGAAAGAAGGCGTATGTTACCTCGTCGCCCCTCCCGGAAAGAGATCACCCCCCGCAACTATTCCTACGTCCCTATATTCCTATGTCCATGGAGCTGACCGTCAATTTTTGTGAAGTCCCGGACTCACAGGGACTGCGGGGAGTCCCCTAGAGTCCTCTCAGGACCTGTCCAGCCTATATAAACCGTAGCCCAAGCCCAGCGTGATCATTACCGTTCTGACCAGTTCTGATAGAGCATACTTAGAAGTGTTTTTGCTGAAAATATTAATTCTTCACAAGCCAATACCGTTCTGACCAGTTCTGACAGAGCATACTTAGAAGTGTTTTTGCTGAGAGTATTAATTCTTCAAAAGCCGAAACAACATCAATTTTAAAGGTAATTACAACACATCAGTTTTAAACCTATGTGACTTTATTAACCCTTCTGAGAATTCGAATATTATTCTCTTTAATTAATCAATATGATTTTTGCCAAAGTACTTGCACCTTTTCTAAATTACAAAATATTCAATAACTCCTTAATACTTTTTAATTCTCAATATCAAGCTTTGCGTTAAAAATTCTTATGCCTGTGTCATAGATTCGCTTAAAATTCTTAAACTATCAATTTTGAATATGTTGCGGAATTTCTTCGCAAATTAGTGTGTATACTTCTGTTTTTTATTGGAGTTGATATACTTGTTGAATTTATCTCATGCGTTCTATTTAATGTTGCATTTTCTTACGTCTATTTTTGTGAAGAGTGAAATTTCGCTTCGCGATAGAAAAAGTAATTACGATAATTTCTCGATACAACAAACTCGTTCGACTACATTTATTTGCTACTTATGGTATCGGGTACAAATTAGCAAGGCCGCTCCTTTACAAAACGTAGGACATGCTGCGCTGCGTTCAATATATGCACGCTTAAGCGAAATGTTAGCCGTCAGTTTCTCTGTTTGAAGGTGGTAGCTCGTAAAATTTCACGGTTTGCTAGTTCCAAGGGGGATCCCCCCGGCTTGGAGGGGAAAAACATTTTCTTATATCGAACAAAAACTCTGTACCGCGTATCGATGTATTACCGTATTATTTAACCTTTCCTTTCATACACAAACTTCGTAACATACGGATATGCGCATCCCTCATGGATAATTTTCTTCTACACTTTACATACATGTATAAATTTGTTGAACAGATGCCGAACAGACCGTCAGCCGCTGATATTAACAGGGGCAATCAATGCAATCCGAATCATATAAAGAGTGGACCAGGTCATGCCGCTGGATTCCATGGAGACAGAAGCAAGGCAGATCTCGATAACCATGCGAATCAACTGAACTCCAATAACCCCCGTTTTGGGAAGTAATTTTGAATGTACATAATCAGTTTCTCATTTACCCTAAAAAAAATGTATCCTAAAAGTTTCATAATACACTTGAATTTATAATCGTATGCTGAGTTCGTTTAATTTTGTATTAACCCTTTCACATGTCCCTCACCCGCGTTCTGAATAATTCTAAACATTTAATTCATATAAGTATTTATCTAAATAAATTCATTTTTCTGGAATACGAAGCTTCTTGCGACAGAAAGCTGTTCTATCATTTCTACTTATTTAAAGTCATAGAATCATCCTCGACCTAATTGTACCACGGTGTATATCTGTCTAATAATTCATACAAGTTCATCATTGGCAGATTCTAGCATTCACTTTCAACCGTTCAATATTAATAAAAATGCGCTGTATAATAATTATAGTTAAATAATGTTTAGAGTCCAGTGGCTATTGCGAAATAACTGTGCGAATGCAGTTTTGAATATTTAACGTGATAAATAATCGACCTCGGCTGGCTGTTTCACCCAAAAGCCCCAAGTAGTAAACCGAGTCCCATCCTGTTCTTCGCCTGGGCCTCGAAATACTTTAATCTTCACGCGAGGTACTTCGTCTGCAAATCAAGTTTAAATTTATCGAAAGTCAAATTAATTCGCCGATTCATTTCTATGCCACGAAATAGACGACTAGGATGTGCTGCGTTTGCTCTATGTCCTATTTTAATTTTACGTGTATTCTTCTACAACTTATTAATTGTACTGTACATTCGACGTAGCAGTCACCATAATTTTCAACTTACTTCCGATGGTTTAATAAGAAAACATCTCAGAACGAAAGATTGCCAATTTTTAAAGGAAAATAAATTCTTAACGCAAAAATTCAAAGTGTTGACATTATTGATCTGTCTTCCTCTTTAATGGAAGATTATACTTTCTATTCAGTACTTCTTCGGAGAAGATCGAAATGAATACAGTTCTAACACGAAAAGCTAATTTTTATTAATATTTAGCTTGATAAATTCAGAATTGACTTGACATCTTCGAAGTCAAACATTAATGAAAATTTTCTTTGCACATATTTATCTCGAACCCTTCAACAATTGTACAGTAAAACAGTAGATATATAGTTTTATTAAAAAAAAAAAGAAAAAAAAAGACGTGAACTTCTTAACACAAAAAGAACTCAAAAAAGGAAAAATATGCTAATACATGTAACGTTACCATTCTTTGTAATATCGTCCTCTATAAATTCCTTTTTCCTGCTCCGTTCTGCACTTACAAAAGTCGCCAAAGCAAGGAGACACAATGAACAAGCGATTTTCTGAAAAAAATAGAAGCGTAAAGTCGGTGAATGCAACGGAGAAAGAAATACTTCTTAATAAGTTTGACCGTTTATCAACGATAGCAATTTACGACTTACCAATTGTTTCATCGCGATCGGTGTGAGTCCAATGCCGTTTCCAAATAGAACGAACCCTTTATGTACCGATAAACAGTATTTAGAGCATAACCGATTTGAATGTCTTGCGGTATTCAGGTACTTTCCTTTATAGAGAAAGCCACTTTTTTCCCTTAAGAATAACAGTCAAAATGTGGGACAAAGATCAGGACATTAGAAATTCCTACTGCAGCGCATTCAACAAAATTTTTCCGCGTTTTAAAATATTATTTTACAGAAGAGAACTTCGTTTGATCGAAATACTTTGAAGACGAAGTGCCTTTTAGATCGTAAAGGTTTGCCAATTTTTTCATCTAACAGTGACTTTTCGCGCAGGTAATAGACTATGTAGAATTTTCAGGTAAAATTTCAAGAATAAAAATAATTAAATTCTTGAATTAAATACTCATTTCCCAATCTATAGCTTGTATTATTCACCATTTCTCTTAAGTTTAGATAATTGGAGCAACATTATATTCCCTCGAAATTCCATTTATACGAGAGACTTGTGTGCAATTTATTTACAAATTTAAATGTTTAACGAAAACGAAGTCGAACCAGAAATCGGTAGCGCAATGTTAAATTTCAGCTTTGAAACTTGCAAATTTAAAATTTCCCTTGTAATTTCCAGTTAAAATCCAAGGAGACGATTAAAGTAATAACTAAATGAAATGTTATTTTAAAGCGGAACGACGAAGCCCGCACGCTTTTGCGACAGATTGATTTAGAATCTAGGAGCGGGGGAAGAGTAAATCGCGCGTGTGTAAAATTTTGATAATGTATTTTCATCTTTCATAATTTATATATTTATATACATATATGTGTATGTATATGCGGAAGCCCGTTTTACATCGTTCTGTAACGCCTATACGTTTCATATAATGGCTACAACATTAATGAGGTCGTTCTCGACAACAACGCGAAAGCCTCGCGCTTCCGTGAAAGTACTTTAAAAACTCAAAGCGACCAGTTCCTGCGATGCGCATTGTAAGTCAACGGAAATCGATCGTTTCGAAGGATCGTTACATAAAGATGACGACAATTTACTGGACACATTTTTATACAATGACAGCCGCGACAACGTGGATTAAAATCAATTCAGAAACGATTGTATTGGACACACTCCAAGATTAAATACAACACTTGATTTCTCGATTCCTTTATCCTTTGATCCTTTGCCTACAGCTCCATCAACATCCCTCTGATTTTATGTCGCCTAGACATTTCCTCCTCGCTTCTCTGAGCCTTGAATTCGTTTTTATTAAAACCCCTCGTTGGCACTCTGGGCGTGAGCCACCCAGAATTTGATTTTGACAAAAAATAAATACCTTTTCTCAAAGCCGACTTAAAAACTATTTTTCTTCTGAAAACATTATATCCGAACAACAAGTCTGTAGATTTTTAGCTTCTACTATTGAAATTTGTGAAAGTTACAGTTTTTTGAAGATTTTCTTCGTTTATTCTCGACGTATGGTGATCTAGAATTTGTCCACAAAAACTGTGATACAATTGCAATAAAAAAAACTATTGGAATACATTCTAGAGACCTTTGAAATGACCCATGATTTTTTTTATAACGATGTGAATATCAGTCGTTCAAAAAAGAGGTGTGTCAACGAAGGGTTAACTTGTACATACGTCAATAATTTCTTAGAAACGATATTACCATTTGCTGTTTGCCCCAAAAGGGAATGGTAACTATTCGAGCTTCCCTCTAACTTCAGATAAGCGGAGTCGCCAAATATAGTAAAGTTTTAGCAAAACGCTTCACAGAATCATTTTCTATAATTATCGCAATCGCATTGTCGTAAGTGCGGGTGATAAGGCCCACCTAAGGATATATAATTTTTTTAAAAAAAACTTGTGCATATTTTTGAAAACTTTTGTTTTTACAAAAATCTATGGACATTAAACTATAAACTGTAATATTTGTAACAATATATGAACACAAAAAATACGAAAATTAATAGGTTTCTAAAAACCTTGTAAACGGGCTTGGCTTCGTGTAGTGCAGGTAATAAGGCCCACCTATTTAGTATGAACAATTCGGATAAGCAAAGCCATCTTCGTCCTCAGGTGTGAGCCCAACGCAATCCTCGTGTATCCAGGTGAGACACATGACACACTGTTGCATACCACTTTTGAATGCAGTTCTGCATAATTTGCAAAACCAATTGTCTGCACAGTTGCCGTCCACATTTTCTTTGGCGGCGGATGGCATGGGCTCTTGTTCCCATATTCTTCTCTTTTTTTCTGCCGGTTGAAGTGACACTTGCTTTGGAGCTCTTCTCAATATCGTTCCTGCTTTTTAAGAGGCCTGTGGTTACTTCCTGAGTCTTAAGGGGAACCCCACCCAGAAGCCACTGAAAAGTTTGGGATTTTTTTGTTCGCGTAAATAAAAATATTGGGCTTGGATTTTTTACAGAGTTTTAAAGCAATAACTTTATTTTGCTAGAAATTTTTTTTTTGTGGAAAATTGTACAAAATGGCGGCGAAAAAAATGTCTTCCCGGAGCACTGTAAAAAACTGGCCCACACTCCCGGGAATGACTGGATCATCTGAGAAGGAAATACAAAAGAGATATATAAACTGGAATATATTATCTTCCATGTAGCCTAGGATTTTTTCAAAATTCGGACTATTTTAATTGATTTTAATTTTTTACGTAAAAATTTGCACTGAAATGCTTGTAAAAAGTCGAATATTTGAAATATCAATAAAATCCTACGCTGCATTGGAGAGAACAAATTCCAGTTTATATATCTCTTTTGTATTTCCTTGTCAGATGATCCAGTCATTCCCGGGAGTGTGGGTGAGTTTTTTGCAGTGCCCTGGGAAGGCATTTTGTTCGCCGCCATTTTGTACAATTTTCCATAAAATACAAATTTTTCAGGCAAAATGAAGATTGGTTTAAAACTATATAAAAAATCCAAGCCCAATATTTTTATTTATACGAACAAAAAAATCCCAAGCATTTTAGTGGTTTTTGGGTGGGGACCCCCCTTTAAGCCCACTTAATATTTTGGTGGGCCTTATTATCTGCTTTTTCACTTTCTTTCCACTTTACAAAATCATCAATTTTCTGAGAATATGTTGCCAACATGTGTACTTATACATACCTACAGTTGCATAGTAATTGGACAATTAGTACTCCTAATAAAAATCCAAGAAACGGACGTAATTCTTATAATTGCAGCAATGCTAGTTGCCGGTGAAAAATTTGTCGAATTTGCAGCCGGCAAATGGTAGGGCAAAGGCACCAGTAGTTGGCCATGTATCAGTAGTTGACACTTTTCAGAAAAAAACTTATTTTTCATGTTTTTCTGTAGCAGTTGCCACTTTTCAGACAAACCTTATTTTTCATGTTTTTCTGTAATGGTTGACACTTTTTAGAAAAAAACTTACTTTTCATGTTTTTCTGTAGCAGGTGACACTTTTCAGAAAAAACTTATTTTTCATGTTCTTCTGTAGTAGTCGACACTTTTCAGAAAAACCTTATTTTTCATGTTTTTCTTTAGCAGTTGACACTTCTCAGAAAAACCTTATTTTTCATGTTTTTCTGCAGTAGTTGACACTTTTCAGAAGAACCTAATTTTTCATGTTTTTCTGTAGTAGTTGACACTTTTCAGAAAACCCTTATTTTTCATGTTTTTCTGTAGTAGTTGGCACTTTTCAGAAAAACCTTATTTTTCATGTTCTTCTGTAGTAGTTGACACTTTTCAGAAAACCCTTATTTTTCATGTTTTTCTGCAGTAGTTGACACTTTTCAGAAGAACCTAATTTTTTGTTTTTTTTTGTAGTAGTTGACACTTTTCAGAAGAACCTAATTTTTTATGTTTTTCTGTAGTAGTTGACACTTTACAGAAAAACATAAAAAAAAATAAGGTTTTTCTGAAAAGTGTCAACTACTGATACATGGCCAACCACTGGTGCCTTTACTCTATATTAATCGCGCGGAAACTCTTCGAATGACATTTCGTATCTAATATTAGCAATAACTGGCACTACCAGTATTGTAGATGGACCTGACAAGGATAAATGACAGGTGGGCTTTATTACCCGCACTTACCTCACACGATAGTGTGTCTTTCTCTATTACGTCCAACTACTGGGTCGTCGATCATCAATAAAAGGCAAATAGTGTGTTTGAAACGAAAGGCTGATGATACGAATGTGAAAAATTACAAGGCAATAAGCTTCGTTAATCATTAAAGGGGAAAACGATTCTCTGAGGGAGGATGGAGACTCGATTAAAATGATCAGCGACGATGATCTCACTTATACGTTAAATTTGATCGTAGCCTTAACAATTAACGCTTAACTCCTATAACTCTCAATATAACGTTTAATATCATTGACAAAGATTTTCTACGATCAATAGATCGTATTACATTAATTATTTATTTATATATTATTGTTTTCATTCTGGAAGACATCATTGGAAGACTCGTTTCATAAATATTTGTCGTATCTCAATTAAGTAACACGTTTCTGCGACTGCCAGGTGTTCTTCGCTTCTTTTCCATCGACTTATCTTTGGTACGGTTTAGATTGGAAAAGAATTATACATTTTTCTTCTGTTATCTATTGATCGTTTCATTGAAACGAAAAATGCCGATTGAAAGTCTCGACGTTAATAAATAAAATAACAATATTCGTTGAATCATTCGTTACGACTAGTCTTATCATAATGATATCAATATTATACTGGGTGGTTCATTTTAAGAGGAACACTTAAATATCTCCTTTATTTTGAATCATAGGAGAAATGTTGAAAGTATAATTTTGATGAATTCGAAGGAGGAACAGCGTGGAAGATTTTTTTTACAGATTTTTTTGCGGGAAAGCAAATAGTTTTTGTACTGCGTCTTGGAGCGAATTGCATGTTTGAGTTGCAGTCTTCAGAATTCTGATGATCATTCAACTTGTGCTTTAAACATTTTGCGTATCATTAAAAAGAAAAAAGATATTTTGGTGCCCTCCTTAGGCTGGGTCACCCTCTATGCGTTTCTCTCTCTTTCCCTTTTTCTTTATTTAATTCACTTTTGGAAGCTTTAAAACGTTATACCTAGTCAGGCAGCTGAAAAGTTTGTGATTTTTTTTTGAGAAAGCGGATGCATATATTTTTACAGAACTTTCTGCACTTAAAAGAGCAACATTTAAAGAACATTTGTTAATTTTTTCGTAGAAAAATATTTACTTTTATCATAAATTAACCACCGACATCCAAGATAATCTGGATCCGAATGGCAGTGCTCATCGCAAAACCAAATTTTTAAAAAGTCTCCTTGGATGTCGTTTGTTATTTTATTATAAACGTACATGTTTTTCTACGAAAAAATTACTAAATGTTCTTTAAATGTTGCCCTTTTAAGTGCAAAAAGTTCTGTGAAAATAAATGCTTCCACTTTTTCAAAAAAAATTCACAAACATTCCCCTCGACTTTTCGTATAACCCGATAAAGTCGATCAGATTTAATTAAGGAAATTAGAAGCGGTGATTAAAATTCTTCTATTTTCCTTCCTGTAAATTTTAAATCGCATTCTTAAATGCAATTCTTGAATAAAGCGTAATAACTTCGACCCTCGTTTATCTTTCCTACACTGGTAAGGAAAGATTTATGCTGTTTTAAATTCGTAAGAATTGTTATTGAGACTGGAGGACTTCGTAAGCTCCAGCTTATCGCGAGTGTAAACCAAGTAACATTAACAAACCTGATATCGCGAATGCGTGAAGTCTACACCCTTGCCTTACCATATTACAAAATTAGCAATTGGTCTCCGCATCGACGGTGGGAAGCAGCTATCGAAAAGCCTTCACCGTTAAAATCGCAGGTGTCGAATAAAAAATGGACCCATTGCAAACTTTGACATAAAGCAAAAAAAAAATCCAAAAATCTAACACTTCGTCTGGACCATCAATGACTCTCGATATTTATCGAAAATGAATGGCCACACTAATTTTCCAATTCAACGTTAAAATAAAACGAAGACGAAGAAATAGGAACTGCGAAAAATGTCACAAAATTGCCATTTCTCTGCGAATATTTCAGTGCAATTATCCTTCACTGTTTAAAACCCCATTTATAAAAAAAAAACTAAAACCGACTTTAAAAAAAAATGAAAATGCACTAAAAAGAAAAAAAATTCTCTTTCGAATTATAAAAGATCATCAAAATCGGCCCACATACTGAAGAGTTATACAGTGGCAAAAATAAAAAACAATCCTCCTTTTTGAATTCGATTAAAAATATCGAATCGCAGCATAGGAAACGAAGAGCACCTCGCAGCTTCCGCCGAACTACTGCATTGGCTACATCCATATTGCTTAGGCTAACGAGTGATCTATGTTGCCTGTAGAGGCCTCGGAAGACGTTGGATTACATAACTAATTGTACTCGTTCGTACATAACTGTTTGCACCCCGGCTGTCCAGGGTGGATTTTGACAGCGGAGTAATTCTAGAATGTCAGTGCCAAAGATGTCAGGTGTCAAATACTGTTCCTGTAATTATTAAAAGGAAATATTTTATTTAAGTTGTATTGCAAAAGGAGCAATAAAATATGAGCGCATTTTCCTGGCACTTTGTAAATTCATAGGGCCATTGGTAATTTCACTTAGCACCTAATCAAGAACAAATCTGAGTCAGTTTAATCGTAGCATTTGGCCTCTTTGGTATTCACACTCTGCAATTTTATCATCCACTGGGTTTTCGTTATTTTCATCAAAGAGGAAAGGTGATCGCCAGTGGAGCCCCACCCATAGACAGCACTGGGGTTGCGTGTTCGTATTCCCTCGCACGGCGAGGAGGCGTTAGATTACTACTCTTTATCGCGATGCCTACAAGATACCCGTAAGAAACATCGATACCGTCCGATTTTTACCGAATAAATCCCTATTCCTACGTTCACAGGCTACTGAACGCCTCCTCGCCGCGGCGTGCAGTTCACAGCGTTTAGGCAAGGTTCACTCAGAAATGGAGCTGCAAATGGGGTGGTGGAATTGAGGGGCTCAGTGGAAAATAGGCACCTGACACGTGTGCTTAGATTTTCGTTTCTTTCTGCCATTAATTCGTTCCTGCAATGGAGCAGAGTCGTATTACATTTTCTTCACGTTGAGATAAAGAAATGCGTAGTGGGAAAGGGGCACATATCATTCGGCTTGGAGAAAGGTGACCGAAGAAAATTCATATCACAGTGCAGTTTAAATTAATCACAACTTTGTGGCCCATTTCCTATGAAAATAATTTCCCAGCTAAACGTTGACAATAGTTGTCATTTACCAATCAATTTAAGTAGGTACCGTTTAAAATAATTAGAATAAAATTATTACAATTTCGTGCCTCATTTCCCATGAAAATAATTTTCCCGCTGGACAATAGTTGCCATTTAGATATGTTCTAATTTAAGTGCCATTTAAAATAATTACAATTTCGTGCCCCATTTCCCACGAAAATAATTTTCCAGATAAAATTTGACAATAGTTGTCATTTCCCATCTAATTCAAGTACCATTTAAAATAATTACAATTTCGTGCCCCATTTCCTACGAAAATAATTTCTCACGTAAAATTTGACAGTAGTTGTCATTTACCATCTTACAAAAGTACCATTTAAAATAATTCCAGTTTCGTGTCCCGTTTTCTACGAAAATAATCCCTCAGCTAAAATTTGACAATAATTGTCATTTACCATGTTATAAAAGTATCATTTAAAATACTTATTTTCGTGCCCCATTAACTACGAAAATAATTACTCAGCTAAAATTTGACAATAGTTGTCATTTACCATCTCATAAAATTATAATTTAAAATAATTACAGTTTCGTGCTCCATTTCCTACGAAAATAATTTTCCACCCAAAATTTGGCAATAGTTGTCATGTACCATCTCATAAAAGTACCATTTAAAATAATTCCAGTTTCGTGCCCCATTTCCTACAAAAATAATTCCTCACCTAAAATTTGACAGTAGTTGTCATTTACCATCTCATAAAAATTATCATTTAAAATAATTACACTTTCGTGCCCCATTTTCTACGAAAATAATTTCTCACTTAAAATTTGACAATAGTTGTCATTTACCATCTCATTAAATTATAATTTAAAATAATTCCAGTTTCGTGCCCCATTTCCTACAAAAATAATTCCTCACCGAAAATTTGACAGTAGCTGTCATTTACCATCTCATAAAAGTACCATTTAAAATAATTCCAGTTTCGTGCCGCGTTTCCCCCAAAAGCAATTTTCCCATCACCATTCCTTCCACGCTTTCCCTAAAATCATAAAACTATGTCATATACCCATTTCCCACGGAGCCCCTCAACTCGTGGCAGTCGCGATGCCGCTCACAAATAATACATAAGCGAACAAACATTCCCGCCACTCGCCGTTTCATTTCAGCGTGAACGCCGCCTCACATAGAAACTCCACTATCCGCACTAGTGATTACAAAATCCCGAAACCTGCGCGACAGTGCTTCAACTCGTACATTATACACTATACACCGTGTCCACACGCGTCCTACGTGTGGGCGGAAGACATCGATTACGCTTACGGCTAGAGCAAGAATATTGTCACGTTTACTGCGCGCTAAATAGTCCTAGCTGTTGCCTAAGGAAGCCCCTGATCCATTGTCAAAAAATCCACGGAAACGAAGACGTTAACCCAAGGCGGGCACGTTGGGAGGGTGTGGGTTAGTTTAATCGAAGCCAGATACGCTCGCGAAATAGATTTCTTTCCTCTACGGATTCTCTCTCTCTCTCTCTCTCTCTCTCTTTCTCTCTGTCTCTCTTTCTCTCCCTCTCTTTCTCGCCTTAAATAGATCCTTTGGCTAGATATGTGAGTTCTGGTTGAATATAAATATACAATCTCGAAATGTTTGAACATTTTCTGTAGCCCCCGATCAAACGTTGAGTGCCTACTCGAGAGAAAATGGCCACGCTCCTTCTCCCTAAAGCTTCGGCAGGTGGCCAGAATTTTGTACGGTTAGAACTTTGGAACTGGGAGAACAGCGGGGAATACCTGCTCGCGTTCGGGGAACCACCGGATCGCAGGCCGATCCTCGTTGCGATTAATTCGGAATACATTCACAGACGCGATAAGATTCAACCCTTAAGGAACCCATCAATATCGTTCAGGCCTGAAAGTCATGTGACCAGTGGCGGATTTAAGAAAAAAGGCCCCGGTGGCAAACGTTCCGAGGGGCCCATTTTGGGGAAAATGAATAGGTAGTTTACTAAAGTTTACTAAGCGCACAGAAAAGTATAGAAAAAGACTATACTGCTTGGATAAAATCATAATTTTTTTTGGAAAATAGGGCCCTAGGGGGACCTTTAAAGGGGCCCCATTTTTTTCGGGGAAATAAAGCAGTTGTTCGCTAAAAACGAGCTCAGTGTAATAATAAAAAAACATATACTTTGGATATAATCATACTTTTCTTTTAAGGATGGGGCCTTCTATTCAGGGGCCCAAGTGGCACCGGCCGCCCCGTTAAATCCGCCACCGCAAGTGACCAAATCTGCGATTCGACGGTCTCCCTGAATCGTCTAGGAGAAATGAGAGGAGGGTGAAGCAGGGGCGATGTTTTAAAATGGTAGGCCGATCTCGAAGGCGTTGATCAGCGCGGTGCCCGAGTCGTACACCCCGATCACACCGAACAGAACCCCGAGGAAGATCACGAAGCAGTCGTAGGCGACCGCGCTCCACTCCATGGAGTTTCTCTTGAGCTTGAGGTGGAAGTAGCAGGGCCATATGAAGGAGAGCATCGTGCCGGTGAAGGATCCGATGAAGCCCATGAGGATGCTGAAGTGGGGGATGAAGATGGCCATGAGGATGGTGAAGACGATTACGCCGACCCGCCACGCCAGCCCCCAGACCTTCAGCTCCCTGTCCACGGTCCATATCGTCGGGAAGATCGTCTTCGGCCGGCCCCTGAAGAACGCCCTCTCGAGGAGCTCGCAGGCGGCGTAATAAGGTAGCGGGTAAGACAGCACCGCTTTCACCACCAGGCAGAAGTTCACCAGACCCTTGAAGCCTGCCGAGTGGAGGTTGTTGGTGATCACCTGCTGCGTGTCGTTCTGGAACGTCAGGAAACAGATCCAGCCGAACAGGGACTTGAAGGCCGCGGCGGCGATGTGGCTCCAGTTCAGCATCCAGTCGAACTTGGAGCGATCGATCAGGTTCCCCTCCAGGGTCGGCAGGAATATCTGCGAGGTGTAGCTGAAGACTATCACGCCCAGGGAGATCGGGAAGGTCTCTATGTCGATGGTCCATTTCACCTTTGACCAGCCCCAGTCGCCTATCTCCAGGATGCAGTAGCCGACGATGATGGCGTTTATGAACAGATGGGACATTGTGCACCAGAAGCTCAGCACGGAGACGTGCTGGAGGGACTTTAGGAAGCCCAGGGGGAGGAGGAAGATGCCGACCAGCATCATCCAGCTTCTGGTGTCGATCACGCCCTCGGGGAACGAGCCTATCATCAGGTCGCCGCAGACGACTACGTAGAGGATGCAGGTCATCAGGAGCTCGATGATCTGCGCGATGTTTACTGCCCGGGCGCCCCACGTGGGCCCGAAGCATTCCTTGGCGATGGCCACGTACGAGTCCCGCACGCGTACGCGCTGACCGGTCACCGTGTCCAGCTCGTAGAGGCACTCGACGAGGATCTTGCCGGTGTAGCAGCAGATGTGAGCTATGCCGACCATGGCTGCGATCGCCCAGTAACCGCCGCGCAAAACGGCGAACGGCAGCGAGACGATGAACATGCCCTGCAAATATGATGGATTAATATTGAGGACGGGTCGTTGTATCGCTTGTTTCGTTCGGGTGGCTCAGGGTTTAGGCGTTGAGAACGGAAATCGGGTAACTCAGATTTACCGAGGAATTGAATTAGCAGGAGTAATGTATTCTAATAAGGTGTATTAGTTGTTTGAAATGGAGATGATTAATTTTTTTTTTCGATGTGGGTTAGTAGGTTTTTGTTCTCAACGCCTCAATGAAGGTACCAGTTCATTGATCGAAGATTTGGGTGATAGTGTTTGAGGCAGTGGTGCACTCAGGATTTAATCTTGGGGGAGTCGAGTTGAAGGGATAAAAATATTTTTAATGCTAATTCAGTAAAATTTGTTAGGTGATGATAGACATTTATTTTGGAGAGTAACAATCAGTTTTCTTTTCTTTTTACAAATTGGGGGGAGCCGAGTTGAAGGGATAAAATATTTTTAATGCTAATTCAGTAAAATTTGTTAGGTGATGATAGACATTTATTTTGGAGAGTAACAATCAGTTTTCTTTTCTTTTTACAAATTAGGGGGAGTCGAGTTGAAGGGATACAAATATTTTTAATGCAAATTCAGTAAAATTCGTTAGGTGATTATAGAAATTTTTTTGGAGAGTAACATTCAGTTTTCTTTTCTTCTTACAAATTGGGGGGAGTCGAGTTGAAGAGATAAAAATATTTTTAATGCAAATTCAATAAAATTCATGAAGTGATTATAGAAATTTATTTTGCAGAATAAACTCCAGTTTTCTTTTCTTCTTACAAATTGGGAGAAGCCGAGTTGAAGGGATACAAATATTTTTAATGCAAATTCAGTAAAATTCGTTAGGTGATTATAGAAATTTTTTGGAGAATAAAATCCAGTTTTCTTTTGCTCTTGCAAAGTCCCTTCTTTGGGTGTGTCAGGACCCTTACCCCGTCATAGCCAATTTTAAAAATATCAATTTTTCGCAAAATGGGGGTAGTTTAAATACAGAATTGTGATTTAGCAGTAAAAATCATCCTTTTTTATTTATAAAAAATGAACTGACGTTTAAAAAAATCCTAGGCCCGATAAAACTAAATAAACCTCTGTCAAAAACCTCTGTTCCAAATTTCAACTGAATCGGTCCACTAGTTCTCGAGAAATATTGATTACGATTTTTTAAAATACCATTTCAAGAAAAACGCTATTAAATATTCAATCTTGTTAGTTTTCGAATTAAATTTCCACAGTTTTTAGATGAAAGTAGGTATTTTAAGATGCATATAAATATTTATAAAATAAACAATATTTTCAGTGAAAACAATTATCTAAATTCACCCTGGTTTTTCTAATTCTAGGTCTATGTAGCCGCTATAGTTAAGTTGATTATGAATTCACTCAAACCTCCAAATTTAATCAAGCTATTCCAAGAATTAGAATTTACAACATTGTAGATTATTGAGCCGCTTTCATTTTAATGTTAGAACAATCTATTTAAATATAGATTCTTTTGTGCTTGCGAGGATTCTTTTTAAGAGGAATTAAATTTGTGTTTATAATGTGGAAGTAAATTAAGTTGTCATAAATACTTTTCCTTTTTCTCTCTCTCTGTTTAGGAGAGTCTTTAATAATTCATATATTTCTTCCTAGAAGAAGTTATAATAGGAAAGAGCAGATAAGTTCTAAGATACCTTATAGAAAGAGGGATATTGTATTAAACATACCTGAATGGCATTTGTAACGTTCCAAGCAGCTTGCCATTCGTTGATTTTCACACCTGACCCAAATTCGCCGCCACCCTCGTCGTACTCGCTGAATTCACCGCTGCTAACACTTCCTGTTCTAACTTTGTCCCTGTAAAATCAAATTCCTTATGTTAACGAAAATATAATACTTCGGAAGTGATTAAAAATTATATTCGATACGACAAAAAGAAACGACGAGTACTATTGTATAATCTCGAATTAATTTTAAAAAATTTCCCTTCTTCTATTCTGTATTGTTAGCTTTTTTGAAATTTTTCTCCAGAACAAGTAGAGTTCCGAGAATATTTTTATAACATATTGAATCTCTGAAATGATTAAATAAGAATTGTTAGTGGAAGAGTGGAATACTTTATTAAGCAAGAAGATGAGAAAAATATATCCAAATGTTAAATGTATAATTATCAATTATGGTATTATAATTATCAATTCATGATATACACTGTGTCCGTTTTAATTGGAAACAGTGGAATATTCTGTAAGGGACTGAAGGTATTAAAATAAATATTTTCTCTAAAGGTGGAGAAATGGGAGAAATTTCAATGTTTCAACTTAACTTTTTTTAAATCGAACGTTATGTTTTTTTTATTCATAATATGATGGATGACTTTTGTTAAGACGAATTCAAAGATTTGCAAGACCTAGTCATTCAGTTTTATGGAAGCTCATAAAATCGCAAGGAAAGTCATAACGTCAAATAACTTTTGTAAGAACAATTTTTTAATATCTTCAGTCCTTCGCGAGATATTCCACTGTTTCCAGTTAAAGCGGACAAATTGTAGACTTTTCCTCGTACGAATCTCGTACATTTCTTTTAAATTAGAACAGTAATAAATGACCATTTCTAACAGTCCCCCTAGTATAAATGATTAACAACAGAGAAAATGAATTAAAATTATGACCACGTTGTTATAGCACGATACGTATTCCTGGTAAAGTAACCTGGCCAGTAGACGGAACAATTGATAATGGAAGTGGAATGTATAAACAGGAGCAGATGCACGCTTAATAAGTGAATTACAAATTTACGCATGCAATTCTTACGGCATTAAAACACCAATTATAGCAAACTCGAAATTGCATCTTAGATTAAAAAATCTGTTAAAAGATCGTGAGATACTCTCTGCATTAAAGCAAAAAAATTATGAAAAATTTAGGTACTCATATCTTTGAAGTTTTGGAACTAATCGAGCCATTCCTGAATTGGATTTCGAAATTGTTAACACTCAGATTGCTAAAAAATTCGAACATTACAATAATTGAAGAGTCCTTGTAGAAAACACTCTAAGTGTCAAAAATCAAATTCTATACTATAGTAGTACCATTGGCACGAAGAACGTTTTCCGAATAAAAAAATAATTTTTTAAAAAGAGTTTTCCACAAGGACTCTTAAATTATTTTTCCACTTTCCTGTTTCTTTATTTAAATACGAAAGTATCAGGTGACTTTCAAGAAGTCTTAGCGCAGTTGTGACGTTTTATGCATTTATTCCAACGTTTGTCTTCTTTTTCAATCAGTGACCTGAATTTAAAGCAAATGGTAATACTAATTTTACTGCCAATAATCAGTGGCGGATTCAAGGAAAAATGCCCAGGTGGCAAACGATCCGAGGGGCCCACTTTTTCCATGAAAATGAAGAGACAGTTTACTGTAAATGTAGTAGTATAGAAAAAAATAGTGTTTGGATAAAATCATAATTTTTTATGAAGCTGAGGCTTTGGGAGGCCCAATCATATAACTTATACTTCATGAATTCAACAAAACCGCGAATGCTAAGAATATTAATAAACTGTATATATTAGTTTCATTAATTAATTTACTTATTAGTAGAACAAATATTAATATAAGTACACAGAAGTAACAGAAACTGCAGCCAGTATATTTCTCAGCTCCGTTTAAGTGTATTAATTTTCTCTGAAGTTTTTTAATACGCTAAAAAATTAAGAGAAAATACCAGCCAGTAGATTTTTCAGCTCAAAACCAATTCAGCTTTTTTCAACAAGACCCCAACCAGTTACTAAAAAGACAGAAATCATATTAATATTTGAACTCATTCCATGGTACATTTTCTTCCTAATAAAATTCAAACAAAACTACTTATTTCAAAGGCTTTCGAGACAACCAGATAATTCCCTCCTGATCCTAAAAAATCAACCAGAGCCCGCTTCCATAGATCCATTAAAATAGAAAGTGTCGCCCCCGATGCCATGCATAGAGAGAAACACCGATCCCGATATTGTCCTTTAGGATTGCTAGCCACGCATGGTGGCGTATTAATTTACCCGGTTCGCTGGTAGCTGAAAGAGTCCTCGGCGACGGCTACGTTGTTCTGGTCCCGATAAGCCTGATCTCCGTTCATGGTCATCATCTCCGTATTGTCGCGACCCTCTTCGAACGACTTGAACTGCCCTTGGCCACTTTGCCCCGGAGCCTGCCGTTGATCCGCACCACCACCGCCGCGAACGAGCTCCGCGCAGGGGCTGTTCTCTGGCCACTTGGCCTTCAATGTCTCCCAAGCAACGTTCATTGTCGCGCCAATTGATGGTATGTAGAATCCACGGAAATTGGCCATTTTCTATTCCCTGCCTCTGCAAGTTTACATGTTGCTTCTTGATATTCAGGGTGGGTGTGGGGAGGGATGGGGGGGGGGGGGGGGGGTGCGATGCTTGGCAAGCACGCGCCTTCGAAATCGCAATTACATAATTATTTTATTTTTTCGATTACTCGTCTGAGTCCTGATGAAGGAAAAGGGAGATTTGCTGAGAAGAATATTGACATTTTAAAGGGGAGAGAATGAAACGATTTTTTATATTATATTCTGGGAGCCAAAGGGATGAAAGTGTTATTTCGGTGGCTTAGGGCAGAAATGTTAAATGTCCACTTTTTGTGACATTTGAGTTTTTGTGGGCAATAATTAATAGTTACTTGATTGTTTGTTTATTCTGTGTAAAAATCATATTTTTGCCGGTGATTAGTTTTCTTCTGTTTCGAGGTATTTGGAATTCAAAAATATTTTTCCATTATTGAAGAAAATGTTTCACGATATATGTATATGTGCTCTTCTTATGTCAAATTTATCTATCACTAGCTTTATTGTTCGGCTTCGCCCGAAATTTAGATTGTGATTTTATACAAATTATTTTTTATAATTTGAAATTCATTTTTTTTTTGTAAAATATATAATGAGCTGATTCGAAAGTTGTTAGGCGACAGACCAGCGCACAAACACTTTCTGCTTTATATATTGAAATTGTAAAATTTTATGAGTAACTTGTACGAAAATGTGATTTTCAATCTTTTGTAGGTCTCCCAAATTCCAAAAGTGCTGGAATGTAGTTTTTCGATCTTTATGTTTCTTAATAAATTCGAACAGTTTTTCGAACAAATGCCATTTTTATTTTCAAATACTTTGCCTCTAACGACTTTACCAATTTATTTTCAAATACTTTGACCCTAACGACTTTACCATTTATATTTTCAAATACTTTGCCCCTATAACGACTTTACCATTTTTAGTAATATATTCTTCACGACTTTTTCTCTTAATTTCTCTAATATTTTCAGCGTAATTAAGTATATTCCGCGTTTCCATTTTTTCTTTTCTTGCCCCACATCTAAGGATAATTCTAATACAAAAATATGTAATTGAAATATAAATCAATACAACATAAAATAAAGAAATCTCAATTTTCGACTTACACCACTTTAGTAATCACCGGCACATTTATATCAACCTCCTAAATTTGTCAAAAACAATATTTTCATTCACTAAAAACCTGTTTAACCCTGTTTTCCCCTAAAACGCTAAAAATGGACAAAGGTACCTACAATATTTCTGCCCAAAGCCATCGATATACTAAAAAGATCTGATAATGTTTGCATGTCTATTCGAACTTCCCCAGAAAGGAGCCCCAAGCGCAGCACGTGAAATTTAATTACGTAAACATTCAGGCACACCTTTTTCCCAACACAATGAAATCGTGAGAATAATTTACAAGCTTACAGAACTCCACGTCGAAATGACTATCGACTAGGTATCAACCGAGGCGGACGAGTAACGTTACGCGTTGCAATACGATATCCGTAGCCATTATCGGTACACCGAATCTTTTAATTCATATTTCCGTTTGCAGCATAAACAAAATTATAAAATACAGATAAAATCAACTGATTCCCCTGTGAGCCTCACGCAATAACCGACACGCGTAACTGCAAGACCATTCCAAGCTATTTAATTACACTTAATAATAAACAATAAAATAAACCAAAAAGCTTCTGACACTTCCACTTCTATTTTGCTTTCCCCCGGGGCAACAAAAATTCTCGAAAGCAAAGTCAAAGCTTGGCCAGGGTATTCTGAACAGACTAAAAAGAAGGGGTCGTAGAATTCTACCCCAAAGAATATTTAATAAAAAAAAAAAAAAAAAGATTCTATCCAAGAACGACTGCGACATTCAACAAAGCAACTTGCAAAGCTTCTACCTGCTTATAGTCTTCTGCGATAACTTTCACTGCCTGCCGAGGGTGTCACGCACCCAGAATCCCCTCGCGAAGGGGTTCTGCATCTGGTATTGGAATTTCAGTAGGGTCTCCTTCTCGCTTCACTTACCAAACGACGAACAGAATTCGTCCCACCGATCGTAACTTTACTGTTCTTGAAGCACACGGCGATGGGGCGCAACCTCTTCCAGCCCCGTTCTTCTTTCGACCGGGCTAAACTAAAAAAAAAAAAGGATCGCAGCAGGCCCGGTGAACGGAGATACTTGGATATTAAAGGGTCGAGACCGTCTAACTACGTGGGCTACGACACCGCATGGTCGTCTACGGTCTACCGCGATCGTCGAGTCCCTAATCGCGAGCCCTTAATCGCGACATAGACTAAGGGGTTGCCGTGTCCGGGGGTCGGGAGATCGGAGGAGAATATGGCCAGCATCCCTGGAACGCGCAAGCCTCGATCGATGCCGGCCAAGAGACATCTCTCTACGTGCCAGTACTGTAGCCGAGGCTCGGATCTCCCTACATCCGAATCCAGGGGAACAAGATTGCGAGGGTGGTAACTAGAGCTCGGGATTAAATTCAGAGAGTACGGAGCTAGGATTACGATGCTGCCACTTGCCAGCTAAATGGGAGACGATAAATTTGGTGAAATGTTGTTTAAGATTGATGAAGTTGAATTGTAAAAGGAATCTTCTGGATTCGTTGATATAGTTTTAGGGGTCTCCCTAGTTTCACGCGCTGAAGTTTAGGCAATTTTGGGGAATTTTTTAAAAGAAAAGTATCGAGGGTTGTAATTTTAAATTTTTTACGTTTAGGGGCTGCTCCGGTCTGGAGCCCGTAAAGATAGGTGATCTTTAGGAATTAATTGAAGGAAAACTAGTATATATAATTTAATGGGACTTCTTGCATTGTATCAAGGATGTTTTGAATTATAGAAATATATTTTTTGTTTTATAATTAATCATTGCAGACGGCACTGGGGAGTCGTTAAAGTCGAGGCGACAAAAAATTCATCCAAATCGGTGGGACTTGTGTCTCCAAAAGTTATTATACGATTCGACTGAAACTTTTTTTATTTTGAAGAATATACTTCTGGCTAGGGAGAAACCAGAAAAAATACAGAAATTACATTTTTTGAGAAAATAAAGATACTTGAAGTTTGAAATCACTTTTTCCCTATACTTTTCGTCCTTTCAACACTTTTAAAAATTATAAATTTTCAATATTTTAAATTTTACGGGTGTCCCCCTAGCCAGAAGTATATTCTTCAAAATAAAAAAAGTTTCAGTCGAATCGGATAATAACTTTTGGAGATACCGTTCCCATCGATTTTGAGAACACTGTTTCGAGAAAAACGCGTTTAAAGTTTTACTTGAGTGCCGAGTGGCAGTATTACCCATGCATTTGCCGCTACTCAAATGCCTATAACTTCCGGAATTTTACGAATCTCAAAAAATCCTTTTACATACGTATTTCTAAAAGGTTGAACAATCGAAAACTGAAATAATAAAAAAATCGATTTTTAGATCGGAACCTACCTTTAATTACCATTCGGAGAATGTGTTCTATTGTTTTTATGCAATAGGGATAATTTTGTTCAAACTTCCAGTGGTAGTAGTAGGATGGTTTGAAAAAAATGTTTGTTGCTGGCGAACATGATCCTGGCTGTCGTAATAATTTGTAAGAAAAAATGCAAAATTGTTCTTAATCTATATAAGTGTGGCCATTTCAGATGAAAAGTTTCTTTTGTTAGTCTTTTGTTGCAAAAATAATGACTTCATTCGTCAACAAGAAACTTTTTTCCAAACCCTCACTACTATATACCACTGTAACTTTGAACAAAATTATTATTATTGCCTAAATAAATTTGAGCACATTCTTCGAATGCCAATTAATAATCGTACAAAGTTTGGAATTATAATACTCAATACTTTTCCTTTAAAAAATTCCCCAAGATTGCCTTATCTTCACAGAGTCAAACTAGGGAAACCCCCTAAATTAGTGTTCTGGGTGATGTACCGAGTTTCGTAAAAGGAGGGAAACCTTGCTTTTTTGAATTAATGTATAGCCTGGAGAATTACTTCGTAAAGATTTATGTAGCTGCAGTGCTGGTTTAATCAATCGAGCAATATTTAATATTAGATTCGAAAGGAGAGATTTCTATAGAAGTAACAAACGATAACGACTGATAAAAATTGTTGCTACATTCCGAGATAACGCGCGTTGAAACCTGAAACACTTGGCGGTAACAAACGCGACGCAGAAGTCGCCCCGCGCATGCGCCGAGCATGAATGACGCGCCGCGCGCCTCGTAACCCACGAAGAATTGCGCTTCAAAATTTAAACGCCTCGCGTTATGATATTGATCGTAGAAAATGAATTTTCTTCAGGTTTATCGACGTGAAAAAAGAACGAATATGAGAGATTATTAATATAATGTATCGTGTTATTGAAAAATCTACTTGACAAAGTATTCGGTTTGGTGGAAAGTGCGAATAATTGTACAATTGAAAAAGAAAATAATACAATTATTACTTGCGACCACAATAATTTATACAGATCTTAAATTATTTATATACAGTATCAATTTACTATCAATCGACGACCACTCTTAACTTAATCGTGTGAACCAGAATCGAATCGGAGACTTGCTGAATTACCTTTTATTTAGATATTAAAACAACATAATTCCCGAATTAAAAAAAAACGTTAAATCTAACGAGAAACTTTGTAATTGTAGAAAGATATTTTGAGCTAGCATTGAACGTTGTTCCTGTTATTAACTAAATTCATAATTCAACACCTTCTTTCATTAATTCTTATAATAAATTATTAAACGATATCAATGAAGACCAGTATAGATTTCAATAAATAAAGAAACTAACTTGTTTATTATTTATCTTAGGTATATTACTCTTCACAGTGATCATTAATAATCGATATTATCTTTACAGTCGTTTGTGTCCCAGCGTTTGCAAAATTCAAATTATACTTTGACACAGGACGTAGGCGTTTCACGCATACAATACAAACGTGCCATCAGAATAATATATTATTTACAAAATAATCACTAACGATTGGATTCAGTAATTCTTGACAACAATGCAAGGCCGTGAGATCGCAACGAAAAATGCTTCTCTCTCACTCTCTTTTCAACATCCATCGCAAAGACGACAGACGTTATAATTCTTTCTCAAGTTAATTACAATATCGCGGTTCGAATAGAAGCTCCGAATTCCTATTAGAATTTCCTACAATACAAAGCTCGAACGCGTTACCATCGTTCCGCGATGTTCCGTTGCAAGTCGCAGCGTACCTTTACTGGCGGCGACTAAAAAATTTCTTCGCTAAATTAAGTCGATTTACAATTTCAGTCTTCCGCTTAAATGTATATGTATATATAATTTTCTCTTCCCAAATGTACGCATTTAAAGGCCGTCGGGCATTTCGGCGAAGCGCGGCGAACGCGAATCGAAGAATCTAATTAATTCTCGCTGCGCTTCGGTTTTTTGTCGTCTCTTCGGATCGCCGCGCTTCGCCAAAACGCGCGACAGCCTGAAACCGGAAAACACGTAGTTTATAATATTTCGTATATGCAGGAATGACACACAGACATTACAGTAAATATACAAACAGCAAGGATGTGAAATTTCAGAGCGAAATACGCGAGGCCCGATAATACATCGCCGGTTTTAAACCAACAATACAGACAAATATTTACCCTCAAATAATAAAGCCGTAGATCCCGAATTCTGTGCTGGCTAATTGCTCAGAAAATACACGCAATACCCACAAGTTTACATTAAATTGCACGAAGTGACGAACGGAGAAACGCAAAAGCGAATTTCACGAGATACACCGAGGTTGCTCGAGATTTTTCGATAATGTTTCACAATGTTGTACAAGTAGAACTATATATGTATATATATGTAATGTACACGTTAGTAGCATAGTGCGAGTGGTTTCATCGAATAAAATATTCCTGTTTTACAAATCTAACTATCTGTAACACAGCTAAGACACGACAGTTAAAAATCGATTCTTAAGGACATGAATTCGAGCTTCAATGTCCACGTGGAAATGTTGATTTGTATACCTACGGGATGTTGGGGCAATTGGTTTATTCGCCGACATCCCTTTGTGTCTGATGCGAGTCACTGTCTAAGGTTAAACTTTCGATAGCACTGTCCTGTTGCGAAATCGTTTCGGAGCTCCTGGTCATGCACAGCTTGTTGGATTTGGCCTCCGCGCGACTGGATTTGAAATTCTGCTCTAGGTTCGGGTTCGAACTGGAATGTAGCGATGCGTTGGACTGTGCGGAAATGGGTCGTTGACACGAGTGCAGCATTAATTCTGGCCCTCCGTCGTACGTTGTCACGAAGAACTGCCAGAGCTCTTCTGGTATTTGCCCGTAGTCCGAACCTGCGAATAATTCTTGGGTTAATAACAGGATATGTAGTTTTCCGCGGAAAAACACTTTCTTCTTAATGTATTTGTGAACAAAATTGAAGAATATCTGCATTTATCATTTTACCCAATGCTTATTGTTATCACAGAGATTGACAAAAAGTTCGTAGGAAATATACATGTGCTTTAAAAATGTTTTTCTGTCGTTTTGCTGTAATATTGGACTTAAAATGTGACGTAATTTAATTTCAAGCTGTGATTCTTGTTTTTTACTTCCGTAGTTTCCCGCAAAACTAATAAAAACTAAAATTAAAACAGAATTATTAAATTGGTGGCCGAAAAACGGCGATATTTTTTTTTTCAAGAAAAGTCCGCGCGCTACTAAAAATCCGCGATTTCTTTAATTTTTTTATGAAAATCTCGCATTTTTACGGACCATGTCTAAAAAGCGAGAGACTTTCGGATATATATCCATAACTTCCGACAAACAATAGTTTTTTAACTGAAACTTTTTTTTAAAGTAGTTCATAATACTATGTAAAGATAGTAAAAAAACGGGAAATCTGCATCAAATCGTTGACTTGTAAAAAAATCCACAAAATGTACACATTTTCCGAGGGTTCAAACGGGGATACCCCCTTAAGCCGGGAATCCATCGGGAAGCTAAGCTAAGCTATGCTATGCCATGCTATGTTTTAAAAAAAATTAGCTTCAATACATTCTTATGAAACCATTTCCACCGAAAGCTAAGCTAAAACATAGCATCGCATAGCATAGCTTAGTTTAGCTTCGCGGTGGATCCCCGGCTTTAATGTAGCCCAGTTAACTTACCAAGTTTAAGGATATTCTGACCATTTCTGTTTATTATAATAGAACTATTATCGATCGGTCCAGGCGGCTGGGTTTCCTTTCCGCGTACGAAACTCTGCCACTGGCGCAACCAAGCCATCGCCAGCACGTAAATGGCAGTGGTATCGCTACTGTGGTTTAGCCGCTGGAACACTTCCATTTCGTACTGCCTCCTTTTCTGCAGCGACTCGTATTTTTCCTCGCAAACTGGACACTCGTACAAGTGTGTGCACGCGGGGCCTCCCCCAAATCTAAAACAACATTGTAACTTAAATCGCAATTAAACGAAAACACGTATAAAGTAAACTTCTACGAAGTCGCGCGATTAATAAGCGACACTTACGTATTATATAAATATTCCCAAACTGCTTGCGGGATGGGCATACTAAGCTTATCTACAAATTGCGCTCTAACAGGATTAACGCCACCGTGCGGACAAAGGAAATCAGAGTTGTCTATGGGCCCCGGCTCCGAGAACGTGTTAAATCGATTTATCCACTGCCGGGACACAAAGAAATTCAAGTCGGACAGCTCCCGGGACGAGATCTCCATCAGCTCCGTGGTTTTATCCCGCAATTGCAACATTTCCGGGGACCATTTCTTATAAAATAACACGTAAGCTTCGCAATGCTTTACCGTCTCCGGGGAGACTTCCGTAACGCATTGGTCGTCGAACTCGAACCATTTATTAGCGATAGGATTCAGCGCGTAGCAGGTGTAATGCCCGCCGCCGGCTGTCCCGTGGTGGCAAATAACGGATATCAAATCGTACATGGTTACTTTGGACACGCACTCTTTGTGCAAGTATGGCCGCATGTCTAGTCCTTCCAGCGGGAACGAAACGTAATTCGCTATCTTCGAGCTGAACATCAGCTCGTGGCGAAACCTCTTCAGATGGACGCACAGTATCTCCGGTAGCTCCAAGACCTTGGAAAATTTGATCCCGTTGCGCAGCTTGTTACACTTCTCGCAACTGTACATATTGTCGCCCTTCAGTTCGTCCGCGCTAAAGAACGCGGAGAGGCAATCGTGGAGACTGACGACCGGCCCCCAGAACCAGGAACGCATCCATTGGAGGAACCAGGAGAGCCAAGCGGTCTGGTTAGTCACGTAAACAACGTCCGAGCATGGGCCGGCTTTTTGCGGAGTCAGAGATCCTTGATGCAACATGTCGATGTGATCTCTGCTCGGAATTGGTAACGATAAATCCTGAAACGTTTCTACTCTCGTCGAGATCCTGTCGCAAGTGAGGCATTGCACGCTGCTTAAAAGTTTACCGTCGAATATATCGCTAATGATACTTCGGGTCTTCATTTGCTTTTTGGTCCTGTACTTCACCGGCGAGTTCTGCGTCGACCTCTGCGGCTGGGCGAAGGACTGCTCCACGCTGGTCTTCTTCATACTCCTGTTCGTAAATTTGCTCCTCAACTTTTCGGACTGAGACACCCGGGAGTACCTTCTCTTCGTGCCGCGCTCGCCCTCGTCGCTCAGGGAACTCTGCTCGCTCACCCCGGAATCGCAAGTTTCGTATTCAGCGTCGGACTGGCTGGAGCCGTTCTCATCGATCTCAGTTTCATCCTCGTCCGACGAGTGTTCCCCGAGTCCCTTAAGCCTCAACGCGTTATCGCGGTCGTCTTCGATGTGTTCCTTCAGCTCCTCGTGCAACTGGTCCATGAAGCACCTCAAGAATTCTTGAGTGTCGTGCTGGTGGTACCCTCTGAACATAGAGTGAACCGTTCGAATGCCGGAGAGTATTCCGTGCGGCACGACGTAGCCTCTTGTCTTCTTATTCCACATGTCGCGGATCAGGTTTAAATAGCTCAAGCTTAAACCGGGCTTTCTGTCTTTCGACATGTAGGTAACCATGTGACCGCAGTCCAGGAAGAACTGAGTCAGTGGGGGTACGTTTGATAGAGCTTGAAGCGCGGCGTTCATGTAGCATGTGTTGCCGATGTTCTGAAGACCCACCAGCCCTCTGGGCTTCCCAGAGAAATCTTTGCTCTCGTCCGAGTCTGTGCTATCCGTCGAGTCGCCGGACTTCTCGTTGTACAGCCCATCTTTCTCGTAGTTCACTCTGTTTATGAGTTCGCCGTAGATCCTGGAATTTTTAAAATGCAAATGTTTGGGGTCGGAAAATTTGCTGCGCGTTAGACGGATTTAACGCTTCGACTACTATGCATTAATTATATCAACGATTATTATACTACGACTATTCGAGTGTATCTTATCCTTCTTCCTTGGGTCATTTTCACTAATATTCTTGCGTGGGTCTTTGTTCTACAGTCTGCTTGTCTCAACGCTCGGTTAAAGCTTATTCTTTAGACTCTGAATTGGTTCAAAGTCGAACATTGTTAATCTTTTACTCGGTATTGAATTAACGAGACAGAGATCTTTTTAGAGATGCGAAAAGATTGAAGTTTAATGAAGTAGTTGTTGAGAATATATAAAAGCGAATTGCGATTTACAAATGAGAATGATTTGAACGCTGAGTATTTAATTAGAGAATTCAAACTTCTTAATCCATGTGCTACGAGATGTAATTGATGGCTAACTTCTGGCTAACGAATTTTAACTAGGCGTTAATTACAGGAATAAAATGAAAATATTATCTTTCGTGGACGTGATAAAATACTTGTGCATGGGAAATGCCTATATATACGAATTCTACGATATCTTTTCCTACAGTTTATCACGTACCTAGGACCAATGTTACTCATGAGGCTACGTTAGCCACATACGTACCACATACTGTTGCTTACATCTATAAACATAAGCACAGTCCCATACTCCTATCACAAAGGTCTTGGCATTCAAAGTGTTAACAATGGCTGTGTTCAGTAGACTCAACCTGAGATCGCTGTTGTGACGTGATCAGCGCTGTTCTGTTGAACGAAACTTGGTAGTACTGCTAGTGATGGGATCCGGAGGACTTCGAATCTATATGTGTGACGAAAACTTCGAACCACTTCGAACGTGATTCGAAGCTTAAAACTCTTGAAAGTCTTAGTAAGTCTTGATAGGTCTTGAAAGTCTTTATACGTCTTGATAGGTCTTGAAAGTCTTGATAAGTCTTAAGAGTCTTGAAAGTCTTGGAAGTTTTGAAAGTCTTAAAAGTCTCGGAAGTCTTGAAAGTCTTGGAAGTTTTGAAAGTATTGAGAGTCTTGAAAGTCTTGGAAATTTTGCAAGTCTAAGAGTCTTGAAAGTCTCGGAAGTCTTGAAAGTCTTGGAAGTATTGAAAGTCTTGAAAGTCTTGAAAGTCTCGAAAGTCTTGAAAATGGACATCTGGTTGCCAAAAACTAGTCATGTTGATCGGCCAGAGGGTCTCGCCAGGGTCATGGTTTAGGACTGTATTGTCGCGCGAGTCGGCGGAGGACGTAGATACGGGTCAGAAACCTACTAAGACTTTGAAGCAAGACTTCCAAGACTTTCAAGACCTATCGAGACTCAAGACTCATCAAGACTCTCAAGAGTTTTAAGCTTCGAATCACGTTCGAAGTGCTTTGAATTAGTCACCTGATATACAAGACAGATTCGGAGCACCTCAAAGTACTTCGGATCCCATCACAAAGTACTGCGTAACGGTAGATCCCAACGTGTTGAGCAAAACTGAAGTCAGGATCCGATATATCGGCCGGTGAGTTTCGTGAGAATCATTTTCCCACCATTCTCCCGCTTGCCTGCCTCTATGCTCTTCTTCTCAACATTTTCTGACTCGTTCTCGTCCCATCTCGCACTCGCCTTCACAAGATTGAGCCAAAAGTGGTGGGAATAGCTCTTCAAGCGTAGGCCAAACCGAGTTCTCAGCGTAGAAATACACACATCAGAAAAGGTGAAAAACTTCAGGCGATTGATTCTTTCTCAACAACTTCATCTCGCATTGATCTACACAAAGCTTCATAGCTTTCAGCCAGAACTGAGCCGCGTTTCCGTTACCTCGCCATACCCTTCAGGGACCACACAACTCCAACTAACAAATCCACGATCGTCAAACGGTGGTAGCTGATTTCTCCTCGATCGCTGGTCGCGAGAACGAACTCACCAGCCAATATATCTAATCCCCACCTTAGCGTACTCTAGTTCCGCTACAAAACACAGAGACCGATCGCTAACGGTTTGAAACATTAGCAAGCAAGCGCTAGCGCTTTCGATAAAATCCCTCAACAGTTGCTCAACGAATGCGTCCGCTGAACGCAGCCAATTACATTTCGGAGAGACTAAAGGGCGTTAAAGTTTATACTCACTTATCCAATATTAGTCTATTAAGATCGTCCGTTTTGCAATCTACACCAGCCGCATCGTCAGAGTGTTTATTGCTCTGCGCCTTAACGTCCACCTGCGTAGGCGACAACGGTGGCGACGGTATGTGTCTCGTTATCACTTCCCTTTTACAAGCGTAACACCAGATGCGGTTTGTGGAAAGATTCATGTGCGCGCAGTGGGTGGGAAATTTTTGGTTGTGTACAGTGCTATGGTCCAAGTGGGTCTCCGCACAGCCTACCCAACGGCAATCGGGGAACAGGCATAACCACAAATTTGGCCCGTCCGTGTCGCACTCGCTGCACTTCACGAATCCTTCTTTTTGAGAGACGACGGTCTCGATGTACGCGAGATCGTCGCGATTGGCGACGTGAGGGCAATTCCTCGACACGAGAGGCATTTGGATTCCTGCCGATTTCTATTGATCGTTGGACGCGAGATCGCGCGTGTACCTTAGCCTCTCACATTCGCCTGGAATTCGACCGACACGCGCCCCGTTCGCCGTTACGATCATTTTCTAACCTGATCGGGACATGTCGTTCTTGGTAATCGAACAATATCCACGAAAGCGATTGTCATTGGAGATAGTTGTGATAAAAATTAGTTATTACGATCGGGTAGCCAATGTGAGGGAAAGAATATATGTTGGCGTACATGTTATTAAGGTCGATAATCGATACGCGGCGGGCGATAGTTCGCTTTTCCATAGATCGCTATGAATCGTGCTCGGGCTGAGATACGAGTATTCGTAAGAGATTATTTGTTTTCGAAATATAATTGTGGGAAAATCGTTTTGCCAATTTATGTACGTTGATATTTATCGGAAGATATTTAACTTGGCGTCGAGACGCTACCGCATCTCTAGATCACGGCAGGTGGCGCCGCTAGGGATGGCAAAAAATTGAAGCACGTCGATATATCGATATTAACTATGAGTGGCATCGATTTATTACCATCGATGTTACCCGATGTACCGATGGTAGAACATCGATGTTTATAATATCGATGTTACCCGATGTACCGATGGTAGAACATCGATGTTTATAATATCGATGTTACCCGATATATCGAGAGAAAATATCGATATATCGTTGCCATCTATAGATGGTAATAGCGCAATATCAAAAAATTTCATTCCTTTTTCTCGACTTATTTACTTGTTATAAGTCGAAAAGAAAGAGTAACTTTTTTTTCATATCGCGTTTCATTCTCGAGAAAATCGATTTTGAAATTCTTGTCGATGCGTCTAGTCGCGTACAGAAAAACCCAGCTTAATGAAAATCACGGTCGATTTGGGCGTAAGTGGAATTCGCCCGTAGTAATTCAAAAATTATTAAATAGAACGAAAAAAGGTGCAATAAAAATTATGAATATTTCAAACAAAGTTATCGATACCTGTAAATAGTGTTTAAAATATCGATAAAAATATCTAAAAATCAATAGGCAAAGATCGATATATACAGTTATCGATAAATATCGCGAACCACTACTCTAATAGCACATGCAAGTTGAGCTGAGTTGAGCACCCCTGTGTATCGTTCTTAATAACCTGACTGATATTTAAGTCAAGATTGCACATGGATTGTTAACACACTTTAAAAAATTTTTACCTTCCCAAGAATATTTCGATAGTATAAGCAGCCAATTCTTCGTCTTTGAAGCGGATATACTCATACTGGTAATTATACAAAACATTGTCACATAAGTTGCCGCAATAGTAATCCTAACCTACATGATAACTAAATATTTTCCGAACTATTTATCAAAATACTTGACAAACGCCGATTTTATTTTTATCGAATGAGAACAATACGCACGAATAAAAAACTTCAAAATACTCCTCTTTCTCAGCTAACACGTTGATTTGTTTATTACCAATCGACTTAAAACAAACCTAAAATTTCATATTGCAGCGTTAAAAATGGTGTTGCGCCGATTTTATATTTGTTGATCGAGAACAACATGCCCGAATAAAAACCTCAAAATACTCTCCTTTATCAGCTAACACGTTGCTTTGTTTATTACCAATAAACAAGCCTGAAATTTTCGAGCTATTTATCAAAATACTTGACAAACGCCGATTTTATTTTTATCGAATGGGAACAATACGCACGAATAAAAAACCCCAAAATACTCTCCCTTTTCTCAGCTAACACGTTAATTTGTTTATTGCGAATCGAGTTAACAGAAGCTTGAAATTTCACGTTCCAGCGTTAAAAATGGTGTTGTCGTGCCGCTTTTACAAGGAGAAGTATCCGGAGGTGGAGGACGTAGTAATGGTAAATGTGCGTAGCATAGCCGAGATGGGCGCGTACGTGCATCTATTGGAATATAACAACATCGAGGGCATGATCCTTCTTTCCGAATTGTCCCGAAGACGTATCAGGTCTATCAATAAACTTATCAGGGTAGGGAAAACCGAGCCGGTTGTCGTTATACGAGTCGACAAAGAGAAAGGTAAAAGCGACGAAAATTAATCCGACGTAGTAACTCAGTTTCGTTCGATATTTAAGAGTGTACTAAATAATTTAATCTAGGTTATATCGATCTTAGCAAACGTCGTGTATCCGCTGAAGACGTGGAGAAGTGCACGGAGAGATACGCGAAAGCTAAGGCAGTTAATTCGATTCTAAGACACGTCGCGGAATTGCTGCATTACGACAGCGACGAGCAGCTGGAAGAATTGTACCAGAAGACCGCGTGGCACTTCGAGGAGAAGTATAAGAAGCAGAAAGCTTCCGCGTACGACTTCTTCAAACAGTCTGTGCTGTAAGTGTAAGATCGACGAGACGTACGAATTCTTATTTGCATGGTAATGATTGTTCAAACGTTGCCACTTCAGGGACCCGTCTATTTTAGCTGAGTGTGGACTCGACGAACATACGAAAGAAGTGTTATTGAATAATATCAAAAGGAAATTGACCTCGCAAGCAGTTAAGATCCGCGCGGATGTCGAAGTAGCTTGTTACGGTTACGAGGGAATCGACGCAGTTAAAGCTGCTCTGAAAGCTGGTTTAGCTCTTTCTACGGACGAGCTACCGATTAAAATTAATTTAATCGCACCACCGTTGTACGGTACGCGAACCCTTCCTTTTCGCAGAAGCTTCAGGTTTAACTAATAAAGTTTGTACTCTGCTTTAGTCATGACAACATCTACACCGGAAAAGACGGATGGATTAAAAGCGTTAAATGACGCCATCGATGCTATACAGATTAAGATAACATCACTGGGAGGTGTATTTAATGTACAAATGGCTGTAAGTTTTATTCTACTAAAAACTCTACAACGCGAGGACTTTCAATGGATATACAATGATCTTTTTAATCCACAGCCGAAAGTCGTTACAGCAACTGATGAAGCAGAATTGGCAAGACAAATGGAACGAGCTGAGCTTGAAAATGCAGAAGTTGCTGGCGATGACGATGAAGACGATGTGGAAGGAATGGATGGTTTCAGCGGTGGCGAGGATGCGGATGATGATAAGAAACCTGGCAATGAGTCGGAGGAAGAGGAATAGGCGTAAAATAATTCAATAAATCACAGTTTTCATTAATTGACAATTGTTTCTGGATCAGACCGTACTTTTGCGAGTACGCCGCCTTGCTGGACATTCAGCAGAATATTTCGAATAAACACACGAAACTCACTGTATTATAATTTACGAATAATTTTCTATTAACTTCATAAAATAAAATGATTAATAACGTGGAAGCTCGCACTAATAGAATTACTTTACATGTTGGAGTATTTTACTGCTGGATGCAAGGACTCGGTGCCAAGTCAGTTTCGAGAAGAAAATTTTCTCGTAAAAGGTTCTAAAACTGTTTGCAATATTTAAAAATTTTAAATATCGTGTTTGTAGTTGCATTTTTAACACGGGCGTCCGGAGGGGGATGCAAAAGGGGTAGTTTCCCCTCTGGCTTTTGAGAAAAAATCGCTTATTTGTCAAAACTGATCTTTATTGAGTTTATACTAAAAATGGGAATAGTTTTAAATTTTTAATTTAATTGGTACTACAAAATGGGTTAAAAAACCGAGATTGGTATATTCTTCTTTACCATCATTCCAAAATTGCCACCCCCTGGAAAAAAGTCTCCGGACAGCCTGGATTATTACGATCGGAATTACGCAATAAATTAATCAGCGAAATTAATTTTTTTAATTACTGCTCTCAAACCCTTCTTGCATAAAATAGAGAAATATAGGAAAAAAAAGTTATTTTCTAACACTATTTTTTATGATTTATTTAGTATTTGCATACTTCAAAAATATGAAAAAATATTGAACTTAAAAGAAATTATTCAATTTCGTCAAAAATGCACTAAAAGCTAAAAAATAATTCTTTTATGGCATTGAAATTTAGAAGGCAAAGAATGAGGAATCTAATTTTGCCTGTAAAGTATGTTCTTATAACATAATTTTATACTAAATTCTAGAATATAAATTATATAAATATTACACAGATCATAGTATTTTCAGTTTTTATTAAAACTTTGTACAGTTTTATTCAAATGTTTTATTCATTAGCGATTGTAACTTCCACTTCGACACCAGGTTCGATAGAAATGCTCGTGATTTGTTTAACAATCTCTGACGGCGAGTACAGGTCGATAACTCTCTTGTGGATCCGCATTTGGAAGCGATCCCACGTTTTCGACCCTTCGCCGCAAGGCGTTTTGCGCGTGGTTATTCTCAGGATCTTTGTAGGCATGCGAACTGGCCCCTTAACTTTGAGCTTCTGTTTGTTGGCTCCATTGATCAATTCGGAGCAAACTGGAACGACATTAATTATTAGAAAAACTTGCACAAATGTAGAAAACGATATTTCGCACATAGAAATTTACCCTTTTCAAGAGAGCGCACGTTTCTCGAAGTAAGCGTGATCCTAATTCTGTGAATAGGTGTTACTTCCTGGCCCGCCTTCTCAGGGTTGTCGGCTTTCGTACTTGCCTGAAATACAATTTCGAAAAATATAGCGAACTTTGTTTAAAAAATTAAAGATCGCGTTTTCGTAGTGAAATTTCGTATTTCGAATTGATATTTTTTTATAGGAACCGCGGGGAAATTGATATTAGTATAAATAAATAGTATGTCCGTCGAGCTTTTAATTACGATAAATTTGAATGAAAAGTAACAATTTAAAGTAACGTAATCGAACTCGGTACCATCAGGCGTGTGTTTGAGTTACCTAACCTAAAAGTTATGATTACGATACAGGAAACATATGAGCAATTTAAAAAATTAAACTGGAAACATTTGTCGAATTTATTACAACGACCGGAATAATCGCTCACCATTGTTTATATGTCTTCCTGGTCGAGATGATCAATTCCTTTTCGACAAAAGTGATCAGCGCTGAACCAGTGCGTGCACACGTTATATGTGCCAAGCAGAAAAGGCGTGAAAAGGCACGATTTCCGGTTAGCAGTAATCCGAGTGTATTCTAATGAGCTGGTCGCGAATTAAAGAACATCGCGTTCAATGTTTATAGCTTTCTTAAGTAGATACAGAGAATATTATTTAAACAGTTTGGTAAGCATTTTAATTTTTTTTTAGCATTCGTTGTTATTTATTTAATCGAAAAGTTTTAAGTCTGTTTGTTCCGGAATGTGATATTGGATGCGTAAATTTATTTATCGTGCTAATTAAACTCGATGAAAGTACCTGAATTCTATTATTCGATATAGGATAATAGTGAACGGTTAAAGATCAGCATAAATTTTAATAAATAAAGCAACCAACTCTGATATTTATTTCAGAAAGAATGTTAGATTTTATAGTATTCGATAGCTGATAATAAATTTGCAACAGTGCGTATTTATGAGCTGGTAATTCAAATTTTATTGGATCATATATGTATATATCAAATTATTGTTTTTAATTGATAATTAAACAGTTACATAAATATTTGCAGCTAAACCTAATATGTCAATAATTTTAAACAGTAATAGAGCATTTTATACTTGGCTGAACAAAATATTTACATTGGTGAGTGGCTCACTTCACATAATTGGGATTCATTTGATGAACATTTCTACAATATTTCGTGAACATGGTCGAGACGAGAGCCTATGACGTGGCTTCCCCTAAACTATATTCACGAAATATTGTAGAAATGCTCACTAAACTTATGTCAATCATGTGAAGTATGTTACTTACCGTCGCGCATTAGTGTTGGACGGACGAAATCAAAAAGCTGACTATACGCATATTTTTCCTTGATAAATAAAATGAGAATAAATGTTATTTCTCTTACATAAATGTATGTATATATTCCTAAAGCACGTAAATAGTTTTAAACGATGCATAGAGGAATGGTATACCGATATAATAAACAAACTTTTAAATTCCATACAAAAGATGGAAGATTAGCAACAGATCGTTAGCTAAAAATACAATTAAATCTTGGTGTCCCTAAAAAACATGAATTAATATGTTCCCCTTTAGCAATATAGCGCCATTTATAATATTTATTTAGTTCAAATAAACTCAATTACTATATTTCAAATTAACATTATTTATTAAATAAACAGCTGATACGAACCCGTGTATAAACTGAAATTACACTTTTGTAAGGGCGAATTCTACTTACGCTAAAATCGTCCGTGAGTTTCATTAAGGTAGGTTTTCCTATACGCAACATCAAGAATTTCAAAGTCGATTTTCTTGAAAATGAAGCGCCACATCAAAAAAAGTTACTCTTTCTTTTAGACTCACAACAGGTAAATAAATCAAGAAAAAGGAGTAAAATTTTTTGATATTGCGCTTCATTTTCAAGAAAATTGACTTTGAAATTCCTAATATTGCGTCCAGTCGCGTTTAGGAAAACCTAACTTAATGAAAATCACGGGCGATTTGAGCGTAACTGGAATTCGCCCTAAATAATCTCCTCGCCAACTGATTACTAATTTTAAAAAAAAGAATAACGTTGCTTAACAACAATACGATCTAGGCAAAACCCCCCAGATAGCACAGGACGTTTTAAAAACGTCCATTTTACGTCTGAACGTCTTGATTTGTAACCAGACGTCTTTAAGACGTCTTTAAGCCGTCTTTAAGACTTTACCAGACGTTGTGCTATCTGGGCCCCTAGGAACTATCAAACGAAACGCGAGACTGCTAGCACCAATTAGAATTCGTCATTGCCTTCCATTTCAATTTCGCCCAAATAGACGCAACAGCATCGTTGCACCATTGCACCATTGGTGCACCATATTCTTGCACATGATCCCAGCCAATAGAATCACCGATGCCTCGGTACGCGTACGTTTACGTTAGCAGTGCCGCGTTTAACCACTTAAGCCTGAAGTATCCACCGGGATAGTTAAATGTAGACGACTTCAAGTGATCGAATTGCGCTGTCGCGTCCTTTGACACGCTTAACCGTTTACGAATACTGTTTCGCTGCATTGTTGATGTCATTTTGATCGTTTTACCATGCCAAATACTTACAAAAAATTCAGAAAGCTACGTCGAAGGCGATACGCTCGCACTTAGTAATAATTACACCGCGATAGTGTGTGGAGCCCGAGAAACTTAAGGATAGCGCCCGTGTATTCATCGCATATATTTGCTTTATTGATATTCCGAGTGTCACAGGCCTTGTGGTGCCTATGCATATCTTGAGGTAATACGTCTTTCAACAGATAAAGTAGCTGACATTACCCTCGCGGCTTTAAATCCACGAATACCCTGCCTCCTCTGCCGCAACCAGCGATAATACTGTTTACGTATCTCCCTTGTATTCATGCACGAACGGTGGACATAACCTACGCGATATCTTTCGCCGTACTCCCGTTTAGAGCGCGAACAGTGCCTCGAGACGCAGCCAAATACGAATCAGCATGCGATCCTCGTTTTTACGGAATTCCTCTAAGTCATATTTATTTCGTACGGTTCGTATTTCTCGCGCGTACCCGTTCCCACTTTTCTGTTTGGCTGGCATGGAACCCGCAGCGGTATACAGTTATCAAAGCTACTAACCTAACGCGAATATAAACATTCACGCTCAGTGTTTCGTTTAATCGATTTAACGCCTGCGTTCTTTAACAGAGCCACGCTTGCATTTTCCTATTCGCGAATCGTACGTTCCTTTCATTCGGGCGTACGATCGCTTAGGTAAGAGCACACGAATTATCGAGGCCGCGAATCTCTGCGTTAGACTCTAGACTCTACGAGAGCGATTCGCGATTTGTGGGAATATTTTTAGCAAAAACCGAGCATGAGTTATCGTACCAGGTGGAGTGTAATTCACGGTAAAATCGGTGGCCGAACGATCGCCCTTGTAAAACTAAATCAGAAACGGAGAATGAAATTTCTTTTAGCGGGTTCACGTTTACGGGAAAGTAGATTCCGAAGATTTAAAGAATTACCATTTCTACTCGCGCCTCGGTGTTTGTAAACATTATCGACGGGATAAAGATTTCTACGGACCATTTGTTTGTTATTATGTAAGCCCTCGAGTTTTATTAAGCAAAACGTGTAGAAAGACGAGAAGCCTAAGCTAAAAGAAATGTAACGATTTGAAAAACGAATGCAAAATATATTCACGTTTCTCGTTCATTGAGCAGATCTTTGAACACGATTAACGCTGATCGGTATCTGCGTAGATAAAGCAGAATGTTAATTCACGTTTCTGATTTTGTTTTTCACCGTATCGTGAATTATATCCCATCCCATGTAACGTTTACTATGTCGGTAATGTATTTTTTATCGAAGCGGTGTTTTAAGAGATAAAGGACAATAGATAACAGAATCTCTAACGTTGCAGAATTTGGACGGTGTTCTAGATTATTTTAAGGACATAAAGTTTCTCATATTTGGTTGGACCATTTAGTGGACACAATGTCAGAAATAGTTTACCCGCAAGGGTGCAGATCTGTTACGGAAGATCTGGGCCCGGACGAACTGATTAGACGCTTAAAGGTACGCTCGTTAAAGGCGATATAATTCCACTGAAAAGCTAGATAAAATTAACTTATATTCGACCGCGTTGCACAGACCTTAGCTCACACGTTGCAAGCGATGGGACAAGACGAAGGGATGTATCAGCAATATATACCTCTCGCGTTACATCTGGCCGAAGAACACTTCCTAATGCACCAGAGTAAAGACGTGCAGCTCTTGATCGCATGTTGCATCGCTGACGTTTTAAGGGTGTACGCGCCCGAAGCTCCGTACAAAGACGCGGAACAGGTATAATCTTCCGGAATTTTAATTCGACAGCCACGATTAAATCGAGCCTCTATTCTTCTAGGTGAAAACAATATTCCTGTTTCTGATTAAACAACTGGCCGGCTTGAAAGACCCTAAGGATCCCGCTTTTAAGAGATACTTCTATCTTCTGGAGAATTTGGCATACGTGAAATCGTTTAATATGTGCTTCGAGCTGGAAGACTGCCAAGAGATTTTCTGCGCGCTCTTTTCTCTTATGTTTAGGATAGTGAAGTAAGTATAATCGCGTATAACGGAGTACGACGATAGATAGCAACTACTGTGATCGTTATTATTTTCAGCGATGAACATTCTGGGAAAGTGAAAAGTTTTATGTTAGACGTATTATGTCCACTTATTACAGAATCAGACATTGTTAGCAATGAACTTCTAGACATTATACTTATGAATATCGTGGAGCCGAACAAAACGCAGAAGAAGAACGCGTACTTGCTTGCGAAGGAGCTAGTAATTAAATGTAGCGATACATTGGAACCTTACATACAAGCAGTGAGTAGAATAATATTTAAATATCTCTTAGTTCTTGAGTGTATTACGAAAGGAGAGGCGCTACAAGATTCTCGATGCTTTTAAATTTACAGTTCTTCAACCACGTGTTGATCTTGGGCAAAGAGGAGAAAAGCTTACAAATCTGCAAGAAAGTGTACGATTTGATTTACGAGTTGAATCACATTTGTCCGAGCGTCTTGTTGTCCGTCCTGCCGCAATTAGAATGTAAACTGAAATCATCTTCCGAGACCGAGCGTTTGGGTGCTGTAGCGTTATTGGCGAGGATGTTCTCCGAGAAAGGATCTCAATTAGCTGTACAGCACACGCAACTGTGGCGAGCATTTCTAGGAAGATTCAACGACATCAGCGTGTCGATTCGCATCAAATGCGTGCAGTATTCGATGCATTTTTTACTGAACCATCCTGAATTGAGGAAGGATATCACCGACACCTTGAAGCTCAGGCAACACGACGCGGACGAGAGCGTCCGCTACGAAGTTGTTATGGCTATAGTCACCACCGCTAGAAGAGACTTCGAAGTTGTGTCGGACAGTGAGGATTTGCTAGAATTTGTTAAAGAGAGAACGTTGGATAAAAAGGCACGTTATTTTCTGTAGCGTATGACGCCTTAACGCCGTCGCGAATTTTGGCAAAGTGAAGAGAAGAGTTTACGAACATTCGAAATGCGCAACGGCTTTTATATTTCGCAGATAAATTCCGGCTCGTAGGTCTAATAAAGCTTTTAACTTTCAGTTTAAGATCAGGAAGGAAGCAATGTCAGGATTGGCAATGATATACAAGAAACATTTGAACGACGCAGACGTACCGCAAGCTACAAAGAAGGCTGTTACTTGGATAAAAGATAAAATATTACATGGTTATTATATGGCGGGCATGGAAGATAGATTATTGGTAGAAAGATTATTGAATACCTGTTTAGTCCCTTACCAGCTGCCGGCTGGTGAGCGAATGAAGAAATTATATCATTTATTAGGTACAATTGACGACCACGCATCCAAAGCATTTGTAGAATTGCAGAAACATCAACTTGCGTAAGTATAATTCACATTATTAAGGATCAGAGTTGGGCATTATTACTTCAAATAAGAATTGCGGATAAAAATTTATTCGTTATTCTCGAACAACTTCATTACAAGCTTTTATTTAGCTTCACTTGTAAGTTTGTTCGTTAGTTAGTCTGTGAGGATGAAATCTTGTAAGCTAATTTTCACCCACTTCCACATGTCCGATCGACTTGAAATTTTGCACACGTACGTAGTTCCGATGACAATACAAAAGCTTGTTTTAAAATTTTTCTTTTAAATTCTATTAAAAAGATTGACAAAGTAATTCATCGATTCTAAATTGCATGCGTCATCAAAAATGAGTTGCGTTTTTTGCTGAAAACTGTTTTATTCTCAATTTTTATTCGAGATCATTCGAATAAGAATTTTTTCGAATAATGCCGAACTCTACTTACGATTACTTATACAGTCGAACCTCGATAACTCAAAAAACTCTATAAGACGAAAATTCTCTCTACAACTCGAAATAAAGCTTCCATAACTCGAACTATATTTTGCATGTTAAATTATGTATTTCACTTCCGCAACTCGAATTTAGAAGAACTCCGACCTCTACTAGTCGAAGTTTACTTCCAAATATGTATTACGAAATTTCGTAGAAAGATCTCAAAATATTGAGGAAAATGTTTTCTCTGCATTATTCACGATTAAAAATGCTATTGATTTACAATACATTAAAAGACTAGCACAAAACAAAATCACAATTTTTTTTAGTACGTAATAAATAGTAATATTTCGAGCATAAAACGTGTCTTATACTTATTTTTAAAACTAGAAAACTTTGACCATTAAAAAACTTGAATTCGCCTCGCCCTACAGCTTCACAAGTCGAAAAATTAAAAGTCGTACGAAGTCTCTATAAGCCGAATTTTCATTTGTTGAGACTTCGAAACCTCTATAATTCGAAGATTCTTTCCCTTCCCTTGAGTTTCAAATTACCACGGTTCGACTGTAGTAGAATAAACCTTAAGGAACTGATTTTCATACGAACCCCCGATCCTTTAATTTAGCGTGCGAAGGGCAGTGGTCGAATGGTTGGAGATCGTAAAGAAGCCGGACGCTATGGTCGAGCTGGTGGCTAAAATCCATCAGATATCCCGTTTTCTACCAGACCCCATGAAAGTGCAAGAATTTTTACAGAAGTTTAGTGCCCACATGAGAAAGGACTCTGCACTGCTTCAAGGGATGGAGACGATAGTTCAACCGAACGTTTCCTGCAAAGAGTGCGCGGATACGATAAGCATGGTTCTGAAGAAGCTAGGCCAGCCTGTCATGACGAATTTATATTATAACACGATAAAAATGTTATTAGAGAGAGTCAGTTCCGTGATGATCGATGAAGAAGCGATTAGGGTAATCACGCACAGTCCTACTTTTCACATACACCATTGCTTGTGCATATTTCTTATACTGATTATATTCCGACAGGTTTTAATTGGATATGTATTAGATTGTTTAAAAGGAGGTAACGTGATAGAAGAAGTCGGACTGAATCCGAACAACGCAGGAGAAAAAGGTCTAAGGCTACTTGTGGTATGTTCATAATTCTGCCTCGTAAATGCGTTTGGGTCGTTCTTCAGCGAAAGGTGGTAGTATTTTCGCGAGCTCGAGCCTCAATTTGCAAAGTAAAACTTCGTTTATAATTTACACTATTGTAAAAATGATTTTTTAACTGGAAAGAAAGTTATTCAGGAAGGCCGACCCTGGTGGATTAAAATAAGGCAAGAATCAACTAAATCCGGCAAATAGTTTCCGAGATAAAAATTCATAAGTGCAACCCATTTTCACGGAAATAGGCAAAAATTCGAGGCCCTGTATTTTTTAAAGAAATTCGAAATCGACAGAGTGGTGAATTAAATCTCCCCTAATTTCACGGGGACTGCACTACATATTCAAGTTTGAACTAGGGCTGGGATTATTTGTCGAATTCTTCGGTATTCGAATATTCGAATACTTCAGTTGCTCAATGATTTGGCGAATATAATTCGAATATCCTAGTATCCATATACTATTTGAATATTTAATTATTCGAATAGTATGGTGTGAATTATAAATAAAGGTCTTTAGGTTCATTTTTTTACAAGCTTTTATTTAGTTTCAGTTGTGAGTTTGTTAGTTTGTCAGGGTAAAATCTTGTAAGGTAATTTCGAATACTTAAATATTCGAATACTCAAATATTCGAATAATAATATTCGAATACTCAAATATTCGAAGTTTATTCGTAGCATTCGACTACTTGTAAAATATTCGAATAGTCCCAGCCCTAGTTTGAACAGAATCCGAGACATCGAGGGAGAACAGTGATCGAGTTAGCGTGGAATGACCCGTTTACTCTGTGTAAATTATTATTCCGTTCTAAACGCGAGCTTATCGTTCCCCCGAATTTCAGATGCTTTCGTTCGTGTTCGGTCCACATTTCCTCCACAACGACATCTTGATGCAACTCGTCCATCTTCTGGAATTGGAAGACGAGATGGTAGCGCCGCTGGTGCTCTCGATTTTCACGTTTCTGGGGAAATACAAGCCTCTGTGCGACGTCGCGCCAGATATAATGAACCTCATGGTACCGATCTGCAAGAACTTCGCGGAGACGGGAACGCCGAAACAGGCGAAGCAAGCCGTCAGATGTTTGTTCGTTAATATGACCAATATCCACGATACCATTTTCCCTGAAATTATCGAGAGAATTAAGAATACTCTTACCCCAGCTTCAGAATATTATCGAACATCTATAGTCACGTTAGGTCATATAGCTTATAATTTACCAGAAAAGTATCAAGTACAAATAAAGAATATGGTGTCGAGAAAGGTAAGGACACTTAAACGATCGTCGCGTAAAAGTTGCGTTATTTAACGTGATTCGAATGTTCTACGTCTGCGCAGATAGTCAAGGAGTTGTTAGTGAAAGAGAGCAGCGAGCAAACTTCCGACACCATCGAAGGAGATTGGTGCAGAGAAGATCAATTGCCCGAGGAGACGCGTTGTAGATTAGAAGGATTGAAGTGTATGGCACGCTGGTTGTTAGGACTGAAGACTGATGTACTCTCTGCTCAAAAGACCTTCAGAATGCTGAACGCGTTTGTAGTGAACAAGGGCGATCTTTTGCAACAAGGTCGCTTGAGCAAGGCAGAAATGAGCTGGCTGCGATTGCAAGCGGGATGCTCGATGCTAAAGATATGCGAGCAAAAAGGTGTTGGCGATCAGTTTACGGCGGAACAGTTCTACAACTTGTCTCAACTCATGGTGGTACGTGAATTGCTATAGAGAATTGTCTGATTTGTTAGAAATTGATATACTGTGGCGGACGAAAGAAAGTTTACGTGCTTTAAAATCCCATAACTTTTATAGAATTGGTCCAAACGAGCTGAGTTTTTTTGAGAAGCTAGGATTATTATTTTGCTAAGTGACGTGTTCTGCGTTTCGAAAAAAATGCAGTTGGTCGGAATAGCAAAAAAATAGCAAAAAGGTCGTTTTTTCAACTTTGTTTTCTGAGCCTGTAATAAAAATTCGAAAATCTCGTTTGTTGATTAAGTAAGTTGTACACATGCTGAAAATTTCATCGAGATCGGTTAACGTTGCTCTGAGCTAAAAACGCTTAAAGATCGCAGAGTAAGTTAGAAAATCGCTGATTTCGAGAATTTGCAATTTTTTTTCAAAACACCGAAACACGTCACTTAGCAAACTAATCTTTCTAGCTTCTCAAAGAAACTCAAGTAATTTGGGCCAATTCTAAAAAAGTTATGCGATTTTACAGCATGTAAACTTTCTTTCGTCCGCCACTGTATTAGGGCTGAGACTATTCGAATAATTTAATATTCGAATATTTTCCAAGTATTCAAATGCTACGAATAAACTTCGAATATTTGAGTATTCGAATGTTATTATTCGAATATTTGAGTATTCGAATGTTATTATTCGAATATTTCAGTATTCGAATACTACTCGAATATTTCAGTATTCGAATACTACTCGAATATTTCAGTATTCGAATACTACTCGAATATTTCAGTATTCGAATACTATTCGAATAAATCAGTATTCAAATACTTAAATATTCGAATACTTGGATATTCGAATTATATTCGTCAAATAATTAAGCAACTGAAGTATTCAAATATTCGAATACCGAAAAATTCGACAAATAGTCCCAGCCCTACATTGTACATAAAAATCTTTGTGAAAATATATTCGCATCTAAATTATTCGAATCTGTTCGTAGGACGAAGTTCCACAAGTGCGAGAGGCTTTCGGTAGCAAATTACATAAAGGACTCGGAAGAGGAATTCCAAATAAATGCTTGCCACTAGATTTCATGGGCTATTACGCTCTCGCCGGCAAGGAACAAGACAAAAGACTAAAGTGCGTTTTGAAAACGTACATGCAAACCGACATAAATAAAAGGAGGGACTATGTGAAAACATTGTCACTGGGTACCGTAGAACGGGCCATGGGTAAGAAACTGAATAGTAAGCCATTATAGACATATCGTTTAATATTACCTTTTTTTTTTATTACAATTAAACGCGCGTTATTAAGGGGGGAGCCCTATTTAGAACTCTAGGAATAAGGTGATTCTTGGGAATTTTTTTCTAAGAAACTGTCGAGCGGAACTTTTCAAAACTTTCAGGGTATTTTACTTCGCATTGAAACAATACAAATTATTTTTTACGTTACAAAGTGTTCGGTAGAAATGAAGATATATGAACACGTTAGTTATGACTCGCGCGCCGGAGTTGCAAATTGGCGATTGTAATGGTGGCCCCGTTTCATCCCTGAAATAAAAACAACCAAGGATTTTCTTATTTCTAGTATAATTACATTGTCGATGAACCTAACAAACTAAAAAAAAAGTTAGAATTTGGCAAATTGGTGGGGCTTGAAAGAAAAGTTACGCTTCTGCCCCAAGATATTTCGTACTATTTATGGAAATAGTTCTTCAGTTTAATTTATTTATAAAAGTTTTAAATCTATCCACAATGTAATTATACGAGAAATAAAAAAAATCCTTAGTTATTTTATTTCGGGGAAGAATCGAGGCCTCCAACATAATCACAAATTTGCAACTCTGCGCGAACGTGTTTATATATCTTCACTTCTATCGAACACTTTGCAACGGAAAAATTCATTTCCATTTTTAGTGACCTAAAACACCCTGAAAGTTTGGAAAAGAACCGCTCAACGGTTCCTCAGAAAAAAATTCCCAAGAATCACCTTATTCCTAGCGTCCTAAACAGGGCTCCCCTTAAATCAGAATCTATTAACTGTTTAATCGAATGCCAATTACAGGTCAACTGCCTCACATTCTTCCCGATTACATGCTAGTATTCGCAGTACCTATCCTTGCGCACGATCCCGAGTTCACTAGCCACCAGATGGTGGCTCAGCTGAAAGTCATACAGCAGTGTTTGTGGTTCATACTGGAGCCCCTGATAACAAAGAACGAATATTATTGCTATAGTTTTTATAAAAATCTGATAGAGCGAATGAAGAGCCACAAGGACGCTCTGAAGCCGGAGGACAACAATATGAACTACGTAATTATACATCAGGCTTATTACTAATCCCTTACGAATCCGATATAGGAGGTCTCACATTCTCTTACTTTGTGCGTAGAAATTGTGGGCTGTTTGTGATTTAGCTATGAATGTGATATACACTAAGACGACGATTTTCGATATGAAGGAATTCCCCAGCGAGACACGAATTCCCACAATGTATTTCAAGCGCGCGGACGAGCTGCTGACCAACATCAGGAATTACTTGCCCGCCGAGATGCAGATAAACATGTCGAGCCCGAAAGGGAAAGGGTTGCTGCACAATACGCACTCGGTGAGCGAGAGGCCGCAGCGCAGGGCCAAGTCCAAGCAGCAAAAGGAAGTGGGCATCGGCCCGAACGAGACCGACGCCAGGGTAAGTCGAACGATTCCGATCGCGACTTAACGAAATTGATGCTTCATGATCCATTAGTCCCGAGCAGCGCCCGGTCACTTATCCATTTTCTCTATTCGTATTAACAGTAAGCTTTGCGTGTAAATAGTGTTGGAAAGTTTTTTTTTGAGTGTGTTATATGATTTCAAGCTGCAAATTGGAGAAGTGGAATGTATTGATGCACAGGTAAAGTCATTTAAGAAGGCAGTACTCAGTGTCGTTTGATTTATTATCTGGCCCCGTTGGCTTTCAAATGGCCGACGAGTATTCACGCGGTTGCGATGTTTATTTACAGCCGGCGGAGGCGTCCGAGACTAGAATTCAATTACCTGGGTTAGAAGAAGAAGTAAGTGAGAGATGTTTATGAATTAATTCGACTGGCACTAAGGAGAGAAATATTTTCAGATCGAAGAACCACCGGCGAAGAGGGCATTAAGAGAATCGGATAAAGTAAATAAATAATTAAGTGAAATGAACTGTACCGGAGGGGATGTTTTAGAAATAGGGGAAAGACTTAACGGACGTGATGATCATAACAATTAAAGAATCTAAAAATACTTTACAAATTAGAAAACAGAATATTTTGGTTATGTACAACAATTAATAAACCTGTCGTTCGCGTATGTCTAGGCAGTAAGATGTTAAGATAATTATACATTAACGTCAAATAATTAATACGTGTAGGCTTACGGCTCGAAACCATTTTGGTGGTGTCGCGGCAAATTAAAAGATCCATTGTTTCACGATATTTCGAGAGTCCATTTGTTCCGATTTCGAAGAAAAAAAATTAAAACGCAGAGTCGCGGCTCTTTTCGACTTCTCTGTACTTTAACGAAAGCGATGGCACGTTGAACAACGCGAGAATATGGCTACTTCAGCGAATATTCCTCTTCGCAGACATCTCGAAAAATATTTCCCGATCTAAGGTCTTTCTTCCTTCGCGAAATGTCCAACAATTTTTGTATTGTTCTCCTTTGCACCAATTAATACACAAACGCTCGTATCGTTTCATGTACATTCTCCTTCGCGAAGAAGTAGTCGAAATTGTATAAAAAAAAGAAAAGTGTTCGTAGTACTTCACTTACGAACGTTAAACATTGAAATATAAAATATCGGTGGAGGTAGCTGTCGTTTTAAGTTAGCAGTAACAAATCGTTTCTCTTCGATTAAAAGAATTATATATAAATATATATATATATATATATATATGAGCAGATTAACAAAACGAACGCATAGCATCTTTCGTGTGCAGGAGAGAACAACACGAGGTTGTTTGATCGCTATAAACATCGTGTTTTCTACATAAAAGAGTGTGTGTCAATTGGCTTTGTGATCCAAAGTTGTTTGTTTCTATTAATTTGATTGTCAATCATTATTATTATTATCTTATTGCTATTATTATTATTATTCTATTGAGGAGATCGTATAGCTCGGACGACCACTACTTTCTAAGGCACGTACTGTCTCCCGAAATTCTCTGTTTATATTTTATTTCTAAATGCTAATTTAAATGTTTGAGATTTTGGTCAGCGCACGGCCGCTAATTATTAATTTATTTCAAATAAGGTGACCTTATAAATACTTCAATAGTATCTATACATATATACATATAAATATAACTCCAACGGATAGTGCGCATTAATATAAAAGATTTATTCGTTAAAGAAACTTTTTGTTATGCAAAGGTAACGAGAATACATCATCCAATATGATAATCGATTTTTAAAGAGAAATGAAAGAAACAGGTTCATCATCCTCGTACGTGACAGTTATTCCTGTACCACTGTCATTATTGTATATGTATTATAAAACTACTTTCGTATCCTTTTTATTCAAATTTGTATCCAAAAGCTTTTCCGTAATCGGTAGGAAAGAAAAAATTGCTCTTGGGACCCGATAGTTTTGTACGTAATTCTCGATTAAAATTAAAGCCTATCTGCATGATTTCATCCTGTACTTCGTAAGTATCTCGCATCGACGAGCGCGTTGTATTTATTGATATTTATGCGGCGGTAATTTTATGCGCATCGATTTTCGTAAGCTCCGTCATCGCTTTAAATTCAGCATATCAGTAAGAGTTATTTCTTTTAAATATCATTTCCATAATAGTAATAACGATTCATTAACACCGCGTGATTACATTTATAACTCATTTCGCTCGCAGGATATATTTTTTTAGTTCCGCGAGAATCTGAGGCAAATAATTCGAATTCTCATTGAAATTTCATCGTCGAATCAACGTGCGATCTTTCGGAAAGACGTTGGGTACAAATTTGAGAGAACTTTGAGTAATTTAAAGTGGGCCTAGGTTTTATAAAATTTCCTTTTTCAATATTAGAATTATTAGCGTTAAGTGATAAACTGTATTAAACCTAAAGATGAATGGGAATCGTGTGCGAGGCTGTGAATGGCGACGAATGCTTGGTTTTTATTATATAAACACTATAGAATTAACACGTACCTATTACCTCTTCGCTAAAATTACAGTACAATGCAAGTCGTTTACGGTTCCTTCATTATTTTTTGTTTTTTTTTTCTCAGTAATCGTAGAACCGAGCTCTTTGGATTCCGTAATATAAGTTTCGAGGAAACGCATTGTCACTGTCCTTCGAATTAATCTCATTTCAAACATTTCGCAAGATAATTCGTAGACTTAAAGCCGCTCTGCAATATATTATTGTATTTTATAGTATTTTAGCAATATCTGTTTCCGCTGGGTATTCAATTGCATAGTACTGCAATTTTTCTCAAACAGGTCGTAGACTATGAATGAAGTATACATATTCCGAGGAAACAAAAAAAAAACAAACCAATTAATCAGTGCTATTCATCTGTCAATCTGTGAGACATAAGTGACGCATTGTAACGGTTCTATAATAAAACAAATTAAGTAAAATGGTATGTATTTAATGAGATATAATTACAGGTAGGAAAAAGTTCGCCTCATCGCTTTCGGAAGGCTTTCCTCTTGTCCTTGCCTCCAGCCTTGAAATTACTCGCGCCTTTTCGTTTACTTTGATTCTGCTTAGTGTTCGCGCTGAAATTGGAATTGTTTATGCATATCATGTTATATTTCGTGTTTTATTATATCTTTTGTAACGTATACTTACTCGTAGCGCATCCTCTTCACGGCCTTTTTACTTGTATCCGTTAAATCGGCAGCGAACGAAGATCTCGGTCGTTTTAGTGGCGCTGAAATTTAATCGGTGTTTTAAGAAACGTAGTGCGATTAAAGATTTGAAATCGAAGATAACAGGTGTACCTCTTCTATTATTTATAGATTTATCCTCCACTATAGCTCGGATTTTCTTCTGCTTGTTCTTCTTCTTAGCCAATCTCGCTTGGAACGCCGCGGTTTTCTCTAATTCTCTGTTAGCTCTGTCTTCCGCTGTGTCCTTTTTAGGCTCCTTGGATACCTTCTTTTTCTTCTCTTGCACCAGATTCGAAGGCTCTCTGCTCTTCTTTTGCTTCTTCTCTTTACTCTTCGGCGGTTTCTCCACCAACGATAGTTTATCTAACAAAAAAACAAGGATATAAATTATCCGAATTGTAGGAGAACTCTGAAAACTGAGAATTCGTTCTCGAGAATTTCTCGAGAAATTTTATAATTGCTTATTTCTTATTTCTCGTGAAATTTTTGTCTGGGAAATCGCGAACGTATAAACACATCTGCAATTTATAATAAATCTTATTAGTAACATTAGAAACTATATGAATTATAATAGAAAATCTCAGTGGAGAAGATTCGACATTAAATTCTTATTTAACAATTTAGAAAAATTGTATATTTACTGAATTAAGTAACGAGTTTCTTGTGGCTACGAAAGAAAAAATATCGAAAAGAAGAGACAAAACTATTGTATCCCTTAGAAAAATTTTGCGTAGGTAATCCAGAATCTCTTCGAAAAGATTTAAAAGACGCGTTTTTTCATTTAATTCCAAGACAAATGTGTATAAAACGGCAAAACAAATTCTAAGTAGCTAGACTTTTCGGAAAATATAACATTAACTTACGGATCCTCAAAATGAAGAATTACCATTAAGAAAACCATTCCAAGAATTTAGTATCAACCGAGAAAAATATAAATTTCGGACTTCAATTAAGGAATTTCATATTTTTCAGTCCACTGGAATAAGGACCCCCAATAACTTTTGGATGCGCTACATACATACGACGAAGCCAACATCCACTCAAAACGAAATAAATTTTTCTACAGCTACAGATTTTATAACAAAAAAAAAAGAAAAGAAATAGATTTAAAAACTATTTTAAAACAAAAAAGTAATGTTTCGCTTTGCACAATTTTCATTTATACAAATTTTGTGCAAAGTGGACAGGAACGAGCAATTAGTTAAACATTCCTTGTGTTTTTCATAAATATTATCAGCATTATTCCAAAAATATAAATCTTATAATATTTTCTTCAATTTCTCGAGAATTCCCAAGAAGTATGGCCTGATTTCTCGAGGAAGAAAAAAATATCGAAAAACAGGAACACTGGTTGTAACATCAGAGCTAGAAACAAACCTTTCTCCTCTTTCCTCTCCTTCTGAGATTGGAACCAACTTCTTTGCTCGCCCGTATCTTTCTCGTCTTTGAGTAATCTTTCCACCCTGTTCGCTTGATTTTCTATCTTAGCCAACTCCCTCTCCTGCCTTTCTTCTTCCAATATATTCTCCACGTCAGGTTCCAGGGATTGCAGTCTCTTGTTGTATTTCCCTATAATATCAGGCGGTATTATCCGATTCTTAACTGGATTCTTCGCGTTCTTGATAATTTCTTTGACTAGAGAACGCTCTTGTTCTCCAGCCAGAGACACAGACACGCCGACGCGGCCAGCTCTGGCTGTTCTTCCAACTCTGCGAAGAAATGATGGAATTAAAAATCTTCTCGCGATGCACGCGCCTGCTTAGAGTCGATAGTGATACCTGTGGATGTAATGCTGCATGGTAGCTGGCATAACGAAGTTGATTACGGTTTTTACACCGCTAATGTCTAAGCCTCTTGCAGCAACGTCCGTTGCCAACAGAATATCTATTTCTTCGTTTTTAAATTTTCTCAAGTTCTCTAAACGCTGCGGTTGAGTGAGGTTGCCGTGGAGTTCCCCAACCTACGACGCAAAATATTCATAAGTACAACACAAGCAACGATGGTGCGCTACCAAAATCCGGTGACTTCTTAATTTTTTTTATGAAAATCTCGAATTTTTACGGACCATATCAGAGGTTTCGCGGGGAATGGCACATGTTTTACACATCCTGTAATTTTTTCAAGTCGATCTGAACCTCTGTTCATTCACAAGTAGAGCAAAACCAAGAGAGAAAAAAGTTTCGAGAAAAACGCGTTTAAAGTTTTTGGGAAAAGGCGACGCTATATGACGTTTTTAGCTGCCAAATCTACAATTTTGCGAATTTTACTATAAACCAAGCGGCATTTTATTCAGAAAAGATAGTACTTTCCGAAAATGCAATAAAATAAATCGATTTTTCGACTGCCTAGTCCCCTTAAGGGGTTATGCCTATCTGTGAGGTCTGAAAAAACATGTATATTCGGGAATTTTTTAGGGAAAAACTTGAAGGTTTTTTTTAATTAAACCTTTGTGTACTCGAAACTGTGCATGTTAAACTATTTACAGTAATTTTTGCGATGGAAAATATAAATAAATAAAAGAAATATCAGCGATCTCCCGCCAGCGATTCTTTTTTTTTCAGTAATTTGAGGTGTGCACTCTAATTTTGACCTGGTTCATCCGAAATCAAAAATTCGCGTGAATTTAGTTAGTAGATTAGATTACCTTGTCCTTAATCGTTTATAATCCCGAAAAATTAATTTTCTACAAAATGGGGGCTTCTGATAGCAAAAGTATCGATTTTCGCCACAGAATCGCTATCATTTATCATCATTTTATCTGTAAAATAAAAACTACGCAACGGAAATGAAAGAACCACGATTAAGGACTAGATAATCTAATATACTAACTAAATTTGGTCGAATTTTTTATTTCTAATGAACCAGATCAAAGCTACAGTGATCGCCGTAAAGTGCTTAAATAAAAAAGAAACGCTGCCGGAAAATCGTCTATAATTCCATTATTTACTTAGATATCGCATTGCAAAAAAAAACTACAAGAACTTTAAAATATATACTTTCGAATATACAAAAGTTTATTAAAAACAGTCTTCAAGTTTTAAAAAAAAATTGCGAAAATACTTGTGTCTTCAGATCTTACTGTTATTTGTAAAGCAACCGAGAGAATCATTTCTTGTATTCGAAATACGATAAGTAGAAAGTGCGACGTAAGATTTCCTTACGCGAGACTTTCTTCAAAACTTTGCCTGAGCCTAGTCTATGCAATGAAGATTGTAAACAAATTTCTACGATAATTACGAAACCATTTATCAGTCGAGTACCTTCACACCTAATAATCCTAACAGAATATGAAGCCTGTGGGCTTGTTTCTTCGTTTGGACAAAGACCATGGCATGATCGTGGAAAGTTCTGCAAATCAAGGCAGCCAAAATTGCCTCGCGGTCTCCTTCCCTTTCTTTTCGTATCCTATATTTGAACAGAAAATAGAGTTCGTGTCGCACAATCGTTTGCTAATTAGAATTAACTTAGAACTTGGATAGTTACCGAATGAATTCCTGGCGCAAATTGAATGCAACATCTTGATTACTATCCACAAATACTTTCACAGGCTTATCTAGCGATACAGCCGCCAAATCTTTCACCTGCTCGGTCATAGTCGCTGAGAATAACATCGTTTGCCTATTTCTCGAGCACTGCTTTACTATGTACTTCATTTGCTCTGCGAAGTACTCGTCTAACATCCTTTAACGAAGTTTACAAAAGTGTTTCAATTACAATGCGAAGGGAACATGAATGAGATATTTTCTTTCAATTTACCTGTCTGCTTCGTCTAAAATCAGCACTTCGATGCTGTCTAGCGAGAATGTGGGTGTATTTTTTAAATGATCGATTAATCTTCCGGGAGTAGCTATCACGATGTCTGGATTCTTTCTTAATACAGTTTCCTAAGTGAATAACGTAAAAATAGAATTTAATTTCAACGAAATTGACGAAAAATTCAGCTCCTCAAACTAGAAATTTTAATGTAAGCAATTAAAGTAGAATTTAATTTCAACCAAATTGTCTAAAACTTAGCTACTCCAACTAAAAATTTTAACGTAGGCAAAAAATCGAATTTTATTTCAACCAAATTTACGAAAATATAGCTCCTTCAACTAAAAATTTTAACTTCATCAAATAAAATTGAATATAATTTCATCTAAATTTCCCAAAATTTGGCTCGTCCAACTAGAAATTGTAACGTAATTAATTCAAGTAGAAGTTAATTTTAACTAAATTTAGTAAAAATGAGTTGCTCCAATAAAAAATTTTAACGAAAGCAAAAAAAAATCGAAATTTATTTCAACCAAATTTACGAAAATTTAGCTCCTCCAACTAGAAATTTAAACGTAACGAATTAAAATAGAATATACCTTGAACAAAATTAAAAAAAAATTAGCGCTTCCAACTAGAAATTTTAACGCAATCAATTAAAATTGAAGTTAAATAAATTATTAAAGATTTACTAGCAACTGCTTACATTCGTTCCAGAACCCAAGTTTCGTTACAGTACAATTACATACCTGAACTTTCACGTCTAAACCACCGACGGATAATCCTACTTCGACTGTTGTGTATTGAGACAATTGCTTCGTGACTTGATACACCTGAACGCCAAGTTCTCTCGTCGGTACGAGTACGAGAACTCGGGAAATAGCAGGGCCATCCAACGGTCTGTACAACAATCTCTCCAGAGTTGGAAGCATATAAGCCGCAGTTTTACCAGTGCCCGTCGCGGCACAACCACATACATCGCGACCCATTAACGCGACTGGAATGGTGGCAGCTTGAATAGGTGTTGGATGCACAAAATTCATCGCTGTTATGGCCTTTAACGAGGAAACACAATTAATTATTGAAAAACAGCACGTGAAATATTATCGAACTTTAACTTTTCGTGCGGTATAATTGTACCTTTAATAAAGGACGCGATAAATTCATTTGATAAAATGTTGCGTGCAGTTCCGAGTTCGAGTACTCCTCGAAGTCAATTGTTTCTTCGTCAGTTTCCTTGGGGACTTTTTTCTTCTTACCCTTCTTCTCCTTTGTCTTAAATACGTCTGCAATAAAACGTGAAGTTTCGTTAAATCGAAATCAAAGATGTGCAATGAAATAGATATTCTTACCCTTTTTGAGTTCATCCTCTGATAGAGAAATCTCGTCATCTTCTATTTTAATTTCTGACGATTCTAACACGGAATCTTCAATTTCGACCTGTAAGAAGGATATATAGAAACAATTTGAGCCTTAACAATTTAATATTTGTAATCCTTTCTGCTATAACAGAAGTAGAACAGTAAAGGCAAGCTCTTGCTACGCTTCGCCACGCCTCGGCTCGTTTCATTCTTCCTGCGCTCTTCTTATGCAGCTTGACAATTTGACTCACGCTACGCCTCGCCTTGGCGCAACTCAGATCACATTTGAGGAAGAGAATTCTCTGAACAACTGACCAATAATGGGAACCTACGCAAGCCGGAAACTTTAGATAGGGCAAAACCGAGGCGTTGCGAGTTTACTATCGTTTGCAGAAAAGAAGAAACCCGGACGCTAAGCGGGGCATCCGGGTTTCTTCTGGTAAATTACTTTGCTCGCATTGGCCGTCGCAATAACGTAGACGAGCACAAAGTAAGCAAACAGGACACAGTTCGCTTTAAGCGCCCTTGCCCCGCTTAGCGTCCGGGTCTCTTTTTTTCTGCAGACGACGGTAGATACGATTGAGAAGAGAAGTTGCGCCGAGGCGAGGCGTAATGAGAGCCCACCTAGCAATTTTAACAAAAAACGATAGCTCGCAATTGCGTCAATCGTTCGCAGAGTTTCCTCGCTCGTCGACGCATCTTCTCCTCCGTTAATCTCTTAAGGAAAAATCAGTGCAATCATTTTTTGCTAAAACCGCGCTGCGTCGCAGCGGTGGACGAACGCCTTAAGCTTAAATCCACGCTCCGTTTGCACGTACTCCATTCTCGATTCCTCTTCTGATCTTCTTAATCTTATCATCGAGTTTCGTCTTCGCTTTCCGTTTAATATACTTGCTCAGGTCGTTCCACGTGTCTTTATTATACTCCGAGGCGTCGTTTATAAACTGGAAATTGGTATCGAAGTCTTTCTTTTCCTTCCTCTTCTGCTTTCGTGGTTGAAACTAGTTCGACAGAGAAATTATTCGCGTGGTTAGGAATTCAAACAATAAATAATGTTTTTTACTTGGGATTACGAAACATGATTTATATGAAAATATCTTACATCATCTTCGACGTCAGAATTCTCCGACAAATCCGGCACTTCTTGATCGTCTTCGATGGTCCTTATTAAGTCACAGTTATCCATTTTACATTACATATATTAGAAAGCTGCATTCGATTACAAATACTACAACCACGTGGTTAGGTCGCACATGTGTCCACGCGAACTATGTATGTCAATAAGTCAATATATAATTATTTAAACGGAGGCCTGTTTATTAACATTATTTTAACAGAACGATATATAAATTACAAACTGTTATTCTCTGTTTACAAATATAAAATTACTATGGGCGAATTCCACTTGCGCCCAAATCGTTCGTGAGTTTCATTAGGGTAGTTTTCCCTATGCGCGACTGGACGCAACGTCGGGATTTTCGAAGTCGATTTTCTCGAAAATGAAGCGCAATATCAAAAAATTGTATTGTTTTTTGTCGACTTATTCGCTTGTTATGAGTCGAAAAGAAAGAGTAACTTTTTTTCATATCGCGCTTCATTTTTGAGAAAATCGAGTTTGAAATTCTTCAAGGTGATTTTCATTCCTATGAGCGACTGGACGCAACGTCAGGAATTTTGAAGTCGATTTTCTCGAAAATGAAGCGCAATATCAAAAAAGTTTATTCGTTTCTCTCGGCGTATTTACTTGTTATGAGTCGAAAAGAAAGAGTAACTTTTTTTCATATCGCGCTTCATTTTTGAGAAAATCGACTGCGAAATTCTTCAAGGTGATTTTCATTAAGGTTTTCCTATACGCGAGTAGACGCAACGTCAGGAATTTCGAAGTCGATTTTCTCGAAAATGAAGGGCAATATCAAAAAATTTTATTCCTTTTTCTCTACGTATTTACTTGTTATAAATCAAAAAGAAAGAGTAATTTTTTATCATATCCCGCTTTGTTTTCGAGAAAATCGACTTTAAAATTCTTGATGTTGCGTCCAGTCGCGTACAGGAAAACCCAGCTTAATGAAAATAACGAGAGATTTGGGCGTAAGTGAAATTCGCCCTATTACAAGCTTGCGAATTCTTGAAATGCCACTTTTGGTATAGTGTATTTTTAATTGTATCTACGATTCTACGCCAAAGAAAGAATAAACCTAACCTAAAAACTCTGCGAGTTTAATTTCGAACACTCGTCAGTGGTTCTCAACACCGTCAAACCTCCGTCAACCATTTCCATGATTTTATCTAACCATTTAATAAATTCTACTTAGGTAAACATTATCAGTATCATTCCTCCGCAATGTCCATTCAGCAACTCGTAATAAATACGATAATAAATAAATGAAACTAGGGAACGATTTGTCGCCGAATATGTTAGTGATTTTAAGTTTCTCAAGGTCTGTCGATGAGAACTCTGCGTCGCAATTTGGCGCGAATCCTCGTTTGCGTTGTTCGCTTCCAGCTTCATGTTTCAGTAGCCGTTTCAATAATTTTAACCCCAGTGAGATTTCCTTAACACCATGGGTATTCTAGGTTTGGCGAAGTTAATAGCGGACGTAGCGCCGAGTGCGATCAAGGAACGAGAATTGAAGCATTATTTCGGTACGTTCTCCGTCGTTCTATTTAACTCGGGATCTCGAATTCCGTGCGCTTTGTTTACTCCAGATTTTCAAAGTGTTTACTGTCGATCGATTGAGTAAGAATTCCATAAGAATACGCATTGTTTTAGGTCGTAAAGTCGCGATAGATGCGTCTATGTGCTTGTACCAGTTCCTCATCGCTGTGCGCAGCGAAGGTGCTCAGCTTACTACTGTGGATGGCGAACCAACGAGGTGAGGTTCCTGCAGTTATAATTTTTAATTCTCTGATTACTGCAGCGTGGAGTCATTTCCGACTCGCTTGGATTCACGATCGCCTGAACTCCTCACAGATATTGTACCGACAGTGACGATCGCTTGAGATCCTCATCGATACATAATCTGGGTAAACTTTTCCTCTGGGGAATCTTCTTTTTTTAGTGGAAATTCATATTGGTTGAAAGCATTTATGAAGTAACATGCAAAAATATCATTTTTGAGTCTAGGAATTTATCTGTTGCAAGTTGTTATGTTAAAAAGACTCTGAAATTTTGAGCAATCTATAGTAATACTCTGGACAAGTTGGAAAGTAGAATGCGTTGTATCGTAGAACCAGTTGTGAAAACTATAGAACCCATTTTTAGCTAAATACTTCACAATATCAGCTAGAAGATATTTCAAAATTTCGCAACCTTCTTCGCCTCGTAAAAACATTCCTAAACTCCAAATTGGTATCATTTAGGGTTTACATAAAAACCGCCTTTTGACAAAACCGTTTTTCGAATTCGACTATTCTCAAAAAACCGTTTTTCGAATTCGACTATTCTCAAGAAACCGTTTTTCGAATTCGACTATTCTCAAAAAATCGTTTTTCGAATTCGACTATTCTCAAAAAACCTGGTTTCCGAATTTTCACGAAAAATATAATTAAAACAATAAATAAATACTTGTATTAATTTTCAAAATTTTCAGTTTTCTTAATATTATGAAATTACAAAAATATAACAAAATAAAATATACTCTATCTATACAAAACCAAATAAAAAAATTAAAATAACTAAAATCCGTACAATTTTTGAGTTCATTTAATATTTATGGATTTACAAAAATATAACACAATACAAAACCAAATGAAAAAAACTAAAATAATTAAAATCCGTAGAAAATATAAATCTTTTAAAAGGTGGTGTCAAATTATAAATCTTTATTCCATTTAGTATTTTTTTTTTCTAAAAATTTGAACTCGTGAAGATTAGTTTTACAGTAAACTGTTATATGCACAATAATATGCTTATGTCCGAGGCGATTTCAAGTCAGAATGTTAACGTTTTTAATCAAATAATTAACTCTAGTATATAAAACCAGGTTTTTAAATTTAAAACCCTGTTCTCGAATTTTACAAATTTATAAGTAAAAAGCGGTTTCTAAACTCAGTTTTTAAAAACCAACAAACCTTAGTATCATTAAACTCTATACATCAAGTACTTTCCACAAATATAAGCTTCTACCCCAAAAAAAGGTTTCCCAGAGGAAAATTTCCCATTATAATCTAATTTTATGAGTCGAAGCATACGTCTGTCCTCCTTGAAACCTTATAAGAAACCAAATCGTAGCCTTCGCTTCGACACCTCCACTAGTGTGCTGCGAAGCAGTGCTTCACTTGATTGAACATCTAATAGTTCCATCTCTGTACTCGTCATCGTTCTTAAGATCAAAAGTCTCCAGTGACTCCGACACATTATACGTAGGATTTTTTGTATTTCAGTCACTTGATGGGCACATTTTATCGAACGATACGCTTGGTAGAACAAGGAATAAAGCCTGTGTACGTATTCGATGGGAAGCCGCCGAACTTAAAGGGCGGCGAGCTGGCTAAGCGTGCAGAAAGAAGAGACGAAGCACAGAAGCTTTTACAAGCCGCAGAAGAAGCCGGTGATTACGTATACATTACACTTCAATAATTCCACTTGTCCTTACTCTCTCGAACTCTATTTTCCAATATGTTTTCTCAGGGAACGTGGAGGACATGGAAAAGTTTAACAGGCGATTGGTAAAAGTTACGAAAGAGCACGCGGAAGATGCGAAACAGTTGTTGAAGTTAATGGGAATTCCTTACGTCGATGTAGGTAAAGAGATGGAATTGTAGGTCCGAAGCGTTAGCTGATCGCCCGTATTTATTAAAGGCTCCGTGCGAAGCGGAGGCGCAGTGCGCCGCCTTGGTCAAGGCTGGCAAGGTGTTCGCCACAGCCACGGAAGATATGGATGCGCTCACCTTCGGATGCAATGTCTTGCTGCGTCGGTTAACGTTCAGCGAAGCTAGGAAGATGCCTGTGCAAGAGTTCCACTTTGATAAAGTGTTGGAACACCTCGAATTAAGTCACGACGAAGTATGCGATTGCGAATGATTTTCGCGTTAATTGTAGCAAGGGTATTTTTTAAATTTCTTTCTTAAATTTGCAGTTCATTGATCTTTGCATAATGCTGGGCTGCGACTACACGAATAGCATTAAAGGAGTTGGGCCGAAGAGAGCCATTGAGTTGATCAAAGCGCATAGATCGCTGGAGACGATCATAGATAAATTAGACACAAAGAAATTCCCGGTTCCCGAAGATTGGAACTATAAGCAGGCTCGATTATTATTCCAAGAGCCTGAAATCCTGGATCCAGAAGAAATCGAAGTAAGAAAGTATACGTTACGATGCCTGGGTATTTTTATTTTCGAATGAAATGGCTTATTTAAATTCTGAGTGCACTGTTCTCATAAGTTATCTAATTTTTTTAAGCTAAAATGGACAGATCCTGATGAAGAAGGTTTAGTTAAGTTCCTGTGCGGCGATAAGCAGTTTAGTGAGGAGAGAGTAAGAAACGGAGCAAAAAAGTTGTTCAAAGCACGAAATACCTCCACGCAAGGACGATTGGATACGTTCTTTAAAGTATTACCGAATCCAAATCCAAATCCTATAAAGCGTAAAGTAAGTAGAATCTACTATATAGGGTGGCCTTTATTTTTCTGTGTCGATTTTTTTCGTATTTCTTTGCTCTCAACCCCTAGAATTTCATAAAAAAAGTAGTCCCGGAAAAGTTTATTGCAATCGGACAACAGGAAATCAGTGGTTTGGATTTAAAGAATTTCTCGAAAATGGTAAGCCCTATCGAAATTTTGTTCAAATAATATTAAAAGAGCATTCAATTTTCTACAATTTCTGTGTATATCATTTTTTCGTGCTTCCAACCATTTTTTAGATAATAGCGTTCGAATATACAGAGGTCCGCGCGCATACTATTTCTACGCGGACCTCGCTATATTCGAACGCTATTATCTAAAAAAAATAGTTGGATCTCTTTTAATATTATTTGAACAAAATTTCGATAGGGCTTACCATTTTTGAGAAATTCTTTAAATCCAAACCACTGATTTCCTGTTGTCCGATTGCAATAATCTTTTTCAGGGATTATTTTTTTAGGGGATTGGAGCAGACCAATTTTTTAATTGCTCCGCTCCGAAATCAAAATATTTACTCCAGCTCCGCTCCGAAATGAAAATATTTCCTCCAGTTTCGCTCCGAAATCAAAACATTTGCTTCAGCTCCGCTCCGAAATCAAAATATTTGCTTCAGCTTCGCTCCAATTAAAACGTTTGCACGTGGAAACGCCGGCGATCAATTTCGCAGTTTTTAGGCAACGCCAGTATTTGTTTGCCTTTTCACGGCGTGCGGCCCTACAATATAATATTTTTTCAATGATGAAAAATTGAAAATTAGTATTTGAATAAATTTCATTCATCTGCTTTCGTAAAAAAATTCATATAATAAAAAAAAGTCTGCAGTAGTAGAACAGTAAAAATTTTCCGTGCTCCGGCTGCGCTCCAGCTAAAACCCCATTGCTCCGAGCTCCGCTCCAACGGTCTGATTTTTTATCGAATAGAACAACACTAGGGGCTGAAAGCAAAAGAAATCGCATTTCGAAAATAAAACCGACCCCAATAATTCCCAACAGCTCTTCTCAAAATATACACATTCTCCTTTTTCTCTTTTAAAATCTCTGTATCTTATTACAAAACAGGCAGATACTCCGAAATCAGCTGCGAAGAAAACGAAGAGGGGTGGAGGAGGAAGGCCACGTGGGAGGGCAAAGTAGTTTTACGTAAAACAGTGCTCGGAATTCACGATATTTATAATCGTAACGTCTCGACTTATTTATGCGTCTCAACGAATGAAATTATTACTCGAAATTGTAAACACTATCGTATACTTTTATATTTATTTTGATAAAATAGATCGTACATGCTTAATTAATCTTTCATTTTACACGCGTATGTACTCATACATATACCCACTGTTTGCCACTCGCTTGTTGTACAATTTACACAAGCCGTGCAATCGTGGTATTTTTATTACAACGTTACATTCAGTCTTGATTTTAGCACCAAATACACTAGCGTAGAATTTATCATGCTGAATAGCATTTTGGCAGTGGCCGGGCGCTAATGTCACTATTTACATATGTACCTTTAAAAGTTTATTATGTATATGATATACAACTGAAAGCAAACTTCTCTTCTACTAACAACGTTCGGTCGTCACTGAAACGTGATTATAGTACTACCGATGGCATCGGGGCCCGACATATGCCGCAGCGCGTGATTAATATCGTGAGGCCGATATATCTTATCCACGATCACCAGCAGCTCATCGGCATCGGTCAAGTCGGACAGTGCTTGCAAGTACGTTGCGTTCAGCTTCGAGCCGTCTTTCCAATGATGCATGTTAAAGCCGAGGATATACTGCAACGCGAACATCGATTTATTAGCAGAGAGCTCGGGATCGCGCTCGAAGTACAGAATTCGGTGTACCTGTATTAGTAATTTTATTCTTATACATCCAGAAAATACACTTCCGAGTATGAAACCCAGCGAGTCGGATGTTAATTGCTCGGGGAGCGTAGATATAAAGGAGCCGTGAGGCAGTAAATGTTGCTTTAATATACGCTCGTCGATTGCTTCACCTCCGGTATAAAAAATATCGTTGTACCTGGAGGAACGTCGGTGAGTTTGATTATATTCGAGGTGGTAGTTGTTAAATCTTTGGTGGGCGGGCGAATAAGTATAAGTCAGAATTCTTAGTTTTGGAGGAAGACACTTAGAATTTTTAAAGTGCTATGTAAGATCAGGTCCCGTCAAGTTGGATTTTCAAAATATACTTCGTACTCGGCAAAAATTACGAAATTTGAATTAAATTACAAGTTAAGCAAAGGAAACTCTTATTTTTAATTTCGAGTCATAAAAGAGTACGGAAAAGAAACTGTTTAGCTTGAGTGAGATATTATTTTTCTCGTCGTATTTTTTTTTATATACAGTGGCGGATGAAAGAGAGCTTACATCCTTTATAATTGCATAACTTTTTTAGAATTGGTCGAGCGACTTGAGTTTTGTTGAAAATTAATTTTTTGAGGATTAGTTTGCTACGTGTCGTGTTTCGTGGTTTTGAAAAAAATTGCAATTCATCGGAATAGCAAAAAAAAATAAAGGTAGTTTTTTTCCAACTTTTTTTTCTGTGCCTGTAGTAAAAATTCAAAAATCTCATTTGTAGATTTAAATAAGTTGCATACATGCGAAAAATTTCATAAAAATCGGTTAACATTGCTCGGAGCAGTAAACGCTTAAAGATCGCAGAATAAGGTCGAAAATCGCGAAATTCCCAAAATCAGTGATTTATGCGATTTTAAAGGATGTAAACTTTCTTTTGTCCGCCACTGTATACTCTTGAGATCTCTGTTAAAAAACTGGAACTAAATATAAGCAAAGGACAGCGGTGTAGAAAATGTTAGCGTACTTATTGCGATTTTACCAAAATTTGACTTACTACTCGTTTGCCTGACTACCAAAGAAATGATTTTTGAATTAGACGTACTTATCGTGTAATTCTAATTCTTTCTCGATGTTGGAGCCGTTCGATAATATAATTTCATCGGCCCCTAAAGCTTTCATTACGTAAATTGCTTTCGGTCTACAAATAGTAACTACATGTCCGCCCCACAACTTAACCAGTTGAGTTAAAATACAACCGACCGTTGTGTTCCCACCACATATAAGTACCCTGCGCAAAATTGAATTGGAAAATTTGGTTTCTATGTGAAAAATAGTAATACGTGTTTGGTAGAGGTGTGCGAGAATCCGAAAATGTCGTGTGGGGTCGAGAATTTTTCTCGGGATCGGGACGGGTTCCAGAGGATTTCGGGATTCCCGAAAGTGTCGGGTCGGGAATTTTTCTCGGGATCGGGACGGGTTCCCAAGGGTTTCGGGAATTTTTCTCGGGATCGGGACGGCTTCCCGAGGGTTTCGGGAATTTTTCTCAGGATCGGGACGTGTTCCCGAGGGTTTCGGGATTTCCGAAAGTGTCGGGTCGGGACGAGAATTTTTCTCGGGGTCGGAACGGGTTCCCGAGGGTTTTAGAATTCCCGAAAGGGCCGGGTCGAGACGAGAATTTTTCTCAGGATCGGGACGGGTTCTCGAGGGTTTCGGGATTCTCGAAAGGGTCGGGTCGAGACGAGAATTTTTCTCGGTATCGGGACGGGTTCCCCAGAGTTTCGGGTTTCCCGAAAGTGTCGGGATTCGTATTATTAGGACTGACTGATGTTTGTATTTCGGAAAATCAACAATGTCTCTTCACTTTTTCTTACGATGCGTTGAATGTGTGATGTCGTATTCATTAAACTGATCCTTGTAATTTTCGGGAGCCCTGACTCTCTCGAGAATCCCGACACTTTCGGGAGCCCCGACTCTCGCGAGGATCCCAAATATTCTCGGGAATCCCGACTCTCTCGAGGATCCCGAATATTCTCGGGAATCCCGAAACTTTCGGGAACCCGATCCGACCCGACTAGTCCCAACCTCGGGTTCCCGACATTTTCGGGTTCTTGCACACCTCTAGTGCTTGGTTGTGGCCATTCGTACCGTTTCCCCTTCGCATTGCCTTCCTCGATCGTGGATCTATTGACTAAGGCGTCCCAAGCTAAGCATCCGCTGTACGGTAGGCTGGCAGATGCTTCGAAAGAATAAAGTTTTGGTCGTTTAACTACCTGAGTTTCTGGGACAACTATATATTCTGCCATCGTACCAGGAGCCCACGACGGTACAGCTAAGAATACTTCGTCTCCGATATCAAAATTAATTACTCTCTGTCCAATACCTACCACTACTCCTGTACAATCTCTGCCTAACGTCACTGGGAGATCTTTATGTCTCTGGGAATAAACAGATCAAGTTTCTTAACGATTATATGCATTGATAATGCTAGTATTAAGTTAAGAACTTAAAAGTATCGTACTCCAGAGTTCAGCAGTCTTCGATAAGTTCTGGAATACCCGTGACAAATTTTTGTGTCGACGATGTTAAGGGACGCCGCCTTAACTTGTATCAACAATTCATTCGATCTTTGAATCATGGGCATTTCTGCGTCGTCTATCAGAGACACTCCCTGCGTCAATCAAAAAGATATCAATTTCCAAACCACGCTATTGTAGATTAGCATCTCCGAGTTACCAGATACTTGCTTGTATGAATTATAATAACTGTCATCTTCATTTCACAATTTTAACAATTTAATGGTTCATTAGCTACTTGTTTAAATTCGCTACGTATCTGGCCACTCGTGGATAGCAGCGCATATTTAAGTCAGATGTTGAAAAGTACTTATATAAGAAATTTCTTCAACATTATCTGTTTTAACATAAACCCTTCTCTCCGTCTATACTTCGAATGCATAAATTAGGGTAGAATAAAGTTAGTCCCCTTAATAAATATCAATTCTAAAAAATGAAAGATTTTTCTCAAAAGCGAGGGGGGCTCACTACCCCTTTTGCACCCCCCCCCCCCTCCGGACGCCCATGAGCGATAAATACCTAGATATAAGTACTCTTTCTCATCGAAACCAGTCGAATTGTATGCAATACCTCAATACCAATATAATCGTGGCATATGATAGTTTTCATATGATGCATATGATGAGATACATGGCCCCAATTACATCCGGCGTAATAACCGATCAACGCACCCACGGCTATACCCGCCAGGCAAAACGTTAGCTCCCTCCGGGACACTAAAGAAATTACAGGCTTTCTAGATATCAGCATTATCTGGATTATTTCGCTCAGCGCTGTTGATATTTTGTCAATTGCTATGGTACCTTCGTTGTTACATAAATTTATTATCTGATGGGAAAATCCTTTTATACTAAAGTGTGTGCTATAATACTGAAACTGTAATTGCTCCCAGGCCTTCTGAATCCAAGCAAGTATACCGTGTACAAAGTCCTTTGTGTTTTGTATATTTTGATCGTTGTATATCTCGTAAAAAATACGGCGCGCCTGCGCTAGCCATACTGACATCCATTCTTGTCCTTGGTGTGCGACTACCAATGTTCGAACCTTTCCCAGAACAGTTTGTAAAGTAAAATATTACGAGCGACGAGAGGTGATAGAATTTCTAACGAAATACACAATTCCGATTTATCGGGATTTAAATTAGAGATATGTTATCGAGAGATTATTCTTTTTTTCGGTAACCCTTAGTATCATGATTTTTTATTTTACTCAGAAAAATTCTTATCGGTAGATTTTTGTCCACGCTACATCGTAAAAATAAGAAAAAAGTTCGTAGTGTAACAATTTTTTATATAAATGAAAAAACATGGATATAACACCAGATGGATACAAAAATATGGATTGTAATATTATTATTTATTAAATTTATCTAAAAAGGAAAACCGAAATAATTGAGAGAGAAAAAGTTAGCATTTATAATGGCGTGCAAAAGTATTCGGCCACCGTTTAAAGTCGCATAACTTTTTTAAAATTAATCCAAACGACTTGAGTATTTTTGAGAAGCTAGAGGGATTAGTTTGCTAATGACCTGTTTCGTCGTTTTGAAAAAAGTTGCAATTGGTCGGAGTAGGAAAAAAAAATGGGAAAGATCATTTTTTCAACTTTTTTGTCTGTGCTCGTAATGAAAATTTAAAAAATGCATTTTGTAGATTGAAGTATCTTGTATTTCGTCAAAATCGGTTTACGTTGCTCTGAGCTATGGACGCTTAAAGATCGCAGAATAAGGTCGAAAATCGCGAAATTCCCGAAATCAGCGATTTTCGATCCTACAAAAAATGTTTAAGACACGACTTTTACTAATTTTTTTGCTATCCGACCAAATGCATTTTTTTCAAAACGACGATTCATATCATTTAGCAAACTAATCCCTCTAGCTTCTCAAAAAAACTCAAGTCGTTTGGTTTAATTTTAGAAAAGTTATGCGATATTAAAGGGTGGCCGGATACTTTTGCACGCCGCTGTACCTGGTACTTTCAGTGGCCCTGACAAAATTAAGAGTTGTAATCAACAATACGAGACAGTGTATCACAGTAGAATTTCCACAGATGTATTTCTGCCCTAAGGACACTTGTTACATATGGTAATAGTAAAGTAACACATTAAGGTTCATGAAAAAGCCCTCTAATGACGCGCATAATTTTTTCAATTTGTGTAACATGGGTGTTACGCTATGATACTAAGGGTTAAACCATTTTCAGTACAGTGTAGAGGGAGATTAAAAAAGTTGTAAAGAAATGAGCAGCCTCTGTAGAAGGATACATTGGAAAAATTAACAGAAATGTTTTTTCTAGGATCTATGAGAATGTGTGCATGATTTACAATATTATATAAAGTGTGCATATTACCTGGAGTGCTTCAAACTGATTTGAAAGGTGGAACCAGATCTCATCCATTTCTTGGGAGCTTGTTTCGATTGATTGTAGTTGGAGTTTAATGTAACATTTTACATTATGCAGTTTCAACAATGCAGCAGCCTGTCAGCTGGAAATACGGACCTGTTGTGATATAAATAAACGATTAACGCATTCTGTACGACTGAAAATAGATGTGTACCGACTTTCTGACTTACGGTATGACAGCTTTATGGGCATCGAGGAACTTGCAGCTTTCGATCCGTCGCTTTGTATACTGCGCGCGTAGTCGTCAACGTTTCCTGACTTTTGAAAGGTTTACAAGGTCCCATTTAGGTCGGCATTGTTTTGCCTCTGGTAGTAGAGGTTAGTTTGTACCATGCGCTAGGCGAAAATTTATTTAAGTTTTTCACATGATGTAACGGACGGTTGTGCAATTGTTGTCACGGGTTCTGGTTGGGTGACGGTGCCTCTTGCATCCGCCGCCAGAGGGGTTTAGTCACGTTTTATTACCGCCGGTCGGTAATTGTGGGTTGTAGCTACGAAAACTTTTATGCTCGGAATTGGCAGAAGTTTTGGAAATAGGTTCTTTTTTGAGAGACATGATGATTGCGAGAAGGACTTTTGGCTAGTGGCAATTTTTTTTACGATTTGAGTGTCACTCCCTATGTTACCGACGCAGTCATAATCGTGGGGAATAATCTAGGCAGATTTGAGGGTGGATCTAAAGTGTCAGAACCTGTTGTTTCCAATTTTATTAAAAGGTATTAGGAATGTTGGGATTACAATGTAACACGTGGTTTAGTAAGGCCCGGATTGAAGGAGGGGGCTGCGGCCCCGGGCCCCACTTTCTAGGGGGCCACGTTCTAAGTCTTCAGTTCTAAGCGATTAGATCACTCTGTTGTTGATTGGAAATGCTTTATCAGATAAATTGTCTATGAGTTTTTATGTTTTTATTTTAAAATTACATTGTTTAATCCTCATTTATATCTATTTAAATTTTTACTAATTTTTGAGAATTATATATATTTAGATCTATACACCGTGTCCCATTTGAAATTTCGCACTAGATTACAGCGAATTCTCGTTATAAGAGAATTTCAACTCGTTAGTGTTTAAATTTTTTCTTCTCTCCTCCCTCCCGGTTTTCAACCACGGGGCCCTCGAAGATTTGAAAATCCCGGGCCCCAAAAATCTTAATCTAGGCCTCCTTAACCAGTGGGCTAAATGGGCTATAGCCGAGGGACGACGGTGATCTAAAAATCAAGTATGTTGAAATGCTTTTTTTCAATTTTTTATGAAAGGAGAGACACGACAACCGTTAAGTCTAAGAAACTGTAGTCTGTACGGTGTATAGAGTTGGTACGTGAAAGGTTAGGGCGTCAAATCTTTTTAGCCCAGGGCGCTCAATTTTGTTAAGGCGGCCCTGGGTTCAGTAAGTCTGAATTTTGGTCATTGTAATTTCCAGTGCCGCTCTCAGAGTTTGCGGGGCCCGGGGCAACGTCGATATTATTGAAAACATATAATTGAAAACAGATAAACTTACGTCTCTACTTCATGCGACACTTATGCTTGCCGAAAATATATTTTAGAAAAATTGATACCTTGACAATTATACTTAATTCAATTAATTTTTATAAAAATTGCCCGGTGCTAAGGGCAGCTCTGGTAATTTGTATCGCCTGAGGGATGTTTTATTATATTTTATTTTGACATTCTGCGGGTCCGAAGACCTAAGCACGGTGATTATTTATTTTAAAACGGTTATCCATTACACATTATTACTACATTGTGTCGGTAAGATAGAGAATTACATTAAAATGGTAACAAAATTATTTTCTGAATCGCCGAAAATCCTTCTCGCTAACATTATTTCTCTGCAAAACGAAACTATTCGCAAAATTTTAGCCGAATCGGAGCGTGGACATTTTCAGAAGTTTCGCCGAGAAGGCGACTCTCTCTTTCTCTCTCTGTACCAGTTACCTCTTCCCATCATGGCCTCCTGCTACCAGGACTCCCAGGAGCTCAAAACTATCAGGCGCGAATAACAAAAGTAGCTCCAATCCTGCTGCTTCCAACTTCCACCTCCACCCTAGGTTCCCATTAACTCGGGAGAATTTCCTGATCTAAACCTACTTGGGGACTTTAGTTCCTACGCTCCACGGTTCCATGGATCTGACGTTTCCTGCTTCACGCACTGAATAACAATAGGAGGATGTCAGCAATAAGATCAATCGCGACAAGTTTCTGAACCGTTCGATATCTCATGTGACAGAAAATGCCCCCAAAATCCAGAACGGTAGGTACATCACTGTTTCATTATTCGATTTCGTCTCTTGTTAAACCTAACCTACGCTCCAGCATAATTAAACGCAAGGAGCATCTTCACCCGCGAACGAATAACGTTGCTTCCAGAATGCCAAGAAGCCAGGAGCGAGTAAAAAGAATGCAGCACCACCCAAGGTGGTGAATCTCGCGGGGGGTAGCGCCGAAACATCCAGTGGCTTGAGCCAAGAGGCCGAAGACCAGTTCGAGTTGGAGTTATGCTGGTGCATACAACAACTAGGGAAGTGCCTGGCCAGCGGCAAGCTCGCAGAGAAGCAGGCGCACGATCTGACCAAGAATATAAATATTTTGAAGAGCAACACTGCGCCAATGATCAAGAAGAGGCAAGTGATGCGCAACACTTTGGGGAATTACAGAGAAAAGATGGCATTGGATGAGCAGAAGTTCAGCAGAGCAAGTTGCTCGATGAAGTTCGTCTCGATGCCTACGCTAAATAAGAAATGCGTGTTCGTGAAGAAGGCTGAGTGCAAGCCGACGAAAGAGGATCTGAACAGTGACAAAGACACGGCAGCTTTGAATTCCAACGAAAAACCTGCAGATTTCAACACTGTACAGAATGTTTTTAAATTTAACTTTCAAATAGCAGAATAAAAGTCTTTTTTGCAATTCGGGTATATGGCTGACTGTTTCTCTCCTTATCGCTGACCTTTTACTTTTCAATTCACAAAATGTAATTTCAACTGCGAGCATTGGACCTTGATAAATTAATTTTGTTTATAGGGCGGCTTGTATTGAGTAATTAAATATAGATTTCTGATTCTCAAGAAGTACAGAAATTGAGATATGTAGACATACTAGCTTTACTACTCGGCTTTGCCCGAAATTTAAATTCTGATTTTATAAAAAAAAATTTTTTAATAGTTTCTTTTTTGCGAAAATAGTCACATTCATGTGGATTAGCTAGGCATAGTGAGCTGAGATATATTTCGTGACACCAAAGTTTACCATTCAAAAGTTTTTAGGCGGCAGACAAACACACACTTTCTGCTTTTTATATTAAGATTCCTGGGAAAATGTTTAAGTATTTAGATAATTACTGTTTTTAATACTGTACCACTTGTGCGAGAGTACAACGAAAAGCAACGAGGTCCTGTGGCGCAACGGATAACGCGTCTGACTACGGATCAGAAGATTCCAGGTTCGAATCCTGGCAGGATCGTTTGAATTTTTTTTCAGTTACTAACTTTTTAATCCACGGCAAATACAATATCAAGTATTAAAAATATGAATCTGTAAAATATTAAACACGAAGTGTGTACAAAAATCGACTTAATTTCTCGCGACTTGGATTTGCCAAAATATCTGACTATAAATCGTAACGGCAACAATTCTGAGCCGCGCGGATGTGGAGTGTCAAGGGCCATTAAAAATCCATTATGTAAATAAATATTATGTTATGATATATTTAACAACCAGTAGTAACAAAGGTATCGTCTCTCTTACGTACTTATAGCAACAGAACAGCACTCTTTTATCGTATGGTACAAGCTTGAATGCATATATAACTATATATAATATATGCATATAGGACGCCTCAAAAGTCTGTCGCACAATATCGTCGGAAAGAAATATCTATTAAAATAAAAACAATGCCTAAAAAATACCAGTCCATCAATGAATGCTCTTTCCATTGTGGCCCTTTATTTTCTCTTCTCCATACTTTTCTTCGACAAACCAAACTACAAATGAAACAAACTGTACCGTCATTCGAACCCAAAGGAGAAATACTAATTGATTTTGAAACATTTAGGTAATGCGCGACAATCGCGATGATATGGTTCGATAAAAATTCGACACCCCGAAATTAGTGTATCAGACTCTTGCAACGCCCTGTACAAATATATACGTATTCTCCGAGGACCTCATTCCACTTATCTCCCTCCTTCCTTCCTTCTTAATAACGTAACAGTGATATATGTATCTATAGAAAAAGAAAAAAAGAAAAAAATTGATCAATTCAACTTACAAAGACTCGATAATGACTTTTTTTTCCGTTTTCTTTCGCGACCCTAAATAGAAATATCCTCTTATTAAAGAAATATGATTCTTCTAATATAGTCTTATATTAAATATATAATTCTTTATATCTGCTCTTTAGTTCTCATTAAATATCCTCTTTTTCATTTACTTCTCATCCGTTCATTCTCCCTTCCACATACACGACAAACTGGTTACGCCCGAAAAATCACGATCCAGCAACGAGTGTCACGCTCCCGCGCGGGCAAGCGCGCAAGCTTCCACGCGTCCCTATCTTCTCTATCGTCTTTTTGGTCTTTGCAGAGCAATTTCTGTATCATTCTCCCCGTCTCCGTAATCCTCTTCTGCTTCGGTCGTCTTTGGTAGAAGCACGCGTTCGCCGCCGAACGCACAGTTCCTCGTAATCGATCGTGGAGAAAAGCTCTCTTGGATTGCCGGCCTCTCCGTTCCCTGAGTCGGTCTACAACCATTTCAGTCTTTGCCGTCCCCTTCAAAGTGGCGCTTTCCCCGTCGCGGCATTCTATGCGCGCCGTCTCCTCCCGACCCTAAACACTAACTCAACGCACGACGACTCTCAGACATGCTCGAGGTGTCCCGGGATCATCGCCCAGTTACAAAAGTCGCCGAAAAAGTAAACGAAAGCGCGACGAATCGATCTCCCTCGAGGAAGGAGCGATTGAACGCGGCCCCTCCACATTTTCGGGGGGGCCATTTTCGCGAGAACTTGTCGCTCCATCAATCTCATCAACACGATTCTCTCGAGCCGAGCACGTTCTCGAGTCGGCGTGCGAGCAATCGTTCCAACAAAGACGCTGAGAACTGCCCAACCGCCCGTCGACTAGGCAACTTTCTCCCGAGTATAGAGTTATCTAATTAAGAATAGCGGCGCTTGCGCGACTGCAAATGAGAGAACGGCAACAGCGTCACACGCATACTTATTACTACTACACTGCGTTTCACGTTAGAGCGTACTAGTTTCCCGCAGGAATACACTGTTGATTGATAGTAAACCGGCAGGGAAAGGGCCCGGATTAAGGGGGGGGGGGGGGGGGGGTGCGTCCCTGGGCCCCACTTTCGGGAGAGCCCCGTTCTAAGTGATTAACTCACTACCCCTCGCCTCCCGCTGTTCAACCACGAGGGGTCTCGAAGGTTCGATAGCCCCGGGGCCCAAAAAGCAACCACGGGGGGGCCTCAAAGGTTTGATAGCTCCGAGCCCCAAAAATCTTAATCCGAGCCTGCGTGGGAGTTGCGCAGATCGCCCACAAATCGGTAGGGGCGTTGGTACACTCTTATATGGAACGCAGTGTACTTTAAACTCATTTGTCGATACTTGTCGATACTTGATATTTGTCGTATAGGTTCGTGATAGATGATTTATACTTTCAGCAACAGCCCACAGATGGCGGATGTATCGACAATTAATTGTAACAGCAAGATGCGTGTGGCGCTGTTCCCATTTTCATTTTTACTCGCGCGGCGCTGCCGGTCTTAAATTGGGTAACCCTGTATAGACAACTCAGCCAGCTTCGACTCCCCGGCTGGGGCGCGTGACCGACATCGAAACCGTTTACGTAAAAAAATTCCACCACGAAATATCAAACGGGCTTTCACAGGACAGCGGTTTTAGACTAGACTTCCTCGTACTTCTCAGCGGGGGAGTCGAAGCGTTGCCTTAAAAATCCTACGAAAATAATTCTGGCCACCATGTTTCCCACCCTCCAAGCATTCAAGTCTCTCGTTAACAAGTGCAGCTCTCTCTCTCTCTCTCACTCTCTCTCTTTCTTTACACGATTCGATGCTTTCGTCGCGAAATCGTTCTATATACAGACACACACACATATATATATATATATACCTTTTCGTTCGAAAGTAGTACGTAAACGAAGGAATCGCGAGAAACGTCATTTAATACTCGATGACCATTTTCGACCCTAACACCCTATATAATGTACAAGTGTGAGTGTCCTGCGTATGTCATTCCGTGTGTCCGCCGTGTATAGTTACACACATATACGCGCGCGTGTACGTGTGTGTATATATATATATTCGTAATATATATATATATTTTTATAAAGATTCAGGACTAAAAATCAATGTATAAGAATAGCGTTCGATATATAATATGCTCGTGAACAGAACCGTCTCGAAATAGTCCGCGAAATCGTTCGACGCGCTTTGCCAGTCGCGATCCTGGGCGACGCTTTTAGCGCGCGCGCGCGCGCGCGTCTTTCTCCTCGAGAGAATGAGGTACAGTTCTCGATTCTCGAAACGTATCGTCCTACCGCACGAGAACCGTCGTCCTTCAGGCTCGTCGGGCCTGGGCGAGCTTTCTGAGGCACATTTTTCTATGTAAGTCGCGGAGTCCCGCATAGTCCACCCGGGGAACTCTCCGCCGGGCCTCCTCTTTATCCCGGAACAGATAAGGGGAAGAAGGCGATATCTTTCTTTCAAGGGGGGGGGGGGGGGCACGGGTGCGCTTCGGACTCACCCGGCCACCCGGGGCGAGGGAGGGGAAACTTCGTCGAAGTCGGTTCGTTGAAGCACTTCAACGTTTACGGTTGATCACAGACAACGTGAAAAGAAGAAATCAAAGACAGGGAGGAGCTCCGTGACGCGTTCAAGGTGGCGGGGGGAGCTGAATTGGATTGTCTTGGGTCAGAGTTCCCCCCGCCGCGCGACAAGAGCGTTGAAATTAATTGTGGGAATAGTATATACATATGCCTAATAATTCGACGCGCTGGAGCTGGGTGGACGCAGTATTTGGGGTAGAGAATTAAGGGTTTAGATTGAGTTTGCATCGGAACTGGGGTAACTTGGGAGTAAATTATAGAGTGGATTTGTATCTTCTCTTGAAATTATCAGTATTCAGGGTGATACGGGGTTATTTTCTATTCGGGATACTAGTTTCCCCAGCTCCGTTCGTTAGTACGTAACCCTAAGAATGGCATAAAATTAAACGTATCTACAATAATTTAAAGATTGCAATTAAGGAACAGTGTCGTCCCAGAGATCCCGCTACATATCGAGCACGTGTCCGTCGAAGTATCAGATTGCATTCAGAAGTTTGCTGAATTCTATGCCCATTTCATACTAGACGCTCGAAGCAAACAGAGGATCGCATTGCCGGGACATGAACCAAACGTCAATAAGGAATACTGCAGCTTAAATGGACTGCTAATAAATTTGCATGAATGTGTCATTGATTTAAACAGCTCGCGCTCCAAGTACCTTGGACAATTGAAAGACAGTAACTTGCGTCAGGGTGTGCTTGATCTAGAAAAGTAGACTGCGGCAGAAAATAAAAACGTAAAGGATTAAGAGAAGCAAGACTCTGTAACCCCTCCCATCTATTTTATTCCAAAGAAAACTAATGCCAAACCGCAGAGAACTTTCCAAAACTACGCAAACTTTTAGCATTTCCGTTCAAGATTTTTAAATTATCATCATTTATCTTTCCAAGAGGGTCATCTTTTATCCCCCATGGAATTTAAAAAAAAAAATAGATGTACATTAACAATTCTAACGTAGAATCTCCATCAGCCAGCGCTGGCAACAAGACTACTCTTTTAAAAAGAGTAGAATATCTCTGCAACAGATCCCCGAATCGTTTTGAGCGCCGTGCGAACGCGCGGGTCGCGATTGCTTTTGGCGAAATCAGCAGCCTGTGGTCGGCCAGCCGAATGTGTGATGTTCCCCGCTTAGTATGTATACGATACAAGGAAAACGGAAGCGCGTCGCGGTCACGAAACGCCGACGAACGCGCACGAAATTCGAGAAAGTCGGGAAAGGGTCCCTGGCCGGGCGCGGTTCCGGAAATAGGAATGACGCAATGTCGCCCGCGCGTGCGCGAACTTCGAAGGCAGCAACGTCACAGCATCACGTGGAAATGCATTTAGGAGACACAAGGATGAGGCGCGAGAGTGCCGAGCGTATCTCTAGCAGCACTCGGGCAGGAAGTGGGAAGCAGGGCCCGGTCTACTCCACTATGATCGTAGCGAGTCGTTTGGGCCGTTTCCCCGCCTTCTGTTTCCGGTGCACGTCCCTCGAGTCCGTGTGAGACGACTCGGACGTCTCCGTCGTCGGGCTTTCCGCGCCGTTAACAGTCTGCTCCTCCAGCTTCCGTTTCCTGGCCCTCGTCACGGGCCCGGTTCTGCTCTTGCACACGGTCTCGGCGTCCACGTTCCTTCTGTGCCGTTTGGAGGACTTGAGCTCCTCCTCGTCGCCGTCCCGTTTCCGCCGCTTCTTGGGCGCGTCCTGCTGCATAATCCTCGGCGAGTTCGAGTCGGACGAGGAGGACAGGGAGCTGAGGTACTCGTTGACCTTGTCCTCGCCGAAGTCGAACGCGCTGGGCTGCGCCGGCGAGGCGGAGGTGGCCAGGTTCGTGGCCGCGCTTGGCGGCCGCAGAAGCTGAACGGAGGGGCTGGAGGAGGTGGTGGAGGCGGAGGAAGAGACGGAGCTAGAGGTGGAGCGTTTGTGCAGCTTCCGTCTCTGCGCGAGCCTAGCGCCGTCCACCTCGCGCAGTCGGAAGCCCTCTGGCTTCTCCAGGGTGCACGCGCTCGAGTGGAGGTCGAGGGTGATCACGTCGACGGAGGTGCTGGACTCAGCTAGCCATGGGTGACCGGCCAGACCGCTGGCCGTCAGCCTTTTGCTGGGGTCCACGGTCAGCAGGCCCTTGGCCACCTGTTTGCCGAGGCTCGACACGTGGCTCCAGGCCTCGCCGTCGAAATCGATCTCCCCGGCTCTGATCCTGGTGGCCAGGTCTGGGGAGCCGGTCCTGAACGGCGGCTTGCCCGACAGCATGGAGTAGAGGATCGCGCCAAGGCTCCAGAGGTCGCAGCTCTGGTCGTAACCCTGTCTAGCCACCACTTCAGGCGCGGCGTAAGGAAGGGTGAAGCAGGGGGTGTGCAGGGGCTCGCAGCCGCGCTTCACCCTGGCGAAACCGAAGTCCACGATCTTCACCGGCGAGTCCTCGCCGCAGTGACCGAATACGATGTTCTCGGGCTTCAAGTCTCTGTGCACCACGCCCCTGGAGTGCATGAAGCGCACGGCGGAGGCCAGCTGGCGCATTATCCTGCTCGCCTGCTGTTCGCCGAAGGGCCTCGGCCTCCGCAGCAACTCCCCGCCCGACAGCAACTCCATCACCAGGTACGTGTGCGCCCTGTCCTGGTGCACCTCCACCAGCTTCACCACGTTCTGGTGGCCCTGGCAGGTCCTCAGCAAGCTGGCCTCCCTACCGCAGTCGATCCTGCGACTGACGATCTTCACCGCGTACTCCTGCAGCGTCTTTCTGTGCCTGCACTTCCGACAGACGGAGAAGCTGCCGTCGCCGAGCGCCTCCTCGCGCGGGTCCAGCTCGTAGGTCTGGAAGAAGGTGGACTCCTCGAATCTGGCCGCCAACACGTCCGAGGCGGACGGTCGCTGGGACTCGGTGCTGGCCTTGGTCGCCTCCTTGAAGATGTCCTTGCTGACCACGTTGTCGCCGAACAGCACAGAGGGCGCCACGTACGAGTAGCCCCGGAAGATCTTGTCGTAATTAGGGGGCACCACGGCCGGGCTGTCGGCGGCTATCATTTTCGTGAACTCGTCGGAGAAGTTGCTGGTGTCCAGCTCGTGGGTGATGCGCGGCACAAACGGTGGTGGTATCTGCCGCTTCTCCAGCGCGTCCCAGCTGAACGAAGGCGACGCTTTCCTGAAGAATGGGTGCTCCTTCAGCTCCCTGGCGTCCTCTGGCCCGCCGCCCAGCCTCTGTCGCGGGTCCTTCACCAGCAGACGCAGGATGAAGTCGCGCACCGTCGGGCTTAGGTGGCTGGGAATCGGCGGGTCCGTCTTCAGGATCCGTCGCGAGATGTCCTGCTGCGTGTTCTTCTCGCCCTCCACCGTAAAAGGAGACGCGCCCGTCAGCAGCTCGTACGTAAGAACGCCCACGCTCCACCAGTCCACCGCCTGAAAAACCGACATGGTTCAGCGGAATGCTTCACAGCTACATCTTTGCGTTCTTCAACTTCGGAGGCTTACAATTGGCAAATGGCGATTCTAATCAAACTCGGCACAGAGGTAGAGGATTGAAAAATATTTCACGCGCATTCTTTTACATTGGCTGATATTAATATTCAGGGGCTGAAATCAGCCCCTAAAATTTGGGGTTGAAAAACATATTTTGCGAAATATCTCCGGAACTACTGAAGATAGAAAGAAGTGCGAAATATAAAAAATGCTCATATTTGTATGAGCAACAACGTGGCCTAAACAAAAATTGCGCCACATCGTAGGTGGCGCCACTATCGCAGAAAATCGCTTCTTCGTCGATACCTACTTCTTCTAAATCATGTTACTATTACTAATTACATATTTCAATGAGAAATGAAATATGTTTCTCGTCCGCAACTTCTGAGGGTTCATTTCACCCCCTAAATATTTTTAAATATTCTAGCTTTGTACCGAATTTCATTCAAATCGACGATTATCAGGTGATGTTCCTTGTCAGATTTCCGGTGCAATTTAATTCTCAACACTTGGGGATTCGAAATACAATGTTGTAGGATCTAGAAATTACAGATTCCACGTTTAAGACATTCTAAACAAAGAACACAGTGTATGTAGAAGTGTACCCTGTTGATTAACAAACGAAGCTAAATCCACAGCCGCGCACGCCACGTTTTCGACGTATTAGAATGCTTTGCCGTAGCTTCGACGCGGTTTTACGTTTCCGAAAGCTAGGGATTATCGGCGGAAATGGGGGAACGATAAACAGTGTATTTGACAGTGACAAGAGCGGCGCGCGATAACGAAGTTCCAAGAACGCGAAGGGAACAAATCGTGACGTAAATTCATCCTGACTCACAATATCGTGGCCCGCTGAGCCCCCTCGTACCACTTCCGGTGCCATGTACTCGATAGTTCCGCAAAAGGAGTAAGCACGAGCGTTGCTGTCCCTTTCGTGCGGCAGGAACTCTTTGCTCAGCCCGAAATCTGTTAACACGATATGCCCCTCCCTGTCCAGCAGAATGTTCTCCAACTTAATGTCCCTGTAAATTATTCCCAGCTGCAACAGAAAGTTTTCTGTGTGTTATTAATGGCGCGGTGATCCTCCGGTTGAAAAGAGAATGGAGCAGAGATAACACGGGAAACAAAATGCACACAGAGGAATACGAGCGCGGGACCATCGATCTGATCTCTAATTTTGCCGAGTAATGGAAATTTGATAAATGCAGCTGGAGAGAGAGATATAGATCATCGCCAGGCTAGAGATCGTGAAAGTTTAATTAGGTGTGAGTTAAACCAAGTCTAAGGTCAGAATGACAATCCTCTTCTCTTTAAATAAAATATATAAAACACTATTTTAAGAATCTTACACACGGTAGCATTGACTTTCTATAAGATAAATGGTCCCCATCTCGGAATCGTTAGTGCCCTTCAATCTGCACCGCTCGAATTTAATTGGGCGATTATCAGTGGCGGATTTAAGGAAAAAGGCCCAGGTGGCAAACATTCTGAGGGGCCCGTTTTTTCGGGAATACGAAGAGCTAGTTTACTAAAAGTGGTCAGTGTAATAATATTGAATAATAATGTGGTGTTTAGATAAAATCATAATGTTCTTTCTTTTTTAAGATAGGGCCCTGGGGGACCTTCTGGACAAGGGCCCATTTTATCGGAGAAATGAAGATGTAATTTATTAAAAAACGGGTTAAAAGTACAGAAAAGAGATGATGTTTGGATATAATCATAATTTTCTTTTTTGAAGATGGGGCCTTGAGGGGCCTTTTGAGCAAAGGCCCATTTTATAGGGCAAATAAAGAGGTTTATTAAAAAAAAACCCGAGCTAATAGTACAGAAAAAGTGTTTGGATAAAATCATAATTTTCCTTTTTTGAAGATAGGGCCCTAGGGGGCCTTCTGAGCAGGGGCCGATTTTTCGGGAAAATGAAGAGGTAGTTTACTAAAATCGGGCTAAGTGTAATAGTAAAGAAAAAGTGTATAGTGTTTGGATAAAAGCATAATTTACTTTTTTTGGAGATAAGGCCCTGAGGGCATTCTGAGCAGGGGCCCATTTTTCGGGAACATGAAGAGGTAGTTTTCTAAAAACGGTCTCAGTGTAATAGTACAGGAAAAGTATATAGTGTTTGGATAATATCATAATTTTCTTTTTTTTTTTTAAGATAGGGCCTTAGTGGGCCTTCTGAGCAGGGGCCCATTTTATCGGACAAATGAAGAGGCACTTTACTAAAAACAAAAACGAGCTAATAGTACAGAAAACAGATCCTGTGTGCATAAAATCAAAATTTTCTTTTTTTGAAGTTTGGGCCTTCTGGGTAGACCCAGTCAGCAACTGCTCATCGTCCGCTCGTTAAATTCGCCACTGGAAATCGCATTTCCATGCGATTTCGGAAAAGGAATCATATGTTACAGGCAAAGATAAATTAGAGTTTGTTGCTTGTTTCCGCGATGTTGCTTATACCGAACACCTTCGATAAACAAAAACTTAAGTCCCAGTATACGTTACCGAGCTGTGACGTCTCCTGTAATTACATTTCCCTAATTATTTCGAGCAGTGCAGGCCGCTAATGAACGGAAACAGAATATACTGGGCCGCGATACTGTGCCCATAACGACGGAAAGTTTTTTCGAAAGCAAAATAAGATTTACTTTGTGCAGATGCTCTAGCGCCAGAATAACTTCTCCGATATAAATTCGCACTTCGTCCTCGGTGAAGTGTTCTCGTTGATACAGATGGGTAAACAACTCCCCGCCGCTGACATAATCTGGAAACGCAAAGTTCTCGTTTTTTAACCTTTTCAGGGGGGGGCCAACCCGGCGGCGTGTGCTTCGAAACGCGGCTGGGCAGCCCCTGGCCCTATGCAACCCTTACTTCCGCGCGGCCAAAGAGTTCCTCGAACTTTCCACACAACATTTCTCCCCATTCCCCCCTTTTCCTAGACTTTTTCATTCATCGATTGATCATCAGACACGAAACGTCAACTCGAATTCCTCGTGGCTACGCATACAGGGTGATTCAACTAAGTGGGCCACCTAAATTACTGGTAAACTCTTTGTTATATGAAAAAATGGTTCGGACAAAAGTTGTACGGCATTAAAGGAAGCACGCAGTGTGCTAATTATTTTTTTTTTAAATTTTGCTTTTTTATCCAAATTTGAAGGCCACCTTGACTTTTTTCATTGCAACAGGTGAAATTTGACATCGGAATTGAAAACTGAGTAAAAATCTATTAGAGTGTGTGGGTCCAAAAACTGATAATTACTGAGATATTATTTAAAAGATTTTTACTCCAAGGAATGCTCAAAATAAATGCTGTCCATTGCGATTAATACAACTGCGTAGTCGATTAATGCGAGTGGATGATTAATTATTATATCGTGTGCCCTCCTTGATACCACAACATTTTTGTTTGAACCATTTTTCCATGTAACAAAGAGGTTACGAATAATTTAACTGACCTAGTTAGGTGAATCGCCCTGTATATCATAGCCTCCAGTCGAGTTTTGTCGCTTCACCGTTCATATTTGTCTCTGATCTATTCGATATTTATGAGGTTCTGCGGACACTAGCTTTCACCGCCGAGAAATTTTACAAGAGGACTATAAGGAATAGTGGAATTTCAGATTTTGAAGCTAATAAAGCTTGGAGGCTTCTGAATCGTTGGAGGAACTACCAAGGGGCGGTTCTTAACAGGCCCAGTGCCACGTGGGTAAAAACTACAGCTACAAGAAATTTTATTATCATTTTAATCTTCCTGTAACCGAGCAGCTTTTTATTACAAGCCACCTTTTATTTAGCTCCACTGGTGAGTTCGTCAGAATAAAATCTTGTAAGCTAATTTTGACCCACTTTCAAATATCCAATCTACTTGAAACTTTGCACACATAAGCAATAATTGTTTACATTTTTAGTACATTTTAATAAAAGCTTGTTTTTAGACAGTTTTGTACTGTAAATTTTAATCTTTGTGGCGCTGGACGTGTTGAGACAGTGGCTTTATTTATTTTAACCTAAATTATTTATGTTTACCTAAAATCAAATGGAGCTTCGCGTCCGTCTGAAAGGCGTAATGCAGCGTAACTAAAAAAGGACTGTCCCGCACGGCCTCCAGCACTTGTCTCTCCGTCTTCGTGTGCTCGGTCGTCTTCTTCTTCTGCACGATGGATGCCTTCTTCAGGACCTTCATGGCGTAAAGGCGGCCAGCGTCTGTGCCCGTCCTCTTCCGCACCAGGAACACCTTTCCGTAAGCTGCACAAAAGTATCCCCGTCTGTGTGACCTGGGTATCGTTTCGCGGGCTCTCGATTCTCGAATAAAAAATGCTCGAGCCTCCATCGAGCGAGGAGCAGTATAGGGAACAAGCGAGGGAACCAGGGAGGGCCGCGACAGGGGTTTAAATATTTATCGCAATTAACCCTTCGCGCGCGACGAAATTACACGTATTTTCAGTCAGCGCGCACGGCCCGTGCGGCTGACGCCGATGGGCGTTCGCCGGGTACAGTGGACTAATGGGACTGGATGATTCCCGCACGTGACTTATGGCAAACGGTAAAAAGGGGATCGTTTTTTTATACAGAGTGTTGGAGGACGTAGAAATGAGGCTCGAGGTATCGATCTTCGTGGAAGTATGGATCCAATGACTTTTACTCGGGACCTGTGTCACTTACCTCCGGTTCCAAGGACCTTCAGCAAGTCGAAGTGCGTCATGTCTACCCTCTGGCCACCGCTGTCTGCCAGGTTTACTGCAACGAGCAACATTGTTCCGTTTTATTTTATTTGCGAATGAAATTTATCAAGAATTGCGTGTGTAAATGAAGGGGGCGCGAAGCGGGAATTTAATTGGGTATAATATCGCATTTTTTAACTCTTCGTAGACACACCTTTTTATAATCACAATTTCGTATTTTTGAATCTTTCAACTTTTTAGTGGTAATTTTAAATTTTGAATACTCTAATAGTCTTTTTCTAGAAATGTAAATTTTGTATGTTGAAAGTTGTATTTAAAAAAATAGTTATGGATGAAGCAATTTTTTTTTTTTATTAAAATTCACGAAATTGTTATGTTTCATTATTAAGGTTTAAAAATTTAAAGCAATATTGGCAAATACATATTCTGGAGTGTGATACTCGTCGTGTGATCACGAAAGGTTAAACTATAAGAAATTAATAATTCTGTTTACCATCCTTGGGATCTCGATTTTATTGCGAATCAAAAGAAAGCGTAGAAAAAGTTCTATGCACTTCTAAATTTCCTTTCAACCACCCACTGTACGTGAATATTCCTGAAATCGTTCCGAACAGTGTACAGAACGATAAGATAATGATTCTTTAATTGTTACGAGGATCTCTCGTCGTATATAGACGGACAATGACTTTCATCGGGGCACGGGTTATCGAAATACTGTTAACCGAACTTTCTATTCGAATGCCACCAGCCGGACTTTCGATCCACTGAACTTTCGTTCATCGTACTTTCGAACGTCAGATGAATTACCTTAGTCGATTAAATATAGGAAATTTCCGCATGGCGGGCCGAAAAAAATCGAGGGATCGTCACGATCGCTTCGCTGTAGAAAATGTAACTAGGCAGGGGTGGGGTTGAAGCTGGTTTTTAAATTCTCGGAAACTCGAATCCGAGACCCTCGAAACTTTCGAAACTTGAAGTGTAGATTCTGTTTTTTTTTTTTTAAGTGGAATATCTGGTTTGAAGAATTCACGTCAACAAAATTTTTGCATAAATCTTTATTGGTCAGAGTTCCTTTAGTTGAAGGAAGATATTGTAACAATGTAGAAATTCTCGAGGCTGCGATCGATTCTTTATTCATTGATTTTATACTTTTTCTTATCTGGCTTTCGAAAGTTTCGAATCCCGAGAAAAGTGCAATGTCACCTGTTCCTAAATATAACGATACTTGGTCATCGTAAGCACGACGATATCGCTGTAACCGGGAACTATTTTTAAATTTCTATTTCTCCATAGAGAAGCCCTTCGTCAACCCTTTGAATTCAGAAAGTTTCTGCCATAAAATTACAGGACTTCGAATTTCAATTGCATGGCATTTCAACAATTTTGATGCGACAAATTTCCGAAAGATGATTTCCAGATATTTTAGCTAAGATTAGGTGAGGATTGTGCCAATCTTATTTTTAGAGCTAAAAACATGGCAAAACTTGGGATTTTTTCCTATATTTTTTTTTTAAAAAGTAATACAAAAAAAGTACCGCAACTTCTTCAACGATGAATAAAAACATAGCCCAAAATTCAATAAAATCGAAACGCTAATTTCCTTTAAAAGAATTTCCCAAATTTTTCTATGTTTTTAGACCAAAAAAATAGAATTCCCCTTAAATACTTTGCTACTAATAAATTATATTAGTACTTGAACTTGAGGAACGATCGTTAAATCTGAGGTTCATGGAAACGACTTTCAAGGGGCCATTCTCGTTAAAATTTTCCCCTCTTGCATAATATATCTACAGTATATTATCTGAAGAATACTCGGTAAAAGTTATAAGACGAAATTCGTAACGGTGTAGATTCTACAAGGATAAAAAACAAAACATTAAACGCGTTTATCTCGAAACATGATTTTTTCTAGCCCGCGTAGCAAAAAAAAATTATGAACCGATTCCAGAAATCTTGGTGGCATTTTCTTCGTAACTGACTTCCCTATCGCTTCACCTTCGATCATAAAAATTTAGAGCTCATAGTTTTTCGTTATTTCGTAGTAACTTCTCCTTTTTATCATGTTTGTGTTGAAATCCGCGCCGGACATCGCAATTTGCTTTTATTGCCTTTTCAGAGGCTGATTCGATAGCGATTAGTATAACGCACAAGAATATCTTTGCTTCTTTTATTCGACAAAATCTTACGTCTAGTTATATGTCCACCATCGACGCCTCTTTTCGTTGCAGCAGTGCACTGAGCGCCACGTAGAAATCGAACCACTCCAGGAAATTGAGAAAGATAAAAAAATTCATATCCTTGAATAACGAATAAATAAAGGCCACAAAGTTTTTTTACTATAAATTGTATACTTCTTTCAAAAAGAATCCTTAAGTTCACCTCTTTTTATTTAGGAACTTGATGAGAACGGCCCGTTTTAAGTAGCCCAGTGCTCGTAATCGGGGAACATTCCCGTTCCGTGGCCAGGCATAAATAAGAGAGCCCCCTGTTTTATTGGAAAGGTGGATCTTTGATTAACTCTCGGGACTAAGTTTCGGGTGTAATTCCCGTGTTCCTTCGCGTAAATCAATAGACCGACTCGGTGACGTTACGAAACGGCCGGGGCACCGAGTTTGGGAACACGATTTCGTCGGGACCCGCGATTTATCGGCACTGGCACAGTTTTTTTTTTGTTTCGGAATCTTGTGAAATTATCGTTGGCCAAGGCTATTTCGTAATCGCTTTGTTAACCATATTGTGCTAGATAAGGCACGACCGTTTCCAAATGGGATTCCATCTGAATCAACATCCCGTGTTATTTTTAAACCGAAAACGTATTTTTATCGGACATCTAGCGCGCCGCGGATCGCAGATTTGTTCGCCGGTTCTGCGGCGCAACGGCCGCGTTATCTCCCCTTTCCCCGAAAACTGCTATTATTAACGAGGATCGATCGACCGGTATCCATCCGCGGGTACCGTATCGCATCGGACAGTTTAACATCGCGGCTCTGGTGTCGCTCGGCAACACTAAGGACAAAGTCGACCAAGGTGCCTGCGAGGCGTCCTCCAGATCGCTATCCCCGGTACCGAATATCGAAGCAGCTTATTTGTAATCGACCTTCGGGACCAAATAAACGGAAGAGCGGAAAAAGAACACGGGGCGCGGAGAGAGCGAATCGATTCACAGATTCTTGGAATGCTAAACCGTTTCGTTACGATCGAAATGCAAGTCTGATCGGTGCGGGTACAGTGCCTAGAAAAGGGCAAAGGTACCATTTGCCGAGGTAACAAAATTTAGTCGCATTTTGTTTGACTGTTTCTCTTGAGTTCTTATGACAGAATAAAGCATTAAGTGTTTTGTTTTGAAGAATTATGTATTTTGTACTTGAAAGAAAAAATGGTTTAGCTTCAAAACCTAACGTAACATAAAAAAATGTTAAAAAATCAGATGAATTTTATTACTGCGAGTGAAAGAGAACCGTGTACCCAATATTTCATTACAATTTTTCAGAAATTTTTTATGGGAAATTAAAGTAACATTTAATATTTTTTCTAAAATCTTAATCGTCCTTTTAACTCTATTTGCAAATATTTGTGCCGCGGTAATAGGCTTCTTCTTTGTTTAAATGTGTAATAAATATGTTTATTACGGAAGCAAGAAAAGTCTCTTTTTATATTTTTTTTTTTGCGACAAAGAAGGGATTTAAATAATAGAAAAGCTTTTGCCTATTCGATCTAAAGCAATATGATGAATGTAGAATCATGTAAATAACAGTCCTTTAATAATCGGCACAGGAGAGAAAATGGTCTGCTTTGTACGTTTTTTGAAGATCGTTTTTTTAAATCCTAAGATTATGAAAATATGAGAATGATTGGGAAATGTTTTTCTTTCTTCGACTAGAATATATTCTTATTGAATTCTAGACATTTTTGGGGGAGACAAAATATATTTTTACGCGTTTTAATCTTAGTGAGGAAAAAGGTACACCCGCAGTAATAGATACATTTACCCTAGCGTCCCAAAGTTTACAGCTCTGAGGTTTTAGAACAAGAGGTTCGGCATTTTTTGTTCCAGGCCTCCTCTAAAACCTCAAAGTTGTAAACCTTGGGACTCTCGCAGCTTTTACTACCGTTATATCTCTGCTAAGTACAGTAGGTACCTGGAAGGGATACAACGAGCTCGTAAAAGCTGCGAGTCCCAAAGGTTTTAGAACAAGAAGTCTAGAAAAAATGTTGAACCTCTTATTTCGAAACCTCGAAGCTGTAAATTTTGGGACTCTCGCAGCTTCTACTATTCTGCTTGACACTATTTTTTGCCGAATATGCTATGATTATTTATACATTAATTCAAACATAAATGCCCAAGAAAAGGCATCTTTTTAAAAACAGTATAAATTAATATAACGAATGAGCTGATGCTGATTGGAAAAAATTGACCGAAATTTTTTTAAAATTTTTAAGTATATACATATTTGAAGGGTAAGGGGAAAACAGGGAATGTCACAAACAGCTTTATCGAGAAAATTAAATTTTAATACTTCAGTGAAGAAACAAGGTTCAATGAGTTTAATTTCCTTCTTAAATAATTTCTTGTTTAATGAAAAGTGACATTTTCTGTTTTAACCGGTATATCGAGGAGCACACAAACTTCTTTATTTTGTTCAGGTGGACTTCCTTTTTTATTTGCGTTTTATTCGAATGATTTGATTTTTGAATATTTTTTAGTTAGAACAATAAATTTAATTTTAATATTAATGTTTTATTCGTCTACAATTTTTACAGTTCGATATTCTGTTCGGTTGGTAATTTGATTATTTTTTTATTGTTATAATATTTTTCCTTTTTAAAATTTGAAACAGAAACTTAATTAGAGGTAGAATATTAATTTTAATATTGATGTTAATTTTTTTTTATGCATGTAATTTATAATAAATATTTTTTATATTGATAAATTTTGATAAAATTTTAGTTTTAAAAATATATATATATATGGATTATGTTTGGGATAATTATTTTATTAAAATAATATGATGTATTAGTTATATTTTATTTGTCTTTTGTTTCTACGTATTTTCAATTATCTTTTTAAAGTTTTCTTTAACGTTATCTTACGGAGGTATTGGTACTTTATAACCCTTTGTAATTGGACAGTTCTGTAGTCTCAGTTGCCACCAATAATATATGCTATAAATCGCAAACTCAGGAAAAGTGGATATTCCTTGTTTTTATTCTTCCCCTTAAATTATTATACTATCTAATATTTTAAGCTTAACACTATAGAAGTGTTCTCACAATTGTAATATATAAAAAGAATTTAAAAAACAGTGAATACAAGGTATTATTTCACGAGAAACGCCATGCGAGTGACTTACGTCACTACGAATCTCGGTCCCCGATCTACAGTGGCGGAAGGAAGAAAATTTACAACTTTTAAAATCGCATAACTTTTTTAGAATTGTCTCAAACGACATAAGTATTTTTTTTTCTTCTTAAAAAGCAAGTAGGATTAGTTTCCTAAGTGACGTGTTTCGTCGTTTTGAACAAAAATGCCGTTGGTCGGAATATAAAAAAAAAAAAAAAAAAAAATAGTAAATGTCGTTTCGTAAACATTTTTTAAACAAAGAAAAAACAAAAAAGTTTTTTTTCCAAAACGACGAAACACGTCACTTAGCAAACTAATCTCTCCATCTCCTCAAAAAAGATCTCGCGTACTTTGGGCAAATTTGAAAAAAGTTACGCGATTTTAAAAATTCTAAACTTTCATTTGTCCGCCACTGTATCTGCCACGCTAGAAAGATCTGTCGCTCGTCTCCCGGTGTGGCAGTATCGCGAACCGCCGCCCGGAATGCTGGTCACCCGAGGTATCGGGCGCGAAGGGTGTATCGCACCTGCGGCTAACACCAGCAGGTGCGCGTGCATGCATAAACGCGGGGCCGTTCGGCGCAGCTGTGCGTTTAAAACGCTCGGCGGAGGGACCAACGGGAGCGTAACCTCGATAAACTCTGGCTGGCGTCGCGTCCAACCCCTTGCTGACTGCAACCATTACAAGCCGTCTCAAAAGCGGCGTTCGGCGCTCCCAGATGGCGCTGGCGTCGCTGTCCATTTCTCCTCGCCGCTTGGCTGAACCTCATTGCCCGACGATCGGGGATCGAGTTAATGTCAGAGCCCGATTATTTCGCGAGAAAGGCGCGTCACCGTTGCTTTCACTTTTGCGCCTCTCTGTCCGCGTTTCACGTAACTTCTTCTCGCGTCCCGCTCGTTGGAGAGCGACACTCGGTGAAATGATTTACTCCGCCGCACCGGAGCCCCGCCGGACCGTGATCTATCGCGTGTTTGCTCGCCCGGTGGACCTGACTACGGTGGCAACGCGTCAAGAACATACGCAAACGATCCTCGCGCGAGAAGAGACACGGACACTCGCGCGTATAATACGCGCGAGATAGTTAGCGCCGTTGCTGCTCGCTCGCTTCGGCGCGATCTCACAATGATCGGCCGCGACAGAAATTGCGAAAGCAAACCCGTCAGCAAATTGGACGACTTAACGCCTCGTCCACTGGCCGTGAGGATCTCGAATTTAACCTTTCTCGGGGACGGGCGGGACTGCGAAGGTCCATCCGGAAGAATCGTCGCCGTTGCTGGTGCCGTTTAATTAGCCCTCGGTCAGGATTAAATCTGCGGGAAAGCTGACGCGCTTAAATGCCTGGGAATATATACGCCAGGTGAAAAGAGAGCAGAGGAGAGCCGGTGAAACTGAAGGAAGACAGCTCTAAATAGAAATCAGACCTCTCCACGCGAACCACCAGCTTAGAACATAATACCATTGAATTAACCGGGCACAATTTATACCGCAATAATCGATAAAAATTCTCCCATGCACGACTCACGCCGGCGAGGTGACACAAATTCCCGAGGTAAACAGTGTAATTTCCACGCTAACGTCATTTTCACCCTAACAACTCGCAAAACAGCCTCGTCCCGGCTATTTATGATATGCAGAGCTGCCTCGATCGGTTCATTATTCGTCGCACTTAACTCACGAAACCGTCGCATAATTTACATTTGCTAGGTTTCTAGTAAAATCGAAATTCAACCTAGAAAATTCTCCAATTATTCCAGTCTTATTTTTTTTTTTAAATTACCAGCGTTAGATTCTGCGATCTTGAGTGGATCTCGAGCTCGATGGCGCCTCGAGGCACATTTTCCCTTTCGCGAGCGGGGAGCCGGCGGAGTTTTCGCCGCGGCGGTGAAATGGTCCCCGCGTGGGATTAGCACGCCGGGGGTCCTTCTGGCGTCGTCCCCGTCCCTGACTGCCAGCCGAGAATCCATGTCAAGGTAGTAAAAGCGACCACGAGCGAACTCCGAGTATCAGCGGCGCGCGGGCGCGCGCCTCTCCGCCGTCTAGATTACACGCGCGCTCCCCGATTCGAATGTCTTTGCGACCCAGTTGCCCGCCTGCCCCCGCATTTTCACGGTTCCCCGTCGGACCCGCCGATCTTGACGATACACCGTCGCCGCTGATCAGCTGCTCCGTTCCGTTGCCTTGCGAGGCTACGTTTATCCGCGGGGAGAGCTGCTTTCTAGACCGGGGTCTGGCTAGGCGTCTCCGCCCGGACACACTTATGTAGCAGTGGATCTAAATACTTGACTTAATTGAAGCCTAAAGCGGACGGCTGGAATTCTGCGACGCTGGATTCCGCTGGCGCGGAATGAAAGATCGCGGGGTATATGTCTGTGGTTGTAAGGAAAAACGACCCGTGTGACAATTTCAAAAAATTCGAGTTTATGCGTTAATTCAACTGTAGAATATTGGATTTATTTTTTTTTTAGGAAAAAAATGCACGAAATTGAATTTTATACGTTGAAAAAATAATGCAATTTAACCGAAGTCCAATGTTCAATTAATAAGCATTTGGCAAAGCGACGTAAGTCCACAAAATTTGGAGAATACGACGGATCCTTTCTTTGTGGTCGCTTTTTATTTTCTATTTTTATTTATCTGTATGTAATATAACGTATTTTGTGTAAAATGAAATGAGCAAAATTATATTTCATATTTTCATTTTACTAGATACAGCACACTATGAAATGCCAGTAGTACGTAAATGTGTATTTTGTGTTTTACAAAAAAACAACGCGAAGCACAGGAGAGAACGGGAAAAGGCAAAAAAAGAAAGTAAAAGGAGGAAAAGTAATCATTTCGTTTCTTTTCTCCTTAACGCGATTAAGCAGAACGACACAAGTCCACGGGACTTTCTGCCTAAAGTGTATGTAAATTATTACTATTTTGTTTATTATTGTGTGCGTTAATTATACGAATATTGAATATTATGCAAAGTGAAGGAAATATACGTTTATATCGTAAGAAGAAAACAAGGAAACATCGCTAATAAGAATTGGTGTTTAGAACTTTCAGCGGCAGTACCTCGAAAGTGAAAACATGTGACATCCCTAGTAGCACAAAATATTGGTTAAATATTTTTTCCAAATATTAAAAAAATATTTTTTTAGCCACACTTTTTAATATGAAAAAAATGTTGATTCCAAATATTATATACACATACTGAAAATGTGACATAAAGGTTTAGAAAATATGAAACATTCGGAAAAAAATGTTTTCTTTCTACCATTCAATAAGTATTTACTTTATATTTGAAAAGGAATGTTTTTTTCATAATATAAAATGAATATTTCCCGAACATTCGGAAAAAAAGGTTTTGTTTCAAACAGTAAATAAATATTTACTTTATATTTGAAAAAAGAATATTTTTTTCATAATATAAAATGAATATTTCCAGCATATTTGGAAAATATATTTGATTCTTAATCTAGAATAAATATTGTATGTATGTTAAAATATCAAAAAGAGATTGAACCTCTTTTTAATATTGGAAGTATGAGCATTCAATATTTTGTGCTACTAGGGATGGGTCGTTTTTCCTTGCAACCACAGATATAAGTGATACACTAGTGTGGTGGAATAATTTTTATGTGGTAGTAGGGGAGGGTGGGGTAAAAATGGAGCGCCTAAGTTTGGAGTGTGATAACGAGAAATGTGGAGGAAAAAAGATATGGGATTTCACGGGGGGCAGTGATTCCCAATCGGGGGGTCGCGAACTGTTTTTTGGGGGAGTCGCAACAGTTTTGGGCTTTTTTTAAAAATATTAGTATGTTAGAATTATAATCTGAAATGTCTATTTTTGTTATATGTGGTTTTTTACCTTATTAAATTTATCTTAATTTATATGGGACAGCGCAGGTTATTTGAATATTTTAAAAGGGGGTCGCGATTCAAAGAAGGTTGGGAAACACTGATTAAGGGTCTTGAGTAAATTATATATTATAAGGAAATTAAAGACTTTGTTGAGAGAAATATTTGGCAACGGAGGAAAATAAGATTTTTTGGAGGTAGTGAAATATTTTTAAGGATTTTTTCAGGAATAATTTACAGGCTTCATAGAAATTTTTTATTATCTACCTTTAGTACAATGTCTTAAGAGACTATAAAAAAATAAATAGGAAAACAACTATGGAACAGCAGGTCCGAAATCAAATTTCATTTTTTTATAAACTATATGAATGTAGTTTCTGTTGCATGTACCGATTTCTTAAATTATTTTTGGAAAAATGGTGCGCTTTAGAAGGAAAGTGTCGAAGATCCTCGAATAAGAGGTACAGTTTTTCGAGCGTATTTCAAAAAATTTCTTTTATTAAAAATTTTCTATGAAAACTGTAAACTATTCCTGAAAAAAAATTCTTAAAAACGGCTTATTTTTCTGGCCGTCACAGTGGTCTTCTCCCTCAAGAGAAATATTTGGCAACGGAGGAAAATAAGATTTTTTGGAGCTACTTCAAAAAATTTTTATTTTTATGGTTTGAGAAGTATTAATTTATGTAAAAAAAACTATAAATAGATATATCTTCTAAATATAAGTAGATATTACAGATAACATAAAACAAAAATATTATAAGAAAATTATTGAAGATACCCAAATATAAATATAAAAAACTGCAAAAAAGGTACAAATTGAAACTATTCCCCATACATAACAGGTGTTCCGTTTTACCCCACTAGAGGTGATTGAGTAAACATTTAATATTTACACTTGAGCGATAGGCAAAGAGCTGGATAGAACGTCAAAGTGCAGTATAAGGACTATAGAATCCAACGATGTACTTGCCGTTATAAATTTTCTAAATCCAAGTTAAAAAAAATCGCAGCTACGACACGACTTCGACGCCGGAAATTTTCCCAACTCCGTCAATCAAAAAATAGAGTGTGCACGGGTCTATGATCGGTGACGGAATGCTGTGAAGACCGTTTGGTCCCATGTCACATGATACCAACTCATTCGCAGCTCTCATCTAAGAAAAACATTAACGTTCCGTTTTCTCTACTCTCCCCTATTTTCGGATACGTGAATTTTGTTTAACTAATCCAAATTTATTGATACAAAAATTAACTTCTTAAAATGCATGAGAAAACAAAGCTTAAGTGTTACAGCTTGAAAGTTGAATCTAAAAAGATTTGAAACTACTATTATGTGTTTTAGCATCCGTGGCCTAATTTCCACTAAACTTTCGCGTGAAAATTTGAGAAAATTCGTCGAACAGTAGTGCCCTTCTTAGTTAAACTGTCCTATCTAGCATTTTTACATTTTTTTAGATATGTTGAGATATCTGAAGCTCCACGCGTCTTCTACCTTTCAAGTAAAGCTAGAAAACTCTACGTGCTTCGTAAAGATTTATAAACAGCCTAATGTGTTTAACCTAGCTTCTTTCCAAATGGTTAAAACATCCTATCTAAAACTATTAATTAATTGGTACGTTAATAATACAATACCTCCCGGTACACCTATTACAAAAAATTATATTAGGCTATTACATGTTTTAATTTGAATGAAAGAAAATAAAGACGGTAGAAAGTAAATGATAACATTTCAGTTTTCTCAGTTGTCTCAAAATGTTAGATAGGACATTTTAACTAAAGAGGGCAGAATTGTAGTGCGCTCTCTTTTCCCTTTTCGCATCCGGTTTCAAGGGGGCCAGGCTCCTAGGCTGAAATCTTCAGGGGACGGGGAAGGAAGCACGCTGGTCTCGGTTGACGGGGAAGAACCGTACGCGTGGCACACTTTTCCGCCGTCTAACGATAATACGCGGAACGGCCTTATTGTTAGTTGCCCGCAAACAGCCGGCGTGTGGCCGGGCAAACAGCCACGGGGCAATTGATTTGCCCGGGAACAGGTGACGATGAATATTCACGGGAGGATACGCGGGCAGAAATTCGACGCGCCTGGTATCGAGGCGTGTTACACGTGTCGGGGCAAGAATCGATAGAAGACGGCTCTCGACATTGAACATGTACTAAGCAACCCGTTGTTACGCCACTGCCGATCACGATACGCTTATTTATCGGCACAGACGCGGCGCGGTGTGCACAGCGCACGATAGTTTTATTTAAACAGTGCCCGGCGACACGGTGTAATTTAAGTTTGAGGATGGTCAAACATGGCGGGGCACCTAATCTTCCTCGGGGCTGCACCGATGCCCCTCCAACTCCTCGCGCCCTTTATCTTCACTACGCTCGCGGCTCCTGGATCGAATTAAGGGGAAACATACGTTTAGCTGCGCCGAAAATGAACGATTTTAGAATTTTCTTTAGGGGTTTTATTTAAAAAAAAACAACGAAATACTTATTACACGTGATTTAGTAAACTATAAAGTGTACGGAAAAATTTATTTACAATCATTTTAGTGTTAAATTATTTAAGATTTTTGGGGTTATTCTCACCACTGCGGAAAAAATGGTGCACGCCAACGCTGCACCGATATTCTTGTAATATGACGTCGCGATTTTGAGCTGACGGGCCATTTTTTTTAGTACTTTGTTTAATTGATTTTTTTATGCATAATTACGGAGCCTAATTTTGCATGAGAAAAATTCATTTCACTTTAAAGTGCCATAAATTAATTTTTTTGAAATTAAAAAATTTGGCCCCTCAGCCCATAATAGCAACTTTATTTTACAAGAATATCATTCCATTTTTCAGATCCATCGAGGTTTAACCCTTAACTGGTATACTGTTTTTTTTTCCCAAACGTAACTGGTATCTTCGAATCGTGGCAGACCCCAAATAAAAAAGGACACAGAAATTTGTAAAGTCGATGTCAGATCAACCTCTATGAATATTTTGTTCTTAGGTAATGTGTAAAATAATAGAAACCTAGATATTCAAACTATTATTATCAAATTAATTAGAAATTCAGTTTACAAACTTAGACAACCAAATATTTTGCAGCGAACCTTACGTGCTTGGGGTCATGACTGACCCCAGGATACCAGTTAAGGGTTAAAGGAGATGTCACGTTGCCAGTTTTTTCTGCAGTGCTCTAAAGATCCTAAAAAATCATGAATAATTTAATACCGAAATTATTGTAAATAAATTTTGCCATACGCTTTATGGACCTCGTGCATTATCTTTTATATTTTTCGATAAACCCCCTAAAAAAATTCTAATCTCATTCATTGCCCCACGGCTAAAGGCGCCTACTTATGTAACCCCTTAACGCTGATCGGGGCGAACGTGTTTGAGAATGTTTTATGTTCCATTCCCCGCTGCTGCCCGCGGGCTGTTTAACATTGCGTCGCTGGACGTTGGATTGGATTACCAGCCCCACGTGCGCGCGAGGCTGAAAGTTGCCGGATAGAGCGCGAAACACCCGCGCGGAAGCTACACCCTCCCGCAGCACCGGCGATTCACCTTTTACTTCTCTAAAAGCCCCCGCGCCCCCCCTCCGCGCGCCCCACCTTTGTCCCGGCAGATCCTTTCAAGCTCGACTCCTGGCCCCGGGAGAGAATCCACGGCCGCGCGCGGAAAGTTATTCCTCCCCGCCCGTAGCTACCTCTGCTTTTCACGAACGAGCGAGAAAAAAAAAGCCAGCGACTGCGCTTCGCAGCGAAAACTCTGCACTTTGCACTTCGCCCCGGCGCGCGGGTATGTTAATTCGCGGCGATTCACGAGAGCCGAGCCAACAACTTCACGCGAGTAAACATCTCGATTTAGAAGTTAGCAGTCGCGATCAGTCGGCGCCTTCCCCCCGCCCCCCCCCCCCGAGGGCAGCGACAAATTCCGCAAATTGTGAAACGATACTCTGAAATTTAAATCGACCCGCGGCTAAATATAGAGGGGCGAGGAAATTGTGTCTTCGCGGCACGCGGATTTATGAGGAACGTCTCATCGCCACTGGGGGGGATTAAGGGGCTTATCTTTTAGAGGTCGTAAGTAAATTTATTTAGAAGAAACCTGAAAATATTCCGGGTAATCACGTCTAATGTGCCTAACAGCTGTGCCCCATTCAAAGGCAACGTCGGAACGTATCTGATGTTCCAAAAATGAGCGCGGTCGTACTGTGAAATTTACAACGTCCTGCTTCTGTGTATGTGGATACTGTTATAATTCCTTTCCTCTGGAAATTCGTTCTTTGTTCCTCTTCTCTTTTAGAAGTGCCGTCTGCGCCTTTATACTTCTCCACATTCCTCAATATTTCTCAGAAGGAAAGTTCGGTAACCGGAAAGTTCGGATTATTTTTAAATATTGCAGGTTTGTGCGGACCCTCGATAGAAATTTCTGATACTTTTTTGTTTTTATTATTTTTTAGTTATCGAACGCCTATGTTTCTGAGCGCTCATGTCTTTGAACCCCATGTCTTTGAGCACCCGTGTTTCTAAGCGCCCACTTCTCCGAGCGGTCATGTTTCTAAGCGTCCACTTCTCCGAGCGGTCATGTTTCTAAGCACCCAATTTGATGAGCGCCCATGTCTTTGAGCGCTCATTTTTCCGAATGCTCATATTTCTGAGCGTTCATAATTCTGAACGCTCATGTCTTTGAGTGCCCACTTCTCTGAGCGCTCATATCTCCGAGCGTCCATGTTTCTAAGCGCCCACTTCTCTGAGCGCCCATTTTTCCGAGGGTTCATATTTCCAAGCGCCCATATTTCTGAGCCCACATGTCTCTGAGCGCCACTTTTTTGAGCGTCCATGTTTCTAAGCGCCCACTTCTCTGAGCGCCCATTTTTCCGAGGGTTCATATTTCCAAGCGCCCATATTTCTGAGCTCACATGTCTTTGAGCGCCACTTTTTTGAGCGTCCATGTTTCTAAGCGCCCACTTCTCTGAGCGCCAATTTTCCCAGCGCCCATGTTTCTGAGCATACATGTCTTTGAGCGCCACTTTTTTGAGCGCCCATGTTTCTAAGCGCCCACTTCTCTGAGCGCCCATGTTTCTGAGCACACATGTCTTTGAGCGCCACTTTTTTGAGCGCCCATGTTTCTAAGCGCCCATGTTTCTAAGCACACATGTCTTTGAGCGCCACTTTTTTGAGCGTCCATGTTTCTAAGCGCCCACTTCTCTGAGCGCCCAAGTTTCTGAGCACACATGTCTTTGAGCGCCCACTTTTTTGAGCGCCCACTTTTTTGAGCGTCCATGTTTCTGAGCACCCACTTCTCTGAGCGGTCATATTTCTCAGCGTCCATGATTCTGACCGCTCACTTCTCTGAGCGCCCATTTTTCCGAGCGCTAAAATTCCTGAGCGCCCACTTCTCTACGCGCTCATATCTCCGAGCGCCCATCGTCGCGAAAAGTCCGCTTCCCTTTAAAGCGCTCGATTCGTTTCGCAGTAATCGCCTGATTAATCACTTTCGACCGTGCCTTCGCGGCGAGGTAATAAACAATCTCCTCGAGGAGCTACGTCGCCGAATGTTCGGCGAAATTCGTCGCGCGTGAAAAGAAATTGAACCGCAGCCTCGGGTTAAACGGTTCGACGGCCCTCCTCGAGTGGTCGCGGAAGTTCCGCTTTTGTCTGACCCAGATAGCCGACATTCACTCGCTATTTCGTAACGGGACCGACTACTTTCTTTCGCTCGACGAAAGCCAGGACTACACGTGCACTTAATATCGCGCGACATTACGCTCACCTCTCGCGCCTCGAGAAGGGAGTGGAGGAGTCTATTACCCGAAACAGTTAGCGGCATGGGTCACCGGCGACCCATGTAATTCCCAAGGACTAACGACGTTACGTAACGTGAAATTCGATTTCAGAGGCGAGTGACGCACGGGTCGCCGGCGACCCATGCGAGGCTACGAAGGCGGTTCTGAGCAATTTGCTTGCTCATAACGAAAGAAAGGAAAGTTGAGATTCTCGGTAAGCGACGAGCGACTCGTTGCTGGAAATTTTGCGGGAGATTTCGATAGCGGCGAGATAAGCGGAAATATTTGAGAGCGACACGACTAATTAGCCGTGCAAACGCGCTTGTTTTCGTGCAATCGACATTCTATCGTGACGGCAAGCAGCTCGAGCAAGTGCACGTGGATGCGCAAACAAAACAGACAGCCTGATAAAGAATTACGACACCGGCTGTAGCTTTTCGACGGAAGGAAACTCGCCGCCGGAGTGGCTCGTGGCACGAAAATACATGTGCTCCCGGAGCGGAAAAGAACTAGCCCGTTATTATTACTTGCCACGATCGAGTTTAACTGGCAAGCGACACGTGCTCGCAAATGGCCGCTTATCTCGAGCATTCTACGTCTACTTTCGATTAGCAAAAGTGGGGCCATTTTTTTTTTTTTTATAAAAGAATAAGAAACCCGCGGGGACTAAGCGTCCGAATTTAAAAAGTCCCCAGCGAGGGAATCGAACGGCCCTCTCTGGTTGAGAAGTTCCACGACACAGGAGCCTCGACGCCCGAGAAGTTCATTACCATAATTGTGGAATCAATGGAATCACTGGCGCTGATCCTAAACAGTGTCTAACGGTATGACGCCCGAGCACGAATAGGTCACGATTTCTCTACAATTTTATGAAACGTTAAGCAAGCTCGCTCCATTTTCCGCATTCTGTGTATCGGTCCCGCTTGTCTCGGTGCTCGAATGACGCACTGCAATATGTACGTCACTCATATCGCCAAGCTCTGTACCGTCCGCGGAAGAAAAATATGCGTACCGATTAATTCCATCGGGGACGTGGCACGAGCTCCTCCGCGATAAAGAGGAAACGAGCGATGTCGAAATCGAAAGTTACGTCGCCAACTCGCGCGGAGACTCAACCCCTAACTAGCCGCCGCGCAGTGGCACCCTCGGTCGATAGAAAATTGCATGGTGCACCTGGTTGTGGGAGCTCTTTCTTAGAAGAGTGCTTTCTTAACGCCCCCGGCGTTCCAAGAAATAACAGTATGTGAATTATACACCACAAAAATGCTACGAGCGTGGGCGTAAAGTTTCTGGGACGATTCGAAGCGCGCCATCTTTGAGAATATACCGCTTGCGCCATCTGGATGGAGGCATTGGTTATATAGTTCGTGGAGTGGTACAGAATATTTTAATAGAGAATGAAAGAAATAGGGGTGGATTTAGGATTTTGCGGAGGGGGGCGCAGAGCTGAATCCAAGATTTTCTTGAGGAGTGGGGGGGCGTAAGTCTGACAAATGAACCAGGGACCTTTCCGATACTTTCCTGCTAAATGAAACAGTGGTGTTTTTTTTTTAAATCAATTTATCATATTTTCCCTCATATTGTTAAGTTAAAATAAGTATTTTGCCAATTAAAATAAGTATTTCTTCCTTGAGGCCCCCCCCCTCTGTATCCGCCACTGGGAAGAAATCAGCGAGAAATGGTGGAAATATAGAAACTTTTTTTATCATTTAGTCCCATAAGGTTAACTTCGTTCTGATTAATTTGTAATGGCGTAAGTAAAAGTAGATTTTCCTATACGCGACTGAACGCGAGGTCATGAAATTCAAAGTCGATTTTCTCGAAAATGAAGCGCAATATCAAAAAAATTTATTCCTTTTTCTCGACTTATTTACTTGTTATAGGTCGAAAAGAAAGAGTAACTTTTTTTTATATCGCGCTTCATTTTCGAGAAAATCGACTTTGAATTTCTTGACGATGCGTCTAGTCGCGTATGGGAAAACAGTGTGAATCGAGAACCCTTAGTACCAATCACATCAACCAGGTGGCGAGCGTGGTACATTCTCAAAGATGGCGCGCTTCGAATTTTGCCGCCAGATTTGAATTTGGCTCGACAAAAGCTACAGGAAATGATGCATCACAAGTCAAGGAAAAACTTCAAACACACGTTATAAAGGAAAACCTGCAATTTTCTTAAATCCAAAAACGTCAACTTTGACGTAGATTTTCGAGGCTAACCCTTCGTTGACACTCTGGGTGTGAAACACCCAAAAACTGATTTTCACACTCTGTACCTTCTATATGCAAAATAAATACCATTTTTCAAAGCCGAGTTACAAACTATTTTTTTTTCTCAAAATATTATACCCGAACAACAACTCTGTAAATTTTCAGCTTCTAATATTGAAATTTGTAAAAGTTACAATTTTTTTTATTTTTTCTTCGACATATGGTAATCTAAAATCATTTTACAAAAACAGTGCTAAAATTTCAATAAAAAAAAAAAACTATTAGAATACATTCTAGAGACCTTAAAATTGGCCCCTGATTTCTTTCACAACGTTTGGATTCTTTAAACGAGAATGGCAGTCGTTCAAAAATTAATCTGGGCGTGAGCCACCCAGGTATGTCAAAGTTAATCGAAAAAAGAGGTGCGTCACCGAAAGGATAAACCTGATTTGTCATATTTCTCCCTTATTCTACAACATCCCGGCTTCAACCTCGAAAAGAATTCACCCCTTTATCTCATTCCTATCAGAACCTCTACGATTTTGACCCCGAAAGGTGCCACTTGTCAACTACACGGCCCTCGCGAAACTTTCGCTGCTCCCCAAAAAAAAAACATCAAACACGAATACACGCCAGCAGCATACAAAGGACGAAAGTGCCTCGGCGCAAAGACACGCCGACGCCAAGGCGTTACAGATTTCGAGCAGTCGCGCGGAAACAGTGAAAATGGGCATACCGCGGTCGGTTCACCAAGGCACAACCGTTATTTGATACGGTACTGCCTTACGCTACAGGCATTCCTCTCCTCGCCTCGTCGCCAGGTAAATCGTGCACGTGTACCTCCACACGTGCGTGGCCAAAGGTCCGCCGCGCGTACGCAACTGTTACCTTGCTTAATTAATCCGGGATGGGAACAGTCTAAATCCGGTGACGAAACCCCGGCGGCGACTTGAAGTCCTTCATGACCGAGCGCCCAAGTACAATGGCAGGCAACGATTGCCACAAAGAACGGACACTGAGCATGATCACCCGCCTATGCGAAGAAAACCACTGTCCAAAATGGTCCCCACTTTCGTCATTTTAAAAAAAAAAAAAAAAAAAAACCCCCCAACAAGATCTCCGTCCAGCAGATAGATAAATGTCAATGCGCGTGGCAATTAGTAAGCCAGTAATTAAAAGATTGCTCTGCTCCAATCGCCCGGAAAGAATTCCAGAGTGGGTCATCGGCGACCCACGTGCTACAGAGGTCGCCGTCAATAGCGTTGCGAATTGCGAATTTATAGCCGCGCCAATGAACTCACTGTTACGGCGACGGAGGAGCAACTTTTTTTTCTTCGAAATGTAGCGGAGAGCTTCCTCCCGAGAGGGAAACGTCGAAGGATAAATAACTCGTCCCAAGGTAAGTTCGCGCGGCGAGGCTAAATATAAATTCGCGGCAAATCAATAGCAACACACCGGCCCACGGTATTCAATGGACATCCAGCAGATATGCGAACGTTTCTAAAACGTGTGGACGCACGTTGGGGGAACGTGATCGTACCTGCTCACTAACCTTTGCAACGATTCTGCATGAAACCGTTCCGAGCCCTGAATTCAATCGAACCGCGAGGAATCAAGAATTAACGATAATGGCACAGCAGTTTATAGTTTCGGGTAAACGTGAAATAAATCGGGCGTAGTCCGAAGGAGGCTCCTCGCTCCGGTTCCGTTCGCTGCGACGAAACGAACGGAGTAAACACTTCGCGGTAATCGCCTCGCGAGCCAAGTGAACGTTCATGCAGATTCGCTTGCGCAGAAAAGGGGATTACGTAAGGACGTTTGAGGTAAAGGATTTTATGTATTGTTCCAGGCTGGACACGGAGGAGTCGATCCAGATGCAGTCTTTGCAAAATATCCGTGAGCCGGAAGTTCAAAAAAATTATGGAACTTTGGGGATATACAGTGGGTGAAAAAAGTATGTGGACATTTTTGAAATTGAATAACTTGTTCAAAACAGGTCTAAACAGCTCGAGTTTTTCTGAGAAGCTAGAAGGATTAGTTTGTTAAGTGACGTGTTTCGTCGTTTTGAAAAAAGTTGCAATTGGTCGGAATAACAAAAAAAAATAGGAAAGATCCTTTTTTCAACTTTTTTGTCCGTGCTCGGAATGAAATTATGAAACTTTGGGGATATACAGTGGGTGAAAATAGTATGTGGACACTTTTGAAATCGAATAACTTGTTCAAAATTGGTCTAAACAGCTCGCGCTTTTTTTTGAGAAGCTAGAAGGATTAGTTTGTTAACTGACGTGTTTCGTCGTTTTGAAAAAAGCTGCAATTGGTCGGAATAGCAAAAAAAAATAGGAAAGATCCTTTTTTTTTTCAATTTTTTTGTCTGTGCTCGTAATGAAAATCGCTGATTTCGGGAATTTCGCGATTCTCGAGTTTATTCTGCGATCTTTAAGTGTTTACAGCTCAGAGCAACGTTAACCGATTTCGACGAAATTTTAGGCGTGTGTACAACTTACTTCAATCTACAATAGGCGTTTTTTAAATTTTCATTACGAGCACAGACAAAAAAGTTGAAAAATCGATCTTTGACGAGAAAAAAAATGACGAAACACTTCACTTAGCAAACTAATTCTTCTAGCTTCTCAAAAAAAACTCGAGTTGTTTTGACCAATTTTAAACAAGTTATGCTTTTATCACCCACTGTATGTGCTGGTGATTATGTAAGTGGTGCAACTTTTGTTTCGAGATATTTTTAGACTGTTACGTTTGGGTGTATTAAAAAATATTTTTACGTTATTGAAGAAAATCTTTCACAATATATGAGCCGTTTATTTTGAAAGTGGCCTAAATCCATTTGTCAATCTTTTTTGTTGACTGTAGTGACGTGTACAACTTTAAGTTAGTATTAAAAATTTATGTATAAACAAATTTTTAAATATAAATCGACTTAGGTCACTTTCAAAATAAACGGCTCATAGGTATATGCTTTTCTAATGTCAAACTCGTCTATCATTCTAAAATTTTATGATCAACATGTGTTTTTTAAACCTTTGAATGTCTCCCAAATTCCGAAAGTGCTTCATAATTTAATAAATTCAACCATTTTTTCGAACAAAAGCAATATTTATTGTCAAATACTTTACAACTTTACCATTTTTGGTAATTTATTCTTTACTTCTTTTTTATTTTCTTGCCTCACGTCTAAGGTTCATACACGATACAAAAATATGTAATTATTTCCTTCCTCACAAATTACTGACAGGAAACAAATGACTTACGCCACTATCGAAAAAACGTGAAATTGTTGCGGCTCGTTATGAAAATGGCACTGTGGTGTCATTTGTCACTTGATGGCTATCGTGCAAAAATTCTTTCATAATATTGAAATACAATAAGGTAAATGTACCAGTGCCCGGCCATGTCCCAGTACCTGAACAGCAATGCGAATTTTGTTTATTTTTAAGCTCAATTTTTAATATAATTAAAAACAAAAAATAGTACCATAATGCATAAGTATTGAGCAATATTAATTAAATTCATTAGTATAGAAACTTAAAAATCGTTAGATAGAAATAATTATTTTGTAACACACTTCGTACGCATAGCAGATTCCGAGAAATTTCTTTAGCTTCTGTCAAGACACTTCTGTCATTTACTAAGCAAAATATTGACAGCATTTCTTATTTGTATATTATAATAGTACATTATTATAATAGTAAATAGATTTAAATTTAGTTTAAGATAGTTAAAGTTGCAAGAAAATTAATATTTTTTTTAAACAAGACTATGTTTATTTACTGGTACAAGAATTTCGTGAACGTAAGTAATTTAGACATGCATTTTTAGGTTGTCCGCTTACTGGGACGATATAATTCAAGTATTGGGACATGCAGTTTTAGGTTGTCCGGTTACTGGGACATCTGCATGTTTTCGTATTTTCATTACAATAACCACGTCTATTATAATACATAACCTTTTTGTTACAGTTTACGATAGTATAATATTGTGTTATTTTTCACATTCCAACAACATTTTTTTATTTCATGATGATTTTACAAATTAAATTAGGAGACAAACTTTGCCGCTATTCCTTAAGCTCCTTAAGCGTCCGGGTATTGGTACATTTACCTTATATATATATAAATCGATTTAAAATAAAATAAGAGAAATCTCAATTTTTTGGTTTTTTGATTTACACCACTTTAATAATCACCGACACGTATAGTTATGTATCGCGTCATTTTTTTTTTGCTGCCCGAATTCACTTTAAAGGGGTGAAATTGGCCCCTGAAAATCCGGCTATTCTCTGATTTTATGTTATAACTTGCGAGCTGTAAGAGATAGAAAGAAAGTCTTCAGACAAAACTTACTTCTTTCAATTAGGACTATCATTTATTAAGCACAATTCGCGAGTTATAACGCAAAATCGGAAAATAACTAGATTTTCAGCGGTCAATTTCACCCCCTTAGATTGAATTTGAGCAGTAAAAACCAATTACGCAATAGAAACTTCAATAACTTGTTGAATTTCCCGGTTGGAGATCTTCCCTCGTCAATTGAGTGGAAGAAAATTCGCGGTTTCGCGATACAGAATAAGTGCTAAGCAGAAGCACGCGTTCCCGTCGACATCTCGGGCCCATTTCTCAATTTCCAATGCACGAGGGCGAGGGTTTAATTAAATCGCCGTATGGCAAGGTGAGCGGCATTAAAATTCCTCCCCATGAGTGGCAATCGCGTCGTTCGAATCCAAATAAACTGCATTCCACGTGTACTGCGAGCTAATAGCCACATTTCTTCTGGTCTACAATATCTCCAGACATCAAACGAACTTCCAACTGGCTTCGTCGTGGAAGATTGTAACGCTACAAGGATTCCTCTAATACCCAACAATTAGCAGTACTTGCAAATTAATAAAAAAAAAATCACTTAGAGCTGCGCACCCGATGGATTTGAAAGTGGAATTTCTCGGAAAGGAAACACTTCCTACGAAACAACTCTATTCCACATTTTCCGCTCGAATTTTAACGGGGAATCGTTGCCTGCGCACTTTTACCGCGAATTTCGCTGCGCTCTGTAGAACGACAGACTTACTTGAAGGTAAAACCTGACGTACCTCCATCGTTTCTGCGAGTCTAAATGAAAATGTCTACTAGCACGGATGTTCGGCGGAAGTGCGAGCCGAGCTGCCGAGCTGCCGCACTTCGGCCGCCTATACCGAACTCGCACTGTCGCTGCCGCGATCCCGAACTCCCGTGCTTGAACTCTGAACCTTCGCGCCTCGGCTCGGACACCTACGTTCGAATATCGAACACCCGAACTGTTTCCGGCGCGAAACCGAAAACCGAGCTGCGTACAGGCTGTCGTTCCCGAAACGGGGAAAAGCTTTCGTTGTATAATGTTACACGACCAGGCACGTTCGACGGTGTTCTTCACGCACGTCCAACAAACAAGGCAATATGGGAGGCATAATCGCAGCCGGGAGATAGCCCGCGTCAGGTATGACATAATGTGCGCGCGTATTACGTGTCTAACAGGTGCACCGTGTCTCCCGTTGCATCGGGACGCGACAAGAGGAGAGGAAAGAGAGGAAAAAAGGGAGGCAGGAGAGAGGGAGAGAGAAAGAGGGAAGGAGGGAGGGAGAGAGAGAGCGGCGCAACAGCGGTGCAGCGACAGATTCGAACGACCGATCGGTATTTCATCTTTTGCCGGTTATCGGAGCCGACCGTTCGATACATTATACGTTTCAGAGAGGCCCCGATGCACGTCCACCGCAAACAGCATTGTCGAGCAACAGTATTACCCCGCCGCGGAAATATCTATAAATTTATTACGATCCTCCAGGCAACGTTTGCGGAACGAAGCCTCGAGCTATTCGTCACCGTAGACTCGGTCGTCGCGGATCGAAAATATCGGGACGGTTCCACGTTCGATCTCCTATTTCGTAAGGCGGCTCGGTTCGGCGAGGATCGATCGGGATTCGGTACGAAATTAGAGCGAGGCACGATGAATTTTTTTTTTTTGTGTTGGTAACGCATTCGAGGAGATCTAGTTTGAAATCGAAGGGGCGCGCGGCGGGTCTCCGCGATGTTGGGACGCTGGTTTCTACTAAATAAAGTGCGATTCAGAGAAATATTGTATTTTATGTTTTCGACCCATTTTCTTTTTGCAAAGAATCACCGTTGCGTTAATTTCGCCGCGAATCGCGTTTCTCTTCTTGGAACTTGGGAACTTGGAAGGACGAAGTACTGTGCGTTGCTGAGAAGATGGCAAGCGGAAAGAGTCCTCTGTTTATTTCCATAGTATTTTTATTTTATTTTGCTTTATTTTACTTTATTTTGCTTTATTTTACTTTATTTTGCTTTATTTTACTTTATTTTGCTTCATTTTACTTTATTTTGCTTCGTTTTACTTTATTTTGCTTCATTTTACTTTATTTTGCTTTATTTTGCTTTATTTTACTTTATTTTGCTTTATTTTATTTTACTTTATTTTACTTTATTTTTTTTTATTTTACTTTATTTTACTTTATTTCGCTTTATTTTACTTTATATTGTTTTATTTTACTTTATTTTGGTTTTTTTTACTTTACTTTATATTACTTTACTTTCCTTTATTTTACTTTATTTTCTTTTACTTCATTTTTCTTTACTTTATTTTACTTTACTTTCCTTTATTTTTCGTTACTTTACTTTATTTTTCTTTATTTTCTTTTACTTTATTTTACTTTATTTTTCTTTATTTTCTTTTACTTTATTTTTCTTTATTTTCTTTTACTTTATTTTCTTTTACTTTATTTTCTTTTACTTTATTTTTCTTTATTTTCTTTTACTTTATTTTTCTTTATTTTCTTTGACTTTATTTTTCTTTACTTTATACTTTACCTTATTCTGTACTTTATATTTTACATCATACTTTACTTTATACTTTACTTTATACTTTACTGTCTCAGTATTGTCCGTTATTTCCCGACACTATGGCATTAACGAATCATATCACACAGTCCCGCCACGCATATTCTCAGCAATGCGCAGTAGTTCCGTCACCCTCGCCCCTAGCCCCAACCTTCAGAAACCCCTAGAATCAGAGGGGCAATCGCGAACGGGGTATCCGACTCGAGATTCGCGATCGTCCTTCTGCCCGCTGCAAGGAAAATCGGGCACAATGAAAGGAGACTGGTTTTGGGCCGTTCAATAACGGGTCCCCGGGCCCGTAACAGTAGTATTATCCGCGGCTCGGGTTTCTTTTCCGTTGCGGGCCGCTGCATACGTCCTTCGGACACCAGATGCAGCGACACAACTGGCCCTGCAAACTGGACCCAATTATATGCACCGCTTCTCTCGCTTCTTTCTCCGGGATCAACCGTTCGGAGAAGAATGCGGATGAGAAAGTACGTGCGCCGTGCGGACACACGTTGCCCGGGGGATCGATGTCCAACGTGTGCAAGCGTACAAACAGCGACCAGGAAGGGAAAGAAAAAAACATCGCCAGAAAAACCGCACAATGCGGTAAGCTGCGGAGTCCTCGGGTTTCTTGCGCCGGCGGATCGACGATCCCGTGGCGGACAGCTACACGCCCGAGTCGCGTCGCTCCGCGGCACCACTCTTCTGTTTACAACGTAATTAGGGGGCATCGGGTAGCGAAATAAGCCCCCGTTCCAGCCAGGTAGAAAATTATTTAAAAGCTCCGGCGTGCCGCGGAGTGAACCGCGGGATTAGCGTGAACAAAAGTGGCGCGGATCACGATTCGCGGCGTAACGGCACGCAGGATGATTCTACGCGATAAAATGCGTCGGAATTGTGGGATGAAATTTTTTCGCTGGAAGTACCGTTTTCGAGGAAAACAGCTCCGAAAGCTGGTGGGCGCGAGCGCCCGCGGGCCGCGCGGAGAACCCCTGCGGCGCCATTGCAAGTGCGCGCGCACCGGATGGATTTGAAAGTCGAATTTCTCGGAAAGGAAACTTCCTACGAAAAAACTCTATTCCACATTTTCGATTCGAATTTTAACGGGGAATCGTTCCGCGAGCACTTTTACCACGAATTTCGCTGAGCTCTGTAGATCTGTAGACTTACTCGAAGGTAAAACCTGAAGTACTCTATCGTTTTTGTAAATCTAAATGAAAATCTCTGCTAACACAAATCTTCGGCGATAGCCCTTGAAATACAACCCCGAGGTATTAAAAATCATTTGCTTAAGGGATTATTAGACCACCTTGGTCAGGTCAAGAAATATCGCGTCTTTGGGAATTTATTTCTAAGTGACAAAAACACTTGAAACGATACAAAATTTTCAATAAACGATAGAGACATCTTTAAATAATAAATACAATTTTTTTTAAATATCCAAACATTCCGAAAACTTTAAATGCGCTCTTCTCGAGACCACGCGATTAATCGAGAAAAACGCAGTTAAAGTTTTCGGAATGTTTGGATATTTAAAAAAAATTGTATTTATTATTCAAAGATGTCTCTATCGTTTATTGAAAATTTTGTATCGTTTCAAGTGTTTTTGTCACTTAGAAATAAATTCCCAAAGATGTGATGTTTCTTGACCTGGCCAAGGTGGTCTAACCCTTTAATACGAATGATGGACACCTACTTTATCGCGGGATAATTACGCTCGAGTCTTTGTTCCGATGAATTCTTAAGTATGATGGCACTTGAAACTGGCATTGCGCAATGACGGTGTACGTCGCGTGCACGCTCTGTCTTTGAACAGCTGCAATAATAGAAGTGTTTGGCGCGTGGTCAAATCTCAGTTGCATTTTTACTGCCCGATGCGTTCGGATTCAGGCTCTATCAAAATGTGCTGTCTGATATTTAAGAGATAAACACCCCCTCGGCGTATTAATCGATAATTACCCTCGCTTTGGGGGGAGGGAATGTCAGAGCTCTAACCATCTAGATGTCCAGCTACAAAAGTGACTAATGCGTTTCCTAGTACCTGAAAAGGAGGGCCAAGGGTGACGTTACACGGGTCTACGGGGGGTGACTCATCAAGCCCCCAAGACGCTACGATGTTTCGTACCAAAACACCATGTAACTTCTTCGTGGCAGAATCGTCCAACAAGCACTCGAGGCTCGTCACGTTTACGGTTGGCGTCCGACGTGCTCGTCAGGCCAGCTTATGAGTAATTAGCTCTGTCCAGTTTTTACCCGACGGCCCCAAAAACAGAAAGAGCGCCGTGTCCTCTGTATACCAACAAAATTACTCTTCTCAATGGAACCGTTCCCGGCAAACTCGACCGAGTACAAAACGAATGGAACGTTCGATACCCACAGAATTTCCTGCGTAAACAGTTCTGCGGAGGAAAATTTTGCTGCAGCGTTACTTGACCGAAAATACTATTTAAATTTAAACGAACGCTGCCTATTATTAAACCCTGAATTGCCCCAAACGAGGGGCCATTTTGTAATAAGAAATAATCCCTCGCAGAAGTAGTGCCTCAGTGAGGCCCAAAGGAATATTTACGAATATCCTCAAAGAATTACTCAGAGGAATACGAAATTATTAAAAATCTCGCCGCGCCTTTGGGGAAGGTAATCTATTGTTAATAATAATCTGTTATACGCGCCGCCGTGACGAGCATCGAGTCTGTTGGGTGCTCGCGATTTGGAGGAAAGCAACGCGATCCGTACCTCTGTTGAATCTGTCCTCGTAGCGGTCGGAAACTGGCTCGCTGGAGTCCCTGACGTCTAGGCTGTGTATGGCCTTGGCGAGACCGTAGCAGGCCGAGCCGTACTTCCTCTCCTCGGTGACGATCGTTTCCTCGACGGTGGTCTCCAAGTCGCTGCCGTCCTCGAAGTAGCCGCTCTCGTGCTCCGGATTCTTCATGGTGACGGCCGACAATTCCAGCAGCAATGGCACGCTCCGCTCCAGCTTTTTTCCGCGGGCCTCAGCGGCGCTGCATAACGCGACGGGCGGCGAGGAGCGCGTTAACCGAACGACCGTCGCATCGCCCGCCTCGCCGGTTCTTGCCCGCTTTTCTTCGACCTCTTCGCCAGCTGCCACGTGCAATTCGGTTTTCTCGACGGCGACGGACACCTTGTCGGTCCTTCGGCACAAACAACGAATCCGCTAGAGAATTTGGTGACTTTTTCTTTCCTCCCTGTTACTTTCGGGGGACACCCTCGCTGTTACGAGGGCTAACAGTGGCGCTGGGGACCCGTTTTCAGAGAGATTCCCCACTCGACGCGTTTCTTTCGGTTGTCTTTTACGTTATTCTAACAGGGGAACACTTCCAACTCGAGAATTCTGATTTAAACGAATTTCGCGATTCTACTTTTCCGTGGAAATTCAGTTTGGAGCGGTCAGATCAGACCTTGAGGGATAAAACCTTTCCACTGTGAAGCTCTGATAAAGCACTGATTGAAGTTTTTTCTATTTTAAATATGTGTTTTGAGAATACAATTTTTTTTTTCATATTTTTTTAAGGGGCTGTTCCGGTCTGGAGCCCATAAATTTAGGCGATCTTTAGGAATTAATTAAAGGAAAACTATTATATATAATTTAACGGGACTTTTTGCATTGAATCAAGGATGTTTTGAGTTATAGAAATATATTTTTTGTTTTATAATTAATCATTGCAGACGGCTCTGGGGAGTCGTTAAAGTCGGGGCGTCAAAAAATTTATTCAAATCGGTGGGATCTGTATCTCCAAAAGTTAGTATCCGATTCGACTGAATTTTTTTTATTTTGAAGAATATACTTCTGGCTAGAGGGAAACCAGGAAAAATAAAAAATGACATTTTTTAGAAAATAACGACACTTGAAGTTTGAAATTACATTTTCCCTATATTTTTCATCCTTTCAACGCGTCAAAAAATTATAAATTTTCAATTTTTGTAATTTTGTCTGCTTTCCCCTCTAGCCAGAAGTATATTCTTCAAAATAAAATAAGTTTCGGTCGAATCGGATAATAACTTTTCGAGATACAGGTCCCACCGATTTTGAGAACACTGTTTCGAGAAAAACGCGTTTAAAGTTTTACGCGAGTTCTGAGTGACCGGGTGTTACCCATGCGTTTGCCGTTATTCAGACGCGTATAACTTCGGGAATTTTACGAATTTCACAAATCCTTTTAAATACGTATTCCTGAACATTCGAAAAATGAAATTTAAAAAAAAATCGATTTTTAGACCGGAACCTCCCCTTAATGCATGCTTGCCCCCAAAATAAGGGGGTCTAATATGCGCTGTGACAAAAGACGCCTCGACTGGTGGTCAATTTTGGAACTACTTAGAATCACGCAATTTCGTTTCTTTTTCTTATCTTTTGCGTCGCAAATTGATTAAACAATTTGGCTAATTTCAATAGTTCAACTTTGGACGTCCGACACTTTGTTAATTCCTCATCGATCTAATTAATCTTAGTCCCTGCCATAGCGACAGTCAACTGATTACAAATCTTGTTGTTTTTTTGGTTTCAGCATTTTTATTTTACAGCGCATATTACACCCATTTATTTTAGCGCAAGCAAGAATTAAAAAAAATATGAAAAAGAAAAATAATTTCATATTCTCAAATAGAAAAAACTTAAATTTAATAAAAACATTCTTTTTGGGACAAAAAGAAGTTTCAAACAGCGGTACTTTATCGAGGCATCAAAGTAGAAAAACCCTATAAATTTTTAAAATAACTTTATCCTTCTTTTGAAAGTGATAGATGAATATTCGCAGGGGAGAAAAATGGCCCCTTGTGTACTCCATTCACGCGAGGTCTCATCGAAATCAGAATTCTCGCGTTGAATATTACAATCACAAGCATTAAATTATCTTTTTTGCTACTGTGCTGAAAAGTGAGACGAATAAATTGAAAATTGCTCGGCGGATGCCGGGTCCATTCTGACCCGCCGTAAATATTCCACGAGTGTGTGCCAATGGGAGCACAGGTTAAAATGGCTCCTGAATACAATGTGCAGTGATATATCTATCCGCCGTCCAAGAGTTAATGCTTGAGGTGCAGCGTGATTCCCCGGCGTGTGTAAAAATAAGTCCAAAATGAGATTGAAATTCTTTCATACGAGCCTCGGTTCCCGAGGAAAACGGTTCTGAAGATAGTTGGGAACGCCCACGGTTAGCCAAGGAATCCCAATGCGGCATGCGGTGTACGGCACCAACATTCGAAGCCGATTTTCTCAAAATGGAAGCGTCGCATGAAAGAAAAATTCATTCTACTATTTTTCAATATATTCAAACGTTCACCGATGTCTAAACGTGTTTATGAATATCCCACAGCACGCAGTTTTCATTCCTGAATGCCATTAAACCTGCATTAGCGTTAGTTTGCGTCAGACTCGTTTTATCAAAGATGGAACTATTGGAAACGCGCCGGGAGGGGAGCAACACGCGCGTCATCGAGAGTATTTTGCTCCGAGGGATCGCAAACGCCTCGCGTCGTTGTAAACAATTCCCTAAAGGTCGAGCAGTCTATGAATTTACCGGACTGTAACGCAAGAAATGGCCGCTCCCAAACAGATCTGTATACTGTCTGCACCTGCAGAGAAAGGTATCGATTGCCCACAATGTTTCGCCGTGCATCGGATTTAAACGCGCGAGCAGGAATTCTGCCGCTGGCATGGAAAACACGCCGGCCAGTGAATAGAAAAGATCTTCTCCCCCACCGTCGTTACAATACCCGACCGCGTGGCTCCAAAGTACGGGGTCAATTGCAATTACCACCGGGCCGAGGCTCCTTTGTGCGTTACAATACCCCTGAAATTTCTTAAACTATCGATACCAAGATTCTATGCAAATACGGGGACGTTAACGCTTAGCAATTGCCGATACCGAGCGTGCCGGGATTTCGAATGACCAGCAGACTGATTCATACAGTTGTTTTGCCAAGGGGAGCGGGCAGTTCTCGCGCGTTACAAAGCAATAGGAGCTGTTCTTGCCGGTCGGTTTCCAGGATTCCTACGGTTTTTGTCTACCGCGGAGCAAAGTTCCCGTTCGTCCGACTGCCAGGCTCGTAGAGCCGATCGTGTTTTTCACGTATCGTGCCTCGTTGCCCGTTCGACGACAGATAAGAGCTGGTCGATAAGCGTCTCTCTCCGCTCCTCTAATACCAAATGTACCGTGCACGCTGGAGGTCTTAAAAACCGGATAACCGGATGCTCGGTTAAGAACGCCACCCGAACGATTATTATATCCGGGTAATACGGTTACGATTACGCGGGGCCATCGTGTGCGATTAAAAGACGCGGTGCACTGGCCGTGCCAGTGTCGCTGGGAAATCTGCTTTTCTATTTTCGAGCATAGGGGATGGTTTCTGGAAACATAAAATACGCTACTGAAGGTAGCGTTTGGAGGACAAGTTAATCGCGTGTAAGCCGGAGGTTTAGAAAAGGTATTACGGTACGGTGAAAGTAGTGTGTATACCGAGAGTATGGTGACCGTATAGTGCTATGGCAATTATACGATGATAGTGCAATCAGCGGTTATTATATAACAGAACGAGGTTATTAGATTTTTTTCTGCGACGCTACGATGCTATGAGAAATAAATTGAACGAGCTACCAACGTTTCCAGACAGAATTGTACGAGGCATTGTTATTAATGTTCGTAGGAAATTTGTTAGAATTCCGTACGCAGAAGAATGGCCCTCGAATTTTGTCCCATGCTACGTCGCTGCCACGTAGCAACGTTCTACCGAAGAAACGGGATGAGAACCGCTGCTCGGGACTGAAAGCGGTGACTAAACTACTCGTCACTGTTCACGTCTGTATCTCGCAACGATTCCTCAAAAACGCGTGTCACTTCGCTTCTTCGATAGATCTTCGGCGCGGCGAGGTGAGGCTAGTCTAATAAAAACAGCTGTCTCCGTCTAGAAAAAGAGCGAAGGTGACCTTGAAGCGTTCGCGCGACCGATAATCGCGAGGAACGCGCGCGGCTCGACTCCATTCATCACGGTTTCCCCTACCGAATCGAGCAACCTTTATCACCGACAGCCTCGGAACAACAACTGTATACATTCGAGGCGGAGAGATTAGGCCGCGCGGTGTACACGCGAAAGCACAAATTCACCGATCGGCAAAAGCGTATCCGAGCGCGAGCTCGAGAGCGCTCCGGCCAGCGTGCACGGTGCCCATTAACGGCCGTGATTTTCACGATCGTCCCCGGCGGGGACAATGACGCAACCGACGGTCAATCCGACGAGGCACGAAAACCTGGCCCGGTCCTCTTTTCACGGCGACGCGAAAACCGTACGTCAAAAGCGGTGTCGCAATCCCTTTCTCTGGTTATGCAGTCGTGTTCCAATTCCATCGGGCCGAGTCAGGCAAAAGTGTCGGCCCGAACGAAACGGATCGGCCGTCGTTATCCTACTGACATACTTAGGTGAGTCGCGTACCTTGTACGGAGAGCACAGCCTCGGCCTTGGCCACCTTCGCGAATATCCCCTGTCTCGCCTTCTCTCCAGGAAGAGCCAACCCCCCCGAGGAACGTGCCCGCGCCAGCAGCGGCGCCCGCCACGTGTTTCCTTCCTCCCACCCCTTCACTCGAGGCGTAACGACGCAGGGCGAAGGGCCTCGCGTTGGTATCTTATTTTTAAACACTCGGCCGGGACACAGCGCGGCGTTCCCCCCTCGTCGGCACACGGAAGCTACCACTGGAGGTGTGCGACACCGTGCTAGGCACCACGAGCATATGGATCTGCGGCGCGGCGCTGAACGACGTTGCACTTTGGGCACCGCTGTGGGCTCTCCGCCGAGAGCTAAGCGATATACCGAGTCACGCGGCCTCCCTGGGCCCCCCTTTTGACGTTTCGCACGACGATGCACTGACTGTGGCCTCGTTCCAAACGAACACGGGGCTCGGACCCGTGTCTCTTTCTTTCCCTTACGAATCCTCCGCTCGCGTACCACTGTCACTGGCAGGTAGCGCGATCGCTGGACGCGCACGCCGTAAAGAAACGGTGGGGCATATGCGCGGCACGAGGTCGCCGAGTGCGTAACGAAGGCGTAAGGTGTAAGTACACCGTGGGACGGAGCGCGCAATAACGGAGCCGCGATGCGCACCGGCCCGAGTCTCGCAGTCGACTGACGCCCGTTCCCCTTCCCAACGGGGGACAGGCCGAGTCACCCTTCACCGGCGACTAACAGCTGATTTGGAAAACACCGAGAGCCGCTCAGGGACGGGCGTAGCGCGCTCTGGGCCCCGCGCCGTTGCGTAATGACGGTGGCCCAGGTTAATCCTGTTTCTCGATTCGACGGGAATCGAATTAGGGACGCGTTATCAGCTTCTTTGGGAAATTTAGATTGTAAGGTTCCGCTGAGTTTGTTAGGAGCTCAGTTATCGATCAACCATTTACGGCGGAGCTTTGCGTATTACGAACTTCTGCAGGAAATTTCGTGTGTCGAGTTTGGGAGGGAATCCGTATATCCGTGGGTCTTGCGAAGCTCGTTCTACTGTGTGTTGGTTCGCGTCGCGAGGATAAGGAGAGAGTATCACCGTTAGGCAATATTGAAAAGAGTCCGAAGTAGCACGGGCAGAGGCATGCGCCTTCGAGGAACACGAGCGACGTTTATGATTCATGATATAATGTGCACGCGTGTTGTTGGAATATGTATCACGCGAATACAGCGTATCATTAATCGCTACAAATGTCCACGGGACGGAGCGTATACCGTGTCGATAACACGATGCAATTGTCGTAAATCAGTAACCGATTTACACGATTGAAGCGCGGTCGGGTAAACGAATATCGATCGTCGATAAAATCGTGTTTCACAGGTGTTTAATAACACGGGTACACACAATGCTTTCCGTTAAATGTATCGACACGGGGCGCTTGTTCCGCGAGTCATGGCTGGTCCACATAATCGGATACCATTGGTGGATAATTTAATTAAGCTCTCAACGGCACAGGCGCGATTGTATTGTTGAAAAATTGAAATTCGAAGTCTTTGAAAGGGTTACAATTATTAGGTCAGAATCCGATTTCCTTGAACCGCCGTGAATATTTCATAACTATTGCGCAACACCGCGCTACGCTTATTTTAAAAGTCTACCGCGAACCCGTGCATGGATTATCTTTACGATATTTTTTTCCTCCTTCCCTTGGCTTCGCTTAAAAATCATTCCTTGCCTCGGAAGTGGTCAGATAACGTTTAACTGCTTTAATAAAATTACAATATTCATAATATTTAAGGATGCTCGAGCATCACAATTCTGCAGAGACGCCTCGCTTATATAAGCCTCTCATTCAACAAGTAGAAGATTGCATATTCGCAGAGTGTCGAGGAAAAGGCATACGTTAATAACAAAATCTGACATTACGGAATGTAATAAACGCCGGGTTTCCATAGCTACGTATTACCACTTCTAGTCGCTAAATTTAGAAGCCTGATGTGCACTTTGCGAACGCCGCACATGTATTTCTCCTTTACTCTTGGAAAAGTCGGACAGTCAAGGCTGCCATTCTATCAGAATAGATCAACTAAACCTTACGCGTTAACGCCTTAAAATGCTGTCGACGCTGTACGCAGCAGGTGTTTTTGTTCAGAAAAGTAGCGAGTCCACTTTTCATAATCGCAGGTACAAATTGAATTTACAGATCCGCAAGACACTCAGTCTTTCCAGCCTTCGCCATCTAAGCGAGTCGCCAAAGTTATCGTCTTTCCACCTGAGAGACTTAATACTTAGCAAGCGATCGCTTTGGAAACTTTCTACTTCCTCGCAGGAATTTCCAGCTCTGAATCTCCCACTGGAGACCAGATATCCTTAAAATCAGACACCACATTTTCCGCCCCAATACTTTGTAAGTCAGGAAATCTTGAATCTCACAACTCCACTTATGGAGTCCGATCGAATCTCTGCTTACGACTGTTCGACCGACAGTTCAAGCACGTTCGAATCCCCCAAAGCATGAATCTATCCTTCAGTTATTCCGAAAGCAGGTTGTCATCGTTTTCGTCGGAAGAAGCGAAAGAAAACGAAATAAAGAAGCAACTGGCGGTGCATCTGGCGGACGACGCAGCAGCTACGCAGCGTTATAAATCGTTCGAAGCGACGATCGATATCGACGTTATCAGGATGAAAGATAGTCGATTATCTTGGCTAGAAGCGTGGGATTAGCAAAAGGCGTGCAACATACCAAATGTCAAGACATGGGTGACCGTCTGTTCCGTGTTGCTGGCATTCTCAAGGTTTCCCGTGGGTGGAGGTGGCGGCGGCGGCTGCATCGTGTTCTCCATTTCCCCTTATCCTCGCCAAAATTCTCACTCGCGATGCCACTGCAGTCACCCTCCGCGAGCACGCATCTCGCGAATGCTGGCAGGTCGATGGATGATCCTCTTCGTCGCGCGGCACGACGTTCCACGACGTTCACGCGTGACAGGAACGTCTTCGAGAGGAGGAGGAGGTGGAGCGGGGGGCGGGGGGTGGATGACGGAGGAGATCCTCGTTTAAGTTCGCGAGGAGTACCGGTCCTCCTGCACGTCCTGATCGTCGCGGGAGCGGATAAACGATCCGAGAGAGTCACGTCGACATCGCGTCTCACATGATTGCCACCGCGATCCGTTCCCGTCCGGTGTTGACGGACAACGAAAGGCACGCACGTTTCGACCAACTGCGCAGCCGCACTGCGCAACGGCGCTTCGGTTGGCGCGACTGCACACCAACTGCGGGCAACGAGATGAAACCGGCGCGTCCCGCTCTCCGGGCATCTCGATCATCTTTCCGTGACTGCTAAATGCGGCGATGAGTTTCTTTTTTCAGCTGGAAGATCGAAGAATCGTGGGGGAGGAGGCACGCCGCGGGCGGTCGAAAATGAACTTATATCCGTTAAACGTAATAAACAGTGGCTTTATTCTGCGGTAACAATAAGTCTTTAACAATGGTATGATGTTAATAAAGGTCGTCTAAGTATCGATGGACTTATTGTATAGCCTGAGTCTCTTACGCCGATTAATTAAGTTGCTCTTGTATTGCTCGATGCTTTGTGATCTAGGATGTATGACGATGTGTTCAATAAAGTGTAATAGCAGTTTAAGACGCAAGTATTTCTCTTTTACATTTCGTTGTACGAGTCGGAGATGATTGATGGGGGGTAAAGTAATCGGGCATGAGTGATGGCGCGCATCTTCCGTTCGAAGATGATGTATTAATTAATGTAGGTCAGATACGTCCCACCACTCGTGTTAACGCTTATCTTTTATACACTGTTAACGCCCCGCCGTGGAAAGGCAAGAATAAAATTATAGCGGAGGCCCTTAAACTCTCTAAAAATGCCCTCCGAACTTCTACCGTTCTGGACGAAGTACTGGTGCTACGTACTTATTGGCGTGATTACTTACGCCTCTTTAAAACTATTCCACCGATTATCGCGGAGAGGTGGTGTTTTCATTGAGAACGACAAGAACCCGAAGTTTCTTGACGACACCGCGGAGCAACTGGAAGGTAACAACAGCTTTAATTTAAGATCAAGTCGAATCCACTTCCTTTTATTCCATACAGTAATAGACGCTCTTACTTATCCGAAACGTATTTTAATATAATCGAACGAAACATCTGAGGCGGTAAATACTTATAGACATTAGTCGAGAAATATCAGAGAACGAAGAGGAACCCGTACTGCCAAAAGACTTGCAACACGTCCCCTACGTTTATGAGAAACCCTCCGAAGCAGAGTTGCTTCGCAGAGCTTCAGAGTTCTATAAAACAGCAGCGGCCAGGAGAAGTATAAGATTTTTCAGTCCAGACCCTGTGCCGATAGAAGTTGTACGCGAGATAATAAAAGCTGCAGGTACAATATCGCCTAATTATATATTCGCAGAGCTTGTACAGCCGAGTCTGTTTCTTAGGCACTGCGCCTAGTGGTGCGCACACAGAACCATGGACATTCGTAGCTGTGTCTAGTCAGAAGGTGAAAGAGCAAATACGGTGTATCGTTGAGCACGAAGAGGAAATAAATTACATGAAGCGAATGGGCTTGAAGTGGACAACAGACTTACTTCCGTTACGAACTAACTGGATCAAAGAATATCTGACCACCGCTCCGTACTTGCTGATAGTGTTTAAACAGACTTACGGGATCTTAGCCAACGGGAGAAGAAAAGTTCACTATTACAATGAAATGAGCACGTCCATTGCCTGCGGGATACTCATCGCCTCTATACAGGTGACTTTACGTCAGTAAATCTTTCGCGCCGTGTACCTAAGACGCCTTAACACGTCAACTTTAAAACTAGTACGCAGGTTTGGTAACTCTGACATCCACCCCTTTAAACTGTGGGCCCGCCATCCGCAAGCTTCTTCAACGTCCTCCTAATGAAAAGCTTGTCGTACTACTGCCAATCGGATATCCAGCAAAGGACGCTACAGTGCCTGATCTCCAACGAAAGCCGCTATCGGATATTTTAGTAGAGATCAGCTGACAGGCGCGACGACAAATTAAGGGAACCGAGGCGCCTCTAACAATCGGGCCAGCGTATTTGCTCAATTGTGGGACAAATGAATACACATAATCATAGATTTATACAAATCCCATTTTTTTTTTTATATAAAAAAACTTATATTTTTTTTTGTCGAGTATTGTTTGTCGCTTATGAATACCTTACAGTACACTTTCGCAAATATATATTATTTATCGTAATTATAGAATATAGTTCTCCTTGGTCAATGACATGACTTCCGATCTTATAAAGTTATCCTAAAATGTTCGAAAGGGAGGCTGATCCCTGAATTATATAGCACCCAAAGAAGTTCGATCGTTATGCATTATCTTGCTGCGACTTCGGTATATATTTCAATGGCACATAATAAGACTGTCCGAAGTTAGCGGTTTCAGTTTGTATAAACTAATGTTTATTGAAATTTGCATACAGTGTGTTAAAAATAAGCAATATAAAATGTAGATCCACCGTGTGTTCGATCAAATGAAAACTCAAAGAAACGTTCATAGATTAATCCTTCGTGACACCTAATACACAATTTTCCGGGTCGTTAAGCGAGCCTAAGATTACTGGATAAAACGAAAAGTTACATCAATGAGTACCAAATATCACCATGGTATCTTAAATTAAGTACATTCGATATATAAAATATAAAAATACTGAACTAACAATAAAGGGCATATAGAATATAAATTTCTGCAGTACTGCAATGTTTGTATGATCATAGCTATACCGCTACTAATGGCTGTGTCATTAAGTGTAAAAGCTTTAGTATCATGATACGTACAGATAAACAGATAGTTGTTCTATTTATCACTATTTATGAAACAGATACTATTAATATCATGTCCTCCTAGAATATCAATTTTTCGTCTCTTTCCCTTTCGTTCTCGCCCCCCTTGCTCCGTTCGCGGAACTTGGGCATGGCCAAGCCGACGGCTGGGAGCAGAGAGCCGGCGAAAGCGCGGGATCTCCGAATTCTTTTAAGTATAAGCATTCTCGAAATTGTGAAAGCAACCGAACTCCGAATGTCAATGGCTAAAAGTAAATTTGGCCCGGAACTAGGAGAGTATCATCGTGTTCGCAAAGTTCTCGAAACTAGGTTCTACGAATTCCCCGCGACGAGTAGCGTCGCTGTAAATAAACTAAACGTCCTTCTAAGCGGATTAAAAAATACATTCGTACCGCCTGAAATGCGAATGATCCCAACGGCAATCGAAATGCCGGAGGCCCAACCCTGGCACTAAGATTCACTCCGTTAGCTTTCGTTACCACCCGACGGCGAGCTTGAAGGGACCGTCGTGGCGCAAAGACGGCCCCCAGGTTTAACGATGAACCTTTATACATCTAACGGTGAACGCTAGCTCGTTAGGATTATAAATACGTCGTTATCATTACTTTTAGTTCTCTGAGATCACCAGTGCCTGAGATAATCTACCGCAGCGTACGACTACGAATACTTTACGACTTGGAACTTAAGCAAAACAAAAGAAAAAAATAATAGAAGAATAAAAACAAGATCGTTAATGCTGCCAACTTTGCAATGAGCTTTCTTACCCACGAAATGATGATCTTCGACAATCGGAAGTACACCCGCGTCTACGTAATACTATAAAGGAAAGTGAGCTTCGTGAATACTCTCCTAATTCGAAAACGGCCACTGCGCCACAGCAATAGATAAGAAAATTGTGTCCGTGACTTATCGCAGAGACAAGACTTTAGTTCTCTCTTTTCTTTCTTTTGTTCTAATCACGGTGATGAAATTCTGCTATGCACAGACGGCAAGACCAGGAGCCCTCAGGAGGAGATGCAAGAGGTGGAGACAGACAATACATGTGGTATCCACGATCACAGTCGTCACAGAACAGCAGCTGATCCTAGTTTGGTTCGCGAAACAATTAATTAGCTTCCAAAGGGTACCCTGACCCCTCGTGGTTTATCGCGATGGATTTTAGTAATCTATCCTCCGCTCTCGGAAGTCGAATGGGGTACATATCCTAGCGTTCAGTTATTCGCGAGCAATGTATCTTGTAAGGGGCGCGATCAACGTGTCGTACTATTTTTATCAACGGAGGGGAGCACACGCTTACTAAATTCTAATTCAATGATAATCCACTAAATACCGATAGAGGCGAAGCAGTTCCCCCGTACATTTCACTCCAACTATCTTGGTCCGTTTCAACTAGGGTCTACCAGAAATTAATCATAACAGAAACACCCCGGAGAATCGTATTTGAAAAATGAAGATTTCAGGCAAGAAGATAAAGGTACCAAGGGAGACTACTTATTGGATAGAACTGCGCTCCAAACGAAGGAGATAATAAGTAATAAACCAATCTCAGAGTATCAGTCGCTAATGGCCACTTATTTTTATCTGAAATAAAGGTTTCAGGCTTCCACGCCTCGACCGCAATAGAGTCTAATTGACTTCTGGACGAAAGTCTCCCGGGTAGCCAACCGGAAGTTGCCTTGTTCCGAAGAGATTATCTTTCCAGGTGGCGCCAGCCTAAGTCACTCCAATTCTAATGCCAGCCAAGACCCGACCGTCCAGAGCTACTACTTCTTCCGAAAATGCCTGGCCATTAGCAACTAATACCCGGCGATCTATTCACACTCATCTTCTTCCACGGTTTGGGCCCGGTTGCATCCAGAAGCCTGCCGCTCCTCTACCTGCAACTGCCAATGCCCCAGCGGGCGGATGAAGGAGCAAAAATAGTTGGAGTCAATTGTACGCGGGAGCGTCACCTCGCTTCCTCGGCATAAACGGGGCCCGATAAATGCTGATTAATACTCACGTCGTTGTCAGAGGTGCCGCAAATGGAACAGCACTTGCATTCGATACACTGCCACCTGTACTTGCGAACAGAAACGATCATGTTCGCAGTGAATTGCAAACAAGTCGGATGCCCTATAACAAGAACGTAGCCAGGTCATGGAACACGCAAATGGGACACGGATTAAGGATAGCTGTTTTGGACGAGTAGAAAGGTGCTAGGACATTTATCTTGTGCCGAAGAACAGTGAACTCCAAGCTATCTCGTTTTCTCTTCTTAATTTTGCTCGTTATCATATTACTATAAAAATTTTTTTTCTCTCGTTCGACGTACCGAACGGCTGTTCGTATATATTTTTTTTTTCCGAATACTCGGGACGGTATCGTCCGTGAGTGATCTCACTGATCATTGAGAGAGCGCGTTCCGATAATCATAACAATGTGATACATGAAACTTTCACCCTTCCTCAGCACTAAAAACGTCCGGAATAATGATATACGTTCTGTTATGTTTCCGCACAGAATGTTTTATTTCATGATATCTGCGATATTGTTTTTTTTTTTTTTTTTTTTTTTGATGTCACCTCTTGAACATATTTTGTTATTTTTATTTGGAATAGTAAGGTGGTAAGTAATAGCGGTGCGTACCTTGGAATAGTTCACGTTCTTTCTTGCGCAGCACAATATAAACGTCGCGGACCAGCACACTCTCCCTCTTTTATACGACAAAAAAAAAGAAGAAGAATTCTCTTTTTCCCCCAACCCTTTCGCTCGCACTTTCGCACGCACACACATATACACACGCGCGCGCGCGTGCGCGCGCACACTCAACTCGTAACGTATCACATTTGATATATATATAATATATATATAATATATATATATATTTATATATAACTAGCGTCACTTAAATACTAGATTTGTAAGCCTCATGGGTATTGCTTAATTAAAATTGCCTAATAACAAGTCTCGATTTTTCTTCTTTTTTCTCTTTTTTTTTATATAACAAGGAGGAACTATTTGCATGCTTTCATACTCTCTCACTCTCGCTCTCTCTCTCTCTCACTCTCTCTCTCTCTCTCTCTCTATACCATGTGAGTTTTTCTTACGGTGAATATAAGGGTCGCAGAGATTCGCTCTCTGTCGCATGGCCGCGCTACCGGATCGAATCGTTAATCGTTCCTTTCCGTGACACATTTCTCTTGCTATCGATAAGACTCGAGGCTGCTGCCAGCTGTTCCCTTATTTTCGGAACGATTTAAGGATACAGAGAGGAGCAAGCGTAACGCTCAGCGTCGCCAATGAGGGGGAAACGCTCTGCGCCCTCGTTTAATTGATCGGGCGCACCGTTAATTAGCGATCCGTCACTGCGTCGCTTGTTGCGCGCCGAACGTAAGAGAGATAATTATAACAAGGAGGGGAGGGAAGAAGTATCGAGTTTTACAACAAGCGTCCCGCATCGCGAAGATCTATGGTAAATTTAAGCGTTAATAAACGAGCCAGTTGCGGGAAAGAAGATAACGAGAACGTTTGGACAGAAGGCGAAATTAAGACACGATCAAGGGGACCGCCTCCTCCTCTCCAACGACGAAAAACTCATAAGGTATCGTGTCGTTTTACAAGTGAACGTTAGATACGTCGTCCTTTATAATTCTATATTCGAACGGTATCTTGTTACGAATATCAAAGCTTGTACAAAACTAAGCTATTCATCGAGTCTCTACGAGGAGATATAGAATACATCCTTTCCAACTCACTCTCACTCTCTCTCTCGCTCTCATTCTTTCTCGTCCCGGCAATTGTCCGCCGGGAGTCGTGGCCAACTCGACGAGACACATCGAAGAACCGAGTCACCCTTCTTCACAAATACTCCTCTAATGCGCGCGTGTCCGCTTTGTCGTCCTTCTTTTCATTCCCTTTTCCTCTCTCTCTCTCTCTCTCTCTCTTTTTTATTCTTTTCTGCTTCTCTTTTCTGTTTCCTTTAAATATGCAATAAATATATATATATATGTGCTCGCCATTGGATGGCGATCTCAATAGTAAAAGACGTTCGCTACACGTAACGCGACGAAACGATTAATGCCCAGAACGAAACGGAAGAATGCAAGAGCAGCAGGCTGGTTCAGTGGAATGTAGTGGAAGGGCAGAATGAAAAACGCGCCAATGAACTGTGAAACGGCGGATCCCTCCGTCCCGTAAAGGCGGGTTTCCCAATGCGCGACTGGACGCAGCCTCGAGGATTTCGAAGTCGATTATCTCGAGAACTAAGCGCGATATCAAGAAAATGTATTCTTTTCTCTAGGTCTATTTAGTTGTTGCGAGTCGAAAAGGAAGAGTAACTTTTTTTCATATCGCGCTTCGTTCTCGAGGAAATTGGCTTTGAAGCTCCCGACGTTGCGGCCGGCCGCGTATATGGGAACCCACCTTAAGTCGACTTTGCTTCCTGCCGCGGGTGAGTGATTTAAATGTAGGATACTGTGCCAGGAGATCGATGGTCGAACGACTCACGTGCTCGCTCGCGCAGTTCCCGGCGCTAAAACTGCGGGGATCGTACGAAAAGTCGTGCCTTAAGCCGCGATCCCACTTGCCCGACTCCGGCGCGCGAAAGGTGGCTCGGACGATTAGGAAACGCCGTTTTTCGAGGGCAGGGACTCTATCTTCGAGAAAGGATCGTCCCTTGTTGGCCCCCTGGTGCCTTGCGCGGCCCGAGCTGCGCGCGCGTGGGATCGCGGCTTTAAAGTAGGTTTCACGCAAGAGAATTTCAAACTCGATTTTCTCGAAAACGAAGCGCGATATCAAAAAATTTTATTCCTTTCTTTCGACTTATTTACTTGTTATAAATCGAAAAGAAAGAGTAACATTTTTCGATGTCGCGCTTCGTTTTCGAGAAAATCGACCTTGAAATATCTCGACGCGACCGAATGCTTACTCGATCTACGCGGTGTGCGATTAGTCTCGAAGGCGTGGCTCGCGGAAGGAATATGATGGTGCATCGATCGTAAATTGTAACGAAGAACTAACTGTACGTCGATCACGATGGACCCCTATCATACCGTGAAAACGAATTCTCCGTTCGAGTATCTAAAACGATAATACTTCGGCTAGCGTTATATGTGCTGCGCTCTTAAGTATTGCATATTGCGATCTGTAAATAGAAGTGTTTGAAAAGAACAGGATGAGAACACAAAGGAAAGAAATTATTTACAAAGCTCGAGAGGCTGTAGAAATATCGAAAAACATAGACAGTACTTCCGTCTTGCTATATAAATACGTTGCCCTCGTTAAACGATTCACGACTGTGCTTGGATTAATATAATAATAAAGTATGTATAATCGTATCGGTCTGTTTAAGCTCTCTTAAAACTCCTCGGTTATAGAACGATTATTATCGCGGCAAGCTTCCTTCCCTCTTTCCGCCCCGTTATTCCTCACCGTCCCTCTTCTTTTGATTCTCGAGCAGAATAATTGAAAAAACAAACGCGACTACACTGCAGCCAAACAGAGAACACAAACACATCTTCCTTCAATAGTGTGCTCTAGTGATACTGTGCAACAGGAATTTTTCCTCGCCTCTCGTTTAAGAAACTCCGCCAATTTCACGTCTCCCCCCCCCCCCTTCCGAAACATCGCCTAACTCCTCGAATCGCAGAGATTATTTATATCGTCGACGCACGTCTCCATATTTCCCTTATCCTTTAAATACCCAGAACGAGATCCTCATTTCGCGTTGAAATTCGTATTCCTTTTTGCTCCTTTTGTACATTATCTCTTTTGTCTCTTTTTTTTGTTCTCGTAAAAATTTTCCCTTAAAAACTAATCATTGAATTACGATAAATCACAGCTGATCCGTGCAGTAAAGGAATTGTCGAAAATTCCTATTACTCAGATGCGACCAAGTTGCACCATTGACAAAGTGATGTTTTTGCTTTTTCATGCCTTGACTAGTGTACGTAAAGCTCGTGACCATTCCCCCCCCCCCCCCTCCAATTCTCCCCGCTTTCCTCCCTTTCGTCGACTAAGCCGTGCAGGTAAGTCTCGACTTCTTAATTATTGCACACGCGGGTGCACAACCCTTGACGACGGTTCCGAACGTATGTCACACAGCAACTAGTTTCTCGTCCTATTCAACCCAAAAATAGTGTCATTTCGTTACGTCCCCCCCTCTTCCCCGGTTCCCCCTTTGCCTTCGTCACGATCCCCACCGACGGATCGAAGGATCGTGGCCTCCTAAGGATCGATAACAATTCGGAAACGGGACGATCATCCGCGCGCGCCCGGCCATAATCGTGATAAACGCGCGTCAACAACGACCGATCGTTAATAACAAATCAGCCGTAATCGCGACGAAACAACGAACGCAGGCGATTTAATGTCGGCTATTGCCGCGTGAACACAAGTCGCGGATCGTAAGGAGACACAGGAGAGAAAGAATCTGTACCAATGGCCATGCACACGGGGAGGACGATAACAAATCTCCCTGTTCAGGGAGCAAAAGAAGCGCTTCGCCAATCCGACTAAAACAATTGCTTCAGGAAAGCCGAAGGTCCGTGGGAACCTGAAGCAGATTGCTAAGTATGCCTCGGTTTTAATTACGATCCTCAGCTGCACCGTGGTTGCCGTGCGATTATAATTATTATTGCAGCGCTTTCGAGCGATGGCTCAGGCCGCAAGAAGCCCTCAACGAAGGCCACGAGAAGAAGACTACTCGGGGGGAAGATACGAAGGAAGCAAAGAAGAGACTAACGTCCTCGGAAGATATACAACGTCTGAAGCGAGTACCAAATGGTGGCGGGTACTCGTAACGGAAACAGAGATCGCACGTGTCGGGAAGACGATGCCTAAGCCACTCGTCGGAATCTCCGCTGTAGCCGGCTGAAGCTGTGGCCCCAACAAAGGATCTCGAAGAAAGCAACGCGACCCCTCTCCGTTACCGGAAGCGCCCGGCTTGCTCGGCTCTCTCGGAAACGGCCCTCCACCGACGAACACAAGGTGAACATGTAGGGCCGCTTGTGCCAGCCGCTGAGCAACGTGCACAGTCGTCCCCGCGTACATGGCCAGTATTACACGTCGCCGCGCGCCACCTAAAGGCGGAATCTCGTAGCCGCGATCGGCCGCGGCGGCCGGCGGCGATCCCACAGGCGCAACGAAGGCACAGGCGCGTATATCCCCGATCGCGCCAGTGGGACCGCCGCCGGCCGCCGCGGCCGATCGCGGCTAGGTGATATCCCGCCTTGAAGCGAGAAACGAATTGTCCCGTTTAGATGTGACCGACGAGGCACGGCCGCCCGGAGGGACGCCGACTGCCCGGCTGGGTGCACGCAGACACACGCACACGCACTCACGCACACACAGAGAGACAACACGACGGCTACGATTTAATTGTGATTCGTTCTTCGCGTATACTTGCGCTTGATCTTTTCCTCTGGCTTACCTGAGCGACCGCAATCACTGCAAGAGACCAACTCCTCGGAGCCGCCGGTCTTTTTATTTTCCCTAGCGTCGCCCAGACAGAAGTCACAGTAGGGCGATGGTTGCGCGGACTTGCCAGCTTTTTTTTCGTTGCTCCCGGGCGTGGGCGGCCCCTCGGTCCTCACCGAGGAGGGCGAGGGGACGGCGGTGCCAGGCGACGAGGCGGCCGGCAGGTGTTCCTCCTTCGTGGACGGGACCGTGGGCGACGCGGGGGCGGCGGCCGCCTGCGCCTGGGGCACTTGCTGCTGCGGCTGGGGCTGCGGCTGTTGCTGCGGCGACTGGGAGGACTGCGGCTGAGGCTGGGGCTGCTGGGACTGCGGCGCCGGCTGCGTGGACGCTCCCGCAGCGGTCGCGGACGGCGCTGCGGGAGAGGGACTCGAGGTACTCGACGAAGTTGCATTCTGACGACCCCGACGCGTACCACCTGATCACAAACCGACCACATACCCAGTTGCGCTTTGCGTCACAAGCTAATGACCATGCACACCGGCTTAGAGACAATGATATTTTTAGAGAGTCAACAGAGACTGCGACACGATGGGCCAGCAATAATCGATTCGGTTACTCGATGGCATCCCGCTCTCTATCAGGCTGGACCAAGGTGCGGGGCCAACTCGCGGCCCCGGCAGAAGGCCCGCGGGATTTTAGGAGTCTCTCGGCCCGCTCGGCACTGCGAATGGATCGGTCGAGCAACCGGAATCGATTATTCGAAACGTCACGGTCATTTTGGAAATAATAACTGGGCACAACAATGAGGGGAGGCAAGTAAGAATAATACATATTGTATGTGTAATCGTAACAAGGTGCACGTTATTACGTCAAACGATGCATTCCATCACCAAGAGCAATGTCCAAAAAGGTACAGAAACGGTGGAACGGCACCCGTTCCAACGGTCAGACAAAACAGCGGCACAAATCTGGCAAAACTACGTTGCTGCGGCTCGCGGGGAACGGTCCCCGGGGGGTTGTGCGCACGATCTTTTAGTGAAAGCTGCAAGCCGCTGGTCGACGGAATCCAAGCCAAAGTTTCGCTCTAGGGATTCAGATACTGAAGCGTAAAACACGAGCAAACGGAAAACAAGAGAGACCGTAAACGCCGTTAGAGCACTTACAATTAAATCAAGTATATCAAGTCGTCATGCTGAAGAAGGAATACAAGAGAACTGTTTGATACGTAGGAGCAAAACACACACACGCATACCAAACACTCAGAGAGGCAAAGATATTCTACTGATATAAGAAAGGCTGTTCGCGGGGACAACGCCTCCTCCCGGTGCACCGGAAGGCTTCTCCGAGACGCGATTGCAGAAGCATGCTATTGCAAAACATTCGCAATGATCGCTGTTCTTCATTGAAATCAAGTAATGCCGAAGAAGTCCCGCCGGAAACAGGCAATCCAACTATCTGCTTCAATTGCGGCGATAGGTAGAAGCGTGACAAACACGAGCCGAACGTTTTTAACATTGCGTGTAATGTTAGTCGTATTTTATCTTGAATTCTATTTGAAACGCTGCTTCTTATCGCCACGGCTAACGGAGATAGTTAAGTGTCCCATTTGCAGCGTCACTCGGCATATGAAAAATAAATGTCTGAGAAGTTTAAAGTACAAGGCATTTTCTGTATACACGTACACATAATAACGAAAGAGAACCGTTCGTATCATACTGGCTTGAAGGTGTCTTTTCTGTATGATATCCGGTCGGAATGGACGTATATACTCATAAGGGAAGATTGTGCATTAAAGTTCCATATACGTATAAATTAACTTATGTATGGAAGAGTGAGAGACACAAAGATTACGCCTACGTTATTTGCAAAGCATGCATTTGCAATACACATGTAAAAGAAGATACATTTAGTTCGAAGAAATCATGGGAGATACGTATTCGGGCGAAGAAGAGTGAAAGGACGAGATGAAAGATGGGGTGGCGGGAGCGGGAACGACGGCGGAGAGTGAGAAAACTGAGCAGATTTTGGCTCCAACCTGGCTGGTTCGAAGCAGCGGTGTCTGCAACGCTCCTAGGTTCAACTTCGGCAGGACTGGGACTTAGTTCCTTAGCAGGATCACCGGAGGAAGTAGAGTGGGAATGACCGTAATGGTAGACCAGACCAGGTCTGGTTTTATACCGTGCGCTGCATACTGCAAAAGTGCAAATACTGTTTTCCCACAAACCATCCAATGCAACTTCCATGATAAGAGAGATCTTGGTCGACGAGTTGGTTGGACGATCGGGAGGACGTGGCCGTTTAACCGCCACGTTAACGTTACGTTATACCGTTTGTGTTCTCGCGTCGCGCGGGCATCGAAGTGGAGGCGGAGCGCGTCCGGTGGGGATTCCCCAGAAACATGGCGGTTAAAGGATTCTAGGATAGAAGCTTACGAGGTCAGGGGACAGCATTTGCACACCTTCCGTACCAGTACATATCCCTATCCACCTACGAATCTATATGTGGACAAGCAGTGAAGGAGTTCCAGCCCAAGAAGCAAAACTAATACGATGCAAGGCTTAATGCTTGTATACTCCTACAGAATGAGCTCGCTACAGTGTGAGCCAGTACATTCTTGCTCTGTTATTGGCAGGTAGTATGAGTCCGAAGATATTTGGCCAACGTCTGTAAGCCTGATCGCGAATGTACGGCACTCGGAGATCTAATCTTTAATCAGGGCTTACTGTTCGTGACCAAATGCCTTTAGATCGTCTGCTAATCTAACAGGAGTGGTTTCAAGAAGTAAACAGATTTGCAGGCACATTCGAGTTAATTCGTAGACTTTCTGTCTGGAAAAGTTCGATGAAATTAGTAGCGACTATTATACTCCTCCAAGTTTTGGGCAAGCTTACAATACTACTATTCAAAAAATCACTTCAAGTTCCGTGTCCTTCTCTAACTAACTTATCAATCGCAACCTCACTAGGTTTTGCGGTAAATTAAATACAATTATTATCGGCTAGAGATACATTGAGCAATCCTGTCAGATGTAATTGGGCCCACAGATTTACGAGGCAGTGGTAAATCATGGACGACGATTCAAGTGCATAATTATCGTTATGTGGAATGATATTGAACACTGGCTTAGATGTTACTGAAAAATTGGAGAGTGATGTATGTAGTGTCGCGTGCCCTGGTCAAAGTTCAAATGCGCTGCGTATTCTTTGCAAAATTTCTCCACGTTCGAGTACCAATCTTTGCCTTTCATTCAGAACCATACTGTGTCTCTTCATACTTCGATAAATAGGAAAAGAGAAATGGAAGACAAGGTATCGATGCGAACAGAAACTAGGATCGGAATATATTCTTTAACGTACCGCGGTTCGTGAACTTGAAGGAAAACAGCAGCCAATACAGCACTGATCAATTTCTCTGAGCAAAGAGTGTCGTTAATAAATTAATTTGAATACTATAGGGCACCTTCCCCGGTGTTATGAAGTTCGTTACATGTTCAATCACCATCCCCAGTGTAGAATTATGCGGTAACCAAGACTAAAGTCTTTAATAATTTATTTCAACTTTCTCATATCATTTTATATATTATATAGTAACCTCTGCGTATCTTGTAAAATAATACGTAGGCATGATAAAAATATAGTTTAATAAAATTAACAAACTTTCTAACGTAATGCACTTTTCTCTTATTTCAAATAACAACTGATAGAACTAATAGTAATAATAGTTTTAATGAAACTAGTAACAGGAAGTGGTCATTTGTAGTTGTATCTATGATTAAACTTACGGTCACAAACGAATGGCTTATCAGAGTCAGCAGCATCGTAGTTGGTTTTTTTGCGCCCGCGTCCCCCGCCCTATTTAATAAAAGTTAACGACAAGCTTAGTTATCCGCCACAACTGTGCGCGAGAGGACTGAGCAACAGATTTGCTTGACTATTAAATCAAACGTTTCAAGTCGCACCTTTAGTTAAATTACACAATAAGAATCGTAACAGATATATATGTATATATACAATTTACAGATAAACAACTGGCACTTACCTTCGTACGCTTGGCCCCTGGACTATCCGTGGTGGGTGGGTGATTCCGCGCAGGATGATGCCCACCGCCACGAGGTTTCCTTCGTTTCCTCTTACTACTGTAGCTTTCCTCGTAATCGTAGTCGCTCTCAGGATCAGGCTCGTCGTACGTGTCCATATCCAGCATGTCCTGTTCGTCGTAGTACCACGCATCTTTGCTATGCTCCTCTGCGAAAAGATCATCGAACGCTCGTCGCGTTAAACCGATCGTGCGTCGAGTCGCTACTCCCGCGCTAGACGAACGGCAGCGGGCTTTACCTTTAAGAGCGACCGACTCTTTACTATCGTCGTTCACGTGCGTTACGATCTCCACGCCTTCCACTCCGTCGTCCGGATCCCCCCTTGGTCCTCGCTTCGGATGCAAATAGTGCATCAAATACTGGCGTCGTTTCTTCCGCCATCTTTTGCTAGGATATGTGTATATTTGACCGTGTAATAAACCCGGCAGCCTCTCCCTCGAAGACATAAACAACGCCGAGTGATTTTGCGCTACGCCTGCAATTTCATATAGCCACGCTTACAAATGAAAATCGTGAAATCCAGTCGCGTTCCATACAAACGCGCTAGCTTAACATAGGAAAAATCGCTTATTTTTCAAAACTGATCTTTATTAAGTTTATACTAAAAAAGGGAATATTTTTAATTTTCCATTTTAAATTTTTATTTAAATCGGCACTATGAAATGGGTTAAAAAAGCAAGAGGGGTATATTTTTCTTTATCATCATCCCAAAGTTACCCCCCCCCCCCACTCACCCCTAGAAAAAAGTGTCCGGAAAAATTGCGTAAAAAATATCTTTGCCCATTCGGCGCGGAAAGTTATTTCAGCGATCGAATTATTTACTCGAGGACGCGGTCGGTCGTTTGTATTGTTATACAACGGTGTGACGATCCCGGAGGTGGAAAAAATTGTTTAAAGAAGTCGTAAGAATTACCTGTTTGCGAGTCGAGGAAAGGCATGCGGAGGCGTCGTTCCCTGCACAATCGGCTATTATAATTAGAGGCATTTTCAATGGATTCCCTGTACGCTGTATCATTGAGGAAGCTGGAAAAAATCGATAGTGGCCATGTAGAGGTTCTGCACGGCGCCGAGGAAGAATTTACGCGGGTGTCGGTCGCCTGATACGCACCTCTCGATTTTGCACAAGTTACTCTCGTTTATAACTTGAATAAGTCCGTGGGAAGCCGGCGAGATCGTGGCGGCTGTCATTTTATAACAATCAAACAATACACAGCTCCTTCTTGCCGCTTGCTCTCCTTCCCGGAAACGGAGCCCCATTTTCTCGCGCATGCGCGCTGCCCCGGGACCAACCGTGCTCCCGGGAACGCGCACTGAAATTCGAATACTGAATTACACATAATGTTTTGATAAACAATCTAGCGGGAGAGTTACAAGAGATTCTTTATTTAATTGGGACTGTTTGTATACGGTTGAGATTTGGAATTACTGTTTAGTTTGAACGAGGGATATTTGGATATGAATTTTAGGATTAGGAAGCTAGTGCTTCCGTCTGCGCATGCGCGGAAATTTGTATTTTATAGGATATCGCGGTTGGGAATAACGGTTTTGGGATCTAGGGAAGAGTTGTAGCCTTGGGGAGAGATCGTTGGTGGATTTAATTAGGTAAGTAATTACACAAGGTGTTAGTAATGTAATTTAGGAATTCGAGTGGGAATGATTTTAAGCGGGGGTGGGTTCGAACCGAATTTTTGAATTCTCGAAACTCGATTCTGAAACTTTGTAAGGCTTCGAAAGTGCTGATTCGGTTTTGTAAGTGGAATATGATTCTATACTTTATCTTATGTGAGTTTCGAATTACTTAAGAAGTGCAATAGTTCGAATTCCTAAAACTCGAAAGTTTCTTCGATGCTTCGAGAAACCCATCCCTAATTTTAAGTTAATATGCTGTGGCATTGGAAGGGATTGCTACGTTAGACTCTGGTGGGAGGTTTTCTCGTAGTGTACGACGTACAATTTACAATGTCGATTTATTCTCGAGAGATATTAAACACAGTTACAGCAATACGCGTATTGACAGTCATCTGGAATAGATTATGGAACACAGCCGTTGAGATGAACATTTCAAGTTACAATGTACACTCAATGTTTCTGCTAAGTGTAATCGATATTTATCTGTAGCTTCTTAGTAAAGTTATCGTTGGCGATTCCTTTGAATCGTATATAGAGACAAATCTTAAAAGAAGAACGAATCTACTGTCTCTACGTTTCATGCTTAATCGTTCTTAGGTTCCAATGGAAAATAAAATATTTAAAAAAAAAAAGAATTCTTCAATGAACAAAAGTTCTGATTTTATAAATATAAATGCACGATTGGATAAGCTGAGATTTGAAAGAGGTCTCCTCTATACGTCCCTATTTCGATATTTATTAAAAGTTTCTTGGCAGGATAATTGATTAAATGCAAAGTAATTATCCTAGGCTCTCGTATAATTTCCTCAGCGTGACATCTCGTTTAAATAAGTTCGTGTGCATTATTATTCTGGTACATTAAACAAAAATAGGATGTTAATGCAAATCCCTTCGGTTTGTATTACAGCAGGCAACGGCGGAAGTACAATCTACAAATAAATACTTTGGTCGTATGTAGAAACTTCTTTAAAAGTTCTCCTCGCAACTTCGATCCTTCGTTTCTTTGAACAGCTTAAACTTCTTCGTTAAATCGTCCACGAGAACTTCCCCGTGCACCACGTTGTCCCTGGTTCTTACATTCACCGTGCCAGCGTTCAGCTCTTTCTCTCCGACAACTGAAAAAGCAGATCGAAGTTCAATACCCAGTTCGATTAATTACACAACTCGCGAATTACATTGCTCGAAATTACCAAGGATGAAGTTGAATTGCGCGAGTTGCCCGTTCCGTATTTTCTTGTTCAGGGTGTCGCTCGCGTCGGTGTCGACCTCCACCATGAACCCAGCGTTCCAAAGTTTGTCTTTCACTTGGAACGCGTAGTCATCGAACTGGGGGCTTACTGGAATGACTACTGCTTGACGAGGGGACAACCAGAACGGCCACTTCCCGGCGTACGATTCGGTCAGGATCGCGATCATCCTTTCCACGGAGCCCAGAATGGCTCTGTGAATGATCACTGGCCTGGTTTTCTCCCCGGTCTCGTTAACATAAGACAGGTTGAATCTGATCGGCAGCTGGAAGTCCAACTGAATGGTAGCGCATTGGTGGGCCCGTTTCAACGCGTCCGTGATAGTTATATCGATCTTCGGGCCATAAAACGCCCCATCCTCCGGATTCAACTTCCACGGCTCCCCGAAAACGTCCAAGCTCTCAGCTAACGCTTTCTCGGCCTCGTCCCACATGGCTAGTTCCCCCATGTACTTCTCAGGCCTCGTGGACAGGCACAGATTGAACGTGAACCCGAACACGGAGTACACGTGCCGCAGGAAATCAAGCGCGCCTATCACCTCGTCTTTAATCTGATCAACGGAGCAGAATATATGCGCGTCGTCCTGCTGGAAGCGCCTGACTCTGGTGAGCCCAGTCAGCGCACCGGACACTTCGTTCCGGTGCAGCACTCCGAAGTCTGCCATTCTCAACGGCAACTCGCGCCAGGATCTGTTACGAACGTCGAAGATCATGCAATGACCCGGACAGTTCATTGGCTTCAGCGCGTAGGTCTCCTTCTCGACGTCGAACGAGAACATGTTCTCCGCGTAATGCAGCCAGTGGCCAGACGTCTGCCACAATTTGCTGTTATAAATATTCGGGGTAACCACTTCCTGGAAACCTCTCTTCCTATATTCAGCGCGAATAAATTCAATCAGAGTGTTGTAAACGTACGCTCCACGTGGCTGAAAGAAGCACGATCCTGGAGAGAGTTCGTGGAAGAAGAATAACTCTTGCTCCCTTCCTATCTTTCTGTGATCTCGTTTGGCAGCTTCCTCTTGGAACTTCTCCCATTCCTTCAGCTGCTTGTTGTCCGGGAAGCTGATCCCGTAAAGCCTCTGCAGCGATTCCGCGCTGGCGTTTCCTTCCCAGTAGGTGGAGGAGTTTTTTGTGATCTTGATGGCTTTCACCTTCCCAGTGTGCCTGATGTGTGGCCCTCTGCATAAATCGATCAGAGGCCCACACCTGTACACCGTGGTAGTCGGTGTCTGTATTTTTTCATTGATAATTCGCAGCTTAAATTCATTGTACTTGAACATCTCCAAGAGATCCTCCTTCGTCATCTCCAATCTCTCGAACGGCTGTTTCTCTTTAACTATACTCTTGCAGACTCCGTCCAGAAACGGAAACTCCAATTTCGATATTCCTTTGTCGCCTAAGTACATATCGTAATAGAATCCGTTTTCTATCGGCGGGCCGTAACATAGACAGCCTCCGTAGACTCTCTCCATAGTCTCCCCCAAGATGTGCGCACTGGAATGCCAGAAGACTTGCTGGGCATCTGGATTGTCGAATTTAAGAAACTCGAGTTTACAGTCGGACTCTAAGGGTCTGTCCAGATCCCAAAGGACATTGTTAACTTTAGCGATAATTGTGTTATCCGCCAGACCCTGGCTAATGTTCTTCGCGATTTCGTACGGAGTTGTCCGCCACGACTGTGCCTCGACTTGTCTCCCATCGGGAAGAGTTACTTTTATGTCGCTGGGCGACTTCGCGGCCAGCGAGTCGACGTATTCTGCTCTAAGCTTATCCCACAAAGCAATACGTTCCTGGAAACATACATGATCATCCAGAGAAAGCAATGCAAGCGTCCGATTGTCGTGGAAAATTATACGTTCCGTTCTAACTATAAGTGCAAAACAAGTGTTAAATGGGTGAAATCGGCCGTGGATTAATTCATTTATTTCATTTTGAGGAGCCTCTATTTATTTGGGTTAATTTAAATATAAACAATACCTGAACGTAACTCGGCCAGGGATTCAATTCGGAGATCGGCTTTTCGTCGTTAGCGGCGGTCTTCTTCTTCGAGTGCTTCATCTTCGCCTGAAACGGAGAAAATGGAACATTACGTTTCGCAGAAATATTCCGTCGATTTATGAAACACGAGGTTAACGCTGGAATTCGTAGCGTTTTGCGGAAACGGAACGCTCGGATTACATCAGATTATTGATTCTAACAATGCGGGCGGTCATTCGCGTAACAAAGTAATGCACATCATTGTTTCGCGATGAATTATGGAATAGATGAATGAAAGGAAAAGAGATCCATAACAGGATATGGAGAACGAAAACAGTATCGTAATGACAATATACTTTATAACCAACCCAAGCATGTGTCCGCTTGGAAACGTTGCAAAAGTTTTTATAACTGCAAACACGTAAACTCGTTAACATGTTTTAACGGTAATGCAAATAATAGTGATAAAGGTTGTATCAAATGTAAACGGTATTCATGCCTTTTCCTCCTTTAAATTGAGATTTTGCACGTTATTCACCACGTCGTCACTCATGCTGTTGAACATATTGAAACTAATAGTCTTAAAGCGAAACCACACGCTGTATCGAAATGTGTGGGCCCACCTTTATACCACCGCTGTTCAGAGTGGGGGTGGTGGGGCTCCCTCACGCGCCTGCTTCCCCCTCCCGGCTACCTTTTATACGGGGTGCCTTCGTCGTCAAGGAAACCGCGTGACGTTAAAGAGGCGACTCTGACAGGATAACATGTCCGTCGTTAAAGAAATTCAGACGCTGCGATCATATACGGTATGGGCCCAAAATTTCTGTGACGATTTGAAGCGCGCCATCTTTGAGAATTAACCTTATTCGCCACCTGAATCGGGTTATCGGTACTACGTTTCTGGATTCACATGTATGCTTACATCCTCATAGCTCGAAGAGCAATCCTACTTCCTACTAATATAATAAATGCGAAAGTGTGTTTAGATGTTTGTTACTCAATCACGGCGCAACTGCGCAACGGATCTTTCTAAAATTTTGTATACATGTAGTTTAGGACCGGAAATTACATATAGGATACTTTTTATCACGATTTTTTTAACCGATCTGGATCAAATATTGCGTAATTACTCTCTAAACTCTGTGGAATATATAGGCTACCATGAAATATGGACATCTCTCCCCTTCGCCTTTATTTCACCCCCTTGACATTGTGTGGCAAAGTTTTACCCGGGCAACGCTGCGTACTTTAAGTTAGTACAAAATATTTCTCGCAGAAAGCAGAAGGCGTGAAGTGTAAAACAGTCAGAATTGCCAAAAATATAAAAGCTACTTTTAATATTTCGTCGGACATGGTTAATTCCGTTCTAACCAACGATGCCGCGAGCAAGTAACGGCACGAAGCATGCATGTGAATCGGAGAACCTTAGTACGAATCACCCGATTCAGGTGGCGAATATGGTTTATTCTAAAAAATGGCGCGCTTGAAATCGTCACAGAAATTTTCACGGTCATTTTCAGGTCACTGTCGCGATCGCCTCTTGCCCGTATCCTTGACAACCCGGGCGGGGGTGGGAGAATCCCACAGGGTTCGCGTGCCCTGGCTTGGGCAACGTTTGTAAATCTGACACTCGTGTTTTCGCATTTGGAACGCGTGTTGCAGCCTCCACGTCAGTACTTGTCTTTTCCCCGTGGATACTTACGAGATTGATGTTGTGCCGCTCCTTGAATCTGTTCAACCAGCCCCTACTAGCTTGGAATTCAGACGGTGCCCCGATTTCATTGCTGATTTCCATCGCCCGCTTCTGGAGTATCAGATCTGTAAGCGTATCTCCCAGTTCGCTGCGTTCAACAAACCACCGATATAAATGATCTTCCACGTCTTCGTACACAGCTCTCCTCATCCTTTTACGTTTTAATACGTGAGCCCCGTGACTCCCAAAACACTCGTATGATATCCCCTCTCGGCGAATGCGGCGGATGGTGCCGCAGGACACCTTATATTTTTCAGCTAAACTCCGCGCGGTCGCTCCACGCTCCAGCTTCTCGGAGATGTCCATTTTCTGCTGTATTGTCAGCAGTGTCCTCGTAACCATCAACATCTTCTTCTGCACTTGTCGCGCGCGTCTTGGAAGAATCTTACCCGTCGAAAACTCGTGAAGAAGTGGCGGGATACAGCGTTGTCCCGTTAGGGGGACGGGTCCTCCGTTCCGTTAAGGATACATTTCTACCCCCGCTACCGGCTTTTTTAGTCGCCACGGCGAGTAAGAGAGACTGAGAATAAGCGAGAGGGCACGAGACAGCGACAAGCCATAAATTTCGTTCGAGATAGCGGCGGCATCGTATTACTGAAATAAGACGCAAGGCGAGCCGAATGGCATACAGTTTCGTTAAAGGAATGAATTGTCCCCCGAGCGTCGTAGTAAGCGGGGGAAAAAATAGAAAAATTAGTTTGAAGCTGTTACGGATTATGGTGAAGTACCTTAGTTGTCGTAAAAGTTGCGAGAGTCCCAAAGTTTACAGCTTTGAGGTTTCGGAAGAAAAGGAAACCTCCACAACCTCTTGTTTGAAACCTCAAAGCTGCAAACTTTGGGATTCCTGCGGGTTTTACGACCTCGCTATATCCCTTCTCGGCACTGTAATATTTTACATGCGAGTTCGAAATTACGGATAAGCGCTTGAATAAGTTTACAAGGGCATACGAGGCTAACCAGTTGCAAAGGGCCCGCCAATAAACGCTGGTCGAAGGTCAGATCGTGCTTAACAGCCGCGGGGCCATTTTGCGAGCAAAACATTCGGAGATAAGGGTTTCGTCATTATTCACAGGTTTAAAAGATACAAACGGAAAGGGCAATAAGTAAGAAAATTTCATCAACAATGATCCGCATGTTATTCTTAAACAATTATTATTCGTATTGATAATAATACTTGTATAGTAACGTAAAATAATTATACTGTTACATAGAAATAGAGGATGACTGATAGCGAATTGGGGTTCGCAAAGAGGCTAGACTGGGAAAAAGTATCCTATTCCATTTTTTTTCACTAAAACGATATCGCCGCTCTCGACTGAAACTTATGTTTTTCGCTCATTCTCAGTCTCCTGCACTCGCCGCGGCAAATAATATCAGCCGAATCACATACCGTTTCGTTAAGGGAACGACTTGTTTCCCCGCATTCGTTAAGGAAACGACTTGTTCCCCCGATTTCGTTAAGGGAACGCCTTGTTCCCTCGATTTCGTTAAAGGGACGACTTGTTCCCCCGATTTCGATAAGGGAACGACTTGTTCCCCTGATTTCGTTAAGGGAACGACTTGTTCCTCCGATTTCGTTAAGGGAACGACTTGTTCCCCCGAGCGTCGTTCTTATAACGAGACAAAACCGTCTAAGATTGCAAGTTTATCGATGCGAATAGGAATAGTAAACCTTCCAACCCATTCGCTTTACAGTATATTAAAAATTTTTAAAAGGAACAAAGGAAATGCATTTTAGTCTCTCAATCCCTTTTTATTACAAAACAACGATGTACTAAAAAAGGCGTGCACCAAACGACTGCAGTTACATTATGATGTCCAATGCATATTACAATGTAAACAATTAAAGACAATTAGACGACAAGATGTAACGTTATTTCTCCCTAAAAGTGTATGCGTTCGTGGCGAATGATGTGACTCCGGTGATGAAATCTTTTTCCACACGCGCGACAAACGTACGGCCTTTCATCCGTGTGGATCCTGTTATGTATCTTCAAATCGTACTTCTTGAAAAATGATTTACCACAGTGCGAGCAAACATGGTTCCGCTGTTTCAGGTGGTCGCGTTTCACGTGCTCCTATTTCGGGGAAAATATTCTCGCGTAACATTGGAGGATTTCCTTCGAATTTGACAGTTTACCGAGTATACTTACATTCACTTGCGAGGAGGTATTGTAAATCTTCTGACAAATATCGCACGCAAACTTCTGCGGGCCTTCCGGTCTGTGATTGCTGGCGATGTGTTTGTTCAATGTCGATTTCCAAGCGAAGGACATCTTGCATTCCTTACAGTGAAACTTCTGTTGGTCCGCGAAATGGGTGCCTATGTGTTGTTTGTAGTTGTAACTGGTCGAAAACGATTTCTCACATACCGTGCATTGGAACTTTAATAGAAAATCCTTCGACTTCTTCGATCCTTCTTGTTGATTTTCTGGTTTCGTGTCACTCCCGATCATGTCTTCGGTTTGCACCTCTTTATCGTCTTTTTCAACACTTCGATTACCATCTGTATTTACATCGCATTGCGCGTCCTCGAGGGAGGTCAGCAGAACCTGCTCGTTATCACCGATAGCATCATTCTTCTCGTTCTCTTCCATGGAATCAATTTGACCGAAGCTTTGAAACTGCAAAAGCTGCTCGCTCTCTTTACATTCCAAAGCTTTCGAGTTCTGATGCTCAACGAATTCGAGGAACCTTTCTGGACTGTCGTCGTAATTCAGTCTCTCAAAAACCTCGAAGTTCGTGTCAACGTATTTATCAAAATCGGTTTGCGGATCCAATAGAATCTGACTTGGAACGAAGCTCTTTTCTTCCCCTTGTAACTCATATTGCGTGTAATTTAGATCGCTATGCAAATCGTCCCGTATACTTTGCTCGTGCGTAGCTTCTTCGCTCACGTTTTTAATATTCAAGCACGTATTCGTTATGTTTCCCGAAATACTTGTACTTTCGTCCTTGCTGTCTGTTACTTTTACAGACTGCGAGTTTGGCAATTTTTCGACTAAATTATTAATCAGGAACTCATAGAATTGTTCTCCCGTTTCCGTCTGCACTAAACGCAACATCGGCTCGTCCTGACTCGTAGCATTTACTTCGTTCGAAACCTCAGAATTCTTCTCGGCTGATTCCGAACTTATTTCTTTGTGGCTTGGAATATTCAGCTCAGGCTTTCCCTGCTCAGCGATGCTAGAGTCCGACAGACCTATCTTTTGAAACACATCGGAAACGTTCACGGAAATGTTTGTCAGGGTGCTGTAATTTTGCAGCGCTTCTGGTTTTTGCAAGTCCGCTTCGTACGTTTGCGTGCATGGCACCGGTTCGTGGCTGCTTGAGAATTTAGTGCAGAGCCTGTTTTTAACGACAGGTTCGTCTAATTGACACACGTACACTATGTCTTCTTTCCCCGTCGAGTCATTGGCTTTGCATAGTAATATAGGATTGCCATGAGCAAACGGAGCTTGATCGTTAAGTACTAGCTTCTCCGAGACATTTAATTCATCGGCTGTTTGAATCTTTTCGTTCGCCTCGCACAGGTGCTCTTGCGAAACGTAGCTTCTGGTATCCTCGATGTTCTCTAGATTGATCTTCTTCAACTTTTTCCAGGCATAAAAACAAGTTACGTAGCGACCAAGTGTTTTAAATAAAATTCGTCAAACTATTTACCTGCTCCGACGTGATATAAATGATCGTCTCCAGTGGCAAAACTCTTTTCAAATCAGTCTCATTGTCAAGGAAATCGAAATTATTTACAGGACTCTTATTCTCCTTGAGCTCTGGAATTTTCTGAAAATTCTAATTAGCAGAAACAGTTAGAAACACGAATCCCTCGAATACACTTTCCGCGATTCTCACCATCTCATTATTCTTGTACTCTGAGCTTGCGCTTTCCGCGTGAGTCTTCTCGTGTTTGCGCAAGAGAAAAATGAAACTAAAACTCTCGCCGCAAATTTTACAGTAATGCTGCCTTTTAATCACCTTCTGCTGCGCAGGCGTGTTCCCCTCGAACTGTAAATCGACGAGACGTGGACATGCGTTTAAAAGTATCCTACAACGTAAAGTCTTTTAATCACCTTATTCTTGCTCACCGCATGGTCCTTCCTCTCTGCGTTAATATTGTCGCTGTTACTTTGCACCTGCTCCTCCTTCAATCGCTCGTGAATGCGCTTATGCCTCGCGAGCGAACTGATCTGAGTGAAACGTTTGCCGCAGATGGAGCACGGGTACGGTTTAATCCCTGCGAAATCAATTCTAAACATCTCGATTCCTCCACGGATTATTCCCTACTTCGTTTAAACAGTATATTTACCGGCATGCATTCTTCCATGCCTGATCAAATTAGAGATATGATTGAACTTCCTCCCGCAGACTTCGCAGATGCAGACGTTCGTCCCCAAATGAATGTTTAAATGCGTCCGCAGGTCTGCCTTCCGAAAGAAGCCTTTGCCGCAGATCTCGCAGAGCTGCGACTTCTCGCCTAAGTGTATACTGCGGTGATGGTAATCGTACTGGGACGCTCTGTCGAACGTTAAGTCGCAGCGTTGGCAGGAAAATGGCCTTATTACATTCTCGTAGAGATTATCGCCGACTTTTCCATGACTAGAATATTGTAGCTCCGCTCGCGCCTCGTTGTTTACGTCCTTCTTTAAGCACTGTATATGCTTCGACAGTATGTTCCCGGCGTGAACGTGTAAATGATCGTAGAATTCTTTCTTATTCGTATAGCGACTGTCGCAGATCGAGCAAACGAAATTGGTGGGTTGAGATCTCGCCGCAGCGTTCTTATAGCCTGCTTGCGGATTCGTAGTGACCGACATGCTTTTGGGTGCGCTCAGACACATGAATTCATTATTTTCTAGAAGCAGTCTCATTCATCTGAAATGCAATTGAGATAGTATTAACAACAGCTGAATTTACGTGTTCTTTTATAATATTCTTACAATGTATTATTGTTACCTATTTTCCATTAATGTTGCCGCTTGCAAGTAGCAGTTTTAATTGATAACTTGAAATCACAGTCAACAAGCAACAGAGATTCCCTTGCATTCCAATGCATATACATTGAGTCAGCTGTTATCGATCATGGCTAGGTTATGTTCGCGGAAGTTGTGCAATTTACATGGAAACTAAACTTTTCAGTCTCGTATTATTATACGAAATCTGCTGTTAGAAAGTGCAAAGCGTGTCATTCTGCTTCTCACGTTGAAATACATGTTAAATCGCGTGGAAAACAAAGGGGCAAAAATAATTAAAGCGCGTGTATTGGCAACCCTTGTTTACAGGGTTGCTAAATGGTTTTAATCGAGCCGCCAGATCGCGTAGGAAAAGTAGCACAAAAGCGGCACAATTCAAATATCTTGAATGGAAAGAACGTTTAAATATTGTCTTAGGGCGAATTCCACTTACGCCTAAATCGCCCGTGAGTTTCATTAGGGTAGGTTTCCCTATACGCGACTGGACGCGTCGTCAAGAATTTCAAAGTCCATTTTCTCGAAAATGAAGCGCGATATCAAAAAATTTTATTTGTTTTTCTCGACTTATTTACTTGTTAGGAGTAGAAAAGAAAGAGTAACTTTTTTTGATATCGCGCTTCATTTTGGAGAAAATCGATTTTGAAGTTCTTGACGTTGCGTCCCGTTGCGTATAGGAAAACCTACCTTAATGAAAATAACGGGCGATTTATAGCACATTCGGCAACCTGCACTACCTAGTGCGCACTGAGTACGAACTATTTCGCTTCCAATTGGCTAAAATTCGCTATTAGGCGTAAGTGGAATTCGATCGTTGTACCTCAATTCAGGCGCCAACCGCCAATTTTAATTTTTGAGCGCCGGTTGGCTTCGAAAATTAGCCCAGATGGCGGAATTCCGCCCACTCTGGCAACACTGCTTATTCAAAAGCTGCACGTTGGCAAGACTTCGTTTAGTCGGTTTAATTTTGAAAGGCAAGCAAAGGAAAATTGTCGGGCGTTCAGTAATGGTGTTTGGGATCGGTGTGTTAAAAATTTTATTCCTATTTGTATAAACTTTCATTTGAGGTAAGTTTAATTATCAAATTCGTACGATGATAAATAAACCTGAAAAATCTCCTACTACTGTTAGCTCATAAACTGTAAACTTTTATAAATAAATATTATTTATCGAACTCCTAACTTTTAAATTATTTGTTATCTGTTTTAAGTTAACTTTGCACATTAACGCTTTAATTCCGTTTTAAGAGATCAGCTTTAACAACTAAATGTTCCGAAGGGTTGTATATTTCTTAGCAGATATTTAAGGGTAAATATAAAAGTTAGGAATATTTTTTTAATTAGTGTTATTTAAGGAATAGGGAGCGGGATAAATATAGAAGAGAGAGCACATTTGTGATTTTTATATAATTATTTTCACAGAACGGTTTAAGGTTTCAGCTTCGGATCTTTCTATCCCCACATTTTCAAAAAATCTGCTTGTCGGAAATTTAACTCTTTCGGAGCAGAATAAATGTCCCATTTAACTGGAACTTTTCTCTACTTTTGAGAAAATGAAAGTTTCTGATTTACGCAACACTGTGTGGAACAAGAGTTTCCAGTTTTCTCGGTCGGAAAATTCCAGTTATTTCATGATTAATTGAAAATTGTAACAGTTTCGTTCAATCCCTGATTTTAACTACTAAAAACCGTTTGCTTCCGTCATGCGTTTACCTTTAAAGAAGTCGTTTCAATGACACCAATGAAGCATGATATTCATCGTTTATTCGTTGGAAATTCTAGTGTACCGAAATATACGAGAAAAGAAGAAGAATAATGGGGAATTACTTTACCAAGTTCTTTTGCCAAAATAATAAGATCGAGAAGGATGAAGGAAATAAAGAGGCCTCCACGGACGAAGCAAACGTGGAAGGAGAAATGTGCACTCCGCCAGTAATTCACAAGACATTACCTATCGATCCTAGGTCCGTAACATCTGGTATCGATAGAACACCGATTGAGGTAAGTTCTACCAAAGGCGAGGGCTGCGTTCTATTGAAACGAGCAATGTACAAGGTTTATGATACCGATAGGTCGATTCTACTCCCGTTGGATTCGACCAAAGGGCAATTTCAGCAATCCCGAGGCACTTGCGAATGAAATCATACTTGGAAACGGATTTAGACAGAGTAATGTTGTGTTTAAGTCCAAAGAAATGTGAGCCACGAAGGGGAGATACTGTTAAGCTAGAGTTTCTGAACGTGGTAAGTTACTTAAGTTACTACGATTTCTTCGAAAAAATTCACGAAGATCGCCTCGCTTTCGTCGAGTTACACGAGTCTCCCTCGTTGAGCCTCTCTAGAACCTCGGTAAATATTTACAAAGCGACCATTACACCGATTTCAGTTACCTTCAAGCATGTTGTCAAGGACAACGCTCTGAACAACTTCTCCCTAATCGCTGCTCGGCTTTACTTTCCGAGATACTCGCGAAAATGCTACGTTTTGCTGTCTAAAAATAATTACCAGAATTTCTTACAGGAAACAATAAATTTTGTTTCAGCAAAATCTGAATTCAGACATGGAGTTGACACCAACATCTGATAAAATAATCGAGAAAAAGGGAATTACTTCTATAGAAAAAGAGCGTTTCGCTATTTTGGGGCTCGATCCGCGATCTCCGGCTGCAGACTTTCATAGAACTCCGCTGTTGAAGCCGAAATCCATAGATCGATTAAGAGCGAGGTCTCAAGAATGTTTGTACAGGCGCGGGAGCTACGAGGCAGATGTTTCTTATTCAAGATTCTCATACTGTGAAATGTCATCCCAGTTCGCTGTACCTGAAATACAAGCATTGCCGGATTTAGCGGCGTGCGCACCGAAGTCTTCGGATTTAGAGGATGATTTCGATAACGGATCAGGGGAATCTGACTCGTCGGTTTCTAGTCAATCATCTGGGACTGAGACAATCTCTGGGAGCGGTGAGGAAATTACTGTTGTTGAGAATTCCAAATTAATTTATGGCAAGATCGCTAGAAATGTGTGCCGAAGTCCTGTTTTAACTGGTCAACGAATATTTACATTAGGAGAAGAACGAGTGGATAATGAGAGTCGCTATGAAACATGTTTAGGAGACAGCAGCTGCAGCGAAGTTTTCATTAGCGAGGAGGTGCAACCTAAGGAGGCCCCCGCTGTCGATAACGATACGATTAAAGTATGGAGAGATTCGTCCATACTGGAGGACAATCCCAGTGAAACGGAATCGAGCGACTCCGACGAGATTCAAATTATTCACGAAAAAATATTAGGAGTGCTGCAAGAAGTTAAATTCCAAAGCGGTGTGAAAAATTCAGAAGTAACTGGGAAGAGAAGGGCGGTTAAATCGGAAATCAAGGTCGTAGCGGACGAAAAGAAGATTTTCAGTTTGAATGATAAAAATGAGAACGAACCAGCAAAGGTAATTTATATTCTAATTATTGTGTAAAGGATGATTCAGACGCGTCGAGGAATTTGATAATTTACCGTGTGTGGACAGTAAAATTTAGTCGAGTAGATCAGTAAAATAATGGTAAATTAGTGAATTACCGTGGACAGTAAAATTTAGTCGAGTAGTTTAGTAAAACAATTTTTAGTAAAGTTTAGGAAATTATTAAATTACTCTGCGTATCTGAATTAGAGCTGGGACTATTCGAATATTTTACAAGTATTCGAATGCTACGAATAAACTTCGAATATTTGAGTATTCGAATATTATTATTCGAATATTTAAGTACTCGAATACTACTTGAATATTTCAGTATTCGAATACTACTCGAATATTTCAGTATTTGAATGTTATTATTCGAATACATCAGTATTCGAATACTTAAATATTCCAATACTTGGATATTCGAATTATATTCGCCAAATAATTGAGCAACTGAAGTATTCGAATATTCAAGTACCGAAAAATTCGACAAATAGTCCCAGCCTTAATCTGAATTATCCTTAAGGGACGTGGAAAGGTACTACTGAAATAATCTACTTTGCAGATTCGAACTCCGCTCGGAAATCGCTCGAACAACGGCCACGTGCGCTCAGTATTAGGAAAATCGCCGCAACAGATTAGAAACAAAAGTGTAATACCGAAAATGTTGCAAGAGAACACACCGCCGCGGAAGAAATACAGCGCGAAGTCTAAATCAAGCGACATACAATGGGACCCGGATTCGACAGTGATTATTTAACATTTTTCCGAGCGTTTGATTCACGATAGGAAGACTGAAGGTACAATTAATTAGTCTTACGCAAATCTCTTTGATAGGAAGGTTTTATAAATTATTGACACAAGTAAAATGTTTTAAACTATAAATGTCAATCGTTCGCAATTAATGTATTTATATAAAATAAATTGTTTTTATACTACTGATCTTTTATCTAACTTTCAGTGTTATTTATTCGCATAGCCGCGCGTATCTGAGTCTTTGCTTCTTCGATCGAAAGTTGAAGCTCCTCGCTCGGTTTCACCAATTGCGACACGCTGAAACGTAACGTATCAATGACAACCGACTACGATAGAATACTTGAAACAAACATGCGAAGGAAATCGCACCTTGGATCCTTTATCACAATCCTCTTACTCTCGTTATCGCTCCTCGGTATTAATTTAATAGTTATATTACTCTCGACTTTCTTAGGATTGGCGAATACATTCTTACTCGAAGTGTCCCATTTCACTATAGCGCTTGTGTCTACTATCCGAGGTCGAACGACTCTGACTTTGACGCTACTATTAACAGCTTGTCCTTTGTAATTTTTTCTCTTGCCTTTCGCAGAGTCGGGTTTCGTCGCGCTTTCTCTGGCTTCGCTTATTTTAATCACATCCTCGTTCGGATGATACGGAGCTTGCAACAGCGCAGTCGAACTTGAAGTAGCTTCTTGCGAAGTCGAAGGTAAGCTAGGTTCGGACACTGGTCTCGGATCTATATCCTGCGGAATACCGTTATAAATCGAAGACAACGTTTCCCCAGGATAGTGTTTAGACAGCCGTTCTTCCGTGAGCGGTAAAGCCGGCGCCCTCTTCTTCCTGTGAAACTGCTCTCTGCAATTTATTTAAAGCTAACTATACCCGCGGGAACAATCTCTTTATTGATACTACCCAAATTTTCGCGACATACTTCGGTACAAATTTGTCAGTGCTTGAATTTGCCGCATCACGCTGATTTCTCTTTATGCGTATAGCCACGTCTCGGCGGCGCTGAATGAGCTTAGCTCGAGTCTCGGACACGGATTCCAGCTCGGGCGCGTAAAATACATGCAGCGAACCCCCGTAAAAATTCTTACCATCAACGAACCGTTTCGCTATTCTGTATAACACACAACGTCACACATAGTAATTTACATCGGGCATCTATGCGATGAAAATTCGAAAGGATATCGACCTCGCGCTCTGTATGCGAGCGTACTGTACATAGTAAGCTTCTGTAAATTCTTCCGAAGGATAATCAGGCACCACGTGAATCTTTTTTACATCGCCGTATGGATCGACGAGCTTCTTCACTTCCTCGCCTAACTGGAGCTTCGGCACTCCACATATCATTAAATGCTTGGACTCGTCGTTCACTGTGTAAACCTGTTACATAGAGCTGGCGTGTCAAGGAAATGTTATAGCAAATGCAGAGTATATATTGGAACTTAAAATTATTCTAAATAACTCCGTAAGATTTTTAACAATTGGATATGTTTACACGGAATAGGATACGAGTCCGCGATGCTACCTTCACCGATGTGAACCTTTTCCCTTGTCTGTAAGGTGGTCGTGTGTGACACAGCTTCTGTTGTATGTGATGCGGCAGTTTCGTCACCACGCATTTATCGCTCATGATTCTTTATTGCGATTTACGTTCGTGCTGTATTTGGAAAGTAATGATGCTAGAAAGATAGCTATAAAGTTTTAGAAGAAAGTTGTAGCGGAGATGTTTTAGCAAACTAAATCTTTTGCGCTCCAATTTTAAGTATATCGAGTCTACTTCAATCTGATTTACTCGTATACAGTTTGTTCTGAGGAGAGATCAGTGTCACTCTCATAACAAAATCTTACGAGGGAACATCGCGAACCTTTACTCACCGATTGGAACGCAACTTTGTGGGTTTATAGAGGGCGAATTTCACTTACGCCTAAATCGAACGTGATTTTCATTCACGTTTTCCTTACGTGACTAAACGCAGCGTCAAGAATTTTAAAGTCGATTTTCTCGAAAATGAAGCGCGATATCAAAAAATTTTATTCCTTTTTGTCGATTTCTTTACTCGTTAGAACTCGACAAGAAAGAGTAACTTTTTTCCATATCGCGCCTCATTTTCGAGAAAATCGACTTTAAAATTCTTGACGTTGCGTTTAATCGCGTACAGGAAAACTTAGCTTAATGAAAATCACGGGCGATTTAGGCGTAAGTAGAATTCGCCCATAGTGATTTAAAACAAGAACAATGGTGTGTTTCATTTGGGCCCTATCGCCCTTTAAAGGGGCGAAATCTAACCTCAAAGTCAAATAGGCACTTCCACTTTTTCGCGTATAACTCCCAAACTACAACAGACAGAAAAAAAATTCTTCAAACAAAAGTTTAATTATACAATGAGCATTGCAAACTTGCGTTAACAAAATTTTGAAAAAATTTTTTTTTCGGTTAGATATTTTTTTTAAATCTTATTCAAAATTTTGTTAACGTAAGTTTGTAGTGCTCATTGCACCATTAAACTTTTGTTTAAAACACTTTTTTGTATCTCTTCTAGTTTGGGAGTTATACGTAAAAAAGTTAGAGTACGTATTTGACTTTGAGGTTAGTTTTCACCCCCTTAAAGGGCAATAGGGCCCTGAAACACACCATTGTTCTTGTCTTAAGTCACTCCATAATCCCACAAAATTGCGTTCCAATCGGTGAGTGCGGGTTCGTGGTGTTCCCTCGTTAATCAACAACAATAACAATAGCAACGAATAATCGAGTAACTTCACACCTGCTAGTGTACAAAACACTAAAAGTGTTAGAACAGGTAGTCCTCCTCAATTCGTCAAATACCTCATATTTTCGTTAGTATGACAAAGAATAAATACAACAATTAACAGTGTTAATTAAGACGCTCTATTTCAAACAAAATCCTCAAACGTTCATGCGTAATAATACAACTGCGCTGAACAGCAGAAACAGTTTACGAAAGTCCCTATAACCCCTCGACTTATTTAATTCCCATCCGAAACGGTTATTACATCAGTGTATATGCAAAAATCCATGCACGCGTGGCTGATTTATAATTAATAACATTCGATCGGAGCGTGTGTCGCCCACAAGAATTTACTGAACCGCCGACGGAAATGGGACACGAGTAAAGCGGATGTCATCGCCCAGAAGAGTAATGGCGTCCGTAGCGGACACACGATCCTCTTGCTGTTTGCCAGTCGTGTTTAGATTTACATATTAGATAGCAGAACCTCGGAGCCGCCCATATTTCCCTCGGGCGATGGTCCCTTTAACTCGCGCGTCCCGTTAATCGTGTAAAAATCATCCCCCTTACGTCCGGTGGAATCGAAGTGGTTGTGTACATTTCGAGGGTTCTACAGTGCAGCACAACACATCAATGAAAATTCGTTCGCGACTTAATGAGCAGGTTGCCTACCAGTTTGTATAAACCTGTACCGTCGCGAGTATCCGCGATTCGAATAAAATCTGCGTTTCGAGTGCCGCTCCTCCCGTTTCGAAAATATATTCTCTAACCTTTGTTGGCATTCCAATTTCCAATCAGAGCGGGCTCAACTCTCCGCTCGCGAGTATTTAACAGCCGACTTTATAATGATAAATCGATTAAACGGGCCTCGACCGCTGTAACGAAAATAATTAACGCGCGCGATATCTCCATTTACGAGCTCCCGTTACACTTTCACATATTGTGAAAGTCCATTTTCTGCCTTCGTGTACTTGCAAATTGTTGATCAATATTCCAACGCGAGATCCTATGCCGAAGCAGCTCGCGCGTCGTCAACGGCCCGTCAAGATTAACACGACCCTTTCCGCGAATAAATCTGCGCGTGTAGGCAGGATACGCGTCGTTTTTAAGTGAACGATAGCTTTGGGAATGAATCCCGCGCAGGCGGAGCGGAAGTAATTTTAAGAGTGTACTACAATTGTAACTTATGTCTGTTTACAGAATTAATAACTACGATGGATTGAGCGTAGCGAGATTCGACAATATCGAGCGGCAAATATGTTCGTCCCTTATTATCCGTTCAGATTATGTTTCCTGTCGCATGCTTGAAGTTATAGAACCCTATAAATCCCTTCGTTATGTCTGCAACTACACAATTCGCGAATCCGCCGCCGGCCATAAGTTTACCAAACATGTCGGTGCCACCGCCCGCCACTCCGAACTTGTCGGCCCCGCCTCCTAATTTAACTACCATAAACACGTCCGGGAGCTACCAGCACCGGTACAACAACCACAGAGATGGGGCTCGCGGTTTCTTCAAGCCGTTCCGACCGTACCACGCTCCGAAAATCGTCGCCGCGGGGCAGGACAGTTTGCAAGATGAATTCGACGGGAAGCGGCTTCGGAAGTCTGTCATGCGTAAAACGGTGGACTATAATTCCGCTATCATAAAGAGTCTCGAGGTAGGACTAGTAGACTGCGTTGGGACGCTCCTTAAATTCAATAACGGCTATCGTTAAAGTTGCAAATTTTCTGCGCGTAGAATCGAGTATGGCAGCGCGACTATCGGGACAGGCGTGCCCTTCAGCCGGACGTAATGTACTACCCCGATCTGCTCCCGCCACCCAGCTACGTCGACAATCCCATAAACGCGGTCACCACGAGATTCGTGAAGACCGCGACGAACAAGATGCGCTGTCCGATCTTCTGTATGGCTTGGACTCCGGAGGGCAGGCGTCTCGTCACTGGCGCTTCCAGCGGGGAATTCACGCTGTGGAATGGCCTTACGTTTAATTTCGAAACCATCCTGCAGGTACATTTTGTACTTCGATAACAGTACGAGATTTTACATCCCGCGGTTTAAATTGCTCCACGGCTCGACTTCAAATTACTTGCGCCGTAACGCAAGCTCGAAGAATCGAGCTCGTGTTATCGCTTCGTAAGGAGCTTTTATGACAGCGTCAGGCTTGTGAATAAGAGAGATTCGGTTTTGTGTGCGCAGGCCCACGATAGTCCGGTGCGAACAATGGTGTGGTCACACAACGAGAGCTGGATGGTAACGGGAGATCACGCGGGCTACGTCAAGTATTGGCAGAGCAACATGAACAACGTCAAGATGTTTCAGGCGCACAAAGAAGCGATTAGAGGACTCAGGTATACCATCCACCACACTAGTCCTTACGTCTCTTGCGCCACTGTTATCGATGATCCGTCCATCCTTGCTGTAGTTAAGATACTGGACACGACTCTCATTCTCTTCCTTTTCTGGTCTTACGACACCTCTGCTATGACAATAGCGTCTCTTGTATGGGTACACAGGTGATTTCCAGAGTTCTCCATAGATCTTGTTCGAAGGATTTTCTGGTATTAGGCGCATGGGAAATACGGGGATTCTTGACTCGTTGAACGTTTCTGTGATATCGAATCTGTGATAAAAGCTCGACTTTCTATGCTGTACAGTATTCTTATTGTTCTCGTTGCCAGAAATGCCAGCGAGGTTTCGGTAATTTTTCCTTCGGGTACTCGAAAGAGATGTGATACAATAACGGGGCAGAAAATACTGAGCGATATTATACGTACGCTAGTAGTTCTCGGCTGTCTCGAATAAATGTGCCGGTCCCTTTTGATCGATATCGATTGCACAGTAGGTTCTCAATACTATGCAAGACATTCTTTTTGTTTCGACATTCTCTATACCTTTGTGGATCATAATGATATTGAAAAGTTGATACGCAAGGACAGTGTAAACTTTTCTGTCAACTATGTTGTATGCGTGTCGATATATAAATCGTTTGTACTCCTAGAGTCTTAGGGACCTAAGTGAATTTTACATGGTCCGCTAGAGCATGGTAGTATGAACTTGTTATTTTTACGTGGCCGCGCGTAAAGAGTGCAAGGAGGGAAGGCGAGCTGCTACGAAACGAGAAACTAGGTCCTTACGGCTCTCGGTTTAAGGAGTTTATACAGTCAGGCTGTCGGGCAAAGATGTGTATTATTAGGATTACCAATAAACGAGAAAGAAATATATACGGCAAAACACCTAGCTGAGATTCCCATTGAATTACAATAAAAATAAATATCCTGTGTCCTTCTTTACATCATCCAAGATTTCGATGAAGCTTGAAATAAAGGCATTTGCAGTATCACATGGCTCCGATAATAAAGATATTTTTCTTCTTCGATTTGTGTCGCTTGTGCCCTTTTGCAGATGAGAGAGAGAGAGCGAGAGAGAGAGAGAGAGTAGCTGAGAGATATAATGAAATTCATGTACACTTCGGACATTTTTTTTGTGCAATAAATGTTAAACTTTGAAAAAAAAATATCACTCTTGGTATATCACTCGGTGGTCATGTGGCATCAAAGAGAGATTCTTGATTTAACGACAATGAGACGGTTTGTTGCTTAGCAGGCAATGAATTTTGTTTGAGTGCCAGATATGACTATCGAAGATGGTTTTTTGTTTATTTACGATATTTACACATAGATCTTCCTTTTATTACTGATGTCTGTCTGTTCCTTGAGATGCACATAAAGTAAAATCCACTATGCGTAACTCTGTAGAATGTCATGCAATCGGTACGTTAACAAATTTTTAGATCAATCGGAGAGTAAAGTTTATTTCGCAATTATTATTTGTACCAATTGCCGCCGCACGTTCGCCGTGCAGAAATCGGTCGCACTCGAACATTTAGGAAGAATCATACATGAACTTCATCAGTAATTCACGAGATAACAGCTATTTATATTCTTTAAAATTGTTTTGGATTAATTTCTCCAAGTATTGTGATCCCTTATGAATTCATAAGAGATTTCAATCGATCCTCACACGATCTATTGTTTAGGATGTATTAAGAATGCATGCGTAGATGTGCAGATGTACAGGAGCTAAATTATTTAGCAGACGGTACTGCGAAGAAGAAGACAGAATTCTCAGAATATTCTCTACTTGCCTCGCACATACCGTGAACATTGCATGTGGTAGTATTTATTTATTCAGCAAAATGACGAATCAGTAATAAATGTAAGCCTTCGAATGCTTCAATTTGACTAGTAACTTGTGTCCTGAAAGTCGTGTTGCAATAATGTCCGTAAGGTGTACCACATGTCCTATCCGATGAAATACTTCACGTACTTTGCTTCTTTGCAATGATAACTTAGAAATGATAACTTCAATAAAATTTGCCGACCCTCGATCAACACCCATGCCACGCTATCGCCTCGATATTTAATACTTTACACTGGTCTCTACACGAGAATAATGAAACTGAAGTCTGCTTTGACCAACTACGGTACTCATTTTATTGAAGATTCTTCATTGTGAACTGATTTAAAAAATAAAGAACTGCTTCGTAAACATGTGACAGCGTACTGTTTGAGTATAACTCTTGTTTTTTGGGCGGGTAGTTTCAGTCCAACGGATCACAAGCTGGCGACGTGCAGCGACGACGGAACCGTCAGAATTTGGGACTTCCTTCGCTGTCACGAAGAGCGAATTCTGAGAGGTACATATTCCCATCAGGTCCCCACGTTTTAATTACATTTATTTCAACCGTCTCTTAGTTAAAATTTCTACAAACAACTAACGAAGTTGCTGGATAAAGTATAAAGGAGCGTCAGAGCTACAGCGAATATTCATACGATTCCTGTTTAGGTCACGGGGCTGATGTGAAGTGTGTGCACTGGCATCCGCAGAAGAGTCTAGTCATCTCTGGGAGCAAAGATAACCAGCAACCGGTGAAATTATGGGACCCAAAGACTGGCCAGTCGCTGGCAACGTTGCACGCACACAAGTCGACGGTGATGGACGTGAAATGGAACGAGAACGGGAACTGGCTGGTAACCGCGTCCCGAGATCACTTGCTCAAGCTATTCGATCTTAGAAATTTAAGCCAAGAGGTGCAGACGTTTCGCGGCCACAAGAAAGAGGCTTCGAGCGTCGCGTGGCATCCGAGTCACGAGGGTCTGTTTTGCAGCGGCGGCAGCGACGGCGCTATTCTGTTCTGGCACGTTGGGTACGCACTTTCGCGCTTTGTAATCTCCGCCACTTTAGGTAGCCTACGTACAACGATCAATTTTTAGGGCTGACAAGGAGGTGGGTGCAATAGAGCAGGCTCACGACAGCATCGTCTGGACTCTAGCTTGGCACCCACTGGGCCACATCCTGTGCTCCGGCAGCAACGATCACACTTCCAAGTTCTGGACACGAAACAGGCCTGGAGACTTGATGAGAGACAAGTACAACTTGAACACCCTGCCCGCAGGGTCAGCTGGTATCGACGACCACGAAATAGGTACGCAATAACGCTGACAGAAACCCATCATCACCCACTTCTGTTCCTAAATACTTTGCAGCTGACGAGGCGGCTGTGATACCTGGAATGGGCCCTGAAGACAGGATCAACGCGGATGGCGAGCCAGAAGACAAGAGCGGAGGAATTCCTGGATTAGACTTGGACCACGCAGTCGACGAAGGGAAGAAGTTCGCCAACAAGAAGGTTCCGTATAGCAAGCCGATCCCTCGGAATTTCCAGGCTCAGTGGAACGAGATGGAAGCGGAGGACATGGAGCAGGTCGAAGCTCTCAACGCATTTGTGAATCAGTTGATCGAAACTACGCCGGGAGCAGTGCCTCTGAACGACGTGACGCCTAATGGTATTATATTATACGGGAAGATGATTCCTGTCGAACGTAAGTACCATTTTATACACAAAGGGACATGTAGTTCATCATGCCACCGCCAACAAAGATTTACGATGATTGTATATTGTAGCTGGTTCCAAGCTATCAGAGGCGATTGGCAAAGGAACCGACGCCATAAATAAATTAGTGCTCTCCGGGGAGATAGAAGAGCTAAGGGACGTCGTGGGCCCGGCAGAGAACCTGGACGAATCTGAAGATTATTTGCAGGACGATGGCGACATCGATTTCTCCAAAGTCCCCGACATCGAGCTCCCGCCGCCTTTGCCTAGCTCCAAGTTCGCGCAGAACCCGGAGCTGCTGAAAGCCCTGAACCGCGGGGGTAAACGGAAATTTGACCAGCTGATCGGCTGGAGCGACGGTGGGGCCAGCGACCGAACGTCCAAGATTCACCAGCCAGTCTTCGGCGGAGCGATGACGGAGGACTCGCAATCCAGCGATACCGATCTCAGGTACATCGGCGGGAAGCTGAACCAGCACTCCAGCGAGAGCAACTCCTACCACGGCGGGCAGGACGAGGATCTGAGGAAGCTTCCCCGCGGCGAGGACGCGAGGAACATGAGTCGCGACGAGGACTTGCGGTTCAACGTGTCCAGCGGGCCTGGAAGGCCTAGCTCGCGCTCCGATTACGACATAAGAAGCAACTACGCCGATAAGGACTTCAGGAGCTCGCACGGATTCTCCCTGAAGAAGTCCCTGGACAACGACATCTACGACGACAGGGACAGGGACGGTGGGTCGCGATGGGACGATGAGAAATCGATGAACGACGGGCCCCGGAAAGGGGACGGGTTCTCGAGTAGCTTCGACAAGCGCGACAACATGCCGATGGGAATGGGCCCGGGGATGAGCAATAACATGCCACACCTGAGCAACAGCATATCCCACATATCCAGCCACCACAACATGCAGAACATCAATCCCAACATGCCCCCTCCGATCCCAAGCTTAGTCCCCCATCCGAACATGTCTCAGCATCCCATGCAGAACAAACCGCTGCACCCTGGCATGCAGGGGATCGACGGCCCCATGCACATGATGCACCACCCGAACATGCACCCCGGCTTCGGGCCGAACGGGCCCCCGCCTGGCAACTTCGGCCCGAACTTCCGACCACCGAACGGTAACTTCGGCCCGAATCAGCACTTCAGGCCCAGCCCTCTGCCTCTGTTCGGGTCGAATCAGGGACCGTTCGGTAACAACTTTCAGGGCCTACCGAACTTCCGGGGGCCCAACTCGGGCCCGCCGAATTTCGACAGGCCCGGCTTTGGCCCGGGTTTCCGCGGACAGAATCCCGGCCAGAACCCGCCGAACAACTTCAACTCGAACTTCGGCAACTTCGGGAACAAGCTGGGCCCTAATCGCGGCATGAATCGTGGCCCGAGCGACAATAACATGGGCAGGAGCGGCTACAACAACCGCGGCAGGGGCCGCGACGGCGACCAATCGCGGGGCGTCAGGGGAAGAGATAATTATTGAAAGCGATTAACCGAGTGTCTCTAATATCACGCTTTGACAGACGTAATTCGCCTCGTATGGGCCGGCGACACATTTCCATACAGAATTGTACAGTGATGGTACTCTGTAAGCATCGCAGTGTAAAATAACGACTCATATCGGACACGTTGCGAGCCATTTTATACTCTGTGGGGAGGAGCGAGTGGGGGCGTTTACGTGCAGTATGCTTTGATGAAAGTATATTTTCTTTTCTTTCCGGAGGGACTTCACCCAGGAGTGCTGTAATTCTTTTTTTTCCAGAGAAGCGACTGATTATCCACGCATAGATAGATGGCTAGATTTCTAAAGTAAGGGGACGGGTGGCCCGCCTAGGCGGGCCTGTTTCTCTTCACCGCAACACGGTAGGCGCGCTAGGGCACGGGGGTCCGCGGTCGGGGTCGCATCGGAATCGCAAGAAGGAAATTGTAATATAATGATGTAACCAGTGATCGTTAATATTATTCCAAGAGAGAGGAAGAGAAAAACACTGTTCACAAGCTGCCTTGCGAAAGAATGTTCTTGTTCTGATTCGAGGATTGACGAGCGCGTGGTGGAGTTATGGTAAACAGCATGTGGAACATGTCGAACCGTTTCGTAATTGTTGCTGGTCGCCGAGGAACTGTGAACCAGGACAGTTTACCTATCGATTATTAATAAAAAAAAATAAAAAAAAATGGAATAAGACGGAGGAATTACTCGATTTAAGATCTGTCCCATGGCTTAATTTATAGATATCATAGGTATAGGTCCATCTTAATTGACTATACGTATAAGTAGTTCAAATGTATGATGCGCATAAATATATATTTTAATTCTACCCTGAACATTCCACCGTATCTCGAACTGAACTCGGAGTTTTATTCTTTCAAGTCCACGACACTCCGTTCCATTGATTCTAGATAAACTTCTGTTATGCTCCGTTGGTACACGCCGATCGCCGTGTTTTGATAACGACCTGCGCGATCTCTTTGAAAGAATAGAAATTCCGTCGGAATGGGTAAAAAGGGAAAGGGTGGAGGCGGGAATTTAGGGAAGGCTTTACTACGGGATCGTTTCGGTCCCACGAAGATCAAGAGAAATGCTGATTCGTCTATGGTAAGGTAATGGCTTCATTTATAACCTTTCCCACGCGTTAAGTTCCACCGCACGTGCATACTGTCAACTTCTCCGCGATCTGAATAACCTTGGAACCGTACGTTTCAATAGCTTCATACCGCCGAGATAAACGATGGCTACGATTGGGGCAGACTTAATCTTCAATCCGTCACGGAAGAGAGCTCCTTCCAAGAGTTTCTGTCCACCGCAGAGCTAGCAGGCACCGAGTTCCACGCAGAGAAACTCAACATCAAGTTCGTTAACCCGAAGAGCGGGATAGGATTGCTGTCGAAAGACGAGAAGGATAAGGTGCTGGAGTCGCACAGGAAGCACAGGGAGCAGCTTAAGATACCGCGCAGGCCTAAGTGGGACAGCAACACGACGGCGTACGAGCTGCAGGCCAAAGAGAGGGAGGAGTTCTTGGAATGGAGGCGCGCCCTTTCGATTCTGCAAGACGCGGAGGGATTGATGCTAACTCCTTACGAGAAGAACCTGGAGTTCTGGAGGCAGCTGTGGAGGGTCGTCGAGCGGAGCGACGTGGTCGTGCAGATCGTAGACGCGCGGAACCCTTTGCTGTTCCGCTGCGAGGATCTGGAAGCCTACGTGAAAGAAGTAGATCCAAATAAGATGAATATGATACTGGTCAATAAAGCAGACTTCCTAACGGAGGGCCAGCGAGAAGCGTGGGCTAAATATTTCACGGACATCAACGTGAGGAGCGCGTTCTTCTCCGCCACATTAGCAGCTGAAAAGCTGAAGGTCGAAGAAACGATAGAGGAAGAAAACTCTGAGGCTAGCGATGTGGAGAACGACAGCGACGGCTCGTCTTACAATTCCGAATTTGCCTCGGAAAGCGAATATGAAAGCGCCGATGATGGCAGTAGCACCAACACCGAGTCCTTAACTTTAGCTTCTATAAAAAATGAGCACTTAAAGAAGAATGAATGCGATTTGCATGGGTTGGAAGGAGTCGACGAAGAAGCTAGGAAGGAAGATAGCGTGAAGATAGAGAATTCAACGGAGTTGTTAAATAGGGACCAATTAGTTTCATTTTTTAAAACAATTTACAAGGGTAAAACTTATACGGAAGATGTCACAACCATCGGTCTAGTAGGATACCCAAATGTGGGTAAAAGTTCCACGATCAATGCTTTGTTAATGGATAAGAAAGTGTCGGTATCTGCGACTCCTGGCAAAACTAAACACTTCCAAACGCTGTTTCTGGAGAAGGATCTGCTTCTTTGCGATTGCCCCGGGTTGGTAATGCCAAGTTTCGTTTGCACAAAAGCGGACATGATTTTGCACGGCATATTGCCAATCGATCAAATGCGAGATCACGTCCCGCCGATTACGTTGCTGGGCACTTTAATACCGAGGCATGTTATCGAGGATATATATGGTATTATGACGCCGCTGCCGCTAGAAGGGGAAGACCCTGCTCGTCCCCCAACCGCAGAAGAAATATTAAACGCTTATGGATGTAAGTAATCGCGCTCGTGTGGATTTTAAGGGGTCATTCCTGTAATCACGTCGCAAAATTCGGTAACATTCAGGTTTTTTTTGTTAGTGAATATAATGAATAACAATGTCAAATTTTTTTTTCATTTATTTAAGCTGCTTATAATGTCTACGGAACAATTTTTTAAAGACACTTTTAATTGTGTTTTTTTTTCTATGTTATCTGGAGGTAAAAGTCACGCCTTTGAAAAGATATTCCTCCTTGGCGGGGGTGATTTTACCTCACGGAATCATCTGAAACAAAAAAACCAAACTGGTTCTTAATCATTAGGGATTATACTTAAATTACGTAAGGCTCTTTTGGGGGGTCGCGAATTTCTTATGGTTTCTTTCAGGGGTGGAGGGGCAGATAGCGTCTACGTAATATTTTTTAACCTAATTTTCAATAAATACAAATTTTAACTAAACTTCCGGAAAAGTAGGTTTAGTTTAAATTTCCCGAAACTGAGTTCAATGAATTATATAAATCTTTCAAAGAATTTTAATAACTGAAAAAATTAAGTGTAAAAAAATATTACGTAAGGAGAAGGTTGGAATTCAAATCTTACGAATTCTTGTACTGGGGATGGAGGGGTAAGAATTCGCCAAAATTACCCTTACGTAATTTAAGGACGGACCCTTAGCCACGTAAGTCAAAATTGCGCGCATTCAAACTTCAAGTAAAAATGGAAAATTTTTACTTGAAGTAGAAATTTTGTTAAATTTTGACTAACGTGGCTAATTCTGGCACCTGCGATAGCGGTACTCATAATGATTAAGAATCAGTTTGGTGTTTTTTGTTCCAGATGAGTCTGTAGCTGAAATCACCCCCGGCGTCTTTTCAAAGGTACGATTTTTACCTCGAGATAACATTGAAAAAACGCAATTAAAAGTGGATTTAAAAAATTGTTCCGTGTACATTATAAGCAGCTTAATAAATGAAAAAAGGTTTGACATTGTTATTCAGTGTATTCGCCGACAAGGGAAGATCCTGAATCCGAAAATTTAAAAAATTCTGAAACTGTAAGAGATAGAAAAAAAGTTTCAAGACAAAAGTTACTTTCTTTTTAATTAGATCTATAATTTGGTAAACAAATTATTTTAAAGTTCACGAGTTATAACGCAAAATCGGAAAATAGCCGAATTTTCAGGGGTTAATTTCACCCTCGTCAAGTGAATTTGGGCAGCAAACAAAAATTGCGTTGTCATTAGCAGGAAACCCCCTACATATTCACAAAGTTTCAGAATTTTTGAATTTCCGGGTTCGAGATCTTGTGAGAAAAAAAAACCTGAATGTTGCCGAATTTTGGGACGTGATTACAGGAAGACCCCTTAAGATCCGTGTTTCAATTTCTAACACATTTTTCTCTGTTTTAGATAATCGGGGCTTCATGACGCAGAATGGACAGCCGGACAATCCGCGTTCAGCTCGATATCTGTTAAAAGATTTCGTGAACGGCAAACTCCTGTATTGCGTCGCGCCGCCGACGATGGAGCAAGAAACGTTTCACGTGTTCCCGGAACGAAGAAGAATCATCTCCCGGAACAAGCATTTACCAGCTAGAACGATACGCGCGAACAAGGGGAGCACGGCTACGTCCGAAGATCTGGACAAAGTGTTCTTCCAGAACAACAATTCTAACGTACACGTGAGAGGAGTGATTGGGAAAATGCACGGCTTGTACCGTTCTGGTTCTAAGTATGTAACATTATTGTATATTTATTACTCGATAAAGTCGTCTTTGTATAATTCCTGACAATAATCATTCACATATAATAAGTAATGGAGCGTGTTTATTACGTCGTCACTAACATCCCGCAATTGTTGTAAAATTTTTCAGCGATACAGGTTCAGTAGTCGGTTCCACGCAGAGTTTGTTGCTCGAAGAGAAACCGTGGAAAAAGATCAATAAACACTCGAATAAGAAGAAACGCGAGAAAACCAGGAGATTGTACGCTCATCTCGATCAACATTGATTCGTGGACATTAGTACTGTATCGGTTAAACTGTGTTGAAGGCCTTTTCGCTATATAACAGCGGTTAGTATTTTGCAACATACAAGCCTCTGGATATTTTTAAGCGTGCCAGAGGCTCATATCCATTCGACGTACCACAAATACATTCTAACAATAAAATACATACACGTACAATGGTACACTGTTTCCCGTGCACTTATGCGCGCGTATACATTACCAAATTAAAATATTTTATAATTCATGACCTCTGTCTTTATTTTCCTAATCCGATGCCAGCGCCCGGGATCGCTGGGAAAAAGCAGCGATCTCAACTTTTACATCTTGCCACGGGAGTGTAACGTAAACGCGAAACGGCGGATCTCTGAAACATATCCAATGGAGAGCGATAATTCGATAAATAGGAAGCACGGGTCGAATTCCTACTTGCCGCCGGCGGAATTCGCTGCACATAATCTGAATCAGAGAATGTGGTTTAATTACGGTACATAATTTAGTTTGCTTTATAAGGTATGTCGTTGATGAACACCAGGTTCCCGATATCCGACAGCCCTTTTCAATAAAAAAACACAGTGTGCAGAATCGTTCTTGCGAACTTCGATTCGAATTCGTGGAGCAATTCGTCTATGTCATTGTCTAGGTCCTCGCTATTCGCCAGCTGGAACAAACGGTTTACATCAATGCTGATAAAAGAGTTGGCTGAACGTCGCGACTAGGGCTGGGACTATTCGAATATTTTACAAGTATTCGAATGCTACGAATAAACTTCGAATGCTACGAATAAACTTTGAATATTTCAGTATTCGAATGTTATTATTCGACTATTTAAGTATTCGAATGTTATTATTCGACTATTTAAGTATTCGAATGTTATTATTCGACTATTTAAGTATTCGAATGTTATTATTCGAATATTATTATTCGACTATTTAAGTATTCAAATGTTATTATTCGAATGTTGTTATTCGAATGTTATTATTCGAATATTTAGGGATTCGAATGTTATTATTCGAATATTTAGGGATTCGAATGTTATTATTCGAATGTTATTATTCGAATATTTAGGGATTCGAATGTTATTATTCGAATATTTAGGGATTCGAATGTTATTATTCGAATATTTAGGGATTCGAATGTTATTATTCGAATATTTCAGTATTCGAATACTACTCGAATATTTCAGTATTCGAATACTACTCGAATATTTCAGTATTCGAATACTACTCGAGTATTTCAGTATTCGAATACTACTCAAATATTTCAGTGCTCGAATACTACTCGAATATTTTAGTATTCGAATAGTATAGCTATTATAATAGTATAGTTATTAGCTTAGAAGATTTCACCCTGGCAAACTAACAAACTCACAACTGAAACTAAATAAAAGCTTGTAAAAAAATGAACCTAAAGAACTTGATTTATAATTCACGCCATACTATTCGAGTACATCAATATTCGAATACTTAAATATTCGAATAGCATTCGAATACTTAAATATTAATACTTGGATATTCGAATTATATTCGCCAAATAATTGAGCAACCAAAGTATTCGAATACCGAGAAATTCGACAAATAGTCCCAGTCCTAGTCGCGACAAAGTATAGAGTTGCAAAGTACCACGGTGACTAATTCGCAAATGAGAAACGATCCGACTGTAGCTTCCTCGTGGTTGTCTTGAATATCAATATTGATCAGATGCACGGGTTGGTTGTCTTCCTGGGTCCTAGACTCCATAGACTCGATAACTTGATCGTAGACTCGCTCCTCGCAAGTGATCAAAATATCGAACTTGTCCTTGGACAGTTGAAATCTCTCTGGCTTGGGTTTTATCCTACGGTTTCTCTCCAGCATGTGCAATAATCCATTCTGCGTGTAACTAATGGTATCGTTAAGGAATTTTGCTCGCTTTCGCTTGCTTTACAGACTTATATTAAAACTTTCCCTTAAAACTAGCCGACCATCTGAAATGAAAAATTATTATTCATCCGACGTTTAGGATACAATTGCTTGTCTTTCGATAAAAGATCATTGTAGATTTCATCGTACGACGTTCCAAAGTCGTATATATTCGGGCGATCCGGGGCGTTCCCAGGAAGCTTCACTTTATCCCCCGTTCCGAAGGACTTCACGTTGAACCCCTTCTTGCTGAAACAATTCAAGGCGACGCGCATGAGACTGGCCGTCCAAGAAGCTGGTCCCATCGTTACGCAGCAGCAGTTACCTCAGAAAGGCGTGCGCCTCCATGCTCCGATTCATATTGCTCGAACATATTACAGCTACGCTGATAGAATTCGGCGCTGGCATTTTCCCAGTGATGGTCTGTCGGTTTTAAAAAGTACGATTCAATTACATAAAAAAAAGGCGTAGTGTCACTTAACCTCAAGGTCCGTTACGCTGTCACATCCGGCGCATCTGTTACCGCTAAATAAATCGCAATTGCGGAGAAGCGTGGCTGTTCCGCGGTATTCGGACGCAAAGGGACTCGGCGCGTGGTATCGTGGGAAATATTAATAGACACGTCGATTAAAGCAATTCCTCCCACCGTCCACTCTATCGCCTTCTCATAATAAAAGTCCCCAACGAAACGCGGTGCTGCCTCGACGATCTATCGCAGCGCAGCGACATCTGCACAGGCGCAGGCAGCTGCGTTGGAAATGGATCGACAGTCAGTAACGCAACGGGCGACTGCGGGCGACGTGGGGCGACGCGTCGGTGCGGCTGGCGGTGCCGGCGTCTTCGATTTTTATCGACCAGCGCTGGTGACCTCGGAGAGCAGTTTCAAACCCGCCAATTTGACGCGTCCCCTCGAAGCGCGAGGATCGTTCCGGCAGCAAAAGGTGAGACGCATTGGGCGCCCTGCTCGTACAAGTTTGCGATAGATTCCCGTGGGTTTCATAACCTGGATTTATCGAGTTAGGGTACGGCGTTTGAAGCATGCGGGTACGGGGGTTATTGGTCGAAGCGAAGTGATTGTCGAGCTTTTTGGTTGTAAATTGGATTGATGTAGTTGGTGTGATAATTAGAAGTCGTAAAAGATGGGAGAGTTTCGAGGTTTATGGCTTTAAGGTTTCGCAGCGAGAGGTTTGGCGTTTTATGGGGGGAGTTGCGCCCGAACCTCAAAGTTGTAAGCTTGGGGATCTCGCTGCGCCCCCTGTCAGGTGTTATAATTAAATGGCTGGCGATTCGGGGAAGTTTCAAAGCGAAAGGAAAGAGTAGATACGGGTTGCGAGGGGTGGGAAAGAAAGGAAGGGACAACCTCTAATTGTATGGTGTCAAGCTGACCGCGTCCCTGTTGATGTTAGTATATTTTCCAACGCAGGTACGCGGAACGCCCAGCAGCGAGTGTAAACAACGTCTGCGACGAGGGTGAAGGACGCTATTCTGAGCAGTTGTGTGTTGAGCCGCGAAGCAGAAGGGTGGCTTCTGGAAGCAACAGTACGGTGAGTCAAAGCTATGCTTGTAGAATAATAGCAATTACGTGGAAACGTGTTTGCAAATATTTGAGAAACTTGTTAATGTTACATTGTCTGCCTTAAGCCTCGTCTCCACGTGTTTAATATACTTATGGGGGACATTTAAAGGCACGTTTCCACGGGTCCAAAGCATGGAGTAGAATATATACTTGATACTTTTAGGAAATGTGTTTATAGATTGATACTTTATGTATATATCGTATTGTGCTTTAAAAAATATATATTTAAGAACTCCAAACGTGGCATTTGGATAACTATTCGAATATTCAAAGAAATTATTCGTATTCGAAATTATTCGAATTAGTCCAAGAAATTATTCGAATTATTCGAAGATTCAAAGAAATTATTCGAATTATTCGAAGATTCAAAGAAATTATTCGAATTATTCGAAGATTCAAAGAAATTATTCGAATTATTCGAAGATTCAAAGAAATTATTCGAATTATTCGAAGATTCAAAGAAATTATTCGAATTATTCGAAGATTCAAAGAAATTATTCGAATTATTCGAAGATTCAAAGAAATTATTCGAATTATTCGAAGATTCAAAGAAATTATTCGAATTATTCGAAGATTCAAAGAAATTATTCGAATTATTCGAAGATTCAAAGAAATTATTCGAATTATTCGAAGATTCAAAGAAATTATTCGAATTATTCGAAGATTCAAAGAAATTATTCGAATTATTCGAAGATTCAAAGAAATTATTCGAATTATTCGAAGATTCAAAGAAATTATTCGAATTATTCGAAGATTCAAAGAAATTATTCGAATTATTCGAAGATTCAAAGAAATTATTCGAATTATTCGAAGATTCAAAGAAATTATTCGAATTATTCGAAGATTCAAAGAAATTATTCGAATTATTCGAAGATTCAAAGAAATTATTCGAATTATTCGAAGATTCAAAGAAATTATTCGAATTATTCGAAGATTCAAAGAAATTATTCGAATTATTCAAAGATTCAAAGAAATTATTCGAATTATTCGAATTATTCGAATTATTCGAATTATTCGAATTATTCAAAGATTCAAAGAAATTATTCGAATTATTCGAAGATTCAAAGAAATTTTTCGAATTCGTAATTATTTGATGTCGAAATTATTCGAATTAGATAATCGAAGTTTCGAAGAAATTATTCGTATTCGAAATTATTCGAATATTCGAAGAAATTATTCGAATATTCGAAGAAATTATTGGTATTCGAATTATTCGAATATTCGAAGAAATTATTCGAATATTTCGAATAATCATTCGTATTCGAAATTATTCGGATATTTCAAATAATTACAACTCTAGTTTAAACCTCCTGATATTTTTCAATCTTCCAATTTTCCTCCTGATATCGTTCGCGAAGCCTCAATTATCATTTCCTTTTTACTCGCGTATCAATCAGCACTTTCGATCCACGAAAGATTGCGGTTAAAGAGGAGGGGGGGGGGGGGGCGATTGCACGCGATAGAAGGGCAACTCGCAAACGATGCACCGTGGAGAAAGAGTAGCGATGGGTAGACTATTCGCCATTAAGTTGCATAATGTCGTACGGCCGACTATCTCTTGCAAAAGCAAGATAATGAGTGGCGTCGACAATGAAAATTGCACGTTTCGGGGCACGAATTAAGGCGGGGCATTCGAACAGAAGCTTCAATTCCGCGATCCACCAATTCATGCTTCATAGTGCCTTCTTCGCTCTTACTCCAAAACTCTTTCGCTGGGCTACTATTAGCTTTTACCCTTTCAAAACTTAGGGAGGCGTTGAATAATGAATTGTGAAATTTCAATTCTATATGACAAACTAGTGGTCTGAGTTTAAATCCAGCCTCCATACAGATCGATTCGAAACTCCCTGTCTTAAATTCAGAGTGTCAAAGAGGATGACGAAATGAACATTTTATTCCAGCATTATTTTCCCAGATAATATTATATAGAGGAATTATAAGTGTTTACAGATCAGGTTAGAGTTGGCATTGACATTTTTAACTCGTGGTTCCAACAAAAACCCAAGCACTTGAATCTTCTTATCATTATCTTATCTTCTATACCAGGGTTGTCTAACTGACGACTCACGAGATGCCGGGGGCTCTTCCGCCTTGTGGCCACGCTGAACGGCCCCCTCCACACCTACTAAACATTGACGATCTCACAAGGAGAGTATTTTAGGTGCCCGCCTCCGATCATTTTGATTTTTGGATATGGTATAGAGGACCGAAAAATAATTTATTTAAACAAATTTATTTAAACAAATGTACTTTTTGAAAATCTGGTGAGTCAGTCATATTTCGCATTCAAAGACACAAAATTCGTCCATTGACACTATTCCCCTATCTCTAATAGTTCTCGAGATATTCCACAAAAATGATTTTTCAACCCTAACTTTGAACGCAGTTTTCACCCCCCAAATATGAAAACGGGGAAAAATAAAAAAAAACACGTATTTCTTATTTTTCGGTCCTCTATAACATATCCAAAAATCAAAATGATCGGAGGCGGACACCTAAAATACTCTCCTGGTCAGTCGAATTCGTCCGTCCCTACACAGTCATAAGTACATTCGATTGCTACGGCCGGCTACGGCCATACGTTTACATATAATTATAATTAATACGACAATACGAACTGATATATACTTACTTTTACTCGTCTCTTTCGATACATTAATAAAAAATGAGCTTATAATTTTTAATAATCCAAAAGGATGTAAGATCGAAGACCAAGAAATGTATTATCGAGATGAATTGTGTAATTTGCAAGGAGATCCGTTCGTACTTGCCAGAAATGAATATGGACAGGAGTTTTTTCAATTATTATCAGAAGAAAAGTATCCCCAATTTGCGTGCCGGGCTTAAATTCGTTCCTTCGCCGTCTAGATGCCCGGTGCGGCTGATTGGTGCAACTGCTTTCGCTGCTGGTACCAGGGAGCTCGATCGACGATTGACGAAACCAATTTAGCCCCGCGAACTCGTCTCTTTGTATCGTCCATAATAGCTCGGGCCGCTCGCACGATACGCCTGTGCAACGATATTACAACAGCTTACGATGTAACTCGAGCGAAATGGATTTCCACGACGATTCCACGGTGCACGCGATTGCTTCCACTGCGGGCATCGAAGTCACCGACTTCGGTCCCTTCGCGCTCCGTCATATATGCACTCGATCGACTACAATTGAACTCGGAATTAAACGTACCGTTCCACCTCTCAGAATCACGAATTCCACGTTTCATTGAAAAGTATAGGTAATTGATAAATTTAAGAAAGCTGTTGTGTCTAATTGATTGCCTTAAATTCGGCCTCATGGATGCGGGGCCCATTTGGGACTTATCAGTACACTAGCTTTACTACTCGGTTTCGCTCTAAATTTAGATTCTGATTTTATAAGAGAAATTTTGTTTATTTTATTTTTGTGAAAATGGTCACATTCCTCTGGATTAGTCAGGGATAATGAGCTGAGGCACGTTTCGTGGTCCCAGAGTTTAACGTTCGAAAGTATTTAGGTGACAGAGAAACACACAAATATATAGAAGCTTTCTGTTTTATATATTAAGATAGTAGCAGGCCCGGCTGGAGCCTTCTTTGCGCCCTACGCGAACTTGCCAAATTGGGCCCTTTATTCCTAATAGGGGTGGGGAAGATGTGTGGGGGTCCCAAGCTACGTAAAAAAATGAACAATAATTTTTTATTCATATTTCGGGAACTAATAAATACCCGAAGCTACAATTTTACGGGGCCCATTCAGAAGAATATCCAAAACGTTTATAGTACAACTTGTAACATTTCATTTTACACTTTATTTTAATAAAATGCCAATGAAAAGAAAATTTTGCGCCCCTTGTCAACTTTACGTCCCAGGCAGCTGCCTAATTTTGCGGGGCCTGTTTAGTAGTGCTCCTTGAAGAAGACACAAATTTTAGATGATAAAAAATTGAAGCTTATTTCGAGCTCCCTCTAGTGTTTTTAATTCCGCGTGGAATGCTTAATTAAAATGCTAATTTAATCTTCATGTATCTTCGTCTATCACTCCTTTTAATTTAAATTTGAATGCTTCGCATTCCCTTCCCCGATTGAAACGAAATTCTTGCCGCGCGGTTGTTTATGGAGTCGAGGCGAGAGGAAATGGCGTCAACAAAAATCCCAGGCATTCTTACCGCGCGCACGTCGGCGACCGCGACTTTGCGGCCGGTTATCTCGAATCCTTGTAAATTATTCCGCGTGTGTCTATGGGCGAAGACGGATGTCCTTTAACTTATGGATATTGATGAGGGACTACTCGCAGAGTGTCAGCCACCATTGTCCACGTCTGACGCACGTCGTCGCCGGAAAGTCATCCGCGCGATGCAGCACCCGTTAAATTATACTCTGAATTATGGCGGGCCTCGCTGTACGAATAACAATCGAGCACCCCTGGCCCCTCCTTTTACTTCGCTCATGCGATCCTCCTCTATATCTTCGACTGTAGATCGTTTTACGCAGTGCTGGGTTAAGCAGTAAGCGCGTGCTTGGGGCATCAGAAGGAGGGAGGGGAACCATAAAATTTTTCTGAATTTTAAAATTTAAGTTTTGTTAGAAATACGTTTTAGTGAAATTATCGGAAATGCGTAAGAAATCGAGCATTGCTTTGGAGGGATCATACTGTATAAGGGGGCCTCAAAATCTTTTAAGTACTTGGGGCCTCTAAAAGCCTTAATCCAGCCCTGGTTTTATGCAACAGTGGAGTTGGTAGACTTTGGGTTGAAGAAGATAGAAAGAATGTATTTTGAAGGCAGTGGCGGATTTAAGGAAAAAGGCCCAGTTGGCAAACGTGCTGAGAGGCCCATTTTGGGGAGAAAATGAAGAGGTAGTTAACTAAAAACGAGCTAAGTATAGTAAGAGAGAAAAAAAAATATAGTGTTTGGTTAAAATCATATTTTTTTAAAAGATAGGGCAGTGGCCCATTTTTGGGAGGAAATTGGAGAGGCAGTTTACTAAAAATGGGCCGAGTGTAGTACGAAAAAATGTAGTATTCGGATACCAATACGTAATCTTAATTTTTTTTTGTGATGGGGTTCTATGAGGGCCTTCTGTACAGGGTCTAGGCGGTAACTGTTCATCAGCCGTCCTGTTAAATCCGCCACTGTTGAAAACACATTGAATTGGTTCTGAAGTAGGGCTGGTACTATTTGTCGAATTTTTCGGTATTCGAATACCACAGTTACTCAATTATTTGGCGAATATGATTCGAATATCCAAGTATTCGATTACTATTCGAATATTTAAATACCTATTCGAATACTATTTGAATATTTAAGTACCTATTCGAATACTATTCGAATATATAAGTATTCGAATAGTATGGTGTGAATTATAAATCAAGTTCTTTAGGTTCGTTTTTTCACAAGCATTTATTTAGTTTCAGTTGTGAGTTTGTTAGTTTGTCAGGGTGAAATCTTCTAAGCTAATAACTTGATTTATAATTCACACCATAATATTCGAATACTGAAATATTCAAATAGTATTCGAATACTGAAATATTCAAATAGTATTCGAATACTGAAATATTCAAATAGTATTCGAATACTGAAATATTCAAATAGTATTCGAATACTGAAATATTCAAATAGTATTCGAATACTGAAATATTCAAATAGTATTCGAATACTGAAATATTCAAATAGTATTCGAATACTGAAATATTCAAATAGTATTCGAATACTGAAATATTCAAATAGTATTCGAATACTGAAATATTCAAATAGTATTCGAATACTTAAATATTCAAGTAGTATTCGAATAATGAAATATTCAAGTAGTATTCGAATAATGAAATATTCAAATAGTATTCGAATACTGAAATATTCAAATAGTATTCGAATACTGAAATATTCAAATAGTATTCGAATACTGAAATATTCAAATAGTATTCGAATACTGAAATATTCAAATAGTATTCGAATACTGAAATATTCAAATAGTATTCGAATACTTAAATATTGGTTTCGAATACCCAAATATTCGAAGTTTATTCCTAGTATTCCACTACTTGTAAAATATTCGAATATTAAATATTTGAATAGTCCCAGCCCTATTCTGGAGGAAATCAAGCTGAAGTGTTAATTATCGTAGAATTGAGCGTTATCGATGCTGGAAGTCGATTGGCAGGAAATTTGATCATTACAGTAGATATTTGATACGACCGTTTGAGTGATGACGTAAATAGTTCTACTGCTTATTGCAGAAAACGTTGATAAGAAGATTTATTATTCGATAATGCTTAGCTTGATAAGTAGATGTAGGTGATAACAATTCCAGTATATGTAGGTGTTCGTGATCTCGAAATGAATATTATTCAGCTCGAGAAGTACCTACTCCTTTCAGAATTAGATGCAGAGAGCCGATTAAATTGTTTAGCTTGTCGAGGGGTTTAATTGGGTAAGATAAACATCGAAGTTACCATTATCGATATCATTTCAGCGATAAATACTTTATTGCAAAACCACTTCGAATTCATATTCCGAGAACTGTTTCGGTGTCCCCGAAGAAATATATTCTCTTCCAGCGGATACACAGGAAACACCCACGAAATATCGCGTTTGGAAGCGTGGCATCGAATAATCGGTGGCTTTCTGATTAAACGTGTCTAAATATAGCAGCTTGCGAAACTAAACGCAGGCTCGTGAACCGAAACATTACTGAAAACTAGAAGCTTACTTTGCACCTTGGAGCCCAAGGTTCAAATTTTAAAGGGAAGGACTTCTTTGCAAATTCCAAAATGCACTTTAGAATCCATCTTCCAAATTACTTTATACCTGCAATTTTGAAGTTTCAATATTAATTATTTATTTAATACAACGTACGTTTGAATCAATTTAGAACACCAACGATCTTCGATTTCCTCCACTTTCCAACAAGCTTCAATTATCCCTCTTACAGCATCGTGGTCGCAGATATTTCTTATGAACAAGAAGTAGATACCTAATAACATCTCTCGCAATAAGCTTTCCTTCTATTCCTGAAAATTCGAGCCGACCATTGGACGTTTATCGTAACCCGTGTACCGCGAGCGATATTTTTACACTTTCTCGTCCGTGCAAGCGAGAATTCTCGTGACTCCTAGAGATACAGCAGGGTCTACACGTAGCACAGCGTTCTCGTCTGTCTCCGCGAGATGCTGGGGCAATGCCCTGTCAAGGTTGCGAATGTCGCGTGTATCGACGAACTTCCTTAACCCGGCGATCATTTTTTCCCCACATTTCCCAGTTAAGCCGCGCTCCCACTTGCCGAGCGGCCGGCGCAGGGCCGGTCGCCGCGAGCGAGCCGCTGCGCGCGGCGCCTTAAGCCGCGCTCCCACTTGTCCCGCTGGCGTCGCACAGTTTAACGACTCCCGCTTCGTTTCCGACAAACAGACCGCGCCGTGGCACTGAAGAATAGCTCGCGAAGCAAGTACAGTTGCACAATGGCGGACCTGTTGCGAGCTCGGGAGACATGACTGCTTTACACGAAGTAAATCGATGTGTTTGGTGACGAGAATGAAGCAGAGGCTTCAGGGATTGGTTCCTTTCAACGCGCGACTCGTTTCAATGTCGCCTCCAGCACCGAGATCCTCGGCGCTCGCATACCGATCGAGGACAGATCGTGACGCGAATCGAAGCCTAATGACATTTGCCAGCTCCAACTGTTCGGCTTTCACGGGCCTCGAGGCGTCTTCGATCGATCGTTTCCTCGTGACCGCGGCAGACGCGCGGAAAGATCGCTGGTAACATCCGTCGCTTCCGCACTTTCATCGGAGGCTTCCTCGATGCGAGGACGCGAAGAAATGAGAGATCTCTGTCGGGGGGGGTGCGGCAGGTGAAATTAAAGCCAGCGACGTGTCTTTTCCTAGCGTGAAATCGATTCTGCTGATTTTCGGAGCGAGCAGTGTTGGTGGGAAGACAGTTCAAACTATTCTGTTATATTCTGGAAGCCGTCCACTCTATGAGATATAAATTTGAAGATAGTAAAATTCTTTTTAACACGAGTATCTTATTTTCCTTATCGATCAGAGTTTAAACTTTCCTTTCGCCACTGCTGTATGCACCTTCACTTAAAGTGTGTTCGAAAAGTTTCATCGTTTACTGAACCGCGACTTAATATTGGCAAGATACCCAACCTGGAATTTTGAAAAATTATAAAACTTTAGGGATATGTAGAGGATAGGTGCGTATTACGCAATTTACTTCAGACAAAATATTGTGTCACACACGAGACTTTAATCTCATGACAAAATTATTTTTAAATTGTTCTGTCATTAGTTTTATCAAATTAGGCCCTCGTGAGATAAGTTTCAGGATATACACTCAAAAATCTTATCTCTCGCGAGTATTTTCATTATTTACAGTTGGTTATTGCTGAGATTTTTGTGTCGTGATAGAAATTTCTCATCGTGGATAAATCTATTTTCCGATTTTTTTTGTGTCACAACTCACGAACTGTAAAAAATACCTTTTTACCAATTGATAGTCCCAATTAAAAGGAGTAACTTTTGTCTGAAAATTTTTTTCCTATCTCTACAGTTCCCGAGTTAAAATATCCGGATTCTCAGGAGTCAATTTCACCCTCTTAGGGTGAATTTGGGCAACAAAAAAAAGCATATATCCTCTACACATCCCGAAAGTTTAAAATTCTTCGAATTCCCGGGGAATCTTCCCTTGTGCGTAAAGATTTGTCCAAAGAGGAATACTTTTCTTGAAAACTGATGAAACTAAAAAGAAAAGTCTGGAAGGGTGGGACAGTTGATCATCGGGGATGCATGATCACATCAGTTTTTTAATTAATATATTGGCAATTTGTGCCTGCCGTCACGATATCGTGGCAATGTTTGTATCATCGCAACATTTCACGTTACAGTTTTCTTTCGAGAGCACAGAATAATGTAGTTAGAAGCTTCGATCTTATTTGCAGCCAAAAAGTAAATATTTCAGCCACCTTGTTCTTCCCCTTTTTCGACTGAATATTGCGTTTTCAACGATTTAAAATGTATTAAGTAAAAACAGCAGTTTCTGGTCTATTAATGTTATTTATTGATTGATTTAAATATTAATTAAGGTAAGTTTAATTTTTCACCTGTTTCAAATCGAGTGCATGGAGGGATGCTTGATCAGTGTGTGAGGTGGGACACTTGAACAGGTGAAAAGAAAGTGAGAAGCAAAATCTTTTCTTCATCATCATCTGAATCAGATGATATCTAAGTGAAATGTCTATTAAGTATGCATTTATGTTGTTTTATGTCATAGAGTTTAATTCATCGGTTTTATTTTTTCAGTTATACCTTCGAGTTAGTTATAGTTTACTTTCCTTTCATGATATTCCCTTTATCTCGTGTTATTGATTAAGATAATAAATATTTTTTAGAAAATTAATGTGTTATTTACTCTTAAAGTTCACTGACAAAGTCAAAACTGTTTAAATTCAGTCATTAAAATTAGTCTTCAACTGTCAAATTTATAAAAGTATATTGAGAATACTCTAAGAATCACAACTTAAGTAATTAGATACAAACAAAGCAAACCATTATTATTATTATTTTAATAAAAAAAAACAACAACACTGTTATCAACTATCCCACCTTTTCCCTACTATAAAATATCCTTATCGTCCACTTCGCTCGTCCCTATCAGGAAACGACGCTAACCTTCATCCATTTATTAATATTTGAAACGCATTCCGTAAACCCGCTAGCATTAAACCCCCTCCACGTTGCATCGACAGATAAGCAGCGCTGTTCCGCTACGCTGCAATCCCCGTGGTCGAGGATTTATCAGGGACAGAAAGCGAAATGACTGGCTGATCCCTTGCATCTCGTGTCTTATCTAACCCGCTGCGCTATCTGCGAGAAGAAAGTCTAAAAATATTGCGGAGGAGCGCGAAGATGAGGAGCAGCCAGGAAGCAGAAACCGTCTGCTTTCTCCGACAGACCTTTCCCCTACGCGTGAAACCTCTACCCCTCGCGATGCCTCCTCGGCGTTCAACGTTTCGCAGATATCGCGTCCACTCCACGTACTCGCTGATTCAGAACACGTTCTAAGAAGCGATAAAATAGCGCAGGAAACGGTACAGATTTTTACAAACTAAATTCCCTGACGTCCGATAGTAAAAACACTTAAGTGGTGATGCTCAGTCAGAAGGCGGAAAAAAGGGTGGCCTTTGCAAATTTTTTACTCGAAAGCTATAACACATTTCTCAAAAAATCTTTTTTCCTTTCAAGGATTGCATCTATTACCGTGTATCGTAATTTTTTTATTTAAAAATATTTATCAATAACTAAGTTATTGTCCATCACTCGAAGGTTCTCTCAAAAAAAGGCTCCTGCGGTGAGCACTGCTGCTCGAAAGTCGATCATCTAAAATAAAATATTCAAAAGAATTTATTTATTACATTTTATTATCTAGTCTTTGAACGAAGGATTTTTTATCCGATGCTTAGTTTTCTTTTAATTGACGAAAATCAGGCGCGATTTATGATAAAAATAGAAACTTTTACTTTAAACATCAGCGATTTATTCCCAAATCAATATTTCGAAAAATCCTTCGTTCAAATACCAGATAACATAATATAATAAGTGAATTCTTTTGAATTTTTTATTTTAGATCGACTTTCGAGCAGCAGTGCTCACCGCAGGAGCCTTTTTTGAGAGAACCTTCGAGTGATGGACAATAACTTAGTTATTGATAAATATTTTTAAATAAAAAAATTACGATACACGGTACTAGATGCAGTCCTTAAAAGGAAAAAAGATTTTTTGAGAAATGTGCTATAGCTTTTGAGTAAAAAATTGCCAAAGGCCACCCTTTTTTCGGCCTCCTGGCCGAGCATGACCCCTTAGGAAACAACTTCTCAGTAATTGGAAAAAGGTGGGAGCGCTGTAGGCAGCGAGAGACAAAGGGTTGCCTACCGCAGGCGCTGGGCGACTTAATTTTCAGAGGCTCGTGATTTTGTTACACCGCGTCACACAACAAAGTGCTGTTAAGGAAAACTGTGTATTTTATCGTCCTCTGTAACACTGCGAATTTGTAAGACAGAATTCTTAAACCACCCTGTATAAAGTGAACCCAAACCGAACGCATTGATTTCTCGCGTCGCTGCTTGGAACATCTCCAGTGAATCCTACGTTACGCAACCGCCTCTGTATATTTCTCCGCGCGCCAGACACCGTAAAAGGGTCGAGGGAATAATTGTTAGCCATCTTTTCTGCCAGTTTGCGGTAAACACAGTGATTTACTAGCTTTCGAAGGCTGATAGAAACTCCGCGACGATTATCCTGTAATTTTCTCTTTAAATGGACGAAATAATTATCTAGTCCCAAATATGATCGCTTAGGCTCGTAATGCATGGGTCAGATTTGACCCATACTAACTTTCCTTACTATATATATTTTTTAAATTGTGTTCTTTTTCGCAGAACAGTAGAGGAGTAATCTTTTTAATTTCTCAAGTTTCCTGTGCCATCATTAGAATTGAGAATGTCACTCCTGGGTCCAAAATGACCCAGCACCGTCGGCCGAGGGTTAAACTCGTGATCCTGTTCTGCTTGAAGAGGAGAGGCTCGTAGAGAATGTTGCCCACAGCAGGGCTATTCATTCATGAAATTAAAAGGCCTGGAGGCTGCCACTTGCGTTCATTGCTCGGCCATGGAACTCAGGAAGGCGTGCATCAGCGATAGAGCGCGCTGCAGCCTCCCTCGTCGCTCGTTATAAAACTTATTCATGGGCAAGGTACAGGTTGCAACATTCTCGCTGGAGATGGCAAACGGAAAGGGGCCATTCTCGAATTTCCGGAGAGCTAGATCGTTCCTCTATACTCGCTATAGTTTCTACAGGCGAATACTTCTGCTCTGTCAGCGATTAGCTCGTTGCGAGATTGGCAAAAGAACGGGCAATTAGCGGGAAGAAGTGTGACGTTTTTGTAATCGTGAGCGGATCGCACTTTCGTTTCTATGCTCGACTTAGAGCCGCGCGGTTGCGGCACATAAACCGAGCAACCAGGAAACGTGGAATAAATGTAATATTAGTTTTAGAGGGAGCTCATGTCCATTTTCATGGAGTGTAGTCCTCATTTACTGTGGTTGCTCTAATTGGAGCAATAATTCTAGTACCCAGCTAATTTATTAGTAGACTTTACTGTGCATGCTCTAATTTATCACTAACCTCAAAATCTTCTCCATTAATCTGCTTACAATTTTTCATCTCTTTCATCTTTTCATTCATCGAGAACCCCAGCTCCTTCGTCGAGAGTCAGTAGTGACTTAGCGAGGCTTCATCGAAGCAAAGATCCTCCACTTCCGGTAATCTCCATCACGCCGAGTTCCCGTCCTTACCGAACCGCACGATGGGTGTCGAATTATGTAACGGATTCGCGTACCATTGTGCAGCGTTATTGACTGCAGTTATCGCATTATACGCGTTGCATAACCTTGCTACTCTCTTTTAAACTAACTTACATGCTTGAGCTCTCGGAGCAGCCGCGCTAGAACCGCCCAAGCTTTTGGGGAGAATTAAATAAAAAAATACGTGAAAGGAAAAATGTGAACAGTGAGAAAAGTGAAGTTTGTAGGTATCTTAAATTTTGAATGATAGTGAAGAAAGTTTCTATACTCAACGCTAATAGTTTGGGGCCTTTCTTTCTTTAATTCATATATCGTTGTTACACCGACTGTTTTATTCCATGTAATTTAAATGGTCGTTTTTGTTATTTTCTTTGCAACGCTTAAAACTCACCGTGTCTATTTATTTACAAACGCAGTACAGATATAGTAACAATGCTTGAATACTAGCAGCAATAATAACGAGTCACTATTGCCACAAGGCATGCAAGCCGAGGATTAACTGTTTAATAGAACCGGGGCAACATATGGCCAATGATAAGATATACAATGATAAGATATAATTGTAGCGGAAGAGCCTTATTACCCGGGTGTGTCTTTATGACGCTGGCTTATCCAGTTAATCTTCTTCAACCATGTGAACAAATGGAGCGTTGGTTAAAAGAAAGTTCAAAGCTCATGTTTTCATTAAGCTACACTTAATAATTAAGTTCTTTATTTGAAAACATAAGCTTTGAACTTTCTTTTAACCAATACTCCATTTGTTCAGATGGCGCAGAAGATTAATGGGGTAAGCCAGTGTCATAAAAACACACTCTGATAAGAAGGCTGTTCTAAGTTCCATTACAATTTATAACAACGGATTACTAGGCATCATAAACTGGGGGAACATTGGCATTTTTTTTTGGAACATTTTGCTATGTAATATAAAAGTTAACATTTTTACATTTGCTTTAAGTATCCTACCATATCATTGCATCTTTTGTGAATGCACTACAAGTGTCAAAATGCATAAACTTTTTGTCCTTTTCCTTCTTTAACACATGTTAAATACCTGCCAATGTTACCCCGTAGCCGAGTAACATTGGAATATCATATATAAATAGCACTAAAAAGTTAAAGTTTTACCACACCTGAACTTACACTTAAATTTGTTTATTTTTATGTTCAATGCACTCTTTTCTATATAGTTGGATAGTTGGAAGTGTGTTAAATTTAAGTGGCCAGATTTGAACCATACAAACAAACACGGGATCGAAGCTGAATAAAATCCTTTAAAAATACAACTGTTTTGCAAACTAAATAACCTTAAGATATAATTCTAAGGCATAATATCTTAACTCTTAAGATATAATTCTAAGGCATAATGTCTTAGCTCTTAAGATATAATTCTAAGGCATAATATCTTAGCTCTTAAGATATAATTCTAAGGCATACTATCTTAGCTCTTAAGATATAATTCTAAGGCATAATGTCTTAGCTCTTAAGATATAATTCTAAGGCATAATATCTCAGTTCTTAATATATAATTCTAAGGCATAATATCTTAGCTCTTAAGATATAATTCTAAGGCATAATATCTTAGCTCTCAAGATATAATTCTAAGGCATAATATCTTAGCTCCTAAGATATCATTCTAAGGCATAATATCTTAGCTCTTAAGATATAATTCTTCTGACAGACCGCTTTTACTTCCGCTATTATTCTCAGTTTGAACTTCCCTTGAACCATTACAACCCAAAACCCCCATTCACTAGCCTTAGAAGGTTAGTACACATTAGGAGACTTATATTACCTGCAAGTCCATATAACGAAACTACCAATTAGTAACAAAGTAACTGATAAAGGGGCGAGATAACGATCAATAAAAATGGAATCCTCCATCAAGGTATTTAAATCGATTCGCGTTACGCGCGAGGATGCGTCGACTCGGCGGTGCGCGGCCGTCATTACCGTTTCCTAGTGGGCTCCTTTTTCTCCGAGTGGCCTCGCTATTTTTTCGCGTCGGCCAGGATCGTACGGTACATTGCATTAAAATCAAAACGTCGCCGAACGGGCCAGCCGATTTAACGATCGCCGTGGCATCCTCGCGACGTTGCGTAACGGAATCGCGCCGGTCGAGATTATTACCAGAAACAAGTAGAACATCCGGGGGACGTTTTTGCGCGTGCTCGGAACGGCCCTCTCATATCCGTCGAGCCTTTGATCGTTATTAGCCCGTTATTACCGGTCGTCGCTCGCCGCCCAGGTATAACAGCTTAAATACCGTAATCCTGTTATCTAATGTTCGAGCCGACGGATCTCGGCCCATCGCCATGGAGATGAGGCGTGCTAACGAAGAACGCCTCGGTCGAACCGTTAGGAACAGGAGTCCGGAGTCGGTTAGCTGGAGCAGCGCGGGCATCGAGGATTTGCAGAGTCCTTGTAGAAAACACTGTAAGTGTCAAAACTAAAAAAAAAAATCTTTAGGTGAAAATGGTAACGTGCCAATGGTAATAGTATAGAATTTGATTTTTGGCACTTGGAGTGATTTCTACAAGGGCTCTTCAATTGTATAATGTGGGAGTTGATTCGTACTGTGTTTAACTAATTTTTTGTAATTTCGAGGATTGGTAGGATTCTGCATAACTTGGTCTAATTACATATTCTCCTAAATTTCATTCAATTAGCATTAACTTCTTCGTAATTAAGGGAGGAAGGTTTAGAAATCTGCTGACACTAGGCATCTCTCAAACGATAAACATTCGTTAATATTCTTATGAAAATGAAATGTCACGTTTTAGAATATAGAATAGTATAGAATTTTAATGTAATTTCACTTTATAAACAAGTAGCCAATGATGTTAAAAAATGGCACCGCTGGTACGTCCAACTTCTGTGGAAAACAATGTAAGAGCCAATTATGCGATAGGTTAACAGGATTGGCACTTACTGCTTGGGAATGTAAATGAATGGCACATTTAGTTTTCTTTACAACTAAGGGGTGGCACAGGCAGGCTTTTCTACAAATACAATTTCCTTTTTTAACGAAGTTCAACTATATTAGTGCAAAATATAGAAAATTTTGTGATGCATCTGGGTTATTGTATACTTAAACATATTTAGCAATCGAAACAAATCAAATTCCGTAAATAATTTAAAGTCGGGGAAGTGTTTTCTTTCTCCCGAGAAATTCGATGTTTTCACTTACAGTGCTTTCTACAACTCTTCAATTTTATTTTTAATAGGCATATCGTTTGTGAGGCTAAAAAGCTGAGATGAAAGGAATCGGGAAGGGATTGTTGGTTGCATTGTAAATGGATTGCAGCTGGGGATTAGATAAGAGGGGTTGCAATAATAACAACGACTTCGTTACATCACTAAATACGAATTTAATTGAGTGATGAATGGAGGTTCAGCAGTCCCCTTCTTACGAAAGATCTTTAGCACGGTAAATTGGATTTATATTTTGGATAATTTATTTCTAACAGATTTATGCTGCTAGAAACTTAAACACACAAGATCACTTTAAAATTCAATTAATAGCGAAGAAGAATTAGTAATTATAAGTACATAATAACAACAGTGACTTTCTTCTCCCCCTTGATAAATGTTAAAACGGGAACCATTCGAATAAATACTTGCGAAGTATTCGGGAAAGCGCGATGAACGAGTGGAAAGCATTGCAGCCAGAAGAAATAGATATTAATCTTCGACTCGCAGTAAGATCGCTCGTGTCGCCAGTGCGTTGCTCGTCCAGCTTCGCATCAGCTCGACCACGGTCACGATACAGTTTCCAATTGCGAAAAACCGCTCGTAGTTTACTTTCCTTTCAGCCTGACACTTTGAAGTCGTCGCCTAGCGCGGCAGCCGTGAAATCGCTTTTCGATTCCTGGCAAAGCCTCTCTCGATAGGAGCGTGGCACGATCCTGTCCGAGACGATCTCGTTTTATTCGTGGTTTACGTAACGATCTAACGGAACGGCGCGTGGAACGCGCGGCTGCACTCGTCGCCCATCAAAATGGAAATGTACCCTTGCCCAACCGACCGTGCTGTCGGACGAGACATTGACTTTCGAGTTTCACTTGGTAAACCGAGATTTATCGCCGGGTATATGATAGCTCGAGTCACCAGGCTGCGAGAGGCAACTGGTCGTGACGACGGGTTGGTGGACATTCTTCGGTGTCATTGCTATCCTTGAGGGACAGCATGCGCGGTGTTTTTTTTAGGATGGTGGGGATGTTGAAGGATTATTCTCAAAGAAATACTAAGCTTCGAGTTCTCGAGAATAATTCGTTAATATTGTGGGATGAAGAACCACATAAGAGGGAGTTTGGAAGGTAGAAACCACGGAGGGGCGCTGGTGGAGTTGGTTAGGCGCCTGACCAGTATTCCGCAGGTCGTGGGTTCGAATCCCACCGCCCCGAGATCCGTTTTTTCAGACTCCCAATAAATACGCAGGAGTTACAAAAAATATTACCGCTATTCTCGAGGAATTCTGGATAATTAATAGCTATGGTGTTTGTGTGTCTTGATACATCTCTGGTATAGTAAATAATATAGAATTCTGCAACACAACATCTTCACTATATATTCTCAAGAGAATCCTCAGGCCCAGGGAGGTGTTTCCCCCCATCATTTCTAAAACAACACATCGCCAAAAATACATCCTAAATAAAAAACACTCTACCACTTCGAATACCATATAAAATAACTAAAAAAACAACACACCAAAAATACATCCCAAATAAAAAATACTCTACCACTTCGAATCTACCCAATAGATACCATACAAAATAACTAAAAAAAAGGCTACACAAAAATAACAGCTTTCCAAAAGCCTCATTCGTCACAAGAAAACTGTCAGAGAATGACGATACAAAGATCAGTGTACCCGATCCGAATTAAATCACTAGGCTCGCGATTTAGATAATCCTGCAGCCATCGATGGCGGCGGGAAAGTACTTCGACGGCGATCTCGGTGAAAGAGAAAGGCTCTGGGAAAGGATGTGTAGCAGAACGAGTGGCAGCCGTCGTCTCCTCGCCGATGCATCCCAGCATAGTGACCTTTCGTCGTTGCGAAACGCTTAACACTCGAAGTTAGAACTCGTATCGAATACACTGTGTTCCTCTCCATCTCTCATTCCTTGCGAAACGGGCAATTTCGCCAAGATAATTACTCGAATTCTCTCGATCTTCTTCTCCACAATGTGACGCTTCATTTACCGCCCGGATCGCGGCCCACGTTCCCTGGAATTCGAGTTCTAATCGCGCTCGTTAACGATGACTTAACGTAACAGCCACTCAACCGTTTCTTTAGCAGGGGATAAAAAAAAGTCTCTTCCTCGTGACCCTGATCGTGGAAAAAGTCTCTTGCCTGTCGAGCACTGTTTGCGTGCTGTGAGTCAGGGCTTCGTGGAAGTCGATAATGACTTATTATTACTATAAAGACTTCATTAAGCATTAAAATAAGAGTGTAACAGCATAAGGAAAATTGTTATGATCGTAATGGCGAGGTGAACCGACGGCTGCTATAAAACCTAACAATACAAGGACGACACAAGATAAATAAATGATAAACAAGGATACTCAGCAGGTGGAACAGTATGGCAGAGATTAGAAAGGAGTTGGGTACGAATTACGAAAACAATTGCAGATTTTCTGTGCTTAGAAGTCTGGTAGTGGACTATGTGACGTAATTATTCGGCTAGAAGGGAGTTCTTTCGTAAGAGTGTTTAAAACCTTAGACAGTGACAAAATTATATACGGATTACTAGCTGCTAATGGATTATACAACGCTAGAAAATTGAGTGCAAAGATTAAAAACTTTTTTTAAATTACGTATTCTCTTTATACCATTATTAGCAATAATAATAATTTAAAAATTTCACGTTTTCAATAATGGTATAAAGAGAACACGTGATTTTAGTATAATCCACTAGCAGTTAATAAACTAAAACTTTTATAAAATTAATCCAAACAAGTTGAGTTTTTTTGAGAAGCTAGAAAAATCGCGAAATTCACGGAAATCAGCGATTTTCGACCTTATTCTGCGATATTTGAGCGTTTATAGCTCATAGCAACGTTAACAGATTTTTATAAAATTTTAGGTATGTATACAACTTTCTTCAATCTGCAAACGGGTTTTTTGAATTTTCATTACAGGCTCACAAAAAAAGTTTAAAAAATAACATTTACTATTTTTGTTTGCTATTCCGACCAAGTGCATTTTTTCTCAAAACGACGAAACACGTGACTTAGCAAACTAATCCTTGTAGCTTCTTGAAATAAGTCAAGTCATTTGGATTGATTTTAAAAAAGTTATGCGATTTTAAAAGTTGTAAATTTTCTTTCGTACGCCACTGTATATATAATTTTTATTATCTAAGCTTTCGAATCGTATAAATATTTATTTGGTACCTCTAATCCCTACTGGGAATGCTTCCTTGTTAGCTACCACCATCTTAATCCTACCATTTTTATTATTCTCCTCTTATCTCCTACTGTTTCGAGTTCTACTCCCTGTTTCCCATACACGACGGATTAAAACATCTATTTTACAAAAGGCCTTGCCTCAGTCACGTGCATCAATGTATTTATAGCAACGGTTACACCGTTATTAACCGTTGTGTTCGATCCAAGTACCCGTGGAGTAACTATTAACGAAATGTCAACTGCTTTGATAATTAATTGCACAATTCAGGTATTCCTGATGCTGGTAACTTTTATAGTAATCGTCGATGACTCTGGATACCTTGGTTGCCGTCGGTAGCCACCGGTTATTGGAGGAATCCGAAGATGAATGGAGAAAGCGTTGCTTTCTCCGTTCAGCAATGGCGCGTTCGTAACCAGATATGTTCAACGATTGTCCAATTTCCAATCAGCCTCAGTATTTATTACACCTAGGATTAGGTTTAATGCTTTGAGCAGCACACTGCTATGTTTCGTTCACCATACTGTGGTGGTCAAAAGAAAGCTTAAATCTTATATTTATATATCTTGCTGCCACTTTATTCTGGGAATCTCCGATCTACAGGATACAAAGTTTGAGATACAGTTCTCCACAATTTCTACCGCTCACAGTTTAAACTTTAAACTTTCCCTTCACCACTAGTCTGTACACCTGGTCATTCAGGCACAGTACTGGAAATAATTGCATCACTCCCAAATTTTCGTAGCAAATGTGATTGATAAACTGAGCTTTGCAATAATATTTTCCTACTAACATAGTAAAAGAGGTATCCCAGTTTTCTCACAGTTTTCCTGCGCGCTGAAAAACCAGGTCCGCAGGTACCAAAAGTATCCTTCGATATCCATCCACTCTCAACGCATGCATCGTCATTAGCGACCTCTTTAAACCCCAGTAGGGGCTTTAATCTGTGCATTAGAAGCTTGCTACGCGATTTTCCACGACGCTTATTATAGCACAGTGTCCGTAATGCTCTGTCTAACGACCGAGGGGCTCGCTCGGAATGGATTTAAGATGTTCGCAGGCTGTTTACGCGAAACGTGCCACTGAACTCGATCAGCGTCTGTAAGGAGCGCGATCGACTGAAACGGGCATGTTTTCAGATACGTGGGTCGAGATCGGTGTCGAATAGGCGTCATCGGGCAGCAATTGCTGGCCATTCCGCTGCGGCGGTAACTGAGTCGACTTTCCACGGGATCGGGCAGGCGGCGGCTGTTCCGAAAAGCGGCTCTCGGACGTGGAACGACCTTGGTTCGATTCCGACTCGCGTTACCTTCAGCACGTTCCCCTGGCCGCGCCAGCTTCGCTGCCCCTGTCTTTCATAATGGGTGAGTTACTCGCCTCGAGCATTCACGGTAGTCTGACTAATATCGGCCGATCGCTGACATCCTGGTACGATACCGATTAACCCTCGAAAGACGGATGCTGGGTCCATTTTGACCCGTAAACTTATTCATGCACACCTCGGGATAAGAGTGGCTTTTAATCTTGTTCTGATTTAAAATTCTGATCTAATATACATAATAATAAGTGACACGTGTAGCTTCATGGGCGTAGCTAAAGTGGGGCAGGGGTGTGCCCTTCCCTCTGCCACGCGAAAAAAATAATAAATTAGTCGTCCGTCCAAAATTAAATTAATTTATTATAAAGTAAAAATAAATTAAATTGTGAAGTAATTCCGCATTATAAATAAATTAAATTGTGAGGTAATTCCGCATTATAAATAAATTAAATTGTGAAGTAATTCGGCATTATAGATAAATTAAATTGTGAAGTAATTCGGCATTATAAATAAATTAAATTGTAAAGTAATTCCCAGCTACGTACATAAATTCAAAATTCCGTTTCACTATTTATTGCCCCTCTCTGAATGAAATCCTGACTACGCCCTTGTGTAGTTTGATATGGGTCAAAATAGACCCTGTATCCACCACCAGAGTGCCAAATACCGAAACAATTACCTCCCTGCTGCTCCAAGAAGAAGAATATCGTTCAAAACACATAGGATACAGTAAGATAGTTGATACGGGTCAAAACTGACCCACGCGGCCACTTCCGCGTGGTCGAACCGCCCGCCATCTGACGACGAGGGATAACGCCACTCGCGAAGACCCCAGATTAGTCAGTATATCCCTAGACGGTAACCTAGCTTTTTTTCACAAACCTGGCGAATCCTGGCTGACAAATGAGTGGGCATACTAATCGAACCACCTAGAAGCCAGACGGCGAACAGATTCCTTTCAAGCTCCGGCGAAGCTTGGAATAAGTGGGTCAGAGTTTTTAACAAGCGGATAAGTGTCATGCAGATCTTATCGAATATTCGATTGTTGCTGGTGGCGCGTGGGCGTATATAACGAGCTGCCGCAGAAGTCAAGCGCGACCAAATGTTAATCGGGAACAATCGACGCACGTGTGTTGATACAGTCACACATTTGGTACAGTCACACATTTGGTACAGTCACCACCGTCGTGGCAAGATCGACTCTGTAAGGTTACTTTTTCCCCACTGTGCGTCACCGTGTGCACGGTCTGTGCTCCTGCAACTGTGCATGCGGGTAGAAGTGTCGAGGGGTTGAGGTTAGGAAGGTGAAGGGAATGAAACTTGAGACTTTGAGCGGTTGATTGATATCATTTTAATTATGAGAATTAGAATTCATTATTCTCCTCTTCTGAGTGGCTATGGGAATAATTTTTGGTAGAAACGTTGTTTAGGAATATTCTTGTGGATATATCATTTCAATTATGAGAATTAGAATTCATTACTCTTCTCTTCTGAGTGGCTATAGGAATAATTTTTGGAAGAAACGTTGTCTAGGAATATTCTTGTGGATATATTGTTTCAATCATGAGAATAAGAATTCATTATTCTTCTCTTCTGAGTGGCTATGGGAATAATTTTTGGCAGAAACGTTGCCTAGGAATATTCTTGTGGATATATCGTCTCAATTATGAGAATTAGAATTCATTATTCTTCTCTTCTGAGTGGCTACGGGAATAATTTTTGGTAGAAACGTTGCCTAGAAATATTCTTGTGGATATATCGTCTCAATTATGAGAATAAGAATTCATTATTCTTCTCTTCTGAGTGGCTATGGGAATAATTTTTGTTAGAAACGTTGTCTAGGAATATTCTTGTGGATATATCGTTTCAATCATGAGAATAAGAATTCATTATTCTTCTCTTCTGAGTAGCTACGGGAATAATTTTTTATAGAAACGTTGTCTAGGAATATTCTTGTGGATATATTGTTTCAACCATGAGAATAAGAATTCATTATTCTTCTCTTCTGAGTGGCTATGGGAATAATTTTTGGCAGAAACGTTGCCTAGGAATATTCTTGTGGATATATCGTCTCAATTTTGAGAATTAGAATTCATTATTCTTCTCTTCTGAGTGACTATGGGAATAATTTTTGGAAGAAACATTGCCTAGGAATACTCTTGTGGATATATTTCTTAAGTTTGTCGATTTCCTTAGACCTTCTGCAGGGGATCTGAAGGGTATCGGAGAAGCAGGTAGCATGTAATAATAGAATCCCAAGAACACACATTCCCTCGAAACCATGTGCTTCCCTACCGTTGCGCATCCCAATTGCACGGAGCACGACGCTTGAGTCATCGATTAATGACAGCGGATATCGTCTGGCAGCGTCAATCACGCTGCCGCGATAATGTCGTAGAATTAATCGATTCTCTCTGGCAAGCTTTGCAAAACCGTTCAATTTTTTTCTTACCGTGAACCCTTCAATCCGCGGCGTTGCGATGCTTGCGATCGAGAACGAGGAGTCGACGTCCGTTAACCATGTCGGAACAGCTGCCATCTCTTGATAATTATAGTAGAACTTTGCGTTCATGCCTCGACGACGGTGAGGATCGAGATGTTCGGACGAAAGCTGCATTATCTTAAGAATCTGCTCTATCTTCCATTGAGAAAGAACGGCGGCGGGTTCCGCGAGCAACGTTTCGTAAGGAAACGATTTTTGCTGTGCGGAGAAATCAAACGTTTAAGGTTCTATAGGGTTTAAGAGGTCTATGCCCATCGTTAAATAAAATTAAAACAGTCGTTTCTGGAAAACTGAAAGATCCGACGCGCCCTCAAGCAAGAACAGAGGGAACTGTCAATGTACCCGGCGTTTTAGTTAAGATTATTCAAAAAGTTGGGTCTATCCACTGCAAACTCGAAACTGAGGTGATTCCACAATCAAAAATACGTCTAAAATGTGCAGTACACTTTTTTCATACGAGGCCTTCTTTTCGAGAAAATGGACGTTAAAGATGCAGCACGCGGCCACTCTTAAATTCTTCTATTTAGCGCAGGGTTGTACGGAAATCCTTTAACGAGGTGTTATTCAATTTTATTTTAAATAATTGTTCAAATTTCTGAGGGATTCGATTAACAAATGTACCATGGATACGTAGCAGTATTGCATATTCTCCCGTGCGACTCGGTAGCCACATAAATCTTGAAACAGCGGTACCTTGGTATAAGTGTCGGTACGTTTAGCGGTTTTACAAGAGCCGTTACAGCAAAAATAGACGTTAACGCCGAATTTGCATATTATCTCGGGCCGAGCGTCCGTATAAATAATAAGTAAGTCACGATCGAGTCACGAAACCGAGTTACGAAGTTGCTCGGCGTGGCTGCACCGTGATTCACGTCGTTATAGCTTCCAGAGTTACCGCTCTGGCGAATTTATAGCGTACGGCGCGCACTTGAGAGTCCTGGATAGAGGTATTGGGAGATTTAATGCGATAGGTGTGTAAACGAAACGTTATCTCGCCAATGAGCAGTAAAATCTTTATTCGCAACAATAGCAAATGGATATCGAGATTTCATATTACTTTGAAGTCTGAACTGTTCCTTGTAATTACATTATTGACGAACTTAACACTTCTTTTGGACCATGGAAATTAGGGATATAGAGATTAGAAATATGGGAATTAGAGATATAGAAATTAGGGATATAGAAATTAGAGATATAAAAATTAGAAATAGAGGAATTAGAGATACATAAATTACAGGTATGGAAATTAGAGATATAGAGATTAGAGATATAGAAATTAGAGATACAGAAATTAGAGATACAGAAATTAGAGATACAGAAATTAGAGATAAAGAAATTAGAAGTATAGAAATTAGAGATATATAAATTACATATATAAAAATTAGAAATGTAGATATTAGATATATAGAAATTAGAAATATGACAATTTTAAATGTAGAAATTAGAGATATAGAAATTAGAGATATCGAGACTAGAGATATAGAAATTAGAGATATAAAAATTAGAAATTAGAGATAGAATATAGAAATTACAAATCGTTGAAATAAAGGGTCTATCTCATTTCTAAATATCACGAATTCAGTGTGTTTTTATTATTTTTAATGGGGAATTGCGGGGATTAGCTGTGCAGAGATATATGGGAGCAATTTCAAGGATCTCTATTCGGTCTCTGCTGGGCAGTATGCTGGCTTAACAATCTTAAATGCCTCGGTACTGGGGTCTTAAATAGGGTGGTACAATTATCTTGTTAGGTCTGTTGTTGTCTCGGATGACGCAAAGGTGTCGGGCAATCTGGCTGGTCTGATTAAGCGTGGTCGAGGTCGAGAATCAACGTCCATGTTCTGCGAATCGTTTCTTTCCTTTCCAGTATCTCTGAAATAATCTTGGAAAACAGCTGCCTGTAAGCTCCCGAAACATCTATCAATATTCAGTAAGAAGCACCCCAAAAAACGAACTTCTACATTCATAATACAACTTGCAATCTTCCAGTGTCACAAGAAACCTCTGCATACACTCATCCAACTTTACCATTATCGTATTTACCGAATCCTGACTTCAAAACATCACGCTACAATTTTCCAATACACGCCACAAGCGTAAACTTTGAGAGCTTATATTTTTCAAACAACTTCGAAACAAGGAAAACGATGACTTAAACCCCCCCTAATTTCACGCGCACAACAATATATTTCAATATCATCAAAATCCCCGACGTCGAAGTACAAAAGCGTGGAATAGTCCGTGTACTCCTGAAGGCCGTTGCGCAAGCGCACCATCCTCCTATCCCTCCAGTTCTTGCCCGTCCCATCGCTTCCTTTTCTGCTGCGAGCACCCATGAACCGTGATCGAAGATGCGTTCCAACATGAGCGCTGCACGCCGAGGACGTGCAGCCGATTAGAAATTGGTTCACTTTCGTTTCCAGCCGTGCCTCGACTCGTCCCATTCGATTCAGAGCGTGCAACGTTACCGACTTTCCCAACTCTGGCGACCAGGCCGCCGTTTTCGGTGAACGTCTGCGACGTTGCAACCGCCAGGTGTGCAGATAATCGTGACACAGAGCACTCTGTATGTTCATGCGCGACTCGCGCGAGAACATCGTGCATACTCGGTGGCCGATCCGCCCTTTCCACTGGCCACTCGCAAAGGAACGTTCTTCGAGGCGATTCTCGCAGCAATTTCGTAATTACTGGGGATATTTCTTGGGAAGTGCGACTGGTAGGTTTCTTGTATTGGCACTTTTTAGACACAATTATGGCTCTAAGGTAGGCAGGCTTGCTGGAATTGGTAAACAAAGGGACGGGCAGTTTTAGGTTAGGAAACATGACGGACCGGTTCACGCGTCTCTGTGTGGCATCCGTGGATGTAGTGGAATTTAATAGAAAGGTGTATAGATTGTTGTGTAATTCGAGAGGATTAGAGAGAGGTTGTTCGTTAAAAAATATGTAGACAATTTGGAATAGCAAGGAACGCGAAGTATGAGGATATCAGTTTGCAACGTCACCGCGCGATGGAACCTTTAAAGAAAGCCGTCGTCGGTGGAAAGTTTGCAAAAATTTACGGTTCAGAAGGCAAACTCTGCATACGGTTTTCATTAACCTACTTGATGCCAGTAGACCTCAATTGAGATCCGAGTGCGTCGATCCGGTAGACCTCGATCGAGCCTTTTACCTTGCCATCGCGCTCATTGACGAGCAAAAATGTCTAATCATTTATTCATTTGGTAATTAAGATTCTATTAGACGAACGTTTTTTCCTTCGACTTCGTTCAATTCTGAATTTGGAGAGCTGAAATTTAACGGGGACTCGCATATGAATAAGAAATAATAATAATAAAATGACTCACTAATAACAAATTTCTTGCTCGAAATTAAAGTTAATTTCAGAAACAAATAGAATTTTTCAATTTCAATTTATGTACGATGAAAAACAACATACTTAAGGGTCGTTTTTTGGGGGGAGGGGGGTCGCGAATTTTTTACGTTTTCTTACAAGACAGGGGGGGGGGGAGAGTCAGCTAGCGTCTTACGTAATATTTTTTAAGTATTAAGTTTTAGTTTAAATTTCCCGAAACCGATTTAAACGAATGATGTAAATATTTAAAAGAATTTTAATATCTGAAGAATTCAATGTAAAAAATATTACGTAAGGAGGGGGTTGCAATATCAAATCTTACGGATTCTTATACTGGGGGAGGGAGGGGGGTAAGAAATCGGCCCCTTAGAAGACGTTCGATACAAGAAACTGATTTTCACGTTCGACTATCGATGACAGCCTCGGATAAGAATTTCCTCGCGAATTTCGCAAGCGACGAGCATTTCTAAATCGCTTCGAGCTACCAGGAGATTCGCGATAAAGCTGTCGACTGCTCGCGGTGCTTGTGCTTCCGAATTGAAAGTCAGAAGCTTGCATTATTTTTCTGAATTCAAAATGGAGATTTGGGGCAGTCGTAGAGTTCGTCGTTTCTCTTTTTCTTTTTAATTTCGTCATCGATTTCTAGCGTCGAAGCCTAGAAGCGCGTATTAGGGCTAGCCGAAGCCACGAAATATTAATTGGCGGCCCTCGATCGCAATTTCCACCTCTATGCCGAGACTTTCGCTTATTACGTTATCTGCTCTCGTTTCACGTCGCTGTATTTAGCTTTTCAGAATCGCGTGATTCGAATTAATTGAACTTCCGCAGTTATTTAGCGCGCTCCACGTAATTGCGCCTCGGCGAGGATTCTCTTCGCTTAGAAACGCTGCGTCTTAACACAGAGAACGCTTATCGGCGCAGTGTGCGTTTAATCTCTGCCTCATACTTGCGAAAATCGTGTCGGGACGTGAATCCAGTTACATATTAAGCGTAGGAGACCTTAATTCCATTACCACCGTTTACGTTAACCTTACTGTGGGATCATACCCTCCATAAGAGGGAGCTTGGAACGTAGAGAACTCGGAGAATCGACATCGGTGGAGTTGGTTAGGCGGCTGACCGGTACGCGGGGGATCCCGCGGGTCGTGGGTTCGAGTCCCACCGCCCCGAATTCCGTTTTTTCTGACGCCCATAAATACGTAGAAATTACAAAACCGATTCCTACATTACCGACCACCTTATTCGACATCTTTGGAGTATCCGAAGTTCTCAGACAGAAAATTCCCCTAGACTCCTCCCCTATATCTACTTACATCTGATTTAGACCACCCAACTTTCAGATTCACCAAAAATATACTTACCTTTAGAAATAAATTTATTATGGGCGCCTAGAAACTTTCCGCGTTGGAAGAAAGAACAAAAATCAGACCTTCTCTCAAGTTGGTGTCTATTTAACGTCACAAACGCCACGAACAATAGTCGGACAGCATTTGCTGCTATAGGAGGATGATGATCGTCGGGTATTACATAAATCTCGTTAGCAGAAGTAATATAGCCGTCGATGGATTTCAGCGATAGTAGAATAACCCACACCGTGTCGAGGAACGCACACGAAAAGGGAAACGGAAAGATAAGCGGGCAGCCCTTCCTGTCTTACGCCGCCGGAAGTGGAGGCACCGAAGCAACAGATAAACACGGGCAGAAGTCGATCGGGACTTGACGTGTTGCGAGAACAAGCTGGTCCGGAACTCTGGATGCTCCCCATCGGTTGCTCAGCGCCTGGGAACTGGAACGGAATAACGCTTCCAAGATGAATATCTAAGGGAGAGCCACTGCAAAGAAAGAACAATGGTAAACGATTTCATCGGTGAAAGAAAAGCCAGTTAAACGATACGTCGATGACGATGATGATCGTCCCGGGCTCCAGAGGATGGAGTTAATAATCCTTCGGAGATGAGGCAGACGCTTCGAAACGTGGGAGAACACTTTGCTGCGATGCTTCGTGACAAAATGGCCCTCGTAGATCTTGCATAAATGATCTAACGGTACCAGTATAGCAAAGACTGTGAAAAAAGTGGGCAACTCGAGCTACTTTCATTGGCGGTCGCGTTGGACGGCAGAGGTTAGGTTTGATTGGCGCACCCCAGTTACGTTCTGCAGCCATTATTTATAGAGAAGAGGGCTGCAGGGATTATTATTCGCTGGCTTCTTAGTTGGGATATATGATAGCAGGAATTTGCATGCTGGAAGCAAAAGCGGGGTTAAAAAGAGGGATGATTTATAGCCATCCTAGACACTTCTGAACCGAGGGACTCCATTTCTTCCACGCGGATTCCCGTTACGGGCATCGTCCAGGAAGCAACATTCATCAAACGTACGGCAAGAGAAATTGCTGCTAGACGAATAATATATCCGTCGGAGTGTGCATTATCATCATACAACTCATCCTAATAAGAGAAGAAGAATCATTGTTTTAGGCTCCTTGATCTCTTTATCCGTGATATAACGAAACGAAAGTTACCTCCCGCGTGAAATAGTTCGTTGCTCATAGTCCTCCGTCAATCGAGTCGCGCTGCGAGCTTGATTTCCTGAGGATGGAGCAATAACGAGGCTGCAAAATTGCAGGTAAATGTCAGGATAGGTAAATGACGGTTTGGACGTTGAAGAAAATCCGGAGAAATGATTACGAATAGCGATGGCAGTCGCGAGAGTCGTGTCCTGGTTTCGGTCCTGTTGGTCTTATCCTCGGTCACCGACTCGAAATTCGCTTTCGTTTGGGTGGGCGTTGCAAAGCGTGCCAGGCTTCGAAATGTACATCGGTGACTTAACAGCTGCCGCTGAAGTGGTAACATTATGCGTTTCTTGCGGAATGCGGGATGGACTTGGGAGTTTACATTTATGGGCGAAGTTGGTGCAGAGCTAACCTAGATTGGAACTAGATCTGATCCAGATGGAGTTTAGGTATAATTGAGAATAATTTAAACTCCAACGCGGACCTAACTCAGAGAGGAGACCCTTGTCTAGATCCGAGGTAGATCCAACCCGGATTAATCCAGACTCTACACTCCTATCTAGATCTAGCTAATTTTTCCAGACCCCTGTCTTTGAAGATAGACCCTCACCTATACCCGCAGACCTGTCCGTCTAAATCTTCACGTACATCCACTGATATTATCTATCCGAACCTAGATCTAGCTTCAATCTAACTCGCATCCTAAACATAATCGTCAGCTGCAGCCGCACAGTACCGTTTACCACGATGCATCATCTGCAATTCGCGATACACTAAAGAAAAGTGTTACGTTCCACGCCTGTTAATGGAACCCGACAGCTGTTGAGCGGTATGCGTGGCCTTAATTTTGTTTGCTCTTGCCATCGACATCGACCCAAATTTTCTTCAGGCTCTTTCTCTCGTGGTCAGACGTCGACCGGACACTCGTTCCCCTCAAGGTTGCGAATTCCCCGAGTCTCTCGGTGGCCACTGGAACTAGATATTCTCAGGATCCAATTCTCCACTGCCCATTTAATTAAAAAATAATCGCCAGATGGTAGTTTATTATCTAGAGTGGTGGTAAAAATATTTGAAACTCCTATTTCTGCACGTCTGCGTAACCAATTTAATATCAAGTCTTATATTACTTTGTACTACTGACCTGTTCTAGGAAGCCTCCAATCTTTGGGATATCAATTTTAACCCACAAACCTTATTGCTGTTGCTGCTCGGAGTTTGAACTTTTTTTTAAACGCAACTACTGTACGTGCGAAACGTGGAACACTGTTGGCTCCTCCCGGCGAAGCATAATAGCCCCGCAATCAGTTCATCCACTTCGTTAGCCTCCGCTTCCCCAGACGATCCAAAGAATCGGCTTCGTGGTTCAATAGATCATTATGCGCTCGGTTTTCGCGTGAGTCGGCCGTTCTCGGAACACTTTCGAACCAGACGTCTGCACAGTCGTGCTACATTACGCGTTGCACCATGAAACTCGCCTACCCTCGTTCTTTCTGCGAAACTTTCGAAGCAGGAAGCGCGGGCTCGGTGTCTACTAGTATGAAAAACTCAAAGTGCTAATTTGACGTAGTTGGAAATCGTTTGCTAGGTTTCCAGAATCAATAATAAATAAAAATACCCGCTGAATCGTTTGAGATTTACAATCAAGTATTTTTGGTTTATATTAAGTTCCTGTAACATTTTTGCGTGGATATAGTCGAGTGTGTAAAAAATAGAGGAGGGAAATAATCTGAAGGTAGCAATCTTATGCTCGTGAGAATGCATCGATCGGAATTAGATTAGAGATAATTGAAAAGTTTCCGTGGAAGAATGGTCAAGGTAGGAGATGAAGAAATGAAAGGAATGTATTAACATTAGGAACAGATTCAATCGTATCTATTGAATTGTAATTTCCTTTCTCCCGCTTCAATTTAAGCGGCTTATATTTTCATCCCACCATTGCATTCTTCACTGAACTTAACGGAATACTATTTCGGAGTTAAGTTTCTCTAGAAATTCAATTGTTCTTTGTTCAGACACCTCCAATGTTACATTTCAAGATAATTAAAACATTCTAATTACTGCTTCGTGGAACGACTAACTCCACATCGACACTCGAGTCCAAATCCCCAAAAAGCTTAGTCCTTGGAATCTTCTCGTGGACTGGACATTCAGAATATCTTAATGTAACGTTCAGCAACCGAAGAAGAAGGCATTACGGTCGTCCCTGATTAATTATTGCTGATAGCGCGATGCCGCTCGAGATACTAATTAAAGGCAAGCAATTAATATTAATAACCCAGCTTCTTACGATACACGAGTAAAAGGATTGGCGAAATGAAGGCAGGATTGATGGGAACAGTTAAGAAGAGCTAGAAACATGTATTTGCCCATCAAATAAATGTTATCCTTCTAAGATTCCTTCTTGCGACCCTCTTCCGGGTACATCGGATTAAAAAGTGGCCATTTGTTACGCAGTGCCTAGTTAATAAACAATCTATGCAAAAACTACTTAAGCGATTCCTTTCGCAGTTTCTTGATTACGTCTCTCAGCAACCAACTCGCATACCTCTTTTGTAATCCGATTTCTTTCAACCTGATACGCCCCTGTGGAATCATTTTTAAAATATTCCAGCGTCGAAGCATTTCCACTGGAATTCCCCCGAAGATCATCTCAATGTCCCCCATTCTAAATCCTCCTATTACTTCAGCATAGATCACTTCGTTAAAGGGGACTCCTATTCTTTGTGCTAAAAACATAGCAAAATTGGGAATTTTTTTTTAAGAAATTAGCGATTTGATTCACCTGAAATTTGGACCATATTTCGATGCATCTTTGAGGAAGCAATAGTGTTTTTTTTATTAATTTCTCATCACAAATATAGGAGTTATACATGGTCGACCAACACGCCGCGCAAAATTCGCCGTCCGCTGGTGTGCGTGATATTTATCTTCCTGGTAATCTAAAGCAAAAAATTGAAACGGCGTTTCACTGTATACGTGTGTAGCCACAATTTCACGAGCCAGAAAAAAATACAAAAATCATTTGGGGAGTGTGGAGAGTTTTCAAATTGATAGGTTTGAAATTTTAACTTTTACTATACAATGTTGCGCCAATTTTCTTATGTAATTAAAGAAGTATGTAACTGATCGCTATCCTGGTTCATCAAAGTATAAATTAATGTTTGTTGGACATACAAGCCAAATTTGAAGGTAATCGGTTCGGTGGTTACAGAAATATCGCGCACACCAGCGGATAACGGTGACGTGATGGTCGATCGTGCAAAACTCCTATATTTATGATTAAAAATTAATGAAAAAAAAACTACAACCTCTTCAAAGATGCGCAAAAACATGACCCAAATTTCAGATTATTCGAAACGCTAGTTTCTTAGAAAAAAAATCTAAAATTTCGCTATGTTTTTAGCCCAAAGAATAGGATTCCCCCTTAAATAATAATAATAATAATATCATCATCTTCAACTCACTCTCGCCTTTAATTGAATCGAACAACGCCGATAATCGAGGTCTTACATTACGAGTAATTGCAAGCTTTAAAGCCTTGTAACGAGATAATGAAACGGGACGCTGCTTCGGCTTTTAACGAGGCGCAGCCCGATTATATTACGAGCAAGAAACTATCTTTATTGCGGCAAGAAAATGGCACGCAGCGTGACGCCTGCTTGTTGGAGCACGGTAGAGTCCAAAGGAAGCTGAAACCTCGGACGGTAGAAAAAGGAAGGTTCGCATCTCGGACTAAAATCGAAGAGGTCGTAGAATTTAAATTACTAAAAAAATCTGAAACTCTCGATTGACCACCACTGAGTCTTTATTACCCACAGGAAAGTGACCATTACGAGCGAATGATCCTCTTCCTCCTTATTACGAGTCAAAACAGGAATGCTACAGAAAGGATGATTTTTTTACAGACACCCAGGGTGGACGTGACTCACCCCGCGCGTTCCCATCTGCTCCCGATGCCCATGGGGTCCCGGAGGGGCAAGTCCCCCTCTCCCCGCGACGTTAGGGGGCCACGTAAGTCGACCAGTCGTTCCCTCCCTCGCCGTTTCCCCACCGTTCGCTCTGGCCGACCCTCGAACGGCCCGTATTCAAAGACTTCGCCCGGCGTCTGTCGGCAGTCAGTCGCGGGAGCTCCATCGTGAACCGCGTGTCCCGGCTCCGTTTCGTCGCGCCGCGTGTACAAGTGCCTCCGCGCCACCCCCACCTTATCACCCCCTCACGATAAACGCGAGATCGCTGGCTGATCTTGACCTTGCCCGCGCCACGTCCGCGCGGGAACCCTACCCCGGCGCAACAGGTCCTGCGGCTCGCTCCTCTTCTCTGGACACTGTTCCATTGTTCCTGGTGGCATAGTTAACTCACCAGACTCCCCTCCTGGCCGCCTGGAATTCGACGAACGATCGCTCGAAATCGTGGAACGAAATTCACACGCGCTGTGCTCGAGGAATAGAGAGAGAGAGAGCTCCGAAGGATGAATTGCTAAAGTTTTTGGATAAATTGCGAGGGTTCGGGCGTTCTTAGCGGAGCACCGAAAATTCTTGGTGTATCGAAGCTATTGGAGGATGATTCTGGAGTGGACGTGCGGGATACCTGGCACGGGTCAGTGAGAGAAGAAAGTTTGCTTGGTAGCTGCATCCGGCTTTAGACGCTCGTTGCTCGCCTTCCTCGATCGTTGCTCATCCTGGGTGACTTTTGTAATAGTCTTCATTGATTTTCACTGATTTTGTGAGAACTTGTGAGTTGTGGGAATACTGGTGCTTGATTCTACGAATCTGTCGGGGGGGAACACGACGGAGGTTCGATCGGAATGACGAGATACTTCCCTGGAATGTCGACAGTCTGACGATCCAAGGCGCGCTTCTGGTTACTTGTGAACACACAGGGAATGAGGTGTTGACTGTGCTGTGCTTTGCGTGGGACCGGATGGATCAGTTCGGAGGGCGTTCCGAGCTGCACTCGAACTGGGCGACTCGACTCTCCGCGTTTATCGTAAGTGAAGCTACCGAAGTCAATTTTTCGGCGAAAGAAATTGAAAGGGGTAGCAAATGGGGCTGGATCTATTCGAATGATTTAATATTAGAATATTTTACAAGTATTCCAATGCTACGAATAAACTTCGATTATTTGAGTTTTCGAATGTTATTATTCGAATACTCAAATATTCTCAAAATATGAGGGAATTCTTCTCAGGCAGTCATTTAAATCGATATCAAAATGATTGGTTCCTTTTTAGTACATTTTAATAAAAGTTTGTATTTAAAAAAAAAATTGCTATAAAGTATTTCATGCTTTTTAGTGAAAATATTGTATTGTCATCGGAACTATTATGTATGCAAAGTTTCAAGTCGATCGGATATGTTGAAGTGGGCCAAAATTAACGTACAAGATTTCACCCTGACAAACTAACGAACTCACAACTGAAACTAAATAGAAGCTTGCAAGAAATGAACCTAAAGAACTTGATTTATAATTCACACCATATTATTCGAATACTTCAATATTCAAATAGTATTTGGATACTTGGATATTCGAATAGTATTTGGATACTTGGATATTCGAATAGTATTTGGATACTTGGATTCAATATTCAAATTATATTCGTCAAATAATTAAGCAACTGAAGTATTCGAATATTCGAATACCGAAAAATTCGACAAATAGTCTCAGCCCTAATAGCAAAATTTTCTATTTCGACTGCTTTGGCTGGGTGATCTTGAAACTTAGGGAATTGAGACAATTTTAATAACAATTCACTTTCTTTTCGTGTAGCAAATTAGCGATTACTCATATTTGTGTTGTTATAGTGAATTAATTTTAAAATTCCCTCAACTCTTTTGAATTAAAATTTTTGACGATATTTCCAAGGGGTCAGACGCTTAGCCTAGGGGTGCTGAATATTCAAATTCGCCCCTGATTGGGAGGCTTGTTAATTACTGAAGTAAGGGTGGAGGTTTTCCACCGTTTTGGGTTGGTCACCCTTCAACGACGAATAGCTTGGGGGTGCGATGAACGCTGCTTCCTAATGGACTTTCGGTATACATAGGTATTTAATGTGCCTCTATAATAGAGAATCACAAAATTCAGTAAAATCGAACAACTGTTTATTATTATACAATTATCATGATACTATCCACCCCTGGGAGGTTGAAAAAAGGATTGTGGTTTGTTTCGTGATCTTGAATGTTTGTTTGGAGGCAAGTATGTATTACGGTACCAGATGAAGTTACAGAAACTGAGACTTTAGATTCCTTTAAAATCTGTCTACACAGCAATGGCCATAGAAATTGCATCACCTTGAAAATATCAATGCTCCTGGTTTAAGTCAAACACGAGCAGTGACCATCTGTGTTATTAGGCAGTAAATGTTTGATTTAAATTAAAGGAAACAGCATTTCAGGAGTGACTTTTCAAAATGTCACTTCATTTTTTTAGATGAGCATAGGAAATATGTCCTTTTTTAGACTAAAAAATTATTTCACTATGTCATCATACAAAGGAAATAAAACTGGAAAATTTGGGAATATTATTTTCAATTCTTCAAAAAGGAATTAAATCTATTTTGTAGTGTTTTGTGCCACTGAGGGATGTAATTTAATATTATTAAGGCGATGCCATCAAAATTTGCTTCAAATTCAAAAATGGGAATATGTTTATTATTAAATGGGAATATGATACTCATTGTTTATTAAAATGAACCACCAGATACATACTCCAAACTAAATGCACCTTTACTAAAGTAAATCCTGCCACTTTGGATTAATAATAACTTGGCAGTAAATATTATTTTCAATCGTTCTATACCCTGAGTTAATTTAGCACTTCGTACTTTAGTAACTACTTTCATGCAACCCTGTTGTATCAGATTTCGTGAAACAATTAAAAAACAATTTATGTATGTACCTACTAATTTAACACCAGTGCTGTATTTTGCTAACGAGATACCTGCCATCGGAATATTTCGTTACGAACTTCTTTTCCTCGAATTCTTTCCTGCTTCGTTCCGCGACGAAATTCGTTGTGCGTTACACTCGGGTAGATTCCGAAGAAAATGCCAGAGGTGCATGAACTACCACACAGAAATTATAATGGAGGTATTAAACGGCTCGGTCTTCGAACACTTGGTTCTTATCGGCAATAAACACGGAACATATCTCCGCGCGTGGAATTTACGTAATTAAGCAAGGCTTTCCGATGCTGTATGGTTTCACGGTTAGTAGCAATTGTCCCCCGAAGACTACCGTTAAAGTGATCGTGACCTCGATCGAGTCTCTATAGATTCTGTATAGATCCGCGTCGATCGTCTATATATGACTGAACGCAACCGGATCGGCCACTTTTTACGAAATCGCTGAAAGGTTAGAACCTAAACTTGACTCGGGGAACGACTTCCATTTTTTTTCTCTCCCTCGATTCGTCTGTCGAACTGCTCGTGCCTTTATCTTGTTCAGTGGCCCATGAAAAGCAGCCGTTTAAACGAGTTATTTACTAATTTAACACTCTCGGTATACGGGGTGGGCCGATAATAATTACCATTTTCGATATCTCCGAATTGATTATTATTATTAGATATCTTTATTGCGCGAATATAGATAAGAAATGCGTAAGAGAAGGGAACGGGAGAGAAAAGTTTTATTTGCGTAAGTTCATTGGTTCATGGTTCTTTGCAACAAAATTATGAAATTAAGAGAAAAAATCGATGCCCCTTTCATAGATGCCGCCCTTAAATTACGCGAGGGCTTATACCCTCCCTCCTCCAGTATAAGAATTCGTAAGGTTTTATATTCCAACCCTCGGGAAAGGAAGGAGGGCTTCCTTACGTAATATTTCTTACACTGCATTTTGTCAGTTATTAAAATTCTTTTAAAGGTTTATGTAATTTATTTAACTCGGTTTCGTGTGTGCGGTGAAGGGTTGTTTTTCTAACACTTTCCCTCTTGCAAGAAAACGTAAGCAAAAGCCTTATGTAATTAATAGGCGACTCCATACCTACCAAACAACTTTCATTGGGAAAAATTGGTAATTAAGATGGTAATTATTATTGGTTCACCCTGCTTATACAAATGTATATTTCGTTTCTCTCTCACAAAATGTACCGAGCCAAAATGGTATACTATTTATTATATTTGAGGGATGATTCTTCAATTAAAAATACAGTGGTGTTTAAGGGAAAGTGTGAACCTATTTTTTTATATTTTTACACGGCTGTATAAGTAACTTGATACTGCTTATTAAGGTTTTGAATATTATGTCGGTATCACTAGCCTATTCTGGGAACCATTTAATTATTCTATCATTATTCGTCTTTATTACTCATTATATGAAGATACATGTAAAATTAGTAGTACAGTAGAAATTATAGCAAAAGCGAGGCTGCAGGGTAAACACTGCTAACAAGCTTAATTGTTGAATAATTAAATCTAATCTGTGGGATCGAAATTTTAAGATACAACTCCACCTTACTTCTATTACCATTCACTTTAAACTTAAGCTTTCTGTTTACCACTACTATATCTCTCAGATACAGAGTACAATGCTTCTTTAGGAATTTATTTCAGAAAGTACATGCATATTTTTATTACAAAGGTTTTTGTATTCAGATTAGGGACACTTTCAAGAGGTTATTATATTATGTTTTGGTGTAAAAGTGTTTAGTTATTGGAAAATTACAACTAATTTCCCGGAAGCTGTTTTTAGAAATACCTTTCGCGGTGACCAACATTATTCGGAACTGGGTTATCCGAAATAAAAAAACGAAGAAGATTTAGTTAGTACAACAGTTTATCTAGTCTTTAATCGTTCCGTTTTATAAAATATTAATCTGAGACCAAATGGCGGATGCTAAATCGATTCTAGTAGAAAAAGACTCTCATTTTTCCTCCATAAAATAGAAACTATGCATTGGAAAAACAAATGCTTCGATCAAAGACTAAATTTGCATATCTAGAAGAAACCTAAATACAAGGTTTCAGAAATATTGGCGAAGAGAAATCCTGGTCACCGCAATCGACAAACCGATTTCAGGAAAATCAGTTGTAATTTGCGATAAATAACTACTTTTACACCAAAACATACTATAATAACCTCTTAAAGTGTCCCTCATCTGAATACAAAAACCTTTGCATAAAAATATCCAAGTAGACTTTCCGAAGTAAATTCCCCAAGAATCGTTCTTCCTCCACCTCCTGCCTGCTTGAAACTTCCAAAGCCCAAAGCTAAATCCCACTTAGGTTAGACCCAAAGCGCGGTGGCAGCCATCACCGAACATCCAGTCTGCTTCGCAGAACTTTATCTCCAGCGATCGCGCATCAGTTAGCAAATCGGCACTCAGCTATCATTAACGCTTCTGAATTGTAACTCGTAAATTACAGTCGCGCGTACTCGAGGCGCGTTATTACTGGCGCTCCAGTTCGATCCTTCTTCCTTTTAGCGGCCAGCAACGGCGCTTCCACTCCTACCCCATCCCTTCATCTTGCATTCCATGTTAACATGTTCGGGCTGGTTATTCCGGTAACAGCTGCACAGCGATCCTTTCCTATTCCTCCATATAATTTCACGATCCACGGATACCGTGGTCGTTAGCGTTTACAAGCGACTGCCTGCTTTATTGACACAAAAGAAGGGAAAGGAAGAAGCCAAGGGGGGGGGGGGAGCGGGACGATTAACCACAAATCGGTGTAATCCCCGTGGCTGTAACCATAAATTCCCCGTCGATTAATTCGATACTCACTACGCAACAGTGGAACAAGTTGCTCCGTCGTCGGGAGCCTCCCTGCGCTCGTCATTTTGCCCGCAACGGAACCGAGACGAAAATGTGCAAACACGCTGGAAACGGTTGTTATAAATAGAATCGACAGGACGCTGGATGTGCACCGAAATTCGAAAGGAGCGGAGTAGGAAAACGATGCAAGTCGCTCGGAGCCAAGGACGTTGATTTGCGCGGCGAGGTAGCGAATCTCGGCCGAGGATCGATTAAGGCGGTAAGATAATTCCTCGCTCGTGATTATTCCGGCCGGCACGCGCCGTCGTTGGCAACAAAAGCCTGCGAGATACACCCGGAGATATTGTAAAAAGCCGCGTTTCAGAGGCGTGACGTAAGGCAGATATCATCGCCGAGGAGGGCATTTATATTATACTGCGCGACGCAATCTCCGCGAATAACGTTTCGAAACGCCGCTTTGGCATCGTCGAGCCGCGGATAGATCCCTATTAACATGGGCGCTGAACGTTTCGTTAAGCAACCGCGAAGCTTGGGCGCAAACATTGCGAAACGCCGGGGCGTGAATTCGGCGACGCGGCCGGCAGCTGCGGGCGTCGATCGGCGTTCGGCAGGCGAGGCCGAACGGGGCTCGGGCTTAAGGCGCGCTCCCACGCGCGCAGAACGGGACCCGGGGAATTTTTAATTATTATGCGTTTGACCACTCGCGCTGCTTCTTAAGGCGGGTTCTCCTATACGCGGGTGGACGCAACGTTAAGAATTTCAAAGCCGATTTTCTCGAAAATGAAGCGCAATATCAAAAATTTTTATTCCTTTTTCTCCACTTATTTACTCGTTATAAGCCGAAAAGAAACAGTAACCTTTTTCGATAGAGTGCTTCATTTTCGAGAAAATCGACTTTTGCGAATAAGAAAACACCTTTAATCCATGCCCATTTTGTTTCACTCACTTTTTAGCGCAAAATATTGGTGTTACCTTGTTGATAGAGAAAATGGGGATAGTTTAGAGGAGTGTAGGATTTCTACCAAGTGTGATACGAATAAACTGGGACGTACAGAATACAGTGTACAAGCTTAAGGGGTCATTCTACTTTGATTCGCCGAAAAATGAAGCTGTTTTTAAAGATTTTTTCTCTTAATAAATACAACATATTATGAAATAAATCTTTTTGGAATTTACTAAGCTACTCTTATATTATAGAAAAAAAATTAAAAAGTTTGTTTTTATTTTATTTCATATTTTTTTTTATAGCGTCAATGTGACATCTACAAAAAGGACGTATGTTTGTGGCGTAGATGGTATCCCGGCTCAGGCTTATCTGAAACAAAAAATTTGGAAAGATTCTTAATCTGTATGAGTGCCGCTATCGCTCGTAGCTCAATTAACACTTTTTGTCGAAAAATCATCGAGATTTTTCTCGGGGAACATTCGGGAAAACACTTTTTTGGGGAACTTTTTCTTTCAAACCAGCGTCATTTTGTTATTCCTCAAAAAAAATTGTTGAGGAATTAAGGATCCCTTAAGGGTACATTCCACTTCGCAATGTTTAAATCGCAATGTTTGTGCCTCAGTGAGAACGCGGGCCCTCTGGGGAAGTCCTCCTCAGTCTTAAAATGGTCCTGAAACGATAAAAATAGAATGATTATGTACTGTAGGGGTGATTGCATAAAATGGACTAGAATCATTCAGGTATCAAAAATAGTTTCTATTGCATCCACAAAAAAAAAACATCAAGTGAGTCAGTCAGTGGTATTTGGATTTCATATAAATAATAAACTAGCTTTACTACTCGGCTCCGCCCAAAATTTAGATTCTGATTTTATAAAAAAAAAAATTTCAGTTTATTTTTTGTGAAAACGGCCATATTCATCTGGATTAGTCAGGCATAATGAGGCACATTTCGTGATCCCAGAGTTTATCGATCGAAAGTTTTTAGGCGACAGACAAACACACAAGCATATAGAAGCTTTCTGCTTTACATATTAAGATAAATATAGATCACAGAGTATTAAATGGTTAACAAGCCTTGGACGAGGTATAGTTTAATAGTCAACGACAGGTATAGGGTCCATTTAGACCTATAGTGAATTCGTTAATGAAATACTGAAAATAAATTTTTATATAAACATCTTGTTACAACATAAAATTCTTTTTTCGGATGGGCCAACATTGATCCACTACCCACTGCGAGAGTATCGATAAGGAATCACCTTGTAGGACCTTCATTTGATTGATTTTATAATGTTATTCTTTGCACTATAACCGTACTGAGCACTTAGAATAACGATAGGCACGTCGAATGCACAGATCAGGAGAATATTAATTATTTTACTTGCAAGTTTGTACAAATAAAATTTGAAAAAATCTTGTATTGTACTAATTAAATGTCTTAACAGTGTTAATCAATTCGACCTAAAAATTTACTAATTTAATAGTTGGTCGGTACTGGACGACAATTTTTCGTTCCCTAGAAATTACAACTTTTTTACCTTTGCGAATTATCAATTCTTATTATTAAATTTCACAAAAATAATTTCCCTACTCTTACTAAATTCCATCTATATACTACAAACAAGTTTTTCAATTTCTCATTTTTATAGACTCTACTCGAAAATATCGCAAGAAAACTTAGAACGGTCGGTACTGTACGACTCTCTCCTATATGTACCGTTAATTGCAACATACAGCAGCGAACCAAAAAAAACGGCATCGAACGAATCTCTAAATAATTACGTAGATACAGTATCACCATTACTTCCTGCTTCAATATAAATTACTATCACGCTGATTAATATTCAACTCTTAAAGAAACCTAACTTAGAAACTTATTCCTTTCTCCAACCAGAGTTTCCAATCCAAATTTAGTTTCGTCCATCAGCTGAAAGCAGTTAAGAAAATTTGTCGCGCGACTGCAAATGTTGGGAAAGTATAATTTATCAGAAAATAAAAGGCAGGACTAATATTTCATCGGGAAATCGCAGTTTCTCCAGCGATCAACGATCGAAGCACCTACGGAGCGCATTTGTCGCGGCCACCGTGCGCAAGGCTGATGCGCGACGGACTCGTAATAAGCGCGCACGCGCGCGCGCGAAATGTAGGTCCCCGCGAGTGACAAATCGCGCGGCGGGTTAACTGGCTCGAGGGGGAGCGCTTCTGTTCTCGTAACGGTTGTACCAGCCAACTATCAAGCTAACATCCCTCGACAAAGTCGGTCGACACGCTGCAGGCGGTCTATTAAACGCGTGTTTGCGTCTTATGGCGCTTAACCCGGTCGCTTACCTCCGCGGCTCTATAAATATTCCGAGGAATCATCGCGTGGGCGTGAAACTTTTACTCTCGAGTCGTTGTCGTCGATTCTTTCTGCTCCTTCGCTTTCGCGATGGCCTGCAATGATCGGGCAAAGTAAGGTGGTTTCATGAGTAACGAAGCTCCATTCAACTGCTGCATTTAATTATGGAACTGCGGGCCTGTCTTCGTGTTGTAATTGTAGCTGGGACAATTTGCTTGTTCCAAGAATTCAAAAAAGAACGTAACTGTGAAGCCAAACCTAACGCGAACGTGACCCAGACACACTTCAGGCGTCGCACAGACGTAGGTCAGACTTTATAACACAGATCCTAGTTCAGATTTAACTGAAACGTGCTACGCAAATAGGGTAGACCCAGTTGCGATGAAGTATGTCCAGTTGTAATGCAGGCGCAACTTAGATTTTAATTTAGACAGACGTTTTCATTGCATTTTATGTTATCTAACACGAAACTTCGGTAACACATTCCGAGGTTTTGTCAAAGAAGTGTCGGAGAATTTTTTTTCTACTACTTTTTGGCTCTTGGTGGTAAAAACAACCCTTGAAAATTAATCTGTGCTTTCTTAATTTCCTGTATATCTTCAATTCTAATAGCTAAATTTAAATAAATTTTTTAATATCTCTGCGGTAGTATTAACTCGTAAATAATTTTGATTTCTGTTCTGTTATTTTTCTCGAATAATTATATGGGGCATCTCTCCCGGTATCTCAGGAGGATGGTCAGATTTAAATTTTCAACTCGATTTCAAGGGGAGACCACTGTAAAAAACGGAAAATTTGATTGTTTCTTTTTCACGTTTTCTGAAAGACAAATACTTCAAGAATGCTCTCTAAAAATTTTATAAAGAAATTCATAAAATTGACGGAGATATAGTATTCTCTGTGAATTTGATTGGAAAAAAATTATGTTTACCCTTCAATATGTACATATTAACTATATTTAGCAATATATTGATTTAATTGCGTTGTTTGGTTAGAGAAACTCCCTAAAACACTCTTACTATTCCAACTATCACAGTGGTCTCTCCCCCTAAAGAAACTATCGGTCACTTTATTTGAGTCACCCTAAAATCTTAAGCACATTAGGTTTATTCTGATAAAATAAATAATATCAGTATCAGTCTTAATAGTAATTTTATGTCAGCTGGGGCAACTCTCCGGGACTTACCCTAATCTCCAAACCCGTAATAGACGCCCCCTCACCCCGAAAATCTAAAAACTAGCCCATAAAGAAGATTTGCAAAGTTTCAACAATTTTACAACTTTCGGGTTACCGAACTTCCCTTATTACCCACCGTTCACAAGAATGCCACTTGCAGCCGTAGTCCACGAATGGTCTGAGAATCGCGTGCAGTGGAGTTGCCAACCCAGTAAGCATCGCAAGTTACGAAAACAGGTGGCACTCGTGCGTGACAAGCGTGATCCGGGAAATGGAGGATCGGGCCGGGACAAAATGGAGCAGCCTCCGCGCTTGGGACCGCCGGAGGTGCCCCCCTTGGCAGCGCGATGACGTGCGTGCGGTCGGCAATTTAGAGTGCCACTTGCTTCCTGTGGAAGGGAACAACGGCCTCGTTTCGACATTCAGCGGCTAAGTACTCGCGTGCGACCGTCCTAATTGCACGATATACGACACAAGCTAATCGCCTGTAACCGACGCCCGCCAAGCGTCTCGTACGCGCGGCAACACGCGTCGTCGTTACACATCCATGACGCGGTTATTAACGATACGTGGCCGGACTATCGGCGACCGTCAACGAGGAGAATACGAAACTAGCTTTGATTCATTGCTGTCGCACCACGCTGCCCCATTGCTCTTACTTTCTGAAGGATACGACATTGGGGCTACCCGAACGTCTTTGCAGCGGGAATAGGAATAGGCACTAATAGCCGGGTTCGTTTTAAGTTGAAGGTGATGCAAAAATTCATGGGGCATGGTTGGCGTTTTTCGTTGGACTTGGAGTACTCTGTTTCCTTTTGTTTTAAATAAGTGAAGGGTAACGGCGTAAACGAGTAATGTCACAAAACAGCTTTATCGAGAAAATTATGTTTCAATAATTTAGTAAAGGAACACGGTTCAGTGAATTCAATTCTCTTATCTCTGTGGCGGGCGAAACGCTTCGCAGCCAGTTCCAGAAAACGTAGCGCGTCAAAACAAACGGTCGCGTACCGCGACCTTCCCTCGCCCTTCACGAGAACGAACGACGATACACAACGCTATTCTAAATAGATATATTTACCAGCAGGCACGCGTCATTATTTTTACCGTGCCAGTAACCCAGCGTGTCATTTTCTACTTAAATTATTTCTTGTTTTACGTTGGCGAGAGAAGCTTTTACTTGTGCAAAGAGTGGGGACATTTCCTGTTTTTAACCAGAATCTCTAACGTTATCTTCCGGGGGCACTTGAACTTCATAACCCTCTGTGATTAGACAGTTCTGTAGTCCCAGTTGCCACCAACGAAATGGATATTGCTAGATTGTTCCCTTTACCTTTCAAGTATCGGCTGATTTTAATAACTTAGTGGCGTTGTAGCTGGGTTTATTAAGAGATCTAGTGGTGGTCAACAGATTAGTAAAGTGGGTTAGAATGGGATTGCGTTCTCAGAGCATTGATGGAGATAATGGGTCAGTGGATCGGCATTAGGTATTGCAGACACTGCCTTCTTTGATTTCTGATGAGACTAGCTAATCAGTTGATCATCAGATGCTGGTCATAATCCTCAAGGTCTTGATGAGGTCAGCAGCGAAGTTAAAAATAGAAATCAGTTTTTGAATGTACAACACATGTGTGTAGCTGAAAGCCTTCTCAATGTCACTGCAAAATTCTGTCCATATCCTCTCAAAATAATTTCTACAATCTCAAACTTCTCATGGATACAAATGAATATTTGAAATCCTCCATTACTAGATACTATATTTGAACTCATGTACTCCCATTGGCATAGTTTTTGGACTTCAATTAAATTCTACTTCCCAGTAACTCTTAACATTACCTTACGCACCAGAAAACTCAAAACTACAGACAGCTACAGACTCATAATTAATTGTAACAAAATAGAAGCAAATACTACGAGAATTGAAGGACCCGTAATTAAAATCTCCAGTACAGAAATTTATATTAGTGGCCATATTTATAATACACTATCTCTGGTGATGAAAATCATCTCTTTACCCTTCATTTTGGAGGGAAAATGCCCGTCCCATGGTTCAGATATCCAGGAAATTGAACGGTCGCGGTTGCCCGCGGTGTTCGCGCCTCGCGAAGCCAATTTGCATGGAAATTCGCGTGTCATTACGCGTTAGAACGCGAGTACAGTTACATGCGTCCGTGGAGTTGCTATGAAGCTGTTCCGAGACGCCTTTCGAGGAATCCGTCGAAGCAGATGCAGCCGGCATGCGGTTTCTATCCACATGTGCGCGCATCTCTGTGGGAACCTGGCGACCAAGATTTACAGGCGAAGGTTTCCATGCGAGCTATATAGTCGCCCTCTGCCGCGGAGAACTTCGATCCCCACTGAGCAAGACAAATTCTGAAGCAAATCAAATTTTGAAGCACATCAAATTTTGAAGCAAATCGAATTTTGGAGCACATCAAATTTTGAAGCAAATCAAATTTTGAAGCACATCAAATTTTTAAGCAAATCGAATTTTGAAGCAAATCGAATTTTGGAGCAAATCGAATTTTGAAGCACATCAAATTTTGAAGCAAATCGAATTTTGAAGCACATCAAATTTTGAAGCAAATCGAATTTTGGAGCAAATCGAATTTTGGAGCAAATCGAATTTTGGAGCAAATCGAATTTTGAAGCACATCAAATTTTGAAGCAAATCGAATTTTGAAGCAAATCGAATTTTGAAGCACATCAAATTTTGAAGCAAATCGAATATTGGGGCAAATCGAATTTTGGAGCAAATCGAATTTTGAAGCACATCAAATTTTGAAGAAAATCAGATTTTGAAGCACATCAAATTTTGAAGCAAATCGAATTTTGGAGCACATCAAATTTTGAAGAAAATCGAATTTCTAAGTAAATCAAATTTTGAAGCAGCTCAAATTTCCTTTCACGAATCTCGTAACCTGTTAGGTGTCTACGCTTACGACCGAGCAAGGATTGGATATTTTCAATTCTCTACTGCTTTCCAAAATTTCATGAAAATCGGTGTGCATCGCCTCTCACGGTCCCCCTCAGGGAAGCTAACGTTCTGACAGTCGAAGGTTTCATTATGCTCTCGAAAGACAGGCATCGGAGATGAGCGCCGTGCCCCGCCACTGTATGGAAAGTCGAGAGGAGAGAGCGACTGATGCTGCTGCTATACATGTCTGCTCCAATTGCGATTTCTCGCTTACGCGTGCTAATTAACCCTAATTGCGACGTCGGGGGAGGAGAAGGCGGAAGAGGAACAGTGGAGAGGGCCGAATGGAGGCGAACGATTTCACTCGGCCACCATGGATCCTTCTCGTCGATCTTCGCGATTCGAGAGCGAGATACCATTGCGATGGATGGCCGGCGTACGTGTCACGCATGCCTGAACCCTTTCAACACCGAAAGTTCCGTGTTTCGTGTGCTCTTGTAAACCACTATTACGTGTACCCGCGCGCGCGGTTATGTCAAACTCCCCCTCGCTGCTTGTTAATAGCGTCTCACGCGTGTTACGTCTTCGACTCCCGGACCAATGTGCCGGGGGGGACATCGTTCGCTTATCGCCGAACACCACTGAACGATATACATTTAGATCGAACGAAATCGAATTAGATGAGATAAATCCGCAGCTGAACGAGTAAACTATAAAATAAGCTGGTCAAGAGAGATTTAATATTACACAGTGACGCATCCAGAGGGAGGCTAAGGGGCCCTGTCACCCCCAAAGAAGAGGCTTTGTAAAAGGAAAAGCAAACAGGATTTTATCTTTAAAGAAATTTTTATAATTCCTAATTTTCATTCAAAGAAATCTCCTCGAAAATAAAATCCTGAGTGCGCCACTGACATTGCGTATCTAATTTTAATTACGAAATTAATTAAATTCAGTAGTGGCGAAAGAAAGTGTAAACTGCGCAGGGTGAAGAAATAAGATAGTTCCATTAGAGAGAATTTAATATCCCAAAATTTGCAACGCGGAACGGGACTCGCTCCTCACCGCGCCGAACCAACGTGCCGGGAGCGGTAATTCGACGTTTCCCGGGGAACGCCTGCGAGTACCGTATCCCCCCGGGCCGCGATAAAGAAGATTTAAACGGGCAACCCGTTATATGTTAAACAGCAGAAGAGGCGTCTATAATTAAACGCACGTTGAAAAGGAACGCGGAGGCCTCGCGATCTCGCAATGCCGGCTGACCGTTCGACGTTCTTGCGCGGAGATTTGCATGTTCCCCGCGTTTGGGGATCCTCGTTATTTTTGCGCGCGTCTGCCAGGCACCGAAGCCAGTCGGTAATCGGCCGATAGGATAGCGGGATCGAAGGCGGTGAATATTTATCGGAGTCCAATGAGCCGCGGACGGCGCGGGAGAGTTCGTTCTCCTCGTTTCCACCAGTGCCTCGTGCCCGCCGCGGACGGATTAGTCGCGCGGCGGGTCGAATGATTTACCGGCCGGCGTGGAAAAACGTTTAATAGCGGAGGCAACAGGTATGGAGCGAAGGACGACGGGGAAGGACGTCCTTTTATCGCGATGCGTGTTTTTTCCACGGTGAGCCGTGGAAAGCAATTACCGCGCAGCTTACGTTATTTCGCTCGCGTGGCTTGTTAGACGGCTCGGTGTTCTCGGGGTATGTAAATTGAAACTGAAAGGAGAATGAACAGTCTATTCTGTGCCTAGTTAGTTAGTTAGTAAAAAGAAAGTGGAGGAAGTGGTGGTAGGCCATAGCTAACTTGCACGGGCGTTCGTAAATATTGGGACGCCTGAAATTTTACTTTATTTGGTGTTTCGAAAAGTATTCGATCAGTGGCCTAATATCTGATTTCTTTAAACGAAGCGGGTGTCCTAATACTTATAAACGAGTGTGCAAATTATTTTTCTTCTCTTTTGGTGAGAAGAAAGCTTAAGGGGTTATTCAGGTTAGAAGGGTTGGAAGAAACGATTTTTATTTTTAAACATTTTTCGAAAATACATGTCCTCAAAAATGTGCTGTTAAGTTTTGGAAAAATTCTGATTATTTTAGCTTCTACAGAGGTATTTTGTAGGGAGCGCAGAGGTTCGGCCTTTATGGATAAAAATTTTGACCGCGTTTTTCTCGAAACGTCATTCTTTCACATCGTGAAGATAAAATCTCAAAATCTATCGAACCGATTGCTTTATAAATTTTACTGCTTATTCTGCACACCTATGACTCTCGCAGGGACTACAACCAAGAATTTTCAATCAGTTCAACCTACTTTTAAAATCGAAAATAGCAAAAGAAAAAAGCCGAAAAATATTTTTCTAGCATTTTACCCGCCATTTTGCTAATTTTGAAGATAAATCACTAATTATAGTTCGAGTGATAGTGATAGTCATACTAATCAAGAATCTGTTTGGATCTTGTGGGTCAGATAAGTCTAACAGAAATCGCCTTCACGAACGAGGCATGAATTTTTAAACATGTCATCAAGACCGCTTTCAAAAGCATTTTAAAAGCGATAATTTGATTATTTTTATATTTTTTATTTACCGTAGAAATATAGTTTAATAAATAGAAAAAAGTTTTATTCCATTACTATAATTATTTTCGTCGCAATAAATTCGTGAAAATCGGTGAGTTTATCGGCGCACTACCCCTCAATTTGTGATAAGATAGTCCCACCAGAAGTATATCTCAAAATATCCCATAATTAGAAGGTTGGTAAAATATATCAAGCTAATACTTAAAGCCTAGTGCCCGTTAAGTTTCTTATGATGACTTTCTCGACTTTCTTTGACCACCACTGTATCTTCCGATACCTCGGCGATATCGGAACAGCGACCACTGGGAGCAGAAGATGGCGGCGGTTGGGCGTTACAGGGAGTCGCGTTTCCAGTTAATTATCGAACTGTTTATCGCCGGTTCGGCGCGAAAGCGGATTAAATAAGTCCCCGGCTAATTGGCCGGTGTAATCGTGCGCCAGGGTCGCGGCGCTGATGCGAGATTTACGCCGGAGCAGCCGCGCAAATCATTGCAGTGCAACTGAGTCGAGCCTTTTTTCTCGCGTCTCGTTGTAATTAGCGTTTCCAAGGATGAATTATGCGTGCCGGTTTCCTGCGGCCCCGCGCAAAACGGGCGAGTGTACCCTCGGGGAGCCCTTAAGCCGTCATTGGGTCTAAGAAGATTGCTAATTATTTCTATGATGGAAGGTGCACACGCGTCCCGACATCACTAGCTTTAATCTCGCGGGGTCTCTGCAGATTATTCCAGTTTCCTGGTTCATTCCACTGTTGCACTCCCTTTTAACACTTTCCTCCGCGCATTCTGAAGCGCGTAGGCTCGCTGCAAAATGCAGAGACTCGACAAATCTCTGCCCGAGGAAACCTGTTACCGTGGTTTGTTCCTTGTTGTACCTAAGAAGCATTCGTCAACACTTGGTTCTTCCATTCGCGATAAATTCCTGCTCGTTTAGCGCTCTGCGAAGCCTAATGTGCCTAGCATGCCTCGCTAATTGCTGGAATCGCTGCGTTATCATTCCTTTTTTAGTAGACAAAACATTCTACTCAATCTAAAAGCCGCGTACCAGGTGTCCAAACACACAGCTAGCTCCCCGCCTTCCCAGGATTAAAACAAATCTATTACATTTGCTCAAAATCCATCTACACGTCAAACGCAATGAAAAAGTTCATATAAACATATGCCTAATAACCATTCCCTTAAGAGTTACGAGCAATGTTAGAAATACAAGTGGAGGCGCCTGCAGCACCGCAACCCCGACGCTGGAACGTATCAGTCCAACGGTTGCACACTGCCGTAGGACGTGTTGCTGCCCTGCAGGCGTCTGCATCGAGTATTTTGAGCGCCTGAAAGACATAATTAAGGAAGAAACTCATTATTTGGGCACGTAGCATCGATTCTAAAAATTATATTCCACATCGTTTTAATAACCTGATCCATGGACCGGCTGAAGCACGCGCAAGGCGAGGTAGCTAGACACTGGTAGACGAAAGAACATCACCAGTAGTGAGCAGTCTTGGACGCAGGGGCGATGGCCAGGTAGAGGGAGGTGCAAAAGGTGAAAAACAGTTTGCCATCAGCATAACCGGTTTCACGTGTCCCGCGCGTCTCTGTTTCTCCTTGCCTGGCGTGGCTTAGCACAGCGTTTCGGGCGAACGGGGGTTTCTTCGCCAGGGTTCCTCTGCGCTCCCGATCATAATCGATCTCTGACTGCTACCGGTGCTAGCGCTCTTGTACAGTTAAACGTATCGACTTGCCCTTCGTCCAGAACGCGTGTAGCTCGATTTTCGTCCCACCTTTCACGCACATTACGAATCGGTCCCCGATTGCGAGGACAGCTGGTGTCATTCTTGGCACCCTCTTTGAGGAAACTTCTCTGATTCACTTTTCGAGGTCCCCAGTTTCATAGAATCTTAACTGGAAAACGTGGCATGAGATGGATAATTAAAATCCCATTGGTATTACTAGTGGGAATCCTCAAGGAAAATCGTGTTCATGAAGTAGCTCTGTAGCTCAGCGTCACGTTTCCATTGTTACGTCTATGCTCCTAATATTTGTCTTGTATTTTTAGTTGCTTATCTTGTTTCTGAAGAATTGTCACGACGATTGTCACGACTCCCAGCTTTTCTAAGAAAACAGCGTCGTGCATGCCGGCGTGAAAGCAGCAGTGCCGTCCTGGTAGCCAGTACCTTGACACGATCGACTCGTTCCAAACCGATTTCCATATTCTATTCCCGTGCCCCTTATCGCAGCTGCTTTTCGCTTTTCTACGCCGATGAGATGAATAGTTGTTGGCAACCATGAACGGTCAAGGATAATCGTAGCGCTGACTGAACACGTAATTGCACCTCGGGCCCGATGAAGACCTCCTCCAGCATTTAGTTCATGGCAATATTCGTTCTAGCTGAGCGACCGCCGGTTTCATAAGTAATAACGGCTCGTTCCAATGGTATTCCAGCGAGCAGGAAAAGCCTTCGGAACGCCAGCCGCCGTTGCCCACCATTGGCAGTCTGCGCTCGTTGCGCAATAGGCAAAAACGAATTGCAGCTCTCCGCGGGGAAAGACCAGCCCCATTTCCTACGCCGCGTCTCATCGGGGAGGAAGCGTTCGATTACGATCCACCCGTTTCACCGGTTGCGTCAGATGCAACCGAGAAAGCAATGCTTCCGGTTATTATCGCCTTCCTCCGGGACGCAGCGCGGGTCGCCCGATGACGGCCCGCATGCCGCATACTTTGCGGGGCGGAGGGTTTCGAGGAAATCCTCTTTCGTGCATGTCACACCACTCTAACCTAACGCTAGTGCCGTGGAAGTATTTAAAGCAATAATTTAAATTTAAAATATTTATGCACGCAGGGATAATATTTTCGATGCTTTCCAGAAAATAGGAACGTGAAAATACGCCCAAAGTGTAGGGTGTATATCCCTCGACGCGAAAACGCGCCAATTCCAGTCGCAGTGTTATCGTAGATGGCTGAGGTGTAGCGCGGTCGTGAAGGTGATGGGAAGGGTTAAAGTATTAGGTTAAAATGCGTTTTGGGCTCGATTCAAACGAATTAATAGAGATATGAGGTCATGACCATTTGAAGCTGCAGTAAGGGGTGTTACATTAATGGTTGCCACAGCTTGGTAGTTTAATTTACGGCCTCGCTAAACTTCTTTGTCTCCCAAAAAGTCAGTCTCGTCACCCTCTTTGAGACAGGGAGTCTTTTCGGCACGCGTTTAATGATAGAGACCTATCTCAGACCCCCCATTCCGATGACCTTCTTTCGAAACAAAAACCGCCTGCTCCTTTCGAGGTACCACTGTACCATAATCTCGAGCGACGTCTCCGCGCGTGTAACACGGCGCCTTATGTTCCAGGCGCAGTCGGTTGGCACGCGGGCGTAAGCCGAGCAGCAGAGAAGGACACTGTCATCCGATCGATACGCTGCTAGTAAAGGAACAGCATCCCGAAGATGTTGCAGAGCTCCTGCGGTGGGTCGAGATGCGCCAGGCGGGCCCTGCTTTTCGTGTTCGCCTGGGCCCTGGTGATGATAGCTGCCGTGCAGTTCCGTCACGTGGAGAACAGCCTACGGGAGACTCCGACCGCTGAGGATGCTAGCGGGGACGCGCTGGTGGACGATGTCTACCGTCGCAGAGAGGTGGCACCCAACAGTCGTGGCTCCTCCAGCCTCGGTCTGTCCAGGTACCTGCTGCAGAGGTCCCCAGCGGAGTCCAGTTTCTCAAATTCCGCTAGTTCTGGTCTCCTTACGACCTTGACCACCATATCGAACGGCCCCACGAAGAACCCACTGGAACTGGAGCCACTGCTGGACAAGAGGCCAGCGAAAACCGAGGAGGAGCTAATCCAAGAGATCGAGCAGAGGCTACCTAGCCTGCCTCTTGCGTACTGGAACAAGAACAGCAAGTATACCGGTCCACAGAGCAAGTCTAAGGGCAACGACAGCTGCTCCAACCTCAAGTACCCGTCTATCTACGACATCGAGTTCAATAACGTCTACTGGCAGACGATGAGGACCAGCAACGGGACGTTCCAGTTCTTCGGCGCGTTTTACGACCGTCGCAAGCTGTCACGGATCGGTCCAGCGATCAGGATCGTGGGGATGATCGATAGAATCGAGCCCACAGTGAAGACCCACTGTCAGCTGTGGTACGACGGGGAGCGGGAGCCTAAGGTGGTCGAGACCTTGGAGTACAAATACATCTGGTACTCCAAGTGGGGTAACTACAAGCAGGGCATCTATCAGCCCTACGTGATAGCCTGCAAGGTGCCCCAGTCGCACTGGCTGAAAGGACCTCCGGCGTCCGTTTCTATGGTGGAGAAGCCCTGCGACACGCCCAGTAACAATCTCAGGGTGATCTACAACAAGCCAGAGCGCAAGAAGGACTTCGCCGTCTGCGTGAAGGGGCTGGACTTCCTACACGAAGACCTGTCCGTCAGACTGGTCGAGTGGATCGAGCTGATCACTCTGCTCGGTGCGGATAAGATCTTCTTTTACCAACTGCAGGTACACCCGAACGTGACGAAGATTCTCGACCACTATCAGAGACTGGGGAAGGTACACGTCACGCCGTTGACGCTGCCTGGCGGACAACCGAACGTACCAGCGTTTCAGCACATGTATCTGACGAAGAAGACCAATCACAAGAGGCAGAACGAGCTGATACCTTACAACGACTGTCTGTATAAGCATATGTACGAGTACGAGTATATCGCCCTGCTCGACGTGGACGAGGTGATCATGCCTGTCCAGGACGCCACGTGGCAGGATCTGATGAAGAGGGTGCTGCAGAAGGCGTTCAAGATTAGGAACGAGACGCGAGCCTCGTACAACGTGCGGAACGTGTACTTCCTCGACGACCTACTGCACTCCCATGGCTACTTCAAGGACATACCGAAGTGAGTAACATTTCCACTTTCACGCGGGCCGAGTTATCGGCGGAGCGCCCGTCTAGGGGAAATTAATTCCTAGCTACTGGTGCTCGACTGCCCTGTTATCTTTCGTCCCGGGTTACGCGATTCGGCGGTGTTGGGGAGTTAGTCACTTGCAATCACTGTTTCAGGGACTGACTTAGACCTGACTCACTGTTACTATTACCTAGAGCTCTTTCGAACTCTACAGTATCGGTGACAAGAAGGTTTAATCTTTAACCTGTGAACTGTCTGGGACAGAATTTTATCTTAAAATTTATATCCCATAGATGGGGGTTCCCGATAATATCTCTTAAAGCCCACTATCAACTACTATTTCTGACCACTTCCTAGGTAGAAGATTCTATACAAAAACACTTCCTCTGTTCCCAGATACATGCACATGCTGCAGCACGTTTATCGCTCCAAGAACTTCACCAAGCCGAATCAGTACATCAAGTGCTTCCACAATCCGGAGAGGGTGGTGACGCTGCACAATCACTTCCCGCTGGCCTGTCTAGGTGCCGGATGCACCAGCTACCCTATAGAGACGGAGGACGCCCAGCTGCAGCACTATCGCGCCGATTGCGTCAAGTCGTTGAAGAAGACCTGCGTCGAGTACAGGGAGAAGAACTTGTTGGACACCACCATCTGGCGGTACAAGGACCAGCTGATCGAAAGGGTCACTAGGACCCTTGAGACACTCGGCTTCTTCGGGCCAAGCTAGCGCGAGCAACCGCTCGATGTCTCGAGTTTCTGCTGTGTCACGCCACCGGCGACTACCCACATGATTCCTCTCCTTCATCCTTCCTTTGGCTCGCTCGTCAAACGCTCCAAGGCGAGACGTTTGCTCTTCGAAGCGTAGACGCGCCGTTTGCCTCGATTTTGGGGAACCCGAGACACGGTGCTCGAGTTTCAGACCCACTGGGAATGACGTTTGGGCTTGCAGACGTTATTGCCACTTTTTCGCGGAGATAAGGGGTGTTAGGTGTCTTAACCTTTCAGAGGGCTATTATCTGGAGTTGCAGGGAACAAGTGGAACAGGTAGGAAGATAAGCTTGATGTATTTGCGTGCTTAGAATATTGCTGATCTGCTCGATAGAGGCTTCACAGTATTGGAATGCTGAGTTTGTCACTTTGTATCTATCCCCCCAGGGAAAAATGAAATTGAGACATGGAAGTGAATGAGCCACTGATTAGTGTCAATGAGGATGTGATCTTGAATGGTAGCCTGAAAGTCCAAAATTAGTCTGTATTAATCTTGAAGACTGATTTTTCCTAAATTTCATTTAATTTGGTAGCAGATCATTTCAATATTTATGAATGAAATTTCGAATATGTGATTTTCTATACACTTCCTTGTCTCCCTCGCATTTCCCTCCGCTCGAAGCACACAGAAGGTGCCCCTTTTCCCGAGGCAAACATGCGGAAACGAGGCGCGCCCCATCTCGCGGCGCGTTCGAAGACAAAATGGCTGTGTAACGCGACGATCGACCGGAACGTGTGTACGCCGACGATTTAGGATAGGCCTTAGGATAAGTTAGCGTTACGATCCCCATATTTTGTGCCACTTGAAGAAGGGAAACGTTACAACTCGTGCAACCGAACTGCACCGATCCTGGTGACCATCACCCTCCTGTTTGCGAACATTTTAAACGACAACTAAAGGATTGTCCCAATAGGATGCAGGTGATGAATCAAATTCCGGCTCGTTCAGAGTGCTCGACGGAATAAAAAAACGGTTCCCCATACTAAAGCTCAAACTTGCACAAGAGGTTAGCAAGATGTGGACAGGGATTTGCTCTACGAAAGTCCGCGGATCGTCCACTTTCGTCCTCCCTGTCTTTAGCTTTTACTCGACGAACATGTGTAAGCTTGTGTACCTTAATCTAGCCATTCATTTCGTCCTAGAGCGATTGGAAGGCCGCTTGCATCGATTGCTTAACGATTTCTTCTAAATAACCGCGAAGAGGAAGATTCCTAACCTCGAAATTGGGAAATCAGTTAATCTATGCGAGATGTCTTCATCGCTCCTCGTCACTTCGTCACCCACGCGACACGAATATGCATTTACCAAGCAGTGTCGAGGCTCCGGTTAGCCCTGGAAACGGCGGCGGGGTCAGTCTCTGTACTGGCAGCCATATTTGTACAGGGAGATCGACGGGTTGCCGCTTCCAAGTGTAACGGGGTCGAGCAATTATAAGCGTTAGTATTAGAGTTATTCCTTCTGGAGACTAGAACTCGCAGTGTACTGTAGCGTTTCGTTTTCTTCTTTTCTTTCCAGCGAGCGGAAGAGTTCTGAATGGGTCCATTGTGCGTTATCGAATGATAACGGGGAGGGAGAGCTGGTTGGGATAGGATGCCAGATGGCGTAACATGTCACTGCTCGTGGATTTGAGACCATCTTCTGTCTCACTAAAAAGATACAGGGAAATCTGTTTCTCTTCAGGAACATAGCTATTCCGTAGCATGATATATACTTCTTTTTTAAAATGCCTTACATGAGTATCGCTGAGTTTCTCGTGATACAATCCCGGCGTTGATGCTCTCGAATCTACTATAGGCATCGTGGTTCAACTTTACTGTAAACCATCAGCAATCGTCCCAGAGCTGAAGAGTTTTCGCGTTTCTTTCGACGAAAGCTTCTTGTTCCAGGGATGTACGAGTAAGTTGGATCGAGCAGGCAGCGGTCGTGAACCGAGGCGATTAAGTTCGGTCACGTACAGTCGGAGACGACGCGAAATAAATCAGCAGACAGCCTTTCAAAAAGTCTCGCGCCTGTTACGGTCGCTCGCTATTTTTACGTCACACGTCATGTGACGGGGTCCTGACTCTATTCCTCAGGAACAGGACAGATAAACATGGGAAATTGAAAGTCAACCACTCAAGTTGCAATTAGCCATTTTAATTAGGACCCCGGGAAACCTGAGATTAAACTACAATTTGCGCGACGAGCCGAAACGTGCAGATTCTTCGTGACAAAAGGAATCGAAAAGTCCTTTACCATTTTGCTATCTGAGGCTTAGTTCCCGAGTTACAGGGAAACTAAGTCTCCGGCTCCGTCCACTTCCGACGCGCGCGATTTGAAAAATGGCAACGAAAGTACATCCATGGAACGACAGTAGGCTTATTCTTCCCCGTTGCATTGTACATGTGTGTTTCCCTTCGTGCGACTGCCTGCAACGAGCTGTCAATCGTTCTTCCCTGTTTTCTTTCGGCATGGTGAACCTCGATCGCTTTCTACGCGATACGATCGATTCGCTCGACGCCCTAGGCCGATCGATCGTGTCCTTATCGCGAAGTGAGAGCGCGATTGACGTTCCACCATGCGCTTTAGTGTTAAATCGACGCGGGGCGGATCTGTTCTCCGGACATTTATACTTGAGGGATATTTATGCTCACAGTGGTCTGCGCGTTAATTGAATAATTAAGTTTTATTATGTAATAGTACGCGCGCATCACATCGCCCTTGAAGAGTGATTGCACTTATTAGACTGATGACGATATTCCTGTCTAAATGTTTGAATATTTACACTCGGTTTCGTCAGCTTCCTCTCGAATCTTCGGCCACCATTAACGGCTGTCTGTTAATGAGATAAAAGCGGGATGTTTGCTTATCGCGCAATGGGATTCATTTCTGAAATTTCTCTCCTTTACTGGTGGACGGAACTGAGTGTCAAAGTGCCTAGAATCGTTGGACGCGAGACGTGTCCTTGGCTCAGTCGACGATTTATATATGTAAATACACTGAAGAGTCGGTGGGGATGATTAATAAACTATTACAAGAATCGCGTTCCTTCGTTCTATATCTACTTTACATAAAGAATAAAAAACGAAGAGGGTGAAGAAGAAAGATCTTCCCAAGTGGATCATACTACTGTCTGGAATTTTTAGATTGACGAAGAACTTAATTTGATCATTGGAATTGAATATAGAGAAGAGGAAATAAGAGTATGCCACATTGTCCCAGACACTTGGAAATCCCCGGTCTCGAATCAGCTGATTTTACCCATAGTGAATTCGAATTCCCACCACGCGAGGCGCTTCAATCTGTTTCTAGACATTACCGGTTACGTTACATGGGACACTCGAATGGTAAGTGGGTCGTACCGGCATCGACGAAGTATAGGAAAGACCTTATCACCTTGCGGAACTTCGTGACACCACTCGAACTGTGTTACCGACCCATAATTTGAGAACTGAATATAGCGGCCTCTGCTCATGAACAGTGTCCAACTCAGGAACTACTCTGAAATGTATTGAAATTCTGAAGGGTGTGCATGCTTGCATACGTGTGACTTGTTTACAGTGAGCCGATGCGAATTGCGATGTAACTAATCGAACATACCGTAAGTAGAGCAATTATTAATCTTTATATTTCTGCTTTACAGGTATGGAATTTTTACATAAAAGCCTGCCTCTTCGACTTTGTTCACCGATATGAAAATTGCACAAGATACTGGTTCACCCGAATTACCAAATTACATTTCTAACATTTCATTGTATTGCGTTTCACTTATATTTTAATAAAATGCAATTAAGTGATAATAGTACATTGCGTGACAAGGGAGAAGGGAAAGCGAAGCACCCTTATGAGAAGGGTGAAGTTTGTTACTCGAGCACAGCGGGGGGGGGGGGGGTCCCCGTATCATTATCACTCATTGTATTGTATATATTTTTTCCTATGTTTTTTAGCAGGATGGCGTTTCAAGAAGCTTCTACTTCGCTCTGCGTGAAACAATTCTGCAACTAGAAATTTTAACTTAATCAATTAAGACAGAAGTTAGTTTAATCCAAATTTACGAAAAATGTAGCTCCTCCAGTTAGAAATTTTAACATAATCAATTAAAATAGAAGCTAATTTCAACAAAATTTATGAAGAATTCAGCTCCTCCAACTAGAAATTTTAACGTAAAAAATTAAAATAGAAATTAATTACACCAAAATTTACGAAATATTCAGATCCTCCGACTAGAATTTTTAAAGTACTCAATTAAAATATAAGAATATTTCAACTAAATTTACGAAAAATTTAGCTACTGCAACTAGAAATTTTAACGAAATCAATTAAAATAGAAATTAGTTTCAACTATGAATCCGATGCATCGATGTTATGAATCCGATACATCAATTACGAGTTCGATACATCGATATTATAAATTTATTTCCAACTAGCATTTGTCTCCCGAATAAAAAAAATAAAACCAACTTCAAAAAAATAAAATTGCACTAAAAATTAAAAAAATAATTATTTCCCTTATTTAATCTACGATTCTCATATTTTTTAAATCGGCGCCAGATTTACACAGTGCAAATGACTAGGCGCTGACTTAAAAAATATGAGAATCGTAGATTAAATAAGGGAAATAATAATTTTTTAATTTTTAGTGCAAGTTTATTTTTTTAAAGTCGGTTTTAACTTTTTTAAAATTTTTTTTATTTTTAACTTCTTAGTTTTATATGTATTGACATAACATGCTGAAGTGATATGCGCGTACGTACATAAAATAATAATAATTAGGTGACAATATTCTATATTATTAACCATAACTGAGATCATCAAAAAAGAGATCATCAAAATCGGTCCATATGCTGAGAAGCTAAGGTAAATGTCCCCATTAGCGACCGTTTAAGAGTGCGACTGGTTCGAAATAGTAATTTTTTTAATAATATAGGACAATGTTTGAATAAATTATGGATCATTATATTTTTTGAAGTCTCTAGTTTCTTAATCAAATTGATTTTAGAGTGATATATGACTATTTATACAATAATTATGGTGAAAGTTATATTGGACCTGATGTCCCCTTTATTGACCAACTTACAATTTATCGATTCTCTGCTACAATAATGAAAGAAAATGAATATTTTCTCATTATTTTATAATTCTGTATATATTTCCAGTTAATTTGAGTAACTTACTGCATGAATCCATGTATTTTTACTGTAAAATTTGCCAGTTTAATGATATCTGTAGTATAACCTCACGTTATTACAGTCTGTAAAATTTACATGTGAATTTACTTAAAAATGAATGTACGGCTACATAAATAACGTATGCAACTATAAACGAAATACCTCTAATAATAATTTCTGAACTTCCTGGTTGATATTTTACTTTCTGTGTTGCAATAAACAATATAAATGAATAATTGGTCACTAATGGGGACGCGGTCAGTAATCCCACATTTACCTTATGTGGGAACAAACATAAAAAAATTTAAAAAAACAAATACAAACGGGTCGAATCTATAACCTCCTTTTTGAAGTCGGTTAAAAATTGAACCCCTTCGATATGTTTGCCACGGAGAATTCTGACAGCAACCTAGTGCGTGCGCACTACGTTAACATAGTTCAAGAAAACCTGTCTCGGGTAACTTTTGTTCGTTATTCACTGTCGCTAGCTGGCCAGAAAATGTTGCTAATTAAAGTCACTGTCGAAATGTTAACTACACTAATACTGGCCATAGTTTATTTCCTTTACATGGGCTATGGTATTTACATTAACCACATTCTGTTAAACAAGAGCGATGAGCTGTTCACGAAAACGTGAGTATTTCCGCTTATCAGTAATCGGTGTGACTATCAATTACTAAATTTTTAAAAATTGTATTTCCTTTTATATTGAATATCAGTAATATTGAAAAGTGGTAGTTGTTAGAACGTTTAGTACTATAAACTATTATGACTAATTAGTACTCGAAATTGTTCGTACTTGAAGATGTAGGAAAACTGTTTGCAATCTATAGATACTGCACAAAATGGCCCGAATCACCCTTGTCAGTACAAAAGGTGTTGCTGTACAGTCGACAAAGAAGCATGCAACCTACTGGCCTCGAAGTTGGTGGCCTTTACACCGGTTCATTGGAATTCTTATCCAAGGTAAACGTTTTACAAACAACAGTACACGTATGAGAGAAGAGAAAGAACAAGACGCGATCTGTTACTTTCAGCTAGTGAGCACATCGACGTCGAACTTCACGGTACTCTACTTTACGCCTTAAAAAATCGATCGGAAGGAAGCGTTGCCTTATTAAACCACTATACGGATTAAAACTGATTCAGATACACAATGTTGACTGACTTCTACTTTCTAATAAATTATATTTATCACTGTCAATAATCTAAGCCACACTAAACTTATTTATCATGTTACACAGCAATACAACTACCACTTAAAATCGTAATCGAACACATGTAAATATTTCACAAGATACACATTATCAATGTTAACTAACATACTCACTCCCAACTCGACGTTCACTTATAAAACGTAATACAAATACGGAGAGAAGCTAAGGCACGTGCGTTCACCGTGGAAGTCGGCGCAACAATGCAACGTATTCCCAACAATCGATCGGTTCTCGGCTCTTCTACGCGTGCGTAAAGTCCCCCTCGGGTAAAACTTCCCATAAAGGCCACAATAATCGAGCAATGTCACGCGTGTCGCGCGAATTTCTGTAATACTCGACCCCTCGCGCCTGCAACCCCTACGCGCTGTCTACCTACAAACCGCAGGTGATATTTCTCCCCTTTTTCCTTTGGCGCAGAAAATAGCCTTCGACGTTGCAAACTTTGCCTCCGTTCTCGAATTTCTTCCCAGTTTGAGTGACAATCGTAAAATGAAAATACAAGAAATACAGAATAATATGAAAACTCGAGGGAAAGCTCGATGGAAATAATGTGCCTCCAAGCAGTCGTGTCTCGAACGGGGAGAAATGAACTTCGAGGGCGGTGATCATTGCAAACTCATTCGATCGATAGGTGTGCCACTGGGTCTCTGGCCTTATCGATGCACAATTCTTCACAAAATTAACGGTGCTATCGCTCTAACAATTATTGTCCTCTACATAGTCGCGCAGGTAGTCGCCAAGTTTTCGTTGCGCGTTTCTTTTATTCGTTCGAGCTGGAATGCTAGCAGCTGCTTTCAGGCCGCCTTACTTACTCCCTCTTTACATATTGAATTCGACATGAATCGAGATATCAGTAACATCATTGAGTTATTTCTTCACTTTTTACAAAATTCAATTGCAATCATTCCCGTCACACGACGATTTATTAGGTACGTTTAAACGAATGTTGAATAGCAGGGATACTTTCAGCTCGCAGTGTTTGTCACGCACGAGTTCAGTGTGGATCTGTTTCTTAAGTGCGTGACTGGTATTGCACCGACAATATTCTACGTGTTGAAGTATTTCTATTTTATATGGAATATGGACCAGGTATGCTTTTCTAGATTCTCTTAACGATATGATTTAGAGTTGAAAGAACACTGGCATGTGGTAAAGTCACAAATTCATTTGATACGATCGAATTGAATCTAATTAACACGGGAACTTCGGTAAATCGAAAATTCCATTTTTTTTTATTAAACGTTGCGGGCTTTATAGGGAATCTCAATAGATATTTGTCGCCTTTTTATTTTCTGCTACTTGTTGATTCTTCGGAGTGTTATCACTTCGAAAAGGTTAATGTGCGTTTTCCTATTTTTAACCGATTTCAAAAAGAAAGAGGTTCTCAGTTTGAGGTGTTTGTATGTATGTATGTTATACGTATTATGTTTGTCCGCGAATTTCTTCGTAACTACTGAAAAAAAAAATAAAAAAGTAAAAAATAATTTTGTTCCTCTTCTAATCTACGATTCTCAATTTTTTTAAGTCGGCGCCAGATTTACACAGTGCAAATGATGAGGCGCCGACATTAAAAAATTGTGAGTCGTAGATTAAATAAGGAACAAAATTATTTTTTACTTTTTAGCAGCTTTTTATTTTTTTGAAGTCGGTTTTAATTTTTTTTAATTTCCTTATCTTGTATATCTTAGAAACTATGGAAGATATAAAAAAAGTTGGTAATATGCGAATTTAATATTTTTTTATGCTATGCGAAACTGTGCAATGAAATTGTTTGTGTCTTGAACTTTAAATAAGAAAACTTTTAACACCACAAACAATTAAATAACTTGGCATCACAGTTCTGTGGAGCATAGAAAACAATTGAATTTTAATTTCAATAATTTTTTTATGTCTACAAAGGTTCTCAAGGCAAATAAAAATAAATATTGCGAATTTAAGAAAAATCGGAAATTTTGTGTTATGAAAGATCCCTTTTAAGTTGCATTTACCCGAACACAATAGTTTATAACTTTACCTTGTTTTTAAGCAAATAGGGACACTTTAATTAATTTACACAGAAACATCCAGGTAAAGTACATTTTCAAGTGGATTCAAAGCGACTATGATTCATTGGCGAACGGAAGGGAGCTTCGATCGGCAGAAAAGTATGCTGATCGTGGAAGAAGCATAAGCAGTTTCGCGTTGTGTGAGTATCGAAATTATTTACTCCCTAGCTAACTAAGAGTAAGTATTGACGATTTCTGGCAGAGACATTACGAAATTAAGTTTTTCCTTAAAGTTAGACGAGTCTTCACAGAAATGAAAACGCGGATGGTTAAGAAAAGACGATGAGGCCGTAGTAGGGGCAACATTTTCAAAATCTGCAAGTGCGAAAAGACCACCCCGCGATGCCTCAACGAGTATTATGGCTTTGGACACTCAAAGACGCTGGAATCCCGATTAAGAAATGAGAAATCTCAAGCACCGTATATCTCATCAGATCTTTGCGAAAACGAAGCCAATAATTGATTCCTGACGTTTCTCTGATGAAAATCATACCAAATGTCATGTAAACCGTACTATTCTTAACGGAGTTAGCTTGAAATTATATAAATCAATTTTTCATCTAATTTTCTTCATTAAGCTCCGAATTACGCCGTTCTTGCGGCTAGTTTCATCGGCGAAACATATGGGATCGATTGACGTCGTTTTCGCAAAAATCTGATGACATGTGCGGAACCGGGGAATTTCTCACTTCTTAATAAGTACTCCAACCCCATCAACCGAGTCGAAAGCACTAAAATTCAGCGAGGCACGGCGAGAGATTATCCCCGTCACGGTGTGCCAGGCGGCATCTCTTTTAGCCCAGTGACTCCAAGATCACCCTGTATAACCAGAACGATATTGTATTAACATATCAAGCACATTTTGTTTGACACGTATTTCTCTATTGTTCTAGATGCTTTGTTGCTTGCAATAGTACCTATAGGATTACCGTACCTGTCAGTAATCTTTGATATAGGGACAACCGTTAATCAGGCTCGTTCGGTGCAATTGCCCTTCAACGTTGAGTACTTCGTCGAACAAGATCGTTATATCTACTGGATTATATTGCACCTCGACGCTGCCACGGTCCTAGGTATTTCCATCGTGTTTGTCACAGAGTCCGCAAGCATACATTTCATCATACACGCGTGCGGATTACTCGAAGTCGTCGGGTAATGAATTTTAATCACAAATTCTTCGAAATGTTGAAAACGATCGATAGCTTTATTTTTATAAGGAATTACTATAATTGTAACGAAACCATGTGACCAGTATGATCAGTACTTAGGTTCTATGACTTCTATATGTAGGGTGGACGACAGGAGATAGTAGAAAATGAAATGCGTATTCCACTTCACAAAATGTGATGAAAAGGAAGAGTTTTTTTTAGTTATTAATGTTGAAAGATTAAGTTTTCGGCGCCTGGGGCATGGCAACTCGGCGATCAGGGCTGTGCACGGTTGCCACCAGAGGCCTCAGTAAGACACGAGCGCCGCTGTCCGTCGAGTTACCATCCTCCAGACAGAGTTGAGCATTAGTCGAATAAATTTTTATTCGACTAATTTTTTATTCGATGGACTCGAATAAAAATTTCGACTAAGCCGAAGTTATTCGAGAATAAAGAATAAATTTTTAGTCGACTAAATTTGTATTCGACTAAATTTTTAGTCGTTATTCGTTCTTCGAAGGCCCGCCGTGGCGGCTAAGCGACACAAATAAGGGGGTCAGAACCTACCGCCCCTACCAGGTACACTCGACAAGCGTTCCTCTTGGCCCGACCGGAGGTCGAGGGCCACGGGACTCTAGCCGAAGCGGCTTATTCGTGACGCTCAGTCGGCACGGATGTCCTTCGACTAACGAATAAGGAGGAACGAATAACGACTAAAAATTTAGTCGATTAAAAATTTAGTCGACTAAAAATTTATTCGTTATTCTTGAATAACTTCACTTTAGTCGACATTTTTATTCGAATTCATCGAATAAAAACTTAGTCGCCTAAAAATTTATTCGTTAATCACGAATAACTTCATTTTAATCGAAATTTTTATTCGAAGGTTAGTCGAATAATGCCCAATTCTGCCTCCAGGGCAGGGATTCGCTAGGAGCCGTCTTCAACGCCTAGCTGCGAGCAACCAGCCCAGCGTCGCGCTGTCCCCCTGCTCTGCGATGGGGCCCGTCATATATATATGTATATATGTACAAGTGTACTTACGCTACGCGGCTGCGACACGCGCCTTCCCTACTGCAGTTCTCACCGTTCGACTGATTGCTCCTAGCTAGGCGCTAAAACCGGTTCCTTGCGCAGTCCAGCTCCAGAGGCTCCAGTGCCAAGTCTTTAAACATTAATAACTAAAGAACGAAGCGCTCACCGCAATTTCGTTACTCTTCGTTTTCGTGTTATATTGTCACGTAGAATCACCCACTTCTTTTTCAACTTCCTGTTGCAGAACACCCTGTATATGTATGCATATTCAGAGGAAACATAATCGTGCAATTACAGGGATCGCGTGGAAAGGGTGTTGGAAAGTAGTAGTCTAAATGTTCATTCTGCTAAAACGCATTCGTCGATACACGATCAACTAGTAGCCACCGTTCAACTGCATCAGCGAGCACTCAAGTGGGTATAACTTAATTCAAACTGAAGAACCGTGTTTTGGAGCGATTTGACAAATATTTTATATTTGTGAAAGGTTCATTGAATATTTGAATACCTTCTTCCTACAACAGTACTGCATACTACTCGTTATCGGTGTGGTTACGTTGAGCATAAACCTCTACATCGTGAGTAATATATTTATGCAAATTATTCTCACGAAATCTAGGTCGCCAAGGAGATTCTCTCGGTTTGATTTCATGATAAATGTGAAGAAAAGTAAAAAGGAGTAATGATTATCGTCTTACTAGCATTGGTCTCTGGAAAAATTGAATACCTCCGATATGTTAGCCACGGAGAATTCTTACAGCAACCTAGCACATGCGCACTATGTTCACTTTTTTCGAGGGAAAATACTTCGATTAACTCTTGTTCGTTATTCACGGTCGTTAGCTGGCCAGAGGAGTATTTCTGATGAAAGTTACTAGCGAAATGTTAACTGCACTAGTACTGGTCATAGTGCATTTCATTTACATGGGCGTTGGTAATTACATTGGCCAGATTGTGTTAGACAATGGCGATGACCTGTTCACGAAAACGTGAGTACTAGTATTCATTCCCTTAAATCTGCGTGACTATTTGTTACTATATTCTTAAAAATTTTATCTCTATTTATATTGGAAATCAGTAATATTATTGAAAAGAGGTGGTTCACAGAAGGTTTAGTAGGTGAATTGTTAAGTACTTAAAATATTTATAAATATAATTTAATAAGTCATTAAAACTACTAGAAACTCTTAAAAATAATACTCGTAACTGTTCTTACTGAAAAATGCAAGTAAAATTTTACAATCTATAGATACTACGGAAGATGGCACGAATCACCCCTGCCTGTACAAAAGATGATCCTGTACATTCGGCAAAGAAGCATGCAACCCACGGGACTCGTGTTTGGTGGCCTTTACACTGCTTCATTAGAATTCCTTTCTAAGGTAAACGCTTTACAAGCTTACAGTAGGCAAAAGAAGAGAAAGATAAAGACACAATCTCTGAATTTCAGCTAGTGAACACATCGATGTCGTTTTTCATGGTCTACTCTACGGCTTAACATTTCTATTGGAAGGAAGCGATGTCACTTTTAGTTGGCAAATAGATACAATATATTAATTACGCGTTATTACACCATTGTAATATCTGAAACTGATTCAGATATACAACCCTGACTGACTTCTATTCTCTTGTAGCTTATAATTATCAATATTACTATATGCGTGAAACAAATTTCTTCCCGGAATATCTGCATATAATGTAACTTTAAAATAACAATTTAAAGCTTTGCCAAACCTCTACTTTCTTGCTATATACATTCTTTTTAAAATTCTTGATAATAATTTTGATCTTGCGTATTTAATAAAATTTATCAACGGAAATGAAATCGGAGTTGCTATACCTGCCACGCAAAATGGGCTGCCTCCAAAACCCGCATTGCGTGTTCGTCACGATTAACTAGCTCTTCCAGTTCCGTTGGTCTCAGCCCTGTGACGGAAGAAATTTGAATTTAAAATAATTATCCCGAACTAAATACCATCAACTTTACTCCTCTACTACCTCGAAGACATTGAAACACCTTCACAATCCGAATTTGACTCATCTAAAACTAAGTGGGGCGCCCACTTCGACCACATTTCAACGTCCACCACCCCATTTGGATCCATGGTAGCCTCTACCTTCACTTACATTCCAGTTAATTCCACTGGTCAATGGTTCCAAGCTCGCCCTTCTCTGCAGTATCATCTGCAGTGAAAAATAGCAACGAATAGCGTTTGGTTCTTTTCCAAAAATCGCGTAAAGATTCAGAGAACCGTGTTGTTCGACGTTCACAGCGATAGTGTGGCGGCTGGGCCCACGTGGATATGGACTCACAGAGAAATCGATCCGCAGCAACAAGTATCGTTCTCGCAACGGAAAAAAGGAAGAAAGGGAATACGGTAAGCGCGGTCCGCTAAATTTGAGCGATTCCCGCGAAACAAAAAAATAAACATTGCCTTTAAAACGACACATTCTGCCCTACCCTGCCGTGGAAACAAAGAGTTCGGAACAGAGAAAGTGGATGATAAAATGTGAACGAAGATAATACCAAGTTCGGTGAACTTTTGGACAAACTAAATGTGCTACGATTTGATTTATAGTTTTGAAAACTCGTGTCCTCGAGGATCGATTGAAAGTTGCTTTGAAATTGAAGCATTCAGGAATAACAAACGATGAATTCATTAGAACGCAATCGTTTGGTCTAAGGAAGGCAATCACATTCCACGTTATTCCTTTCAAATATTTCTTGAATTTCGATTCACAAAAATTGAATAATTTTCATCATCTCTATCGTTATATTAACACCCGTTGATGTTGTGTAGATAAGTATTCGCGACGATAGATAACAGACGAATGTGAGAGACTCTTCTACACACACACTTGATTAACATCTGCCAGCGGTATTCTTATGTCCAAGTTAAGTAAACTTGTACTAAAATCTGATCTGAACCATAATAATCATAATTATCACTTTATACAGCAACACAATTACCATTAGTACCTATATTGTAATCGAACACATGTAACTATTTCACAAGATTCACATATTATCAATTTTAGCTAAAATACTCACTCGATGTCAGACTTTCACTTATAAAAAACACTACACATGCGGAGAGAAGCTAAAACACGTGCGTTCACCGTGGAAGTCGGCGCGACAATGCAACGTATTCCGAACAATCGATCGGTTCTCGGCTCTTCTACGCGTGCGTAAAGTCCCCCACGGGTAAAACTTCCCATGAAGGCCACAATAATCGAGCAATGTCACGCAAGTCGGGCGAATTTCTGGAATACTCGACCCCTCGCACCTGCAACCCCTACGCGCTGTATACCTTCGAACCGCAGGTGATATTTCACCCCTTTTTCCTTTGGCTAAGAAAATTACCTTCGACGTTGCAAACTTTGCCTCCTTCCTCGAATTTCTTCCCAGTTTGAGTGACAATCGTAAAATGAAAATGCGGGGAATATAGAATAATATGAAAACTCGAGGGATAGCTCGATGGAAATGATGTACCTCCACGCAGTCGTGTCTCGAACGGGGAGAAATGAACTTCGAGGGCGGTGATCATTGCAAAATCATTCGATCGATAGGTGTGCCACTGGGTCTCTGGCCTTATCGATGCACAATTCTTCACAAACTTAACGGTGCTATCGCTGTAACAATTATTGTCCTCTACATAGTCGCGCAGGTAGTCGCCAAGTTTTCGTTGCGGATTCCTTTTATTCGTTCTAGCTGGAATGCTAGCAGCTGCTTTCAGTCCGACTTACTTATTCGGGGTTTGACATATGGAATCGAGATAACACTGGTATCATTGAGATTGTTGAATTTGTGACGTTGAATTGTTAATCCTTACTTGATGTATCATACCCGTCACTTATTTCTCTGCTTTTTATAAAATTCAATTGCTAGCATTCCAGTTGCACAACGATTTATCAGGTACGGTTAAAAGGGTGTTCAATAGCGGATGATACTTGCAGCTAGCGGTGTTTATCACGCACGAATTTAGTATGGATCTGTTTGTTACGATCGCGAATGGTATTTTACCGCCCACGGCCGTAGTAGTGAACTATTTCACTTTTGTGTCGCATATGGACGAGGTACGCTTTTCTAAAATCTCTAACGAAATGACTGTATTGGGATACTTAATATTAGAAGAATACTGTTATTTGGAAAAACATCAAATTCATTTGATATGATCCAATGTGGAACATCGGTAACCCGAAAATTCTATTTTTTTTTAAACTGTGCAGCCTTGTAAGGAATCTCAACAGAAGTGTAAGGCAATTTTCGTTTTCTACTACTTGTTTATTCTTCCGGATGGAAGCGCTTTTCAAAGGTTAATCTGCACTTTTCTATTTTGCTGTAAATATGGGTATATATAGCGGATATAAAGAAAGATAATATAAAAAATTTAATGGATGTTTATGCAGTATGAAACTGTATAATGAAATCGCTCGAAACTTGGAGTTTAAACAAGGGAAACATTCCCCAACATTGATAGAGTATAGAAAAGTATTAAATTTTAACTTTAACAATATTTTTATATTTACACTGGTTCTCCAGAAATGCAGGAAAAGAGTAAAGCCCACAATTAAGCTTGAATGGTGTTTTTTCACTCTCAAGAACCAAAAAATAACCGAAAATAAATATTGCCTGATACTTCTCTTCAAATTCGCTTCAAACCAGCCATGTTAAAAAAAGTGGAATGTTTGCGTTATTAAAGTTTCCATTTAAGTTGCATTTAGCCTGGCACAGTGTTTTATAAATTGCTCTTTTTTACGCAAATAGAGACACCTTAATTAATTTGCACAGAATCATCCAGGTAAAGTACATGTTTGAGTGGATTCAAAGCGACCATGATTCATTGGCGAACGAGAAGGAGCTTCGATTGTTAGAAAAGGCTGTTGACCGAGGATCAACCATATGCAAGTACATCTTGTGTGAGTATCGACATTATTTACTGCCTAGCTAACTTTCGTAAAGGTAAACGTTGAGAACTGTTTCTGGTGGAGAATCTATGAAATTAAGAATTTTACCTTAAGTTAGAAAAGTCTTCATTGAAATAAAAACATGGATGGGTAAAAAAAGTCCAGACGGCTGTAATAGAGTCTAAGGGTATCATATAACCAGAACGAAATTGGGTTACTATCCGAAGTACACTTGTCAACTATTTGTCAAATATGATTCCGTTGTTCCAGATGTGACTTCAGTTGCATTGATATTTATCGGATTACCGTTGTTACCAGTATTCTTCAACGTAGGGGGATACCTTAATAAGTCCCGATCACTGCTAATACCAATCAACGTTGAGTACTTCGTCGATCAAGATCGATACTTCTCCTGCATCATGTTTCACATCGACGCTACCATGGTCCTAAGTGTTTCTATCCTGATTGTGACAGAGTCCATAACCGTACATTTCATCACACACGCGTGCGGATTACTCGAACTTACCGGGTAACGAATTTTAATTACAAATTCTTAGAAAGGTTGTGACACAACCAAATGACCAACAAGTCCGTTAGTTTCTATTACTTTACATGGCAACTTAATCCGTTGAAATATGTACAGTGCACGGCAACAGGATGTTGAACATGAAATGGACGATTGTACGTAAGAAAATATGATGAAAATGAAGTGTATTACCAAAGGTGGCTTCGTATTTTAGTTATTAATTTTCAAAGATTTAGTTTGGGGTGCCTGGGGAAAGGCAACTTTGCGGTCATGGCTGCGCACAGTAGACAGTTTCCACAGCACCATGCGCGTCACTGACCGCCTAGTTGCCATCCTCCAGGCGCACCAGTATCAAACTTTAAGTATTAATAAGTAAAAAACAAAACCTCCACCGCAATTTCGTTACTCTTCATTTTCGTCGTATTGTGCCACTTTGAATCCTCCACCTCGTATTCTTCCACATCTTGCAGAACACAGTATATGTATGCATATTCAGAGGGAAAATAATCGCACACTTATAGAGAACGCGTGGAACGGTTGTTGGAAAATAGTATTCTAAATGTTCTTCGTGGTAAAACGTATTTGTCGATACATGGTCAAGTAGTAGCCACCATTCAACAACATCAAAGAACTCTTGAGTGGGTATAACTTGATTCAAGCTCCAAAACCGTGTTTTGGAGCGATTTGACATTTAAATCCTAAATTTGTTAAAGGTTAATTAAATACTTGAATACCATCTTCCTACCACATTACTGCATTCTAATTGCTATGGGCGTGGTTTCGATAAGCATGAACCTTTACATCGTAAGTAATATATTTATTCAAATCATTCTCACGAACACTACGTTGCAGAGGAGATTCTCTCGATTTGATTTCTTGTTGAATTGTCAAATAATATAAAAACCAGATTCGATTTTCGCCCTTCCAGCATTTGTCTCTCGAAAATATGAATCCCTCTGGTATGTTTCCACAGAGAATACTTACAGCAACCTAGCGAATTTGCACTTTTTTATATTGTTCAAGCAATGATGCCTCGAGTAATCCTTGCTTATTATTCACCTTCGCTAGATGAGCAGAGCAATGTTGCTGCGGAAAATCACTGGCAAACTGATAACTGCAATTATACTGATCATTGCTCAATTCTTTTACATGGGCAGTGGTACTTATATTGCCCAGGTTATGTTAGACAAAGGCCATGAACTGTTCACGAAAACGTAAGTACTCGTATTCATCCCCATTATCAGTAGATGGTATTCGGCGTGACAATTTGTTACAAAATTTATGAAAATTGTCTTTCTTTTTTAATGGAAATCGGTAATAATGATTTCGCTGTTTGCTACTAGAAGCTCTTACAAATAATATTCAAAACTGTTCATACTAAAAAATGTAGGAAATACTGTTTGCATTCTACAGATACTGCGCAAGGTGGCACGCAGCACCCTTGCCAGTGCAAAAGGTGTTGTTGTACATTCGACAAAGAAGCATGCAACCTACTGGCATCATGTTGGGTGGCCTTTACACTGGTTCATTAGAATTATTTGCTAAGGTAAACGTTTTACAAGTTACAGTAGGTGAGAGAAGTGAAAGAACAAGGCATGCTCTCTTATTTTCAGCTAGTGAACACATCGATGTCGTATTTCACGGTACTCTACTCTACGGCTTAATATTTCGATTGGAAGAAAGGATTGTGACTTTTAGTTGGCGATTAGCTACAAGATATTTACAATAAGTTATTACACGTTTAACGTAACTGTTTACTAATTTAGCTACACAATGCTTACAGACTATTAATTTCGGATTATTCTGTGGCGATTTGTAAAAAATCGCGATTATAATCGGAGATTGTTCTAACAAGGGACATTAAAAACAACACAATTTTTTAATTTCAATTTTGCACCTACGCCCACCGGTGTCCGATATATTGCGCAGAATAAGTTTTCGATCCTCAACTTCGGGAGCTATTTCCACTCTCTACAGGTGGAGAATGGCCGATAAGAAATATATGTCGAATATTTTTTAATATTATACAAAATTGAAACTTTTAACAAGCTCGGCCTGTGGCATTTAACTGACGTCCCTTGTTAGCACGTTTCATAAATTTGGACTTTGCAACATGTTCCGTGATTATATTTTTTATTATTATATAATGTTGTCATGAAAAATTCTTTTTGCAATTATGTAGACACCCTATTAAAATATCAAACCCATCACTCAGAAGATTAACTGTATATCCTTTTATATATTTTTATTTCAAAGTATATGTTCCGGATGTTAAGTATATAGCCTTAATTACTTCCAGCCTACAATTTGCATTTATCATGCTTTTAAAATTACAATTTAAAGATTTGACAAACCTCTATTTTCTTGCTATATACATTCCTTTTCAAATTCTTGATAATAATGTTGATCTTGTGTATTTTATAAAATTTATCAACAGAAATGAAATCAGACTCGCTATATCTTCCACGCAAAATGGGCTGCATCCAAAAACCCCAGTGCGTGTCCGTCACGATTAACTAGTTCTTCCAGTTCCATTAGTCGCAGCACCTGTGGCAGAAGAAATTCAAAATTTAAAATAATTATTCCGAACTAAATGAAATCGACTTTACTCCTTTACTCCCTCGAGGACACTGAAACCGCTTCACAATCCTAATTTCAAACATCTAAAGCTAAGTGAAGCGCCCGCTTCCGGAACTTAGTAACGTTCACAACCCCATTTGGTTCTTTGGTAGCCTCTACCTTCACATATATTCCAGTTAATTCCCCTGGTCAATGGTTCCAAGCTCGCCCTTCTCTGTAGTATCGTCTGCAGTGCAAAATAATACCAAATAGCGTTTGGTTTTTCGCCAAAAATCGCATAAATGTCCAGTGAACCGAATCGTTCGACATGCACAGCGATAGTGCCGCGACTGGGCCCACGGATATGGACTCGCAGAGAAATCGATTCGCAGCAACAAGTATCGTTCGCGCAACGGAAAAAAGGGACTACCGAAAGCACGACCCGCAAAATTTAGACGATTCCCGCGGAGCGAAAACATTAAACCTGCCTTTAAAACGACACATTCTGACTTATCCTGTCGTGGATACAAAGAGTTCGGAACAGAGGAAGTGGATGATAAAATATGAACAAAGATAATGCCAAGTTTGGTCAACTTCTGGACGGATCGAATGTGCTACGTTTTGATTTAATTTCTTGAAAGCTCGGATCCCCGAATATGAATTGAAAATTGATTTAAAGGCGAAGCATTCGGGAATGAAAAACGATAAATCAATTAGAACGAAATCGTTTGGTCCAAGGAAGTCACATGTCGCGTTATTCCTTCAGAAAAATTTCGTCAATTTGGATACACGAAAATCGAATAATTTTCATCAGTTATATCGTTATATTAAGGGGGAGACCACTGTAACGATCTCAAAAGTAAGGGTGTTTTCGGGATTTTTTTCAACCAAACAACGCAAGTAAATCAATGAATTGCTTAGTATAGTCAATATGTACACGGTGAAGGGTTAGCTATTTTTTTTTCAATCAAATTCGGAAATCCGTTTTCAGAATACTCTTCGTCAAAAACTACGCTGCGGCAAAATCGTGCTTGTGGCGTTAACAATCCTCCAGCTGTATGGTTAATCTGAATTAGAAAAGGCAAAAATATTTAGAAACTGGAAGCCTACGGCTATTACGTGACGATCAAAAAAAGCCAATATTGCCAAAAAATAACAACATGGCGGACCAGTGAAAAAAAACCTTTTTAACGGTTAAAAAGTTGGGGAGATGTTGATAAAAAATAGGCGGCCGTAGATTAAAAAAAAACGATAGTCACGTAATAGAGATGGGTTTTTCGTACAATAAATGCCCTTGCTCGTGTTAATTGGGTGAATAGTTTTTTTTTGTATACTGTCAACGCGGTTAAAAATTTTATTCTGAGAAAAACGCGTTCAAAGTTCCGCTCGGTTCAGTCGCGCGCTTCATACCACTTCACAGAAAACGCTTATATCCCCGCCAATTTTACAAATTTATTCGTAAAATTTGCAGAGAGCATTATTGAAACGAACGTTTTTCAGAACATGTGAGAAAGAAAAAATCGATTTTCCCAATTTTTTACAGTGATCTCCTCCTTAACAAACGTTGAACTTGTTTAGGTAACGATTCGCGACGATAGATGACAGATGAATGAAAGAGAATATTCTACACAGACGCTTCATTAACATCTGCAAGCAGTATTCCTATGGCCAAGTTAAATAAATTACACTAAAATATGATCCGAGCCATAATAATGATAATTGTCGTTTTACACAGCAACAAAATTACCACTAATTCTTATATTGTAATCGAACACATGTAACTATTTCACCAGATTCACATATTATCAATTTTAGCTAAAATACTCACTCGATGTTAGACTTTCGCTTATAAAAAACACTACAAATGCGGAGAGAAGCTAAAACACGTGCGTTCACCGTGGAAGTCGGCGCAACAATGCAACGTATTCCGAACAATCGATCGGTTCTCGGCTCTTCTACGCGTGCGTAAAGTCCCCCACGGGTAAAACTTCCCATGAAGGCCACAATAATCGAGCAATGTCACGCAAGTCGAGCGAATTTCTGGAATACTCGACCCCTCGCACCTGCAACCCCTACGCGCTCTATACCTTCGAACCGCAGGTGATATTTCATCCCTTTTTCCTTTGGCTAAGAAAATTACCTTCGACGTTGCAAACTTTGCCTCCTTCCTCGAATTTCTTCCCAGTTTGAGTGACAATCGTAAAATGAAAATGCGGGGAATATAGAATAATATGAAAACTCGAGGGATAGCTCGATGGAAATGATGTACCTCCACGCAGTCGTGTCTCGAACGGGGAGAAATGAACTTCGAGGGCGGTGATCATTGCAAAATCATTCGATCGATAGGTGTGCCACTGGGTCTCTGGCCTTATCGATGCACAATTCTTCACAAAATTAACGGTGCTATCGCTGTAACAATTATTGTCCTCTACATAGTCGCGCAGGTAGTCGCCAAGTTTTCGTTGCGGATTCCTTTTATTCGTTCTAGCTGGAATGCTAGCAGCTGCTTTCAGTCCGACTTACTTATTCGGGGTTTGACATATGGAATCGAGATAACACTGGTATCATTGAGATTGTTGAATTTGTGACGTTGAATTGTTAATCCTTACTTGATGTATCATACCCGTCACTTATTTCTCTGCTTTTTATAAAATTCAATTGCTAGCATTCCAGTTGCACAACGATTTATCAGGTACGGTTAAAAGGGTGTTCAATAGCGGATGATACTTGCAGCTAGCGGTGTTTATCACGCACGAATTTAGTATGGATCTGTTTGTTACGATCGCGAATGGTATTTTACCGCTCATGGTCGTAGTAGTGAACTATTTCACTTTTGTGTCGCATATGGACGAGGTACGCTTTTCTAAAATCTCTAACGAAATGACTGTATTGGGATACTTAATATTAGAAGAATACTGTTATTTGGAAAAACATCAAATTCATTTGATATGATCCAATGTGGAACATCGGTAACCCGAAAATTCTATTTTTTTTTAAACTGTGCAGCCTTGTAAGGAATCTCAACAGAAGTGTAAGGCAATTTTCGTTTTCTACTACTTGTTTATTCTTCCGGATGGAAGCGCTTTTCAAAGGTTAATCTGCACTTTTCTATTTTGCTGTAAATATGGGTATATATAGCGGATATAAAGAAAGATAATATAAAAAATTTAATGGATGTTTATGCAGTATGAAACTGTATAATGAAATCGCTCGAAACTTGGAGTTTAAACAAGGGAAACATTCCCCAACATTGATAGAGTATAGAAAAGTATTAAATTTTAACTTTAACAATATTTTTATATTTACACTGGTTCTCCAGAAATGCAGGAAAAGAGTAAAGCCCACAATTAAGCTTGAATGGTGTGTTTTCACTGTCAAGAACCAAAAAACAGCCGAAAATAAAAATTGCCCGATACTTCTATTGAGATTCCCTTGAAACCAGCGAAGTTAAAAAAAAATGGAATGTTTGCGTTATTAAAGTTCCCATTTAAGTTGCATTTAGCCTGGCACAGTGTTTTATAAATTGCTCTTTTTTACGCAAATAGAGAGACCTTAATTAATTTGCACAGAATCATCCAGGTAAAGTACATGTTCGAGCGGATTCAAAGCGACCATGATTCATTGGCGAACGAGAAGGAGCTTCGATTGTTAGAAAAGGCTGTTGACCTAGGTTCAACCATATGCAAGTACATCTTGTGTGAGTATCGACATTATTTACTGCCTAGCGAACTTTCGTAAAGTTAAACGTTGAGAGCTATTTCTGGTGGAGAATCTACGAAATTAAGTATTTTACTTAAAGTTCGAAGAGTCTTCATAGAAATGAAAACGCGGATTGGTAAAAAAAAGACCAGGGGGCTGTAGTAGTCTACGGGGATCATATAACCAGAACGAAATTGGGTTACTCTCCGAAGTACACTTGTCAACTATTTTTCAAATATGTGCACGCTGTTTCAGATGTGTCTCTATCTTTATTGATATTTATCGGATTCCCGTTGTTACCAGTATTCTTCAATGTTGGGGGATCCCTTAATCAGTCTCGATCAGTGCTAATACCCTTCAGCGTTGAGTACTTCGTCGATCAAGATCGATACTTCTCCTGCATCATGTTTCACATCAACACTACCTGGGTCCTGGGTGTTTCTATCGTGATTGTGACAGAGTCCATAAATATACATTTCGTCACACACGCGTGCGGATTACTCGAACTTACCGGGTAACGAACTTTAATTACAAATTCTTAGAAAGGTTGTGACACAACCAAATGACCAGCAAGTCCATTAGTTTCTATTACTTACATTGCAACTTAATCCGTTGAAATATGTACGGTGCACGGCAACAGGATGTTGAACATGAAATGGACGATTGTACGTAAGAAAATATGATGAAAATGAAGTGTATTAAAACAGGTGGCTTCGTATTTTAGTTATTAATTTTTAAAGATTTAGTTTGGGCCGCCTGGAGAAATGCAACTTGGCGGAAGTGGACAGTTTCCACTGCGCCATGCGCGTCACTGACCGCCTAGTTGCCATCCTCCAGGCGCACCAGTGCCAAACTTTAAATATTAATAACTAAAAAACAAAGCCTCCACCGCAATTTCGTTACTCTTCATTTTCGTCGTATTGTGCCACATTGAATCATCCACCTCGTATTCTTCCACGTCTTGCAGAACACCCTGTATATGTATGCATATTCAGAGGGAAAATAATCGCACACTTATAGAGAACGCGTGGAACGGTTGTTGGAAAATAGTATTCTTAATGTTCTTCGTGGTAAAACGTATTTGTCGATACATGGTCAACTAGTAGCCACCATTCAACTACATCAAAGAGCTCTTGAGTGGGTATAACTTGATTCAAGCTCTGTGTTTTGGAGCGATTTGAAATTTAAATCCTAAATTTGTTAAAGGTTAATAAAATACTTGAATACCATCTTCCTATCACATTACTGCATTTTAATGGCTATGGGTGTAGTTTCGATAAGCATGAACCTTTACATCGTAAGTAATATATTTATTCAAATCATTCTCACGAACACTACGTTGCAGAGGAGATTCTCTCGATTTGATTTCTTGTTGAATTGTGAAATAATATAAAAACCAGATTTGATTTTCGCCCTTCTAGCATTTGTCTCTCGAAAATATGAATCCCTCCGGTATGTTTCCACAGAGAATACTTACAGCAACCTAGCGAATTTGCACTTGTTTATATTGTTCAAGCAATGATGCCTCGAGTAATCCTTGCTTATTATTCACCTTCGCTAGATGAGCAGAGCAATGTTGCTGCGGAAAATCACTGGCAAACTGATAACTGCAATTATACTGATCATTGGTCAAGTCTTTTACATGAGCTGTGGTAGTTATATTGGCCAGGTTATGTTAGACAGGGGACATGAACTGTTCACGAAAACGTAAGTACTCGTATTCATCCCCTTTATCAGTATATGCTATTCGGCGTGACAATTTGCTACTAAATTTTTGAAAATTGACTTTCTTTTTATAATGGAAATCGGTAATAATGATTTCGCTGTTTGCTACTAGAAACTCTTTCAAATAATATTCAAAATTGTTCATACTAAAAAATGTAGGAAATACTGTTTGCATTCTACAGATACTGCGCAAGGTGGCACGCAGCACCCTTGCCAGTGCAAAAGGTGTTGTTGTACATTCGACAAAGAAGCATGCAACCTACTGGCATCATGTTGGGTGGCCTTTACACTGTTTCATTGGAATTATTTGCTAAGGTAAACGTTTTACAAGCTACAGTAGGTGAGAGAAGTGAAAGAACATGGCGTGATCTCTTACTTTCAGCTAATAAACACATCGATGTCGTATTTCGTGGTACTCTACTCTACGGCTTAATATTTCAATTGGAAGGAAGGATTGTGACTTTTAGTTGGCACTTAGCTACAAGATATTTACAATAAGTTATTACACGTTTGACGTAACTGTTTACTAATTTAGCTATACAATGCTTACAGACTATTAATTTCGGATTATTCTGTGGCGATTTGTAAAAAATCGCGATTATAATCGGAGATTGTTCTAACAAGGGACATTAAAAACAACACAATTTTTTAATTTCAATTTTGCACCTAACCCAACAGTGTCCCATATATTGCGCGGAATACGTTTTCGATCCTCAACTTCGGGAGCTATTTCGACTCTCTACAGGCGGAGAATGGCCGATAAGAAATATATGTCGAATATTTTTTAATATTGTACAAAATTGAAACTTTTAACAAGCTCGGCCTGTGGCATTTAACTGACGTCCCTTGTTAGCACGTTTCATAAATTTGGACTTTGCAACATGTTCCGTGATTATATTTTTTATTATTATATAATGTTGTCATGAAAAATTCTTTTTGCAATTATGTAGACACCCTATTAAAATATCAAACCCATCACTCAGAAGATTAACTGTATATCCTTTTATATATTTTTATTTCAAAGTATATGTTCCGGATGTTAAGTATATAGCCTTAATTACTTCCAGCCTACAATTTGCATTTATCATGCTTTTAAAATTACAATTTAAAGATTTGACAAACCTCTATTTTCTTGCTATATACATTCCTTTTCAAATTCTTGATAATAATGTTGATCTTGTGTATTTTATAAAATTTATCAACAGAAATGAAATCAGACTCGCTATATCTTCCACGCAAAATGGGCTGCATCCAAAAACCCCAGTGCGTGTCCGTCACGATTAACTAGTTCTTCCAGTTCCATTAGTCGCAGCACCTGTGGCAGAAGAAATTCAAAATTTAAAATAATTATTCCGAACTAAATGAAATCGACTTTACTCCTTTACTCCCTCGAGGACACTGAAACCGCTTCACAATCCTAATTTCAAACATCTAAAGCTAAGTGAAGCGCCCGCTTCCGGAACTTAGTAACGTTCACAACCCCATTTGGTTCTTTGGTAGCCTCTACCTTCACATATATTCCAGTTAATTCCCCTGGTCAATGGTTCCAAGCTCGCCCTTCTCTGTAGTATCGTCTGCAGTGCAAAATAATACCAAATAGCGTTTGGTTTTTCGCCAAAAATCGCATAAATGTCCAGTGAACCGAATCGTTCGACATGCACAGCGATAGTGCCGCGACTGGGCCCACGGATATGGACTCGCAGAGAAATCGATTCGCAGCAACAAGTATCGTTCGCGCAACGGAAAAAAGGGACTACCGAAAGCACGACCCGCAAAATTTAGACGATTCCCGCGGAGCGAAAACATTAAACCTGCCTTTAAAACGACACATTCTGACTTATCCTGTCGTGGATACAAAGAGTTCGGAACAGAGGAAGTGGATGATAAAATATGAACAAAGATAATGCCAAGTTTGGTCAACTTCTGGACGGATCGAATGTGCTACGTTTTGATTTAATTTCTTGAAAGCTCGGATCCCCGAATATGAATTGAAAATTGATTTAAAGGCGAAGCATTCGGGAATGAAAAACGATAAATCAATTAGAACGAAATCGTTTGGTCCAAGGAAGTCACATGTCGCGTTATTCCTTCAGAAAAATTTCGTCAATTTGGATACACGAAAATCGAATAATTTTCATCAGTTATATCGTTATATTAAGGGGGAGACCACTGTAACGATCTCAAAAGTAAGGGTGTTTTCGGGATTTTTTTCAACCAAACAACGCAAGTAAATCAATGAATTGCTTAGTATAGTCAATATGTACACGGTGAAGGGTTAGCTATTTTTTTCAATCAAATTCGGAAATCCGTTTTCAGAATACTCTGCGTCGAAAAGTACGCTGCGGCAAAATCGTGCTTGTGGCGTTGACAATCCTCCAGCTGTATGGTTAATCTGAATTAGAAAAGGCAAAAATATTTAGAAACTGGAAGCCTACGGCTATTACGTGACGATCAAAAAAAGCCAATATTGCCAAAAAATAACAACATGGCGGACCACTGAAAAAAACATTTTTAACGGTTAAAAAGTTGGGGAGATGTTGATAAAAAAATAGGCGGCCGTAGATTAAAAAAAAATCGATAGTCACTTAATAGAGATGGGTTTTTCGTACAATAAATGCCCTTGCTCGTGTTAATTGGGTGAATAGTTTTTTTTTTGTATACTGTCAACGCGGTTAAAAATTTTATTCTGAGAAAAACGCGTTTAAAGTTCCGCTCGGTTCAGTCGCGCGCTTCATACCACTTCACAGAAAACGCTTATATCCCCGCCAATTTTACAAATTTATTCGTAAAGTTTGCAGAGAGCATTATTGAAACGAACGTTTTTCAGAACATGTGAGAAAGAAAAAATCGATTTTCCCAATTTTTTACAGTGATCTCCTCCTTAACAAACGTTGAACTTGTTTAGGTAACGATTCGCGACGATAGATGACAGATGAATGAAAGAGAATATTCTACACAGACGCTTCATTAACATCTGCAAGCAGTATTCCTATGGCCAAGTTAAATAAATTACACTAAAATATGATCCGAGCCATAATAATGATAATTGTCGTTTTACACAGCAACAAAATTACCACTAATTCTTATATTGTAATCGAACACATGTAACTATTTCACCAGATTCACATATTATCAATTTCAGCTAAAATACTCACTCGATGTTAGACTTTCGCTTATAAAAAACACTACAAATGCGGAGGGAAGCTAAAACACGTGCGTTCACCGTGGAAGTCGGCGCAACAATGCAACGTATTCCGAACAATCGATCAGTTCTCGGCTCTTCTACGCGTGCGTAAAGTTCCCCACGGGTAAAACTTCCCATGAAGGCCACAATAATCGAGCAATGTCACGCATGTCGGGCGAATTTCTGGAATACTCGACCCCTCGCACCTGCAACCCCTACGCGCTCTATACCTTCAAACCGCAGGTGATATTTCACCCCTTTTTCCTTTGGCGAAGAAAATTACCTTCGACGTTGCAAACTTTGCCTCCGTCCTCGAATTTCTTCCCAGTTTGAGTGACAATCGTAAAATGAAAATGCGGGAAATATAGAATAATATGAAAACTCGAGGGAAAGCTCGATAGAAATGATGTACCTCCACGCAGTCGTGTCTCGAACGGGGAGAAATGAACTTCGAGGGCGGTGATCATTGCAAAATCATTCGATCGATAGGTGTGCCACTGGGTCTGTGGCCTTATCGATGCACAATTCTTGGCAAAGTGAACGGTGTTATTGCTCTAATAATTATCGTTCTCTGCATTGTCGCGCAGGTAGCCGCCAAGTATTCGTTACGGGTTTCTTTTATTCGTTCGAGCTGGAATGCTAGCAGCTGCTTTCAGGCTGAGTTACTTATTCGGGGCTTGACATATGGAATCGAAATATCACTGGTATCATTTAAAACGTTGAATTTGTGACAATGAATTGTGAATCCTTCCTTGATGTATCCTACCCGTCACTTATTTCTCCTCTTTTTATAAAACTCAGTTGCTAGCATTCCAGTTGCATAACGATTTATCGGGCACGGTTAAAGGAGTGTTCAATAACGGCGGATAATTGCAGCTAGCGGTGTTTATCACGCACGAGTTTAGTATAGATCTGTTTGTTAAGATAATGAATGGTATTATGCCGCCTACAGTCGCAGTAGTGAAGTATTTCACTTTTACGTGTCATATGGACCAGGTATGTTTCTCTAAAATCTTTAACGAAATAATTATATTTGGATACGGAATATTAGAAGAATACTGTTATGTGGAAATAATCAAATTCATTTGATAGGATCCAAATCAATATAAATAAATGAGGAATTTCGGTGACCCAAAACTTCCAGTTTTCATTTTAATCTGTGCAGACTTGCAGGGAATCCCAATAGAAGTTTGTGGCAATTTTTATTTTCTGCTATTTGTTTATTCTTCGGGCTGGAAACACTTCTCACAGGTTGATGTGCGCTTTCCTATTTTGCTGTATATGTGGGAATCTATAGCAGATATAAAGAAATTAGTAATATAAAAATTATATCGTTTGATATTTGATGTTTATACACAGAAAACTTTCCCCAACATTGATAAAGTATAGAAAAGTAATAAATTCTGACTTTAACAATATTTTTATATTTACGATGGTTTTCCAGAAATGCAGGAAAATAGGGAAGCCCGCAATTAACCTTGAATGGTGTATCTTCACCCTGAAGAACCAAAAAACATCGGAAAATAAAAATTGCCCGATACTTCTATTCAGATTCCCTACAATTCTGCGAAGTTAATAAAAAATCGGGATACTGGCATTATCAAAGTTCCCTTCTAAGTTGCAATTACCCGACCACACTAGTTTATAAGTTTACCTTTTTTACGCAAATAGAGACACCTTAATTAATTTACACAGAATCACCCAGGTAAAATACATGTTCGAGTGGATCCAAAGCGACCACGATTCATTGGCGAACGAGAAGGAACATCGATTGTTAAAACAGTCTGTTGACCGAGGATCAAACATATGCAAGTCTTTCTTGTGTGAGTATCGACATTATGTACTGCCTAGCTAACTTTCGTAAAGGCAAACGTTGAGAGGTATTTCTGGTGGAGAATCTACGAAATTAAGTATTTTACTTAAAGTTCAATGAGTCTTCATCGAAATGAAAACGCGGATTGGTAAAAAAAGACCAGAGGGCTGTAGTAGAGTCTACGGGGATCATATAACCGGAACGAAATTGAGTTACTCTCCGAAGTACACTTGTCAACTATTTTTCAAATATGTGCACGCTGTTTCAGATTTGTCTCCAACTTTATTGATATTTATCGGATTCCCGTTGTTACCAGTATTCTTCAACGTTGGGGGATTCCTTAATCAGTCTCGATCAGTGCTAATACCCTTCAGCGTTGAGTACTTCGTCGATCAAGATCGATACTTCTCCTGCATCCTGTTTCACATCGACGCTACCATGGTCCTGGGTGTTTCTATCGTGATTGTGACAGAGTCCATAAATATACATTTCGTCACACACGCGTGCGGATTACTCGAACTTACCGGGTAACAAATTTTAATTACAAATTCTTAGAAAGGTTGTAACACAACCAAATGACCAGCAAGTCCATTAGTTTCTATTACTTACATTGCAACTTAATCCGTTGAAATATCTATTATGCACTGCAACAGGTTGTAGAAAATGAAAGGGACGATTGTACGTAAGAAAATATGACGAAAATCTTGAGTATTAGCACTGGTGGCTTCGTATTTTAGTTATTAATTTTTAAAGATTTAGTTTGGGGCGCCCTGAGAAAGGCAACTTGGCGGTCATGGCTGCGCACAGTGGACAGTTTCCACTGCGCCATGCGCGCCACTGACCGCCGAGTTGCCATCCTCCAGGCGCTCCAGTGCCAAATCTTTAAATATTAATATCTAACAACCGAAGCCTCCAAAGCATTTTCGCAATTTCCGAGAATTGAAAAAATTCTGAAACATTGTGAATATGTAGATTATTACAACGCTGATTACAGCGCAATTTTTGTTGCTACCCAAATTATCCCCCGAACACTCGGCTACTTTTCAATTTTATTTTTTAACGCGCAATCTGTAACAGATAGAAAAAAAGTTTCAAGACAAAAATTACGGCTTTTAATTAGATCTATCAAATCGTAAAAGTTTTATCAATTGTTTATACAATTAGAAAAAGTTATAGATCTAATTAAGAGAAGTAACTTTGTCTTGAATCTTTTTTTCTATCTCTGACAGTTTGCGTGTTTCAAAGTAAAATCGAAAAAAAGCCAAATCTTCAGGCGTTAATAAAACCCCATTCACGCGAATTTGGGCAGCAAAAAAAAATGCGTTTTATTCAGGAGGAAATCCCCTACATATTCACAAAGTTTCAGAATTTTCTGAATATTTCAGTTCGGGATCTCTCCTTGTTAGAATCGTCCACCTCGTTTTCTACTTCGTCTTGCAGAACACCCTGTATATGAATGCATATTCAGAGGGAAAATAATCGCACACTTATAGAGAACGCGTGGAACGGTTGTTGGAAAATAGTATTCTAAATGTTCTTCGTGGTAAAACGTATTTGTCGATACATGGTCAACTAGTAGCCACCATTCAACTACATCAAAGAGCTCTTGAGTGGGTATAACTTGATTCAAGCTCCAAAACCGTGTTTTGCAGCGATTTGACAAACATTATAATTTGTTAAAGGTTAATTGAATACTTGAATACCATCTTTGTACCACATTACTGCATTCTAAGTGCTATGGGTGTGGTTTCGTTAAGCATGAACCTTTACGTCGTAAGTAATATATTTATTCAAATCATTCTCACGAACACTACGTTGCAGAGGAGATTCTCTCGATTTGATTTCTTGTTGAATTGTGAAATAATATAAAAACCAGATTCGATTTTCGCCCTTCTAGCATTTGTCTCTCGAAAAACTGAATACCTCCGATATGTTTGCCACAGAGAATACATGAAGCAACCCAGCGAATTTGCACTTATTTATATTGTTCAAGCAATGATGCCTCGAGTAATCCTTGCTTATTATTCCCCTTCGCTAGATGAGCAGAGCAATGTTGCTGCGGAAAATCACTGGCGAACTGATAATTGCAACTTTATTGATCAGTGTTCAATTCTTTTACATGGGTTGTGGTAGTTATATTGGCCAGGTTATGTTAGACAGGGGCCATGAACTGTTCACGAAAACGTAAGTACTGGTATTCATCCCCTTTATCAATAGATGCTATTCGGCGTGACAATTTGTTACTAAATTTTTGAAAATTGACTTTCTTTTTATATTGGGTATCGGTAACAATTGATTTCCCTGGTTACTGGTAGAAACTCTTACAAATAATACGCAAAATTGGTCATACCAAAAAAAATGTAGGAAAAACTGTTTGCAATCTACAGATACTGCTTAAGGTGGCATGCAGCACCCTTGCCAATGCAAAAGGTGTTGTTGTACATTCGACAAAGAAGCATGCAACCTACTGGCATCAAGTTGGGTGGCCTTTACACTAGTTCATTTGAATTATTTTCTAAGGTAAACGCTTTACAAGCTACAGTAGGTGAGAGAAGTGAAAGAAGAATGCATGATCTTTTACTTTCAGCTAGTGAACGCGTCGATGTCGTATTTCATGGCACTCTACTCTACGGCTTAATATTTCGATTGGAAGGAAGGGATGTGACTTTTAGTTGATAATTAGCTACAAGATATTTCCTATAAGTTATTAAACGATTGGCTTAATTGTTTACTGATTTAGTTACACAATGCTTTTAGACTTTTACTTTCTTATAATTCTGTGGCAATTTGTAAAAAAATCGGGATTATAATCGGAGATTGTTCTAACAAGGGACATTAAAAACAAACACAATTTTTTAATTTCAATTTTGCACCTACCCCAACAGTGTCCGATATATTGCGCAGAATAAGTTTTCGATCCTCAACTTCGAGAGCTATTTCGACTCTCTACAGGCGGAGAATGGCCGATAAGAAAAATATGTCGAATATTTTTTAATATTCTACAAAATTGAAACTTTTAACAAGCTAGGCCTGTGGCATTTAACTGACGTCCCTTGTTAGCAGGTTTCATAAATTTGGACTTTGCAAAATGTTCTGTGATTAGATTTTTTATTATTATATAATGTTGTCATGAAAAATTCTATTTACAATTATGTAGACACCCTATTAAAATATCAAACCCATCAATTAGAAGATTAACCGTATATTCTTTTATATATTTTTATTTCAAAATATATGTTTCGGCACATATAGCCTTAATTACTTTCAGCCTACAATTTGCATTTATCATTATCGCTATATAAACCCTTTATATGGAAGATATATAATATGGTTTTAAAATTACAATTTGAAGCTTTGACAAACCTCCATTTTCTTGCTAGTTACATTCCTTTTCAAATTCTTGATAAAAATGTTGATCTTGTGTATTTAATAAAATTTATCAACCGAAATGAAATCCGAGTCGCTATATCTTCCACGCAAGTGAAAAAAATAACATTTTTCTGGTTTAAAAAGTTGGGGAAATGTTGCCGCCATTTAAAAAAACTCATCGTCACGTAATATAGACGGGTTTTTCGTACAATAAATGCCCTTGTTCATGTCAATTGCATGTATAGTTATCTCTGTATACTATCAACGCGGTTGAAAATTTCATTCTGAGAAAAACGCGATTAAAGTTCCGCTCGGGTCAGTCGCGCGCTTGATACCGCTTCACAGAGAACACTATACCGCCGTCCATTTCACGAAATTCTTCATAAAATTTGAAGAGAGCGTTATTGAAACGAACGCTTTTCTGAACATGTGAAGAAGAAAAAATCGATATTCCCAATTTTTACATTGATCTCCCCCATAAGACACGTTGAACTTGTTTAGGTAACGATTCACGACGATAGGTAACAGATGAATAAAAGAGAAAATTCTACACACACGCTTCCTTAACATCTGCAAGCAGTATTCATATGGCCAAGTTAAGTAAATTACACTAAAATATGATCCGAGCCATAATAATGATAATTGTCGTTTTACACAGCAACACAATTACCACTAATACTTATATTGTAAGCGAACACATGTAACTATTTCACAAGATGCACAAATTATAAATTTTAACTAACATACTCACTCGATGTTAGACTTTCACTTATAAAAAGCACTACAAATGCGGAGCGAATCTAAAACACGCGCGTTCACCATGGAAGTCGGGGCAACAATGCAACGTATTCCGAACAATCGATCGGTTCTCGGCTCTTCTACGCGTGCGTAAAGTCCCCGACGGGTAAAACTTCCCATGAAGGCCACAATAATCGAGCAATGTCACGCATGTCGGGCGAATTTCAGGAATACTTGACCCCTCGCACCTGCAACCCCTACGCGCTCTATACCTTCAAACCGCAGGTGATATTTCACCCCTTTTTCCTTTGGCTAAGAAAATTACCTTCGACGTTGCAAACTTTGCCTCCTTCCTCGAATTTCTTCCCAGTTTGAGTGACAATCGTAAAATGAAAATGCGGGAAATATAGAATAAAATGAAAACTCGAGGGAAAGCTCGATGGAAATAATGTGCCTCCACGCAGTCGTGTCTCGAACGGGGAAAAATGAACTTCGAGGGCGGTGATCATTGCAAAATCATTCGATCGATAGGTGTGCCACTGGGTCTCTGGCCTTATCGATGCACAATTCTTCACAAACTTAACGGTGCTATCGCTGTAACAATTGTTGTTCTCTACATAGTCGCGCAGGTAGTCGCCAAGTTTTCGTTGTGGATTTCTTTTATTCGTTCGAGCTGGAATGCTAGCAACTGCTTTCAGTCCGACTTTCTTATTCGGGGCTTGACATATGGAATCGAAATATCAGTGGTATCATTGAGAACGTTGAATTTGTGACATTGAATTGTGAATCCTTACTTTCTGTATCCCACTCGTCACTTACTTCTTCTTCTTTTATAAAATTCAATTGCTAGCATTCCAGTTGCATAACGATTCATCGGGCACGGTTAAAGGAGTATTCAAAAGCGGGGTATACTTTCAGCTAGCGGTGTTTATCACGCATGAGTTGAGTATACATCTGTTTATTAAAATCGTGAATGGTATTGTACCGTTTACGGTCGCAGTAGTGAAGTATTTCACTTTTGCGTGTCATATGGACCAGGTATGCTTGTCTAAAATCTTTAAAAAAATAACTATATTGGGATACGTAATATAGGAAGGATATTGTTATGTCGAAATAAACAAATTCATTTGATAGCATCCAATTGAATATAATTTAATGGCGAATTTCGGAGACCCAAAACTTCTCTTTTTTGTTTAAAACTGTGCAGACTTGTAGGGAATCTGAATAGAAGATTGAGGCAATTTTTATTTTCTGCTACTTGTTTATTCTTCGGGCTGGAAATACTCCCCAACGGTTAATCTGCGCTTTCCTATTTTGCTGTATATCTGGGAATATAAAGCAGATATAAATAAATTGGTAATATAACAATATAATGGTTGTTTATGCTCTGTGAATCTGTGCAACGAAATCGTTTGAAGTTTGATGTTTAAACAAACGAAACGTTCCCCAGTATTGATAGAGTAGAGAAAAGTATTTAATATTAACTATAACAATATTTTTATATTTACGATGGTTTTCCAGAAATGCAGGCAAATAGGAAAGCCCACAATTACCCTTGAATGGAGTGTTTTCAACCTGAAGAAGCAAGAAACAGCCGAAAATAAAAATTGCCTGATACTTCTAGTCAGATTCCTTTCAAACCAGCCATGTTAAAAAAATGGAATGTTTGCGTTATTAAAGTTCCCATTTAAGTTGCATTTAGCCTGGCACAGTGTTTTATAAATTTCTCTTTTTTACGCAAACAGAGACACCTTAATTAATTTGCACAGAATCATCCAGGTAAAGTACGTGTTCGAGTGGATTCAAAGCGACCATGATTCATTGGCGAACGAGAAGGAGGTTCGATTGTTGGAAAAGTCTGTTGACCGAGGAACAAGGATTAGCAACACCGTCTTGTGTGAGTATCGAAATTATTAACTGCAATGCTAACTTTCGTAAAGGTAAACGTTGAGAGCTATTTCTTTTGGCGAATCTACGAAATTAAATATTTTACTACAAGTTGGAAGAGTCTTCATACAAATCAAAACGCGGATTGTTAAAAAGGGACCAGAGGGCTGTAGTAGAGTCTACGGGTATCATATAACCAGAACGAAATTGGGTTACTCTTCGATGTACAATTGTCAACTATTTGTCAATTATTCTTCCGCTGTTCCAGGTATAACTTCAACCATATTGATATTTGTCGGATTCCCGTTGCAGTCATTAATCTTCAACGTAGGGGGATCCCTTAATCGGTCCCGTTCGATGCTAATACCCTTCAACGTTGAGTATTTTGTCGATCAAGATCGATACTTTACCTGCATCATGATTCACTTCGACGCTGCCATAGTCCTGGGTGCTTTCATCCTGGTTGTCACAGAGTCCATAACCGTACATTTCATCATACACTCGTGCGGATTACTCGAACTTACCGGGTAATGAATATCAATTACAAATTCTTAGAAATGTTGTGACGAAATCAAATGACCAGCAAGTCCATTATATTCTATTACTTACATTGCAACTTAATCCGTTGAAATATGTATGGTGCAATGCAATAGGTTGCAGAAAATGAAATGGATGATTCTACGTAACCAGATATGACGAAAATGAAAATTAATAGCACTGATGGCTACGTATTTTAGTTTTTAATTTTTAAAGATTTAGTTTGGGGCGCCAACTTGGCGGTCATGGCTGCGCACAGTGGACAGTTTCCACTGCGCCATACGCGCCACCGACCGCCCAGTTGCCATCCTCCAGGCGCACCAGTGTCAAACTTTAAATATTAATAACTAAAAAACAAAGCCTCCACCGCAATTTCGTTACTCTTCATTTTCATCGTATTTTGCCACATAGAATCATCCACCTCGTATTCTCCCACGTCTTGCAGAACACCCTGTATATGAATGCAAATTCAGATGGAAAATAATCGCACACTTATAGGGAACGCGTGGAACGATTGTTGGAAAATAATATTCTAAATGTTCTTCGTGGAAAAACGTATTTGTCGATACATGGCCAACTAGTATCCACCATTCAACTGCATCAAAAAGGTCTTAAGTGGGTATAACTTGATTCAAACTCCAAAACCGTGTTTTGGAGCGATTTGACAAACATTATAATTTGTTAAAGGTTAATTGAATACTTGAATACCATCTTTGTACCACATTACTGCATTCTAATTGCTATGGGTGTGGTTTCGTTAAGCATGAACTTGTACGTCGTAAGTAATATATTTATTCAAATCATTCTCACGAACACTAGGTTGCAGAGGACATTCTCTCGATTTGATTTATTGTTGAATTATGAAATAATATAAAAAACAGATTCGATTTTCGCCCTTCTAGCATTTGTCTCTCGAAAAACTGAATCCCTCCGATATGTTTGCCACGGAGAATACTTGAAGCAACCTAGCGAATTTGCACTTTTTTATATTGTTCAAGCAATGATGCCTTGAGTAATTCTTGCTGCTTACTCACCGTCGCTAGGTCAGCAGAGCAATATTGCTACGGAAAATCACTGGCGACCAGATATTTGCAATTTTACTGATCGTGATTCAATTCTTTTACATGGGTTGTGGTAGTTATATTGGCCAGGTTATGTTAGACAGGGGCCATGAACTGTTCACGAAAACGTAAGTACTGGTATTCATCCCCTTTATCAATAGATGCTATTCGGCGTGACAATTTGTTACTAAATTTTTGAAAATTGACTTTCTTTTTATATTGGGTATCGGTAACAATTGATTTCCCTGGTTACTGGTAGAAACTCTTACAAATAATACGCAAAACTGGTCATACCAAAAAAATGTAGGAAAAACTGTTTGCAATCTACAGATACTGCTTAGGGTGGCATGCAGCACCCTTGCCAATGCAAAAGGTGTTGTTGTACATTCGACAAAGAAGCATGCAACCTACTGGCATCAAGTTGGGTGGCCTTTACACTAGTTCATTTGAATTATTTTGTAAGGTAAACGCTTTACAAGCTACAGTAGGTGAGAGAAGTGAAAGAAGAATGCATGATCTTTTACTTTCAGCTAGTGAACACGTCGATGTCGTATTTCATGGCACTCTACTCTACGGCTTAATATTTCGATTGGAAGGAAGGGATGTGACTTTTAGTTGATAATTAGCTACAAGATATTTCCTATAAGTTATTAAACGATTGGCTTAATTGTTTACTGATTTAGTTACACAATGCTTTTAGACTTTTACTTTCTTATAATTCTGTGGCAATTTGTAAAAATATCGGGATTATAATCGGAGATTGTTCTAACAAGGGACATTAAAAACAAACACAATTTTTTAATTTCAATTTTGCACCTACCCCAACAGTGTCCGATATATTGCGCAGAATAAGTTTTCGATCTTCAACTTCGAGAGCTATTTCGACTCTCTACAGGCGGAGAATGGCCGATAAGAAAAATATGTCGAATATTTTTTAATATTCTACAAAATTGAAACTTTTAACAAGCTCGGCCTGTGGCATTTAACTGACGTCCCTTGTTAGCACGTTTCATAAATTTGGACTTTGCAAAATGTTCTGTGATTAGATTTTTTATTATTATATAATGTTGTCATGAAAAATTCTATTTACAATTATGTAGGCACCCTATTAAAATATCAAACCCATCACTTAGAAGATTAACCGTATATTCTTTTATATATTTTTATTTCAAAATATATGTTTCGGCACATATAGCCTTAATTACTTCCAGCCTACAATTTGCATTTATCATTATTGCTATATAAACCCTTTATATGGAAGATATATAATATGGTTTTAAAATTACAATTTGAAGCTTTGACAAACCTCCATTTTCTTGCTAGTTACATTCCTTTTCAAATTCTTGATAAAAATGTTGATCTTGTGTATTTAATAAAATTTATCAACCGAAATGAAATCCGAGTCGCTATATCTTCCACGCAAAATGGGCTGCATCCAAAAACCCCAGTGCGTGTCCGTCACGATTAACTAGCTCTTCCGGTTGCATTAGTCGCAGCACCTGTGGCAGAAGGAATTCAAAATTTAAAATAATTATTCCGAACTAAATGCAATCGACTTTGTTCCTTTACTCCCTCGAGGACATTGAAACCGCTTCACAATTCTAATTTCACACATCTAAAGCTAAGTGAAGCTCCCACTTCCACAACTTTGCAACGTTCACAACCCCATTTGGTTCCTTGGTAGCCTCTACCTTCACATATATATTTCAGTTAATTCCCCTGGTCAATGGTTCCATCTCGCCCCTCTCTGTGGTATCGTCTGCAGTGCAAAATAATGCCGAGTGACGTTTGGTTCTTCGTCAACAAATCGTGTAAAGATCCGGAGAACCGAGCCGTTCGACATTCACAGCGATAGTGTGGCGGCTGGGCCCACGTGGAAATGGACTCACGGAGAAATCGATCCGCAGCAACAAGTATCGTTCGCGCAACGGAAAAAGGGAAGAAAGGGAATACGAAAAGCACGATTCCCGCGAAGCAAAAAAATAAAATGTGCCTTGAAAACGACACATTCTGCCCTACTCTGCCGTGGAAACAAAGAGTTCGGGACAGAGAAAGTGGATGATAAAATATGAACACTGATAATGTTAAGTTTGATGAACAAAAATATATAGAAACTAGAAGCCTGCGTCTATTATGTGACGATAAAAAAAGCAATATTGCAAAAAATAACAAAATGGCAGACCAGTGAAATAAAAACATTTTTCTGGGTTAAAAAGTAGGGGAAATGTTGGTAAACAATTAGGAGGCTGCCATTTAACAAAACTCATCGTCTCGTAATATAGACGGGTTTTTCGTACAATAAATGCCCTTGTTCATGTCAATTGCATGTATAGTTATCTCTGTATACTATCAACGCGGTTGAAAATTTCATTCTGAGAAAAACGCGATTAAAGTTCCGCTCGGGTCAGTCGCGCGCTTGATACCGCTTCACAGAAAACACTATACCGCTGTCCATTTTACGAAATTCTTCATAAAATTTGTAGAGAGCGTTATTGAAACGAACATTTTTCTGAATATGTGAAGAAGAAAAAATCGATATTCCCAATTTTTACATTGCTCTCCCCCTTAAGACACGTTGAACTTGTTTAGGTAACGATTCACGACGATAGGTAACAGATGAATGAAAGAGAATATTCTACACACACGCTTCATTAACATCTGCAAGCAGTATTCATATGGCCAAGTTAAGTAAATTACACTAAAATATGATCCGAGCCATAATAATGATAATTGTCGTTGTACACAGCAACACAATTACCACTAATACTTATATTGTAATCGAACACATGTAACTATTTCACAAGATTCACATATTATATATTTTAACTAACATACTCACTCGATGTTAGACTTTCACTTATAAAAAGCACTACAAAGGCGGAGCGAATCTAAAACACGTGCGTTCACCATGGAAGTCTGCGCAAAAATGCAACGTATTCCCAACAATCGATCGGTTCTCGGCTCTTTTCTGCGCGTGCGTAAAATCCCCCTCGGGTAAAACATCCCGTAAAGGCCACAATAATTGAACTTTGTCACGCATGTCGCGCGAATTTCCGCAATACTCGACCCCTCGTACCTGCAACCCCTACGCGCTGTATACCTTCGAACCGCAGGTGATATTTCACCCCTTTTTCCTTTGACTAAGAAAATTACTTTCGACGTTGCAAACTTTGCCTCCGTCCTCGAATTTCTTCCCAGTTTGAGTGACAATCGTAAAATGAAAATGCGGGAAATATAGAATAAAATGAAAACTCGAGGGAAAGCTCGATGGAAATAATGTGCCTCCACGCAGTCGTGTCTCGAACGGGGAAAAATGAACTTCGAGGGCGGTGATCATTGCAAAATCATTCGATCGATAGGTGTGCCACTGGGTCTCTGGCCTTATCGATGCACAATTCTTCACAAAATTAACGGTGCTATCGCTGTAACAATTGTTGTTCTCTACATAGTCGCGCAGGTATTCGCCAAGTTTTCGTTGCGGATTTCTTTTATTCGTTCGAGCTGGAATGCTAACAGCTGCTTTCAGTCCGACTTACTTATTCGGGGTTTGACATATGGAATCGAGATATCACTGGTATCATTGAGATTGTTGAATTTGTGACATTGAACTGTTAATCCTTACTTGATGTATCATACCCGTCACTTATTTCTCTGCTTTTTATAAAATTCAATTGCTAGCATTCCAGTTGCATAACGATTTATCGGGCATGGTTAAAGAAGTGTTCAATAGCGGAGGATACTTGCAGCTAGCGGTGTTTATCACGCATGAATTGAGTATAGATCTGTTTATTAAGATCGTGAATGGTATTATACCGCCAACGGTCGCAGTAGTGAAGTATTTCACTTTCGCGTGTCATATGGACCAGGTATGCTTGTCTAAAATCTTTAAAGAAATAATTATATTGGGATACGTAATATTAGAAGGATATTGTTATGAGGAAACAAACAAATTCATGTGATAGGATCCAATTGGGTGAACCAAAACTTCCATTTTTTGTTTTAAACTGTGCAGACTTGTAGGGAATCTGAATAGACGTGTGTGGTAATTTGTATTTTCTGCTACTTGTTTAGTCTTGAGGCTGTAAATACTTCTCAAAGGTTAATGTGCGCTTGCCTATTTTGCTGTATATCTGGGAATCTAAAGCAAATATCAACAAATTGGTATGAAACTGTACACTGAAATCGCTCGAAACTTGGAGTTTAAATAAGGGAAACATTCCCCAACATTGATAGAGTATAGAAAAGTATTGAATTTTAACTTCAACAATATTTTTATAAATATAATGGTTTTCCAGAAATGCAGGAAAATAGGAAAGCCCTCAATTAATCTTGAATGGTGTGTTTTCAACGTGAAGAAGCAAAAAACAGTCGAAAAAAAAAATTGCCCGATACTTCTATTCAGATTCCCTTCAAACCAAAGAAGTTAAAAAAAATGGAATGTTTCCGATATTAAAGTTCCCATTTAAGTTGCATTTAGCCTGGCACAGTGTTTTATGAGTTTCTCTTTTTTACGCAATTAGAGAAACCTTAATTAATTTATATAGAATCATCTAGGTAAAGTACATGTTCGAGAGGATTCAAAGCGACCATGATTCATTGGCGAACGAGAAGGAGCTTCGAATGTTGGAAAAGTCTGTTGACCGAGGAACAATCATATGCAACATTCTCTTGTGTGAGTATCGAAGTAATTAACTGCAAAGCTAACTGTCGTAAAGGTAAACGTTGAGAGCTATTTCTGGTGGCGAATCTACGAAATTAAATATTTTACTAAAAGTTGGAAGAGTCTTCATACAAATGAAAACGCGGATTGGTAAAAAGGGACCAGAGGGCTGTAGTAGAGTCTACGGGTATCATATAACCAGAACGAAATTGGGTTAATCTCCGAAGTACAGTTGTCAACTACTTTTCAATCATTCTTCCGCTGTTCCAGATTTTACTTCAGCCCTATTGATATTTATCGGATTCCCGTTGCAGCCATTAATCTACAACGTAGGGGGATCCCTTAATCAGTCCCGTTCGATGCTAATACCCTTCAACGTTGAGTACTTTGTCGATCAAGACCGATACTTTTCCTGCATCATGATTCACCTCGACGCTGCCATAGTCCTGAGTACTTTCATCGTGGTTGTCACAGAGTCCATAACCGTACATTTCACCACACACGTGTGCGGATTACTCGAACTTACCGGGTAATGAATATCAATTACAAATTCTTAGAAGCGTTGTGACAAAAGCAAATGACATGCACGAAAATGAAATGGACGAATCTACGTAACAAAATATGACGAAAATGAAAAGTAATAGCACTGGCGGCTACGTATTTTTGTTATTAATTTTTAAAGATTTAGTTTGGGGCGCCTGGAGAGAAGCAACTTGGCGGTCATGGCTGCGCACAGTGGACAGTTTCCACTGCGCCATGCGCGCCACCGACCGCCCAGTTGTCATCCTCCAGGCGCACCAGTATCAAATTTTAAATATTAATAACTAAAAAACAAAGCCTCCATCGCAATTTCGTTACTCTTCATTTTCGTCGTATTTTGCAACATAGAATCATCCACCTCGTATTCTCCCACGTCTTGCAGAACACCCTGTATATGAATGCATATTCAGACGGAAAATAATCGCACACTTATAGAGAACGCGTAGAACGGTTGTTGGAAAATAGTATTCTAAATGTTCTTCGTGGTAAAACGTATTTGTCAATACATGGCCAACTAGTATCCACCATTCAACTGCATCAAAGAGGTCTTAAGTGGGTATAACTTGATTCAAGCTCCAAAACCGTGTTTTGGGGCGATTTGACATTTAAACCCTAAATTTGTTAAAGGTTAATTAAATATTTGAATACCATCTTCCTACCACATTACTGCATTCTAATTGCTATGGGTGTGGTTTCGTTAAGCATGAACTTTTACGTCGTAAGTAATATATTTATTCAAATCATTCTCACGAACACTAGGTTGCAGAGGAGATTCTCTCGATTTGATTTATTGTTGAATTGTGAAATAATATAAAAACCAGATTCGATTTTCGCCCTTCTAGCATTTGTCTCTCGAAAAACTGAATCCCTCCGATATGTTTGCCACGGAGAATACTTGAAGCAACCTAGCGAATTTGCACTTATTTATATTGTTCAAGCAATGATGCCTCGAGTAATTCTTGCTGCTTACTCACCGTCGCTAGGTCAGCAGAGCAATATTGCTACGGAAAATCACTGGCGACCAGATATTTGCAATTTTACTGATCGTGATTCAATTCTTTTACATGGGTTGTGGTAATTATATTAGCCAGGTTATGTTAGACAGGGGACATGAACTGTTCACGAAAACGTAAGTACTCGTATTCATCCCCTTTATCAATAGATGCTATTCGGCGTGACAATTTGTTACTAAATTTTTGAAAATTGACTTTCTTTTTATATTGGGTATCGGTAACAATTCATTTCCCTGGTTACTACTAGAAACTTTTACAAATAATACGCAAAACTATTCATACCAAAAAAATGTAGGAAAAATTGTTTGCAATATACAGATACTCCGCAAGGTGGCACGAATCACCCTTGCCAGTGCAAAAGGTGTTGTTGTACATTCGACAAAGAAGTATGCAACCCACTGCTCTCAAGATTGGTGGCCTTTACACTGGTTCATTGGAATTATTTGCTAAGGTAAACGTTTTATAAGCTACAGTAGGTGAGAGAAGTGAAAGAAGAATGCATGATCTTTTACTTTCAGCTAGTGAACGCGTCGATGTCGTATTTCATGGTACTCTACTCTACGGTTTAATATTTCGATTGGAAGAAAGGGTTGTGACTTTTAGTTGCCACTTACAAGGAGAGTATTTTAGGTGTCCGCCTCCGATCCTTTTGATTTTTGGATATGTTATAGAGGACCGAAAAATAAGAAATACGTGCTTTTTATTTTTCCCCGTTTTCATATTTGGGGGGGGGGGGGGTGAAAACTGCGTTCAAAGTTAGGGTTGAAAAATCATTTTTGTGGAATATCTCGAGAACTATTAGAGATAGGGGAATAGTGTCAATGGACGAATTTTGTGTCTTTGAATGCGAAATATGACTGACTCACCAGATTTTCAAAAAGTCCATTTGCTTAAATAAATTTATTTATTTATATCTCGTAAAATATTGGGTTTCTTACTATCTTAACTTATGTTTTTTACGCAGAATAACCAGAGGAATCAATTTATATAAAAAAGTTGGATAATGCTATTTAAAAAAAGAATATGCCTGCACTTTTCAAGCGTATCAATGCACCTTAAGAAAACAGTCTCATAATATGCTAGAGTTTATTAAATAATGCAAAATTGTCTTCTACGATTATTTTGTAATTTCGCTTCGAACACAATTATAGGCTATCGAATTTGCTAAAGTGACCCAACGAGTCTAGATCTTAGTAGGGAATATTTCCAAAAGGGGGCGCCACTTTGGATCACTTCCGATAGATGGCGCACTATGTCATATCCCCGAGATAAAAATTCTCCTTTATCCTCCGAAACTTATATTTAAATATTTAGAGTTTTCACTGTTCTGTTCAAAGTATTTTAGTTGCTAAGCTTTAGAACAATGTCTAAAAATGTTAAATAGTTAATTAACTATTACGAAAATGATTGAAAATACAACATAGGAAAGTAATCAAGGGTTTGTTCTTAAAATCCCACTGCTAATGAAAATAAATTATTTTTAAAGACTCCAAATGTGATTAAAAAACATGTGTGTGTATCGAAGATAGCATTACAGCTGTACTAACAGTCTGAAGAAAGAATTAATATCTAATTAAATACACACAAAATAATGTGTGTGCGTAAATATTACATAAGAACGAAGCGAAGGTGGTCTATTTCAATTTAAAACTGCAGGTTTTCCGAAATCATATGTCAAATATTAATAATCCATTAAATAAAGAGAATATCCGCTTAAAATTGTGTCAGCTTCATACTCACCCTGCCCAACAATAGATATCATCTAATTACATTCTTCTATACAGTCGTGCTTCACTGGTTGCCTACCGCAGGGCAACCGTTCCCCGCGAGAAAGTCGTGGAAACCTTTCGCGTTCTATGTTCACAGTCCTCCCAGTTGGCATACAACATTCTGCAGGTTCATATTCCACCCAGTGAAATGCGTTAATTACGTTTCACCATTAGCAGCCAATATATACGTGCAGGTTTCTTCCTGTACCTCGCGTTTTCTCTTCAGTCCCCCACTTGGAACCTCAACAGTTCTCTTTCTAAATACCCCATTGGCCTCAGATATATACTATATTACCAGCTTTCCAGAGTTTTCGATATTAATTAATTCCCCAGTCACAGAGCAATTTGATAGGTCGAATAGCTCATTCTACTGAAACTCAAATTACAGCAGGGGAAATAGAAATATGGAATACGATCCTAAGTCACTGTACCCACCAGAAGGCATATACCTAATTTCATTCCGTAGTGCAGAATCCTACAATTTAATTCATTATCAGTTCTGATAAGTAAAACCACTTGTATCTATAAATTTACACGACACCAAATTCACCGAAGAAGGTGGGCTGAGTTGAGTGTGGGTTCTAAAGCTAGATAATGATGAATACAAATTCTTTCACGCCCAGTGAGCTCCTGAAATAAAAACGAAGCGAGGAATAACTTAAACGGGGAACAGGTTTTATCGAATTCCCTTATCTATGAGGCTAACGTTCCAGAGCTTGTGTAGTGGCAGCATAAGCGAGTTATAATAATTTATAATATAAATTATTGTACCGAATGCAGGAGTAGAATTAATATTAAATACAGCGGGGTTCCCGGGAACTGGTGGGGATAGCGACGATCAACTAACGAAGCAGAGATGCGGTCATCTAACGAGGCACCTCTATGTTATTATTATTATTATTGCACATCATTTCCACATGATTTCTATGGTATTCCACCAGCTTCCCATCATCGTCGCTACTATATTGCCACCGCACACCCACACAGTGGCGGATTTAAGGAAAAAGGCCCAGGTGGCAAAGTTCTGGGACACCCTGTATGCATAACCGAATTACAAATAAATTTACCCGCGTGTGGTATGAAAATTATGAGAAATAAAAAAGAATATAGTGTTTGGGTAACATCATAAATTTTTTAGAAGATGGGGCCTTGGGCTGGGGGCCTTTTGGGGCCCAGGCGGCAACTGCTCATCGGTCCCCCCTTAAATCCGCCACTGCGCTACACCATTTTTACTCTACACTTCAAAATTTAGGGCCCATATTTCACCCTCTGTACTCCGCACCTTTCATTACACAGAAGATTTTGAGGTATGAATTGTGCCCTGTGATGTGGGTCAGGTTGCACTTTTACTGACTCTACCGGCTTCTGTAATTGAGCGGAATCTAGTCCCCAGACTATATTCAGTGTCGCTTAAGGTACACTGTGGGACAAAACCACGCAAGTTTCACGGAGACAATATTTTCCAGTCCTCGCGACGCGAACCCCCGCAAGGTGTTTGGTCTACCTTATCTACCACACGCCTAGCCTATGGTGAAAGTCAGCGGATGACTCCTCGGATCGTAATCGTAGGTAGAGTGGTGTAAGACGCATTCCTCGAGTTGGGACGTTTCGAATACCATTGGGACGTATTATTGATTATCTCTCACTGCCCCTCTCTCGCCTTCGATGAGCCCCCCCCCCCTTCTTCGGCATTTTCGAAGCCCCCTCCTCAGCACCAAGCGACCAGCTAGTGGACAAAGCTGCTTTAAAGCGGTGCCAGCTTTATCAGCCTACCAGAAGAACCATGCGCTGCTACTTGTTCACTTCGAGCTGCTCCCTCGCGGCATTAGCCCTAGTTGCACTCTTCAGCAACGGCGCCCTGGTAAGGTTGCTAAACAATTTTCCAAATCCACTTAAGATAAACCCCACGATCCTAACTTTCTGAGAAATTGGTGTTTAAATGGCATATTGTTGTTCCCATTTAATTTAGGCTCGGTTAACGTTGCGAGTTTGATATTTAAGAGATGCATCGTGTTATTTGAAAATTATCAAAAGTGTTTTGTATTTGAAGTAGAATTTTTTGGAAATTTGGCACCGTTTACTTTTTTTTTAAACATTGTAACTCACTGCGGATTTTATATATTTTTGGATTCTTTGAATAAGAGTGCATGATTTCTGGTAAGAATTTAATATTAAGTTCAACAGGTTCCTACTTATCCACGCTGCTGAACAGAGGTTCTCAAAAAGAAACGCGGGATCCGGTTTTTCGAGCATTTTTTCGTCTCGCACTTGGTGTAATGTTCTAAACCTGTTTAAACAGAGGTGCGCAGAGCGTTTCTGCTCTTTCCTTTCAAGGGTACTAGCAAGTTGCATTTAAAAATCCCCACGAATTTTAATTACCCTCGGTTATTAATCGATAATCGTAGAAAGGAAGATGCAACGCTTTAAAACGTAGACAGACACTATTGTAAAATTGGCACACGGTCGTGACACGTTCTCTCGTTAATTGCGCAGGTAGCTGGCGATGGAGGATCGAAGCAAGTGATCGACGTAGGAGTTTACTACGAATCATTATGCGGCGACAGTATACGATGGATCAAGGAGAAACTCGCTCCATCCTACGAGATTCTAAAGGACCACATTAATCTTACCTTCATTCCCTATGGAAAAGCCTCGGTGAGTGTTTTTGAAATTTCAATAGAATAAGACATCGAAATTTTATACTGTTAGTAGGTATTTATTTGACATGGGAAAATATGACGGGGAATATTCAGAATTCTATTCAGACGAGAGGTAAAGTTTCTATTAACTCATCTAATGACTCACGAAATTCCAGCGACTGATAAAAAAAAACTCTTGCCTATTAGCACATGCGATCACTGACGCGGTTAACGCGTGTACTGCCGAAATCTGCTTCGGTATTTTTAACAATTTGCACGCGGATGTGACGGTGACCTTGGTCGATCGAGAAGTTTTGCGTGTTTATTCCCCATCGCGATAAAATGCGTCTCTCGTGGAACAAGGTGGCCTTGCGGCTTTCGTTCCTGTTATTACGTCTGCCAGAGATGTCACGGAAAGATAGTCGCAATCATTTTGGGACTGACGTACATTAAACTCAGAGTCAGCAAGAACGAAAACACGTAGCGATATTGTTTATGAAGAGTTGGATAAATCTTATCTGTTCTTCGTTAGTTACGACTCTACGGAGAGGGAATTATTGAAGCATAGAGAAATTGACTGTTGGGGTCGAAAGTATTCAGGGAACAAAGTTAAATCGGAGTTGAAGCAATTCTATAATAATATCACGTGCCGCACTGTTGGCAAGATTACCATTAGCACAATTGAAAGTGATAGAAGTTTGAAATAATTTAGTAATAGAGCGATATTGTCCCTTAATATTCTTATGTTGCAAAGTAATACTAGTAGTAATAATAATAGTGGAATAGTAGTAGTAGTAATAATAATAGTAGAATACTAATAGTAGTACTCGTAATAATAGTAGAATACTAGTAGTAGTAGAATACTAATAGTAGTAATCGTAATAATAGTAGAATACTAGTAGTAGTAATAATAATAATAGTAGAATACTAGTAGTACTAATAAATCATAGTGCAATACTAGTAGTAGTAATAATAATTATAGTAGAATACTAGTAGTACTAATAAATAATAGTGGAATACTAGTAGTAGTAGTAGTAATAATAGTAGAATACTAGTAGTACTAATAATAATAGTAAAATACTAGTAATAATAATAATAATGGACTACTAGTAGTAGTACTAATAATAATAGTAAAATACTAGTAATAATAATAATAATGGAATACTAGTAGTACTAATAATAATAATAGTGGAATACTAGTAGTAGTAATAATAATAATAATAGTGGAATAGTAATAAAAGTAATAATAATAGTAGAACCGTAGTAGTAGTAATAATAATAGTAGAATACTAGTAGTAGTAATAATAATAGTGGAATACTAATAGTAGTAGAATACTAGTAATATTAATAATAATAATAGTAGTAGAACACTAAGTAGTAATAATAATAATAGAATACTAATAGTAGTATTAACACTATTAGCAGAATATTAGTAGCAGTAATAATAATGTCAACGCTAGTAGTCCCAATGCTAGTAATAATAACAGTAACACTACTATTATTATTACTGCCACTACTATCCCACGGGAAAAGTACCCTTTACTTAATAATCGAATATGATAAAGATTCCAAAACTCCGGAGAAGTAAATATGCCAATATAAACGCCCACTCCCAGTCGACCTCCAAGGCCCATGCAACGATAATCAAAATTCCATCCGATGCATTTATCTTATATTATAATATTGCCTTGGGATGCGTAGCAAACACAGGATCCTGGAACCGGTCAGTGGCAGTTCTCCTGTCAACATGGGGCCTCAGAGTGCGAGGGGAACATGGCCCAGGCCTGCGCCATCAACGCGATCCAATACGGGGAGCCGGCCGAAAGGGTTCAGCAGCTCACCGCCGCGCTGGTTACGTGTGCAATGACCTCGAGGTACCCCCCGTCGGCCGTTCCACAGGTAGGCACATCCGTCCTTCTTCTGTCGACTGGAAGCCGCCGATACTACCTATACTATAACTCCGCTTGCCGCGCTATTTTCCACTAACCAGGGGAAAATATTACTTGCGCAATTCCACGATAGGCCGACAGGCGTGCACGATCGAGCAGCAACCACTTGATTGCTGGTTTCTGAGCACAGAGATTACGGGGGACGCGGGAGGCTACGAGGGACCTAAGTTAATTACGGGGAAGGGGTATTCATTTACCATTGGGAAAGCGTGGTTATTATGGTAAAGCAAGTGTCACAGCGTTTGCTTTGCACTTTGCAGGGAATCTTATCTCTCGCCAGTTGTTCTTAATAGGAGGATCTTGGAGGGAGTAGTTTAATTGCTTAATTGTCAATGAAATTCCGTAACACTAGTTTAAATGAAAAATGGTTCTCTTTGTAAAATAGTAAGAAGTACTGTGAGTAGCTGCACTGATAGTATATTTTCTATGTTAGACTGTAGGAATAATGTTTCTTAGAGATCCCTGATCTAATGTTAAGGAACATTTCAGTGCGCTAAGAAAGTCGGACTGAGCGAGGATTTGCAGAAGAGCATCAACGATTGCATAGCTGGCCCACTGTCAAAGGAGCTGCTCGCTGCTAATGGCGACATAACGGCGGGCTTGGACCCTGCCCTTTCTTTTGTACCGACGATAACGATCAACGGAGTGAGTACTTAACGCTGCTCGCGCGTCGATTTAACGGCCATCGACCGAAAGTCTAATCGCCCCCTTTTTTGTCCCTCGACCCCGTCTCTAGGTGAATTCTAAGGAGTACCAAAGCAAGGCGCTGCACAACTTCCTTAAACTAATTTGCGAGCAACTGCAAGAGGGGGCGAAGCCGTCGCAGTGTACGAGCGCTTGAAAATAAACGGTTGCTTAACCCTTTCGCCGCTGAAAGCTCTCCTATACTGGGTCATTGCTTTTTATACAAAGCCTGCTATAGTCCGACACAAATGCAATCAACTGAGGAGGTCACTATGGTGGCCGATTAACAGGTTCTATAGGAGAAGCTTTTATAAGAAGTTTATAAGAAACGTTTGAACTGTACACTGTTTTGGCATACCTGCGAATACTTTGCTTGTTAGAAGAAAGATTGCCAGTAGTTGAATGCATTGAAGAGAGAAGACGTAAAAGGCGTCTCTTATGGCGTCTTCCCGAGCACGTGCACCACTGTTCGACAAACTCACACGGCGGAATACTTACCTTCGATAATGTAACAAGTTCCCAGCGCCACCAAACAGTCCACCATAAAGACTGAAGCGACAGCCTCCATTCCATCGAAACTCTTGCGGTAACAAAGGTGTTAAAGAAAAGAAGAACCGAGTAGCCTGGCATGTAACAATGCTCCTCGCATAAAAATATATACAAGTGCCTATGTACAAAAATATATATGATTCAATTGGGTGTAACATTCGTTATATAAAATCGAGTACAAAAATGGGGAACAATGTCTTTGGGAATACGGCAGGGGCGCCCCTCCGCGAAGTGGTCATTACTTTTCGCAAACATCCTCCTATCCGTCGATGAACACAGCGTCGTCCAAGCTGCTCAGCTCGAGGAACTGTTGCTCTATGTCGGAGCCGAGCTCGTGGAAGTCGTGCACGTCGTCCTCGCCGCAGTATCCTGTAACAGAAACGTTCGTCCTGCAGGTGTACCGCCGTCCACGTTCGGCAAGAACGGAATCGGTATCGTATTTTTATTCGAACGAGAGTCGCCGCTCTCGATGGCTGGAATTTAAAAGGGCACGCGTGTGTCGCACGTGTCAGCCGCCGTCGTCTGTTTTGGCGCGTGCGTACGTGCGTGTGCCCCCGGCCAAAAAAGCCAGGAATATTATTTTAAGACTCGGTGTGGGGTAAAGGCATAAAGCGGCGAACCTCCTCTGAGATTAAGCATGGAGGACCGAGAGTAGCGTACACTGTCATCGGCGTCGTTACCACGCGGCCATTCACCGACACAGAGACACGGCCAAGCACGCGCGACCGCCTGACAATAACGTACTTATTCCTACACGGGGAACAACTCTGGCTGACTTTTTTTAAATGGATGAATCGAGGCGGAGCGCAACGCGCCGAGTTCCACTTTGGTAGGGGATCAAGACGCTTTGGACATTAGAATGTAACGTTCGGATATGTAACTAGCTTGATAGATATAAGAATATCCACAGTATTAGAGGTGGTTGGACATTGATTAAGTTAAACTTGATTAACCCTCGAACGGCGGATAGCTAATCACTCGTCAGATGCAGACTAGAATTTCGATTTCAAGGGTTATATATACAGACCACAGAGCAAGCTTTTATAATAGATTTTCATCTCATGATAATCCAAAAACCTAATTTTGAAGAAGTGATATTAATAAGCAATAGCGCGTTTAGTTTAATACCTAACGGGTCAAAATGGACTCCGTATCTGCCAGACGAAGGTTTAGCGTCTCAAGACTCTCCTAACATTCTCAAGTAACTTGAATAAAAGCAATGTTCAATCCCAGTACTCTAGGAAGTCTCTAGAGGGACTCCTCTACATCCTCAGAGCTATCATGCAACCGCGATGAATTTTAAACCGTACGTAGTGATTTCCTTACCTGTATCGTCCACGTGCGAGTTGCTGACGTCATCGACGAGGAAACGCTTCACAGACTCAAAGGGGATGTACTCTTGATTGCTGTCAAGGCTCATGGAAATCCTATCGACCTGACACAGATTCGCCTGGAACAGGTCCGCGTCCTCGTCCCCGTAAGACTCAGAAGTCTTATATGACCGATAATTCGATTCACCGGCGTACGCCATCGCCGTCGTTTGCGGCTGCTGTTGCTGTGGCTGCCTGACAGTCGTGGCAATCAGATCGTGCCGCGACGCACTGGTCGAGTTGCTGGGAATGCTTGCAGAGATCTTGCTGTCCGTCGTCAGCGATAGGTTGGACAACGGCGTCGTTGGCTCAGAGTGGTTCTTCACGTGCTTCCTGAGACTGGACGGGTCGGTGTACCGTTTCCCACAACCGGTCACCTGACAGGCGTATGGTTTCTGGAAATATAGAAACAAGTTGGATTGATGAAATACGTTTAGACTTACTGGAACGCAGAGGTTAGGTTCGCGAGGGGGGGGTATAGAATTTTATAATTGGTTTCGTTAGTTTGGGAGGATGAGATTTCAAGAGGAACTCGAAGGTACGCGTGTTTCATGACGAAACAGTATACTGTATTTGCAGCGATAGTTTGTTATGCAAAACAGCGTGGCAGAGTTGAGAACTGTCTGAATTTGCAATATTCGTTATCAGTCACGCGTTACTGTCTCGGCGCGTGGAGGAATAATGAAAACAAGATGATAAATTTTTAGGGAATGACGATGTTTTGCAAAGTGTATTCGTGATTGTTTAATGTTTGTGAATTGAATGGGGAATGAGAACAGGTGGAGTAAATCTGTTAAACGCCACGTATTTGATACTAAGTAGGCAATCTTGAAGAATAACATGGGTATGCGAGAGAAAGATGGAAACGTACTGTGTCGTAGTGAGTTCTTTGGTGTTTCGCGCGATCGCTGCTGTTGCTGAACGCTTTCGAGCAACCGCGATGCTGACACGCGTAAGGCCTCTCCCCTGTGTGAGATCTTTGATGGATCTTTAAATTTTCTAGCCTCGAGAACGCCTTCTTGCAGCCAGTGAACTGTGAAAATGAAAAATGAATATTTAGCTGTGTGGTTACACACGCGACACAATTATTTCGGAGAATTTTGGCGGAACAGTTGATTTTCCAAAATCCCTGACCAGAAACAACTTCTCCTAGCTCAAGATCCATCGTAAATTTAAAAAATCAATATAATTCACACTCAAACACTATATCCTCTTTCTAATAAATAGCACAAGGTATCCTGAAACCAACTGTTGCATCAACTTTAGAGCATCCTTCCGAGCAGTACCACTAATTTTAGGTGGTGGAGTGGATCAACCCAGCTCCCATAGCAAAGAAAAGTCAATAGAATTTGCATACGCACCGGACACTTATTTGGTTTCTCCCCGCTGTGGACTCTCATGTGTATCAGCAGCTTGTATCTAGCGTTGAAGGGTCTAGCCCGTGGACATCCCTGCCAGAGGCAAGCGAACTCATCCTGGCCACTTCCGGTACCCGTCACAGCCTCGCCGTCCTTTTCCTTATCCTTGTCCCTGTCCCTTTGCACCCGCCTGCCGTGTCCATGCGCGTTCGACGAGGAGGATTCGACGTGTCGTCTCTCTATATGCCGAACCAAACCCTCCTGTTCAGCGAACGCGCAGCCACAGTCCACCCAACGGCACTGGTAGGTGGACGTCAAGATCTCGTCGGTCGTCGAACAGTCTGCGGAGAAGCGAACGTGTCATCGTGAGTCTGAGGTGCTCATAGGCGCGTAAACAGCGCGGGATGGGGATGCTTGTTAGGGGAAAGTGTCTACGAGTGGTGCTCGAAAACGCCACTTGAGGGAGGTTTGCGGTCTTCCCTAATTTCGTCCCGGTGTTTATTTGTCTCTCTTTTTTAAACAACCTCGCCCCTTTTTTTAGGCTTTAGGTGCAGATCGGTGGGCGGAGGAACCACGACGAGTGTTCTCTCGAATGGAATCGGGCTTAACTTGTAGGACTCAATGAGTGTTAACTACCTCTGATACATTATCCGATTCGATTTGAGGAGAAACTCTATTTGGTACATACTTTCTACGCTCCTAATTGGTAGTGTCCTGAAACTCACCGTAAGGTTTATCCCGCTTCTCCGTCCCCGTCGTGGACTTGGACACAGGAACCCGTCGGTCGGTCAGCAACAAGCCCTCGTTCCTGGGAAGGACGACCTGGTTCGCAAAGCCGTCCCCTTCGTTCGCAAAGCTCATCGCTGAGATAGATGATTGCTGGCCAGAGACCAGGTGTCCAACCGCGTAGCACGACCCGCTCAGGTTGGTGAACGGGTCCTGGAGTTCCTCCAAGTACGTGGACGAGGGTGATGACGGGGAATCCACGTTGCCTAGCAGCGACGTGGGGTCGCCCCTGATCAGACTCAGGTCGAACTCGTCTGTGGCGGTCTGCATGGGACCGGTGAACCCTTGGTCCTCTGTCTGGGAGTGCAGAATGAGGGGCAAGGACACCGTCCCGTCGTCGTGGTACTCCTGGTAGTCCTGGTAGGTCTGGTACTCGGGGTAAACCGTGTTGCAGAAGCTGCGGGAGAAGGAGAACGCGGAACCGACGGAAGGTAGCCTAGCGTTGGGGCAGTCTTGCGCGTTGTTCCACGTTGGAGTGGTCGCCTCGCTTCCGGTGCTACCTGGCGACCTGCCCATGGTGGAGTACTGTTGGCAGGGGTACTGGAAGGCTGCAGTGAGCTGCTCCCAGTCGGTGTAGTCCCGAGGACTGGCGTTATTTGGCAGAATTGGGGACGACACACCGGTGTCCGCGTGGGAGGTCGCCCAGCAGGCCTGCTGGGGGTTGGTGTTCATCGTCGTGATTGTTCCCAGGTGCAGAGATCCGAAGTCCTCCTGCTTGATGCTCCTGGGGATCCGTTGCACGTCCTCCTCGTTCCTGTCCGCGTGGTAGTCCTCGAGGTGCATGCTGACGACTTGCGGCTGTAGTTTGAAGAGAACTGTGAGATGCGGCTGGTGGAACGATGGGGAGCATAAGATGCTGGGGAGTTCACAAAGCCAGTGTAACCGAACGGAAGCTCCAGGAATGTTTAATAAAAGCTTCCCAATTTAAAGAAAATAACCCGATCAAAGAACCTCCCAATGGGGCACCAGGAGAATTATCAGTCTGAAGAACCCCAACTACCACCCAGAAATTTACAAAGCACCGCGGATCATTGAGCAAATTCGAACAGCACCAAGAACCATTTCGCAATATTCGTTATCCAGATCGAATTACTGCTTCCACTTGCCACTTACAAGATCGGCGCGTCGTAGATGCGACTTCCCAAACCGCGCGTCGCCTATCAGCTCGATTAGCTTATCACTCGCTCCTTGGAGGGTACAGGGCAGCGTGGCACGCGCGCTCGCGCGATCTTAATCACAGATAACCGATGAGAGAGCAAGCAGGGTGACCGACTGTGCGCGGTGCTCGCGATGTAACTGACCCCGAGATAAGGAGGTACAGCCCTGGCTAGCGCACCCGTTCCCGCGTCTCCACGAAGACTATCAGCCAGGACAAGACATCGCTGCGTTTTTCCAAGCAGACAACGGGACAGCCAGCGGCGAGGATCCCCTCCACCCTTGCCGAGGAGCAAAGGGAAGAAGCCTTCGAGAAGGGTACGCGCCGCCCACTCGCGTGGCCGCTCCGTTTCCCCCCTCGAGGAAGAGGAGACGACGCGCACCGAGGCGCTCGTGCATCATTCGATGCACTTGCCCCTGCACCCGACGTTCCTTCAGTCCTTCGGTTGCCGCATATCGGGGTGGCAAGGGGCACACACATCTGCGCGCACGTCTGTCGTCTCCCTTTTTCGTGCCTCTCCATTCCAATTCGTGGCCGTCGTTTTCTTTCCCCCGTTTTTTTTCCCCCACTGCTCAGTGCATAGATTCCTGGAACGATTATGTTGGATTGTTTCAAAGGACAACGTCGCCGGGCCCCGTCCAAGGGGATTGCATCATTTGTTGATATCCCGTTTTTGTTGCTTCGTGCATTCCTTTGGCGATGGTGTCGAAGGGAGGGTCAGGTGACGGTGTGTCGGTAATCGTGACCGCCTTAGCTGGGTCTGGGTGTTATTTGGGGTAGGTACAACGGATGCGATGTTGGAGGTTATGGCTGAGAGTAATCGAGTTGCAATTGGGGAATTTGGTGATGATTTAGTGGGTGGGGATCGGCAACCCTTTGAGATCTCGCTGGAATATTCCTCAGCCGTGGCGCAGCGAATGCAGCCGAGGCAGAAAGAGGGAGAATGGGGAGGGGGTGCTTAGGCCGATCTCTCGTCGGTCGAACCCCGAGAATCGGGTGCGGGGGCAAAAAACGTAAAACCAGCTGCCGCACACGCGTCACTTATTAACAACAGCTTCTTCGCGCGCACACATGAGGGCAAAGTCGTTCACTCCTTCCTCCTATTACAGCTTACTATTATTTCACCCGACCTCCCCGTTCTCCTCTTCACTCGCACGCCTTTCAGGCTTTCGCGCGGCCACGCTTGATATCTACCGCGTTTATTGGGCAACCGTGGCTCGTTTCCAAGACGCCTCGCTGGAACAGCGGTCTTTGACTCGTAACTCCGCGCAGTCACGGAATCATAAGCGAGGACAAGCATAGTTTGATACAGCAATTGAAACTGTATGCCAAACTATCAATTTCTACCGTTCAATAGTCCCAAGGGCTTTCACACCGAAGCGCAACTGTTGCAGCGAGGAATGAGAAACGTCCCGGTAGAGTGCTGGTATGAATGAATGATGAACGAATTGTCCTTCCATTCATCACCGGGCCAATTGAAAGCGCATTGTTATGATTCCAGAACGATCCTCGCGACAGCGTTATCTTATACAAGCTGTTGTGCTCCCAGTTTCTTCTACCGAGCGGGGTACGCGCACACAGACACTCCTCCGTGCATCCTCCTACTCACCCCCTTGTATATAGACGCGCGCCTCTGCATCTTGACTCCTGGCACGCAACGCACACGCACAAATACACGCGCATGCGGTCGCAGTTGCATCTTATGGTCGGGTTATACGTCATATTACCGGGTAGATAAGTGATAGAGTGGCACATGTGGCCTGCCAGCCCTCTATGCTTACATTACACATACTATGCTCGCCCTCGGGCACGCTTTTTTGCTAGGGCACCTGTCAACTCCGTGCCATAGTCACCGCATGTGTACGACTGCCATTAAAATAAATATACTGGAAAAAGGATTTCGATCGTGCACCCCATACGGATACAATAACAGAAAAAGAACGACGGGGAGGGACGATATAGGTAATCTCGAGGAACGTTTGATAAGTGCACTTTCAAAAAAAAAAAAAAAAACCCTCCATCATCTGTAAATGAAACTGAGTTCTAATAGAAGTTTGTGTCACGAATTATCTACAATGCAGAGCAATGTTTGGATAAGATTTTCCCTGTACACTTCTCATCGGTATAATCATTTTTCTGGCCGTAGGTAAGTCGTATGTGTCAAGTAGAAATGATAGAGTAAGTTCGAGGAGAGTATATTTAGGACGATGGAACGATTAATTTGTGTGTTGTAGCGGTGGGTAGAGGGTATTGGAAATAGTGCGGGACGCATCACGCACGTACGTGTCGGCGGTTCAGCATTCGGTCAAGCGACGTAAAAATAGAAAGACGTGCGCTCTGCATGTGACTTCGTATAATTAGGTACCGAACCCGAGCCGTCGCGTTGTATGTCCCATACGTTAGGAAGCTAAAGCGTTAGAGAGCCTAACACGGGACCAGCGATTCTTTTTTCCGCTCTCAACCCGTCAGCGGGCTGGGCGGTTATGAAATATTACATAATTCTTCCTGGAACCCGGCAACCGTATGCGCACTGTTTATTCCTCCTTCAAGCTCGATTTAACAAAAATATTTGGGCCTCTCGGGCGTACACTGGTATATACAAGTATTAAAAACGTATGAAAACACGAAGCGACGATATTTCTACGTCTTCTCTTTTTACATAGTGTCGGAATTAGCCGTAGGTAGCGCTTAAATCGAAGTTATATGTATCGTGTCTGATCGTGAACGTGTGAGACAGTAACGATGAAGTTACGTTCATGTTGGGATGATCCTCTTTCTCGACGATTGGGAAATGCTGTATGCGCCCGCTGCTCCAAGCGATCGTTAAGCAAACAACGGGGGAGGCACTGCTGCAGTTTTGGTAGAAATTCATGCAATTAGGGACTTCTCCGGGGAAGCCCTTGATAAGGCAACCTGGTTTCATCTCGACTACGCGCGACATATTCCCCACTTTTGGCTTCACTAACGCGATCCAAGGGCTGTCCTAAATAATCAAGAAATGTATCGTTAGCGTCCTTGATTCGGGAGGATAGACACCACTGAAAATACTATACCTGGAAGAGTATGGCCAGGTATTTTCCCGTGGGATCCCACTCCATTGCGACTACTCTGCCACCGACGGTAACGTAATCATCGTCCGATGAGAAGTTCACTTTCGTCAGATCTATGAGTGGCACGGCCATTTTTGCATCGTCGAGGGAGGCTTTCTTCACGTCGAAAATATTTTCTCGCAAGGGCAGGGAGAAGATTGTCGCGGGTTCCTCGGTCGACGTGAACAGCAGAGTCAAATTAGGTCCGAAGCACGCAGAGGCCACTCGCCCGCTAGGAACTGTCCATTTGTCTGCACGCCACAATGTTGCCACACCGGTGTTCCAAACTCTATGCATAAAGTTACACGTAAAATCGAAAGATATATTCGACTAAGGATATAGCGTCATACCTGAATACATTCCTACATGTCGCAGCGAAGAGTTGAGAGCCACAGGACGACCAGCGCGTAAAGCTCAAGCCTCCTCCACCAACCCGCCTCAGAGGGACGCCTTCCTTTCTACACGTATCCCAAATGATCATATTTGCGTCCGCTGGGGAACAAGACACCAGCAGATCACCCTGTGGATGCCACGTGACGCTTGTAACTGGTGCATGGTTCCTTTGCTTTAGTAACACTGCGTGGCTAAGAGAGTTACTGGCCGCGCCTAGCTCTATCGTCCAGACTAAGACACCTATGTGACAGGCCACCGCCAATTCCTTGCCAGCGAGAGGCCTCCAGCTTACGCAGGAGACTGATTTCTGAGCGCTGTGCCTTAATATCGGCACCGATGGTATTCCTTGGGAAAAGATACGGATACGATCGTCCCTCGTGACTACAGCTAGCCGTGCGCAATGGGGATGCCAAGAAAGGCACCTGATCTAAAAAGTAACGTTAAGAACTAGCCATAAATTGGTTAGAAACTATCCAGCGGGTCGTAACGATTTCTTACGAGAGACATATCCCAATCCCTCGACTGAACAACATCTGCGACTGACCCTGATCCGACGGTAGGCAAGATTTCTCTTTGATATATCCCTTTATCCATTAAATCTACTACCCACTTAAGTCTGAAAGTAAAGTGTAACGTTAACTTTGCGAAGAAATTTACAGTCGCTTAGTTGTTATGAAAACCTTGTAGCTATCCAATGCACAGCTGCGGTGACCTCCTCCGGATCCGTGGCTGCGGCGAGGCAAATAGCTTCGGCCAGCCCCTTCTGCCGCCATACACTGGCGATTCTTTTAAAGATACTATCATAGACCGGCAGGAACAGATCGTCCGCGCAGACTGTGCGTGCTGTCTCGCGCGTCGCCAGAATATCAGGGGCGATCGAGACCTCTGGATATTCTCGCAAGTACTTGGAGAAAGGCTGCAGCTCGTCCTGCAGCCTTTCGTACTCGCAATATTGCAATGTATTCCCAATGAACCCAACAGCTGCCAGTTCATCAATGGAAGGGGAATCAAAGTCTTGCAACGACAATATTCTCATCATGCTCCTCCGTTGTGCAAATATTTTATTTATTTAACCTATAAAGACAAAGCGTAAAGGAAGGAAGCTTCCTATTATAATAATAATACAATTTCATTGCAACAAAATTATATACAATATTGGAAAACGGAGTAACAGAAAATAATACAAAAGTCAAGATGCGTCTATACATTGCTACGAAACATAACCTACAATAAACTGATCCCAACGAACAGTATTGCGAGTCAACGATATTTTCGCAGAGATACATAACCGACAAAGACAAACATCGCTTGCAAAAAGTGTTCGAAAACACTTGAACATGAAAAATCCACGTTCGTACCTGGCTACAACTGAAGCCGGATAAAATGGCGAGTGACGGTTTACATCGGTCGCCATGGCAACCGCCGATGGGGGGCGTGGTAAGCGGCGATCGTCTGCGCAGGCGCGGAGCAGCCGCCGTTCGATTCGTCTGAATCAAAGAGATGAAATTCGAATCGATTTCACCGCCACTGAATTGCACGACACTCGTTAAATTTCCGCTCGGATTGCACGTTTTACTACAAACAATCGGCGAGATCGTGGCCCCCGCGAGTAAGCCGGTTTCTATTAAATAATAGCGGGACGAGAAGTTGTCGGTGCGACGGTGCGCGTCCAAGTGACATAGGGCTAGAGTAGGGGGCAACGAGCGCAAGGGTGGGGACCATTTAGGGAGGGATGAGGTGGGGACAGCAGTGTGCGGTCGCTATTCGTGCGGCGAGAATTACGTATTAGAGTTGTCTTCTGCTACGAGCAGGCATCGCTCGCCCGGTAGTTCCGTTCCCCAAAAAGCTTCCTCTGTCGGGTAGACGAGCGACACGGGACACACTCGCTCGGCGGACATTCGATAAGATGCTACCGCGAAGGTAGCGGCGAGATTTGTCGCGGTCGCCAACAATGATTTCGGCGGAGCTTTCGTCCTAGAAAAGTCGGCCGAGATCGCTGGGAAGACGAGAGACAGAAGGGAGGAGGACCAGCTCGGTCTTCGCGAGAGATGGGCAAGAAGGGTTCCAAGCGAAAGACCCGATGGAAAAATCTCAGCATTGATGGTGAGTGAGTTGCAAACATCCCGACGTTACCCCGTGCAAGCCCCGGCTGACCGCTCGTGCATCCCTCGGTCGGTTCGTCTATCATATCCGAAACCGAGAGCCTCGCCATATGACGTCTACGCGGGGTTCTGTTACAGTCGAGCGGAGTTCGCCTGGGAACTGTCGTCTCGCGTTGTCCGAAGTGTACCTCGCTGACACGCCACTGTGGGCACTCGTTGGTCCCCGACGCGCACCGTTTCATGCTGTGGTTCTCGCGAACGAGGAAAAAAAAAGCGCGTACCGGTGACGGTAAACAAGCGCATGGGGCCACTGTCGCTAAGACGTAACGTTTGACCCGGTGACAGCGCGATAATCCCCGCAAAACTCGCTGTGTTCCGCCCGGGACAGAATCGTTTCCAGCCCCGTGCATCGATCCGTGTACATTCTGCTCACTTGATTCTGCCCGCCGTGCATATATGCGTTGGAGCTTGATGGCGAGGTAAGGTCGCGTGTAGAGCGGTCGCTCTAGCTAGACAGGCATGTCGCAAGGAGGAGAGTCATGGAGGGTACAGTCGATGCCCACTTGCATATGCACGGTGGCAAGAATCGACTGTACTCCTCCATGACTCTCCTCCTTGCAACATGCCTGTCCAGCTAGGCAACCGCTCTACACGCGACCTCACCGTCTAGCTCAATTCTCATGGAAACTTCCTCCTGCTTCTCCGCCTCAGTCCATCCCCCTTGGTCGCCGGAGGTGTACTCCGTCTTCAACGGCCCCACTCCGACATACGCTGCTTCCATCTATACACAGCCCGGTGACACGGCTAGGGTAAACTCGTGTGCAAAAATCGCACGCTCTGTCTCGCCACCGTGTGCTCAGGTTATCTTAGAACCGTGTGGTGTGATTCCAACGCAGGGTGGCTTCCCCTCTCGCCATGGCAGTCCTCTAACGTGGCCTTGCTCGGGGCACAGCTTCGGAAGTTTTAGACGCGAAAATTGAAACTTTGGGAAGCTTCGAATAGGAGGAACACGCATACTACTGGCCACGAGGAGGAGCAAGAGACGCAGTTCGTGCGTTCAGTGGAAATGGCACCCACGTGACTTTCTTACGCAGTTTCCAACGATCGATTAGCTTTCCATTCCCCGGTTTGACAGGACCCGGAAGTTCCAAATTTGTGCGATCCTTCGTGCTTCCAGGCATTTATATTGCTGAATGTAATCGAGGCTATTAGGGAGATGAAAATATATCGAGGAGAGATCGAGGGACGCCCGTCAAGAATGCAATAAAATTACAATTTCTAAGTAGCCAAGTTTTTCTGTCATCGTCCTTGACGCATGGGACTTTGCGTTACACGCAAATAGATCGATTTCCATTTATTCACTGGCTCTCTGCTAATTTCAAGTGGATATCTTCGATTTCTCTGTGGTATGCACATTCGCGGTAGGAACCTCGTGTTTTTACACAGCCTAGGGTGTGCACGTGGTCACCAAACGGTGGCCATTATCCTTCACAGTGAAAGTGGTGGCTGTCGCGTGCATTCTGTCCGCTTATCATTCTGATTATTGCGTAAGAAATCGTGGCATGCCTCGTATCATGACACCATGCAACTCGGGCTTCAGAAAAACCACACTTTGTGTTTCCTAACCTAACAACGCTCAGAAAACAATGTACAGATGGCGGTATGTGGCAGTGGACATATTGGATCCCATAACAAAGCGAGGAAACGTGGTGTTCTTCGAAACCAATTTAATAATAACGTTTCATTGACACGAAATAAAAAGATATAAGGATACAAATATAGCAAAGAGAAAAGTTCACTCCTCCATCGGAATTAGTAGCTAATCCTCCGCTAATTTTAATTTCGATACGAACTTATATATACCAGCGTCGAATGACACGAGCACAGGCGAGTGTACACACAACATTATATCAGTGTTGATCGCATCATAATCGCCGAATGTAACAGCGCAGAATTTTCCCAGCGTTATCGCTGGATGCTTTTACATCGTTTGCTCTTTTTATCTTCTATATTCCCAAAGTCTCGATTCCACGCTTGCTTGGTTCCAGCGTTTATCAGGGCAGCTTGCGTTATCGCCGCCCGATAAGGTTACGAGGGTTCACGCAAGTAGCTAGATCTCGCGGCAGATTTACCGAAGAAATTTTCTTCCGACGTTTCTTAATAAACTAGCTATCGTGGAAATGAATTTTTTCACAGACTTCCGTCACGCTCGCGGTTATTTAGAAAATCTGTTGCAGATCGAGTCACCTGATCGTGGCTAGCTGCTTTAAAAAGGTGACATTTTTCCCTCTCTATTCCTCCGTTGCACCAGTTATTCGCGAGGGAAGCGCGTCCGGCGTTAATAAACGCGAGCGTTCCGCGCGTGCCTCGCTTTCGTTTTCACTCGTCTCCGTTTCGTATTGAATGGGCGATTATGGTCGCCGGTTCGAACGGGTGTTTCATAGATGGTAAACAGCATGGGGTCACCAGTGTTAATGGTAAACGTAAACAGAGGTGTAGCAGCGATCTTCGCGACAGCGGTTTCAGTATCGAACCTTCTACTCGGCGATCTCGAAAACCCGAGCCGCGTGACGTTTTCAAAACGACCGGGTTTCGCGCGCTTCTATGCAGCGCGGAGTAGCGTCTCGCGCGTTTTCTCCGTCAAACACGCTGAATATTTTCTTGCGGCTCCCAAAACAACAATAATAAAAAATAATTGCAATATTCGTGAATGCTAATGAACGTTCGCGTCTTAATAAAAATCGAGGTATTGAGACAGCTATGCAATTGTAATTCATTCCATTGAGAGAACATAAAAGGAACAGGGCATTTGCCGAGTGGGCGTGAAAGTGGAGATGAAATTATTCCAATCTGCTGCCGCGGAAGACCAAAGTACTCGGGCGAGACAGGAAGCATTTTCTGGAAAGTTGCACCGCTCGCGTTGCGGCGATTGCGCGATTTTTACATTGCTTCAATATTCATTGGCTCTTGAATAATTCGTTGCCGCTTCCGCGAGACGGAGTATTTTGTAATAGCCGCTTTCTAATTGATAATCGACGGTCTGATTATTGAAAGCGCACGCAGCACACTCTAGCAGTCCTTGAAAGTCCGCAGAATTTTTCTTTCAATTCTCCAAAACGCGGATACTCCTGAACCGAAGCTGAGGACTCCAGCAGTGTTTGCTTTCCCAGAGACTCCTGCTTTAAACCTTCATAAATCAGTGAGTGTCCATAAAAGCAGAGCTGCGTATTCCTCTGCGGCTACGAAGTCTTCCGAACATTCCTCCCGTAACGATCAAGGAGAGCTATTCGAAATATGTCTTCCCCTAGATAACCACTTCAATCTCCTGGATAAGGCGCATGGGGTCCCACGCGCAAGGTTATCTCGTAGCGAAGATAAGACATACGACCTTCCACGTACGTGGAAAATTCAGGAGGACTTGGGAGAATTTATTCAAACATAAATATTAATCCCCTTCCGCAAAATACACAAGGAAGCCACGCTCAAACATTTGGTGAACGCTATGACGAAACTTTCAGCATCCAGAGCCACCCATGAACCTTAACGATCCTTCAGAGTCATCCCTCGTGGGTGCAGCTTGCATTTATTCAAGGTCACAGTGAGATAAACCTCCCCGCACTTTATATTTCTTATCCGAGGAGATTCCGCGGATTCACTAGTTATCTCTTTCGTTATTGATCTGCAATTCACCCTGGAAAATCCGATACCTCGCTCGCCAGACACCCCGATTATACCCAGCGATGTAATTCGCAGCGATGACTCTTTCAGACCATTCTGCTTCCCATTAACGAGCCTCCCTCGAAATGCGCGTTCGCCAACGATCCCCGATCCGCGACCCTTGACATTCGCAGCCTTTTCCGCGGCGTGCTCCGGCTGGGGGAGGGTCAAAGATCTTCGGAGAGAGGAGAGAGAGAGAGAGAGAGAGAGAGAGAGAGAGAGAGAGAGAAAGGGGAGCGGGTGGGAGCGAATCAATAGGGGCAACCGTCGCGCCTCGATAGCGGTTGTGCTCCAACTTGGGAATCAATGTCACCATGAGAAGGTAGGCATCGGGGATCGAGTGGCTACACCGTGGCTGGATCTCTTACGTACGTCCTTGGTAAATAATGAAGCTGCGAGTAGAGCCCGAAGTCCCCGGGAGGAGTAGTTTAGAGTATCCTTGTGAAGGATAGATATGTGTGGGCTCGTTGTTGATGAGTGGAAGTTGGTAAATGGAACAGTAAGTGTTCACTTAGTAGATTCCTCGTTGAGTTGATTGGGTGAGTGAGACGAGGTTTGGCAATGCTTGGGGAAGTTGGGTTTAGGTTGCTGCTGTAGTGTCTTATCTTTCTGATGAAATGTTGACCTTAAATGGGCTTCCAGTGTTTCTGTTTTCCACTATTTCTTTACTATGCCGAGAATTGTGTTATAGAAATAGTTGCTTGGGTACTGCGAATCCGTCTAATTGCTCTGAACTCTAGCTAAGGAAATATAAAATCGCGAGGGTTTCATACTGAAGGGAAATCGTCTTAGAATTAAATGAAACGAACTCTTAAGAGCGATGGGAGTTGAGTTAATCTTACCCCAAAAGTGTTACCCTGAATTTAATTTTCTAATATTTTTTACTTACGTAGTTCTGTTCTTAGAAAGTCACGAAGAGCTCGTCTAGTCTGTATTGTAATGATAATTTATTCTAAAAAGTGTGCACACCGCGCAATTGCTCGAAGCATTTACTTTCTCGTTAGTGTATAACAGGAATCATAATCCCATCGAAGTTACTGTACAAAGTTACTTTTCGCGCGTCCGCTCATGGTGACGCTCGCCGACCCCATGGGCAGCCCCAGTAATTGACTCGTACTACTGGGCCGCGCAGATTGCGTTCCACTGTTCCACTTGCGTGCTTCTTTCGCAGAAAAACACTCGCGTCTTCGTCACAGCAACTCGAAATGAGAATTTTACTCAAAAACATCCACCTTCCCAGTTCCCTTAAAAGTGAAATATAATTATAATTAAAACAATTAATCGCAACACCCTGACAAATATTTCCCCCAATTACATCTGGAATTCACAATGAATACTAAAGTAAATTCATCCTTCAGGGCATTCTTCACTAACCACTTCCCAGAGTACAGCTGTTTCTCTCGAACAAATAAATAATTACAGCAAACGTCAAGAAGGTTCGTTCGAACCTCGGGTTACCAATCAATTGCCACCTACTACTTGACGCATAGGTTCGTTAATGATTCAAACGATCGCGTTAGTCGCTAGGAGGGCCCGAAGGGGGCGGACGTTTTCGAAAGTGGGAACCCAGTTAGCCCAGCAAATCAGTCAGGAGCATTAGACGTGTGGGTACCGTGCTCGTCTGTAGAGATGCTAAGTATAACATTGACAAAACAGCAGGAATGAGGATGAATACGCGTGAACGCACGTGCGCTCCAAGTTGGACCACATTGCTTGTTACGTAACCGGGCCGAGCCTCGCACCTCGCTATCGATTCTCGAATAACCCGGCTCGAGAGAACAGAGAGGCAGCCTGTATAGAAAAATAAGGCGCGTACCAGCCGTCTCGACTGTCGCAAAATCGCAGGCTATTTGCAAATGTGTATTTAAAAACAGAATTACAATTTGGCTGCTCGTAAAGTACAAGGTGCGGTAGGAATTTAGGCAAAGCTGGGTAAGGAGTGTTTTCGTGGAAGCTTAGAATAAGTACTGTGGGGGTTGAAAGGGAGTTCGAGAAATGAGATAGTTGCATTTTAGCTGAACATTTGTATTGTGTAGATTGAGGGTGTAAAACTCATAAAAATTGGAGTTTTAATGTTTCTTTTGATCATCGCCCACTGTACGTTTTCATAAAGGGTTTAGTTTTCGAGAAGATCGACGTTGAAAATCCACCTAGCACGCACCTACTGCAAGACTATAGGCAGAACAAGATCAACTGGCCACTCAAGGCCACGAGGGGTGTCCACCCCCTCCACTCTGCTTCCTGTTTCTTGGCACGAATCTGCAGACATGGGCTATTGAAGTAGTCAACATGTGGGAAACATAACCCTGGACGAGAAGGTTACTTTCCCTGCGTTCAGGCGGGGTGGTTCTTCAAAACTACACGATTTGGATCCAAAAATTAAGGGGGCTTTTCATTTAGACGGGTTGAAAAAGTCGATTTTTATTTTTAAACATTTTTCGAAAATACATATCCTCAGGAATGTGCTGTTAAATTTTCATGGAAAAATTCTGGTTATTTTAGCTTCTACATAGGTATTTTCTAGGGAAAAATTTGAACGCGTTTTTCTCGAAACGTCATTTTTTCATATCGTGAAGATAAAATCTCGAAATCCATCGAACCGATTGCTTTATAAATTTGACTGCTCATTCTGCACACCTGTGACTCTCGCAGGGACTACAACCAAGTATTTTCATTGAGTCTAACTAAATTTTAAAATCGAAAATAGTAAAAGAAAAAAGTCGAAAAATATTTTTCTTGCATTTTGCCCGTCATTTTGTTAATTTTGAAGATAAATCACTAATTATAGTCGGAGCGATAGCGACAGTGATATTGATCAAGAATCTTGTTTGTATTCTTGGGTTCCGATAAGTCTAACAGCTGAAATCGCCTTCCCAAACGAGGCACGAACTTCTAAACATGTCAGCAAGACAGCTTTCAAAACCATTTGAAACCCAATAATTCCATTACTTCTATATTTTTCATTTACTCTAGAAATGTAGTTTAATAAACAGAAAGAAGTTTTATTCCATTGCCATAATTATTTTCGTCGCAATAAATTCCTGAAAATCGCTGAATTTAACCGGAATGGCCCCTTAAGTGTCTCCTCAAAATCCATTGAACCAGACTCCCTACCATTCGTAAAAAAAATATAGAAAATTTCTAAACTTACCTCCCACTACTCGAAGCACCGCAGTATACAATAGTAGCTAGCAAAATTTTCTCCCCATTATTTCCATTAAACAGACTATAGCTAAGTCCCATCAATCATTCTGTCTTCGGCTTCCCAAAACAACACACAGTGGTCAAGAAAGAGGCTTCGAGCAGCCAATTAATTATGCCCCTGCTACAACAGGGACCTTCCGTAGACTCAGGAACGGGCGAGCAGCCGAGAAGAGCTCGGGGAATGACTGGCGCGGTGGACGTAACCGGGCAAAAACCTCGTGAACGCGATTTCCATCGCTTCGGCATAGTTGTTGCGCCGTGATGCGACCGCCGCCGTCGTTTCCCCGCCGATTGCGCAACCAGCTGTGTAATAAAGCGCGGTTTTACACGAGTTACGTGGCTCTGGTCGAAGAGCAGCGTAGGCAATAGTGTGCACTATTTCGCCGAGTGGCCGCGCGCGGAAGATTTAGTGCGACGCGAGCTGTGGATCGCCTCTCTTTCACCACTCCATCCTCTCTCTCTCTCTTTTTTCTTTGGAGAGGGAGGAGATATTTCGGGTCCCGGAGCGAGGGAATTCCGAGCGGGACGGGAAGGTTAGCGAGGCGCTGGCGATGGACGAAGGGAAGGACAATGTTGAGACTTGCCGAGTGATTTGTGACCGAGGAGCGTGTCGCAAAGCCATGTTTGAAACTCGCTTTGCGCGGCGTTCGGCAGTGCGCGTACTTCAGCGGGTTAAGTAGTAAGCGGCCGGAACGACTGGAGGAGTGCTCGGGTTATTGTTGCGTACGCCGGGGAACACTTGTCACCCGCTTTTATCTATTCGGTATCTTATCTGCGAGACAAGTGCAACGGGACGGTCTCCAACTTCAACGACCATTCAACGTTCCGCGTCCGCGCACGTCGGTGGACCCGATATTAGGCCCCTTTACACGGTCGGTCTTGCGCGCGGTCCGGCCCGCGGGCCGGCGCGTCACACGCCGCGCGGCACGCAAAAGTACGTGAAGCCGGATCGTGGCGCTCCTTCGCGCGGGCCAGAAGGTCGTACCCGTCACTACTTAGAGACAACGAGTTCGGGCTCCCATTTCTACGTCGACTCCACATGCTTTTTACACGATCCACCGCAGTGGTGTACTACTTGTTCGATGTATATCATCGATCTGCGAAACGATCGGCAAGACACGATCGCGATATACGTTCGCGAAAAGTATCTCAAATTCCTCTATATACCAGGCTTATAGAGGATATCATAAATGCTGTTACTGTAGGGTACACTGAAACATCTGTTTTTAGGAAGCTACATTTGGTTGACCTGAAGGTGCTATAAATTCTGGAAATGGTTTATAACTCAGTTATAACGACTGTAAAATTTTACAAGGGTACTTTAAAAAATGTCCAAATGTTTCCCCGGCAATGCGATGGCAAATGAAATTGCAGTTAACACATTCACTGTTGTGACGATCATAATTATTACTATCAACGGCAATAATTACCATGTCACTGCTTGTTTTAATATAAAAACTAATATTGATAGACAATAAATACATATAGGTATGCAAGTGATTTTATATCTAAGATAAATGATGAAGAGATGTAATATGCAAGATGTCTTGAAGAAGGGGGGTAGTCTTCTGATTGCTCGTGATGCAGGTCAAATTTTTCACCCACGCTCTTGCGTGGCACGCAGCAAGAAAGCATCACAGTCCTGCCCGCGCGCCAGAAACCGCCACGGTCCTGCCCGCGCGCCAGAAAGCGCCACGGTCCTGCCCGCGCGCAAACCTCGAATCCAGAAGAGTTTGCATAAGAGACAGAAAAGGTAGTTAGAAAAGGAGAAAACGATACTTGAAACCAGGCTCGTGGCGCGCCTCAGGATTTCCGACAGTGCGGACAAGTCTGAGGCGCGCGACGAGCCTGGCAGCCGTGCCTAGATGGGTTTCGAGGACTTCGACCCTCGAGACCAGGGGGGCCGTACCATGTTGCCCCCTAAGACGTGGCGAATGAAAAATTCTACATTTCGCACCGGATCTTGGCGAAAGTGACGTGGATCGTTTCCTTATGTTTTTCCGATGAAAATGGTCCAAAAACGACACAAATCGGATTGTAATTAAGGAATCTTCATAATAAATTGATTTCCATAACTTCGTTAAAAATAGTCCGATTTACATGAAATTTGGTATAATTTTCATTTGAAAAACGTAAAGAAGCCATCGGTATCACTTCCATATCGATACGATAAAGAATAAAGTATACAGTTTTTCTGAAACAGGTATGAATCCTTGGCCGACCGCAGCGAATCGAGGTCGGCGACACACAGTCGAGGGTGAAATATTCGTTACAGCGTATTAAGAAATTCTTTATTCTTCGTCGTATCGATATGAAAGTAACACTAGTGGATTCCTGGCGTTCTCCCAATTAAAATGATCACAAATATCATGCAAATCGGACTACTTTTACACAAACAATACAAATTATAAAAGGAGTAGGCATTTCGTGGTCCGAACGATGACCAGAACGAGCAAAGAACCTAATAAAAAGAGAATAAATATAAGGAAAGTAACCGTAATAAACGTACTAATGGACTAATTTTTGTACCTGATATCGCCAGAAACGCCAGTACGTTTGCGCACGCGGAGTCCCGCCTGCGCTGTCCTCCCTTCAAATTACAAACGGATCCCTTATCGCTCGAGTATAAACACGACATATTTGTTTGCATGGTTACAAACTTCGTCCATTAGCTATCCGAATAGAGTGATGGATACACAAAAGTACAACTTTCATACTAAACTACGTCTTTGCCATATTTATTTTTTCTGTCTCTTCAGATACCGATGGCTTCTTTACGTTTTTCAAATGAAAATTATACCAAATTTCATGTAAATCGGACTATTTTTAACGAAGTTATGGAAATCAATTTATTATGAAGATTCCTTAATTACAATCCGATTTGTGTCGTTTTTGGACCATTTTCATCGGAAAAACATAAGGAAACGATCCACGTCACTTTCGCCAAGATCCGGTGCGAAATGTAGAATTTTTCATTCGCCACGTCTTAGGGGGCAACATGGTACGGCCCCCCTGGTCTCGAGGGTCGAAGTCCTCGAAACCCATCTAGGCACGGCTGCCAGGCTCGTCGCGCGCCTCAGACTTGTCCGCACTGTCGGAAATCCTGAGGCGCGCCACGAGCCTGGTTTCAAGTATCGTTTTCTCCTTTTCTAACTACCTTTTCTGTCTCTTATGCAAACTCTTCTGGATTCGAGGTTTGCGCGCGGGCAGGACCGTGGCGCTTTCTGGCGCGCGGGCAGGACCGTGGCGGTTTCTGGCGCGCGGGCAGGACTGTGATGCTTTCTTGCTGCGTGCCACGCAAGAGCGTGGGTGAAAAATTTGACCTGCATCACGAGCAATCAGAAGACTACCCCCCTTCTTCAAGACATCTTGCATATTACATCTCTTCATCATTTATCTTAGATATAAAATCACTTGCATACCTATATGTATTTATTGTCTATCAATATTAGTTTTTATATTAAAACAAGCAGTGACATGGTAATTATTGCCGTTGATAGTAATAATTATGATCGTCACAACAGTGAATGTGTTAACTGCAATTTCATTTGCCATCGCATTGCCGGGGAAACATTTGGACATTTTTTAAAGTACCCTTGTAAAATTTTACAGTCGTTATAACTGAGTTATAAACCATTTCCAGAATTTATAGCACCTTCAGGTCAACCAAATGTAGCTTCCTAAAAACAGATGTTTCAGTGTACCCTACAGTAACAGCATTTATGATATCCTCTATAAGCCTGGTATATAGAGGAATTTGAGATACTTTTCGCGAACGTATATCGCGATCGTGTCTTGCCGATCGTTTCGCAGATCGATGATATACATCGAACAAGTAGTACACCACTGCGGTGGATCGTGTAAAAAGCATGTGGAGTCGACGTAGAAATGGGAGCCCGAACTCGTTGTCTCTAAGTAGTGACGGGTACGACCTTCTGGCCCGCGCGAAGGAGCGCCACGATCCGGCTTCACGTACTTTTGCGTGCCGCGCGGCGTGTGACGCGCCGGCCCGCGGGCCGGACCGCGCGCAAGACCGACCGTGTAAAGGGGCCTATTGTCTGCCACGCGAGAAGGAGTTAGGGCAGAGTCGCCGGGGACTTTGATAGTGACGGAGAAACTTGCGGTTACACCTTTCAATTACACTATTTCCGACCAATGTACGACGCGACAGGCGACAAAATTGTGAGGACTTAATATTGTGGTCGAAGCGGAAGTTCCGGGAACTTGAGCAGCATACTTTTTCAAGTATCGCGTGTGCTCATACTTAATGGGATACAGCGTTATCTATCGACATCTGTACCTTAACCAAGAGATTGGAGCAGACCAATTTTTTATTTGCTACTTTTTTTTAAACGATTTTTATTTAACTTCGATCCTCCGTTTGTATGGTTCAAATCTGGCGACTCAAATTTAATCTATTTCGAACTATCCAATTGTTTTGAAACTTTCCAGGCCTGCGTAGTTTGGATGACAGTACAATATTTTTTAAAAAAATTAACCCCGAGCGGGTGAAATATTACCCAGTCATCGATAAATATAACTCATAACCACAAATCCAAACGACTTGAAATCAGCCACTCGCGTTGTTAACGAAAATGACAAAAAGCAGGGGTGGTCGGGTCGCTAGTCGCATCTTTTAATACTTTCAAACAGTAATTTTTCATTTGCAATAAACCCCATCTTTCTAGCTTTTCATTTTCATATAGAGAAACATTGATAAAGAACGCTTAATTTTCAGACAAAGAAAGTACTATGCCTCCTTAAGACCGGAGTGCGCGACCCTACGATATTATATTCTTTCACTGACGAAAAATTGAGAATTGGTACTCATTAAAAATTCATTTCATTCATCTGCCCTCATAAAATGAAAGAAAATTCAAAGAATAACAAAAAACTTGGAGCAGTGAAAACCTCATTGCTCCGCGCTCCAGCTTCGACTCTGCTCCAACGCTCTAACCTTAACCCTTCGAATACAGCGATTGAAGCGTTTGCTATTCGTCACATGCGGAAATCCTGCAGCCCCATTTGTTCCCAGTACTCGCTGAACGCCTGTCGGCGTCACCCGCATGGGATACATACACTGACAAAGGGCTAAGGGTTGTATTAAACCTTCCCAGAAAGTGGAGCCCTGTAGACACCTGCCCCATTAGGGATATCGCGCTACCACTTAATAAAGTGCCAGACTAATCACTACACAAATGTGACCAAACGAACTGCAACTCCATAATGGCTGCCTAACAGTGCCATCGAGGATATCCTTTCACGCTTCATGGGTTTTAAGCACTGATCTATATATACTAGACAAAGTATGCAGCTCCTCAGCGGAGTAAAGCTCTGTGACGATGTGAACCGCATCATATTTTAGAATAAACTATATCCGCCACCTGAATGGGGTCATTGGTACTAAATTTTCTCGATTCACATGTATGCTCATTGCAGGACATTCGACGCCATTACTCGCCAGCAATAAGATTCGCGAGAGCGGAGTTAACTTTGTGCGACGAAATAGTAACCGTGTTTTCTATATTTCTAATATTTCTCACTCACAGTCCACGCCTCTTGTATTCTATTAGAAATGCTATCACTCAAGGAATTAGGGTAGATGTCCCTATTACTGCCACTTTATTTATTCTGCTTAATAAAAACGTAACGTGTAAAGAATAGTGTGCAACAATAATATTAATATAATAATAGGAACAGTCTCAATTTAATAATAATATTTTTGGTACACTATTCTTTATACGTTACGCTTTTATTAAGTAGAATAAATAAAGTGGCAGTAATAGGGACACTGATGGTAATCGGGACATCTACCCTATATGGGGAATTAGCATACATGTGAATCGGGGAACGTAGTACAAATCATGGTACCAATAACCCCATTCAGATGGCGAATACGGTTTATTCTGAAAGATGGCGCGGTTCAATCGTCACAGAAATCGGTGTTCTTAAGAGGTTAGGTCACCTTGGATGGAGCAAAATTGCAGTCATCTTCGGCATTTTTTTTTAGGAAGATAATGAAATGAACAGAAAATTTAGTACGAAGCCTGTTATTATACAACTCGCGCCGAAAATAATACGATTTTTTTGCCTACAAAATGGCGACGGTAGAGCCGTGATACGTAAGCTCTTGGGGAGCGACGTTTTCCACGGTGTTCAATCTCACGGCTATACCGTTTGACTTGGAACAAAAAACCAAAAAGCTTTATTTTCTACATGCCTAAAACTAGAGAAGTACCTAACGGTTTTGCGATATCTCGAATATATTTTTTGCAATTGAGACTTTCATAAAAAGAAAATTCTCTTTTCCTCCCCATGTTCACCATTCCGTGACAAATCAATGCTTCCGGATTTCCCTACTAACTTCCCTAGTTTTAGGCACGCAGAAAATAAATCTTTTTTGGTTTTTTGTTCCAACTCAAACGGTATAGTCGTGAGATTGGGCACCGTGGAAAACGTCACTCCTCAAGAGCTTACGTATCACGGCTCTACCGTCGCCATTTTGTAGGCAAAAAAATCGTATTATTTTCGGCGCGAGTTGTATAATAACAGGCTTCGTACTAAATTTTCTGTTCATTTCATTATCTTCCGAAAAAAAAAATGCCGAAGATGACTGCAATTTTGCTCCCTCCACGACCTAACCCCTTAAGGGGACCAGGCAGTCAGATCGCTCGAAAATCAAATATTTTTTGCGAATTAATTACAAGGAGATGAACACAAATTGTGATTTGTACTTTTGGGTAATGTTTATTAATACGATAAACAGTAAAAAAAAAATTATTTCAATAATATATTCATATGTATAACAACGCTACAGTCAACTGATGTGTAAGCGTTTTTTCTGGAGCCACTGTAATTTTGCAGTGCTTCTGACCGTAATAAACTTAATTTTTACCTATCCTTTGAAATTTATATTCTGCCTCGGCCCCATTCTGCACTGAACCTATTGAAAAAGAAAAAAAATCAAAATTGTGCAAATGGCGGCTATAAAACGGTAAATTTTAAAGAAACGTGATTTTTCGCCAGGGAAAGGAGCCATTTTATTTTTTGTTTTGTCAAAACAGAAGTTTTCTCAGACTTATGCGTAGGTTTGGGTCGTAACAAGACATGTTTTACATATGCTCAATTCTTTTCAAATTGATTTGGACCTCCGTTTTCTCGCAATCACTGCAAAACGAAGAGGAAATACGATTCCGAGAAAAACGCGTTTAAAGTTTCGAAAGAGCGCAGAAACGGTCTATGGCGCGCTCGACCTTTTCGGCTGTAAAGTCCTTAATTTTGCGAATTTCAACATAAACCAAACGGCATTTTACTCGGGAAGGGTGATACTTTCGAAAAATGCAACAAAAAAATCGAGTTTCTGACTGCCGAGTCCCCTTAAGCTACCCGATTTATCTCTATGGTGCCTCGCTGCAGCTCCACCAGCCTCGCGCTCCTCCCCCACTCGTTCCATTGCCACTAAGGGGTGATCAGTACGTAATGGTAAGTGGCGCGAGGGCGTTTGGCGACGCACCACTTCGAATCGCACGCGGGAATGCAGGTGGGGGGCGGTTTGCGCGCGCGAGTCGCAGGGTGAGAGACGCGGCTGGCCTCACCGGGTTCATGCAGACGCCGGGAAATCGCAGGACGGGACGAGGTGGCCGCCTCCCTGGGTTCAGGTTATGAATAGCACGTGAGTGACCACGAGGGCTCCCGTCACATGCTCGGCGATTCGGCTCTCGAATCATTCGGCCGTCACGAGACGCGGTTTATACTTAACTCCGAGCCGGTGTTCCGCTCGGAGGCGCGCGCGAACGCGGAATCCCGCGCGCAGGGTGGACGAACCAGCCGCCGGCGTATACCTTCGCTTCTCCAACGCCCAAATTTTCCGCGCCGTTACGTCACGGCCCGGCTAAACACCGGCAGAGTCCGTCTCGGCGAGATCGGGGATATTATATTTTTGGACGCGCAGCCTGCACTTTTGTCATCTTCCAGGGGCAGGGACCGGGGGGCTCTGTTGCGTCACCGACACGGGTCTGTGCGCTTCGTTTCGGCTTCTTTACCTTCGTTTTTTCGGGCTACGATGCCTCGGTGAGAAATTGTGACTAAACTGAGACTCACTCGAGTGGTGTGCAATGGATACCATTGAGGCTACCAGCCGCCAAATGTGCCCTTCTTTGCCCTTCTAATGCCACTGTAACGCTCAGAGCCACTAAGGTCCTGAGCCCCTGCTGCACCTGCGAAGTCGCTGGATCTCGGCGAGAGGCTAAGGTAAATGTCCCCATTAGCGACCGTTTAAGAGTGCGACTGGTTCGAAATAGTAATTTTTTTAATAATATAGGACAATGTTTGAATAAAGTATGGATCATTATATTTTTTGAAGTCTCTAGTTTCTTAATCAAATTGATTTTGCAGTGATATTTGACTATTTGTACAATAATTATGGTGAAAGTTATATTGGACCTGATGTCCCCTTTATTGACCAACTTACAATTTATCGATTCTCTGCTACAATAATGAAAGAAAATGAATATTTTCTCATTATTTTATAATTCTGTATATATTTCCAGTTAATTTGAGTAACTTACTGCATGGATCCATGTATTTTTATTGTAAAATTTGCCAGTTTAATGATATCTGTAGTATAACCTCACGTTATTAGAGTCTGTAAAATTTACATGTGAATTTACTTAAAAATGAATGTACGGCTGCATAAATAACGTATGCAACTATAAACGAAATACCTCTAATAATAATTTCTGAACTTTCTGGTTGATATTTTGCTTTCTGTGTTGCAATAAACAATATAAATGAATAATTGGTCACTAATGGGGACGCGGTCAGTAATGGGGACATTTACCTTATAGGACAATTTAGGAAGCACGAATTGTAGGCTAGGGAACGTGGAATGTGGTCCGGGGGTCCTTCGATTTTCTGGGGGTTAGCCTTCTTAGCTTTTAGATTCTTAGCGACCGTCCAAATTTCTGTCTAAGGTGGAGTTCGGTAGGATTATTTTGCCCTCCTTAGTTAAACTGTCCTATCTAGCATTTTTTCATTTTTTGAGATATGTTGAAATATTTGAAGTTCCACGCGTCTTTTAACTTTTAAGTAAAGTTAGAAAACTCTACGTACTTCGTAAAGATTTATAAACAGTTTAATGTATTTAACCTAACTTTTTTTAAAATTGTTAAAATATCTTATCTAAAACAATTAATTAATTGGCTCGTTAATAAAACATTCCCTCCCGGTACACCTATTACAAAAAATTATATTAGGCAATTACAAAGTAATGACAACATGTTTAATTTGAACGAAGGAAAATAAGTATGGTACAAAGTAAATGATAAAACCTCAGTTTTCTCGGTTGTTTCAAAATGCTAGATAGGACGTTTTAACTGAAGAGGGCAGTATTTAAGTAGTTTCTTGCAGTCAGGCTTTTATTATTTATTTAAACGGGACTGGCCCCTTAGTATACACTGTACAGTTAATAAAAATATTGTGTGAGGTGTTAGGGTGACTGTACCTAATATCGCCAGGCAAAAGTTAAATCGCTGTCAATTGAATAATAATTGATATTTTTGCATGCAGTTTGTTTCAAAGTAAAGGGAAATTATTCATCTTTCATGTAGTATAAGTTAGAATCGTTGAAACCTAGAAATTTTTAATTAGGACTCAAAAAACGTGAGACATGCAAAAATCGGGTCCTGAAAAAAGTGTACCAAATATCGCCACCTCAAGAAATATTGATTAATTCATGTATATATGAGTTTTTTAAGTCATTTTCACACGTGCTTTTATTATTTCTTGCACTACAAATGTATTTTTATCCATCTTTGATTTTATTTTTATAAGAAAAATATAGAATTTAAGAATATCAGGGTAAAGTGAGTCCAAAAAAAATTGAAGTGGAATAAAATTTATCGTTGAAACCTAGAAATTTTTAATTAGGACTCAAAAAACGTGAGACATGCAAAAATCGGGTCCTGAAAAAAGTGTACCTAATATCGCCACCTCAAGAAATATTGATTAATTCATGTATATATGAGTTTTTTAAGTCATTTTCACACGTGCTTTTATTATTTCTTGCACTACAAATGTATTTTTATCCATCTTTAATTTTATTTTTATAAGAAAAATATAAAATTTAAAAATATAGAATTTAAAAATATAGATGTTTAAAGTATTTTATTTTTTACGTTCCGATGTACATATTCGACAAATAAAGTCATTTTCACATGGGCTTTTATTATTTTTGCTGTATAAATGTTTCTAACGGTAGGCGGTATTGGGAACACACATACTGCTACAAGAAAAACGTTATTTTCATTGTAAAAACTATTTGAATCGATTACAGTCCTTAACTACATCATTAATTAGGTTTTTCTAGTAGATATTCTTGCATTTACGGAATTATTAGACTTACCTTCTCCGAATGGGATGTAAAATTGTGACAGTCCAATAAATTTTTACACTATTAAGATTCAGTAAAATACTTCTCTTTCTGTAATTGTTGATCACATGAAGCTGCAATTACAGTATGTCTTCCTGCATATGGTTAGGTTCTAATTGAGTGCATAACCGACAAATTTTAGTGCTTACTTTGCGAGATGTAGGGGGTGGCGATATTAGGAACACTGGCGATATTAGGTACAGTCACCCTACATAGATACTAGAATGCAAGATTTGCGATGCAATCGCTCGTTGCTATTTTATAGGAATAATTTTGCGCGCCGCTGTTAGAAAGGCCTTATTAAAGAAGTCCAGCTCAGGCATGCCCTGGACCAGTCGTTAAGAGCGTGGGTTTAAACAAAGGAAATGATCTTGTCTTTCGTTCAGGCGCTTTTAGACACATTTCACTGAGGTTCTCGGGACAGTGAAACGTGGTTTTATTGCGCCAGCTGGTGTTTTATGATTTCCTTAGTATTTTACATTGCGGGTATTGTTTCTTTTTTTATTAGAAATGATATTAGTACTTCGCCCTTTGACCCTATGGATCCGTTTTCGCGGTGCTCGCCACCTTGTCCCGAAAGGTTAAAGAACTTTTGACGGTTTGCCAAATGTAGCGTCGCCGGACTTGCCGCCTCTCTCGGCGCTCCCCTTTTGTGCCTTTCTGTTTGCATTGCTCCGCCGTCTAATTTCAATTCGGAAATTGCCTTTCCATTGCCAATTGCACTCGCGTGTCCAACGCCGAACGAAACCTCTCGCGCTCGATGCGAGTTAAACGCGTACTATCTTCTTCCCCGGAGTGTCGATCATTGAAAGGAAACTAGTAGCCTCCGGTGCAACATCTGCGAGCATTAGTAACGTCGAAAAGAAACCCTACTCTGATCCATAAATCATCCAAGGCTGAAATGCTCGCCTCGACTACCGAATACATTAAATATTAAATCTCTGTATTGAATATCGACGATACCGAATTCTTCGAGGTACCGTAAACTGGGGTGACTTTTATGGAAAAATTACCATATGATTGAACTCGCTAATTTCTTTTTCGTTAGACCTTGGAGAACTTATTGCTATCGATTACAAAACACGATATGTTCTAATTACTTTACAATAAAATGAAATAAAGTCTTTCCGAAAAGTGGGCAATGTCACCCCGGACGGGGAAATTCACCCCAGTTTACGGTATCAAAAGACTTCGGGTGTTGTGCTCACCAGACTCGCAGTCCTTCGTTCCGTCACACATAAAATCTCGTTCCATTATTTACCCAGCAACGCGATGAAGTCTCAGCTCGGCAGTGCGCGACGAAACTTTAATTCTGGTATGCGGTTTCTCGGAAGCGTTACGCGAACGGGAAAGTAATTTGCGGAAGACTCGTCCGCGAAATTCATAACGACTGTATTTTTATTCCTCCGTCGCTTCATTCTCCTCTTACCGCCTCCAACTTTTTTTTTTACAGCCGTCGCCGTTGCGTTCGCCTATAGTTAGTGATAATTCCCATGCGAGATCTCGCTTCCAAGGCTGAGGCGACGCGGACGGATTAATCGTTCAATGGTAGGTAGCCGAGGGATCGCGTAATTCACCGGTGAACGATTGCGTGGAATCAGTTGGCAATAGCCGGCCCCGCGGCGCTGTACAATTGCCAACGGAAGGGTTAGCCCATTGAGTTCATTGAGCACAGTTTAGTAATGCTTCTTCAAATATTTCGGCGACGCAACCGAAATAGCGGAGTGGTTTTCTGGCCGCGGGAAGCGCGCGCGCCCCGTTCGAATTCCTTCCCGTGAACGATGGCTTTATTGGGGGCTAGATGTGAATGGGTTCATTAACGAGTTAGCCAGTGACAGGGAGCAAGGTATCGAGGCTGTATCGGAAAGAGGGCGCGCGGTTCTGACAGTGATAACAGTCCGAGGGACCTCGCTTTCCCAAAACATAGCCTTAAGTCAGCGGATAATTGTCGAATATTAAATAAAATCCATATTAATCGTTGTGAAAGTATTAAATCGCCGGTGATGGTGCAAAACCGCGGATCTGCAAAAGTAGCAAAATTGAGATTTCGCGCCCACGGCTGCCGAGCGCTGTTTCGCTTTTCTTTTTCTTTTTTTAAATGATACTATTCTGCCCTCTTTAGTTAAAACGTCCTATCTAGCATTTTGAAGCAACCGAGAAAACTGAGGTTTTATCATTTACTTTGTACCATACTTATTTTCCTTCATTCAAATTAAAACATGTTGTCATTATTTTGTAATAGCCTAATATAATTTTTTGTAACAGGTGTATCGGTAGGGAAGGTTTTATTAACGAGCCAATTAATTAATTGTTTTAGATAAGATATTTTAACAATTTTAAAAAAAGTTAGGTTAAATACATTAAACTGTTTATAAATCTTTACGAAGTACGTAGAGTTTTCTAACTTTACTTAAAAGTTAAAAGACGTGTGGAACTTCAAATATTTCAACATACCTCAAAAAATGAAAAAATGCTAGACAGGACAGTTTAACTAAGGAGGGCAGTATTGATGTTAGTATTTATTACAAGGAGTGTTAAAACTGACCCAAAAAAGTTCAGTCAAAGAAATCTCTTAAAATGGCTAAAATATTAAGCTTTTTCTTCCTCCTGTAAAATCGGTAAGATGCAGATCCGCGGTACTTGCAAACTGCTCATACGCGGTTTTGCGATATCAACGACGAAATGCTCTTAATGTGTATCATCATAGAGTTGAATTCTCTTTCCCACTGCTTTTACCGATCTTTTTATTCATTTCGATGCTTCTCATATAGGTACACGAAATAAATGTAAAATATTCTACTATGAACTTGGTTTTAGAGAAATAAAATAATATAGAATAAAATTATATTGCTAGATTATCAGCAGAAATAAATTGGTCTAGAGTTACAGTAACTGGAAACTTTTTCTTTATATTTCTCATTGCTCTTTCAATTGATAGTTTTACTATTAGATTAGGGTTTTACCATTTAGGCGACTCCCCTAGGGAAGACTGGGTTAAAGTGAGCCTCGGGGTAAAATGAGCTTTCTTAATTTCTTCTTTAAAAATACAATACATATTTACAAGTTTTGATGACGTAATAAATCTATGTAATTAAAAACATCAAAATTAATTTTTAGAGACTTCCGATTGGTTTTCTTTTCACATTAGCTTTTTTGATAAATAAGTCATCAATGTGTTATTTTAACTCAACTTTTTTTCACTGAGTACATATTCGGGGTAAACTGAGCTGCAAAGACTAGATGCGCAAGTGATGTGCGCAATATCCTAACCTGTCAGCTGACTAGAAAACCACGCGGCGTAATGGAACAGAAACTAACCTCAAAAAAATGAAAAATCCACCACAGTTTTTGACAAGCAGGATGCAAAACACGCGTCATCCCAGCGCTAGGGGTTAATAATTAAAGTTCTTATTTTATTTCAGCCCACTTTACTCTTTCATCATTTACTTCAATTTGAATTTTAATATACTCTAAATTTATTTTAAGTATTGCTATTCGTCATTTATCAATAGTAACGTTTAAATTACATTATAAATCTATTTCCACACATTTGTATTGAAGGGGAGAAATTTTATTCCACTTCAAATTTTTTTGGACTCACTTTACCCTGATCTTCCTTACACTTTTTCCCGCGGTTTACCAAGTTTCCAGAAGCTAGGGTCAGTCCAGTTCACGGGTAGGGAGAAGGCTAGAACGACGGGTGTTAATAAGCGTAATGAACGCCATTATCGGCTTGTACCATTGGGTAGGTCGAACCCGAACCGCGGGTCCTGTTCCCAGCGGCGAGCCTTGTCAAAACACCCCTTTTTCGTCGCCCATATGCGCGCTCCGGAGGTGTCGGATTACAGTGAAAGTCCGAGGCCACCGAGGCGTTTCGCCGCTGTTTCCCAAAACAGGGCGAAATCCATCGGTTTCGAGTGTCCCCCTCCCGTGGTTATTTGTTATTTCAGTCGGCTGCCAGTGATTCCCCCGAGGACACTTGTTTCCAGGAATACAGGATCCTTTCGTTTCTGCCTCGGCTCCACGAACGATCGATGGGAGATCGTTGGGCCTGGAGGCATTTAGAGAATTCTTGGCCTGGCACCGGTCGGGCGCGATGCTGAAACATTGTCTGGTCCACGAGCAGACAAATTCTCAGGGAAAGGAAGCGTGAGTCTATCAGTTGACTCCGCTGTCTATCGGGTTGAAGGAATGCAGGGGCAGCTTTCAGTCTTTCTTGCGTTTGCTAGATTTCCGTAAACTCCTTTACTTTACTAGTCGAACAGTTTTCGGGTATTTTAGTGGCTCCAGCAGTTGCTCCAATCGTTTCAATATGGCTTCCGTGTTGACTCCTTGAATACTCCACACGTGCAGGCCTCTGCTTTCTAAATTCTACTGACAAAATCGCTATGGTGTCCTTTCTTGTTCAATTTTGCTTGACACAATATCAATCGCGCCAATTTTTAGGTTACTTAGACTAGATTTACAGAGATCAGAAAGTCTCCAGGTGGGGCACGCAGTCGGCCATCTTGGTTTCTTATTAGAAGTCCAACAGGCTTAGCTGCCCTCTTAATATTCATTGAGCTTTGAATACCTTCAGACACCGAGGAGGGTAATAACAGTACGGTTGATTGAAAAAGGGTCGTAGAGGCGAGCGTTTGGAAACATTTCGCCGAGTGTAATTCCCGGGGACGTCGTTGCCGCTGTAAAATCGAAACGAAGGATGCAAAGTCCAAGGTATCTTGCCGCGTTTCATTCCTCTTCTATCCTTCCCTGTTAAATATACATGACGTATTCGAGGTTATGGTAGAAGCGTGTACGCCTCTCATGATCGCCCGTATGAACCTAAGGAAGTCGCCAGACGAGGATATTGATTCACGGCGAACGAATAGCCTGAGCAAGCAATCGGATCTCGTGCTTGACAAACATCGACCAGCGCAAAGGAATGTTAAATAATTAATGGCGCATAACTGGGATGAATCGATGGGGAGCACATCAATTGTTTACTCGCGGAAGGAATACACGCGGAAGTGTAAATGCCAGCGAGGCAGCGATAAAGTATTAGTAAAGTAATAAATGAAACGTGAATTAATAACAGCGTTAAATATAGACAAAATCGTATAACAAAGGTACATTTCACACGGAGGTACGTTAAAACTTGAAATTCGATATTCTTAATGGACCATTGAATCATATTCAGGGATTATGAAATTTTTTATTAAAATTCGTGATGGTCCAGAAGAATAATGCATTGTTTAATACGTCCCGAGGTTTTGTACTATCAAAAAATATATGATTCTCTTTCCCAATGTTCAATTAGGGCATCGACTTTCAACAGGAACTCTTTTTTCTCACCAGCAGCTGGGAGAATCCATGCAAACTGTTTAAATTTTCACGTGTAAAGGAATCGATCGAGCTACCGCTGCTTACCAAGATACATTATCGATTCGCTCATTTATTCTCGAAGCCCGGAAATTCGATGCCAGTCTAACTTTAATTAACCTTTCTAGTCTATAATAATCGCTCTCCGAGAAAAGCAGAACATGGTTGGGCATTCTATTAAAAATGAGTAAAGCATTACCTACCTCAAGATTAAAATTCCCTGGCGTCTAGGGAAATCTAGGGGTTCCTGGGAAAATAAAATGTAGGGTCATTCTGTGCATTATTCCTCGAGGAATAAATATCCTCGGTTAACTATTATTGGACAGCGTTTCTTCAAGTTTCCTTGTTATAAGTAATTTCGAACTAGCCCAGTTCTTATAGCTGAAAAGTTGCTGCCAGTGAAAGTGCATGAATCAATGAAGGTGTGGAAGAAGAGGTGCTGGCATTCACGATGCTCCTGACTTACAAATTCAAGGCTGAGCCCCCTTTCTTCTTGAATTCCACCGTGTGAAGGGACGGGAAGTTCGAAAAGGACCGTGACGATTCAAAATCATTTCGCAATGACGCGCGGAAGATGCGCGCAGCGTTAGTTCCTGCGGCTTCTTCGCACTTTTGCGGCGTCTTGTACTCGTTACTTGCAATTATTGTTTCAAGGTGTGAATGACACCGAGGGAAGTTTTAGCAGAACTCCATTTCAACGAAATTTTAGTCAACATCCGATTTAGATATTAAACTACTGTCGAACGCCGCTAAAGTTATTCAAACGCTTGTAAAAGTAAAAGTGAAATAAAGTAAATTAAATCAGAAGAACGAGCAAGTGTATATTCGAAAGCACTTATTCGATTAAAAAATTCAAATCATTTGAGCGATGCAGTTACTCCCACTATTTAGTCTCTCGATAAACTTTAGATAATTGAGGCATTGGGGGCAAAACCGGACTAACCCACATTGAAAAAAAAAATAATTTTTCCTATTTTATATGATTAGTACAGCCTATTGGAATACATTGTTACTAACTCAATTTCGCAAAAAATGTGGGTTAGTCTGTTTCGCTCTCAATGCCTCAAATAGTAGTTCTACTGTATATAGGGTGTTCCAAAGTTGAACAATCAAACTTCGGTATATTCTATAGCAGAAATACGAAAATAATGTTATATACATTTACACGTACATTGAAAAAATTTAAAAAAAATTAAAACCGATTTCAAAAATATAAAAATACGCGAAAAAGAAAAAAATTATTTTTTCCTCTACTTAATCTACGACTATCAATTTTTTATGTCAGCGCCTCATCATTTGCACTGTCTAACTCTGGCGCCCACTTAAAAAATTTGATAGTCGTAGATTAAAAAAGGAAAAAGAATATTTTTTTACTTTTTAATGAATTTTTATGTTTTTGAAGTCGGTTTTAATCTTTTTTCTTTTTTACTTTTTAGTTATTTAAGTTACATAACTAAATTTATTTAAAAAAAAAATTTGCTAGAACCGTTTGCTAGAAAAGGAAGATTCCAAAAATAAGCAACTTAAAAATTAAGAATAAGGATGTCTCAAATTCGTTATATGGAGTCTAGAACTCCACGCGCGGAAATACTCTAAAATGCGAGAATACATGAAATTCAAATGATGTAATAAGACGAAGTTTGAATTATAAAGTAGTGGCAAAGTATTGAACCAATATTGATGCAGTGTAGGGTGGGACTCTTTCGATTAAAAAAAAAAAGATTACCAAAATCGGTCCACAAATCATAAAAAAAAATACATACGAGTCGAATCTATAACCTCCCCCTTTTCGAAGTCGATTTAACAGCTGCAATTAAGTTTCCATTTCAAACTACCCAGCCCCTACTGCCTTTAAATTTCATACCTTTGTGTCCACTTTTACCTATCAGCATTGCCAGACCTCCGCGCATGAAACATCAACTTTGGAGCGCCCCGTATAATATTCACGCGAAACGGGAGCATCCACCAAGCAGCTAGTGCCGCGCAATTAGCCAAACGAGCGTAAAAGGCCAGGACCGCCCTCGCGACAACTCGTAAAGCACCCCGTGGATCGACATTAACAACTCGTAAAACATCCTCGATCAGCGTCGACAACTCGTTAACCGCTGGCCGAGGCAGGCCTTCGCGCCTCAGGGGTGGGGCCGGGCCCCGTGAAAATGCTCGACAAATGCCTCATAATGCTTCGGCGCGGGGCCGAAGCGGCCGTGCGCGGTGGATGACGGAGAGGCTGACTTGGCAAGGTGATCGTGCGACAATCGTGCCGAAGGTGTCACGGATTCGAATCTAGTAACCTCGGCGGGCGACGGGGCCGAGGGAGCGGCGGGCCGGAGCGTATGTTTTCGAGCACGTAGCTAGCCACGGTCCTATAATAGTACGACGTTCCAAATCACTTATGTCCCCTCGCCCTATCTTGCGGCGCCCGCCTTATAAGATCATCCTGCCCGCTGCCACCGCCACGTGAACGTAGTTCCTTTCTTCGTTTTCATCGATTTTCCTGTTACTCGAAACGCGTCCGCGCCGCTGCCCTCCCCCCCCCCCCCCGCTCCTTCGCGGACGCCCGTGCCACCTCTCCCGAGCAGTTTCGAACTTCTGAACTTGCTCCGGCACGTTAACGAGCGCTGGCTTCGTTTTCGACTCGCCACAGGCGAGGGCCTGCTCGCGTTTGTTACGGGAGGGGGGGTATTTATTGCGCGGCCCCAAATCCACGCGAGATGAAATAATCTTCGCAAGTCCATAGTTGACGATGTAGCTGGTAGCCAAGCTATTTTAACCGAGATTATCGGGCGGCATGCCTGGTCAACAATCGCGGAAAAATACTTTCTATAAATACTAATACTAAATAAGGTGGCCAGTGACTATACGTTTAATAGTCGAGTGGTGCAATAAATATTTACGGTACTGTAGTGCTTGTTAGCGGCGCTGGCTTGAGCGAACGCGCACTTTAGATCGCGATAAGCGTGAAATGCAATGCAATGGGTGTTGTTGTGGGTCACGATTGACCCGGTGTTCGCTGCGCGAGGCGTTGAAGGTTGAACGTCCGGCGTGGCTCTTCTTTCGCGTTGCGCGGTTATTGATTTGGTTACGATTTTGAGCGCCGGTGATGTATGGCACGGGGAAGCCTTCTTTGGTTTCGAAACATAGCGAAGTTTGGGAATTTTTCTTTAAGAAACTGGCGTTTCGATTCGTCTGAAATTTGGACCATGGTTTTATGCATCTTTGATGAAGTTGCGGATTTTTTTTTATTCGTTTTCGATCGTATATATAGGAGTCAGGGATGATCGAGTGTCACGCCGCGCAAAATTTCGTCGCCCGCTGCTGCGCAGGGTGTTTATCTTCCAGGTAATCGGAAAAAGGAAAATGAAACGGCGTTTTAGTTTATACATATGTAGTTTCAGTTTGGTGAACCAGAATAAAACAAAAAAAATTATTGAGAGGAGTGATGAGTTTCCAAAGTAAAAGGTCGGAAACGTTCATTTTTGCTATCAAATTTTGCGCCAGTTTTCTTATGTAACGCAAGAGGTGCATAACTTATTGGTATTCTAGTTCAACAAACTGAAGCTACATGTGTTTAAAGTAAAAGGCCGTTCCATTTTTTCTGTTTCTAATTACCTGGAAGATAGATATCACGCACACCAGTGGACGACGAATTTTGCGCGGCGTGCTGATGAGTCACGCATAACTCCTATATTTATTATTAAAGAAACTGCAACTTCTTCAAAGATGCATAAAAGCATGGTCCAAATTTCGGGTAAATCGAATCGCTAGTTTCTTAAAAAAAATCCCAAATTTTGCAAAGTTTTTAGCCCCAAAAATAACATTCCTCCTAAAACAAAGAATTCCGGAAACTTGAAAGTTTTGTGGGACAATCGAGTTGAAACTCTCACCCTTCCTATATATTATACTCTTTGAAGTTCTCTTACTTGAAGTTGTTTCACTTAAAGTTGTCGCACTCGAATATGTCTCACTTAAAAAATGATATTTGAAGTTCTTCAAGTTTACATTTACATCGACTGCAATTTGCTTGAATCGCTTCCGTGCCCGGAACGTGCAAAGTTCGAACGCAACAGCAGAGAATAGGAGAGTCTCTCATGCATAATACATCAGGCCTTCCTAAAACTGTACACCGAGTCATTTTCGATTAGGAACTAAAGGTTCATGATTCAAAAATGATTATAAGCAAATTAACTCGTTCCGTTTAGAGTGGCAAATATAAAATATTATTTACTGCGCCTGCACCAATGAAGCGTTTTAATGACTACCACGAATCGGTTAGTCTTACCCAACGCGAAAGAATTTTCCAGCGACGAGTGAAGTCGTCTTCGCTGGTTAGCAGGTTAATAGCGGAGGGCACGGTTTTACAGCTGGCGGCTTGCAAAAATTTCATCCTAATCCGTTGCGTAACGGGCCGCGATAACGATTTAGCACGATTTAGTTCAGCTTGATTTACTATTCATTCTAAAACACGCTGCAATCGACCTCTTATCGCCAGTACTCAATGACTCCTGCTAATCGAATACGCCAATCGTTCGACGTGTCGCGAATATCGTTCAAGGTTCGTGGAAATTGCACGTATGTTCTCCGCGGTTCTTTCCTGTTTGAAAAACATAAGCGGCTTCAATTGAAGCGAATGGAAAAAAAGAAACATGATGCAGTCGATTCTGTTTATCTTTGGCTACATTTTCTTTTCAACACAAACGTCCCTTAATTCTTGATTACAATTGTGTTTTAGTTCAGAAGGAGAGAAAATGAAAGGTCTCGATTTTTCTAAGTTTGAGGAAGGAAGTAGGGTTTATACAAAAACTGACTTTTGAAACAAAAAACGGTTTTCGAATTCCAATATTTCCCAAAAATCGGTTTTCTAATTTTCACAAAAATTTATAAATAAAATAGTAAATAAATATTTGTACCTATTTTAAAAACTATCAGTGTCCTTAATATTTATGGAATTACAAAAGTTTAACAAAATAAAATATATTCTATCTATACAAAACCAAATATATAAAATAAAATTAAAATAGTTGAGTCCATTTCATATTTATGGATTTACAAAAATATAACACAATAAAATAGACTGCATACAAGACCAAATGAAGAACAAACTAAAATAACTAACATCCGTACAGAAATCTTTTAAAAGGTGATACCAATTTATAAATCTTTATTCTATTAAGTATTTTTCTTCATAAATTTGAACTCATGAAGATTAGTTTTACAGTACTGCAATATGCTGGTCTCTGAGGCAATTTAAAGTGAAAATGTTAACTTTTTTAACTAAATAATTAATTCATTTCTGCATATTAATTTTAATATAAAACCGGTTTTCGAATTTATAAATAATTATAAATAAAAGGAAGAAGCTCTTTTCTAATTCAGAAGAATGAAATAAAATAAAAGTAATTGAGAAGTGCTGCAAAAATACACGCAAATTTTAAGGAGGGGAATATCAGCTGGTGTTATTACCAGAGATTCGAACGTTGTATCCAAGTGGCTTTTAACATTATCGCATAACCCTTTATCGCCATTTTATCAACGGCTCTCTTAATGACAAGGGTGGTAGCGATCAATAACGGTTAACAGGCGGATTAAGAAAAGCGTATGCTCCTATAAAATAAAAAAGCCACGCGAGTATTCACGAGGCAGAAATCCGGAAAATCCAGAATTACTTACACGAACATATCAGATTCTATAAATAGCTCCGATAAATAGCTACCAATAGCTTCGATACATAAAGAATTTCAACAAAGCCAGGTATTATCATATCGACTTCCGGTCATCAATCCCAAGACATTCGATCACGAGGCAATCTGTGACAAAATAACACTTTGGACAGGATAAGTGGCCAAATGAAACCGTGTAATCGGAAATCGAGCGAATCAAAAGGCACGTTGTTTTGTCACTCGTTTCACCGAAGATAATAAATCACCACGACCACTCAGCGACCCTCGATAAACCCTCAAACGAGGGTAGTTTACACGTCAAATCAAGGGGCCATTTTAAGCCCCCGAAATAATTTAATTCTCCCACGCCTCTCAAATAATACCAACAAGGCACACTGTTACAGCTAGAAACCTCATAACGGGTCAGAATTGACCCAGTACCCGTCGCGGCAGGTTCACTCATAGTCAGGGGTTGCCATTTAGTAGCAGGCATCGAATCGTTAACCTCGTACCTCTCAATTAAAACGAACGTCAGGTTTCTAGAGCTCGGTTATTCGTCTTAAAATCCAAGATCGGGCCCACGTCCAATTACTCGCTCGGGTTGAGACGATTGACTGGCAGGTTTAGTTGCTAACCGTGTATCATTCTAGCGGCATTACAAATACGCGTGATTAGTGGCGGGGAGGCGCGACTTCCCTGACGAGCTCGATGACAATCGCGTTTAACAAGGCGTTAATACGAGACGGTATATCGAGTTCGACTCCCTGCGCCAGGGTTAGCGTGTTACGTAACCCGCCCACGCATCCAAGTGTACCGAAAGGAACGCCGTTTTATCTATATTTACCGAGCTTATCTGCCCAACCACAATATCAGGCCGCTGTCCACCGCAGAGCCTGCTCGATTTTCTAGCTGGGGAAAACAGAGCTGAGTGGATGCATCAGGCTCGCCCCCTTCGCTGGGCAGCGCGTGGGGTCCACCTTAATTTTTCTTTTGGCAGTGCGATAGAGCACAGAGAACCGAGGAATTTATATAGTTCAAGTTTTCCTCCATCTCGCGCCGTTTGGAAGTTATATTCGGAAAAGCAAAACACGCGATCGCGTTGATGAAGTTTCATTGAAATTTGAACTTTGGGCAGTTTTCCTTGTCAGTGATGGATGGGCCAGGTTCGAAGCCCAACCTCAATCTCTGTGTCTCGGGATCATGGGTTTTAGGTAGCTCTTGGAGTTTGTATACGTTATTTTGTGAATTGTGTAGATGTTGCGGAGCATTCTGGCGCCAAGCTAGACTTCCCCGAGCACTAAATCTTCTTAATCAGCCTCAGGATTGTGCAACTCTGTGCCTTCTAATATATCTGTCTCTCTCTCTCTCTCTCTTCTGTTTCAAACACCAACAAGCTTCCAGTTTCAAGCTACTCTCCGCGTTGGAATATTTCGGGATCGCAAGAATGTAGCAAGTGTCTCAGTTCCACCGCAACGTCTTTGGTGTCGGAAACTTTTGTTGAACTCGTTAAGTAATCGCCTCCGTGAATTTTTAAATCGACTGTAAAGCGTGGGAAATAAAATTGAGGGAAGATCTTGGAAGAGGAAAGAAGGATAGAGTGAAATTTATCGGGGGCGCGTGGCTCGTTTTCCAGCAGCCAGTTTCGAGTGCGCAGACGCTTTTCCATTTTCATCGATGCTACACTGCTGGGTCACACACACTCTCGAGCCTCCACCCAGCAACCAAATCCAGCTGCCTCTGTTTGTCGCGTTTTTTATCGGCCAATAATTTATTCCGGGTATCCTGTACCATGACCAGCGTGTTACGCGTTTCTTTGGAACGAAAGCTGGCTTGGGATCTCGGTAAACTGCGAAGCATTGGCAGCCGTGCAACGATTCCTCGTCTCGATATGTTCGATCGAAATAGCAGCATTCAGGAGACAATTTACAGTGCAAAGTACAAAGAAAATAACATCGTGGAATTCCCTTTCTTATAAGCCATTTTAGAAAAAAAAAAAAATGTAAAGTGTAAAAAAAAGTGTAAAAATGTAAATAGAGAAAGTAAAGGGAAAGGGGTAAAAAGATAGCAAAGGCAAGAGGGACCGGAAGTTCTTGTAACCCTACGGGGAACAATAAATATATACAATACAATACAATAAGCCATTTTAGAGAATTTAAGAAACTCTAAAATGAAGCTTCTTTAGAGTTAATAAAAAGGGCGAATGACTTCTCTGACGCTAAGAAGAGTACTTCACTGTGTTGAAGAGATTTGGACGAATTCGTGTCAGTAATACAGGGTAGATACAGTGATTCATGAATCCTTGAATGGAATTGTCGCGAAATGTCAACGCGTTCTTGAAGTTCTGGTCAAGTTGACGAAGTTTCGTTGGAAAGAATTTTTCACCGGGCAAACCTGCGAAAAGTTACAGAGGTATACAGTCCCGGCACCTTGGTTCGGAGAGCGTCTGACCATAGACAATCCACTTTCCCTTGCTCCCTTACGCTCGGCTCCCCTCTCGCACACCGGCCTCGCGGATCAATCATGCCTCACCGTATCTTGTTACGCGTCCCCCGGCGGGCACTTGTGTCACTAATAAAACCTGAAGCACCCCGCGCATTTCGCCGTCCTCGCGCGAGTAAATAGTTAAGGGTGTAAAGCTGCTTTACACTGCGCGGTGCGCGGCTATGAAAACACTTGACCCTTGGGAAAATATTCGGCTTGTTTTAGCAGTGCAAAATTTACGCGCCCCTGCTCCTATGTCAGCGACGATCTTGCATTGCTTTCGAGCGAATATCGCGCAGCTCGGAGTGATCAGTTCCGGAGGCAAGGAACAGAGCTCAAAGGGACGTTTCTTTTCGAAGGTTAACAACCCCCTCTGGATGATTATTCCGCGGTGATATTTTGCACAACACACGTTACTTGAAGTGCAAGGCTCGTTCTTTGCACCCCGGCCGATCGATCGTTCGCGCAGCCGCACTTCCGTTCCGATGCCATGCATCCACCCTCTTCCGCTTCAACCGTCCACTGCATCGACTCGTTGCCCTTTTACCCTTAGGCCAGTGAAATTTTAATTCGCGACTCGCCTTCATCGCGCAGCGAACGTCTTCGGTTATTCCTTGCGCAGCTTTGCAATGGCCTCTGGCTGACGGAGGGTCCCACCGTTTCCATTTCAGAACCCGAAAGTGAGAAGATCCTGTGAAACGAAACTTCCTTCCCGATCCACGGCTGAACTACCGAACCAAGTCTGCTCCCCGGAAGCGATCGAACTTGCATTGCGAAGGATAAGTCTGAATTATTTACTGACAACGCGAAGTGAACGTTAATGATGAAACTGTCAGCTGAAACGTGAGTCCTTCGTGGGTTACTGATAACTCACGATATTCGCGATTTATTACTAACTAGTATCGCGAAACATTAGTCGAAATGTCAACTGAAATTGGAGCTCCCCTGGGTCACCGGTGACCCATGAAATGAATGGTCCCCCACGAGTTTCCTAACCGGCAGACCTCACAGTCCCGTCGCGTGGAACTTTCAGGATATTATAACCCGACGAAGTATCAAGGGGTAAAGTTACCGAAGACGGGCAGAGGGGGTGAGTCAGGGTGACGAGTAAACTCGTTGACACCGTGGTCTCGCGGTAACGTCGTAATCGAATAACTCGTCTGGCGGGGGCAACGTTAAACGGATTATTGTTCTTTTACCCCTGGAATCTTTGCGCGACAAGAAGCACGTGACTCTGTCCAGGGAGCAGGGGATGAAGGGATGACCATTTGGAATTCTTTACGACGATGATGAAACGGGAAAATAACGGCAAACTATGCTTACGAATATTACCACGCTGAAAAGGGGTGGAGAATTTTATTTTTGAAAATTTATATCCAGCTAGAATTATTGATTACGATGTAACCTTCGCGATATATCTGTGGTTTTAAGGAAAAACGACCCATGTCACATGTTTTCACTTTCGAGATATTGTCGTTGAAAGTTCTAAATATCAATTCTTCTTATTAGCAATGTTTCCTTGTTTTATTCTTACGATATAAACGTATATTTCCTTCACTTTGCATAATATTCAATATCCGTATAATTAACGTAAATAATAATAAACAAAATAGTAATAATTTACATACACTTTAGGCAGAACGACACAAGTCCACTGGACTTGTGTTGTTCTGCTTAATGCCGTTAAGAAGAAACGAAAGGAAATGATTACTTTTCCTTCTTTTACTTTCTTTTTTGTCTTCTTTCGTTTTCTTCTATGCTTTGCGTTGTTTTTTGTAAAATATAAGTTACACATTTAAGTATCACTGGTATTTCATGGTGTGCTGTTTCTAGTAAAATGAAAATATGAAATATAATTTTGCTCATTTTATATCACACAAAATACGTTAAAGTATATGCAGATAAATAAAAATAGAAAATATAAAGCGATCACAAAGGAAAGATACGTCGTATTCTTTAAATTTTGTGGAATTACGTTGTTTTGCCAAATGCGTATTAATCGAATGTTGGACTTCGGTTAAATTGCATTATTTTCTCAACGTATAAAATTCGTTTTCATGCATTTTCTCTGACAGAAACATACATCCAATATTCTACAGTTGAATTAATGCATAAACTCAAATTTTTTGAAATTGTGACATGTGTCGTTTTTCCTTACAACCACAGATATAAGGGTGTACAAGATGAATTTAATCTGCAGATTATATTTCGAATCGTCCGGGCGAGGTGCTGTAACCTCATCGACGAGGTTTTAATTAATTATCCCCGAGCGCAGGGCGCCCTTCAAGCGGGAAAATAATTGCACGATGAAGGGGGTCGAAGGAAAGCTCGCGATGCCTTAATCACCCTGTACGTACACCCTCAGCCGTAGACACGAGCCAAGGCAGAGCCGGCTGGGTCTTACGCAGATCTGTGAGCTGGAAAGTATGAGATCTGGCCTGGAAGCACGCATGCGACGGGGGTGTTGGCCGCGGACGCGGTGGATTGGGTGGATGGAATGGAGCTAGACTGACGGGGTAGGTAGACAGACGTGTAGCGGGAAGGGGGGAGAAAAAATAGAGGAAAGTCTGGGGTGAAGGGGAAATTACGAGATCGGGGGATGAGGGACAAGGGGAGGAGTTAGGGAAAAATGGAATCATAGAAAAGTGAAAGGAAAGGGGTGGGTAAAAAGAGTAGCAAAATTAATTTCGCGTAGGAGGGGTGAAACTTAGCTTAGAAATCAAATACCAAAAAAATTCTCTTAGCGACGATAGATGTATACAAAAAAAGCAACTCGGAATCCATTGAAAAGGTGGGGTACAGAAAGTGAAAAGTGGGGTAAAGCAGACAATGCGGAGCAAAAAGGGGATGAAGCTGCCTAAAGAAGCGCGCGACTAACAAGGGAAGATTCCCAACTCGGAAATTCAAAAAATTATACAACTTTAAGGATATGCAGAGGATAGGGGTAGGTTTGTATTGTGCAATTTTTCTGCTGCCCAAATTTACTCTAAGGGGGTGAAATTGACTCCTGAAAATCCGGCTATTTTCCCACAGAAACCAAAAGTCTTCAGACAAAAGTTGCTTCTTGGAATTAAGACTACCATTTGGTAAAATTGCGGGGAGAGAAAACAGCCGGATTTCCAACAGTCAATTCCACGCCCTTAGAGTGAATTTGGGCAGCAAAAAAAAATTCGCAACGCATACCAATATATCCTCTACACATCCCCAAAGTTTCAGAATTTTTTAAACTTCCGGTTTGAGGATCTTCCCTTGTAAGGGAGAGGCACCGATAAAGCAAGGAAGCCGGAAAACAACAGAATGTGAAAAGAGGGTGGGGCGGCCGGAGGCGCGCGCAATAGGGTTGGCGGAGCAAAATCGTTCCCGCTCGCACAGTCGCAGGAAAATCGAAGCTTGCCGCCAGTGTGGCGCACACCGGCGCAGCATTCACTTCCGTTTCCTATCGGGTGTCTTGGCCGAGGCACGCGGCACCATGCTGCTCGACGCTGGTTGAGGCCCGTCGAAAATGGACGATGGCGCGTCCGCCGGAAGTTGCCGCCGCTCGTGGCCGAGCACACCCTGTCCCCCGCGTCTTGTGCCCCGCGGGAACATTTTGTGCGATCAGGAAGATCGACGACTCTCCGCGCCGAGTCCACGAGGATCGTTCATGAAGGGGGTTTAAGGAAGTCGGGGGATGAAAAAGTTCGATAATCGTGGATCGTGTTCCGTGGTTCCGCCAGAGTCGGATTATTCATTCGACTGGAGGGGGACGCTCTGCGGAGATTCACAGAGGTTATTGCGACGGTTTGGGGAGACCACTGACCCGTGAGTTGAGTAGATTCGACTCAGTGAAGGAGTTCTGTAAAATTCGCGGATTGTGGTGGTAAACTGGACTCGAGTAACAGGTAAAGTGGGTATTAAGTAGACACGTCGTTACTCCTCAGGGTCCATTGTCCGAGTCGCCTCGAGTTCCTTCGAGATCCTTCACTTTTAATCAAAGCTGTGTTTCGATTTTGATCCACTTCAAACCCTTCGTGCAACGGATTTACTAGAAGAAAAGTGCCCTGAGAGATAATGTCCACTTCGCTTTTGCAACCCGGTTACCATTCCCTCGGCTTTGAAACCCGAATCCCGCGGACCGAGAAGAGACCCCCGAAGCACCAGGAACACCCCCTCCCTGTCGTTTCCAACCCCGCGAAGCCTCGAGCGTGACTATTTCCAGCGTCTACAAAAATAAGTGGCTTCTTTCGAGCGGAGACGGTCTCGTTGGGCTGACTTCGCTGAAACGGTGGCGGTTCGTGTTGAAGGATGGCTTGCTATTAATCAGAAGACGGAGGGGGACATGGGAAAGAGACAAGTCAGGTGTCATATTCATTGCCGTCTCGCGGGGAGGTAACGAGCCGTGTCTCTCTCGCGCGGTTGCGTCACACGAAGCAAAGTTAGGAAACCTGGCCGGGAAGGATTCGGGAGCGTGTGACGTTGGTAGGACCATGGTGGGATCCTAGAGACGAGAAATTTACTTGCCTTGCCGAACACTGGGCCGAGAAATCTGGACCCCGGAGTCAGAGTGTATTAAGTCCACTTTTTTTTAAAAAAAATTACATTTCTCATGTTTCCGACAGAGACCAGAATTTTATACGGGAAACATGTAAAATGTAGCTTTTTAAAAAAAGTGGAGTTAATACACTCTGCGGAATCGGTGCCATTATCACAAAGGGCACTGCAGAGTGGGCCAACTTGTGAGATGTTTCGTGAATGTGGTGTTGGGCAAAATCATCCCCTGAAGTGTTTGCAAAGCATATGCAAACTGTGAAGATGCAAATCCACGAATGAGACAAAAATATCGTGTCTCACGTGAGACTTTAATCTCCATTATTATTCTTTTATTTCCATTATTTTACATTTTGTTGTCGGTGAGAGTTTTGTCTTGCGATAGAAAAGTCTCATGGAAAATTTTATCGCGAATTAGCACCTTATGGAGAAAAATATTTTTGAGCCGTCAATTTCACATGGGAATACGATCTTTAACCCTGGAATATTGCCACATGGGGAATATAGCGTTCCAAGTGCATCCACTAATCAACTGTAAGTTCTTTCATAGGTTTACTCTTCTTTTTTATATTTTCATTTTAAAAATATCGGCGGATTCAATAACTGTGTATCTACTTATTAATTTACTTTGAATTAAAACAAACAATTTTTACAAGTTTGATGTTAATAAAGTTAGTACGAAAATATATATATATTACTTTGACAACTCGAAGCACAGTGTTAGCAACGATTAATGCTAGTATTGCAGGATTAAGAAGCAGTTTATCTTTTTTTCTCTTCAATTTCATTCAACATGATACTTAGGAAGACATTTTTTTTTAGGAATGGAGGATTAATGGAAGAGACCTCGTAGAAAACACTGTAAGTGCCAAAAATCAAATTCTATACTATACTATTACCATTGGCACGTAGAACATTTTCCGATAAAATTTTCTTCTTTTAATTTTGGCACTTAGAGTGTTTTCTACCAGGACTCTTCAATTTTGTACCTTATGTCCTCGTTGAGGTTTGATTTTAATTGCTGGGGACGAGATTATTGAAGAGTAGTTTTAGTGTTAGAGAAAGGGTCAAATAATTTAAGGAGTTTATGCAACAATTGTGTGAAAATAGGTGACTCACAGTACTGTTGACTTTATAAACGAAATTAAGAAGCCTGACCCGATCCTCCAATGATTTTCCTGAAACACAGGAGTAAGAGTCAAATTTCAACCACATTTGTCAAATGAAGGATCAAAATGCAATTAAGAGACTACAGTGCACAAACTAAAATTCTCTAGGACCTCTTCTACTAGGGTAAGTCGGGGAGAGATGGCTCACTCTTTTTTAAATCGTAAATTACGTAATTTACACCGTAAATTTAGTGGTTGTTTAAAGGACAAAAATAAACGTGATCGAGCCATCTCACCCGCAAGGCCATCTCACCCGGAATTACCCTATATCTTCCAAGCTTAATCAAAGAAGTGCCACCATGGTCGAACCTAGACTTCTTCACATTTTCCAATGTCCCTGATTCGTGCTCCCTGACCTACCAGAAGCTAAATGTCGTCACCTCGATCAATGAATGAAATGCTAAAATTCTTACGCGCGACTCGTTCCCTCGAGAGGCAAGCGTGGATCGTTACGTTAAGAATAGGTGAGCAAAATAACGGTCTGTTGCGTAACCGGCGATAACGACCACGCTTGTGTCCTGCAACGCGTTATCTTGGACGAAACGATTTGTGCTTGGAAAGAGCTTAGCTTCCAGAAGAAACTGGGAGGTCAGCAAGGCGAAAGGATTTACTTTGGCCGATAAATAGCTTATCGAACTTTAGTCTCCTTAATGCTGGAGGCCTCTAAAAACTGTGGGGAACTCGGCTAGAGCTGGTCCTCTTTGATAAGACAACTGACAGTGACAATGCATAGTGGAGTAACATAGAAGCTTTAAACTACGAAAAATAAAGGGTGGTTTTGTATTTGGAAGATTATTTTTTAAAAATTGTGGAAGCTTGGAAACATGGGGATTTGTTTTTAGAGAAACTAAGCTTCCTAGAATTTCTAAATCCTATGGAAAATTTCAAGTACATACAGTACATACAGTCTACTAAGAAATGGCAAATTTGCAAGCTGCTTCAGAACACTGTAAACTCTAATCTCTACCTTCCAAAAATATTCGAAACTCGAGGGAACCGGTAAAAGGCTTCAGGAAAATTTTATGGACGGGAAAACTCCGAGGACCAATCGCAAGGATCGATATGGTGAATTGTTCGGTGAACCAGGGAAGAGGAAAAGCACGTCCATCAATTGTTTGCTGGCTCAGGGGAAGCGAAGGGCCCTGACGATCAATGAAACGTACTGGTATACCGGTATGCGCCAGATATGATCACCCACGAATTGTCTGAGAGACTGTAACACGAATGTAGGCTGCATGGGAATTTAGAGCGGCCGTGGATTTCGTTGTGGGCTGTGACAGCCAGATGGGGAAGCGGTTTCCTGCGAAGGGATTAAAGGAGATTTATTGATGAAGATCGGATCGGTGATTCATTAGAGAGGAAAGCTTTGCGCTATAACGATGCTGTTAGATTCTGAAGCAGAGGAGCCTGGGAGATCCTCTACGGATATAAAGAATGATTCTTGAGCTACTTGGGACGTCAAGATTTTTAATTTTAAGACACAATATTGACAGCTTTATCTTCGATTAATAGTTTTATATTATATTAGAAAAAATAGTCGTCATTCTCCTGAAAGCTGTGTCAATCGTAAAAATGACGAGCCTTTGTGTTGTAATGTTAAATTAAGGGGGAACGCTACTGTGACGGCCGGAAAAGTAAGCCATTTTTAAGAATTTTGTTCAGGACTAATTTACAGTTTTCATAGAATATTTTTATTACGTGCCTTTAGTACGCTGTCTTAAGAGGTTAAACAAAAAAGAAAAAAAGCTATAAATTTGAAAATATATTAATTAATCTTCTGGGCCCCTCCACGCGAGCTGGTCGAATCTGTAACTCTGAGACAGCTGGTCCGAAATCAAATTTCATTTTTTTTTTTTATAAACTATATGAGTGTAGTTTCCGTTGTGCTTACGGATTTTTTTATTGAAAAACTTTTTGAAATACGCTCGAAAAACTGTCCATCTTATTCGCGGATTTTCGAAACTTTTCTTCTAAAGCGCACCATTTCTCCAAAAATAATTTGTTTAAGAAATCGGTACGCACAACGGAAACTACACTCATATAGTTTATAAAAAAAAAATGAAATTTGATTTCGGACCTGCTGTTCCACAGTTACAGATTCGACTAGCTCGCGTGGAGGGGTCTAGAAGATTAATTAATATATTCAAATTTATGGATGTTTTTCTATTTATTTTTTTGTATAATCTCTTAAGACAGCGTACTAAAAATAGGTAATAAAAATTTTCTATAAAAATTGTAAATTACCCCTGAAAAAAATTCTTTAAAATGGCTTACTTTTCCGGCCGTCACAGTGGCGTTCCACCTTAAATGTTCCAATCGAGTTCTAAGTCCTCGAAAGTCCACAGCATCGAATAAATTGGGTTATTAGCCTAATTCTGTCCACGTGACGAGGTTTAAAGAAGAATTAACAGAGGTGATAGAAACTAGAAACACCTAATCCTGTACCATCAGTTCTAAGGTTTCCACGAAAGCAGAACCGTTTGAGCAGAAGTGGCGCTTGAAGTGCAGCTTCACAGGTGGACGAAGAAAGTACAGAATTTGTTTAATTCGAATGGGTTATAGATGGACCCATTGGACGCCACCGAAAGGGTCGAGTCGGTGGCCAGAAATCGTGTGCACCTGAAGCAACGACCACTAGCAGAAAGGTCACGAACGCGAGGCAACGGTTGAGCGCGCTGCAATTATGGCACCGCCACTAAATGACACTAATTTCTGCTCGCAGCTCCGCCGAGAGAGAAGCGATCTTTAATCAGACACGCACACACGCGACCAGGCGAAACCGAGTGGCTCGTGTTGTTTCCGTTTCGATTTAGCGGCTCCGTCGCCAGCTCGGTGGATGCAGAGCCGTGCGGAAAGTGGCGGGCTTAATCTAATTAACGAGATTCATCGTTCCTGATGAGCTTATCGAGATCAGCTTGAAGATCAGGGGCCATTTTTAGACATAAAAGGGGCCATGTTGAATTCAAAGAATGGAATTTTGAGGATCTGAGGCAGGTTACTTCGAGTTATTTGGAGCACGGATTAAACGGAACTCGGATTATCGAGGTTCCACCTTCTTTGATGAGGTTGGGGTCGATTTTTTAACCTCGAAGGGGCCATTTTGAATTCGTACAGTGGAGGCTTGATAATCTGAAGCAATTTAGTTCGAGTTATTTGGAGCACGGATTAAACGGAACTCGGATTATCGAGGTTCCACCTTCTTTGATGAGGTTGGGGTCCATTTTTTAACCTCGAAGGGGCCATTTTGAATTCGTACAGTGGAGGCTTGATAATCTGAAGCAGTTTAGTTAGAGTTATTTGGAGCACGGATTAAACGGAACTCGGATTATCGAGGTTCCACCTTCTTTGATAAGGTTGGGGTCCATTTTTTAACCTCGAAGGGGCCATCTTGAATTCGTACAGTGGAGGCTTGATAATCTGAGTCAGTTTAGTTCGAGTTATTTGGAGCACGGATTAAACGGAACTCGGATTATCGAGGTTCCACCTTCTTTGATGAGGTTGGGGTCCATTTTTTAACCTCGAAGGGGCCATTTTGAATTCGTACAGTGGAGGCTTGATAATCTGAAGCAATTTAGTTCGAGTTATTTGGAGCACGGATTAAACGGAACTCGGATTATCGAGGTTCCACCTTCTTTGATGAGGTTGGGGTCCATTTTTTAACCTCGAAGGGGCCATTTTGAATTCGTACAGTGGAGGCTTGATAATCTGAAGCAGTTTAGTTAGAGTTATTTGGAGCACGGATTAAACGGAACTCGGATTATCGAGGTTCCACCTTCTTTGATAAGGTTGGGGTCCATTTTTTAACCTCGAAGGGGCCATCTTGAATTCGTACAGTGGAGGCTTGATAATCTGAGTCAGTTTAGTTCGAGTTATTTGGAGCACGGATTAAACGGAACTCGGATTATCGAGGTTCCACCTTCTTTGATGAGGTTGGGGTCCATTTTTTAACCTCGAAGGGGCCATTTTGAATTCGTACAGTGGAGGCTTGATAATCTGAAGCAATTTAGTTCGAGTTATTTGGAGCACGGATTAAACGGAACTCGGATTATCGAGGTTCCACCTTCTTTGATGAGGTTGGGGTCCATTTTTTAACCTCGAAGGGGCCATTTTGAATTCGTACAGTGGAGGCTTGATAATCTGAAGCAGTTTAGTTAGAGTTATTTGGAGCACGGATTAAACGGAACTCGGATTATCGAGGTTCCACCTTCTTTGATAAGGTTGGGGTCCATTTTTTAACCTCGAAGGGGCCATCTTGAATTCGTACAGTGGAGGCTTGATAATCTGAGTCAGTTTAGTTCGAGTTATTTGGAGCACGGATTAAACGGAACTCGGATTATCGAGGTTCCACCTTCTTTGATGAGGTTGGGGTCCATTTTTTAACCTCGAAGGGGCCATTTTGAATTCGTACAGTGGAGGCTTGATAATCTGAAGCAATTTAGTTCGAGTTATTTGGAGCACGGATTAAACGGAACTCGGATTATCGAGGTTCCACCTTCTTTGATAAGGTTGGGGTCCATTTTTTAACTTCGAAGGGGCCATCTTGAATTCGTACAGTGGAGGCTTGATAATCTGAGGCAGTTTAGTTCGAGTTATATGAAGCACAGATTAAATGAAACTCGGATTATCAAGACCCCACTGAGCTAAGTTCTAACCTCGTGAATCGTGTACTCTTTCCTATCAAACTTACAAATAAAAACTGGCTGCAGCTTGATAGATTACAGCAAACACTGTCATAAAGATATCCACTGTAACGATTCACCAAGTATCGAGGGGAATGGAGGGAGAAGTGCCTCCCGTTGGGGAAAGATGGAGAGGAAAATAAAACGATTCTCTATAGTCGCTCTTAAAATGGCATCGGCGGTAACACGATCGTTCAAATACGAGGATCGCGCAAATAGGTCGATTCTCGAACGGACAGCCGATATCCGTGCAAACAATGTTGCAAAATAGAGGGCCGATGGGGATCGATGGGCCAAGTGTCGAAAGACCAAAAGAGCTGCCAGAAATTGTTACGCGGGATGAATCAATGATCGGATGAAATAAGGCTTGATCGCGCACTGGGTATTCATTCTATCGAATATCAGAATCTTCAGTACAGTTGAAGCTAAATAAAAACTCTAAAGGCGCGTATAAAAAGCACCCTTAGAAAATATTTAGGAAGGGGAGCAGAATTTTCTTTTAATTTCAGTGGTGATTTGTAGGTCAACTCAGATTTGTAGATAATTCAGAAATTTGAGAATTCTTGAAACGTGGGGAAAATAAATAGAGCGCGAAGTATTTCGGTTCACAGTTCACGATAGGGTTCAGAGAGTGTTCTAAGGTGGATGAGTACTTACTCCACGTCTCTCGAGGAAACGATAAATGTGCCACGTTTTATGTAACGCGACAGTGAAGCGTCGTACAACCTACTTGGCAGCCAAGTTTAGAGCCGATCGCACGGCAAATTTGCAGGTTTCGCGTATTATTTTCGTAAGGCGCATTGTTTCGTGGGCTATCAGCGGGCTGTCTGTTCCACCAAAGCCTTTTGGACAATGTGTTCACTGTGTAATCCGAAATTCAATGTTTTGGCACGTGCTGACTTGCTGCCTCGGATCTGAGCTCACTTAATTGCTAGCAGAAAATACACACTCGCTTCTCGAGTTATGGAAAATCGGGGGAGAACGTTGCCCGCTACAGAAACTTCTGTCATAAATTGATGCGATTTACTGTTGGTCAGTTTATCAAGTTGGGGATTTGAACGTAGAAATAAATGTAAAATTGTATTTGGGATATAAAGCATTAGGAAGTGTGTTAACATTTGTTGCAATTCTGCAAGACAGTGTACGCTACAAAGTGTATAACTGGATGAAGCTAGGTATTTAAAGTGCTTTCTACTTGCTACTTAAAATACTGCCCCAGTACGTTGAACCCTCAAATCTGATTAGAGCTACAGTAGCTGGCTTTGCGTGCGCTGCAGTTGAGAAACTATGAAACTACGAAGGCTTTCCGTTTTGTGAGAAAACTGGATCACTCATAGCCATTTCCATAATCCTTATCAGAAGCATAAAACTACAAAATATCCAGAAATAAAACAAGGCAATGATCGTAAAATATGTAAGATCCATCTAAATAGATCCCTTTCCCAAAGTATCTCAATTCCAGCCACCATTTTCTTTAAGAAGCAGTGTACAAAAAAAGAACACCCCCTAGAAAAGCCCACTTATGCAAAACAACGGGGTCACCTTAAATCTCCCAATTAAGGTACATCGACTTCGAAAGCCCAGCAAAGTTAAGAAACAACTTAACTTCATTAAGGGCGAAGTTCAGTGACAGCTGAAAAGCTCAGGCAACTGTCTTCAGAGAAAGATCGCCAAGAGCATCCAATTATCCAAAATTACCTCCCCTTTGAATTTCCCAGAGTATTTCCACCCAGCAATTTATCCTCCTAGGACCAAGGCTCCCCCGAAAGAAGCCCGTGGAACAGATCCCACCGAGACCAATCACTTAAGCAGGAACTTCGCCAGGTTCACCGAACCAGTCGAAGGCACAGTGGGGTATCCTGTAACGAACTGATTCGTTTTAGAATTAATTTAATTCTATTATAAATTTAATTTATTGTAGTTCTCCACGTTCGTTCTAAGCGTTTTGAGGTAATGAGAAAAATTGCTCGTTATAGCAATGGTTCGTTAAAGGATACCCCACCGTAGTTGGATTATCCCGAGCGGTCCACGGAAGCATCCGGCATGCTTCCGAAAATTCGTCGTTCGCCAGGTTTCGAAGTAGACAGTGGAAGTTTTCTCATTAACTAACTCGTGCAACGAGCCATTCAATGAACCAAAGCTGATCCTCAGCGCCACGGCTAGCACCGCCGGCAGCCGGTCCTCGCCCGTTTTCTATTCTAATTCCGAAGCTATTCTAGTCCGCGGACGCCGGCCAATGGGCTACGTCCGCCAGTAAAGCGCGCTCCTCTCCTCCATCCCCCTTTACTCCCCCTTCCTCGTGTCAACCGCAGTCGTTCTCGAGGCATCGCGTGCGCCAGATTATACGGCTGCATCCTCCTTTTCTAACAGCCCGCGTTATCGGTCGCGTTGCCTTCCACCCCCGGTGCCAATAACCGGGCGGGGGATAAAGGACGATCGTATCGGCCATCATCGTTCCGCGAAGGAGAGGATAGTCGCGAGTAAGGACAGCTCGGGGGGAGAATTCCCTTCTGCTTCCCACCTCTTCGCCGTTCAATGTCGGTCTGAGGAGTGTACCGAATGAGAAAGGGGTGAAAATATCGCCGTCACGATTGCTGCGAACGGGCGGAAAGGAGGATTTCGAAAAGGGCGGCCACGGTGCGACACAGAGGGCGCGCTAGCAGGGAGAGATGCAGTGGCGTCGGCAGCGAAGGGTCACCCACGTGATCGGCTCCTCCAATCACGTTCTACTTTTAGCGAGGTACCAAGACGGTACGGAACCTTGAGGAAGAGGCTGATCGTGGACCTTAGTGGCGAGCTTTCGTTTCTCCTGTTTTGTTTGTTGTTCGACGGGCGTAGCTAGTCTTTTCGTTCTCGGGGCGATTTATGGTAGAGATGCTAGTGCCTTGGATTCGTTTAACCCATTAGCAGAGTGATGGATAATGGCTGGGGTGTTACGGCGAATTAGGAGATTGGTTGGAAGTTTGATTTAATGCTAAAGTTTGTAGTTTCCTTGGGGAACTAGTCAGGAAACTGTTGGTGCAGGTGGATACTATATAGATTGTTTTGGGATGCCTCTTTCCCAGGGGATGTTCTTTCCCAGAAGAGGGTGAAAATTGCATTGCCAAGTCAGAGTAACACTGGCTGTTAATGGGTTAATACGATCGAGTGGGATGCAATTTTAGCTTGACACGTGCACCTTGGAAGTAGCGTCAGCTTCCTTCCGTTCTTCAGGAGCGGATGGAAGTGTTTAGAGGATTGAAACTGTACAGTTAGACAGCTTTATAATTTTGCTTGGTAATATATTGCTCCTCACTAATCACATTCCCTCGTCATTAGACTCTCGAGCAAGATGTAGATAAAAGCCAGACCTTTTGCCTCATCTTGCTTCATTACCAATCACACTGCCTAGAGTACCCAGAAAAATACCCCAGCTTCCACAACCACTGAACGTAGCATGTTAAGGACAAAGGCCTCAAAACCCACCAACAACGATTGGATGCTCGGTGACTGCTGAAAGCATCATCACTGAGCATTCAACAGGAAACCATCCACTACCCCGCCGTCATATACACGAACGTGAGACTCGAAGGTGTCCGTGAACAGCGAACGCCGACATGCTCGGGTGACAAAATTCCTCGGTAACCGGAGAGGCTTGAACGGTGGTCAGTTCTTCCTGATAATCCTCCCATAGCCCCCATACGACGTGCCAGGGTGGCGCGGAACAATGGGAGAAACTTTCCCAGCGGTCACTTTAGATTCCGTGGAACGCGTAGTATCTGTGACGCTGTAGAACGTGATACTGTTGCTCTAGTCGGCCCTGATGAGGCCAATTAGAACGCTGAAACGTGGGTGTGCGTTCCCTGGCCCGGTTGAAACCAGACCACCCTGGTTCCAGTTGACGCGCGCGGTGTAGTGGACTAAGTCTGAGGTTGCTTTGGCCCCTCTGTTCGCAGTTTCGCCAGACGAAGAAGACGAGGAAGAGGGATTGCGAAAGGACTACGCGAGGGGCCGGGAGAATGACACGAGCAGGGATCGGTTCGATCGGAACGGGCGGGGGGGTTATAAGCCCCGGCGGGCCGGAAACGGCGACAGCAGCGGCTACGCTGGCGCCGCGAACCGATCCCAGAAGGACGTGTCGTCCGGATCGCCGTCCCAACCGAAGATGATCTTCAACGAGGACGAGTACATGAGGATCACGACCCCGCGGCAGGACATGCTGCTGAAGAAGGGCTACCTGTCGCGGAAGAAGCCGTGGACCGGAAACGCCAGCACCAGCGCGACGCCGTCCACCACCGAGAGCCAGTCTGCATCGCATTCCACCGCAGGTAGAGGTATAGGTAGAAGCGTAACGCATTTCATCGAATTTTTGTTAATTTTGTCCGCCTGTTTACCGTCCCGACCCAACTAGTCCCTTGGAGATCTCGGGGTGGTGGCAGGTGCCCCCTTGTGGGAGCAGAGAAGAGCTTACGGGTTTCTTCTGTGATGGGTAGTAGAATAGTTGGTTTTATGTAAAGTGGGAGTGGAGTTTGGGTCTGTATAGATTTTTAAATTTTCTGGAGCTTAAGGTACCGTGGTAATCGAATCCATGTGTAGCATTCCTGGTTTCTGATTTGTCAGAGTCTCGCTTAATCCTTCGACGTCCTTGATTCTTCAATTAGAGGTAGCCAGAAAGTGTCCCATTCATCCTCCCTGATCATACGACACTCGATCGCTTAACAATCGTTGCACTTCACTTGTCACGCGTGATTAACACCCGCGAGTCCCTGCCTCTGGGCTTGGATACGTTCTACTTTGAGGTGTCATTGCAGATGGCAGCGAAACGACGGAAGATCAGCAGCTGCTTGACAGAGACTGCGGGACGGGAGAGTATCCATCGACGGCGGACTCTGGGCTGCAGTTGGGTTATGGGACCTTCTACGACCACGCCTGTGGTTACTACTACGAGTACCCAGTGATGCTTGTGGGCCCTGCGCCAGTCCCAGCGCAGGTTGGACCAGGCGTCCTAGCAGCTGTACCCTGCGAACCCGTGCCTTTGAGGCCCATAGAGTGGGTCAATCCTGCGTTTGTGCCCTCGCTGTCTGGGCAACCGTACCTCATGGTGGACTATCAGGTGTGAATTTATCTTACAGTTTCTTCAGTGACCGAGCCATGGAGGCACTGCTCTAGAGCTTCACTAGTCAAAACAATTATTCCCTAGTAATTTCGCTCAGAACACTCTCCAGCCTTCAGTTCCAAGCAGACGCTAGTAAAACCTTCTCAGAAGTGGGTTCAACCTCGATTCCTACACCATACCCAACTATCCCCTAATAATTTCCTTCAGAGGACCCTCCAGTCCCCCATAGTCCTCAACCCAAGCTGAAACCAGCAGAACATTCTCAGAAATCGGCTCCTCCTGTTTACAGTCCAGCCAGAGCACAGAGAACGCAACTATGGTGGAGGAACAGGAGACCACGGTGGTGCCAGCGGAGACCGTCAACGGCACCTGCAACGAGAACGGCACAGAGAGCGCCAGTTGCAGCGGAAGCGTGACTGGCGAGACGGAAGAACAGCCTGCAGAGGCTGCTGCCACCACGAAGGAGAGCGAGCCCGACGAGCAGCCAACGAAGGAGCAGACTGAGGAGCAGGACACGTACGAGCAGTTCACGGAGGAGCAACCGGAGGAAAGTGAGACAAATGGGGCTCCTTACATGGAACCAGTCCTGGTGCAGCAGCCTGTGCACGTGTCGCACGTGATACCAGTAGTCCCGCAACAGTACATGTATCCTGGCCACTACATGTTCGGCCTTCCGTTGGTCAACGTGAATGGTTAGTTGATCGAGAGGGCGGAGCCTCCGCCGCTTAGCCATTGGCGCAGGACCCTCGATACTTGCACGTGGCGGTGGGCATATAGTGAAGTCACGAATCCAGTAACTAAATGGTTACGGACAGAACCATAGCCTCCAGGGTTCTCTGCACCCTTAGGTTTAATGAGAACTGAATAGTTGAGACACTTGATGCAGTCCTGAAGAGGAACCCTGTTTTTTCTTTGGAAGCAGTGGGATTTCGCTATATTTCTACTACCATAGTGTACTCTTTTCTACTGCTCTGTTGCTAGCGCATGGTTAAACGTTACCAGAGAACCTTCTCGCTCCTTTTTTGGTAGCTTTCGTTCTGTTCGCGGATAGATGGGCGGAACAACGGGCGAACAAGCGAAGGTTGTTAGTGTTTTTGTGGCTAAGTGAGTCTGTTGCGTAAATGCGATAACTAACGGGGAGGGAGCGGTGCATCGCAACGTTGCGTAATCTATCGTTGTTTTGCAGTCGATGATGCATGGTTGGAACGATGGAAGCTCTGATTCAAGATTAATCCGAGCTTCGGATCGTTCGCGCAGCTCTTCTCGCGATCTTCATCTATGTGGATAGACTGTCATGTCACTTTCCTCACGTTTCATGTTTGTGAATACTCAGACATGAGTTGAATACTTTGACTGCCACTTATTCAGTTCCCATTCACGATAGAACCTTACTGCTCTGCTAATGAACCCTACTGCATCCTCTAACTACCCAATTCACCAGTTCACTAGATCTCAACTACCAAGTGGAAGACAAGACAGTCAAAGTATTAATGAACCCTACCCAGAAAGCAAACCCTAGTCACTATCAAAACTTAGCATATTTCTTTCCCAATATGAATTTGGCCCACGATAATATTGCACTGAATTCAGTGAAATCAGCCTTGCATGAGGATCTAGCGATAATACGAGCACATCCCATGCGTGTAGATGTCTAGACGAATGGCTTAACAAGCGACAATGTCCAAGAGCATGTCGGAAGTAGGATTGTATAACGTGATTTAATTCTCTCGTGAGAAGACTCACGCCAAGGAATGTATATTTAACGAAGGGAATGACGGGCAGGAGAAGAAGAGAGTACAATGTGGCAGGTGCTATGTTCGCGTGCACCGAGATGATTTATTCGATGCGCCTTCCCCCCCAACTGCGTGTCTCAGTCTAGACGTTAGTGCGTTTGATTGTACCTGTTTCTAATGTTAAACGAGAATAGTGTCGGTTGGATGCGCGGCCAGGGGCAAGGGATATAGCCAGATTCATGACTGCTGTCCCGTCCATCGGCATCATTGCTGTTTTATTACCGCCGTGCCTCTACCACATTCAAGGTAAAAGGTAATAATTCGCAAAGAGGCGCTTCTCTTTAGATACGATCGCAGATCACGCGAGGGTCCTTGAGCTGTACACTCTTGCGCTTAGGACCCTTTCAGGCGGGACACCTCTGGCGCTTCAGGCATCCGGGAATTCACGCATTAGAAAGAATATGCAGTTTCCTATTGGGAACGAGTCATACCCTATTTGATGTTACAACCGTTCCCTTGTCACTTTGGTTACTGTTACAGTAGGGAAACCTCTCCAAAGGGAAGTTTAAAACTCACATGGGATATCAATTTTCATATATAATTCTTTCTAATACAGGTATCTTATTTCTTTTTCCATTCACACTTAAAACTATATCTTCACCACTACTGTATCCCGCGGTTCATGCTACTACAAACCATCCCAGCGATATACATACCTGTCAACATTGATCTACCATTTTCTCCAATCTCACAAATCACCCACAACTATTTCAGTTCCAGTCAACAGCTTAAGAACCCACTACCAGTTCAGTATTCCACCACCTGCCCCACCATGTTTCGCCTGAAAAGTATACCCAAACGCAAGGGAAACAGTTCCCAAGATACAGGCCTACCCAAGCATCTGACGATCGTGCCTAAAGTCAAGACTCTGTGTACACGCTGTCGATGTGTGTGTGTCTGCAACAGTCTAATTTCTCGACTCGTCATTATTCACCGTAATTACGATCAGCATCACTCTGTCTCTCTATCAATCTGCGCCCATCAGCACGCCGCCTCGCACGTTGCACACAGGGGAAAAGAGGCGTTTCACCCAGCCGAGAGTGGGGGGAGTCCATTGACTCATAACGATCACGAGGACCCAGTTGTTCCATCGACATTTCTATGTCAGAAATATGCTTGGTCGCGCGAGGGGCGCCAAGGGAGAACTTGGCAGAGCCCGTGCGCGATAGCTGCGTCTCAAATAAGAACCGGTTTAAAATAGCGGGCCAGCGTCGAGCTGCTCGATAAGACGCACGCGAAGGGCCAGAAGCGCGACACGGAGAAGCCAAGTTCAATCTTCGCGCCCTTCGACGCTGCGTGAATTCTGACGCTGCCCCCCCCCGAGATCGAGACCCCCTTTACGTAGCTACACCACGGGTCGAGAACGAGGGGGGCAGCGTCGACAACGCGGGCCTACGTTCACACGCGGAGGGATAACGCGCGGTGTTTCTGCTGTCCAAGGTGTTACGCTACAGGGCGGACCGATGATGAGGAGCACGGACTTTGCGGACATGTCGACGGCCTGCAACAAGCGGAGGAAGAAGAAAAAGAGAGGAAAGCAGAGAAGACTTGCTGTGGTGAGTGTGACTCTTTGCGGCGTTGCAGAGACTTTGGTCCCTTTGGCGATAGGGATTCTATAAATGATCTGTATTTAGAGACGGGGGATTCTATGAATTATTCTATCTTGGAAAATAGTAGTTAAGTCAAAAGCGTAGAATAAAATCAATTTAGAATTTCATTCCGTAGCGCGCCATGACTTACATGCCGTATATAAATTGGATATTTTCCATTTGTAGAGTAGCCAAGTAGACCCTAAGTTACATTGCGCGGGTTGGAAAAGTTACTCGAGGGGACTAAGAAATCTCATTGAAATCCAGGATAACACGGAGGACGAGGAGGAAGGAGAGTGCAGCTCTGAATGTGATACCGAACTACCGTCTTCCCGACTGTCTTGGACAGGGGGTCCGACGCCAACGACGAACGCGACTGCGGCCAGCAACAAGCCGCTGAACCCCGACTGCAAGGAGTTCCAGTTGCGGCCCGTCGAGCCCAACGCGCCGCTTTCGGTTAAACCGACATCCGCGGACAAGCCTGCCCTCGAGGAGGTCACGACCGCGGACCCGTCGGGCCCGTTGACGTCCGTCGACAAGAACAGCAACCCCTGCAACGGGGTCGTCGAGGACGGCCCAAAGAGCCAGGTGGACGACAGCAATTCCGACGAAGCCGGAAGGTCGCCGTCGGAGACGAGTCAGGCGGCGTCCCCCGAGGTTACCCAGCAGGATAACGAAGCGAACAGATTGACGAACTGCCTCGGCAAGGACGCGGAGGCAGCTCTAGCGAACGAGGTGGTGGAGGTAATCGAAATCGAAACGCCGTCTAGCATCGACGCAAGCAAACCAGCCAGCGACTCATCCAGTGCCAACGAACCGCCGAGGGAAGAAGTGAACGGTGTCGAGGAAGGGACACTGGTGAACGGGAAGATGGACACCGACTCCAGCAACGAGGACACGCAGACACCAGTGGCGCTGTCGAGACCGTCGTCGCGCAGCAGCGATAGAAAGACGCGCTCCAGATCAGTCACGCCGAGCACCGTGCCTACAGAGACTATGGACGTCCGCGAGGAGTACCACGAGACCCTGGCGACAGCGAAGCCATCGAATTCAGTGCCGAAGAGGAAGTACAGCGCGAAGGGTATGAAGTTCGTGAGAGAGCCAACACCCGGGCCAGACCTGGACAGCGCCACGGAGCTGGAGAGCGAGAAGATCCCGGTGCACCTGACCCACAGCTTGGAGAGCATGAACCTGTCAAACGACTCGAAGCCAGACTCGACGTTCGACCGTTGCGGGAAAGACGGGGACGAGGTGACCGAGGACCTGGCGACGGAGAGCGTGTGCAATCATCTGAGCAAGGAGGACCCGATCGAGGCGTCGAACGAGGATTCTGGGTTCGAGAGCCAGACGAGGCTGTCCGACTATCCCATCACGGAGGCGGTGACGGAGTGGCTGCGCAGGGCGAACTCGCCGGACGTGTTCATCACGTCGGCGGTGGCTGTGGAGGGTGACGTGACGGAGGACGAGGACGCGGTGGACGAGAAGCCGTCAAAAAACTTGCAAGGCAACCCCATGCCTGCACTATCTGCTAATAGCGGCGCGGACGATGCGGCGGCATTGTCGCGTACGGCTAGCTGCGGCGAATTCGCAAGGGTCAGCAACGTTAAGGGCCAGGATCAGCCGGAGGCCGGGAACTGCGTTGGCGGCAGGAAGAAGAGGGACGGGAAGAGGAGGTCGGGCGATAGATGGCGGGCGAGGCACGGGGATGGGAAGCTGGAGAGCGAGGCGGTGTCCTCGTCGGACTCGTGCGGCCAGCAGGAGCAGCCTGTGACCGCCGCCAGGAAGAAGAACCCGTCCAAGCAGCAGGATGCTGGTGACGTTTGCGAATTTACTGAGAAGGATAGCGTAGCGGGTGTGAGGGTTGCTTCAAGCTCTCGGATGGACTCGAAGAGAGTCAATGCAAGGCGAACGAAAAGACAGGGGCGTTCCAGTCGGGAACCGACCAACAGCAACGACACAAAGAATCGATGTACGGAGAACGACAAAGAGGAGGAGGGCAAGGGTGGCGTCGAGGATGCGATGAATGTCAGGACGTTTGAAAAGGGGGAGATCGTTGTCTCGGAGGACGGCAAGCTGTTGACGACCACCACCTACGAGCCGGACTTACCGGGTGGTCATGATCCCTGCACGGCGATCAAAGCGGCCAGCAAGAACGAGACGGCGAAAAAGGTGGCTGACAAGATAGAGGGTAGCAAGAGGAAGAGTACCAGTGGCGACGAGGGGAATGGTAGCGAGGAGATTTCCTTGGACAGCATGGAGGAGCCAGATGTGCTGGAGTGCTGGGAGGCTGAGACGATTGAACCTGTGATAACCCCGAAGAAGATGTTGCAATGCCAAGGTGTATCGTGCGAGGGCGAGGCCGCGGAGGAGGACAACAACGAGGCGGAGAAGGTGAACATGGATTACGTGCAGGAATACTACAGACTGGCCCGTGAGAGTGCCACCAGTAGCGTTGAGGAGGAAACGAGTGGCTCGAAGACGAACGTAGAGTTGTCTGCATCGAAATCAGTGCCAAATAATCCTGAGGAGACCAAGGAGGTTCGAGGGCAGAGCGGTGATAAGAGCGACATACCCGTCGACGAGGCTTTCGAGGTATACGAGAGCTGTTACACGGGCAAACCCCCGTTTCTGGCTATCGATTCGAAGGTGTTCAAGTCACGAACGTTGTACGGCCAAGAGGGCGAGCACCCTATACCATGCAGAGCGGTTTGTTGTAACATTCAATGATTTGTTGGGTAAACTATGGGGGAGCCCCGTTACCAAGTACCTCTCCGCAGGGCCATTCTCATGGAACAGCACTGATGTCAAGGCCGTCCTTTTCTAAGTAACGTAAGCCTCTGACGTTGCACACTTTGCTGGTATATCGCGTATCGATTGACATATATTCATACACACACTCATACACGGACACGTACACAGAGAGACACACCTACACCCGCGTAATTCATTACTACTCTTACGTTCTTAATCTGTCCTTAAGAAATACAGAAAGACAAGGAACCCTGTGGATCGGCTTAAAGGTCGATGAAGCTTAGAGGCATGCTCAAAGGCAGCGGATGAGATATAGCAAGAGCCTACGTATTGCTATTCATTTTTGTAAATAGCTTTTAAGAGAGATCGCTCGCAAATCGTGTTTCATGGAAACCCCTCCGTGGGATATTATCACTGAACTGTATATATTGGATGCGGTGTGCGGCTTCCGAGCGTAGGAAGCCTCTGTGACGATTCGAACCGCGCCATCGTTCAGAATAAACCATATTCTCCACCTGAATGTGGCCCTCGGTACTACGCTTTTGGATTCACATGTATGCTTGTTCTACGACATTGGACGCCATTAGTTGCTGGCAGCAACATTGGCGCGAGCGGAATTAATAAAGAAATATCTATTTCACGTTGTAAGTTACACTACTTTAAGAATTTATATGTATTGTACATATAAATCTATTCTTTATTCAACATACTATATACTATGTTTCTGACTGATTTATAGATCACGCCTTCTGTTTTGTTTTATTCTACGAACTACACATTTGAGAAATGAGCATACATGTGAATGCGTAAAATTAGTACCAAGGACCCTATTCAGATGACGAATGCGGTTTATTCTCAAAGATGGCACGATTCGAATTGTCACACAGATTATAAATTCTTATCGTATCCAGTATATATAAGTCAATGAATATTATATGCATGAGAGCATATACGACATATTTTTTGACGTTATTGTCAAGATAACTTGGTGCACATATTCTTCTTTTTTTTCTCTCTTTATTTTCATTTCTCTCGCTCTTCGTTCTTTTTCTTTTTTTTTCAATGGTATTGAATGAAGGAGCTTCATTCGTTGGTATCGATTGAAATGAACCGAGCTTATTCGAGATTCGAAGGATCAGAATTATGATTTCTGAATTATAAAGTACAATGAATTGTGAAGTCTGAACTCTACGGAAGAGTAAAAAATAAAAATTATTCAAGCAGACTGCGTCGTATTATATTTTGTTGTCCTCGCTGTGTAATATTTTATAAACACTACACGAATTATACCTACATCAAAATGACTAAGGCATATTTTTTACAAAACTTATCTAGAACGTAAATTTTAAAGCACGAGAAACAACTAGCGTTTTTCTGCGCACCACGTTAGATGGCCTTTCGCTTGCAAAAGTTTCGACTGCTCATAGGCAAGTTTTAAACGCGAGACCTTGTAATCTGTAACGTGCACTCAACATTTTCACCGATTTCCGAACGAAACGGATCCACGCGTGCGGAAGTTTCAGGAGCGATAGATTAACCGAGCGCAATCAGGGGTGGGTTCGGAGATTCGGCGCCTAAGCTAACAAGCGTCTGCCGCCCTTTCCGTGAAATATCACCGAACATTTTAATTTAAAAGAGTTGAGACAATTTTAAAACCAATTCAATCCGAGAACTCACACCGGAGTCACCGCTAATTTGCTAAACAGAAACGAACCGTTCTTAAAATTCTCTCAAGCCTGTGCGTTTAGAGATCACCCAGTGAAAGCAGCCAAAATAGAAACATCTCGCCACGCGTCTCAATTTCTTTCGCCCGAAATTTGTCGCCCTAGGTTGCAGCCTACTTAGCCTACATACAAATCCACGTACGACGGTCGATGGAAAGAAATATGTTCAGCTAGGATGCAGAGTAGTTGTCGGTGACAGCGAGAAGTTGGTAATACAGTGAACTATTTAACTATATCGTAGCTGTTAACAGCTAACGTAACATGTATATAGGGGAAGCTTTACGAAAAGAATTGGTTTACATTACTGGGTTCCAATTTTCGTTAAGCGAGCAAAAGACGAGCAGCATGAAGTTTTGTAATAGATGGTCGAGTACGAACTAGGAGAACACATTTCACGCGTACACATAAATGTACACATAACAGAAGTCGCACTTGTTACAACATACTTCACGCTTTAGTTGAGTTGTGTCAAGTAGATCGAATACCTCAGGTTGCATATTATGTAAGTTGATTGATAGACGTGGTTCGTGAAAATCATATATATATATATATATACATATATATATATATATATAAATACATACCCCCATATCATAAGGTGCGAAACATACTTCGAAGATACCTGTATATACAAAACTACCGATCATCCAGGCGTTAGTAACATCACGTATAATAATATTAATAATTATAATGTTAATAATAATACCGATAATAATAATAATACAACTATTATCACAACAGCGACATAGGCACAATCGTTCCTGCGAAGCTTTAGGTTCCCTAGGCATCATAAACACACAGCGTAATACCCAGGACGATCCATATTACTTATAGAGATTCATTCACAACAGACTACATTAAAGACAAGTATATCGCTATATTAAATGCGCGTTGCATCAATTGTGTGCCTTATTCAGCGGCTGCCATTTCTGTAACCATTTCAAAGCGTACGTCTCGATAAAGAGAAGAGTGGCTATCGAGGGAACTTGCGACAGAGTTAAAATTCGTCGAATCCGAGGGGAATAAAATGGAACGATAGCGATAAAGCGGTGAACGCGATGCTCCGCGCGTTACGACAAAGGCCCTTATCTGGGCATCCATACAAGATACGAGTAAATTGATTTTCTCACACCATCGACTACCATGTTCATCGAGTATTTACAACTGACGTGCATACATTCATAAGCGTACTAGGCATTCACATTGCATCTTACACAGGTCCTGTTATTGTATAATTATATTTTAGTTGAATTAAAGTAAACGTGTAAGGAATAAGTGTACTTGAATTTTGTTGTGTTTTTGCTTAAAAAATATGAATAAAATGTTTCAATTAATTCGCAGGTCTTCTGACTGACCATTTGCAATGAATGTATGCGTTATTCGTAGTCACCGTCAACGTTCAGAATTCGGCGATCGTTAAGCGTGATTCCATTAACGACGTTCGCTTACCCTCGTGGAAGACGATCCGGATTCACGGAATCGGTAATAACCTCGGATAGGAGAGACGGCGTGAAACAAACAGGAAGCAGAGAATTTATACGACACTGCCGATTCGACTATACGAAACTTTTATATACGGGGATTTACGCGTATAATTAATTGTGCGCTTCAACCGAACGCGAGATTTAATTTCGAAAAGCTCACGCAGCAATGCGCAGGCGCGCTATACTTCAACCGCCGAAATGGCGGTTTCCGGTGGTGGCACCGGAAGTGAGTGAAAAATTTAAATATCGGATGCTGAAGCGAACGCAAATAAAGTAATTTCAAGGTTTCTGATGTGGTTTCATCTGAATAGTCGAGTAGGACGATAATATTTCATTTTTCTTTACATTTTCGACACGCAAAAGTGAATGCAAAGTTCTCGCGTCAATATCAGCGTAATGTTTTCTGTCTAGTTTAAAGCATTTCATTTAATACTTCGAAACTTTCCTATCTATTGAATCAAGCCATTCTAATTCCGAAGTTTATACACTCCGTTCGCTTGAGATACTAATTAGCATTCGCAACATTTCCATTTCACTTTACGCAGTTCTGCATGGTCCTGAAGCGATTCGATATCTCGAACGCGGGCAAGATGGCGGACGACGCGATACGATACGATACAAAACGATATATAACCGAGCGTATACAGTGGCGCCGCCAGTCGCCTGGAACAGTAGGTCGCTGTTAAAAAGAGACGCAACGCTGGGAACCGCTAAAAAGAGCGAACGGGCGAGAGAGAGGGAGAGGGAAGGCGAATAATCCGCACTGGTTGAAGGGAGAGGCTATGAGGGGGGGGGGGGGGATCGTGCCCGTGGCTATAAGGCAGTCTTATATAGATGGCCACGCGCAGGTCACACGACGAAAGGTGAGGAGTGTGTGGGTTCGCGTGGAGAAGTAAGTGTAGCGGTATCTCGCTCTCTCGCAGCGCGACGGGGATCTGCGGCGGAGCGAGAGTGAAAGGACGAAGAAGCGAGCGAGCGAGCGAGCCAGGCGAGCGAGGGCGAGCGCGAGCGCGAGTCGGGCCAGCGAGCGTGGAACGGTGTAGAGCGAGCGAGCGAGCGTGTGGTGGTGGTGGTGACGACTGGTGCCGTGGACGGACGGTCGGTCGGCGGTCGGACCGTGGTGTGTGAAGAAGTGAAAAATTCGCAAGTGGTGTGCTGGGTTGGTGAGCTGGCTGGTTAGTGGTGGATATACAGCGGGGGTCGCGCCACGGACAGTGCCGGGGGATTTTTGGTCGGACGGGGCCTGTTGCCGAGACGTCGTGGGACGACGCGTGGAACCGAGGAAAGAGACCGCGCTAAGAGCAATGTCTGACCGGGAAAGCCTGGACGATCAACCGCAAAGTAAGGACTAAGGGGACCGTACGGCCACACGGCCGATATCGCCCCGGACTGTTTTCGACAACGGACACGGTCCCGCGATACGTGCTCGCGAACGTGCGCGAGCCCCGACATCTTTCCGTGGCTGTGGCACCGTGCGCTGCGCCTCCGGTTACCAGGACCGTCTTTTTTCCACGAGCCAACGCGACGAACCCTCCCGTGGTGACGGACCCGCGCCGTTACTCCGCGCACGGTCCGCGGGCACCGCGGGCCCGAACACACCCGATCTTTCCTTACAGTCCTCGTGGCGTTCTGTCAACCGCCGAAAAGAATTGCTATTTTTCAACGATACCCAGGATCCAAGATGGCCGGCCCGCATATCGGCCGAGAGACAAATCCTGTCCTCTTTCCTCCTTCGTCTTTACTCCGTCTCTCTCCTTCCCTCCCTCTGTGTGTGCACCTCTCTCTTTCTCTCCCTCTCTCTCTCTCTCTCTCTCTCTCTCTCTCTCTCTCTCCCTCCCTCCTACACATACGCACTGTCGCCCTCTCCTTCTCTCTTTCCCTCTGGCTCCCTCTTTACCTCGTGCTTCGTACTCGTGTGTCTTCTCCTCCCTCCTCTCACACATGCACGTACACACCGCTGTAGCACACTTTCCTCTTTTTCTACTTCGTGCTTTTGATTTTTTCTCCCTCTTTTCTGTTTCGCCCCCTCTGCCCCTGGCCCCTCGTTTTCGCGAGCCACGTATCTGAGCCTCGTGTCGAACACGGCGTGCAGCGGCGATGCCGGTTCTACCAGGTGTTGCGTTTTTGAAAGTCGCGGCCTCTGGGAGCCTGTGTTTTGTGTCAGCTTCTTGTGACAGGCACCCTGACCGCTCTTCCAAAAGACAACCGGAATAGTCCCGGGTGAACACGCGTGATGTAACTCGCCTGTCCACCTATCCGGGCGTGCATACATGCACGCGGGGCACACAGCCACGGAAATCGCTTATACACACGCTGCTATATATGCGCACACGTTAAACGAAGGAACCGTCTGGGTCCACGATTCGCGTAAATTTCACACGTGCCATACGCGATCCCCCCCACCACGGGGGCTGGTAGATCTTGGCCTCGAAACGAGACGGCCGCGATGTGTGGTGCTGTGCCTGCCTAGCGATGGGAGTAATTCAATTTATCATTTAAAAATGATGGATCGATGGGATATAATCGTTCGGAAGTATCAGATGGAAGTTGGACGCGATGCCTCGAGGAAATATCGATCACGGAATAGAAATATTTACTTGGGACAGGAGGTTGAACAGTATTTGGGGAATGTATTGAGTGGCCGCGGGTACTTGTTGAAATAGGTTATGGTTGCAAGCCCGATGCGGAGGAATAAGTTCGGTCGATATTATCTCTAATTGATAATGTAAAAGTTGTGTAATATCGACCGTGGGCGAATCAACAGTGGGAAAGTTTGCGATAAGAAAGTTACGCACGGACATTTTTTTCATGAATACGTTTCCCCGAATAGGTATTAGTAAACAGGTAATCTTCTTTATGATAGATGTATCGTACTTTTTCAAAATTATCGGGAACTTCTTGCGAGCCTGCTAATAGGAATCTAAACCCATAATTAGCGGTAAATACCGTTCTACAGTGACTTAATTATTATAGTGCCCGGATTCAGTTTTTTTTCGTTTTTAAGTTGCAGCTGTAGAATTTTAAAATGTCAGGATATAGACCTGTTTCATTATTAACTTTATTTAGTTAGTGCGTCGTGACATTTTGTTAGATTAAATTGGTAATTTCTTTCTATTGGCATTTTGGAGTGAGATTTGATGGTTAGGTGATTACGATGTAAACGCTATCTGGTGTACTTTCTACGATTCATGAGGCGGGAAATATGTAACGATCTCTAGTTTGTAATTGCCACGTAGGGTAGCACTAACCTTCGTTTTATTCCTGCCTCGTTGTTAACATGAATTTCTGTTTCCTTCTTTTTTAGGATATGGGAATCCAGGCGGAATGGATGCTGGAGGGACAGACTTCGACCCTGGTGAGTGAAATTACCAAGAGACAAATAAATCTTCCGACAGAAATCGATTTAAACCATCTACTGAAATAGAAAATTAGAAGCTCTCCACCGGCTTCGTCTCGTATGACAATGTTACGTTTATATTCCACTCATTTCTCTCTAAAATTATCCCGCTAACATCCAGAACTTATATTTAGTCCCTATAACTTTGGCGCGAATCGAGCAATATTCTTCAAAATTATATAATCACTCGACCAAACATTTTTCTTAACAATATTGACCCCGGATTTATCGGCTGATACGAAGAGATCACCAGGATCATGATTCTTATTATATATTTACGCCCAAAGATAAACACTAATCTCCGGCGACTTATTTCAATATTGCCTAAAAAATATTGCCCAACCGAACAACTCCAACTGTTATAAAAAATTACGATAAAAAGGGATACGCGGAGATCAATACCGAATGTTGACGGGAAAGGGTCATGCAATAATCGGCGAAAAATGCTATTTAAATCTTGCCCGCTGGAAATCATAGATCTCGTTCTAGAATTGCTTCTCAAAATCCTCCTCCCGCTACCTCCCCCCCCCCCCCGCCGCATCGAGCCGCGTTGAAAATTCGCCTTCAGGGTTGAGACCGCCTCTCGAGCGCCTATTTTCGGCGCGCGTAGCGCGTGAATCGGGTTGGCGACGCGTCGCCGTCAATTTCGACGCGCTAGAAACGGATTCATCGAAAAATGGAAGTCGTGGGAAGAAGTAGGTATATACGCGGCGGCGGCGGCAGGACGAGGCAGAAGAGTAGGGAACCGTACTAGCGCAGTCAGCTGGTCGTGACGTCACGCGATCATGTCGTGTGAGCTGGGTCGCACTGGTGGGGGGTTGCGACGTTGTCACGTGTTCGGTCGGCCAAGTCACGTGGCGCGCGTGGCTCGCGCACGCAGAAGCCGGCGCTAGGCGGCCGTTGATTGGTCGTGGAGATTTCACCACCATCATGCGCGCATTCCATCGGCATGACGGCGGGCTCCATGAATGACCGGTACGTCATTCGTGCCCGACGACGTCCAGTTGCTCCTGCACGAGATGTGCATCATCCAGTGGGAAGTATCGCGACGATCGGTCGGCGATACCCGATGCGTCATCCCGATACCACCGGCTTCTCACGCTGACGATCGTTTTTCTCGGCCCTCGTTCGCGCCGTGACGCATCGTCCGAGCCGATTTCTCCCCGCATCTCTCACCGCTGGTTTTCCCGGCCCGCAACGTCCGCGTGAAAGTTTCGAATGGACTGTGCCATCCCGCGGAGCGTTCAGTTCGCCGCTTGGAAATCCCGCTTTAATCTCGCGGCCGGGCAAAGCCGGCTTGAAGTCCGTTGCACCGTGAAGATAGCGCGAGACCGCGATCGGCCCGGCCGACCACGAGAGTCACTTCTCGCGATCAATCGTGTTCGCGACGCGCGTAAAATCTGCGACCGGTTCCCTCGGGGCCGCGGTGGTTCTTTCTTTTTCATCGTTTAATGCGGCATTCTGGTGAACTGGTATTTGGTGATATTTAGTGGTGCTTACTTGGCGCGGTACAGTGACGTCTGCGGGATAATTCCGAAGTTCCTCTGACTACTAGTCCCGGTGTTTTGAAAAGTATAATAAGTAGGCAAGTGTATTAAGTGTGTTGAGTGAATCGCAAGGCAGATAAGAGTTCTACGTAGGGATCAGCGATATTATAGTGGACTTCCTTGGAGTGTCGTGTCGCAAGTGGTTAAATAACTGGCGTAATGGGCGAGATTGTAGAAATATCGCAGGATGACAGTCAACAGAGTACGCTGGATGACTGGGGCGACACCATGGGCAAGATACAGTACTGGTGCCCTGAAGGTAGCTGTTGCTCACTAATCGTGGGAGTTCGAGATTAGAAATATACCATTCGTGAGAAATTCGAAACGACATTGATAATGCTATCGGCAATCGCGTCCCTTTCAGCGATAGGAATATATATTTGTAATTTACAAATGCTTCGATTTGGAAAGTTTCAGTGCCGATGTAGGGATATATAGGGGAATTTAGAAATGTAGGGCACTTGGATATCGCGTCATTACATTTATTAAGATTCGAAGCTGAAGGCGCGTTCTAAATAGGAACTTTACGTTCGGATGGTTTAGGTTAGGTCGCGTGACGCAAACCCTATTTCAGCGACCGTCTCCGAAACGGCATTTTGGTAGAGTCGGAGGGAAAAAAGTGGTTCTAGGAACTCGAGCGGCGCGCGGCTACGCCACTGAAATGCTTGGTCGATGATTCAGTAACAGCGGAAACAGTTCAGAACTTGGGATTAAAAATAGGCGAATTTGAATAAGACTAAAAGTCGCGCCCTTTACTGGAGTGTCTCGTAGATTCGAAGCAAACTTCACGGTGGCCGTAGAATTTTCGGGCGTCCTGGGGGAATTACTGAATAGGGGAATGTCACTATGAAGCAATTTGGAAACGGATGTGTGCAACTTCGCGAATCTCGGTCTCGTTTCTTTATCGGCTGCCACGTCTCCCACGGAGATAATTTACCGACCGTGAGAAAGGGACGAACATGGAATTCGCGGAAATCCCATTGGCGCTTTCGTCACTCGTCCCGGCGAATATTTTAACGAAACCGAAGGCTCTGGGTCACGATGTTTCTCGTGGAATGCTTTGCACTTTCCTCGTCCTATGGAGATGTGCGTCACTTCGTATTTTCAACCTGGAGTAATCATATAAATAGGAATTGGGTGCCATGTAACCTCACATTCTGCATTTTAAACGGCAGTTATTAGACTTTGAACGGTTAGAATGCTTTCAAGGACAAGCAAAAAATTTCTGGGAAATTTGAAATTCCCGCTGACAGTGGCGCAGCGTCAATTATAAATCCCGTAGAAATAAAGTTCCTCGTGAAATCTGCAAATACAGCCGCGAAAACATTATTCCGACTCGCCACTGCAAGCGGATTCCAAAAGATATGAATATTCAGGTCATCGTGGATATTGTAATATTTCTCCGTCTTTCTAGATTGTATTTTCTAGTCGGCTATCCAGTGTCATTGATAGCGAAATCAGCGGTTCTAATTACGCGCAGCGTCAGCGAGGGAAAAAATTCGCTGGAGCGTGACTTTCCTCGATGACGAAACCGATGATTAATCACGCTTCCGTCTCGGAGCTGATAACAATTTTCCATTAATACCGAACGCTAAATAGCGACAAGAAAGTAGCGTTTCATCTCATCGTTATCATTCTTCTGCATGCCTTAACTTCTGGTATCCTCAAAATCTCTCTTGCAAGCTGCTGAGCCGTTCCAACCAAACTACTCTCTACATTTCATCTTGGAAACTGAGCTCAGTGGTCGTAACAACTAGCAAGCTCCTCTTCAATTGAAAAGCAGAGTCGAAACCACGACAGGTTCGTCAGGCAAGACATATCAATGAGCATAGATCCCCAAGAACGCCCACGCGTGCTGGAGGAGCGCGTTAAATAGGCTGTGAAGGGTTCACCGTCGGGAGAACCACCGCCGCGTTTCTAACGGTACAAAAATTCAATGAGCTCGTGCCCGCCATGAATCATGCATGCACTCGATGCATTCTTAGCGCACGGACGTCGATCTTGGAGCGCCGCTGATGCGCGACACGCGGGGGATAAGGGACAGGAGGACAGCTGGATCGAATGATGCTCTCGGACATGCGACGGTAGCTTGGAGCCTGGTCTACTGCTACTGAAGCTCAGGAATTTCAGGCAATCTTCTCTTTGGCAAGCTTCTATCGAAACCATTGAATGGATCAACCCGTCTAGGAAGACTACCCAGCAGCCGCATCTACGTTAGACTTTCCCAAGTCTACGGAAAGCCTTCGCGCCAGGTTCCTCTAGACCTTGGAGCCTCATTCAGATCCTCCAGGATTCCATAAGCGACCGATTCACCGAATCTATCTATCCTCTGAAGCTTGCACCTTTGCAGGAGCCACCGCAGGTCTCACTTGCAGCTTGACATTCGTGTAACGATTAAAGCCTGCGAGGAACCCTGGTCCAGCCAAGGTAGAGGCGCTCGAGTGACCGTCAGCAGCTGGACCGATGAGGACCGGAGCAGAGGGAGGCTGGGAAGGTGGACGCGTCGACGCGCAGAGGCGTCGAGGGCAGAGCAGAGCCGCGTCGTCGGGCGGTCGTTCATGGAAACGGGCTGGAGGGGGCTGGCTGGAAGAGGGAGAGCGGAAATATGCAGTTCGCGTTGAGGCAGGTCGGTGCAGCGCCACGAGTCGCGCTCCAGGCGCAGAGATCAATGCACCCGCCCCCTTCGTGCCACGGCGTCGACGTCCACGTCGAGTCCGCCTCGTAAATCCGCGGAGCACGGGATGCGTGGACGGGACACGGTGGCTCTGTTATAGGCCGCCCTGGGCCGCGTAGGAATATGGGAGGATATCCCTGTTACGTAAGACGAAGGCGCACGCGAAACGGGTTCCGTTGCTCGGGGGTGGCTACGTCTCACGTGTGAAACCGTTTTAAACGGCGCTGCCGCGAGGGAAGCTCTCGCGCGGTGGTACGCAGGATGCTGGAGGACATTGGGGGATACGTGTGCTCTGGGAAGACAAAGGGACGTGGCAGCTCGAGGATCTAGCCTGGCCCCGTGCCCGATGAGACTCGACGGTGTGCTCGGGCAGGGGATGCCCGCTTAGAAGGTACCCCGGGGTGGCGCGGAACGAGGCCACGCGACGGAAGCACCGCAAACTCCAGGATTTAGCCCACCGCGGGATTGGACTAGAGCACTCTACAGAGCCGCTGCTGAACATTCATCCGAGCCCCGGGTGACGCTGGCGACGACAGGAAGCCGAGGATGTTAGACGAGCGACCTAGCGCCTGGCGGTTAACAGCCGCTACCTGTGATGCTGGCTGCGAGCTCCTGGCTGACGGGCTTCGATGAACGCGGCTCGACGCGCGTCTCGTCCCCTGGTAATAGATGGTGACCTAGGGGAGGCTGAGGAACGGCGGGCGGAGTTCACCTGGAGAGTCAGAGGGGAAGGTAGAGTAGGGGGGATCGGGGAGCAAAGGGAGCCGGAGGATGACGGCGGACCGTGCAGGCGGGCCAGGTTGCGCGGAGACGCAGCTCGACGAGGAAGGAAGCCAGCAGGTTGCATCGCTGGTATGACGCCTCCGGAGGCTGCGCTGGATCACGGATCCTCTTGGACAACGCTACCGTAGACGGATCATGCAGAGCCCGCGGGGCGAGTGGACGACGTTCTCCCGCGAATCGAGGACTGTTCGTCGGTGCTGAAGGATTCGGGAGGGTGCACTGTTATGAGAGGAGCTGGGGCCGAGGAGGGAGTGTACGACGACGTATCGACGGGACGCGGAGGGCCATTCTTCATGGAGTGTTCTCGACCCTGTCCCGATTCCCAGCTGGCGGCTCGATAAGGGACGGCTCGGCAGACGATGTTGCTGCGGATTAACCGGCTGCGTGGCCGTGCACGAAGGGGCTTCGTGACGAGGGCGGACGTCGGCGGAAGGATCAAGCTTGCTGGCCCTCCAGAGAGAAAACTGAAAATAGTAATCGATTAGCGGCGGCGGAGGGAGGGACCAGGGGGGGGCCAGGGAATAAATACGTACGCGGGTGGACGGGGACACGGTTAGAGGGGCGGAGGAGGAATATAGGGGGTGGCGCGGAGACGCGAAGGATGTACAGGTGCATGGACTATCGTAGCATAGACAGAATGTTCAAGAGCAGGATCTTCCAGGGCGATCTGAGCCCTGTCCCGATTCCGGGCAGCCTGCAACAGTCGAGTACGTAACAATGACGGATGGAGACCCCCTTTACGGTTAGATCGATCGTTCGACGCACGTTTCGCGCAGGGGATCGATCCTTCGGAATGCGACTTGATAGTATGCCTGCGGGAACGGGCTTGCAACTTGCCCACCATCTTTCACCGCTCTTGGCCGTGGACTATCGAAATGGGATGTTACTTTCAGTCGCAAACACGTAGCCCTCCTCGTCAAAGGGTCTGGCCACTGTTTTAATGCCAGTATTTTGTTGGTATTGGGAACTCGCGAGGCGGTGCGGTATTAAGCAGGCGGTTTAAACGCCACGATTGGATCACGCTCTATTTCAGTTCTAGGACGAGACTCTTGAAACCTTCCAGCCACTTCTTCCCGTACAGCAAAATCTTTTTTACGAATCAAGTGTCTCTGAGTAGCTAAGCCTTGCTGCGAGGTCCTTGGAGATATTAAAATTAATAACTTTGAAGCGTGATAATCCCCAGATAAGCCTTCACCTTTAATCCTCTCGATATCTTAGTTCCTTCCCAACAGATGCTAAATTCTTTTTTTTATATAATTCATTTGGCTTTCCTTGGGATGTTCCCTCCACTATCTTCCTCCTGTTAAGCCTCTATTATACGAAATACGGGGGACTCCCTTCGTGGCAGGACAGGATAAGCTGGCGACGATAACAGCGAAGAACTAGGTAGAGCTGTATCCAGCGGTAGTGGGGTACCAAACGGGTCATTGACCTCTGGTGCAGCTGTTATTGATCGGCGAGGACTAGCAACATCGCTCCAGCCTTTCGCCCAGCTCTGCTTGTCCTGTTACGAAGGATATCGACCCTTCTACGTTACAAAAGAAAAACCCCTGCCCAGGTAACGCGAAACCATGTTGGTTCACCGTGCCTCCACCGGGATCCTCGGATTTCGCTGCTTCGACCCAGAAACAGCAGCCTCGGGGAGCCCAGCGAGGAGCATCGAGCGCAGGCTGACCTAATAAACACTGGGTGACCTGTCTCTGGGCTCCTCGCCCCCTGTCCCTTCCAACCTTCCCTCCCTTTTCCCCTTCGACGGACCGTGGAGCGGGCAACGGAGGTCGCCGTAGCCGCTGACCAAGTCGATCGTAGACCTCCTTTCAAAGGGAATTTTAAATAGCGGCTGGCATTTCGAGGGTGTATCGATCGGGGATATTATTTGGGACACTGGACACGCTTCTGCGCGAGAACACCTGTTTCGAGGGATTTAATTGCCAAAGCGAAGCAGAATATTTCATTTCATTGGATGGGATTGGTCCTAGGGCTAAGATCGTTAGATTCCCCGGTTCGATGCGAATTTGCGCGAATGAGAAACGGTTAATGGAGGCACAGATTAATCCCGTTCGTGTGATATTCCAGGCCAGCAGGGGCAGCAGGGCGAACAGGAGTTGGCGACGAAGATGCTGCAGATACAGAGCAAAAGATTCTATCTCGATGTGAAGCAGAACAGACGTGGGAGGTTCATCAAAGTGGCCGAGGTAGTTGCCTTTATATTTCATAAATTATTCAACGGGACGAGTTGAACGGACGTGTAACAATGGCGCGTTTCACTTTGCAGATCGGCGCGGACGGAAGAAGAAGCCAAATCTACCTGGCGCTCAGCACAGCCTCCGAGTTTCGGAACTACCTTTCGACGTTCAGTGACTTTTATGCATCCCTAGGTAAACCATAATATCCAAAACGTTGTTGCACAGAGATTCCGCTGAAACTCGAGGGCCTAGTTTCTAGAAACTCACGCCCCTCCCCCCTCGAGCTCCGTTATCCGTGACCTCGAGTTGCGCAGCATCTTCGTATTATCTCTCTAGCCCCGAAGCCCGTTACCTCGATAATCGGTACGAGCATGCCGAGCAACGAGAAGGAACTCTGTTCTGCATAGAAATCCGTAGACACCCCAAAGCGAGATGTGAGAACATTTATGATGCTATTCTATCGCGATTTGAAACGTTGAACCCGCAGGTCCACCGAGCTCGGAGAACGTACCGGATGATGGGAAGCTGAAGTCGGAGGTGATAACGAAGGATAACAGGCGGTATTACTTGGACCTCAAGGAAAATACTCGCGGCCGTTTCCTGCGGGTGAGTCACCCTGTATGTACCAGCCAATGCAAATTTACTTTGTACGCTAAGTGATAAGGGGCGTCAGTCTCGGATATCGTCTCGGGTGTTGCGGACTCCTTAGAGGGCGATAGGCCCATCTATATCGAGGGAGCACTCGGAGAAACGCTGGCTCCTGATCGTGCGCCGCGTTGCCGGACGCGGAGGTATAGCTTGGTGACCGTTGTGGTAAGGGGTACGGACGTTTGTTGCACAGGTCTCGCAGACCATCACGCGGGGAGGGCCCAGGACGCAGATCGCGATACCAGCGCAGGGTATGATCGAGTTCCGCGACGCGCTGACGGACCTCCTCGAGGAATACGGCACGGACGACGGCGGCTTCAAGGGTGACCTACCAGAGGGGCGGTACATGCGCGTGGATAGCAAGAATTTCTATTTTGATATCGGCCAGAACAATCGTGGCATCTACATGAGAATTTCCGAGGTATGCCAGGCTAATCGGCTAATTGCTAATCGATCGGGTGTATCGTAACAACTGGCACCTTCGGTATCCCCAGCGATTGCGTTACGATAGATCCGATCTAGAGGCACCTTGATTTCTCGACGCGACGCCAACGGGAGACGTGTGGTTGCAGGTGAAGACCCACTTTAGAACAGCAATCACCGTGCCGGAGAAATCCTGGGCGCGTTTCCGCGACATATTCGCGGATTACTGCGACAGGATGAGGGAAAGGGGCGCCGGCAGCAACGTCGGCATGAACAGCGGCGGCGGAGGGAGCGTGTTGCCCGAGGGTAGGGGCTCTGTGGTGGCACAGGTACCATCACCGTCGACCTCGCAACAGCCTAACCCAAATCCAAATTTAGACTCTCCCTTAATGAAGTGAAAAAGGCTTTAACTTAACTCGAACAATGGGGAATTATAACCGTAACTCGTTTTCAAGTCATTAAGCGAAACTAAAGGAACTTGTCAGAGTCTATGCCATCGTCATCGCCATTTTCATCGACATCGACATCGTCATTGTCACCGTTCACCGTCATCGTTATCGCCACCGTCACTATCGCCGTCACTCGTCGTCAACCTGAACGATAGGGGGAAAACAGAGAGAGAGAGAGAGAGAGGGGAAATGGGAAAGACGAACACCAAAAAAACAAAAAACAAAAATGAAAACAGAGAAAAAAACACTCGCCTGGAATGGTTACATAGGTATAGAATATTATCGCAGAGAATCACAAACCGTAGGCTGATCGTTCGGAGGGTACGTTAGACTCGTGATATCACCGCAGTTCGATGCGCGCGCGCGCGCGCGAGAGTTCGGATCGTACGGTTATCAGACCGATCCGCGTCGCCTCCGCGCTAGTCGATCGGGAGGGGTTTAGAGGAGGGGAACGATGGATGGATAGTGGAAGGAGGACAGATGATGATGCGTGTGTGTGCGCGCGCGTGTGCATGTCTTGTGTATGCGTGGACGTGTGCGTGCGTGAAACGAACGAGCCTCTGCCGCTCGTGCGATTATACACAGAGAATAGGAATACGCAACGACGGGATCGAGGAATTATAGAATTATCGCGCGGTATATCCTCTTATTAGGTGGATACGAGTTGCCATCAATTAAACGTTACGAATACTACCGTTCATTTCTCTGGGCTGTCTCTCAACGCCGTCGATCGATCTCGATCTCCACAACCCCCCCCCCCCCCCCCCCGGGCCTCGTTCTTTACGTTCCAGTTTCACAAGCTTGCTTTCTTCTTTCGCTCTTCGTGGAAGCTCTCGGCAGCCGAGACACCTTGCGCGTCCTTCGCTCTCGTCACGCAATTCGTTCGAACGAACAACGGTAAATTAGCCACCGATCCTTAGTGGGGAAATGGACTGTAGTGGAGATCACGTTACAATTGAATTTGATCGTTCAGAATTTATGAATAAATGAATTGTTATATTAACGATTATATCGCAGGGAGAAAGGAGAGCGTGGTGTGGGTGGTCGCGTTAGGCAAAAGGCCCGTTAACCGCGGTCAACCGTGTATCGCCTGTGACGACTTAACTTCCGGCAAAGCGCGGCGCGTGTGCGGCAGCTTGACGGTCTCTTATAAATCGCACACCCCGAACCTTCGTCGGTGGCACCGTCGCGTCTCTTCTCACTTCAAGCATACGCGCGGGCGCGCCATTCATCTCGAGCGGGTTAAGTCGCACAGGGCGGAACGTTTAATCACAATCTTGGACGTCGCGACACCGTACACACTCGTTTACAAGCTGAACGACGTCTCTATTAAAGTAATTATGAAATAATATATATAACATATAGGCGAAGGAAAGGAAGTGAATGCTAGGCGAATACGAATCCCTATAATATGTATATTATACAAAGTTAATTATGTTATGTTTTGTTTCATCGATTCGCACGGAACGTGCGTACACAGATGCACGGTGTCTGGGTATAGAGACGCCAGTACAGAGTGCAAGTACACGAGTCATGTACACACAGTTTATACATTAGGACAAGGTGCACCACACACACACACACATACGACAAGCGCGTACCACACCGGAACGACATGGGAAATCAAACGACAAAAGCTCGCGCACGGCACACACCCTATACATATATGTATGTATATAATACACACAGACACACGTACGACAGACACGAAATAATATTCCATCTTGAAAGGACGAACGGTATAAGAGACGGTGTGCACGCGTACGTAATTTACGTTACGTTTGAGTGACGGCCGAGTTCTAACACAATTGCATATTAGGTATGTATTATATGAATGCATATTAGGTATTTATATAGAATCTATATAACTGTATAATTGTAACGAAATGCCAATGTCCGTGGACCCAGGCAGCTGTGTGTCAGCCGGTAACGCGCGATCAATCGAATTGAAGGCGTTGCGGGCGAAGCAATTGCTTAGGTCCCGACCAGACGGGCGCAGGATGAAATGATTACGAAGACAAAAGAAAAAGATTAAAAAAAAAAGATGAGAGAGAGAGAGAGAGAGAGAGAGAGAGAGAGATGATGAAGAGGAGGAAGAAGAGCGAACGGGGGAGAAGAAAAGGCGAATGATATTTCAAAACGAACGACCGAGTCGGAGGAGAAAATAACGCAGTCGAGTTATTTCTCTGAATGGAAAAGGAAAATCTTAATACGCTTTGATTCTGCAACGCTGTGCTAATATCAACAATGATAAAGAAAGAAAGAAAGAAAAAAAAAAGAAAATATCTATCCGTTCTCTTGCGTTTCTTCTAATCGAGACGACGAACCGAAATAATTAATAATCTTAAATATATTTCGCACTGGTGCGAAATGATCGAGCAGTGGAGCGGCATAGATGCATTAAACGCATAAAAGTGCTATTTAATTAAATGGGGAAAAAGAGAGAGAGAGAGAGAGAGAGAGAGAGATGATGGGAGGAAGAAAGGCGCGTCCGGTTCGTGTGTTGTCCGGCGCGTTGGACGTTTTGAAGAGATGACTAAAAAAAAAAAATTTTATTTATTTTTTAGCAATGAACCTATTATCTATTTCGATAAGATATTTCTTCTTTGATTGCATTTCCTTCTAAATCGACAATTTCGGCTGGTCTGAATTTACTTAGCGCGTAGGTTTTTGATGATATAATGAAAATATAAATCACAATTAAGAAATTCGAATACGCACGAGTGGGTGAACTATCGAGACACACGAAAGATAAATCCCGATCCTCTTCGATTTAAGAATAGTTCTCACCTTCTTATCGGTCCCTTGTTCTCGTCGCATCGTTGCTGTCGTCATTCCTTATCTTTTCCTTTTTTTTCTTCTTTTCAACGCACCGAACGACTCGTTGAAGCAAAAGTAGCTGTCCCCTCGAATCGATTCTGTTCGCACGTTCGTGTGTCAATTTTTCTACCGTCTCACCATTCTTGTATTTCTCTTCTGCGACACTTCTGTGAAACATTGTTGAGTTCAAGGGGGTCGGTGAACCCGCGGTCTGTGCACAAGATGGCATAGTTGTCCAAACCGAGCGTTCCGATGGAAACGGCAAGGAAAAAGGCATAGAGATATAAAAGAAAAGAGAGAAAAAAAAGAAGAATATCGTTCACTGGCGCAGATGGTATGACACATTGTGATCTATACAAATTACAAATTACAAAGCATCAACAAGTAGTATATATTTAAGATATAAATATACACACGTACACCTACGGTGACCTAGACACACTGTCTAAACTAATTGCGCGCGATTGCGTGTCGAAAAGAAAACAAAACACATACAAAAAGGAGAGGGCGAACACGTTATTAAAGTGAGGACGACTACAGCGTACCTAACTGTTAAAAAGAAAAAAAAGCGTAAAACGATTTAGAAAAAAAAGCAAAACAGAGAAACACACACAGAGAGACAGATATAAGGAACAAACGAAGAGAGCGAGAGAGAGAGAGAGAAAGGAAAAACAAATAATCGTCTGACACGTAAGAGTAAGCAAAGTAATATAAAGAAGCGGAAGGGAGACGAAGGAAGGAAACAAATAATGAAAGAAAGATGAAACACGACGCTCCTGCCACGCAGAGAGTCCTTAGACAGCTTTAAGATAATAATTATAAATGATAAATAATAATTATTATTAAATAATAACGATAAACTTTCTATATGTTGAATCGTGTCTAGTGAGAGAAGTACTATTGAAGTAAAACGAAAACAAAAAAAAATGGAATCTACTATCGCCACACAACACACAACACACGGATTTAACTCACAGTTTATAACGACCATTAGTTGTCTATCGAATGTTCTTTCTTTTCATTTCATATAGCGGAGAAGGTGATTGTTAGAGAATAGCTTGGTGTTTCGTTTGCTGTTTTTACAAAACGCTGCTGGGTCGGCAGACGGGGCGGACCTTTCGCCGGATCCTGCGACGCCGGGGAAAGGTCCGGCCGAGGCCGACACCCGCGTTTATATTTGGTGGGGCTTTTTGACCACTACTGTTATCATTATCACTGCTATTATCACGTGGGGTTTCCATACCTGGGCCGGCGCGCGTGCTCGCAAGCTGTTGTGTACGCGTAGAGCCAACGACGTTCTCCTGTTACTAATCGTACGGAATAATCAGCATTCCCCGCCCCCCCCCCCACCCCACCCCTCACCGCGAGTGAGGGTGCATGCGTTACCTTTTCATTGATCCTACAATTCTGGCCGGTGTAGCCCCTCTCGTGTCTAAGGCGGGGGCATTAGATTAATTAACTTTATTCCGCCAAACTTTCACTCGCATTAAGCTGCCCTCCCTCCGATCCCCCCCCACCAGCTTGCGACTGGAGATTAAATTGCCGCGGTATGAAAACCCTGCGCTCGCTGCGATTATTCTTATTATCATTATTATTATTATTATTACGATTATATTGTCATTATACTTATTATTACGATTATTCTCTTTATTATTACTATTATAATTACTAGTACCATTATTACCAGATGAACTATCAGTTGCGTCCTGATCACTGATCGCAAGGACCGGCCTCGAGCGGGCTGATTTTCATTTTGTTCTAATATTTTCTTTTTAAAAAAAAAAAAACAGGTTGTCAGTCCGTATTATGATCAGTGACTTATTGACTTAGTGACTTTCAGTCTTTTGATACTGCTTCTTCTTATCGAAAGCAATGATGAATTTCTATTTCCCCCCCCCCCCCTCCATTGTTTTTAATCGTTCCACGAGTTCCCGTCTCCTAGTCCACCGTGTTCCCTCGCGTTCATCAATCGGCCCACTCAGGTCTGGCGTAGAGTCTGTGTGTAGAGCGTACGCGCGAAGAAAGCGAACGCCGCTGTGCGAGAGAAAGTGGCAAGGGAGCGAAAAACGAGAGGCGAAGATTCGACCGGAAGACCCGAACGGGCGCCAAAACCGTAATTGGAATCGGCGACGTAATTAGGCGTAATTAGCTTCGCGATCCCGCGGATCGCTCGTCCCACCCCCCCAGTCCTCCTCCCCCACACAAAAGCGCCGATCCCCCCTGCCCCACTTTTTTTCTTTTGGAAAGAAAGAAGAAAGAGTCGAAAGGGAATCACCTTTAGGCGTGGCGTTTTCTTTTCTTCCTCTTAGCGCGCTCTCGCGTGTGTGCATGCGTGCGTGTATGTGTTCATGTGCGTGTATAGAGATAATCGAAGGGGGCGAAACTTTGTCTCTTCATAAAGGGAAGGAAATGAGTAAACATGAGGCACCGATCGCGGGGACGATGCACCGCCGGCGAGCCACGTTGGCGCGCCGAATTCTCGAGCCGCGGCGACACCGGCCAGGCACCGTTGCTTTTCTGCCCGGACGAAAATTGTATCCCGCCCGTTGGAATGCAGAGTGTAATTGTATAGGTGAACTCTCTGGCCGTTGAATGGCCCCCGGACTCACGGCACCCGGCTCCGCAGGGAATGCTATTTCACTGTGACTGGCATGTAAAGCGGCAAATGTTGTTTGAAACCGCTCCGCGCGCAGAACCCGGGCCGAAGAAAGTTAAAGGGTGCGGAGCGGTTCGCAGGCTGTTAGCAAACTCTTAGACAAAGACACGGCTCTCCGCGTTCGTTCGAAGAAAGCTTGTGGACATTTAAAAGCATAATCATATCACTGCCTGTAATTACCATGGCCTTCGTCCGCTAGAGGATCGACAATTTGGCGTAGGATCGAATGGAACTTCTTGTCCAGCGCAGGTTGAATAAGTTCTCGCGCGCAACAGTTGTGCCTTTTCGTCAGTTTACGTTCCAGTGTTCTCGACGGGATTCAGTTTAACGAACATTGTACATAGTTCTAAGCAATAATAGTAAGCATAGCATCAGCAGCGCTTAGCACTCTGCATTCGAGTAGCCCGCGAGGCGGCGGCGCCGCCCGTTTAAATTCTTCATCGGACGCGACGGCGTCGCGTCACCGCCGCGGCGCTTTGTTCTTCAGCTTTCCCCGCTTAGCACGCGTATCGCGAAAAACCGTGGAAAATTCATTGCACGAACCTAGTCAGCTCTCTAGAACGAGGTGCGGAAACGGTGGGGGGGGGGCAACTCGTTGAATAACTGTCTCGGGTACCGGCCAGCCATCTTTGCCCAAGGCGTGCATCGTCCCCTATATCGGTGGAACGTTACGGAGAACGCGATCCTAGGGAACGTTCAACAGTTCGCAGCTCTTAAACGTTATTTATTTCGAGGATCGATAAACAGCATAATACTATTGTTATATAAACTAATCGAGTCAAGTTTTCAAAATGTTACGAGCACGAGGATGATCTGTCGGATGCGGTTCATACTAATTATTTCTTCGGATCAACGTTTCTCCGCCATAGTTCATAATATTTTAATATATTAACTATTGCAAAGCGAAAGGTACGACGGGGAGAGAAGAAGAGGGAGCAGGTCCGTGTAGGGAGGGCGAAAGATCGAGCCACGGTACCAGCTATAGTCAGAACAGAAGTCCGCTGGCTGCTCGGTGTCACAGAACAGCTGTCCCCTTCCCCCCACCCCCACCCCCCCCCCCGTCCCAAGCGCCACGCCATTCGGCTCCTCCCACTTTACCTCTAGTTTCTACGCGCCCTCTGCCGTTCAGAGAGGCAGGCCGGCTTGGCAGAGAATTGGGAGCTCTACGTGGCATGATTGACAGTGGAGAAAGTGGCCAGTCGATTATGTTCAGAGTATAGTTCGCGCACGATGATTACGTCGCTGTCATTCGTGGACCACGAATATCGCGATTGACCACGACCTTTCGCCCGCACTGTGCATGAAACAATGAAAATGGGGAAGGTGTTAGGAGGGCGGAGCGTGAATATAAAATTAGACGAACCACTGGTACACGTATGCACGCGTGCTGCGGATGCGTGTGGCCGTGTACGAGCGTATTTGTTGAATTAATTGTATGATTAAAGGTCAAGAAATTCGTAACGAATAACATAAGCAGAGAGAGAGAGAGAGAGCGAGCGAAAAAGAGAGAGAGAGAGCGAGAGAGAAATAATGATAAGAAGAACCGACACTCATTTTAAGCACGACAGCTGTCCGTCTATTTGACTTGTGTGTTCGACGAAAAAAAAAAGAAAGAAAGAAAACGAAAAGAAAAAAAAATAGAAACAGTACTACTACGGCTCACGCGTTTGAAAACAAAACATTAAAGAAACAGACAAAAAAAATAAGATTCATCGCCTCGATGTTAAATGTAACACGTTTTACAAGGTAACAGAGCATTTCATTTTATAACATTTCTACTGTCTATACTTTCACCCCGGACATTCTCACTGTGGACGAAAGAAGTAGGCGGTCCATCTACCCTCTAAACCCAACCCCCGCATCTCCTTTTTCTGTTGATAGCAAGTGTGATATACGGGCGAGCACGTGTTTGGCACACGTTCTTGCTGCAGGCGCTTTAAAACTTTCGAATTTCCCGCCACGAGAACTGAACGCGTTTAAATCTGCCGCGCGCGCGCAGACTGTACTGTGTTGAAAATTATGAAAGCTGATATTTTCTTAGTGGATTTTTTTTTAAAAAAAAGGAACATTTATGCTTACCACGACAGCGCGTCCCAAACACGGATCATAATTATTTTTCATTTTTCATAAGTGCTACAGTAGCTTTTTTTCGACGTTCACTTACGATATTCTAAAAAGAGTTCATCATTTAGTGATCGTATCGATGCTTAGAACTCGTCTTTAAACGTCCGCGCGAGTTGTTTTAGAAAGAATATGGACATTTTATATCTTCTACGGTGTACCACGAGAAAGTTATGCATAATTGCGCGCAGATACATGTAGGAATTAAATGTTGGACTTAAACGATTTTAATCGCTTCTGTTAAAAGAAAAGGGAAACAAAGAGGATTCAAAGCCGAGCATGGTGAAAAATTATGATTAAATCAAAAGAGTAATATTATTCCAACTTTGACGACTAATACCTATTCTTTGATCACATTTCAAATCTCTGTACACGGCGATTCGTGTGACCTTCATGCTGAAATTCTTAAATCGCAAGCCTAATTCTAAAAGCAACTCTGTTCAATCCCGGTTACACAAATTACCCTGTACGGAGAGCAGAGCTCCTGGGAGGAAGAGTGGGAAACATTATCTCCGACCGTACTATAACGTTTAAAATTTTCCCGCCATACAGGCCCATTCAAATACAGCCCGCGACTCTTCCCGGTGCTCTGTCACAATCGAATTCTTTCTTCCACAAATTCTTCAAGCTACATCGCCCTATATCGCCCTATTTGGCTTCGACAGGTAACGCAGAAGCCTGGCGGCGTTAAGAGCAAAACTGAAAAACGACAAGCCGACCAGCGGCACCGCGAGTCCCTGAAACGGCGCAAGTCCCTGCCGCGCCAATCAGAACCGTCCTCCATCAGCCCCGAAAAATCCATGTCCGCTCCTGCCTCGCAAGTCCAGACCTCCAACGATATCCCGATGTCTACCGGTTCCGCCGCGACCACTTCGAGCGCCAGCAAAAGCACTATATCCGAGGAGAACATTTCTAACGCCTCGACCACCTCGCAGGAGATTCAAGGAGTCCCGCGCTTAGAAACTGTACAGGTTTAAGCCACTCCTGGAGACGTACGCGCATCCCAACCGCGCATGCTCCCCCTCCACGCGCACCGCGACTGCGCAGACGGTCGCCGCGCACCGGAGTCACGGAGCCTATCGTTCAATTTCGTTATTTCTCGTTAAGTAATTCGCGTAAGTGGGTGTTTCGCGCGTAGTTTAGTTCCCCGGCGACGCAGATGGTTTCGAGTCATGCACGGGAGTAGTTCGTTCATTGCGGAAGCGAGTTTAGAGTGGTTTGAAAGAAAGGACGCGGTTTGTCGAGCCTCGAGGCCAAGCGACGCGCATGCTCAAGGATTCTGATGCTTCGAACGGATGCTTCTCACGGTAAATTTCAATTATTACCATTGTTTCTTTAATATTATAATATCTGAGCGAGAATTCTGATTGGGAGTTTGCTGACGAACGGAATCTGTATGGTAGAATCTGTATTAGGTATCGTTTCGAGTGTCACGGTATTAGTGGCGGTTCGAATTTCCCGCCATTATGTTCTCGGGCAGGATTCAAACGGTTCTCGCAGCTCAGTGCAACTGAGACGTTGGTTGAAGCTACGTTTGAAATATCGAGTGATTTGAAGGTTTCTTGGTGCGGTTGTGAGTGGGAAATTCGAAACGAGCACTTCTGTAGTTAATAACGTATTGGGAATGAAGAAATCCGGTGTGTGGTGTTGTTAAGCGGAGCATCGAGTAACTTGGCGTGAGTTTCTATTCCTTTTTTGTCATTTGTTCGCGAAACGATGGATTGGTATTGTTAGATTAACGTTGATTGTTGATGCCTGAGTCGTAATGGTATGTTTCGCGGTGAAAGTTGGCGAAATAACATCTGCTGTACGCGAGTAAGCTTCACTTAGGTATTGCATTCTGTTCAGAGAAATTAAAATTTATATTACGCTGCCAAACAGTCATTCAATAAAAACTGCTTTCATTTGATACCGTAACTATGACATCTGGATTATTTTAGTGCGTTGTTCTTTGCTAGTTTATGATTGAAACCAGGGATGGGTTTCTCGATGCGTCGAAACCTAAAAAAATTCGAGATTAGAAAATTCAAAACTGCACTTTTTTCGTGATTTGAAACTCTCGAAACCCAGACAAGAAAAAATATAAAATCTTTAACTAAATGAAAATTCTTTACTTCGGTTCTTAAAACACAAGATTCCACTTCAAGTTTCTAGAGTTTCGAAACCCTCAAATTTCGAGAGTTTCGAACCCTCAAGTTTCTAGAGTTTCGAACCCTCAAATTTCGAGAGTTTCGAACCCTCAAGTTTCTAGAGTTTCGAACCCTCAAGTTTCTAGAGTTTCGAACCCTCAAATTTCGAGAGTTTCGAACCCTCAAATTTCGAGAATTCCGAACCCTCGAGTTTCGAGAAGTTTCGAACCCTCAAATTTCAAGAATTCCGAACCCTCGAGTTTCGAAAATTTCGGACTCAAGTTTCGAGAATTCAAAAATTAGGCTCGAGCCCTAATTGAAACACACAAGTACATTTCTCATAAAGTGTATTCTACATATCAGAAATACAGATCCATTTTAAGATTTCAAGCACGAATGCAGACTCTCGCGGAATGGTGTTTCAATTTGAAAGTAAAAGTTCCCCAAACAATTTCAACCACTGAGGGAAGTGTAACAATAAAGTTACCGCAGTGCCATTCCCTTCCGAGTGTATACTTCTCAACATCCGTAAAGTAGCACTCTTGGAATCAGCAGTATGATACGCCGGTTCTATTTGTAACAAGATTACGATAGATTGCAAGCTCCGCGGATAGAGATCTAGAATATCTCTGCCCTGATTCTCGCAGCATTCTTCAATTCGTTTCAAACTCGACCGCGTAAAATCTACGACTGCAGGAGAACGATCCAACTGCATAAATAATTCCTTTAAAAACGCACACACTAACAAGAAAATACGAGGACTCTTACTAACAAATTCGAACAATTGATCTAGTAAATTCACAATCTCTGCATCGTCTACATCACTGTCTTTATTTAAATCTGTACACAACAACGCGAAATGATTCAGCAACGGCTGCTCTATTAATTTATATCTCTGCGATTCATATATATCTTCCATCGTGGAGAGCTCAAGATTCAAATTAGAGTTCTTTCGCACGGCGTAACATAATATCCGTTCACTGTCCTCGCAGGATTCTAATCGCGAAAGTTTCGAAAGCAGTCTCTCCGCGTGGCACTTGTAGCGGGAGTTTGTGGACACTAAGCACATTAAAGCACTGGTCAGTGGAAGCAAATCGTCGGTGGACTCGCACCTATCCAGGACGTCGTTCGTTAAATATTTTTCCAACAGGTTGCCAACGAACGTTAACGTCTGTCTCTCGTCTGTGAATACTCGCAGGTCTTTGAAGGCCTCTGTGACTCTGCACCAATCTCGTAGAACATTCTAAAATAGGTTAACACAATACAGCGGAATTGTAATTTTAACCTTGTAATTGCAATTGTCTTGTAATTACTTACGATTACGTGAAGCCTGACGGTATAGCGTTGATAAGCTTCTCTGGATACTTTGTACGATAATAAGTTTGTCAACGACAAGGACAATGCATTGAATATATTATTAGATGTCGGTAGAAACTTCTGTTCTTGATCTAATTTCTGATAGTCCTCGGATTTGGCCAGGTCCTTTGTCACACTTTCGCAACTGCGTAGTATTGCTTTCAGAATCGTGCTGTCCATACCGTAATCGAAATTTTGGGGAAACTGGCGAAGAAATATGAAAGGGCACTTTAGTAGATTCGAGAGAATAAAAGTAATGGGAAATGAGATGGAAATAAAAGTGTAACTTGGGAATGATGCGAAACAAATAGTGTCTTATAAAAGTTTCGACGAATTTAAAATTACATTTATTTACTAATGGGTACAGTTTTAACTTGTTAGAATAATTAATGTCATTTGGGTGTACTTACACAATTTTATTATTCTAAAGTCTAAAGAGATTATAAACATCACGTAATTGTAGATTGTAATAAGCTTTCATTATACAGATTTCAGATTATTTATACTTTGTACTGCATCAACTGTTTTGTGGATTCTCTTTTCGCATGGTGTCACATAGTCTGTTGCTGTACAGGCTTAAGGTTATCAGTTCCGTGCAGTTCCGTGACGATACAGTGCCAGAGGTGAGAAGAAGAGATCCTCTACGCCCTTCTTCTTCTTACCACTTGCACGCCGGTACTACTGTTGGCGAATTCTCAGGGCCGCCTTTACCAATGGGCTATAGCCCAAGGGCGACCGTGATCCAAGAGCGCTTAAGAATCAAATATGTTGAAATTTCGTTCGCGGGCATTGGTTTTGTTCGTGTTTTCATTGGTGGAGCGTTCAAATTTTTTAAGACGGCCCTACGAATTCCACTTACGCCCAAATTGCCTGCAAAGCCCGTGGTTTTCGTTTCCAAATTTACGAAAATCTCCTGAACTATGGAAAAGAAATCTGTGAAAGAGCCATTATTGGAAAATACATATAATTTATGACATTTATTTTATTACAAAAACGGGAAATGCCTGCGCGGGCGATTTATTTTGATTTGGTCCCCGCGTGAATCCTAGGCTGCGACTACTTAAGTAAAAGTATCCAAATTCACCCCTGAACTCGGCTGTTATTTGCATTTAAAGAAATAAATACACATCGGTTTATATTGCTTTTATATTCCTGATACTTCAGTTTAGTTAATTAAGCAAATAACACTTAAGAAAAAGCAAAATCTTGTACAGCAATGGATATTGCTAAACACACACATTAGATAACTTATTACATATTGCTGTATAAAAGTATATAAAAATCAGTTCGAATTATAATAAAAGTAATATAATGCCACAAATATTGAATAAGAACTACATGCAGAATTTAGAACTAAGATCTCTGCATTATTGGTACAAGCGTGCTCCGTCCCAGAATCCATCGATTAAATATAGCAATATACTGAAGATTATGCAGAATACAATTTATGAAAATGATATAATAGGTACCAGTGCTCAGCATTTTACAAAGTAAGGCGAGTAAGTTGTAATTATGTATGTAGGAATTAGCAATGGGACAGATCGCATCCGTTATTTAGCTTTATTCAAAGGTCACGCAGTAATTTCCATGATAGAGCTATTCTAAAGAAGGTCTTGGAACACTGGAAAATGTACGTTATACACAAATTATATACAAGAAGATCTAAATACAAAGCAGAGTATTTTTATTGTCGAAGATTACAAAAGGAGGTTTTAAATGCATTATCAAAAAATGTATTATTAAAATGGAAGCACATTGTTTCATCCACAAACACCATTACTAATAAATTTGCCATTTCTGTAAATTGTACAAAAGCAGAAACACATTACACTAAGGCTTTACTAAGACAACATTTTACACGCTGGTGCGAATATATTACAATTAGGCATAGAAAGAACGCTTTGTTACAAAAAGCTGATACACTTCACGACTTGTATTGTTTAAAGAAGTGTATAATAAACTGGAAGGTATACATAGTGCAGGGAAAAATTTTGAAAAATAAAATGGACGAGGTCATTTCAATTACAGCATAATTATCCGTCTTTTAGTATATAGAATAAATACTTTGTACTTCAGGCAGAAAAATTCTACGCGAAAAAAATTTTACAAAAATGCACGAGGGCTTGGGTTGACGCCAGTGAATTTACATTTCAAAAATGTCAGATGGAAAATGCAATTGTACATTACACAAAGAATTTGCTAAAAACATCTTTCAATGCTTGGAGGATGTATCATGATTTCAAAGTTCAAAAATTAAATACAAATCAGTATGTTCGAGAGTATAGTAGGAAAAAATTGTTGAAACAGTATTTTGAACTGTTTATTATGGTAGGATTTTTTTTAAAGTTAGTTTATTCATTATTTTAATCTGTTCGTCTTCATTAAGTTTCATTTCCTTTTGCGTTAGCGTGTAAATGAATCTGTTACCGATCAAATCGCCGAAGAGAAAGCCACAATGTTTTACAATTTTCAATGTGTGCGAAAAGTATTTTTTGCTTGGCAAGAATGGCACAGTAAAAAGGTACAAGATGCCATAAAAATGGCAAAGATTAAAAGCATACTTGAAAATGGAGGAAAACGTGTAATGTTTGCTAATTGGCGTTTATACATTTACGAAAAAAAATGCAGAAGGAGAAAGATGTTTTTATCACAGAATTTCTGTAAAAAGAAACTGATAATTAAAACGCTGAGGAGACTGCATAGTTATGCTGTTTACAGAAAGGAGAAGAAAATGAAATTATCTTATTTAACTGATAAAAGCGCGATAATTATTCAACAGTTACAAAGTATGTACATAGAAAAATGGAGAAGGGCGCTTTACAGTACTGTACAAGAGAAACGGAAATTGAGTCAAGCCATCGAGTTCTGGGAAGACAATCTGACTCGCAAATATTTCCTTTATTGGAAAGAATTTTCGCAACAATACAAAGTAAAGATAATTCTTAAGGAGAGACTGAACGAGCTTGTGTCTGGGTTTCTATTAAAAAGGTATGTCTTGCATTGGCGTGCGAAGTTACAAGATGTGCTCGAAGAGCGTAAGAAGGAAATTCTCGTGGTTTCTATGATAGATCATAAAATCGTGAAGAAATATTTGTTATCTTGGAAGGAGTATGTGATGCAAAAAGTAAAAATGAGAAATGATATCGAAGCCGCAAAAGAAATGCATAAAATATTCTTACTGCGAGAGGGACTCCAAGAAATTTTAAGAAATTCCCTTTACAGTATCGATAGTCAGTATTGTATGCAATTAGAAGACGCAGCAGTAAGATCTTTTAAAAACTTCGAAATTTTAAAAGAGTACTTTAACAAATGGCACTCCCTGGTTTATTTAAAGAACGACCCAAAGTTTTTACACGAAGTTGCGAAAGATAATGATCCTCGGTTTACAAATTCTCGAACTTCGCGTGGTACTGTATTTGACGATGTTAGAAACACGTGCTTCGTTTTACCGGAATACATGAAGAGAAGAATTGTCCCGAAGAAAACTTCTTTAACATGAGTAGGGCAAAAATGTGTTCGACCAAGAGTATTTGATTTGAGAAATGTTTAATCGATTCGTTTACAAAACCTCACGAGCCGCTAATATAGCGATCGTGAATATTCCGCGATAGCAAAAGCTCCGTATTACCTTCTTCGATATCTTCAAATGTAACAAGTACGGTTGCATAAAATTAATGTACAAACGTTTTATTACTTTATTACACATTGGCACTATATTTTCATCGTTCTTACTTCTTCCTCTTCATTTTCTTTAACTCACTTTGCTGCGTGGCAGCATCGCCGAAGATCTCTTTCACCTTGCGTTTACGTTCTTCGTCGCTCTTAAGCTGTTGCTTGATCTTCAGTTTCGCTAAGAATGTTCTGTCCCTTCGTATCTCGCGGACAGCGCCCTTCATTTCCTTCTTGTATTTGTGTAATAGCTTCTCCTTCTCTGCTTTCTCCTTGGATGTGGTCTTGTACTTCTTAAAGTCATACCTGCGAAAGCATTTTATATTTATAATTCACGCGATACGCATTAATGCAGACAACATAATTTAAGATTTCTACGTACACTCTCTCGATTCGCGGCTCGTAAAGTCTCAAGGGTTTCGGTTTCTTCTTCTCGCGCACAATGTGCTCCAGTTTCTTCTTCTTCAATTCTTTCAAGTCTTTTCGTAACTGTTTAACATGCTTCCTCGCGTTCGGAGGATATTTATCGAGTGCATTCGGTTTAAGTAATTTCAAGATCGGTTCAAATATCGGATACACAGCTTCCAGTTCTTCCAGCTGATTCTTGAAGTCGCGTAATAAATTTAAAGCTGTTAGTACAGCTCTGATTTTGAAATCATCGCCCGGTTCTCCGTGTATCAAGTCGCTTGCTCTCATAAGCGCGCCACTGGGATCAATCTCTAGATCAGTTTGGTCATCTTCCAGGACTAATAAATTACTGGATTCTCCAATCGCTTTAAACGGCGGTATCATTTTTATTCCTTGAATTAGGTGCTTCGGCGTGGATACGTAAATTACACCGCGTAAGAAATTTATTACGGACGGGGCAAATCGTTTGCTTAGCACCGTGTACTGTAAACAATTATGAATACTTAAAATATAGTTTATTATAATTTCTGACTCGAATTCCAGACAGCTCTTACCTCTAAAACAAGCGTGCATATGAAAAGCCCTTTCGAAATATCTACTTTGTTTCGAACACGACATCTAAGTAATATTTGGGACATAAATATCAAGCAGGGAGTAACAATAGGGTGTCTGAAATCAGATGTTGGAAATATCAGGGAAACCAATTTGAAGAAAATAAGCTGAAACAGGAAAAAGTTATGATAAGCTCAGCTCTGCAGTGTTTTTCTTAGCATAGTCATATATTATTTATACATACCGTATCTAGTCCAGGATATTTGTGTTTATTTTTCTCAAACTCCTCGTGCTTCTCCTTAATTATTTCTTGTATAACGGTTTTGGTATTTTCTGGATTTACGTGTGCAAGATCGTATAAAAAGGGAGAGAGCCTATCGATAATTTGAAAGCATTTGACTACACTCTCAATGTCATCTTCCACAGCGCAGTCATTTAAGTGCTGCAATAGAAACAGAAACATGTTCGATAATTTCTCCTTATTTTTACCGTTCAATGACCAGTGATTGCATTTGATAATGCGATCTATAATAACAGATTGGTATTCAGCATTATGACCCTGCAACCATTCTTGTAATTCCTCGAAATTCTCTGGTGCTTTGTAAGTGTAAGGCAGCTCTTTCCTTGCTTTCTCCATAATTTCTTTCCTTTTTAAGAGGTCCTCTCTAATTTCTTGCTTTCTATCTTCCTCGTTTAATTCAGGGTCGGCTGCATCGTTTGTGGGCTTCAAAATTGATTTTCCTTTTGTGGAGCCAGAAGCGCTCGCTTTCTTTGAAACAGGTTCAGCTATGTTCTTCGCAAATGTAACGCTCTTTTTAGATGGCAATTCTTCATTCTCACTAGAGGACTCCGATAGTTTCAAGTCAGATAAATTGTCTTCGTCGGAATCGTCGGCTTCAGAGATTTCTGCATCTGAATTTTCTTCTGGCTCATTTTCAGCGGAGCCTTTTGTTTTCTTTTTTTCCTTAACGGTGTCATTTACTTGAACATTCTCTGATTGTTTACTTCTCTGGTCATCTACAGTTTCTTTTTCGTTATCATTAGAAACTACATTTTCGTCATCGTTATTCTCTGCGTCACTAATTTCGCCATCTTCATTGCTCGACTCCGCCTTCGCTGACTTATCCTCGTCAACCGTTGCTTCGTCAACCGGTGGATCGTCATTTATCGTTTCTAGCGCAAAGCCGTCGTCAAGATCGTCCGCAGATTTGTGCCTAATTTCATTACTTGGATCGTTTACGAATCCTTTCATTCTCGCTAGTCTGTCCGCTTCGAGAGCCTCTAGTCTCTCTTTCTCCCCTTTTATAATTTCTTCTTCAGACTTCAGTCTGTCGGATGGCGCACCTGTAGCTTCGAACTTCAACTCTCGTACAGCAATATCGTAATCATCAGCCTTTGTCTCGGGTGCCTCCTCGATAGTTTTATTAGCTGCGGACACGATAGGAAGCAGGTCTTTCCATTCGGAGTCAAGCTTCTCTGTTAGATCTATAGTTTGCTCGCGAATCTTCTGTTTCTCAGCCTTTCTTTTCTTCGACTCAGCTATAAGTTCGTCTATGAGATCCTTCCTAGATTTCCCAGCATCCGATCTCGACAGAATACCACCGCCAAAGTGCGCGTCGCCAACGAACTGATCGTCCAACTTCCCAGCCCTGTTCCCGTCGTCGCTAAACTCGTCGTCACTCTTTGGATCGTCAAACTTCTCAATCTCCTCCAGAGTCTGACCTCTGTGCGTCAACACCTCCTCGTCGTTTAAACTATAAATATTCTTCTTCTTGTGCGCCTTTATGCGTTCAGCCGCGAATCTAGCCATAGCTTTATCTTCTTCGCTCATGGCTACGTTCCTTTCGCCAATACGTTTATCCAAAAACACGTTGTCTTTGTTCTTCACTTTGTACTCTTGGAGGAGCGTACCCTTTCGCTTATTAATTGCTTTCGCGCGCGATACGCCCGGAAGGCCTCTGTCCGCTTTGCCTTTCTTGCCCAGGACATTCTGCTTGTCTCTGTTTATGTGCACTTCAAACGGATTCAGGCGTTTCTTGCTTTGCTGGCTTCTCTTTTGCTGGGTGAGCTCCGATAATAATTTCTTCTTTGCCTTAGCCATTGTTGACTATATCCACATGTATACTCGAGCTCATTTAAGAACGAACTTGCCGATCGACGAGTTTAGATCGGTTCTGCGCATGTTGGCGCTCATTGGCTATGCCACCACCAATGGTCTTTCGGCTGCGCATCCGTTCTGCGCCGAAAGCATTGGCGTGGCGCCACTTTCGTATATACCGCGTGTTTCAATTTTTTAATGCAAATGACATATTGAAAATATGGGTTACAAACGTGATAATGGACAACAGAAACTTGTTGTTATATTTCATAATATTAATACCGTAAACATTTCAGTATAATACGACTAATAAATACATTCTTAATATGGCACGAATTTAGTAGAATACACATTTTATTTGGTTACCCGGTATGTGAAAGAGAATCGGAATGGTGCGAGGAGAGAGGGAAGCCTGGGTGGTAAAGTGGGGGAACAGAGACCTCGCGACAGTCGAATAGCTCATTCAACATGCGCGAAATAAGTTCCTTCTTAAATGAGCTCGAGTATAATTGGTTTGGAAATACCGGGAAATTTAATCCTCGCAAACATACGATTCTTACGAAACGCAATGCCACTCTTTTATATTGTTCGAAGTTATCGTTATGCGGGTGCTGTAAAAGCATTGACATCAATTAACAAATTTCCCTTAGGTACGAAAGGTTTCACCATTCTCCACGTGTTTTTGATTTCGTTGATACCGCCACTGTCGACCCTTGCGTTCGTAAAATTGATCGAAACAGGGTTGACAGGCAATCCAGTACGCGCATTGGCATTTATGACGTCACTCGTCTTGGATTGGCTTGGCATTGGTATGACGTCGCGGCGCCACCAACCAAATGTACAGTGTTCCCCTTCTCCTACACCATATGACGCCATGGGCGTCAAATCGCCTGTGATTTTCATTAAAATCTGCACGCGACTGGACGCATTGTCAAGAATTTCAAAGTTGATTTTCTCCAAAATGAAGCGCGATATGAAAAAAAGTTTCTCTTTCTTTTCGACTTATAACAAGTAAATAAGTCGAGAAAAAGGAATAATATTTTTTGATTTTGTGCTTCATTTTCGAGAAAATCGACTTTGAAATTCTTGACGATGCGTCCAGTCGCGTATAAGGAAACCTACCCTAATGAAACTCACGAATGATTACAAACAAAAATATAAAATAAACTATTCTAACACACGATTTGAGGAACAGAATACTTCGAAACCGTGAAGTAAATTATTTAATTATAATTAAAAATCGCAGATTAGAGATTCCAACTTTAGGATCGAGCGCCAATCATTACGCCCCCCAACTTCTCCGATTATTATTCCGTATTGTTATTGTCGAAACAATACCGTTCAAGAATTTTTACTCGACAATTGTAGCCACGCACTTTTCTCGTCAGATGAGATATTTTTATTTAATAGTCAACACATTATGTTGTAGTTATACGCAATTCCATATAAGAGCATACCGACGGCCCTACCGATTTGCGACCGATCTGCGCAGCTCCCATGGATCTGACACACGCGATTGGTCGTAGCACTTTTGCGATTGGTCGTAGTAGTTTCCCTGCCGGTTAACTACCAATCAACAGTGTATCCCTGCGCGAAACCAGTATGGTCTAATGTGGAACGCAGTATATCTTTATTATTTTCCTTGTATAACCTAAAAGTGAAGAGCAGTGGGAGTGTAGAGGTTAATATATTTGAATTGCAAAGGAGATATATGAATTAAACATTTCGAAGTGAGTTCGAAATACACCGTTGAAGATGATGTCAAGATACAGAGGTGCTGTTCGCATCTTTGGAAAGTACACGCAAGTAGGTTATCGGTTTCTATTAGGTTGTACAAGCGTCTCCGACTATTAAACAAGTCTTCATTTCTTGCAGAATAATCTGCCTCTAATGTTAAGCCCTATCAATCATCCAACCGATAGTTCTCAGCAAGTCCGAAACATAAAGAAACATTGGAACCCGAAGTTTCGTAAGGAGAGAAGAGAGAAAGTTATTAAAGTAGAGCTTCCGAATTACGACCAGTCGGAGGACGGTTTCTCGAAAGAAGAAGTAAGATCAAGACTGAAGAAACTTGGCTTGGTGCCGCAGAGGGATTGGTCCGAAAGACCCGTCCTTCTCAGCTGTACGCCCACTGTATTCGAATCGTACGTTGTTCCAGAAGGGGATGGAAAATTTTCCACTATCACGAAAGAGGTGTAAAATATTTCCTAGGCTTGTATAACAGTACTAATCGGGGCTGCGGAGTTGGCAGTCGAAACTCAAGACTCCGATTCCTCTTCTTTTTTTACCACCGAGTCATGCATTTTAATGCGTCAGCGATTGCAATCTAAAAACTGAGTCGGAGCCTGACTTTGTCAAAGTTGGGCAAAAATGACCCCGCATTCGTTGCACGAGTGTTAAACAAAAATATATCGCGAGCGTGTATAAACACGTAGAGCTGAGCAGACTCGGATTTTTATAAAATTTACTAATATGGAGTCAGTGTTGAAGTTGGCACATATTTTTTCGACTCCGACTCCGACTTCGATAGTCAGAAATTCCTTCTGAACTCCAACTCCGCGACTTCGACTCCACAGCCCTGGTACTAATCATTATCGCTATGGAATGAGCAAACTCAGAGGAAGCCGCTCTAAAGTTCTGTGTTTAATTTCCAGGGTGCGAAGCAGAGATTCGAATTTCTGCAGAAGAAGAGTAAATCTTACCTCGCTATTAGGAAGGTCAAGTCGTACGATGAAAATTTCGCGATTCGCTTATTCGAACAGGAGGCTTTAGACATCTATTTGAAAGCGCACAACGCTCTAGCCGCGTGAGTAATATTTTTAGGACGTATATTGTGTTAGGTATGAAACACAGATTAAGTAAAATAATGGATTTATTGTGCCTTCAGTAAAGACGATGATACGTTGATACAGTGCGTTACTGAGAGTTTGTTTCCTGTAAGTTTCATAATATAGCCGCATGCACGACAGTAAAAATAAACACCAACGAATCTCGTATAATTCTAGCAAATGATACACAATATAAAGGACAAAACAATTCACTGGAGGTTCTTGGAATCCTTGGAACCAGCACGCACCGTGCACGCCAGGGTTACGAATTTAATATCGAAGCAGAATCTATTCGCGCAAATCACTATCCGCTTTCACACTCAACAGGTCGGAGGATATAGACTTTATTATCATCATCGTTAGACAGAGTACGCGCCGCATTCAGATGATTACATAGCTGTTTTCTTTTAGATCCTCTGCATTTATGACAGATTCGGGCGAGTGATGCAGGGAAGTGAGACACTAAAGAAGGACGTTCTAGACTATATAGTGTTTGAGAAACATTTATCTAACACGTACGGCACATGGCGAATGCACGGAAAGATTGTGCCGAGTTGGATGCCGCCAGAGGAAGTGGCAGCGAAGACTTATCAGTTGCCAAAGGAACAAGCGGAGCCTTCACCTACCACCGCTGTCGAATCAGTCGCCGAGACAGTCCCTCCGCAGACGTTAGACCAACAAGATACAAAAGCAACACCCTCTGAATTAAGATGAAATACTTAATGTGAAAGCTCTTGTTACTTTTCCAATAAAGTGCTGTATAGAAGGAAGTAAAACACGCGCGTTGTTCAATTCTAAAATACGCAGAAACATCTCTAGACACCTCTTCTCAAGCGTCACACGTGTATATTTACAATCAGTCAATTATTATAGTAATACGTCACGTGCTCGACTATCAGGATCGCAAAGGATATCAGGAGTCCGCAGAAATATACAAAGAGAATGAGATACACTTGGTCCATGACAATCGGCTCTGATCCAATCGACCTGATTTCCTCCACGTTGTTCGCGTTTATCCAACGCTGCCAGAATAGGTTGATAAAGCCGAATTGGTGCAGCTTGAGTATCCTGTGCAATTAATACGATACAAACTGAGAAACAAAGCTGGCATTCGAATTTTCCGGTATTCGAGTAGTCGAATACTTCGGTTGCTCAATTATTTGGCGAATATAATTCGAATACTATTCGAATATTTAGGTATTCGAATAATATTCAAATACTTAAGTATTCGAATACTATTCCAATACTGATGCATTCGAATAGAATGGTATTAATTATAAATCAAGTTCTTCAGGTTCATTTCTTTACAAGCTTTTATTTAGTTTCAGTTGTGAGTTCGTTAGCTTGTCAGAGTGAAATCTTTTAAGCTAATAACTTGATTATTCAGTATTTGAATAGTATTCGAATACTGACATATTCTAGTGGTATTTAAGTATTCGAATACTGACATATTCGAGTGGTATTTAAGTATTCGAATACTGAGATATTCGAGTGGTATTTAAGTATTCGAATACTGACATATTCGAGTGGTATTTAAGTATTCGTATACTGATTCGTATACTGATATCTTTGAGTGGTATTTAAGTATTCGAATACTGACATTCTAGTGTTATTTAAGTATTCGAATACTGACATATTCGAGTGATATTTAGGTATTTGAATACCATTAGAGTGGTATTTAAGTATTTGAATACCATTAGAGTGGTGTTTAAGTATTTGAATACCATTAGAGTGGTATTTAAGTATTCGAATACTGACATATTCGAGTGATATTTAAGTATTCGAATACTGACATATTAGAATGGTATTTAAGTATTTGAATACCATTAGAGTGGTATTTAAGTATTCGAATACTCAATTATTCGAAATTTATTCGTAGCATTCGAATACTTATAAAATATTCGAATATTAAATTATTCGAATAGTCTCAGCCCTACTGAGAAAACCACTGTGGCAAAGTTATCCCAAACCCCAGCGATTGATTTCAGTGAATTATTTACCCGACGTCGATGGATCGCTTGTAAGTGAAGTTCCTCGAGAGCGCGGAGACAATCCACGTCGAGAGTACATAAGGCCCTACAGAATTTAATCGACACACGTACATGCCATTGGCCATTTTTATATCCTCGCTTTGAACCATCGCGTGCAGGCTTTTCGTCGAGCACGCTGCCTTGTACATCTTCTCTGCGCTGCTCGAATAAACAACCCGGCCCATTTCGCGCACCCTTTTGAACATAGTCTCGTTGTCCAGCTAAAATTGAAATGGCACCGCTAAATTAATGCAATAAGTAGCTTTCAGTCTGCTTTTAAACGGCACGCATAGTTGTTGGTAGTCACACCTTAAATACCAAACTTGGGAAAGAACCGTTTTTAGTAATAATTTTGTACTTGGTGTCCTGCAGCAAAGAATTAATATCGTGGAACGGGGACGTGGCGACGGTTCGCGTCATGTAACTGATTAGAAGTGCGCCAAAAGCTGTTCTAACGAGGAGGGAAAATAGGCCCAGCCATAATTCCACCACCCTCGAACTTTTGTTGAAACCGTTTGGAAGGTAGCCTGCAAAATTCGTGCGTTCTTTTCGAGCACTGTTTATTATTTAATAATCTGCAGCGAATGCAGATGAGACTCGACTCGCATTTTCTATTTTTTTAAACGTACTCTTTGAGATACATATTTCGCAGGGGAAGATTTAAGGGGGTAGGTTACCCTTGATAGCCCTAAAACAGGCCCTTTTTCAAACGCAAATTGTAAAATTTAACTAAAAAAAAAAAAGAAAAGTCTAAATATCTCTATGTACACAAAAGTTTTGCAGCAGAATTTCGAGATAAATTCTTAAAAAAAGATAAAAAATATTTTTTATACAAGAAATCTATAAAATCGTATTTTTCAACATAAAAATTGTATTATTTTTTTTCTCGAAAATTTGCTCCCGACACATCGTAGGGAATGGTTTTCTGTATATCTCATTAAATTTTCATCCAAATCGTTGGAGCGGTTTTCGAGATTTTATGTTCACCATCAAACGGTGCATCGCGTACACGCTTTTACGTTTTTACTCACAACTTTTATGTACATAGAGATATTTATACTTTTATTTTTTTGCGTTGAAGCTCATAGAATAACGATTAAAACTAGAAAAAAAACGTTCTCTCTACTGTTATTTATCACTTTGCAATTTGCGTTTGAAAAAAAATGCCTGTTTTGGGGCTATCGAGGGTAACCTACCCCCTTAAGTAGCAGAATTAATTAGAAAGAAGAAATTGAATTTCACCGTCATAATTGACAATTACTTTAAGCTCACACACTAATTCGTTTCTCTTACTCTGCCCGCAGATCATGCCGAAATTGTAGAAGAAGTGGTCGTAGAAGTTCGCCTTGGGTCTCTTTCGACTGATCTTCCAGTCGATCGTTTGGGAAAAATAGCTGCAGACGCTCAACAGCCAGTGCATCGTCAGGATCGCGTACCAAACCCGCCTGGAGAACAGCTTCAGCATCCAGGTAGGGACATGTCTCACCTCTCCCCGAAAATACAGTAGACACCTGTGAGTTTCAATAAATTAGAGAAAAATTACCGAAGACATTACAGAAACATGCACCGCTGGAAAATAATCTATCAGTCTACAATGTTCGCAGCAATTTACTTCTGCCAAGACATCTTCGATATTTTAATAACAATAAATAAATCCAGCAATGTCTTTGAATTTTTATAAATACAATCATTGAATCACTCCAAAACGGAGCGTTTCGACTTGCCTGGCCTTCCACAAAGGGATGGTGAATTGGGAAGCGTAGAGTCGCTTGTTATAGGCTTCAATTCTTGGCAACACGTCCGTTTCATTTGCTTGAATATGTCTCAGCAAACCAGTCGTGTAGGTGTTGTTCTCGTTTATACTTCCCAGGGTATGTTCTTTGCTCATAACTGGTTTCAATCTGAAACCGACAAGTGAGAGTGTAGACCCTCGTTCTCTCAATGGTTCTAGGTTCAATGAATAGTCTTCGTTACGTGAAATTCATGAATTCCGACAAAGTGTTCCAGATTTCACCTATGATCCCGGTGACCCCCGTTCCATTCGCTTTGCTGACGATGATGTTTTTCATCTAGAAATTAATTTAGTAGGCTTGCAATAAAATTGTCGTGATCATCAGTTCAGGATTCTCCCACAATACTTTCTCCAAGCATACTCAGATCTTGTGAGGATTATCATTCGTGCATTGAGACTTTTCAATGTCCCTTACTTATTCAGGATACTCATAATTCTGGAAATATTTATTTCATCACTCGAACATTAAACACTTCATCTGCACTTATACAACTCTTATAATTAGTAATAGGAAATTATTACACTGCAAAAAGGTGTAGCTCAAAGTCTCGGCTCAAATAAGTTGGGGCAAGATTCATTTGATCAATTATTTTGCTACGAGAGTGGTATAATAAATATTTTCAGCACCGTGTATCGTCGATCAAACTCGCAGATTCTTCGTTAATCAGTCGAATTGAAATTCACACGTGAATTTTATGAGTACACGTGGAAGATGCGAGGGTTTTGAACCGGGGACGTGTTCTTCGTTGTGGAAGCCTCATAAGTTACGTCTCTGAAATTCACGGCCCCTCGAATTCTACCGAAATATGGGAAGGTCGTTGTTTTGATTTGGGACCGTTTACACTCGGATCTCCTTGGGCGTACGACGCTCAGTTGAGCTTTGATCTTCGAGTGTAACGGGTCGCGTTCAATTAAGGCCGCAGTGATTCCTTCGCTAGTTGCTCCGTTCGCCAAATTCATTGATTAAAACAATTACTAGTGGCAAGTGCCTCAGTGATCGAATAAAATATAAGCCATTTCTTCCAATTTCATCACACTTGGGAGGCTCAATTTGGTGAGTCATTAATTTCTGATTTGTCTTTTGGCATTCGCCAGTTTCTTCCAGCCGTTACTTAAAACAGAAAGGGAATCGATCAGGCACGTTTACCTCGTAATAAGTCATTTTAATCACTCTGCCCTGAAAGTTGTGCGTCTCCTCCACCCGGCTTCGGTTCAGAAATTCCTGATTCATCGCGTCGTAGACTGGATTGCTGAATATCGGCACGAACTCCCCAATCATCTTGTTCCATATCACCCCGTGCACAGATTCAACCGGCGCCAGCAGCTTCAGAACCAGCGTGAGCAATAGCAGCTTTCCCATAAAGCAGAGATTTGATTCCAACTTTCCGCGGTGTATTTGCCAGAGTCCGCTCTCGCGTTGTCGAAACTACACTGAATCGTGTTTCTTTATTCCAAAGTAATAAAACGAACCCTTATTACGGCGACACCGCCGCGATTATCGCGATACAGTGCCTTTTAATGCGCCACAATCACGACGAAATTGATCTCCAATTTTATGTAATTTTGTCCACTGCTGTATTTAATTGCGGTGTGCGTGCTTTTGAAGAATACTCAATTTTTTGGGGGTAGGTGGCTGATTTTTTTGAGACGTTAGTGACCATTAGGTTGCTTTACTAGGTCCTTTTAAAATTGATGGAATAAAATAAGGAAAATTATAAAATTGAGCAATAATATATTTTCTTTTATTAATTAATTTCAGTAACGAATTAATTCGCGAAATAATGGATGAGGACCCAAAGACTCTTGGAATATTAATATTTAATACGAGGTATTTTATTCAAAATAGTTTCAAGCAATTTTGCAATATTTTCTGCATTTTACGTTTCAAGGTTGTTTTCCCTTCAGAGCTGTGTCATCCCTCTGCGTTTACAAAGCAATTTCTGAAAAGCTTCTCCACTGATTGCACCCCTAATTGCCCGTTATTACACCTACTCATTTGTGTGTCAGTCGAAGTAATTACGGAACGACACCACGTTCCAGCTAACGACACGCCAATCAATGTCAATCAAAACGTTGCGCGCGTTATTACTGGCATGAACTTCCACAGTCAAATGGCATCGCGATACGCAACCGTCCATTTTCTCATCGATTTCTCCACCGATAAATCATCGTGTCATGCAGTTGACATTTAGGTCACTGGTGGAAACACATTCCTCTATATTTTTACGTAAACAATAAACCTCCGAGAAATTGTGAATTTATTTAAAAAACAAGAAGAATTCATTCGATGTTATTTTCCACTTTTTGAAAATAGCGCGGCAGTGTTTTTGTTAAATTCAAACTTTCTCTTAAATTAGGAATCGCGAAGGTAGTGGAACGAAGGAACTACTGTACTGTTTCTTATCGTCATAGTTTATTAGCACACTTGTGACATCGATTATTTACGTTTAGTTTCGCAGAAAAATATGATTTTCTCGAGACAGAGTATTACGAGAGACAGGACAGCACCAATGCATGGTATGCAGAAGATAAAATACACTTGCTGTATATCGACCGTTTTGAAGGGACGTTTTTCTTCCTCTTTCATTTTGTACTCCAGCCATCTATCTTTTAAAACATCTATCAGGCCAGTTTCGTGCAACTTCAGTATCCTGTAGTGGACAATCACATTTGAAATAATCCTGTTCCCTCGACAAATTGATTTTCCATGTCAGTTATTCCATTAAATTGTAATACTTGACGTCAAATTCACTTCCAATCCAAGCAGGCACCCTCGCTTTTTTTTTTTAAAAAAACATTGTAGCGGTGGGAAATGGAACAAAACTTTAAATATAATAATTGTTCACTGTATTATCATTATTATTATTATTGAACGGATATATTACCCTTCAGTTTACAATGATAAGAAATAATAAAAAATAAAGCAGGAAGTTTTTAGAAGTAGGTATATTAAATAAAAAACCAAAAGGAGTGATAACTTTAAGGGTTGATTTCACCCCTTCAGAGTGAATTTTTTTAGAGAAAATAAATTCCTCCTTGCATACTCCAATATGCTCTACATTCTCACGAAGCTTCAGAAAAATCAGAATTTTTGGAATTTGAATTTCGAAACGATACATACGACATGTTGATGAGTTTCTTGTAAGGGAGCCTTTTTTGTACAGCGAACCCGATCCAAGTCTGAAAGTAGCTTTGCCCCATCGGGATCACTTGACACTGATGACACCCTTGACAGCCACGCTTGTTCTTCGCGAGGATCTTGTCCTCGGTCTCCAATATGGCGGTCATGGATTCTGCGCGGCAGACCTCCTGGTGCATCAACGTCGGTTCCCCCACGAAACGAATACGATTTTTGTAGCTGCGAGACCGTTTCGTCGACTCTTTAATGATATTCTAAAAATTCATCAAATCTTTGGTCGAGGCTCTTTCGATGCAATCAAGCAATAATTAGGGGCGGATTTGGGGATTTAGCGCCCCTAGGTTAACAAGCGTCTGCCACCCCTTTCGTGAAATGGAATCTTAATTTAAAACAGATGAGACATTCTTAAAATTAATTTAATATGGCAACTCACATCTGAGTCGTTGCTAATTTTTTGCATGAAAAAAAAATTGAATTGGTTTTAGAATTTTCTCAAGTCTCTGTGTTTAAACCTTTCCCAATTTCTTTTTCTCAGAATTTGTCACCCTCTAAACTTGACGCTCCCCAAAAAATTGATGCTCCTCAAAATTTGATGCTTCCCAAAATTGGATGCTTCCTATAATTTGTCACTCCCCAAAATTTGAAGCTTCCGAAAATTGGATGCTTCCTATAATTTGTCACTCCCCAAAATTTGATGCTCCTCTAAACTTTACGCTCCCCAAGAAATTGATGCTCCTCAAAATTTGATGCTCCCGAAAATTTGTTGCTCCACAAAATTTGATGCTTTTCAAAATTGAATGCTCCCCAAAATTTTTTGCTCCTCAAAATTTGATGCTCCCCAAAATTGGATGCTTCCTATAATTTGTCACTCCCCAAAATTTGATGCTCCAAAATTTGATGCTTCCGAAAATTGGATGCTTCCTATAATTTGATGCTCCCCTAAACTTGACGCTCCCCAAAAAATTGATGCTCTTCAAAATTTTATCCTCAAAATTTGTTGCTTCACATAATTTGCCGCTCCCCAAAATTTGATGGTCCCCCAAATTTAGCGCCCCCGAAATATTTGATGCTCCTCAAAATTTGTCGCTCCCCAAAATTTGACACTTCCCAAAATTTATCGCTTCCCCAAATTTGATACTCTCCAAAATTTGATCCTCCCCCAAATTTGATCCTCCCCCAAATTTGGCGCTCCCTAAAATTTTTCGCTCCCCAAAATTGGTTGCTTTCGCCGAAAATTTCCCCCAAAATATACAAATCCGCCCCTGGCGATAATTCAGAACCCGTGTCAAATACATACCGTTAAGAACTCGTTAACCATGGACCCTTTGAAAGCTAGAAGATTATAGTCCGTCTTATTTAACAAAGTCTCCAGGCTCGTGAACGGCGGTATAACGGTTCGATTAGTCATTCGATAAATAAGATTGGAACTGAAGGACAGCAGGATCAACCACGCGAACATGCTCTTCGAGAACGAGAGTATTTTATTCTGTTTGTGGAAGGTGCTTGGAAGGTAGCCTGAAAAAGGGGCGAATTCATTTGCTTGCGTTTTCTCCCATTGCAGTGTTAAATCGAGTACCTTGGCAACACATTATGGAATAAGTGTAAAAGAAGTGATCGTTCAATCCGAAGTAGTCCCCCGACTTTTTTAACTTCCTCTTCCTGACAGAGTTTCGGTTTTGCTCGTTTTGGAAAACGTATCCAGCCACGCTTAATACGGTGTAGAGAAACACGAGAAGGTACCAAGTACTACGGCTGAACATGGTGACTATCCACTTGTTGTCTTGCTTGTACTCGGGTTTTATGTACAGTCGGTACCTTCGTCATGGGATTTTAAATGAGGCTATCAGCGCAATAATGGTGCAAACCCAAAATTTTTATTTTGAAATTACGGCTAATGAAACACCGGATTCGAGGTACAACTCCACGAATCCAAATAATAAAAAAAAATGATATAGTCATATAATTAAAAATTGAATTCTAGGTAAATAAAAAATTCAAAATATTAAGGAAATTAAAAATCTTATAAAAATAATTCTTAAATATTCAGCTATAAAAGTTCATGCAAATCTACCTCTAAAATATTCAGTATTAAACCCAGACACTAACTCTGATTCACCCTCCACTAAATCAAACGCTGTCCGGTTCAATTCAATTAATAAACTAATTAAGAATATTAAATAAATAGGAACCAAAATTAAAATAAATTACTATTGACGTTCTAAAGCCGTTGCTTTAATTTCCATTTTTAGGTGCATAGGTAGGACTTTTTAAAAAATATAATTGCTAAGGTGCAGGAGAAAATTTTTTCCGAGTGTGGAATTGAAGTGGCGGTGGGAGTACAAACTAAAAAATAAGAAATGGTAAAATAATGACCAATGCTGCGCAGGTAATAATTGCGCGACGTAAATCACCAAAATGCTCAGTGCCAAAGCAAACTTTTCTCCTCCCGTTTGGCGATTATTTTTGGAAGTTTGGAAATTTTACTGTACGCTGCTTTACACTCCCCCAAAAATTGTATTTAATTGCCTCAAATACAAGCGACCAGAACTGAATTCCCCCGTTACTAGCGAACCTCTGCCACAGAATCGCTCACCTAGTTGACCAAATAGGCATCGTGTAATCCAGGATGTTTACGCGGGAAGCGTAGTACCCAGTGCGCATGATCACCTGCGTTTCGTTTCGATCGAGCAGCCCCAACAGACCGCTGAAACTTCCGTTCGCCAAGCGCACCCCGAAATCTCGTTCCTTACTCTTCACTGGCACCAGACTGCGAATGGAATTACAGCCATGTGTCTTCGACGCTCGATACACGAAAGAATAAAGTCACGAAGATCGAAACTGGAGGGGCCATAGTCGGCTCCACCCAGGTAATCATCCCCTCGTAACTCACGGTCCAAGAGATTCGCGTTAGCATCAGGGACGTACGTAAAGTTCAGCTGCTCAGCGATCAGGTTCCATATATCCCCGCTGACGCCATCCACCCTCGTGTCGTTGTCGTGAAACATAACTAAATCCCTCTCCTAAAGGTAACGATAAAGAATGTTTGAGCATCGACGGCGCACGAGATTTACGGGCGATATGTGCGCGAAGGTGCTCTACTTAAACCTCGTAGTACGCCACTTTCACGGCTCTCCCGCTGATATCTTTCTCGATCGCGTTAACACCAGCAAGCTCCCCAAATCCAAGCACGCTCTCTAGAGCCACGAACTCTTGCCGAACCCTGCTCCAGATCATACTCCTGTCCACCTGACACTGGGCACAGGTGCAACAGAAAACCGCGAAGATGATCGCCAGCATCGCGCTCCTAGCGAGAACTCCCCGGCGATGGTTTCCGGTGCGACTGGGAAATTGCAGCGCGCGTTACTGGCTCGCCCCTTAATATGCAACCAGTAACACTTTGGGTCACCTTCGTGCAGCGAAGGTAGATCGTAGAAAGCGTTTACATTTGCAAATTGCGTGTTCACGTGGGTGGTCGCGTATCGATTTCCGGGCCTGGGAAAATTCCTTTCGTTTGTACATTTTTAATGTTCCCCGTTTTAAAAGGATACCATCGAGCCTGACGGATATCGCGGTTTACGTGGCGATTCTACGTGGAAAAACGAGGCGAAAATGTGGAATACAGTTTTTCCGTAACTCGCTTCGTTTCGCTGAATATTGAGTTTGAATTTCGGCTACCCCTTGCGGTAGGCTACCCGTCTGGCGCAAGTCTTCCTAGGTGCGCGCGCACCCTTGTGGAAATGCAAATTTAATTTTCTCCAAAACGGAGCCAGTTAAGAAGAAATTTCATTCTACCTTTTTGACTTATTTTCGCGGGTAGAATTACTAACCTTCCGATTTTACCGATTACAAAATACCCTATTATGGTAATTCTGCTTGCATTGCTTCTCTATTTAAAGCGGTATCGTCGAGTACTGGTCAATAGTATAAAAGATTAGCTTCGGATAACTAAGTATCGAGCGCGCTGGGGGAAGAAATAAAGGCAGCGGTTTCATACAAAAAACATGAATCGTATATATCATACTTGACTGTATATATAAAGTACTTAAGTTTATGATCTTTCGTCGAAGTGGTTGACATAAATTAACTTAAGCCTAACCATGGTGACGAGCCTTCGACGCGGTTACAGGAGAGATACGATACAGTTAATAATACAAACGCCGAGTCGGAGGCTTGTCATTCTCAAAAAGTCTCGTTTCAACTTAATCGATAGGTTTTACTCTAATCGCCTCCATGAATCTCGTTCACATCGATCGGTAGCATCTTCCCTTTCTCTCTACCCGATGAAACGTGCCTTCCGTTCCCCTTAATAGAAAATTATAAAAAGTATATAGTACAGTTTCGTTCGATCACTCTCGCTCCACGCTCCCCTAACTTAACTCCTTCGCTTATCGCTCTAGTTTCTGTCGTCGTTTAGAGACAGGCGCCGTTAAGGCTCTCTCTCTCTCTCTCGCTTTTCTTCTACCGAGTTTCATTCAGACGTTGGACTAGTTTCGAACAGTCCCGAGTGCGTTAACGCCAGCCCAGCCACATCTACGCTCTATACACGAATGATAATATGATCCTGTATAATTTACACATTAATATCGTTGACAACTTGTCTGTTGAACGCCGCCGAGTCTTCACTAGTCGCTACGCAGTCGTGGGATCTTTTAGAACGAAGACTCGAACTTAGGAGCCTCAGGACTTGTGTTAATCGCGACGATCCATCGATTATTCGTTCAGAAGTTTGGTAACAGAGAACGTGATCTCATTAGATTCTTAGAAAGTGTAATGAAAGTGTATTGAATTCATCACGCATGATCCATCGATGCCGGGTGAATTGCTTTATCGATTGACTATACGTTTCAATTATTCGCATATCCTTTCGGCCGCGTTTATTGCTATCCGCGCTTCGGCGTGTGGTACTAGAGAAATTGCTTTTCGCTTCGAAATGAATCACGCCCATTAGAATTAGAAGAATTCGTTTATCAGATGCGCAATGAGATCGCGTTTCGAGTCGCTCCTTCTCTTTAAAGAACGCTTCTATCGCTACAACGTACAGCCGACAGTTTGTTATTGTGCCATTTCTGGATATCGGTTTCGCAGAGTCGGTGGAGACGTTTTATCATCTAAAATACTTATCATCAGTCTGGTAAGCACACAATATTACAAACATAACCGACGTTACACGTATATTACATCCTAGCAACAATATACCAGTGAAATATCCTCGCGGTAGCGAATATTTCGCGCGTGTAAAAGTACCAGTAAAAATCATTTAAAAGAATCGCCCCCGTTTCATTTACAATTTTGCTGATAGCATCTCCTCGTTACCTCGACGCGATACGGGCGAAAGTATCGCCTACTTGTAGACTCATATAAAACTAATGTATAAACTCATCGAACGCTGTTGAATATGCTCGCACGCGTATTAACGCGGCTCCTAATACTTTCAAATACAATTGCGGAGACAGGCGTTAAATAACACAGGGGGAACGTTAACGGTACAGTCTACGCTGTATACATTCGTATTGTGTATAAAAAAAAGTCGCGGCCGTGGTGTGCGCCGTTGCTGTTATTGCCAATATCAAATCTGTATATCTCGGTGGAAATAAATATAAATGCAGAAGTATCGGCAGTGATTGGGTGTCGCGGGGTCGTGCTTAACCCGTCGAACGAACGTTACCCGAAGCTTTGAAGATTCAATTGTACCTAAAAACGGACCGTATAGATAACTTGTACAGCGATTATGGTGAATATGGAGAAACGTAGAAATCCGCCGTGAACGCGACATCTGATCGCTGATTTCACTTCGATACCCTGGTCTCGGTTGTCACCTTGCTAGGATCTGGTAACCTGACAACTAGTTGCGCCCCGTTCTGCATCGGCCTGGTGCCGTTCAGCGCGCTGGTCTTGCCGATCGGTTGCGCGGTCGGCGGTAGAACTTTCTTCGCCCCGCTCAGCTTCGGCGAGCAGCACTGCTTGTCGTCGTACTCGTTCAGATTGATGTTCGTCTGATTGGGGTAGCTGGGAGTTTTCATGGGCGTGCTGTGCTCGCTGAAGCCGCAGTTGCTCCTCTGCTCGACGGAGTTCGAGCTCTGGAAGCCCGCTGGCAACATTTTTATCCCGTTGTGCTCGTTCAGGATGCAGAACGTTTGCTCCGTGGTTCCTTTGAAGTTCCCCATGTCCTTCTGGTCGCACTTGTATATTGGCGCGGATAGCTGGGTGGAGTTTGTCTTATTTGTGCTCTTGTGACTGCTCCCCGAGTAGCTGGTGATGGATTCGTTGCAGAAGTCGCTCAGGTAGGTCTGGTTCACGTACCAGTTGTGCAGACGATGGTGTATCTCGGGGAATTGCGGTCTGCGGTTGGCCACCTCGTGCCAGCACTCTATCATTAGGCTGTAGATCATTGTGGGGCAGTCTTCCGGGCACGGTAACAGTTGCCGCGACCTGATCATGTCGATTACTTCTTGATTATTGTATCCGTAATATGGCTGTGAATCGAAAGAATAGTTTAAGTCTCTGCGATCTACGGAGGTGGTTGAAAGAAAGGTGAGTAGGCTTTACGTATTTCGAGCAACTTCTCATGAAACTAAAGGCAGGCTCTCACTACGCCTCTCGCCTCGGCTCATTTTATTCTTCATACGCTCTTCTTATGCAGTTTGACTATTTGACTCACACTGCGTCTTGCCTCGCCTCGACTTCGAGTCGCGGATTCTTCCTCGAGAATATTGTAGGATCACGGAAAAAGGGGGCCTCCGCGCGGGTCTCGAACCCGCGATCCTCCTGATTCGTAGCGCGCTGGCTAGCCGCCTTAACCACCTCGGCTGCCGCCGACTCCCCCCGGTCTTAGTTCTTCCGTGTCCTCTCTTATGCTATGGGGGTTCTTGATCCCCACAATATTTTGAGGAAGAGAGGCGAGGCGTAGTGTGAGTGGACGCAATGCCACCATACAGAAAGAGATTCTTTGAGCAACTAACCAAATACATGAAGCGAGGCAAGCTCAGATAACTTCAGCTACGAAAAAACCGAGGCGATGCGAGCCTCGATGTGAGTGTGAATAAAAATTGCGCCGATACGAGGCGAGGCGTAGTGAGAGCCTACCTTAAAGCCTACTCTTCCTTTCGACCACTTCAACTTAGGAAACACCGCAATTACCTGCAAACCATAACTGTAAATTTCCCACAGTACGACCCCAAAGCTCCACACATCCGACTCCGTCGTGAATTTACCATAAACAATCGACTCCGGGGGCATCCATCGAACCGGTAGTAGGCTCTTAGACTGAACTCTGTAGTAATCGCTGCTGTATATATCGCGCGACAAACCAAAATCGGAGATCTTCACTGTTAAATTGTCCCCGACCAGGCAATTCCTCGCGGCTAAGTCCCGATGGACGTAATGATGGCTGGCTAGATATTCCATGCCAGACGCGATTTGCAAAGCGATGTGCAAGAACTCCGGCTGCTCTAAAATCTTGCCGCTACCGTTGTTCAATGGCACGTCTGATCGCGGCGAATGGCAGATGAGGAACTCGTGCAGATCCCCTTGGGTCATGTACTCGAACAACATGCACATTGGCTCCCCTTTCAATATTACGCCGAGCAAGCAAATGATGTTTGGATGCCTGAGGTCCGTCATTAGATCCACTTCCCGTTTGAAATCACTCTGCGTCTTTGGGCTTGCATTCTCCTTCAGTGTCTTCACCGCCACGTAAATCGGTGGCTCGCATTTATTCCCCGTCTGCAACTCCCCTTTGTAAACTTTGCCTGAAGAAAACGCAACAATTAATCATTTATCGTATAGATCGATCTTGAAACAGGCAATCCGATGCTCACCAAAAGCTCCTTCGCCAAGTTCTTGCAGAAGCACGACATTGTTGGTAGTGAACTGCGGTACCCTGTTAGTGGACGTTCTACTACTACCGCTACTCAACGTCCCAGTACCTGGTGTTGTGTTCCCAGGTCCAGCTAGAAGGGAACTCATCTCCATCGGTTGCGTCGTGCTTCGCCTTCCATCGTATATGTTCTTGTCGCATTGTATGCCCGTCAGCATCTATCAAGCAAACAGTGAAGTAGTATTTCGTGCGCATCGGCTGGTTGGGTTTATGGGTCGCGGGAAATCATACTTTGTTCGACGGTAAATGATTCATCTGTCTCGTAGACTTCCTGCTTCTGTAACAGCAGCAATAACAGATCAATATGACAACAAACCCTCCTGTTAGCACAAAACCAACGACTGCATAGATCCATAAGTTCTCAACTGTAAAGAGACAGATTCCTTTCGTCTTACTCCGCAAATTCCAGCGTCAATACACCTCCCGCTAATCAAACAGCCGAGCTTACCGCATTTAGGTATATCACAAAATTCCTTCTGCGTCTTGTTGTTCACGTAAACGTAACACCACGGCTGGGATTCGTTGTTGCCTGGGTTGCGGCAATACGAGTGCTGACCGGCTAACTCCGGATAGTCGGAGATCTGAAGATTGAACAGAGAATTCAGCCATTGCAAGCACGGCCTTCCGCTGATACTCGTGTTCACGATACCGCGGTAAGACTTTCCGCTTCCCCAGTAACAGTGGTCGTCTGAAAACAGCGGCAAACTTTACACTACCGCCTTCGTTCCTGTACCATTCGAGGGAGCCTAGGACACCGAAGCTACTTACTTTCCTGCACGTTGTTCTCCGTGGACAGTCCAAGGCTTAAACAATCACGGGCCTCGGGGGTATCTTCCATTGGTAAATCAGAACAATTAATTAAAGGCACTTGATGTCCGATCAGTGGATGCCGCTTCGCGATCGCGTACTCTTTCCTGCACAACTCGTTCTCCAGCAACTCGCACTCTTGCCGGCAGATCCTTCGCAACTTCCGATTAATCTCGTTTCTGCTGGTGGACTGTGCCTCGCCGTAGCTAGTACCGATCATCTTCTTGGTGGAAGGCTTTCCATCTTTGTACGGATTGAACTCGGAACCCGGTCCCAGCGTGGGGCTGCGTTTCCTAGGGACACCGTGCGACCGCGAGATATCGTCTTCGTCCCCGTCGCCGGTATCCTTCGACAGGACACCCTGATTATTGTTCAGAAGGTGAAATAGGCTCTTCGAATTCTTAAGTTTGAGGATGCTGGCAGGATCACGGCATATCGGGAATGCAGAATAGCACAGGGATGGCTTGGCGTAACCTTCGCAGTTCGACGAGACCTCGCTGAAACGTAAAGCATCGCAATTCAGTCGAACGAATCTCTTATTTCTCGAGATTCTCTTACTTTGAGTACTCGATAACTCCGAAGGCTTTCATCAACTTGTCATCGAGTATTTCTTGCGTCATCGGATAGGGAATATAAACCAGTTGCTTCTCTAAAAACTGCGCACACGTTTTCCCTGCGTACACCTGAAAGAATAATACGATTCGTTAATCGGGAATAGGAAACGTGCTTGTTCTCCCGTGAAATCCTTTACGTACCTCGCACTTTCCTTCTTGATTGTCTCCCCTCCCAGGCGTTAACTGCATATTGACGTTTCTAAGGCCGCCGATTGTATGAACGTCTGTAGTACTAGGCTGAAAGCTAGTTGGCTGTGGGCTTGGCGATAATATACTAAACGGATTCGTTGATGCCAAGTGAGAAATGTGTGGCGTCGACATTCCGGTTCCTGAGAGATCTAATCCATCCCCAGGCCTAATGCTGTTAAAAAAGCGATTTTAGTCCACGATTTCCACATAGAATTACGAGAATTCCGTTACTATTTAGGTTAGCTGTGTAACGATTCTCCATTTAATACTTCGTAAAATATAATATTCCGTTCGTTAAATAACCGCGTGGGGATTCAGAGCTCGCATACAATAAAATTAACAATTTATTACTCCATTTCGTAAACATTTTCTGTCATCATTTCCCCGAAAAAGGGCGACTGTTTTTTTTTCAAAACATAACCTCGAAGAAATATAATCAAACGGACGGAATGAAATGAAATGTTTTAATGCTTTAGATTATCTGAACGGGTGTATGATCAGTGAATCTTTATTAGTCTTTTGTGTTGGGAGCATCTCTGTGTGTATATTATTGCAAAAGAAATACGCGGTATTTTTCTGTAACCTTAACGTGTTTACAAGAAAGGGGTGTTCACCTCGTCTCTGTAACATTCGTAACATTTTTGACACTATTTATGGCACGTACAAAAATACACGTATTTCGCAACAATACTAGGTACAAGAGTAGCTTCATTATTATAAATTATCTATCAAAACATTTAATTTTAACAGAAAGCCAATGTCATTTGACACCACACCCGGCGTCCATCTGTAAACTGTCGTTAATCGCTGCTTTTCGCGGGGAAATAAAGAATTACGGTGACCTTATCGCGGTGTATCTATTATCTGAAACTGCGATCGTGTTAAAGGGATGATAAATGAGTTCGAAACAATGAGAATTCAGTGGACTATTATTCTGTGTCATATTTTATGGAAACTAAATTTTATTCCAGGATTTTTTACAACGAGGGGAATCCCGAAACCGAAAATTCAAAATATTCTGAAACTTTGTATGTAGGTTGTTGGGGATTCCCTCCTGATTGCAACGCAATTTTTGCTTGCTGCCCAAATTCTGTGTTATAACTCGCGAACTGTAAGAGATAGAAAGGAAGTTTCACGACAAAAGTTACTTCTTTTAATTAGATTTATCATTTGGTAAAAAAAATATTTTACAGTTCACGAGTTATAACACAAACTCGGAAAATAAACGGATTTTCAGGGGCCAATTACACCCCCTTAGGGTGATTTTTGGCAGCGAATAAAAATTGCGTTGTAATCAGGAAGAAATTCCCTACGTACTCACAAACTTTCAGAATTTTTCGAATTTCCGGGTTCGGAATGTTTCCTTGTGAGATTTCTTTTTAACCCTTCGTGGTCACACGGGGTGTATTGTACCCCAAGAGCAATTTTTTATTTTAAATGTCGCACCTTTACATCTTCCAAAGGGGATTTATCGCAAAAAAAAATAAAAAAAATTTTAAAAATCTGTATTTTCCCACAACGATGGAAAGTCGCTCATTTTCAATTACAAATTTTATCATATCAAACTTTACATTTCTAGAAAAAGACTATTAGACCATGACTGTATAAGTATTACGAATGTAGAATTATCACTGAAAAGTTAAAAGATTCAAAAATAGGAAAATGGTAACTCAAAAAAATGACGCTGGGGTACAGTGAACCCCGTGTGACCAATTTGTGATTATAAGAAGGTGTGACCACGAAGGGTTAAGCATACAGAGTGTCTCAGAATTTATGATTCAAATGGGAACTTATTAGGTGCACGTTTCTTCGTTGAATCTTTAAAATTGATTTTTTTAGTGTTATATAAAAGTAAATGTATTTTCAATTTACTTTTGGGAAAGAATCGCCCTATTTCGGCTACAAACATTTCGGAAATCTATCGACGGATGGCAAGTTTCTAGCGTCAGAAACAGATGGTTAAATTGATTAGTATTTATAAGGGTGTGCCGTTAGGATATTATGCAAATGACGAGAATATATCGCGCAAATTTGATATTTACCTGTCCATGAAATCGCTGCCGCCAGTCATGTCTGGAGAAAATTTATCGTCGTCCGACGTTTGGTCAATTGAGTGGTCAGGATGGATGGGAACTGTGAAACAAATTCTTAGATATATTTTCAAAGGAATTTAAAAAAAAATTACAAAAATGATTAAAAATAAGAAAAATTTCGTTTCGATACTTTAGGGTGCCATTTTACCAAAACAAGTCATTAATTCTCCCACCAACCCTACTTCCAAAGCTTTTACAACACCACTAAGTTTACTTAACCCCATGAAACCAACACAAATTCACATTCCCACCCTCTTTTTCCCCCGAAGCACGGAAAACGCATAGGTAATGTCTGTTCCCTAAAAAAAAAAAACACCCGTATTAGTTCAACAGCGTTCATCGAACTAAAACAACCCCCGCACCCCTCCGTCATTTCCATTCGCCCAAGTTTGTGCAACTATTTGCAAACTCGAAGTTCTTGCCATTTGAATCCCAGCCACCCCTTGTAATCGTTCTTTTATCGCGTCCCGGGCTCGCAGTCTTACCCTCCCGACCACCGACAACCCTTTACCCCCGCGAGTTTACATATCGTTTACAGCGGTCCTTCTCCCTCGATGTCAGGATACTTCGCTCGCCTTTGGTCCCTGTAGCGAGGACGAGAGGGGCGCGGGGGGGGGGGGGCGATAAAATTTGATACGCGAGCGAATCTGAAGTCCACCCCCCTTCCCCGCCCGGTTTCGGGGTGTTTTTCCCGTCGAGGGACACCCCTTTGTACGCCCGTCACGTCGCGCGTAGACCTTTTGAAAATCTCCGGGTTCGCGCGATGCCGCATTTCCAGCTACGTTTCCTCGTTTCCTTTTTCCATCCCTCTTGCGCGCGCTTTTGTGTCGGTATAATTCTAAAAGAGTTGGGAGACACGATGAAAGGGGGGCTTGCTGCATTCGCTAAAAATCCTCCGACCATCGAATTTCTCTGCCCTCCCCCGGCCACCCCTCCGCCTCTATCCGTGTTTCGCCAGTGTTGCCGCCTCCGTGCACACGGAAAATATCTGCTTTATTCGGGTTTGAAAGCGTGGGTAGATGAACTCTGGTTGTTTGCCGGGACATTGATACGTTTAGTGGATGAAATGCTTGTTACTCGCTCGCGATACTGGGGCGAGAGTTATGGAGGTGGGGGGGGGGGGGGGGGGGGTTAATGCCTCGGCATGCTTCGAAGCTTGTGATAAGATTACATTTTTTGGAAGGTGTGTCCTTTGGAGTAGAGTTGTGAATAGGTATTCGAATATTCGAATCTCGAATTCGATATCTCCGGTATTCAAATATTCGAATTTTGAATTCGAATTCTCCGGTATTCAAATATTCGAATTTTAAATTCGAATTCTCCGGTATTCAAATATTCGAATTTTAAATTCGAATTCTCCGGTATTCAAATATTCGAATTTTGAATTCGATTCGAATTCTCTGGAATTCGAATATTCAAATCTCAAATTAAAATTCTCTGGTATTCGAATATTCGAATCGCAAATTCGAATTCTCTGGTATTCGAATCTCAACTTCGAATTCTCTGGTATTCGAATCTCAACTTCGAATTCTCTGGTATTCGAATCTCAACTTCGAATTCTCTGGTATTCGAATCTCAAATTCGAATTCTCTGGTATTCGAATCTCGAATTCTAATTCTCCGGTATTCGAATATTGGAATCTCAAATTCGAATTCTTTGGTATCCGAATATTCGCATCTCAAATTCGAACTTTCTGGCATTCGAATATTCGAATCACAAATTCGATTTCTCTGGTATTCGAATCTCAACTTCGAATTCACTGGTGTTCGAATCACAACTTCGAATTCTCTAGCATTCGAATCTCAAATTCGAATTCACTGGTATTCGAATCACAAATTCGAATTCTCGGGCACTCGAATCTCAAATTTGAATTCTTTGGTATCCGAATCTCAAATTCGAATTCTCGGGTATTCGAATCTCAAATTCGACTTCTCTGGTATTCGAATATTCGAATTTTAAATTCGAATCCTCTAGTATTCGAATTCCCTGATATTCGAATATTCGAATCTAAAATTCGAATTCTCTGGTATTCGAAGATTACAGATTACGCCCTACTTTGGAGGGGAGTGTTCAATAATTTTCAATATTTAGGGGTTGTAGATTGATCATAAATCGCATCAGTGGCGGACTCAGGATTTAATCTTGGAGGGATCAAATTCAATAAAATTCATTAGGAGATTATAAAAATTTATTTAAACAATGAAATCCAGTTTTCTTTTCTTTTTACAAATCCCCTTCTTTGGAGGATGCAAGCCCCCTCCCTTCCGGGTGCGCCACTGAATAATATATTTTTTGTTGTTTATGTGAAAAGTCAAGCGATAGAAATGGTCATGCGGGCCATCGCTCTCCTCCACTGTAAATTCTCTCAAGCAAACATTCGAATAATTATATAAAGAACTAATAAATTTAAAACACGCTGCATAATACTGTAATTAGTACCCCCCGGTATTCATAAAAGTGGTTGGTGTAGTTATCGAGAGGTGAGCGGAAAAATATGTCCGAGATTGTAAACACGCCGGAGGGCTCGAAGAATTTCGGGAATTTATGGCTCGGCGTTGTTTTGATTTGGAAACGTTTACATTCGAGTCTCCTTGATGGGCGACGTTAAAGTTTCCTCAGTTAGAGTTTGTTCTTCGAGTGTAACGCGTCGTGCTCGTTTGAAGTCGCGGTGCTGCCTTCGCTATTCGCCTGGTTCTACGAAGGGACTCCTTGATTAAACAGTTACGCGACAGAATTTATACGCGGTGGCGGGTGTGAGTGATTGATAAAACGAGTGATTTAGTGTTGCAATAAAACACCGGCCACGGTATCTTCAAACCCCATCTGGCGGGGGATGAATCCTGCTGCCCAATTTGGTGAGTCGTTAATCTGACTTTCAATATTTTATTCTCACGCAATAGTTATTCATTATCACGCGGATGAAATGCTTTCTTTATTTAAAAAATTAAAAATCAGTTTAATTGACCGAACCAGTGCGCCGAAATCACTTTTATTTCTTTATTTAACCAAATATGGGAGAATTCCCCGGATCAGTGGCGGATTTAGTGGACGGGCGATGAGTAATTGGCCCTTCAGAGCCCCATTTAAAAAAAAATTATCCAAACACAATATTTTTTTGTACTATTAATCTTAGTCCGTTTTTAGCAAACTACCTTTTCATTTTCCTGAAAAATGTGCCTCTCAGAACGTTTGTTAGCTTTTCTGGGCCTTTCTCCTTAAATCTGTCACTACCCAGGATAAAATAGAACACAAAACAAATTAGTTTAAATGTTACGATCAGCTTTGCACACACATACAAAAGCCAGAGTGTAATAGGGGGTAGCCAAACGTTGTAATATTATAGTTCCTTGTTCAACTTTCCCTAATTTCCCTGCAAATCCATAGAACTGTTCAAATTTTCAAACGTTCAACTTTCCAACACTCAAAGAATTTAATTTCTATGTTACTGCAGTGTCATTAAAAGCATCGGAGGTCCATTCAGGTAAAATAGGGGTGGACTCTGATTTCCAATATTATTTACCCTCCACCACCCCCTCTCTGTACACTCGGGGCATTCACGCGAGCAGGACAAACACAGAGGGTGCCTCCCCGAAGACCAGTTCACGTTATAATAAATCCCCGCGATTACCACGGCGAAATTACTTTTCCTCAAAGATCCCCCGTCCGTCGTTTGATGTCGCGCCCGGCTATCGCGAATTTTCCCGTGCAACCTGATGTAATCACGACTGGCGTCGCCTCGAGTTCCCCTGGAAAACTCCGAAAGGAAACTCGCCCTAGCTGTCTTTATCGCGCCACTTCGACGGGCGCGTCGCCTGTAGTTGTTTCGAGCTGAGGGCGCAAAGGGAGCGGGTAATCGCAAGAATCAGTGATTTAGAAAACAAGAAATCATGGGCGAGGGGAGCTTGACGAGGCTCTGCTTAATATCTCCCGGAAAACTTTGATTCGTTTCAACGGTAACGTCACGCGGCGCACATTTAATAAAACTCTATGGGCAGTGGTAGTTAAAAAAAAGGTCAGAAAAAGTTCCAGCACGTGTAAAAATAATTCACGCAATATGCGAGGTAGTTAAAATATATTCACATTTAAAATTCACTGTGAAATGCATCATTCGTTAACGTTCGTGTTTTCATATTTCAAATTTACGCGAGGCGAAATGGTATTTTCGTATTTTAAATTCATATTCGAATTGATACAGTTGTCCGCCCCAAATTTGCATCCGAATTCCCAGCCATTACACTCCGGCTTCCCTTTTAAACGCCCACCCCTGCAATTTGTTATTGATATTGAGAATTCACGTCGAACAGCATTTTACGCGTCACTCGAGCCGCTGGAATCGATATCACGGTTATTTAAATAATACGCCAAACAGCAGCGGGGCTCGCGTTTCGCGGGACGCGCCCGCCGAAAAGAAAATAGATTTATTCAAAATTCCCCGGTGTTTCCATTCACTGTAAATTCTATTCATTATCGCGCACGAAAGAAATACGCTGCGCCGTGTAATTCCGTTCGTAATTGCGCGCCCATCTTTTCATCGTGGGAATATTTGCTCCCCGTTGCACGGGCGGTAATGGTAATAAAGGGAACTATACGCGGCATGTCCATAAAAAAAAAGGGGGGGGGGAAAAGATAGCGGCAAACAAAAAGATGAAAAATGGTTCGAAAGCCCGCGCAAACGGTGCTTCATAACCGTGGTACAGATTTTTATGCACCTTCGTCGACGAGTGGGGAATATACAGGGTGGGTTAGGACGAGTGGTGGAATAGAGAGAAACCAAATCGAAAATGTGGAATAAAAGTTTTTTGACGGGAGTCTCAATTCTCGATTAAATCGACTTTTATTTTCTCGAATTATTTTTCAGTTTTCACTTGTGGTTGCGAAAGGACTTTTTTTTGTATTTGGGATTGTAACATATTCGCTGATAAATTCTGGTGAGTTTTAGTCAAACGCGTGCACGCGCATATTTTTTAAAATTCGGTTTTTGGAGTGGCTCGTATCAAAAGGTTTTACTTTTACGTTTTCGATTTTTTTTTCCCACAATGGATCTCACCCCCCGCTCGATTGTATCACCCAACCCGGACCACCTAGTATACCTCCGCGATATCGAATCTGTTTCGATTTCAATTATCTTTCATTACATCGACGATATTGTACGATTTCCGTATCGTACGAACTCGATACGCGAAACTTCCGTTCGCTGCCCGATCCATTCGTTGGCATCGATTTATCGCGGCGTCGATAATAGAACGATACCGCGATTCTCCCACTTTTTAGTGAAATTGAAAGGGTTGCGGCGCGGAAGGGGCGTGCGATCGAGAAACGCGGAGTTGGAATCGCGTGTAACTTGATCATGCGGTGGATAAATTCAGGATAGGTATTTATTGGAGCCAGTATTAATCCACCAGTGAAAAAAAATTGTGGGGTGTAAAGGCACGTGTCATTTTATTAGATATCCCCAGAAAAAGTTTTAAATAACTTCTGCATAAAACAGAAATAATACTTCATGTGCTTTTTTCATAAATCAAAACTATCTCCAATAGGAAAATCAATATTCCTCGTGCAATTTATTTAAAAATCCCAAAAGTGACTCAGTCGGAATTATCATTGAGGCTACCGATAGTTCTAAGAAGAAAATTCCCCCAATTCTCCAATAAAAAGTGAAAAGGGGACACTTAATTTTTTTCTTAACCCAAAAATTCCGATTTCTTTGAAACTTCACGATTTTTGTTCCTCTTAATTTTTTATTCTTCAGGGTGAAAACAACCCTTAAAGGTTAATAGGTGTTTTCCTATTTTTTTTGTATGACTTGCACAGTTTCGAAACCGAAGTTCCGTCGTAAATAATTCCGAAGGTGGGAGAATGTTCTGTTTTCAATCGCGAATAAGTGGTAAGGTGAATGGGAGTGCGCGAGATGCGAGCCCGTTGCGGGGGAGGGCTTATTAATGACCACGGGTTGCCTTATCTTTTCCACTTCCTGTTCGAGATACATAATACGTGGGCCGTACACGTAACCGTTGCTGCATCTCTGCAACAGAGAACGTTCGACTTTGGCGTGCACGTTCGCGTGTCGCGATTCGTTTTGCAGCGACAAGCGTTCCCTTCCCTGTCGTGCGGGAAATTAAAGAAACTACGCTCTACCCTAGCAAAAACCAGGTACGCCGATTGCTATCGCGGATGTGTTCAGAGATCTGCACGAGAAACTTCTGTTTAATCTCGCATGCCAGACTGCTGACTGACTGTAGCTACTTAAAATTATCATGGGGATATTTGACCCAACTTGCAGTAGGTAATATTCGCCAGCACTGTTTCAAGCTTGAGGTTTCTGACTTCGAACTTAGTTAGGGGCCGTCCTTAAATTACGAAAGGATAATTTTGGCGATTCCCCTTCTTGATATTACAAGCCCCTTTCTTTACGCAATATTTATTATATTTTTTATTATTATTATTATTATTATTAACTGAACGAGAGAACCCTTTAGAATACAAAATATGAACAGATAACTAAAATATAGAAAAATACTTAATTCTAAAAAATATTTAATTCTTTCAGTTATTAAAATTCTTTCGAAGGTTTATGCAATTCATTTACCTCGGTTTCGGGAAATTTAAACTAAAAATACTTTTCGAATTTGTATTTATTGAAAGTTAGGTTAAAAAATATTACGTAAGAAGCTAGCTGACTCCCACCTCCCCCCAAAAAGCCTTACGTAATTTAAGGACCACCCCTTAAAAGAAATTCTTGCAAATTTAAATACTGTACAACAATTTTAAAACAATTCGAATAGAATGTTTAAACAATTTTAAAAAACACATAAACTGTGAAGTTCTCGAGAACCCCAGGAATCTTAAACCTAGCTTCCCAAAATCCTTAACTCCGCTCATCAGTGCAATGAAAATTCTTAAAGTACCTTCCACCATTTATACCCGCACCGTTCACAAATTTTCATCCCCTATCTCGGACTCGCAGCGATGATTATCTCCGTTCCGCTAAGGACGTCATAAAAATCTGCGAAACTGCGAGTGTCTCGATTAAACGAGCCGTTCCGGGTAAAAATACCCTAACAGCCAGCGGCGTTGATAAAGGTTCGGGGTCCCCTCGCGAATTCTCAGCCGCGCCTTTACAAATTACACCGCGTTTGGTCGGAGATATCGCGAGCAGGCCAGCGAATCCTTAAAAACCCTTAAACGGGACGGAAAAATATTCGAGGAGGGCGGGGTTGGTGCGATGATGAAATAAGCCATTAAGTCACGCCCTGGCCCCGTGCCTCGCCGTGTAATATCACGGGAGGAGCAACGTAATCTCGTCTAATGTCGGGCAATGAAACGTAATAGCATAATGTATCACCCGCGTATCGCAGACGCGGGCTCGTCGCGTTCCACGCGGTCCTGGGTAAAATGTTATGCAAAGCGCCGTCTTCGGGATAGTTCACCTTTTCGGAATTCTAATTACGTCGCTCGGGGTCGGTGGGCCAATAAAGAAAACGAGGACGTACGAGGCACAGTTGCGCTTGGAATTAATTATGCCGCGCGATGATAATCCCGGATTACTCTGCGGGCCGAGTACGTGCGCGATCTTGCGGGCGGAATGTTAATTAAGCTCATCGGTTAATTGGGAAGCGCGGAGTAAGTGGAGGTATCGAGGAATTACGGTTTCGATTGTGTCTGATTTTAACTTAATATGAATAATTGTAAGAATTATTCATTTCCTTCAAAAACATCTTCATCAACGTCTAATAATTAGTTACTTCTCAAATATCGTCCCAGGGGGTTCGCTAAAGTATATGCCCAGGTTTCCACTGCTCCCCTCTGAATAAGCACGCCACGTGCGCGCATGCGCGCGCAATAACCCAGAGTTTATGGCGCGTCCGTCTGTAGCGATGAACGGCAGCGCCATCTACCGTGGCCAAACTGTCAACACTTTTACTCGCGCGACACCCGCGACCAGCCGCGCCACCGGATGCATTATTCACGAGGCTGGCGTGGCAAGGGTTGTCCGAAATTCAATTCAGTAGCCCGCGAAGGCAGCGCTGTACGTGATTTGCCTTCGGCCTGGACCCCGGATTCTCGTCCCTCTGTTTCCTCCTTTATTTTTGTCTTCCGCTACCGAGTCCCTCCCCGCCCTTCCTTCCTTTCGCTTCCTTCGTTCGCGTGTTACTCGACTAATCGACCAGAGATACGGGGGATGGAATCGTTATCGGGGACGATGTAGAGGGGATTAAGCAGGCGACGTTCTTCCTTCTACTTTCGCTTCTTCTTTTTCCCTCACTGCCTATCCACCCTGCTCCGGGGCTTCCAGTTTTCTCTTTGCAATTGGGTGCCTTGCGGCTGACCGCAACGACTCGGGTATTGGGAGCTATAGCACGGCGGTCGCGTTATTAAGTCCACCGCGTGAAACGATTTTCGATGTCCGCGTCTAGCGGGTGTCTGGGAAATTGCGGCGCGCAGGGTAGGAAGTTCAAACGCATTTTTAAAGTGGAATGTATATAATTTGATTTGGTGAACGAAAAAGAAATTGGCTGATACTTCTATCGAGGTTCCCCGGAAACTTTTTTCGATTCTTCGGGTTACCGAAGTTCGCCGAGCCGCAGTCACGTTTCTTCAAAGTGTCCAGCCTCAAAACATTTCCCACAAATCTAAATCAATCAAATTATCAGAATAATTAGTGCCCCGTTAAGAGGCGCTGCATTAGCGCTGCAATTACTCTGCCCCGAAATTCGCCGAAGCTGCTCGGTCATCGAAATTCGATTGGTGGTGAACAGAAGGCGAGCACAGTTGGCGCGCCGGTGTCCGGCGCAAAAACGCAGCTCAGGAGAGCGCGGCGCGCATCTAATTTCCCCCGTAATTTGCCGTAATTTCGCTAATGGGCTACAGTAGCGGCGTGATATAATGGCATTAACTGCGCTATTAAATCGCTTTTATCGCGCCCTATCGGTATTCCATTAATATTAATGGTCGCGTGGTCTGCTGATCGAGGGAGACGTTTCCACGCGCCGCATTGTTTCCCCTTGGAAGCGATTCCACAGGCGAAATCTGTCCCGCCGCGTTGGGCTTTAATCCGTCGCGGATCAAAGGGATTTCCGGTGGCCAGGGGATGCAGGAAAAAGGCGCTTGGACCTGGCCGGGAGTCTAGGGTGGATTGTTTCGTGGTGGGATAGGTGCTGGATGGCTCGGAGATCTGCTAGAGGTCTGTTACGAGGAAAGATCGCGATCCGCTCGGTCCTTTCGATGGGATCGAGGTGGGAATGGCTGGGGTGGATGAGCTCTATACATAAAAGAACGCAAGTTTCAGCAGTTTTGCTCCAAGAACCACCCCCTTGTTCTCTTTCGACGGCGTCGACGACCTTAGAAGAGGACGCTGCGCAAACAAATCCTCCGTTCAGTCTGGACACGGATTTTCCACGGATTTTTCCCGCCGAATTTTCTCCGCCACGGACTGAACACACGTGGGATACGTATCTCTCATAAATATTGTATTAACCCCGCTTGCATTAGCCATCCGTACCTTCATCCAGATCTGCATACGCTGAGGATACTTTCGCGCGGAGTCCCGCTCGCCAAAATGGTGGGCTTAACGATGGAATGGCGGCGGCGAGCTTTATTATAATTTCATGTAATTTCGCTAATGGGGATTACCTGTTGGCCGGGCATAGAATAATATTAAGGCGAAACTTCCTCGCGAGGGTTTAGGCTGTAATCTAGCTTACTACCGCCTGGACAGGGGATTATTTTTCGGGGGCACGGGCCCTTTTAGCTTTGGGTCACTTTAGGGGCCACGGGAGAGATGTATCCTCTAGGTGTCGCGGATAATTTTTAGCTCGGACCTTTGCAATTTTCATCCTCGTCACCTGGAATTCTCTTTGTCGGCCATGTTACCTCTGTTACAGTATCTGGGTCTTTTTTGACCCAGTAGTGTTGTTTCTTTAAGTCTATTATGTCTCTCGGGTCTATTTTGACCCAGTAGTGATTCTTTCTTAAGTCTATTATGTCTCTCGGGTCTATTTTGACCCAATAGTGTTGCTTCCTTAAGTCTATTATGTCTCTCGGGTCTTTTTTGACCCAGTAGTGTTCTTTCCTTCAGTCTATTGTGTCCCCCGGGTCTTTTTTGACCCAATAGTGTTTTTTCCTTAAGTCTATTGTGCCCCCCGGGTCTATTTTGACCCAATAGTGTTCATTCCTTAAGTCTAATTATGGCCATCGGGTCTTTCTTGACCCAATAGTGTTCTTTCCTTTGAGAATTTTCTAACTGGGAAAGAACCACAAGGTAGTTGTTACTAATTCCGTGCACATTAATTTCTACTTTGGTCCGATTTCGTACCATCGACGATTTTTGGATTCTCAATTTCCCCTGGACGTCGATGGCACGTTGCAATTTGTGGTTTCGCCCCGAGAATTGACCAGGACGGTGTTTAAACGGTTTCATGTCCCAGGAATATTTGCCCCTGCTGCAATCCATCGACGGTACTCCACTGTTTGACGACTTTATTTCCCTTCTGACAAACCACCCAGCGTGTCCTCTACTCTTTCACTCCCTCGATTTAGGTTTCTTTCATTAACTCACTAAAGTTGTATTAAATTGAATCATGGCATGCAGAGAACTAGAATAGATTTCTCTATAAAAAGCATATTTAATTTCTAGTAAACTAACGATCAAGCTTCTACTAGACTTAAGACTGAAGTCTTTTCCGCAATGGAGCTTCGACTTTTCGAAGATCCACCTTCTTCGCAACTTCAAAATCCTTTTTCCCTCTAAGTCAAACTCGAGACATAACTTCCCTCTAAATTCAAGCTCCCCTCCAAGCACACCACAAACAATTGTCCCTCTGCTAAAACAATCCAAATTCACTCGGAAAAAGGATAATCCACCAGCCACTTTGTAAAATCTCGATCTTCCCTGCTTTTCCAGAAAGAATCCACCCTTCGATGCCCCATCAATCTCTCGATCCCATCGCACAGGTTTATACAGTTCCTTTGTTTCTCAACGAGTCACGCGATGGTCGGAGCGATTAATCTATCATAGAAACACCCACGCAGGCTCCGCCGGGCGAAACTTTTAATCTATCGCCCGGGAGAACCGGCCCGTCAGCGGCGATCATAATTCTCTTCTCGTTAATTGGAAACACTTCTGCGGGGGCCGCGGGCTAATAATCCTCGCGCTGATCTTTTTCCCGGATTATCCTGGCTGCGGGCGAACGGTTCTCCCTGGAAATTGCCTCCTTTAGTGGCGCCATAATTCCCGTGGAATTTATAGCGGCTTCGACACCCTCGGACGTCGAGCGGCGGACTCGATTACCATAAGTCGTGTAAAATCGAAGATTTACCGTGCAGCCGTAAAATGTCCCTCAGGCTGCAACTTTCGCGGTGTTTTATGGCGTTTCCATTGACGGGCTCAGCGACTCGTGGCTCAAGCTTCTGGGGGATTCGTTGCTGTCCATCATCGGCGAGCTCCGATAGCGGAGGTCGCAACCGGGGGGTGGTTTTTTGGGGATGATTTGTGCATCGAAATTTCGATTTATCGTTGCTTACTGTAATCGTTTTCTGGGCTCAGTTAAATAGACAGTTAGCTGATGGTTGTTTTTGGTACTTAAACAACTAAGAACAAGTGTTCGATTTTTTAATTGGACCTAATATCTTCCATGGTACTTCACTGGGCATTTAAAACTCCATTGCTTAAGGGGACTATACTGGCCGATTTTTGGGAATATTTTTGGAGAAATTATGAAGCAAATTATTTTGAACCTTTTATGGCTTTATATTTAACTTTTGAAGATACGAAAAAAAATTATATGTTAAAAATATGCATCGTTGGATGTCGCTATTGACGCATCTTGCTACAGCGTCGCCGCCGAAGTTGCAAAACGGTGAGAGTAATTTAGAGAAAAGTATTGAACCAATCGACTTGCCCTTACACATACAGCTAGATAATTCCAAACTATTGTCGATGGACCTCAATAACTAACTAATAGTCGAAAATTGACAAAATCGTAGAGTTTAGAAAAAGAAATACGATTTTGCAGGAATTTTTTAAATCTATTTTTGGAACATTGATGTATTAAAATTATTTTTTTTATAATACTAGAGGTTCATCGACAATAGTTTGGAATTATCTAGTTGTATGTGGAAGGGCAAGTCCATTGGTTGAATAGTCTTCTCGGAATTACGCCCACCGTTTTGCAACTTCGGCGACGATAGCGACTAACAATGCATATTTTTAACATAAATTTTTTTCGCATCTTTAAAAGTTAAATATAATAAGCAATAGGAAAGTTCAGAATGATTTGCATCAAAGTTTCTCCAGAAAAAATCCCCACAGTCGACCTGTTTTAGCGTTGCCCAAATTATAGTCTCCCCTTAAATGACTTTCTATATTAAAAAAAATATAAGGCGATTCGTTTCATACGGCCTTATATTTTTATCCAGATATGAGTGTCATACAGCAAGTAATTTACGAGTAATTCGAAGTCATCGAGTTACGTGCATGACTCTGTAGACAAAAAAATGTGAGTTGATGCCAATATCCTCCGCCATAGACTTCGGTTATGCACTTCTATGGCTTTAAAGAAATGGAAGCGAGTGAAAATTGAGAAAAAACGGCATGGAAATGCGAACAGTGGCAAGGCGGCGGGCGGAGGAGGCCCCGTGCAACATAATTTCCACGTCGCGGATACGAATTTACGAGCGGAGCTGGCGTTTGCCCGAAGACGTAATTAAATTTCGTCGGTCGTGGCGTGCGTGTTTTAGTTTTCTGCCCTCTCATTTTTTTTCGGTTCACCGACGTCCATGCATGAGCGTCCCCGCGTTGAACCTGGCGCGGGTGCATCCAGCGATGAATCATGGTAATTTCGTTCACTGTTATTAAATGAAATTAAATCGTCGTTTAACCAGCGAGCACGCGTAGCAATGAATCAACGAAATCGAGCAATCGTGGGTGGGAATTAGCATGGAATTACGAAGGGAAAATGGCGGCGCTTGAAGTGGGACGTTGAATTCTTTCGATCAAGACAGTGAGTCACGGTATTATCTTCGAGCTGACATAATTAATTCTGCCGCTTCACGTAGAATTTATTTTTATATTATTCCACTGTGCTGGATAGCGTTTGACTTTCATTAGCGTTATGAATACCATGCTCATTACTATTCCTATTAATTACTCGCCTATCGTATGGCTTGTATTAATTACTTGATGGAGTAATTGGTAAGCTGACATCGCCAGCGTCAATTCAGAGCGATAATAACGTCAATTTGCAATGGCAGTTAATCACTTAGGAATTAATCAACATTGTACAGTAGCATTTTCTATGATGTCCAAGAACGACTGCGGTTAAAATCAATTAGACATCGTCCATGAAATGTCCTAACGCTGCTCCCTCGATAGTTGCTTGCATCGTCCAGGTTTCGTTCCCATTGAGAGTCGCGTCGAAGTTGGAGCGGCCTTCAGGCCGGGTTATTAAAGTGTCGAAACTTCGTGAGAACCACTGCCGCGGCGAAGTAGACGCGATCGTTTCGACGGAGAACTCCACGGAAAGCAGATATAAGTGCACGGAACACGGGCAAGAGAATGCAACCGAGATAAATGATACCTTGCTCCTCTACGTAAGCAAACTCCGATCCTAAATATCGCCGGGGCCACTTGTAAGCAACGCAAAAAAGAAAAAGATGCACCCCTCACCCTCCCCTCGACATCCGATTACCGGCAATCTCGATTCACGTTTCTTCGTCTGCCTTTCTTCGACCTCCGATCGTCGACTATTTTATTGCTCTATTGAGAGGCAAGTGGTTGATGGGATGTCGGGATGTTCAGCCGGAGTGTGTACTCAATCCTGCATCGAGTTTGTAGTTTATAGATACTGGGGATGTTGTTTCGTGATTCTGAATTATTTTCAACTCGCCATTGTGCGTTTTGTATAATTGTTTTGGGACGGTGTGTTGACTGCTTGGCATTCGTTTTGTTAGAGATTTATTCCTTCAATTAAGAGAATAGAAGTTGTTGGTTTCTGAGGTGCAGTAGCGGAGGAGCAAACTCGGTATATCCCTGCTTTCTTAGTTCTGAATTTTCAATACTGCGGGCTACATAATCTACAGGACTCAAGAGAGTTTAACTTTATAGTGGGCTTTACGTATTACAACTTGTTCGGTGGTATCACTGGTCTATTCAATAGAACCGTCTTATTTTTAATACCATTCGCTGTTTAAATCACTAGTGTAAATGTTTTAACTCTCGGACGGTGGACAGAGATGATGCCTAGGTCAGTTTTGACCCGTATTAGATATCCCACTATACGGATTCTAAACGAAGTTCCTTTTCTTGGAGCAGCAGAGAATTAATTTCTCGATTTTTTAAGCTTTCCCTACTGTTAGTACACTCGATAATGTTACCCTTGGGTCCAAAAAGACCCAGCACCCCGAGGAAAACTCCAAATTCCTATTACATTTAATCAATGATTCCGTCAACTAACGAAGAAACACAAAACCCAAATCCCAAATCCGTAACTCGAAACCCAAAACACAAAGCCCAAAGCCCAAAGCCCAAAGCCCAAAGCCCAAAAGTCGAAACCTAAAACCCAAAACTCGAATTCTTAAACCCAAAACCCCCCCCCAAATCACAAATCCATAACTCGAAACCCAAAACCCCAAACCTAAAACACAAAACCCAAAGCCTAAAAGCCGAAACATAAAATCCAAAACTCGAAATCCTAAAACCAAAACTCAAAAGCTGAAACCTAAAACTCAAAACTCGAAATCCTAAACCCAAAACCCCCAAACCCCAAATCCATAACTCGAAAACCAAAACACAGAGCCCAAAAGCCGAAACCTAAAACTCAAAACTCGAAATCTGAAACCCAAAACCCCCAAATCTCAAATCCATAACTCGTAACCCAAAACACAAAGCCCAAAAGCCGAAACCTAAAACTCAAAACTCGAAATCTGAAACCCAAAACCCCCAAATCTCAAATCCATAACTCGTAACCCAAAACACGAAGCTCAAAAGTCAAAACTCGAAATCCGAAACCCAAAACCCAAAACCCAAAACCCCCAAACCCCAAATCCATAACTCGAAACCCAAAACACAAAGCCCAAAAGCCAAAACCTAAAACTCATTACTCAAAATCCGAAACCGAAAACCCAAAATCCAAAACTCGAAACCCAAAACCCCAAATCCAAAGCCCAAAAGCCGAAATCTAAAACCCAAAACTCGAAATTTAAAATCCAAAACTCAAAACCCAAAACACCCAGATCCACTACTACTTCGCAACCCGGGACACGTCCACCCTGTCACGCTATCGTCAAACAGCACCCCTGCAGTTGGCGTCGGTGGGTGAGGCTGGCAGGTAGTCATGTTTAATAAATACACGGTTGGGCGCCGCATAGTTTACACAGCCGAGCATTTCTACGCGCGGCTGCGTGGCGGCCGGGATTATCCAGAATGTCGATACAAGGCTGGCCACGCGCGCCATTCCAATTTATCCGTTTTGCCCCCCCCCCCCCCCTTTGACCCCGTCCGCACTCCCGCGCGTTTTCGGGATCGCTGTGAACGATCTAAAGAGCCGGCCTTCTAATGGAGCGCGATGCTGCACGGCCGCCCGCCGTCGGGCATTTACCGCTTTCGAATTTCGAAACGGGGCCAGCGCGCGTTGCGTTGAATCGCGTGCATCGGGCCACCCTCTGCAAATTGCACAGAAGAGGGTGGGTTGGAACCCGCTGCGTCTTCCGGTGAGAAGCCAGAGTTATGCGCTCGATCCAGCGTGAAACGTGGACTGGCGTGCGGATCCCTCCACTCGATGTTTGCCCAAGTTCCCTGGCCACCGAGCGGAATTGTTATCGAAACACGCGTCAGGGATTTTTGGAGGTTAGGTTTTCAGAGCGTGTGAATGTCAGAGTGGTCTGCGGAGGGACATTCATTAATTCGTAGCTTGGTAGCTGGATTACCGTCGAGAATGGTAATAAAAGGATTCGTATGTTCACGCGTAGGTAGATGAATGTGGAAACGCCACGGACACCAATGCCCCTAATCAGCCACGAGGGGATCGAGCAGACTTTTATCGATATCGGGTCGCGAGTCGTTATTTCATGGTGGTGTCGCTCGCTACAGAGTATTATCGGTATCGATACAGGGCAGCCCGCGCAATTCCAAAAGCTATTTATGCTTATTCGTTATCGAAGCACGGAATGAACTGTAATGCTATTAGGGGGCAGCATAAAACGCGTCGCGGGACACGTATTTACAATGAACGGCGGCGGGGGTGGGTCTGCACTTTAACTCCGGTTTTATTAACGCCCGTGTCACCGTCGCGCGGACGGGAATTATTGAAACGAAATGGAATTTCGTCGGGCCACCGTCGATAACGATTCCGAACGTGTGCCTTCGTTGGACGCCCCTCTTTAATTGCGCTATTAAACGACCTGCGCGCGAGCTAACGGTGTAACGCAAACGATACTACTTTTTACCCCTTCTTTTTTTTTTCAAATTGAGCTTTTTCATCCAAGTGTTTGAGTGCAGATGGGGCTGCTTGGCGTACATGGTAGTGCTACGAAATGTCAAATAGATAATTATGTTTAAAAGTAAAACTATGCACGTTTGTGGATTGGCTTTATATTTTTTGGACGGACTTCAAAAAGGAGGTTTTACATTCGACCAGTTTGTATTTTTTTTATTTTTTATAGTGAAACTTTTCATGCACAATACTTGGAACATGGTTTTGAAGAGCTATGGCTACTTGAAAACAGGGGATTTGGTGCCCTGGGTTTGTTTGGACCCATAAAAAATAGTTACCATATTATATGAATTTTACATGAAATTCTTTTTCTTTTGGGGTAATTCAATTGTTCGATTTCGGAATTTATCGCTGGTACTATTTATTATTATAGTCGACAGCGTTAGCGTGGGTCAAAACTGACCCACCACGGGTTATGTAAGTGGGAATGAGGCTTAACGCTTGATTCACATCGATCTGCTTATTTCCATCTGTCATTTGGCTTGTAAGCAGAGAAATATAACTTTAATACACGTTTATTATTGATCAAAATGTGTGATTGAGAGATGTCAGTTTTGTCCAAAAGGTCCAGTTGAAATTATGTAAAAAATTATACGAGTAGATTGCAAATGTTGGACAGGTCGATGACAGGTGTAAGTTTCATCGTTCGTTGAAATGAATCGCTCTGTACGTGTTCTTTAATGGAAAAACGTTCCAACGGTAATCGAAATGAATTTATTTTCGTTGATCCAGTTGGAACTGTTTGTTGAAACGCACCGGAAAGTTTGTTTGCCCGCCCATCCGAGCGTGCGTTACTTTTGCAAATGGACTTTTGCTGTTTCGAAAACGCTCGATTTTTCCGCGGCCCTCTGCGTCAATGTAAAAATGCGAGAATATTTAACGAATTCACAATTTACCTAATGAAACCGATTAAAAACATGTGGAATTGTAAAAAGATTGATTCCAAACACAAGGTATAACTACTTGGGACTGAATATCTTCAATTTCCTCTTTGCAACTAAAAATAATTACTCTTGCAAAGAATATTGAGAATCTAAAAAATCTTTCCACAAAAACTAGCATTTCGCCCTAAAATTCAATTTCTAGTAAATCGTTCCGTCCACCAACAGCATTTTTGCATTTTTAGAACCACCTCTCCATTCAGAAACAATCATAACCTCTAAGATTGACTTGTGCTTCAAACGTGACACTACCTCCTTCGCAGTTACAAGTGTTTCCCTACTAGACCACCCACTACTTGGGACTGAATATCTTCAATTTCCTCTTTGCAACTAAAAATAATTACTCTTGCAAAGAATATTGAGAATCTAAAAAATCTTTCTAAAAAAAAACAGCATTTCGCCCTAAAATTCAATTTCTATATAGTAAATTGTTCCGTCCACCAACAGCATTTTTGCATTTTTAGAACCACCTCCCCATTCAGAAATAATCATAACCTTTAAGATTGACTTCTGTTTCAAACGTGACACTACCTCCTTCGCAATTACAAGTGTTTCCCTACTAGACCACCCACTCATTTTCTAACCTATAACGTATAGTCCTCGGTACACATAAATGGGGACGAAGCCAGCCAACTTATTCATACCCTACGACTAACAATAGTTAGCCTGTTGAATACTTTTGGCCGTTAGTGTACGTAACCTGCACAAGGAACAGGATCAAACACCATGTATAATTTGTTAAAGCGCCTCCAGGGAATTCCGCCTCGCACGAGGTACCTGTAGCTCGACGCGACACCGCGATACGTGAAATCACGTCGTGCATCTACACCTGCCGGCCTGAGCAAGACTAATATTCCCTCTTATTGTTTAGATCTGCCCACGGGCCTCGGCCAGCCACGTCCTGTACCCATTTCACGCACCACGGAGCGGTAGGATCTCTGTCCACCGCTGGACAACGGGCCCTTTTAACGAACCGTTACAGGAAAATACGACCGTGCCTGATCACCGCTACCATCTCACGTGAGTACCGTCATTTTCTCCTTCTCTCTCGCCTGGCCATTCAGTCGCAATCATTGCGTCCTTTCTGTTGCCCGTTTCTACGCCACTCCCACTTTGCATCGTGTGCATTCGATTGACAGAAGTCGAGGAGTCCAATTTGGACACTTATTGCGTACTGATTTAGGAAGTTTGATGGTTTTGGCGAGGTTTCTGCCTCAGTTGATACAATATCTGTAGATTGATAGATAGAGATAGACAAACAATCAGCTTGGAAAGCAAATGATTTAATGAATGTTTAGGTTATGTTATTTCCGGTTTTGCTCCCAAATTGCACAAATGGCTGCGATTATTGGGATTGACAGTCGTGACGTCACCAAACGGTGGCGACCTACTCTGTCAGGTTCTAATTTTCGCCACCGGTAGCGTATCGCAGCTCAGCCATTCCCAATACCGATCACTCCCTAGAGGATCACTAGAGCCCACCGAGCAGTAGCGACATCTCCGATGCGCGTGCGCGAATAAGATGTACTAACCCAGCGCGCCAGACTCCTAGCGCCATCTGCAGGCCCCACTGTGACTCGGTGTGCTTACAACAGGGGGCGTTGCCGTTCCCGTGTACTATTCCTGCGTGTAATTCGCGTTCTGATGCTAAAATGCAAGTGCGATGGTGCATCGTGGGGTCACCACAGTTATCCGTGAAAGTAACGAACTTGATATGCTTGAAATATTGTGACGCGGTACAGGATATCGACGTATTATACGGCCACCTAAAATGTCCCAACGACACGCGATCCCCCGGGGAAAAACGTGGACAGCGGTTCGCCCAACGATGTTTGCGCCGGGGAGCTTTGCAGGAAGCGTGGGGCAGATAGGAGGCGATGAAGATTCATGCGAGATTACGCGATACGCGAATTGTTAAGTCCCTTAAGCCGGGCTTTCCGTGGGACTAGCAGCCTGGAGCCAAGCGAAATCTATACGCGTTTATGGACGATTATGTAGCCGCGTTTCCGGTTTACGTGCCCGAAAAATCGCGGCTCCAGGGGGGGTAACGATAACGCGCATTTGCTTCGCGGGGGAATGCGGATTGCATATTCGTCGAAAATATCGCCGGTGAAATGGGGGCGTTGTCGTTCGCGTCCGATTTTTGTGGATCAGATATATTTCTATGGATAAATTTTACTTTTATTGGAGTTCTGAGGGATTTTAGAAAATTTTGAAGAATTTTTATTTTGTGCACACTCGTTTTGGTTTTTACTGATGTTTTATAAGGACTTCTTTCGAAGTTTTACGACTGCTTCAATTTGAATTTTGATATTTTTGTTCTAATTTCCTTAGCAATCTTAATATATGAAGTGGAAAGTGTTTGTGTGTTTATCTGTCGTCTAAAAACTTTCGAATGGTGGACTCTGGAGTCACGAAACGAGTCCCAGCTCATTATGCCTAGCTAATCCACACGAATGCGACTATTTTCACAAAAAATTATACAAAAAAAACTTTTTTTATAAAATCAGAATGTAAATTTGGGGCGAAGCCGAGTACTAAAGCTAGTATATTATAGAAGCTTATTGCATTTAAAGTAAGCACTGAAAAGTGCAATCATATTACACAGAGAGTCATCATCAAGGGGCCAAAAGGGAGCATTGGTCTGATCAACCATCAGGCTGGGGCATTTTCCCCTGGGACATTTCACTGGTTCGTGATTGCTACTTCCAATATGTTCATTCGATGCAGATAACATCGATTTAAAAGACACGTGGGAATACATCAGATATATCAATGGTGATCCACAGAAGCACATCCTTGCACCGTTAACACTTTATCAGGCCTCTATCTTAAGCATCAACCTCCAACTACAGTCGAAAATCACTTTAAACTTCTCAAAACTCCGTGCAACACTCACTAACAATCCTCCACTACCTGGCGTGGTGCCTAAGTAAATACCTCCACTAGAAATAAATCTCTAGAAACACAGAACATCTTCCGAGCCCTCGGTAAAGTGTTAAACGCAGAAATGGTGGCCGCAGATCATTACAAGGGGCGTCTAAATCACCGCCCATTATCCTCATCGACGCGTTACCTCTCGCCTCCATCGTACCCGTAGGATCGTGCATCTCGAGCGATCCCTGAACGAGCAAAATGAGCAAAAGGAGCACGCGGAGCGAGGCGAAGGAGGCTGAAAACGAAAACAGATCGAGGAGATCCAGCGATCCCTACGTGCCGGTTAGGGCGAAGTCGGCGGGGTTATCGTCTGCCTGCGTTGACTTTCAACCACGAAGCACGAGGGCCGACCACTGCGGGGCAACGTAGCCGAGAGAAAGAGCACGGACTCGTAGAAACGAGAGTCGGATCCACCAGCCAGCGCTCGGCTTGCACGCGAAAAACGGAACGGAGATAAGGTCGATCGCAGGCGGGGTGGTATCCGTAGGCGCCACAAGACCAGCGAGGGAGCATGGCGGAGGGGACCTCCCGCGTGTTGCGTCGCACGACCTTTTAATGAATTGGCCGATAGCGACACCCGGGGAATTATATCGCCGCCCCGTTACCAGGGAACCGTGTAAGCGGCCTGCACGAGGGAAAAAGAGGAATGTGGCACGGTGGAAACGAGCTGGGGATCGCTGCTGACCGATAACCAACGGGCGACCTGTTCCATCTCTGTAAGTGTTGCGCTTGATGTGGCTGATTCCGTCCGCTTCTGAGCACCGTGCGGGTTAACGCACGCGAGCCAAGGTTTTCGAGGTTTTGTGGTTAGGATAGATGGCGCGAGTGGGCATGCTACATTTGGAGAATTCAGCCGTTTGTTTTGAAGCGCTGCAAGTCCACTTTGTCTTGTTCATAACCTCACTTTGTAACCGTAGCAACAGTGTTACCGATTTTCTCAGGAATGCACTTACACCACTTTCAAAACTAAAGGTTGAATTTCTGAAGGTGTAGATTTTGTGGATTAGTGACTGGTTGCCATTGTTGGGGGGCTTCTGAAGCAGGTCGGAGTTAGAGATACAAGTGTGGTGGGTTCTTTGCGCCACTTTCGTTGCTTCCTAGCACTATTTTATATAACCTCGAAAAGTCTCACAGGACTTACGACTAGGGCTGCCACCCGTAACATCACTAATTTAAGTGAAACCCGGATACTTTGAACTATTTCCTATATTAGGTACGATATCCCAAGGCAAAAAGTTCTGCAAATTATAGACTGCAACCGCAATCAAGAGATACATAAAATATCCATGACTTTTTGAGCGAGCAGCATCGAAAAACCCGGATTACTGCAGAAAATCCCCCCGGACGCTCTAAAAAAGAGGAGAAATCCGGGGAAACCCGGACAGATGGCAGCCCTACATACGACTCTTCTTCGACTGCAACCGAGCCACACGAATATCCCCACCCAGCACAGCGATTGACGAGGGCATTAACGCGTGATCAGCGTAGTTTATTAAGTGAAACAGAGAATTATAGACGCAGTCGGAAACGGTCGAGCGAGAACGGTAGCCGAACCGGTCGCCTTAATGGGGGCCAATATCGACGCCTATGCGATTCTTCTTCGCCAGCTTCGATTAGCGGTAATTTGCATTAAACAGGTCGAAAGTGTCCCGATGACCAGGCCGTAACTCGAAACACCGGCGCGCCGTAATTAATATCGAATCGACTCGTACCGAGAATAAGTTTCTCGGCCAGCCTCAGTGGCGTAGCCTGTCGGTTCTTGGGGCGCTAATTACGACAGGCTACAAGGGTCCTCGCGGTGTCTGGCGCGTTTAGGCCTAGATATCGTCGTGTGTAATTTCACACCTGCTGGAAACGGAGGAGCGCAAGTGCGGTTGAAATCGAGTGCGCGTCGAACACTTCGGGAAAAAGAGTTTCTGCGGTCGCCGTTAAATCGCCACCGAGACGGGAACAAGTTCCCACTGAGGGAAGTTGGCACGGGGCTCTCTGGAACCTGTCCTCGCGCTTCTCGACGGCATGTTAACCAATATCGCGGAGGCAGAATCGATTTGGAAGTAGCTGCCGCTTCGGGAACTTCGGCTGGCCGAGTCTGAACGTTATAGTCGACCTCGACGTTGGCCATCTAGTTGCGAGCTCAAATAACACATTGGTTTGTGGATACGCAGAAAACTTTGGTGATTAGAATGATTTTTAAAACAGTGTTCGTAGAGTGGTACATTGACGCGTGACATTGCGAGGCAGTTTGGAACTGGCTGTAAATTTTGATTCGAAGATAAGTGGTGGCCACGAGTGGCACTGTTTAAAACACGCGTCGCGGGTGGCAATTAAGATAAGGCGGGATATTATTAAGATTTAAGGGACGTTTGCATTTCGTAGGGCTCTGCAGCCCCCGTGGCCATGGATACGCCTTCTACCCTTTGGTGGCTCAGCTTTTACCAGCGCGGTTATCCGAAATTATCCTGGCGAGCCCGCTGGCCTAGGGGCAGCGTTGTTTGTTTCGGGTGCATTAAACAGGCGACTGCACCTGCAGGTCGACGATGCAGTTAAAGGGCCATTTTAGCGTTACCGCGTGCTCAGCTTTGGTGAAGGAGTAGGAGGAACTGTGTGGTATGCGCGGTGGCTGGTATGTAGATGTAGAATACGGGTTGGTTCAGAGAATGCCTAGAGTCTAGACTGATGTGGGATGGACCAGAATGCAAGAGGACAAAAGAAATCACATTTTTGCCTCAGAATTCCCTCATTTTCTGTGACAAACTGTGGGATGCAGTTCCATCTTATACCACGCAATCTTTCAAGTACCTATCGACCATTCTTCCACACTGCACCCAATAATTATAAAAGCAGAATGCTAATTAATGTCCCTTGATGTTGAAGTGAAACACTTGAATCCACTCCAGATTTAATATAGAGTAGTGCAACAGTTATCGATTCTAATTAATAACAAAGTTCCGAGGACAGGAATAACAAGTATTTCAGCGTTGAGAGGCATTCGCTCAGGGATGGGGTCCAGTAAACACCCCAGCAACGCGCCTCGACGAGCGTGGCTGCCCCTCGAGTCTGCCCGATAAATTTGTTAACAAATTCCAGGCCGTATAATTAGAGACGGCTCGTCTGGGCGTATCATTAAACCAAGATACCTCCCGTTAAGCACGTCCACGGTGAAATTGAAGCATCCAGCTGGAGCTGGTGCTCGCACGCCGGCCAACTTTCGCATAAAGTTGAAGCCGTGCCCGAGGCGCAAAAGCGTCTTCGAGGCAGGCGTGACTGAACCAGCGATTCCAGATAGGGTCGACCTTTGACGTGTGCCTCGCGTTTCAAGCTTGCATTCGAGCCTCCCTCGACCTACATGCAGCGCCTACCAGGCCCCACTTCTTTTCAAGACCCTCCACTGTCATCCATAGAATTATCGTCAGAAATGTCTGATAAAAAACGTGCTCCACTTGAACAGACTCTGGAAGATCGAAGCTCTAAAAAGGGATCTGAGGCTCTTTTTACCCGAATTGTTTAGTTTAAACAATTGATGGTACAACTGAAGACGCATATGTTGATTCTGCATGCAAAAATAAGTCGAAAATGTAGAGCACAACTTTTCCGCAGTGTGCTTCGTTTTCGAGTAAAGTGAGTTTGAATTTTGGGTCGAGGGCGCGTGCACTGAAGTACTCCTAGGGGGCGCCCCTTAGCGCAGCTCGCCCGTCGCGCGCCCAACTGTACTTCAGTGGCAGCGCGCACAGCCGAAGTTGAGGCTCAATTTTCTCGAAAACGAAGCGAGTTACGAAAAAAGTTTATTCTACATTTTCGACTTAGTTTTTCACGTAGAATCAGCGACAGTTCCGACGATCCGTGGGCACGGGAATGGGTCTTCTCATCCTGCCAGTCGATTTCTTTCTGGTACGGAGTTAATCAACGTTCCTTTCATAAGAACTTCGCCCTGGAAACTTGGTGTCCACCCAGCCTCCCAATTAATCGAGCAGCCTCAGGAAACTAATTCAAGGGATCGTTCACGTTGCGAAGGAGTTTCGATCGACGGATTCTCGCTGGGAAGGGACGAGCCCGCACAGGCCCCCGTGTAAAATGGAGTAATTTATGGCGGGACGCAACAATGCCCCCTGCGAAATGCATTTCCCGTGGCCGTTGCTTTAACGACTATCTACGAAATATCGGCTACGGTGCGCGCAGCCAGCGACGATTTACAGTCAGCCACGATTAAGTAGCTTACCCAGAAACTTCGGCAAGGAAGTTTGGGGCGCGAGGCTGCAACTGCAAGTCGCGCCGGTTGGATGCGTTAATCAAAGGATATTTGCCAATAAGACGAGGGCTGGACGAGGGCTGCTCGTGCCTAGGGGGATGAAGTTGTTGTTCGCTGGCAACCAGGTGCTTCTGATTGTGTTTATCAATGGTGCATGGAAATTCAGCTGCACCGTCTGTTATATATTTACACACTCGTATATTAACATACAGGGTGTTTATAAAAATACGAGTTGCTCCTTCAGGATCGGTTCTACCCGTTAAAATAATAAAAAAGGGTGGGTATACAGTGATTCCCAACCGGAGGGCCGCGAAGTGTTTTCTGGGGGGTCGCCACGGTTTTTTTTTTATATCATTAAGTTAGAATTATATTAACTTAATAAATTTCCCTTAACTTATATGGGAGAGGGGGTGGAGCTTATTTGAATATTATAAAAAGGAGCTGCGATTTAAAAAAGTTGGGAAACACAGGCATACGATACACTTACTTTTGCCTGAATATTTATATAATACAAGCAGTGGAATTTGGCGAATATGGATTACCATCTTTGTTTCTTCAAAGGCAAGAAGCAAAGGAAACGTTAAATACAATGTGTTTTTAATAAGTACTTCAGTAACAGTTCAGTTCGAGTGTTCTACCTGCAGGTGAAATAGACGGTGAAGACAGTTCTGCACAGAATCACGTTTCGCGTTTAGAAAAGGAAAAAGATCCGAGGATTTAATATCCTCTGCAGCGAAATTTCCTTTTCGCGAAGCTCGCCTCGGGGTCCCATATTTTCTGAAGTTACAAAAGCTATCGGTAGACGGTATCTCGGGGCACGTTTGCGAAAGCGACGTGTATATGCGCAACTCATTGTATCATTGTGCGCGATTCGATATCGCGAACCGAAACTTCCTGAGAGCCCCCCCCTCTCTCTCTCTCTCTCTCTCTCTCTCTCTCTCTCTCACTTTCCACCCACTACTAAATAACCGTACGAAATCACGTTGGAATCGGGTGTGGAGGCTTTTCACCAAGGTCCGCCACATCCTCTTACGTTGCAGCTGCTGCAACGATAGAATCTTGGGTTTCTCCCCGTGAATACGCGCGCGCTTATCTATATATGATTACACGTCTATGTAGTTTGAAACTCCCCCACGGTTTCTCCGTTTCTCTCTCGGAGTTTCATCTCGTTCGAGTCTCTCGGAGACCTTCTTCCTCTACATATGCTCTTCTCACCTTCGCTATTCCTCTCTACACCCAGCTCCTCCGAATCTTGTTATTTTCTGTTTCTCATTATCTGACCAGGCCTTTGAACATTCCCCCCCTCCCCGTCCACTTTTCACTCTCATCTCTCTTCCTTTGAACAGTTCCTGCACCTAATTTCGTGTCGATCGAGTTTCCTTTTTTAGACACCCCTCTTTCTCGAATTCCTCTCGTTTATGTCCCGCACGACTGTGAAGAATATTAACCTGGTGTAATTGGCAGAAGCCGCCAAGGTGCTTTTCGGGGAATTTTTTGCAAGGAAATTATACATACAATATTTTCAAAAGTTTCAGGCTATATTATTACGTTTTTCAAGAAGTGAAATTTAGGGAATTTCGTGCCTTTTAATGAGCTGCTGGTATTGTTTCTTATTTAAGACCAATGGTTTAGTTTCTACAAGTCCCACCTCTTTGCATAAATTTTTTAAAGCCTCTACTTGAATGAATGCCAGGAAAGAAAATATTTCTACAGCTTAATACATTCTTAATACAATGCAAGAAGTTTCATTAAATTATCCGTGCCAGTTTTCCTTTAATTAATTCCTAAGGTTCACCTATTTTTATGAGCTCCGGACCGGAACATCCCCTTAAGAAATTCCACCGAGCATTTCGCGAACGACTACCCCTAAATTGAAACAGTGAGAGACAGTTACTTAATCAGAAACCTTACAACATTATTATCATTGAATGAACACGTAGACAGCTTTTAGCACACAGACTACCTTATGCTTAAATGAAATATTAATTGAAGCATTCCCAGATGGAACTCTGCACGCTTGCAGCGCTAGAAGGAAGAAACTACAATACAGAAAACAGTATTCGAACGTCTGTTTCATTTCCTCCGTATCGATCCTACTTTCATCCGCGACTCCGCCGTCCGAGTTGCTGTGTATTTGAATTCCTCTCTATTAAAATACCCTCTGTCGAAGCCGCCCCCTTTCCCACCTCCCGCGAGCTTTATGCGCCTCAACTTGTCCGCGGGTAGAACAGCCCCTCGAGCCAGGACAGCCAGCCGCGTCGCGTAAACGCGCCTAGAAATGCATTCCGCGTGCATTGAGCGCGTGTGCCGTTAATATGTCCGCGCGGCGACAAGCGAACTTTTTCGATTATTCCTCGTATCGCCCTTTTCCACGCCCGCCATTCAGGCTGCTGTCAGGCCAGAAGCGCGGGAAATTCGAACGCAACGTCCCTTTGAATGGCGGGCGACTTTTGGCAGGGCGAATGGAACTGGAGAGGGGTCATTATTTATCGTGTCCCATTCGCGATCAATGTTTAACGAAGTAGGCGGGAAATAATTTGCGGGTTATTGAAGGGGGAGGTTCTCAGTGTGGGAGGGCCATTGGGGGGTGAGAGTTTGGCTTTGAGAATTCAAAGGTATATGTTCTGTTGCTCGATATTTCGGGGGATGAATCTACATTACGAAAAATGACCATTTATATTAGGATTAAAGAACGTGACGGGCATGCCAGCTTAAAAAACAATTAATATCTCCATGGGTCCAGTTGGACGGTCTCGCCTGAGAGGGTGTTTGAACACTTGTAAGGGTGTACCCGCGGGAACTGCCTGCGGCGAGCTTAAGCACAGTTGCCGCGAACTTTTTCAATTATTCCTGCAAAATGGGCGGATCAAAGTTGCCGCCTGGCCTGTGTGGATTAATAATTCCTGGATTAATTAAAATTCGGCCGTGACGGGTTGGGGGGGGGGGGGGGCGGGGTATAAGGGGCAGCCGGGCGAGAGGACCCGTGACGAATCGATATTAACCGGGGGATGAATGTAATTGTGAATTAATCGAATCAGCCGGAAATGCGACGTATCAAATTTTCGAATATCACTTTAATTATCGGCCGGTTGAAGGGGATTCTTCCTCCCCTTTTTGCCCCGTCGTTCGTTTCACGGACGCTTACCCCTTTGTCCGAATGAAGCTCGATGGTAAATAATCGTTAGGTAGGGGCGCGGACGTTTCACGACAGAATTGCATGAAAAATTATCGTTGTTGTCTTGAATATTCATCGGATACTCGATCAACGTGAAAATTTTTCCTGCCTCTTTTGTTACGCGGGGAATGCGAACATCGCTGGCGCTCGCGGGTTGGCTTAATTGCGCGCGATATGTCCAGTTTAAATAAATACACGCGATTATTTGTCAAATCGAAAATAGTTCTCGCAGAGGATTTTCATTCGCCTTTTTAAACTGAACACATTTTCTGTATCTTTCATAGTTTATTACTTACAGTTAGTATAGAAGTAGAACGTAAGTGTTGTAATCGATTAAGAGAATTATTCGGGGTGGAATTTTTCATTGTACTCTCAGCAGGATCCTGTGGACGATAATTTTTGGGGACACGGTCGTGTGATGGATTACGCAAACACGTGGAGAAGGCTGCGAGTGGCTGACAGGGTTTTAGGGTAACTAAGTGTTCAGCCTGTTCGTTAAAAACCCAGAGGCAACACGGATAAGTGAATTAGGAAGGTGCGAGGCCAGACGTCCTTTTAGCGCAGCCATTTACCTCCCCCGGTTGCCGGTCGTCCCTCCTGTCTCATCCCCGGTGTTAACGAAAAAAATCACGACAGTGCTTGAGGATTCAGGCTCATAGCCGCGAAGATCCTTCCGAGGGAAAGTGGAAGTGTATTTGAACGAATTACGTCAATCAACGGAACAGGAAGGATATCACCTGTCATCCGATCTGTCAGAAATTAAATTCACAACTCCAGCCTGCAACTGATGCTTCATGCATGCATCCCAACATATATCAAACAGTAACGAACATCAGAAGTTTAATCCAACAGTAATTAGCAGCCATCATCCCCAAATGTGAGCAGCTAAAACAAGAAATATGTTTATTTGCTTTTATATTGCAGAGTGCATTGTAATTCACATATTTCTTTGCGCACTGAAGATTATCATCATCCAGCTAATATAGACAAGAAAAGTGGTAATCCCCCTGACGCGTCTCACTGTCGACTATCCCCACGCCCAGCTGTTCCATTCAACCCCCTCAGCGCGATGGTGTTGCGTCGCGAATCACTCCGTTCCGCGCCACTTAGGCGGGTCAACTCGACCCTCCGCCAGCCCCATGGAAAGCAACACCTCGCCATAAAAGCCCCGGTGACGGTCGCGCGCAACGCAAACTCGTTCCGATCGTGTGCCAGCGGCAAACAGTTTCGACACGGCTTATTAGGCCTGCCCTGAATAATCGAGCACCGTGTTAATTAACTCTGCCTTCTCACCCTTGGAGCTGAACGGCGGGGGAAGAGCGTCGGTGAGTGACGTTGATCGCGCCCCGTGACGATCCGCCGATTAACTCCGCCGCCGAAAGAACGGGCCCTTGACATTCCCCACGACATCGTTATTACGTCCTCGAAGCGTAAAGAACTTATTAGTGGCGTAACCGTGCCACGGTCAGCTACCTCGGCATCGCTCGAGGGTTGAAATCGCAAATTTGCACGAGGAATACTGTAAGAAACAAATCTCGAAGTGGTGTTAGGTTTGAAGTTCTAAAAATCGAATACAGGTGGCGACAGATGGTCTCTGTAAATCCAACATGGCGGCGAGGATTGGGTGTCGCGTGGTACAAGAAACTTAATAACCTAATAAACAGCGTGAAGCTTGGAGATCTGGCTAGAATTTAACAAAATTTTCAAGGTCGTTTCTTCTAAATCCTTCTCGATAACAGAAAAATAAAACTCTTCTTTACAGAAGAAGTAGCTTCACCGATCCAACCATGCTTCCTCGTACTCTGGTGTTATCTACTCGGTCACTTGGAAGGTTCGAGGGGCCGCGCTCCCTCGCAGGGAGAAGGGGGAAGCGCGAGGGGAATTGAGACGGGGGAAAGAAGTTTGAATCTTTCAGGGGGTGGAGAGTTTGACTTGCAGAGTGCTAATATTAAAGTTGCTCGTCGCGCAGGGTCGAAGGGTGGCGCTGGCCAGCGGTCCGCGGAGGGGGTAAGGCGTTTTCTTCGCGCATCGGCCCCCGATTAGATTAGAATTTGTCAGGGGTGTCGCTCGGTAACTTCGTCAGAGGAACGCTGCCAGTTTTGTTTCATCGCTCCCGGGCGCAAGAGCTTTTTGGCAAAGTTTCGCGCACGAAATTCCGCCTCGAGACACGGGAAACTTTCCGGCTGAATGCCGACTTATGAGGGGCGACGTGGGGGCCGCGGTTCGGAGTGAATTAGCCCGAACGCGGGCCGTAGTACGCGTCGCAAGGTTCGTTCACCTTTTTCGAACGTGGACCCTGCACACCTGGTCTTTTATTTTCGCACCCAGCGGGCCATCGCGGATTCTGCCTGTAGCTTCGTGTATTTTAGATTTAATGTCCCCTAGTTGAAACGGGGGGCATTATCAGTGGGGGATGAATTAACGTTGCCGGCAATGGAGGATCGTCGAAGGAGAAATTTCGACGCGTTTTCTCTTTCGAGGAGAATCACGCCACCCGAGGGAATCAATTTCCCCTCGCGTTCTCGGGCGAGCAGACGTCAAAGGGGAATTTCGATGAGTCGAACTGACAGTTTTACGACCCCCGCTAAAGCTCCCTATATTTCGACCCGCTCGGAGATCCGGAAAAGCTTTTCTTCGTCATCGACGATACTTGGGCGAGACCGGGACACGTTCCCCCTTTGTTTGAATTCTTATTCCTCTGAAGGAACCTAGGGTTCCCTCGTTGAACTTTCTCGTTCAGCTTCTTCGGTAATCTTTTCGACAAGTCACCCTCATAATTACCCCTCCATTTGGTATGTTATAGTGGCCAGGTTTTATGGAACAGTCGCTGTTCTGAATCCGTGAGCTTCAAGTGCCATTTGAACCTGACTTCTCGCTACGAAGAACAGGAATTCTTTTGGCCAGCTTCCATCCTCGCGCGAATAAAGATTCAAAGGCTGGCAGGAATCCTTTTTACTCACCGTGCCTGCTTTTAGACGAGTCCACCCGTAGAGTCCCCTCGCTCTGGATCTGATCCTTGCCATTTGTCACGCGACAAGTGTAGAATCCCACGTCCGAGACGTCCAGATTGGTGATCTTCAGCCGACTTCCGGCGATGTTCTTCGCGGCATGCTCGTGCGCCTGAAGGTTAAGAACATTTTGCGAGGCTTCCGTGTAATTTAAACGCGCCCGTTATCGTTTCCATGGCAGTTTCCAGACGGGAGACACGTGGAACTTAATTTACCGAGAGATTTGAGCATTTTCGATGTCAGTCTTCGGAAATTCAGAGAAGCTCGAATTCTGGGGATTCAAATTTCGGACGTTACGAGAAGTTTCTGATAGGATTTCTAGCTTCGTTAGAAAATCGTCAAATAATTCCAAATGCCAGATCAAATTTGAGATTTTCAGATTTTTATTTATGTTCTACCTGCGCGTGGATCTTCTTAATTGTGATCTTTGGTCGCCTTTCGTCGAGAGGGGCTTCGTTCTTGTACCATCTGATCTTAGTGGGCGGGGGGTCACCGACGACCTCGCATCTCATGTGAGCAATTCCACCGGCATCCTTCGAAATGTTCGTCAGAGTGCGTATGAACTTCAACGTGCCACTTTTGGCTCCGGACGCTGCCTCCATGTCAGTTCTGCGAACACAAAAAGCAGTATTTCTTAAAATTTATTTGATGTAACACTAAGGTCTCCCAAATTTATAACTATTTTCAATTAAATATTACTAAAATATTGCAAATGGAATCGTTCGGAAAAATTGTTTAATTTTCTCGACAAAGAAATTTTCGTCGTAAGCAACGATTGCCTGCGCACTTTCCAGACACCCGTTAGGGAGGACTCATTGAAATGTACGAGCAACATGTTGTCGCAGGAGATTGAGCAAAAAACGATCAGGATGAATTTTTCATCGGCTGCCGGTTTACATGCTCCGTTTAGCATGATTGCAGTCATAAAGGGGCACCACGCTATGAAATCCGATTATTATGCTTGTAACCATATTTTTACAACGCCTGCGAGCTACTTCCTCGCGGGAATGTCTGCTATGATGCTTGGAATTTGCTGCAACACCTATTACAAGTACGCATTACAAGGCACAGCATCCGTTTTTCTTATTTTACAAAAGAATCATCCCTTTTTCTATTACACTACGAGTTGTGCATTGACACAACTTTTTCACACACTTTTCCTCATTTTTAACCCTCTTCAAATTTATTAAGGGGTCTTCCCACTGTAATGTCATAATAAATTACCATTACTTGGAATTTTTTTGCCACAAAACGAATGAGTTTAATAAATTTAAGTTTTTTCTGTTTATTGATACGTGTTTTGATAATAGAATTTTTTCATATGCTCTTAATTCTTGCTTTCGTCAAAATAGGTGGGTGTAATATGGGCTGTATAAGTTTCAAAGAACGGTAATTTAGGGCGTTAGAGTGGAAAGACCCCTTAAAGGGGTCTTTCTCATACCTGTAAGAAGGCCGAAAAGAGGCGAATGTTTGTGAATTTTTTTGAAAAAGAGGAAGCATATATTTTTACAGAACTTTTTGCACTTCAAAGAGCAACATTTAAATAACATTTGGTATTGTTTTTGTAGAAAAATATTGGCGTTTATAATAAAGTTATATCTGACATTCAACAAGCCTTTTTAAAAAGTTGTTTTTGCGTTGAGCACTGCTATTCGAAACCAGATTATCCAAAATCAAAAAACGAAAAAGATTATGTTAATATATTAATGTATCCTCAAATTGACGGAGGGAATTCCCGAAATATTAATTTAAAACAAAATCGAGGCTACTTAAAGTTGAAGGCCTGATTTTTAATTTTGATAAATCACGCGAAGAAGTCAGGACTTCAACTTTAATTAGCCGCCACTTTGTTTTAAATTAATATTTCGGAAATTCCCTTTGTCAATCAGAGGATACATTAATATACCAACGAAATCTTTTTTCTTTTCTGATTTCAGGTAATCTGGTTCCGAGTGGCAGTGCTTACCGCAAAAACAATTTTTTAAACAGGCCTCTCGGATGTCGCTTGTAACTTTATTATAAACGTAAATATTTTTCAACAAAAAAATTACCAAATGTTCTTCAAATGTTGCTCTTCTAAGTGCAAAAGTTTTGTAAAAATAAGGTAAATGTCCCCATTAACGACCGTTTAAGAGTGTGACTGGTTCAAAATAGTAATTTTTTTACTAATATACGACAATATTTGAGTAAAGTATGGATCATTGTATTTGTTGAAGTCTCTAGTTTCTATAATCAAATTAGTTTTAGAGTGATATTTGACTATTTACACAAAGATTATGGTGAAAATTATATGGGACCTGATGTCCCCTTTAGTGACCATCTATTTTATACCACGATTTTCTGCTACAATAATGAAAGAAAATGGATATTTTCTTTTTATTTTATAATTCTGTTTATATTTCTCGTTAATTTGAGTAAGTTACTGCATGGATCCATGTATTTTTATTGTAAAATTTGCGAGTTTAATGATATCTGGAGGAGTATAACCTCACGGTATTAGAATCTGTCAACTTTCATGTCAATGACCAAGTCTTAATTTACATGTGAATTTACTTAAATATGAATGTACGGCTACATAAATAACGTATGAAACAATAACTGAAATATTTCGCTTATATTGCGCTTTCTGTGTTGCAATAAACAATAAGAAAATGAATTGGTCACTAATGGGGACGTGGTCAGTAATGGGGACATTAACCTTATATGCTTCCGCTTTTTAAAAAAAAATTCACAAACATTCGCTATTTTTCGCCCGCTTGACTAGGTTACAACCCCTTAATTTTAATTCCCTTGGTCCCAAAGAATAGACTATACACACAGTGATTCTCATCGTGCAAATTCATATCTCCAATATGAGACAGGAAAAATATATATCGAGCTTTAATTATAATCGATATCCTGGTATCGGAAATTACGACTGACCAACTGCGCCAATGAATTCCATTAAATTTCGCCCACGCGGTTCTTCGGGGCGAAAAGGAAGACAAGAATCTCGAATAAATTCGTATAATGGACACGAGCGTTGCCAGTACGCCTGACAGCATTTTTACGAAACGATGATCCCACGTCAGATGCCCCCGAGGCTCGCGTTACCACCCACATGGAGATCGATAGCGGGGAGCAAGTTCATCCAGGCTTGCTAACAATGTAACTTTAAAACGGAGATCATTAAAGGAGCCGGGTTTTATCGGGCTTGACGGCTAGTCAAAGTTTCAGATGGTCGACAAAGGAATTTTGATTAAGCTAATGATGCGGGGGATATCGGAGGGGGATCCTGTCCCTCGAGTGTCCCATTTCTTAAATATAATACCTCCTCAGTCGAAGGGTTCCCTTGTCGAAGAATTACACGATAGTTCTTTACAGAAACAATTTAACAAATTCAATTTAACAAAATATGTTTATTGCTAGAACTGTCATGGTTGTCAAGGTTTTAGAAAAAGCCGAGATCAGAGTGAACGGAGCTAGAAACAGAAGCCTCTCGAACTTCGATCACAATTTCCTTTTAATATCGAATTCGTTAAACCGACTGCGCGGAACTTGAGAGCAGCAAATTTCACACGCCGAGCCCAGCGGCGAGTCCTCCTCCCACCCGAGAACATTTGTCGGCACGTCGAGGCTGCAGGCTTGAAAAATTCCGTGAACAAATTCCGCCGGGAGCATTGGAACAAATTTTCAACAAACTACGCAAAAAGGGGAACGCGAAACGGCGCGGTGCACCGACAAAAAGTTTAATTCGATCGAATTCGGGGTTCGATTGAATTTCAAATCGACCAGAAAGTCCGCGGGAGGGGGGGATGGGTGGGAGAACTTGGTGAAATTCAATTAACCGTTTCCATGTGGGTGGCTGAAAAATTGCGCCGCGTTTTTTTTTTCCCCACTTCTTTTTTCGCAGCCGAATTTCACGCGCTCGTTATAAAACATGAAAGGAGCCTCGGTTATTGGTCGGACAGGGCCGTCGCTTTTTGCCCAAATTGGCTCGAACTGTCGCGTCGCGAACAAAGAAACGGGCGGGCAAATTTTCAGCGGCAATGGCGTGGGTTTAATTAATCGCGGGGCCAACAATCGCTCCGAGGCTCGTTTCGCTCTGCGAAAAGCGAGAAGCTCCGCGTCTGATGTGCGCGCATCGCAAGCTGGGCGCATGATCGCCGTTCATTGTCGCGATTCGGGTTCTGTCAATGAAGGAGCTGATATACGAGGTGTTCGAAATATTTGCGCGCTCTCCGTGCGTCTGTGACTTGACTTTCACTGATCATTTGGTGGTCAATTAAATAACAAACACGTTGGGTATGGAATCAAAATTTTCGCTATTAAGGGTAGGTTTGTTATATTATAGTGGTCTTTCACAGACTCAGCTGTTTGCACGAGTGGCCGCCATATTGGAAATACAGCTGATAGACACCGTGTGTGGACAAATATTTGAACTTTTCGATATCGAAAAATATTTGATTCGGTTTAAAACAACTCGAATAGAAAAGCTGATAAGCTGCGTAGTGCGACAAGGTGACAGATTTAGACTCGGTCCGCTGCGTACAATAGCAGCTGCAACGAACTCCATCATAGAAGAACTAAACTTTATTTAATAGCACAAGGACTATTCACCACTCGGTTGTCACACTCGGAAATTTGACTTTGAAGTATCATTGAAAATGGCCCCGTGTAGTATTTAGTAATTCCATGAATTCTCGCTTTCCGAGTGGGGGGAATTTTATATATATTCAATTTTGTATTCATTTTTTATTAAAGTAGCATGTCTCACGAGAATAACCCTAAAGTTTTAGCTAAAAATATGAAAAATTAAAAAGTTAGGATTTTTGGTAGCAAAATAACTTTTTCTTGGAATTTTTTTTCGTTGAAATTTTTTTTTAAACATGATGACACTTTAAGTTTTAATTTTCAACAATAAACATATATTCTACAATACTATGTTCAAATTTTATCACAGAAGTTTTGCGACTTAGTTTAATAGTTTTTAAGATAGTTTTTAAACAGCAGTTGAGTGAAAAAGGTCTTGGGTTGAATCGACCTAGTGTGACAACTACGTTCGAAAAAAAATAGGTCTGATAACCGAGGGTTAAAAGCAGAGATTGTAGAAAGTACTACTATTATTTATTTATTTTACATAATCCTAGCTTCGTGGCTTTGGTTTGAATGGCTGCTAGTTTGTGGATACATCCCTCTTATTTCGTACTTTATATTTCCATATATCTATGTATATATCCATACAAACTTTACTACTCAGCTTTGCCCGAAAGTTAGATCCTGATTTTATTAAAAAAAGAAAATTATTTTTATTTCTGAAAATGGAATTCCTCTGGATTATTCAGGTTTAATGAACTGAGGCAAATTTCGTGACCCCAGAGTTTATTGTTCGAAAGTTTTTAGACGACAAACAAACACACAAACATATAAAAGCTTCCTACTTTATATATTAAGACCTAATCGTCTACGCGTATGGAATACCTATATAAATTATAACTACTATCAATCACTCTTATTACAAAGCAAACATAATAAATTAGCTAAAGAGCGATGTGCTACCGAAACACCGTTACAAATCCTAACCTCAAATCTCCTAACAGAATGAGAAACTCCCGCCCTTGAACCACAACGGTGGAAATGTCCCTGGGCAGGACGATTCGTAAATCACGCCGAGGGAGTGAAGGTTTTCCACGGTCTCGCGTGAGGGAAAAAGGAGTGAAATCTTGGCTAGTACATTCGCAGAAACACTCGAGTAAATAGCGCGACCCCAGCGATCGTACATCACACCCCTTGATAAGGGGGAAGTCAGCACGGCACGCGTTATTTCGCTGTCGCTGGCTAGGGTGAGAAGAATAGGGCGTCCCCTATTAACATATTCATACTTAATATTCCACTCGCTACGTCCAGCGACAACGTCCGCCCCCGTGCGGATTTATATCGCCGGGATACGAACACAGCCGAGATTACCGGCCACCCTACGGCCCGGATCGGCCGGAAGTCGCAATTGATCGCGACTTCCACGAGCAGCTTCCTGTCGACACGACGCCGCATCCTCTTCAGATGCGGCAGTGTCTTTGAAAGGGAGTTTGAAGACTCTCGCCAGGCAGGCGAAGCTGACGCTACACCGGTCGCTGCCGCGCATACGTGACTTCGAGAGATCGATCTACCATCGCAAACATTCGCTTCGATCTTCTGCTTATTGTTTGCAAGATAGGGTAAAGGACCCAATTACTGACACCCAAACCAATTACTGTCACCTTAAGCTGTTGTACTTAAAATAACGAATAAAGGTGACAGTAATCGGTTGGGTGTCAGTAGTTGGGTCCTAGGACTGTTTAGATGGTCTTCGCTGAATGAGCAATGGACTAATTCTAAGAAGCATAATATTTGATACACGTATCGCACTACCTTCTTCATCGATCACCAAGACCCAACAGCATCGCAAACCACGAGAAGTATCTCCCACGATCTGCTCCCAAAATTGGCCCCCGAAAGACTGCAGCACGCTGCGCAGCCCCGGTCTTACCTCTGACAGCAAGTTGACCGCACCAGCCACGTAAACTGGAAACCAGCCCCTTGTTCAGGGGAGGCAATCATCGAGTTTGCCAAGGCACACAGAGCCTGGTATGCGTGACGGCCCTTAAATGCACGGACACGCGTGCGCCGGGCCGTGTATCAGGGTGTGTTTACACGGCGGGAACGTGATTGCACGCGGGAGGCAACGGGGTAACTAACCCAGCCTCGGTTATTGAATATAAATCAAGCTACGATCAGTAAGTCACGAGGAAGTTGCGTTGCACCTGTGGCCCTAGCCGTTGACCGTTCCTGACGTTGCCCAAGTGCATAAATTGTTAATGACACCGGTGCACGCTGGGGATTCCCGGTGCTCCTCCGCGCAGCGCGTGGCGCGCACGCCGGCGACGGACGTTATTTGGCCCCTTTGATTCACGACGCAATCGAATTAGTACCGTCGCACTCGCGCACCTTCCACCGGAATTTGCACGGCCACCGATTCCTTTTATGGTACTCTCCTTTGCAAACCGTAAAATTGTATTCAGCGCGTTTTCTCAGCGTCAGCAGGAAGCGGCGGCCATTTTGTCGTTTCGTCGCGTACTCGCGATTTTTTTTATTCAACCACGGCACATTTTATGGCGCCGCCATTAAACGATTATCGAATTACCGGGGACAAAAAAGTTACGCCCGGGAAGTTTCGTGAAATTGAAATCACCGGTGTACGCGTTAACGACGCCCCAGTGGTTTTCGACGTCAAACGACAGGAACGAAATTAACAGCGCCCGCGAAATACAGAGGGGGGGAAGGAAAAGAGGGCTGGAAAAGGGCTGGAGTTTTCCTCGTGCATTTACTATGCAAAGTGACTCTATGCATTTTGAGGAGACGTCGGCTCGTACGCGCGACACACGTATTTCTGTATGAAGGTAAATGAAAAGTCGTCGATAAAAGTGTAGACACTGTGCCGGGGAGCGGATATGTAATGTAATCAGACGGGGATCCGGAAACTTATTTCTTCGGAATTCTTGAAGCTTCAACTGGAATTGCTGATAAGTTTGTACACTTTTGCGGAGCTTCTGGTGGCTCAGCTATCTTCAACAGTCTTCCGCGAAGAATCGCGTGCTGCATAACCTGTACGATTGTAGTGGGAGAGTAAGGGAAGGAGGATAGTCTATGGTCAGACGTTCCGGACCAACGTGCCGGGAGCTATTCTTCTCTGTAACTCTTCACTCGTGCTTTGTTTTGAAAATTCTTTCCAGTGAAAGTTGTGCAGTTTAGCGAGAACTTTCAGGAGGCGCTGAAATTTTATAGAAATTTCGATGAGGATTTTTTATGAATATATAAATACTAATTTTTATATAGTATGAAATTCGGGAACACCCTGTGAGTTTATTGTTAATACAGGCCTCCCATGGGGGATCCTATAAAAAACCATGGCACTAGAGTGAAAAACGTTTCGGTTTATCCAACGGCGAAGCGCTGGGCCGAGCAACGTCGACGTCGAAAGTTTTACGCGAACGCCGGCAGCGATCGTAAATATCGTTTATTAAACGACGGGAACGAGTTAAAATTTCAGCACGCTTTACAACGGTTGCGCAACCCGTCCCACGTGAAAATTATGTAACGGCGCGGATCAATTTTCCGGCTTTTGCCTGCCGCGTCCCGTCGTTCGTCAGACACTTTATCGTTCGAGCTCCTCCAACAGAAATTCGACACATTTTTGAGGGGGACAGGAAAATTACCTCGGAGCTTAAGGAAAATTCTAAAATATTCAAGAAAATTATAAGCTTCCTTCAAAGGACCTGGGAACTTCTAGATCGCATTTTCAAAATTTTCTAAATTCAAAAATCGAAGATACCTAAACTGTAAAATTTCTTAAATCACTTATCAGTAATCAAATTTGCAACAAGTAAATTAACCAGCTTAAGCTACCTCAAATCTGAAGAAAATAATTCCCTTTGCACCAGGATCGTCTAATTAATAATCTGCGTAATGCCCGGCTCGGATGGAGAATCGCTGGGAATCAGACCCAATCAGGCGAGCAGCCGACGAAACAGGTCGTTACCCACGCAAAGTTAAGTCCGACGCCAAGCACGCTTACAAGTTCACCCTTTTGCTGGAGAAAAAAAGGTGTTGAAAAGGTCGTGGAGGGGGGAGGAGTCGACGAATCGTTAACAGTTGGACGCGCCCACCACGTCACTTCCTTCGCTGGCAGTTTTAAGCAGTCAGAAGACCGTCTCAGACGGGGATTAGTCGTTCACGGGGTTTCTATAAATAATGCAACGTTTAACCTCGCCTGAGGGATCGGTTTTGTCCCCCTCCCCCCTTTCAGGAGGCCGCGTTTTAAAGCCTCCATGCAAATGATCGAGGAGGCGTTTGTATCATCGAGAAGCTATTCACGGCTGGACATCGTCGACGTGTTTCTTAGTCATTCTTCAAAATTATGCAATACAATTACTTCAATGTCTCCTTTTCCAAAAAACGAAGACACAGTTTCGATTTATCTTGCGGGGAAGAATTCCTTTCTTCTCAATGCAAGCAGGTTCCCAAAGGATAAAATTGTTGAGCCTTGCAGTGACGTGCAGTGGAGTCAGGTGGGATGACTAATTATACAATTGATCGTGTGAAAACGATTTTATTCGTGTACCTAACATACGGGTTTACGAGCTTCTCCTGCGATCCTTGGAGGGATAAGCCCCGTGTCGCTACAACGTCTAGCAGCATCTCCGTCAACTCTCCCTCGACATCCCCCGTACAAGGGGTTAAGGGGAATCGACCGGTGCATCAATATTAATGGAGCCACGTGGCGTTCGGGAATAATGTGGCCTGGCTGGGAAGTCGTCGATCCGCACGCCCGCGATATCGTAACCGTAATGCGTTACTGCGATCGGTTACGACATGTAATTTCAATCGGGTCGAGCGCATTAGCGCGTCATTATGCGGCAGCGTGTCTATGGGGGGAGAGGCGATGGATCGGAGGGTTGGAAATATCTGGCAAATGACGGGAATGCGAGGATGTTCGTGAATATTCATTCTTGATCTTGGCTTTGATCGAAGGATATTTTGGAGTGATGGATGGACTGGTGTTGGGGATGAGGAGGGGTTGAATAGACTGCGCTGTTAATATTTCATTCAGATTTGGTTTTTAGTCAGTTTTGATGCCTTGCATAAGTTGGGGGAGATGGGTCGAGGCTGAAATTTGAAGAATTTAAGATTTATCGAACGATTTCGAGATTTCAAAATTCCATGAATCTCTGGGATTTAGGGTTTCATGATTCCAAGATTCTCAAATTCAAAATTTAAAAGTTTCAGAATTTCAAGTTCTAAAATTTCAAAGTTCCAATATTCCAAGGTTTCAAGCTTTCAGGATTTCAGGATTTCAAGATTTCAAGATTTCAAGATTTAAAAATTTCAGGATTTCGAGATTTCAAGATTCAAGATTCAAGATTTCAAAATTCAAGATTTCAAGATTTCAAGATTTCAAGATTTCAAGATTCCAAGATTTCAAGATTTCAAGGTTTCAAGGTTTCAAGATTTCAAAAATTAAAAAAAGCAAAAACTTCAGAAATACCTAGATTTACGACACAGATCTAGGTATGCTTGAAAGATTTGAATGATTACCCTATTTCCTCGAAAAATCCGCCACACCCACAAATTTCCCTCCGAAATCCGTCCATTTCCGAAATCCGAAGCACCGAGACGGAAGCTCGGCAAAGAATCCTCCCCGCAATAAGGGAAACCCGAAGACGCCGAAGCCCGACCTACGGAATTTCGATTGGCCCTATCGACGCTGCTGCCTCGAATTAGCTTGTCTGAAGGAACGGGAGAATTCAAATTTAATCACGCCTAAAGCCTTCGCAGTTCCAGGACGCACGGGAAGTGGCATTATTAGCTTTCGAATCGAACCAATCGAGCCGCTTCCTTATTAAGCCCTGCGGCATCCCCCGCTCGCTTTTCCATCATGCGAACCCACGAAATCCTTTCCCCTTCACCTGTTTCCCGTCTACCATTCCCTCCTGCGCGTCTCCCTTTTTTAATTCCACCTACATCACCGATGGACAATTTTTACTCCTCCCCGCGATTCCTGTCCCGAAGCCAGAGTAATAATTTTCATTGGGATACTCGTCAAATTTACGTCACTGCCAAAGACAATCTCTCATCCTTGACTCTATGACGATCTCAAGACTGGTAATTCAATATTTGCGAGGCAGACTTACTTGAAGAACGAAAGAGAATCCCCTCGTCCTAGAATTACAAAACTACCGAAAGCTTCTTTGGTTACTCTTGCAATTCTACCTGCTTGGTAGCTACTCTTTTCTCGACTCAGAACTTTGCAAGATAATTTTAAAATATTAAACTGATAAACAGCATCCTCAGTGAAGAAGTGAAGTGTACATACTCATCAACATACCCATTAGTGGTAGCGTCGAAGACATCATTGTAATCCTCATCAGTGCTGTAGTCCTGAACGTCTGGGTCCAGATCTTCGATATCACCTTTGCCACCTGCAAGCGAGAATTCTTCCATAAGTAACAGCGAAGGAAATCAATAACCAAATGTGAAATTACTTTGACATCAAACGCGAAGTCAAGACAGCATCACGATACCAACATTAAACAAAAGCAATCTGAGCAATACGATTCAACTTAGATCTACAGTTTCATCCCCAAGAAACAGGCCACTTCCAAATTCCAAATTCCTTGGAACTACTCTACCACACCCAGTGCCCGCAAACACTTTCCACCCCTGAGTGATCGCTACCCGTCCGCCTCCCGAGGCGCAACCCACGCGCGTTGCCCGCGATTTATCCCGCAAGCACGCTACAACAATCCCCGCGTCTCAAGTTCTCCGGCTGCCTAACAACGCCACAACTAACTACTCCCAGCAAACGTTAACGTTCGATGCATCATAAACCTGCGCAAATACCGCACCGGCAGGCGTCCCCGCGATGATCCTCGCCATCAAGCCCTCGAGCCTGACACGCAACACCCCGATTCCGTCAGTTGAAACGCGGCAGGCCTCTGTCCAGCGTCGCGTCAGCCCCTGGCTGCAGTTACGCGGCGACTAGGTAACTCCATTCCAGCCCCTGATACCCTGCACGCGCGATAATAAGCAGGATCCCGGACGCTACAGGCCGCTCACGTCCGGTTGCCATCAATCCGGGGACAGAGTCGAGGTTTTCCTAAATTGCTAGGTCGCCATTGTTCGCGGGATCGAGTGGAAATGGCGGCGCACGCGTCCCGTGCAGGGTAACCTGGATTATGGTACCGTGATCCCTGGTACAGTGACCTGGATCACGGCATGAGATGTCAGGAGGGTTTGGATTACGTGACGATTCATTAGCAATCAGCTAGCTGGTACATTCTCTCTGACACGGTGATCCTAGTGATCCTCTGGCGATCTAAATTATGTGGGCTGTGGTACAGTGACCTGGACCATGTCCTGAACCCTGGCAGGGGTCCTGCTGCGATCCTCGGGTCGCGAGGATCCTCGGTGAATTATTGTGGGTCAGTAATGATTAGCACATTATCCTTCCGTGCTCCCAGGTGTAAGTTATATTCAATAGGCATCTCATCTTAACGTTTAGTGCAGCTAACTTTATCAGGGATCAGGTGACACGAGGCTTAGTAACTAGCTAGACTTTGGAATAAGTCTCTGTTGGATAAAGCTTGCACCCTGAAGCCTTCAACGATAATAACCGCACAAGCACTTAATTTGTCGCACCAGGCCTGGTGTTTAGTTTTTTCCCGCGGTTTACCTGAAAGCGGTGCACTTTGTGTGTCTCTTAATGCGCGGTGCTTATGATTCATTGTCCTCGCAGCGCGCCAGGTCGGCAGGCTGTAATTAATGCTGGCACCATGCTCCTCGTTAATCCACTAATGAGTAATCCGCCATGGAGGCTTTAATATAGATTGCAACCGGAGGATGTGTAGGCCTGGCTGCCGTAGCTAGGCGCCAGGCCAAGCTATTAAATAATCGAGCGAATTATGCCCCCCTTTCCACGCGTGTGCCCCCTTGGTTCCTGGCTGCCAGCAACGTCAGCCGATCAGGTGCCAAGTGGAAATTTAAATTCGCGGCACCCTGCCTCCTCTGGCCTCCACCTGCGCCGGGACAATTTGCTCCTTGTGACTTCGGGGCTGATGATGACAGGGCTGTTCTCATCCACTGAGTTGGATTCATAGAAAATCTGGGTATTTTCTTCTGTAGAATTTGGGGGAAATGGTCCCGCACTTTAACCCCTAGGAATCTTGAGCGTGGAATATTTTTTTATTGAAGGTTTCTCAAATTTGAGACACAGATGGCGTTCAGTTGGCTTGTTTGATTGGTAAAGGGACTTGGAGGATGTCTAGAAGGTGGAAGATCTAAGAATTTGTAGAGGAATAAGTAATTCACGTCTGAGGTTCCCAAAATATTCCCTGCGTCCCCTCATTTATCAGCAGGCATTCATTAATACCAACTCATCCCTATAATTATACTATGAATCTTCCAAATATGGCCACTACTTTCAAATCTCCAACAAGCTTGAAGCAGCTTCGATATCGGCGAAACGAAACGGTTCCAATGCCACAGATAGTCGCGGAACGAGGTGCCGGCGACCATTTGGAAGGTAAAAAAAAAGAGAACGCTATCGAGCGTCGGTTATTCGGATTTTCCTGGCGAGATGGGACAAAAAGTGGATGCATTTTGAAAACCGACCGCTTTCCTCCGAATCCGGCCGGTTTTTGTCTGCAATCGCCGCTCCATTCGAGCTTGTTGCTCGTAAAAAACTGGACACCCTGTATGATGGGTGGAAGTGGAAAAGCGCTCTGGATTCCCTAGGGTGCACGTCAGCGAATGGCGCGCGCGTGTAACGGGTATCGGAGTGAGGGCCAATAAAATCGAACGCTATCGTACTCTCGCGCTTCCTTTTTGTTTGTATTTATCCGTTATTTTTTTGCTCGTCCTGTTTTCTTTCTCTGTAAAAGCCGCGGTAACGATTTTTAGAGAATTAAACGCGGCCGGGAGAAGGGGGAGGGGGTGCTGAACGCCACTGAAATGGGAATTTAATTTTGGGAAAATGGTCGTTTTTTTGTCGGCCTGTAATAGCTGTCGGTTAATTGGAAGAAGAAAAATGGGCAACGATTTTTTAATCTGTTGACTGCTGCGTATTTAATGTGTCACCATCGGCGAATATATTGTTGGCGTTAACAGGGTTAAATTGTTGAAAATATTAACCGTGCGGGAGTATTTTTGGGAACGATGGCAACGAATATGAATTATGTTGAAGGATTTGTTCAGTATTTATGTAGAGCTAGTCCGTCGTGGATTTATGTCCCCATTTCGATGTTAAACGAACTTGACGAAGTGGTAACGATCGATAATTTATATTGCACGGTTCGAGGGGTTCATTCGACGAGCAATGTACATATTGGAACGCGAAACACAGTTTTATGTGTTTGTCCCTCGAAGTCGGGTGAATTTTTATCTTTTTCTCGTCTCTTCAGCCGTCGAATTTTGTTCATTCTCGTGACACGCGGACGGCATTTAAATCGATGAAAAATGCCAACTATTCGATGACCAGGTCTGGTGACATCGATAACGAGCCCCTGTCTATACAGGGTAGTCCAGGCGCAAATATAACATGTGAGTAGATTTCGTGAACGAATGTACACGACAGAGTATTTAATATTTGGGGTACCGAATGTTTAGAGTATCAAATGTTTAGGCTGTTGGGGTCGTAAATCATCGAATACCTTAGCTATCGAGTATCTAAGCTGCAGAAAACCTAAGCTATCGTGTACTTAAGCTATCGAATACCTATGTTTTCGAATACCTAAGCTATCGAGTATCTAAATTACCCAAAACCTAAGCTATCGAGTACTTAAGCTATCGAAAATTTAAGCTATCAAGTACTTAAGTAATCGAATACCTAAGCTTTCGAATACCTAAGCTACCGAATAGTTAAGCTATCGAATATCTAAGCTTTTGAATACCGAAGCTACCGAATAGTTAAGCTATCAAATACCTAAGCTATCGAGTACTTCAGGTGTCGAATACTAAGCTTTCGAGTACTTAAGCTATCGAGTATCTAAGCTACCGAAAACCTAAGCTATCGAGTACTTAAGCTTTCGAATACCTAAGCTATCGAGTACTTAAGCTATCGAATATCTAAGCTTTCGAATACCTAAGCTTCCGAAAACCTAAGCTATCGAATACCTAAGCTATAGAATACTTAAGCTATCGAGTACTTAAGCTATCGAATATCTAAGCTTTCGAATACCTAAGCTTCCGAAAACCTAAGCTATCGAATACCTAAGCTATAGAATACTTAAGCTATCGAGTACTTAAGTAATCGAATACCTAAGCTTTCGAATACCTAAGCTATCGAGTACTTAAGCTATCGAATATCTAAGCTTTCGAATACCTAAGCTACCGAATACCTAAGCTACCGAATACCTAAGCTACCCAGTATCTAAGCTACCGAGTACCTAATTTACCGAATACCTAAGCTATCGAGTACCTAAATTATCGAATCCCCACTCCATCAAGTGCCCAATACTTCCTAATTCCAACAACACATCTGATCTCGTGCCTACAATGTTCAAACAACCCAGCGTAAAGTTTGGGGTGCCTGTTTTCCAGATCGTCGGACCGATGTGCCGGCAATTCGTTCCGAGCTCGTAAAAACGCGTTTCCGCCGAGTATTTTTCGCGTCGCCTGGCCAATTTGAGATTATTTAAAACGCCGAACGACCCGGTTTCCGCCGCGTTGCGGCCTGTTATTGTCGCGTTCATAGTTTCCGGTTGTGCTGCCGCGCCTGATGACGAATTTATTTTCAGGTCGCTTGTTCCTCGTTGATCACGAAATCCCGACTGATTCGGAATTCACTGAATTATCCAGGGTGGTCCGCTTATTCTCCGCTCGCCCCGCACACGATTTCACTTAACGAGCCCGAAGATGATTAAAAAACGGATTACGCGAGGAAGCCCCTCGACGCGGAGCCGACTGAATTTCCGTCGAATAAGGGAAACAGGGATCACGCAGTTTAGCATACGCATGCAAGGATAACCGCAGCCCTGTGTTGCCCGCCTATCGCGATGAGCCAACATATTTGGGCTTCCGCTGGGGTAACGAAACTCAAACAGCATGGACGGTTGACCAGAGCTGTCGAAGAAGCCCGTGGAAACTGTCCACGGCAGAGCCGAGCGAGGAAAACGGTCCCTGGAGGAAGCCTGAACTTTCGACTGGGTCCACTGTTGCGGCTTCCTTCGCCGTGTTATCCGCGCCCTCCCTGCGGGGCACCTTCCTCCTCAGCATCTAATTGCCAAGTACCGGGGCGACGGAGTTGCTGATGCCAGCAGCAACCGTTCCGGGCAACGAAAAATACAGCAAGTTCCCGGCGATACGGGCCCCCGAGTGTTGTGTGGACAGCCATCTTTGATCCTTGGGTTCGGAGGGTGGCCAGAGATACAGGGGCATCGTTGAAATTCAGAAACAGAACTGGTCTTCCTTGCATCCCCTGTCGTAGTGGACAGCCAGTTTGAAATAGTTTACCTTTTAGTGTCTTCTCTTTTCAGATCACCTTCCTCAATTATTATTCTATCTTGCTTTCAAAATTCATAGAATCTTCAAGGTGGCAGGTTCATTCTGACCCAAGAATCTTCTTCATCCACTGCTAGCCAGCCTTTTATTAAACGCAAACTATTAATATTACAAGTAAATACGTCAGAAAAATTCTTCAGGTGCTCTCGACTACACTCATCGATAACTGGAGGCATTGAGAGCAAAAGCTGACTAACCCACATTTTTGCGAAATTCAGTTAGACTCTACTAATCGTATAAAATAGGAAAATTATTTTTTTTCGCAACGTGGGTTAGTCCGTTTTTGTTTCCAATGCCACGTTTATCCTTCGACCACGGTTCCGCGGGCGCGGAGTCCTAATAAACCCCAGTCAGCTGCATCGCCGCCCGTCAACGCCACATAATTACACCGGAGCTGGCAGGAACCGTGGAGAAATGAAATTTCTGAAAGTCTGGCTCCGCGAACCACTTGCAGTTGCATCACCGTGAAATTATTTGGCCAACGCGAGACACGGGGCCCCCGTTTTGCCAACTGCCAGACAGAGCCTGACTTCTCGTAATGGAAACGGGGCGCGGAAGGGGCGGAGGGTGGGAAGTACAGAGGGAGGCTTTAAAAGTGGCGCGCCAAGCGGTTTAAATCCTTGCAGCATTTATTATTCTGTCGTGTGCGTATTTTTCCACGCTTTTTACCATCCGCCACCCTCCCCTCCGCTTCCTACGCGGATTTTCAGATTTCCCCGTGGCGGGCGATCCGCGCGCGCGTGCGTTTCGGGACAGACGAATATTATCCGGCTAAATGAAGATTATGTTGCCTCGATTTTCCGTTTTTTTCCCCGGGCAGCACGCCCCGTTCCTGAAATTTTTATTCCCATGGCGTGCGCGCACCGACTCGCTGATGAATTCCGAATCGTAATTTCATGAAATTTAGCGACGTCGATGAAATTCGCGTTCATCCCTGGTCCCTGTCAATATTTATGGCCGAGGCCGCCTGGGGGGTGGGTTCTGAAAAGAGGTTTATAATAAAATCTACGTGGCGGAGAAAAGGAGAAATGGATTCTGGAAGTGGAGTCCACTGTCCACTGTCGAATAATTAATTAATCTTGATACGCCTCCCGCCGAAACTGGAAATTTTCATGCCCGGTGAAAGTGCTTGATACAGTTGGGGAGAGTTGGGTAATTGCGAACACCTAAGCCGAAAAGCAAATAAAACGAAAACAATGTGAGAAATGAATTTGTTTTTTATTTACAAACATACTTAAACTATTCATCTATAAAGTACTGTGACGAATTTTTCGAAAAATTATAATAAAAATCAACTTCATAGTAAAAAAGAAAAACCCTTCTTGTTCGCACAAAGTGCTAAGTATCACAGAAGTCTCACAGAAAGCGTGATTTCAATGGTCAACCCATAAAAAACGCTGCTACAACCTATACCTAACGTATTTTTCAAACTCCTCTTCTTGCGCGATAGAAAAAATTGCAATTGGTCGGAATATCGGAAAAAAATAGTAAAGGCCTTTTTTTAAACTTTTTTTCTGAGCCTGTAATGAAAATTCAAAAATCCCTTTTGTACATTTAAATAAGTTTTATACATGCTGAAAATTTCATCAAAATCAGTTAATGTTGCTGTGAGCTACAACGCGCTTGAAGATATATTCGTCATTACCACGACATCAAGAAATAAAAAGGAATTTATTTCAGGGTTTAGAATCATGATTCAAGCCAGGCCTTGGTCACAAAATGTTGGTAAAAAATTGCTTTGTTTCAACTTAAAAAAATCCCAATTGAATCATTAATTCAACAGTAATTTATTTCAGTGTTTAGAATCATGATTCAAGCCAGGCCTTGGTCACAAAATGTTGGTAAAAAATTGCTTTGTTTCAACTTAAAAAAATCCCAATTGAATCATTAATTCAACAGTAACTTATTTCAGGGTTTAGAATCATGATTCAAGCCAGGCCTTGCTCACAAAATGTTGGTAAAAAATTGCTTTGTTTCAACTTAAAAAAATCCCAATCGAATCATTAATTCACCAGTAATTCTATGCAATTGAAAATGGACAAAATTTCACTTGAAACATGATGAAAATAATAAATCGTGTTTATCTTGACTAGCATGAGCGTTCCGTATTTATTACGATCTAAACTATTAGCCAGTAGGGCCGTCTTAACAAATTTGAGCGCCCTGGGCTAAAAAAATTTTGGCGCCCTAGCCCCCAAGGGTGCAATTTCTTCGCAATCGGTGCAAGGCAGTACGTCATAACTCCGGGTCTCCACCAAGGGCAAACACGAAGAAAAACAATGCCCGCGAAGGAAATTTTTGTCTCGAGAATTGAAGCGAAAAAAGCATTTCAACATATTTGATTCTTAAGCGCCCTTGGATCACGGGCGCCCCTGGGCTGCAGCCCATTTAGCCCATTGGTAAAGGTGGCCCTGTTAGCCAGTGGAGAGGGAACATCAATTTTCATTTATTAAAACCCCGTAACCATCGCGTTCGTGGTTACCCCGCTCTCCCCTTCCCCTAATTTCTAATACCACCAACGACGCTTCCGCGCCGGTGACAGCGGGAGAATTCCACCGAAGATCGGTGTGGATTCCCGCGCCTATTTTAGCTCCGGAGAGTGAATCGCGGCTCGGTTTCGCCGAGTATAGGGAAAGGGTGAGGAAATAGGATGAAGAAGCTTTTATATATAGCCTGCAAGCGGTGCGCCACGTACGTGCATCCGCGACTGCGCCTAGACGCACCGCCTTGCACCGTTACTTTCACTTGGCCTGGTGTCCGCCTGGCATTCGGAGAAATTAAGCCACCGCCACTGTTCCAGTGATCAGAGCAGAAATTCGTGGCTCGAGAACCGCAGAGCCATAAATTCATTCCCCCAACAATTATTGTTGCGGTCCTGCCCGAGCGATAATCGATTCCCACGACGATGCTCCCTCGAAGGTAATTCACGTCAGAAATGGACAAATATATTTTCCCCCAGGCTACTTAGCCGCTCAACGATTCTAACGGACCGTCACAATAAGCGTTTTAAATGCGCGCGATATTTCACGGGCCGGCACAAAAGCCGGAGACCCGGCGCCATTTTATTTTGACAGGTACGCTGCGGTCGCGTCACCGGCGGGCGCAGGGGTGCCATTTTCAATTATCGCCCCGACGCTCTCCCTTTTATGCCACGCTGTTTGCAGCGGCGCTGCTAGACAGTTGCATAAAGGTTGCAGCGGACGCTGGGAAAGGTGCGTTTCTCGGGGCGCAGCTGCTGGCCGCGGCGATAGGAAAATTGACGGGGAAATGGGGAGGAATATCTGATCGCAATATTATGAATACTTCTGAATGATATTTTGAGAGGATTTAGCTTTGTGCAGTTAGTTATTGCAAAGGGTAAGCCAAGCTGTAATTTATCGCATACCAGTGAATGACTATTAGGCAAAGAAATGTCAATTGTAGATTTATAAATATTAAATGTTTATGAATGGAGTGTATTTGCATTTTTAATATCCCATATTTTTAGTTGCGCGTGTTAAGCGAACATTAATAAGTACAATTCTTATTAAAAGTGTGCGGTCATTTACTGGGCTCATTTACAATAAGAATAAGTAATTTTTTTATAGAAGTTTCAAGAGAAACAAATTTAAATGCAATTTCAACAGTTGCTTTGTTGTTATACATAAATATATTCAACTATCAATCTCAAAGGTTTATAAATACAACAATTCGGTCATTCACTGGTTGGTTTACCCTAATAATTAACTTTGATTAGGAGACTTCTGATTGAAGGATTCGCGAAGATAGGTGCCTATCTATAAGCTTCAATAAAATTCAAAGCTAACTCCTTTAAAATAAAACTGAGAAAGCAGTACCTAACCTAGCGATAATTTGATTTATTTTTAATTGAACTTAAATTTAGTTTGCACGGTATCTGACCGCAACGCGTTCTTTTATTAATATCCACGAGGGCTATGCTCGCGCAGGGGAAAATTCGTTGCTCCGCGGGAAATCGATAAGAAAGCGCGCAGTTATTATCATAATATTCGCGGAGGCTCTGTTCGAGGGAACGATTACGGAAGGTCCTAAGTGGAGGCACGATGGGCTCCATTGAATCGTCGATACCGTCTGGACCGCTTGAATATTCAACACGCGCGATCCATTATAGTGATGTATAGTTCCATCACAATATTATTCATCATGCTTGTTATTTTTCTCCGTGTTTCCGCGGCAAAATATCCCGCGTCGACCGAGTGCTCGATGAATAATTAATGAGGGCGGCTTTACCGCCGCCGCGAATGCCTGTATGAGAAATTACGAGTAGCCGTTGTGTACGGAGTCTGAACAAACAGGGGGGGATGGACTTCTTAAAATTAAACGGAATGCAGCCAGAGGATCCGCGTATCCGCCAACAATAAGTGTTACCCGTCGATTCCAATGGGACTTGACCCATAAATGGGGACCTAGAGAGCACTACTGCCACCTAGGGCCAATTTATTTCTCCAATTGGTAACTCTGGATTTAAATCATTAACGACATTAGCCTCCGAAAGCTGTCTGAGCATTAGTGACCTAGAAAAGGAGTGGCGAAGAGTGACTAAAATTTTGGAATAATTTATTTACAACGAAGCTATAAAGATGGTCCCTTTTCTCGGATCTCGTCGATCGGGGATCCGTCACCGTTAGCTCGCTGGACAGCAGAATGGCCCGCTGAAAAATGAATCGAGACGGTTGCGAAGGTGTTGGCTGCTCGAGATTTTCAAAGCGGACCGTTCAGGGCGAGACAGGAGCGCCGCGAAGGCAACGTTTTCGACTGTCAAGCGGTTCGAATGGCCCGTATTTTGACACCGTTGACAGGCTCCCTTTCGTATGGTAATACGGCCCCTTCAGGCTTCTCCTCCCCACACCATCGTTTCCTGTGCCCCTTTCTCACGTTGTCCTCGAGGAACCGGCAACGGCCGGCTTTCGAAAATCTTTTCATAAATCCACGTCAGCCCTGACTGGGCCCCCATCCCCAACACTGTGGGCTGGTAATGCGTCCGGGGACGTTTTTCGTCGAACGGGACGCAACAGATCTCGGTTGGGTGTATGGGAGCGCTGTCGGGAGCTGTGGAGGGACTCGGTGGTTCAAACTGTGCTGTTGGATTGTAATTTATTGGGGTATTTGGTGGTAAAAGGTGGGACAGATGAGGAGGATTTACTTAAGTAGCGCCAGGTGACGATTTTGAGTGGACAGGAAAATTGAAGTGTTGGAGTTGGCACTGAGTAGGTTCTGGGATATTTAAGAATAAGGATTTCCTAGGGCACGTTTCGTTTGAAGGGTTCCGGGCAACGAGAATCTCATTTGCGTTCTTCAACGTCAAGTCTCGGCGAATGCTGTACTGGCGATGTTAATAAGCTGACGAAACTATGGGAATTATGCTCCTTAGCGAAAGAAGATTACGTAGGAAGATGCTGATTCGAGATCTCGCCACTTCAACAATAGACGACTTCTCGCATATTGTTACCACTTCTTTACTCCCACTCGTATCCTACACGGGGAACGATAGATCTTGAGAGGTCTAAACAGTGCGCTTTCCTTTCCACTCTAACCAGCGTGCGAGTTATTCCTCATCGTTTATAATGCAGGGGGCAGAGTCGCCAATGACCCTTTGATGCCATTTGAGAAGTAAAGCTGGCGGGACTGATGAGCTTTGGGTCTCTGATTTTGCACTAGGTTTGTATATTCCTAGAGTACGTTATTGAGGTATGGTACTGCAAATTTGGAAGGATTTTATTTTGGGCCCTTTTTCCACTTCTGATCTCCTCGTTATGAATAGTAGTGGTCCTTTAGTTCAGAAGATTTGGTTGTGGGCCTGTTATTCACCTCATCAGCGGAACTGGTAGACCCCCCAAGTCGAGAGATTTATCTGTGGGGCCCTTCTACAATTTCACCTATTTCAGCAGTAGTACTGGTACTTACTCCTCGAATTTGAAAAGTTTGGGTATGGGGCCCTGCTTCACTTTCACTCCCCTCGTCAAGAGCCGTAATACTTCTTGATTTTGAAAAATTTGAATATTGAGCCCTCCACAATTTTGTAAAATTTGGACATGGGCCCCTTCTCCACAATCACTCCGCTCGTCAATAGCAGTAATAATTCTTGAATTAGACAAATTTGAACGTGGGGCCCTACACGAATTCCTAAAATTTGGATTTGGGGCCCTTCTCCACGTCCACTCCACTTGTCAATAGCCGTAACAGTTTTTGAATTTGAAAAATTTGAATATTGGGCCTTCTAAGAATTCGCAAAATTTGGGTATGGGGCCCTTCTCCACCTCCATCGTTATCAGCAGTAGTACTATTACTCTTAGAGTTCGTAAAAATGGGGGAATAGGGCCCTTTTTCACTTCCCCTCCTCTCGTTAATCACAATAATACTTCTTGAATTTGAAAAATTTGAATATTGGGCCCTCTTCGAATTCGCAAAATTTGGATATGGGGCCCTTCTCCACATCCACTCCACTTGTCAATAGCCGTAACAGCTTTCGAATTTGAAAAATTTGAATATTGGGCCTTCTAAGAATTCGCAAAATTTGGGTATGGGGCCCTTCTCCACCTCCATCGTTATCAGCAGTAGTACTATTACTCTTAGAGTTCGTAAAAATGGGGGAATAGGGCCCTTTTTCACTTCCCCTCCTCTCGTTAATCACAATAATACTTCTTGAATTTGAAAAATTTGAATATTGGGCCCTCTTCGAATTCGCAAAATTTGGATATGGGGCCCTTCTCCACATCCACTCCACTTGTCAATAGCCGTAACAGCTTTCGAATTTGAAAAATTTGAATATTGGGCCTTCTAAGAATTCGCAAAATTTGGGTATGGGGCCCTTCTCCACCTCCACCCCTATCAGCAGTAGTACTATTACTCTTAGAGTTCGTAAAAATGGGGGAATAGGGCCCTTCTTCACTTCCCCTCCTCTCGTCAATCACAGTAATACTTCTTGATTTTGAAAAATTTGAATATTGGGCCCTCTTCGAATTCGCAAAATTTGGATATGGTTCCCTTCTCCACGTCCACTCCACTTGTCAATAGCCGTAACAGTTTTCGAATTTGAAAAATTTGAATATTGGGCCTTGTAAGAATTCGCAAAATTTGGGTATGAGGCCCTTCTGCACCTCCACCCCTATCAGCAGTAGTACCATTACTCCTCGATTTAAAAATTGTGGGAATAGGGCCCTTCTTCACCTCCACTTCCCTCGCCAATAACAGTAATACTTCTCAAATTTGAAAAATTTGATTATGAGGCCCTCCACGAATTCGCAAAATTTGGGTATAGAGCCCTGCTCCACCTCCACCAGCAGCAGTACCATTACTCCTCGATTTAAAAACTGTGGGAATAGGGCCCTTTCCACCTCCACTCCCCTCGCCAATACCACCAATGCTCCTCAAGTTCGAAAGATGTGCCCACGGGCCCCTCTAACGTCGCCACCAACGCCCTCCAGTTCCCCCGTGGCCGAAGGTGGGCCGCGCAGATCGCGAAAGGAGACGCGCGTGACGCAGAGAAATGGCATTTCTAAAGAAGGCACGGGAGGAAGCTCCTCTGACAAGGCTCGCACAATGCCACAGGACGCCCCGGCTGGATTTATGCTCGTGTCAAAGGCTCGGTATGCACGCGCGAGACTGCACGCTTGCACACGTGCAGCGGCTGGCCCCGAGATGGAAAATTCTGCACGGCGTGCCACGGACAAATGCGCGCTCTGATGGGGGCATTGTTGAACCGGGCCGGGGGTCAAAGGTCCGTTTAACGGCGGTTTAGATGAACTTTCGGTGTTGCGTGGCCGTTACCAGCCTCCACATTAATGGGACTGTGTGCTCCCTCGAGATCTCTACACACGTACGTTCCTACATGCTCCTTGGGCTCGCTGGCCTCTAACTCGATTAGACTTCGAATGATTCGAAAATGGAACAATTAGGAGGATAGCTGCGATCATCGACTCAAGTATTCTACGCCAACTGCGCGATATTCTACACATCGCAGTCCCAATTCTGGGGTCGATTCTCCTCAGCCTCAGTGAAAGTTCACCTCAAAATCGGCTCTGTGTGCCTTGGAGGTAAATGGCGTGTGAAATGCCTACCCACGGAGTTACGTTTTGCGGGATACCCATTGCATAACACAGTGCGGTAATATTCTAACGATATTCGCTAGAGTGACGGCGAAGGTAGTCGCTAATTACCAAATACTTTGCAACGTAGGTATCTATTTGGAAAATAGCTAACGAATGTTGCTCACATCAGAATTGGTCCTTTAATAATTCAATTGGCATTGCTCCCCATAGAAATAACCGTGAAATAAAGAAGCTTCCTTGTGTTAGTATTATCAAAGAAACCGGGTGAGTCAACATCTCTCGAGAACTCCGTTAAAATTCCACCCAAAACGTACGCACCCCGCCCTTGCTTTCCCTCGCTTCCCCATTTGGTGTTCGGTTATATTTATCGAGTCCATTGGAGGCAGACAGAGGGAAATACGCCTTTTGTCCTTACAAGCGATATAGAAGCCGATGGGAATGAAGCAGACGCTCGTATCCAGGACGCGAATCGCGGAAGAGAGAAAACAATGACACGAAGATTTCATTCGTGATCCGCGCGTCGGCTTTCATTTCAAATAAGAGGGGCAAGGGAGGGACCGGCCGCGAGAGGAACTGGCCTTTCGCTGGTCTCCGAGTATAACCGGTGGCCGGTGAGTTTGAAGGATCTTACTCTCGAAAAATCTTCTGTTAAGTCTAAAAAAAGAATGTTCATCTGTAGTACAGTGAATCTGAAATTAATACGCGAAACGGTGGAGTTCCTTGGTGAAGAAAAGGGGACAGAGCTCTCGCGAGAGCCTCTTTTCACTTGCGGGCCACGTTTCGCCGATTTTATGTTTAATTTCGCGCCGCTCGTTAGGCGAGTCACATCTTTCCTCGTCGCGGAAACAGGGGGCTGCGCGATCTTTCCACGGAGGAACAGCCGGAGGCCATAATTCAGAAGCACGTCCCGCGTTAATGCAGCAATTTCGCAGATACGGAATTTTACGCGCACCCGCTAATTGCTGGACGAAGGAACTGGGCGACGTAATGAACCCGTCTCGGTCGCAGATCCCACGATAGCTTGAATTTTTGGCAGTCCGAGGGGCTTCCCTTGAGTGTGGGCGCTGATTGAGGGACGGGAGTCGGCTCTTCTTAGAGCTGGGAGGTTTTAAACAAAGAATTTCTAACTTCTGCTCGTTGAGAATTTTCATAGTCGAACAAAATATTCATTATTTTGCACTTAGGATTGGGGGATTTTGAGGAAAATTAGGTGTAATGTAGGTCGCGTGGAATTAGGGGCGGTTTAAGTCATCATTTTGCTGGTTTCGAATTTGTTTAAAAAATATAGACCGTCGAAGATTGTGATTTTTTATTAAATTTTTATTGAAATGCTCTCAAACATTTGCACTCCCTTTGCACCAGCAACTCCAAGACGATTTTGATAGGTTTGAAGTGCAGCTTGTGTATGTCTTAAGGATGTATCGGACGTACAATATTAGACAAAAGTATATGAAATTTGAAATAATGAAATACTTAAGGAACTCGAACAACAGTTAGGGTCTTATTTTTACTCCTAGAAACCTACTTTTCACTTTACAAGTGCTTTTTCAAGCATTATTTGCGCTTTTCTTCATTTGCGTGCCTAAACTTTTGGCAGTGAAAATGCCCTGAATTCAACTGTGTAACGCACAATCTCCTCAAGTTATAATTTATTTCCTTATAACGGTATAGTGAAAACAATTGAAATTGGGCAGATATTTTCATCCATCCATATACTACATGTACAAAAAAATTGAAAACATTGGTACCATTTCTTCAAAAGTTTTTCAGCTGTTTTATCTGTCAAGATTGTCTCTTTCCATAAGAGTACAGTATTCACTCGTTATAAGGCCGTTTGTACCATGCGTTGTACGCCCGACGACTATCTCCACCATTTCGTGGAATCCTTTGGACGAGAGTGAGAGAACCCGAGAACGAACAAGAGGCTCTTTCGTTTCCTCTCGCTCGCCTTGGGTTTTCTCACTCGCGCCATTGGCCGCGCTGAACAGTGTCCACAACGCGCCGTACGCCGGGCTCATAACGAGTGTATATTCTAGTGTAAAAAGAGTGAAAATTAAAATCGTTATAACTCAGCAACCGTTAAGCGAATTCGTTTAAAATTTTTGGAGCTCATCAGGAAGATTAAAAAGAATAATCTCCCAAATTTTCATCAACTTGGTACCATTTTGAAAATAGGCTCCGGTACATCCTTAAGTATTGCCCTAGGGATCATGAAAGATCGTAAAGACTTTATTGTTCCACCAGTGACGTTTCCAGAGTATAAAATCAATCTTTTTTATATCTGCCAGTGGGCAGAGGTATGCTTCCTCTACATTCTTCACTCAATTCCAAATAACCCACCCACTTAGGAGCCAAAAGAGAACGCCCACCAGGACCATCGTCGACCTCACTCTAACCAACATAAACTTTTCTCTCCAATTTCCAGCCACCTTCGAACCTCTGCCAGTTCTCCACCAGACCACACCATAATCCCCCCACGCTGGCATCGATCCGCAAACTCATCCAGGGCCCCCGTAATCAGCCCCGATCGCTCAGCAGTGCCGCATCAGTTAGCGCAGCCTGCGGGCCTATCAACGTCGGTCGGTCAGGTGCGTGCGAGGGCGAGTCCTGGCGACAAATTCCCTATCTAGATCGGGATTAAGCGTCCACCAGGAGAATTCGCGTGCTGACTCGCGGCGGGGTCCCCGCTGGCGCCCCCCCTCTGTACTCACGCTGTCGCGAAACGTGCCTCGCGAAAGCTTCGTGAACATATTTCTCGGGGCGCTGGGTGAAACACAACCAGTCGTTCCTTATCGCGGCGCATATTGGACGCATTATTCAAGCGGCGAGGCTCGGGCTGCTATCAGCGGATACGACTGTTGCGTGAGCGAGCGGCACGAGCTGCGTGAGGATCGCGTTTCGGCCCGCCCGCGGTGAACACGGATATCCTGACGACGTGGTGCCGGTCCCCTGGGCACCTCGGAGACGCGGAGGAAAGGATGGTAGGGAGTATCGGCGGAGGAATCGTCCCCCTGGACGCGGGAACCCGTTCCGCGAAGGTTCAGGACAGTTTCAAGAGCTGACCGTTTGGGATGCTAGTGGAGGTGGGTGGTTCGGGCACTTAGGAACGAGGGATTTCGATGGGGCTTGGATATGATGTAGTCCAGGTGGAATTAGGGGGGGTTTAAGTCATGACTTCGCCGATTTCGAATTTGCTTCAAAAATATAGTACATCGACAATTGCAATTTTGATGACTCTCGGAGGAACATGACTCTGGATAGGAACTTGTATCTTTGAGACTATCGATCGTGCAGGGTTCGCTCTTGCTTCATTCGAATTGAGAAGGATTGGACTCTGTAAGTGATTCTTTCTATCGGTTTTAACTCTGTCGAACACCGGCTGGTACGAGTGACAACCTGAGAGCAACAGAGTTAGCCTTCAAGCTGAGCTAAGCTTCATAAGTAGCTCGATGTCTCCATGTCCCTCCCCCCAGCGCTTGGGGTTTGCCTCCGTGGGTGTTTTAAACCCTGAAAGCATGTTAAGCTTCTTAGTGCTGAGTCATCTAATAACCACGTCTTAACTTTCATCTAATAACTGCAAAAATTCTAGCTCAGAAGTGAAAACGGTAAAGAACGTAAGTTGTAATAAGCACGCTGTCTAATATTACGGTACGCAGCCGTTAATAGATACAAACGAACCCCCGCCGGGCGGACTCGACGAAAACCAGTGGGGGTGTGCAGCTTCTTTTCGACCGACGTTGATCTTGAATTCTTAAATGAAAAACAATGACTAATGGCGAGTTCTCGCACGTCCGTGTTAATAAAGCGTTCACGATGAAGAGAAATATATCTGCCGTCGCCGTTGGCGTGCAACCTGCAACCCTTCAGGAGAAAGGGGTTCGCGTAAACGCTAGCTGATACGGAGGAACCTTTTTCACCCCTTCGCCTCGTAAAGTTAAATTGTTTCTGGCGTTGATTTCTTCTAAGGGTGCTCAACCACTTCCTTAATCAAATAATCCACAAAAAAAGAATTTAGAAAATTCTCATGCAAGCTCAATCTTTGTAATTAGCTCTGTTAATTATCACCTGCGAAAATGAATTCCATCAAACTTCAGAATTCTTGAATTTCTAAATTTTGAAACTCTTACTTCGCGTGGGAATGTAGAATTTTTAAAGACTAGCGTTTTAACTCAGGAAGCGCAGAAGAATAAATATTTAATATTACATTGAGCTACTAGGGTCGGTAAAATATATAACGTAGGATTCCTAATAAAAATTGTAGCACCCGCCACCTTCGCGCCGCCATTTTCAATCATCTTAAGGGTAGCAAGTAATCGTCCTCCATCAATTTTCAAACTGCCGTGCTGTACCCTCGCACGGAACAAGAAACAGTGTCCGAGGTATCGATTAAACCACGAGAGCCCCGCTGCCCCATGATCCTCGGCAACCCGTTAATTCCTAACCACCCCGTCACAGCTCGAGATCGAATTCGTTCGTAATTACTTCAATTAAATCGAACGAAAGATAGCACTGGGCGTACAGATCGGGCCGGGAAACGAGCTCGTAACTGAAAACTCGATTTGCCTGTTAATTAGTAGGTGCTGGCCAGCCCGAAAGTGTCCCCTGTTTCGTCACTTCCTCTGCACACCTGTGACACGCGCGATCAGGGGGGATGATTCGCCTTTGATGCCACAGGGGCGTCCGGAACGATCGATCCGAAGTCCCTCTACTCGAGATAAATAATTACAATTTGTGCCATTTTCACCCACCCTTATATTTCTCGAATTTAGGTACTTCATCGTAAATAATTTAAAAAATACCACGTCTTTATTTAATTGTATAAAAGGTGGTTGGTTAAATTTAAGGATCTGAGGTATGAATCGATCTTTAACGGAGAACATTAAAATGTCCCCCAAAATCGATACACCCCCGCAAATTACGCAGAGCTCCCTTAAACATCCGCGATGTGCTTGTTCCACCGTTCCACGAGCTAATTATCTGCACGTCGCGAGTGGCGTCTTAGGTACATACCACCCGCCCCTCGTTCGCCCTCTTCCACCCGTCGACGACATAATTGTTTCGCGAGCGGGAAAGTCTCTCAGGGCCGTAATTTCGTTCGAAATGACGGGGGAGTGTCCCCGCGTCGATCGCGAATTAATTCGCGTTAATTAATGGTCCAGTATCGCGCCCTCTACACCTCCGACCGAGCGTTAAACGATCAAGGCGACGTGGCCGAAAGAACTCGTCGACCTACCCCTTCCCAACCCTCCAGTGGTCCACTCCAATCAATCGGGCGTCGAAGGACGCGTGTGCGCCGTCGTAGCGGTCTACTTTCGCCGGGAGAACAGCCCTACTTTACCATCCCCTCTCCCCGGAAGGGGGGGGGGAGGAGCAGCGCGAACCACCCCCGCGAAAACACTCGTGCCCCTTCGACGAGATTTCAATGAACGTCGCGCAAAGCTGAGCCCCGGCGTCCATTAACCCGACATTGCTCAGCCAATTTCTCGCCACTTCTCTCTCCCAACCCCCTCCCCGATTGTACACAGAGGGGGAGGGAGGCGCGACAAAAACACGGGGAAAATCGATGGCGCGGCCTTTTTTCCGCGCGAGGAGCCGAAAAATGGAAGGCACCGCGAATGCAATAATCGCGAGCGCCACAGAGAAGCCGAAACTACCCCCCCGCCGCCACCCCCCCCCCTCGGCGGCTCGGATGGGGTGGGCAAATGCAGGGCGAGAGCTGTAACGAGTACACGCTGCGTTCGGTTGTTTCACATCAAAGAGATGTTTTGTCCCGCGGAGCTGGAGGGATTTGGCGTTCGGGGGTGGCTTTGCTGCGACGCGCAGCGGGTTGCGCTTCGCGGTGGAGCGGGATTCTGGGTAACCAGCGCGGCGGCTGGTCAGTGGGGGGATTTCTCGGGGATGGCTGCTGGCACTTATTCCCATTTACCTAGGGAATGTTCTTCTGCGAGCTATCGGTTCTCATTTTTTTTTTAGGTAGGGGTGGAAAATCGAAGGGATGTTTCAAACTCTCGTAATTTATTTAATATTAATAGGCATCGCTCGATACAAATTTCAAGGTTAAAATACAATTCTGTTTGACTACCAATTGCAATTAGTGAAACGGTTAGAGTCACTGCAACCCCTAGAATCACTAAACTCTCCTAACCCAGATGTGTGGAAGTGCGAAGAGTCGGATCAGAGTGAACAGCCTTAATTGGAACAGTTTCGTTGTAAGGGTATTTTTTCACCACCCCCAAAGAAGTGTCCCATCCATTAAGGAGGCGCACCCCGACCCCATTAACCCCCTAGCAATCCACAATTAAAATTCTAGACGGGGCCGCACACCTTATCAGCGCACTGCAGCCGCGAAACGTTTTATTCCAGAAGGTGTGACGCGCCAGAATTACGCGGCAGTTGTGCCGACGTTTTAAGAGAATAAAAAGGAGGAGACAAGGTAGCCGGGCGGTGGAAGGGGTCGGGAGAATAGAGGAAGGCGCGTTCACACGTGCTCGCAAGCACGGTCTTGAGAATGAAAAAGGAGGAGCGCGTCTGGGGGCTTTAAAACCCGTGTCAGACGGCGATGACTTCTGCCACCCTCTCGTGTCACTCGAGCTATCGGTAGGGTTTCATGGCACGCTTTCGGAGCAGGCTGCTTCACAAGTGGAATATCACCGAGCACAGAGAGACCGTTGGTCAGTAGACGATTATTTAGGTTATTAAATCCGCGATGGTATAAATGCTGAATTAATATGATGAAGAAATTATTAGAACTGGCGTGAGCACAGTTTCTACCAATTCTAAATTTGCTTTAGCAGGTATAGTTGAAATGTTTCACAAGTATTTGTATAGGTAAATTTTTTTTAAGGCCTTCACAAACCAGAGATGGACAAAAATTATTTGAAATAAAAATTTCGTACGTAAAGTTTTATTTCAAATAATATTTCTTTAAATTTCGTACACAAATTTTTATTTCAAATAATTTCTTTTTTAAATTTCGTACACAAATTTTTATTTCAAACAATTTTTTGCCCATCTCTGGTTTGTGGAGGCCTTAAAAAGCAATTTACTTACACAAATACTCGTGAAACAATTGAACTGAAAAATTTCGTATACAAATTTTTATTTCAAACAATTTTTTGCCCATCTCTGGTTTGTGGAGGCCTTAAAAAGCAATTTACTTACACAAATACTCGTGAAACAATTCAACTGAAAAATTTCGTATACAAATTTTTATTTCAAATACTTTTTTGCCCATCTCTGGTTCCTAAAGACCTTAAAAAATCATTTCCCCATAGAAATACTTGTGAAATATTTAAAGTGAAAAATTTCGTGCACAAATTTGTATTTCAAATAGTTTCCCATCTCTACCACAAGCTAACCCTGTTTTGTTTGAGGTTCTCATTTTTCAAGTAACAGAGAAGTTTGGTCTTTAGGATTTTCAATCAGAAACCCTATGCCAGATATAATTTCGAAACTTTGCACCCTCGTTTCTACATACTTTACAAGGTCACATGAATTTCCTTACAAGAAACTGCTCAATAGTTCCCGAGATATAAATTGCTGCAGACATGCATCATCGAATTGTCTCAAGATTCCGGCATCGATGCTAGCGCCACCTGCCCACAATGCCCGTCACCCATAAAACCCCACGATCATTTCCACGGCCCTCCATGAATATCCATTGGAAGCCACATCATTTTAATCGTCGAATTGAATGGACTCGGCGATCTACGCGTTCAGCCTTCGGTGCGCCGTTAATAATCGATCCAGAGACAATTACAGGGGAAGAAAGGCTCGATTCTCGTTGGCGAGAGCCGGCGCCAGCGCTCGGGAGGGAAAAAAGCCCGTATACCCCCTGGACGAGTGAGGGGGGGGGGGGAGAGGAGAACGATAGAAGGCACAGAGAAGTGCTCTAGAGGGAAGCTCGTCGATATTCCGCGACTTTATCGGCCTGCGGAATAATTCATGAAAGAGGGCGGATAGTGCCAATTATAAAATAACGAAGCCGTCGTAGTGGCGTAGAAGAGACCGTAGGAACAAGGAGGGGGGTGGGGTCCGGGGGATGAACAAAGGGCGAGAGTGTTGAGCAGAAGGAGAAAGGGGGAGGGCATGAGGGATTGGGGAAGTGGGGTGCGTAGGCGCGCGAGGGGAGGAAAGGGAAAGTGGAGAAGAGACACAGACTTGGTTGTAAATTATTCGAAACGGGGTGGAGAGCGGTAGGGTTGAATCTTTACGAAGAATCTTTCGAACTTGTCTTCTCGTTGTGACTACTAGGGGTGCAAATTTCGGGCACCTCGAAATGGCGGAATTTATTAAAATATTATGGTACCAATATTTATAACCTATGAATTTTCGAATTAGTATAAATAAATTCGGGGGTTTCTAAATTTTAGAGCGAGTTTAGGGGAAGGAAAGAAAAAAGTTGGGGATGTAGGAAAGAGGACGAAGAGACGCGAAGGGGATGGACATCGAGGCATGCAGGAAAAGTCGGCAGAAAGTAACCCTTCCTGAAGGGGTTGAAGAGCCCGGTTGCCCCTTCGAAACGCCCCACTGAACTCTCCCCCTTGTTCCCCCATTCGCGGCGGGGGCAGGAACGTATTTTAATTCGTAATATCCAGGCTCGCGAGGGAAGTGCAAAAAAAAAGAAGAAGAGGGGAAAAAGAGGAGGAAGCGTGTCCAGCGAGTTCCAGGGTTACGACGACCCCCCGACGTGGCCAGCAATTTCGTACGTCACTCGCAGAAGCTCCGATTCACCCTCTCATCTCGTGTCCAAGAGACGACTGGCCTTTCTCGCTCCCTCTCTCTCTCTTCCTCTCCCCGTCTTCGTTGCCCAGGAATTTTATCAGCTTTAATTAAACTTTAATTCAGTTCGCTCCTGACGTCATTGCAAAAATAGTAGCAGGGGGTGGTCCGATCAGTTTCACGGGGGTGTTGGAGTTTTTTGTAGTCGATTCAGAATAAGGTGCGGTCAGAATTCGAAGATCGAACAAAGTTTCTAACGAACGCCGAGCGCAAATCGTTTTCCATTACTGTAACACAATCCCTCCTCGATTCATCTTTCGAAACTGGGGGCGAGAAATTGCCGGGGGTACGTTTCCAGCCACGGGGACTTTCCCTCGACTCCGCACGTCACTTGCAGAGAATCGTTTTATCCTTCGTAGTCCCCCGCAGCGGGGACTCTTCCATACGGAATTTTCGGGGTTTAATTAAAATTCACTCTGCCGGACTCTGCATCGAGCGTTCCACTTGCTTTCGCGAACCGAGGAGCAGAAAGGGAAAGTCTTAGAATAATAGTTGGAGGCTTCGTCGGAGCTCGTAACAACCCTTCACTTTATTATAATTCAAGTGAATTTTAAACACAAGCATAATCCCTTAAACAGACTTCCTTTATTCTTCCTACAAAATTTCATGCTCCTGTTCCATTAAACTATAAACCCAGTAGTATTCTTGCTGAGACCGTAACCTCAATAAACCTTATCATTAAGCTCGACAATTTAAAGTATGTTCCACAGATTTGGAATTTCCTAACTCAGAGCAGAAAACACCCCTTTAATGCCCCCATAGTTGCGACTACTTTTTGCAAAGGGCAGTTTGTGGAGCTTCAGTATTTTTAGAGATTGTATCCGAGGCTTGTGATCGCCATTAGTGTTTTGGAATATGGCGCCAAGTCCTGGGAACCACCCCTAATTCAGGCTGCAAGGTGGAAGAGTGGCGTTCAGTGGTGGTTGATTGCCTGTCGAGTAATTAGCGACCATTAGCTCCACGTTTCTTGGTCGGGCTCCGGGCGAAAGATCGCGCGAGCGGATAATTAAATCGCTTTCTAACTATGTACTTTACGCCTTTTACGGCAGATTAACGACTTCGACCACCCCCCAACCGGAAGATCGCGCGTAACTACGCTGCTTCGCGCCCCTACGAGCGAATTTCCGCGCCTTTTCACGCCTCGATGATAATGGGGGCGGTGTACGGGGCTGATAGGAAATTTCATGCTAGAAGAATGTTGTTCTTCACCCCTCTGAGCCCCCCTAACCTCTCAAATGCATCTCTCTCGTTTAGATACGATCATTAGAGGGAGATTACGAGGACTGGCAAGTGCGGTTTTATTTGAAGTAAGGCGGAGTTCAAAGTTCGAGCATAAAAATGGCCATTTAATAATTTTTTTCACATTTATCTAGCGAGCTTTAAAATTTTAGAACAAGGTTTTGTGAAAATCGAAGGATTTCTAGGGAAGTAATAATTTTCACATTCAAGGTTGTGGATATTTTGTTTCTCTTTCTTTAGAATTTCTTTTTTTCCAGTGACCCAAATAACGAGAATGTCAGTTGTCGTTGAGCTTCGGTTTACAGGGTTTCACGTTGTTAGGGGTTGTCGAAGGAAGTTTCCTCGGATGACAAGGGACTGCTTTAAGGATCCAAGAGGGCTCCCCTTTATTTTCTTCTGCGAATCACATACTGCGACCGATAATTTCGTTTGCTACGTATTTTACCGTCGTTTCGGAATTAAAGATTCCGCTGGAGCCTTTTAGGGGAACGGTGGGATTGTCTGGCAGTGAAAGATCAAAAGGGAGCGAAAGGAAATTGGGGAGAAATGTAGCGAAATGCACTTGGATTGGAGAGTTCGATAGAGTCTTCTCCCTATTTGCTGTTTAGGGGATGGAAACGGAATTTTCAAAGGGGGCCTGGAGTTTCTATTCCTCGGGGATGTCTTTATTACTTTTAGAAGACAGAGACAAGTTAGATGAAAAAGTCGAGTCCTCGAGCTTGTGAATATCACGGCTTCGAAGAAGAAACTCGATCATCCCAAAAGCACCATAAAATGTCAGCTAAAAATAAAAGTGGCAATAAAGCGAAAACAATCGCCTGTCGAATTTCCAAATTGTCTTCGCAATAAATTTCGCGACCCCCGAGAAGCTTCCTCTCTAAAACGAAACCCCCAACAAAAATTCAAAAAGGCAATTCACCCTCTCCCCGAAAAACTTTCTCCTCCTCCCCCTCTTCTCATTAGAAATCTATTTAAAAAGTTTCCCCATTTTCGTGCCCCCACAGGCTTCACAATTACCAAAGCGCCCCTCGACCACGCGCAACGACTAATTGCCCCGCGACGCAGCCTTTCACCCCCGATTGAACACCTTCTTTAAAATCCACGAAGAAGCGTTGGCTTCATATAAAACACGCGGCCCTCGACCCTGTACCGAGGAAACATCCCCCTCTCCGCCCTCGATTTAGATTTAAAACAGAAGTTCATCGCCTCCGCCCCTGCGCCGGTTCTCCGCCCCCTGCCGTCGCAACCCCGCGATACCGTTTCTTTCACGCGCGACCGAGCAAGGTGTTCCTGAATCGGCCTGAACAGGAAAGTAAGTGCTGTTCCCTGGCGGAGCCCCCGTTGTCGCTCGTCGATACGGCGGAAAGGGGTGCGGGGGTGGCTGGTGCACGTTCGCGAATGTAAACAGGTGCCGCGAATCTGTGGGAAGGGGGATGAAACGTGACACGACTCTTGTTTTTCTCTGTTGCGTGTTTTGTCATCGATATATGTGGCGACGATTTGGAAGCTCGTTGGTTGAGCTCGTACTGCTTTTAAGTTTCAACCGATGAGTTGCACCTAATCGATTTTCAGTTTCCCTGGGCGTTCGTGCAGTTTTCTAAAAAAAAACTTTTACGAGTGAATAGAAAGACAGATATATCTGAGTTTATCTCGGCTCTCTTTTTAGAAAATTATATTACCGCGTTTGTTTTATTTTTATTGTTCTTCTTTGAGCATGTTTGCGAGCGAATGAAACGGGAATAGCGTGTAGAATGGGGGGCATTGTTCGAAAATATTGCGCCACGAGGGCCGGGGGAGTCGGGGGACCAGCGGTGGTCGCTTTGAAACTGGGGAAAAAGAGATTTACGTACACCCTCGCGATCCCCGCGTGCACCGTGCATAAGTGGTTTCGTTATCTAACAGGTGGAAAGACCTGTGGACTGCAATTAAGGCGCAAAAGCTGGTAATTGAGGGACCGTGCGAGCCTGGTCGCGGGTTACACTCCTCCCCTCTCCTAGGAGAACAGCCACTAATTTTCTAATTAAAGGAATTTTAGTGGCTCTATCGAAATTCCACGGGGACGGTGCGGTATCGCAGTTGCCCCGTTCGTTTTGCATTTTCGTGCTTTCTATTCTCTGTATCGTGTTTCGTCGACGATTCCGTAGTGGAGGAGGAACAGTATTTCTGTTCGTCGCGCCTCACCTTGAATTTTCACTCGATAACTGCTTCATAGCAGTTGCGTTTCAACAGTGTTACTTATTTCTGTTTGTTTCATTGAAGTTTCAAGAATTTTCAATTCAGGAATTTGTATAAAATGTGTCTTATACCTCTAGTAACTAAGAACAGACAGTTCTCCTAGCTTCTGAATCATTGGTACCACGTTAATGGAGCTAGGCATCGTTAACCCCTTTTCAAGATCAACTGCAGACCCCCATACTAGTTCAAAACACTCCCAATGCCTCCGGAAGTATCAGACAGTACTAGTACCACTGTCTGCTATCGATATCTACTCGCGTTGTGTCGATTTTACAGTGAACCCCTTTTCTAGTTCATCGCCAAACCCCCATACTAGTTCAAAACCCTCCCAATCCCTCCTCAAGTACCAGAAAGTGACGAAATCGACTCCTACACGTCCTTAAGTGACCCACACACAATTAATCATGCTTGACAATCGATAATCGACTATTACCCCCACTCGATTTTACAGTGAACCCCTTTTCTAGTTCATCGCCAAACCCCCATACTAGTTCAAAACACTGCCAATCCCTCCTCAAATACCAGCAAATGGTAAAATCGACTCCTCCACATCCTCAGGTGACCCACACACAACTAACCATGCTTAACAATCGATAATCAACTATTACCCCCACTCCTTACCCCGACTTAAACCAAAATAGCGCAGAAAATCTCAAGCTTCATAGTAAACTCTCTGTGTCTTCTATCGATATCCACGCGCGCTGTGTCGATTTTTACAGCAAACCCTTTTTTATAGTTCATCGCTAAACCCCTCTACTAGTCACAAACGCGTAGCAAAACCTGCTATTCACCAGCAAACCGTGTTTCCTTCGTGATCGGTGGGGCACCGCGTGTTGCACGCGGAAACTCGATCTCGATTCCCCCGTCGTCTCACGTAGCCACGTTCAACAGCTACGTGTCCGCCGCGTCTAACACGCTGATCTACCTAAACGCGCATCCCTGACGACAGATATACCCCGTATATCCGAGGGACGAGCCGCGGAACACGGAACGGGGATTTGCCCGGGTATCCTCGGAAGGATTTCGAGTACGTTGAAAATGGAATAGGAGAGAAACAAATACAGTGGACGTGCCACGGTCGAAAATCAAGATCCGCCTATTCCTTGGGGCGTGACTCGAGCCAGCCGTTGTTTGGATTACGCTGTAACGATTTGGACGCGGAGAACCCGTGGATGGATGGCTCTAGCGCCTGGAGGGCTGTTTGATAGAAGGGAATCGAAAAGGGGTTGGGAAGCTTGAGGGATTCCTTAGATTTTTAAGGAACAATGGGACTTTGGTCGCTGTGATCCAATAGGTCCATGGTGTGTGCAGGTATTTTTCTATTATCGACCCCTGTGTACACTGTCGCCCATAAGTATTACGACACCCGCTGTATTCTCAGAAAATCTGATATTTGGTACAGATCGAATACTTTTCGAAATACCAAGTAAAGTAAGATTTGTTAGAGTTCTTTAATAAATTTGCAACGCTGCTCACAATTATTCCACACAGAGGAGGTGTCCTAATTCCAAGATAGGAAAGTGGTATTTAATTCATTCTTCATAAATACCTTTTCCAAAGTTGTTTAAAGAACATCCCACCACCCGGAGAATTGGTCACTAGTAATCCTTTATACCTCTAACTAAACCTTTAATCAGAGGATGAAACAGGGGAAGCTTCAATGGAACTTCAACTTTACCTGTATTTGAATGCGGCAACCCATCTTTCGATCAGACTTGAACGTCCAATTCTACTGCACCACTTTATGTATTAAGTACCCACTCCTTTATATTCTCCTGACGAATAAAAGCCCGCAATGCTTCCATAATTGTTCCACAGAGGATCACTCCAACTCACGTGAGTTTATTCCAATTTTGCATATAAGCCGGCCCGAAGATAATAGCGAAAATATCGAGGAAAAGTCTGTCGTGTCGCCATAGAGGCAGCAGGGGGATATCGATAAGGGAGTTTCCAGGTGAGGGGGAAAATGCTCGATCGCCGTTCGGATAAAAAGGTGAACCGAGTGGCCAGTTCGTTTTAATGTCCCGTACGATTGCGATTTACAGCCAGTTTGCGTGCCAGCTGGGACTTATCAGCGCCGATAACGCGGATCCAGGCGTTGGACTAGCGACGCGCAGGCTAGCTTCGGTCGAACGGTGAGAGGCTGATCGATTTTTGGATAATTCGCGTCCAGTGTTTATTTATTAATGAACCAGTCGTCACGTGACTAGGTTCTCATAATCCCGAATTACGCATCCAATCGATTGGTCGACTATTTTCTGACGAACAGAGACTACGCTCGTTGTTATATTTTAATATTTATAATTACGAGCAAAATTTGGGGACGGAATTCCATATTACGTGGAAAGGGGTAGATTATATTTATTTTTATTAATACCGGGTGCTACGATATTATTTTTTTCGTTATCCTATTTCTAAATTACCTTGCGAAGTGTTTATTAATTTATCCTCTTTACTCAACCGTAGAATCATATGAATAAATTTGTTAGGGTCGAACTACACCTCGATGTTGATTCAAAAAAATTGATCCACCGTGTCCATTAAAGACGTCGAAGTCGGTGTAAACGCAGGAATAACGATCGAAATTTGCGGTGGTGAGCTGGTTGATTCGCCCGGGAGGGTGGTGCGCGGTGTAACGGAGCCGCAAAAGACGGTTAATTGGGGGAGCACGCAAGGGGTTGCATTGGGGGTGCAACGGGGTGCACGCGTTTCTGCGCTGCCTCGAGAGCTGGGGAGATCCTGACCTGGACATCAAAGCTGGAGCTTAAAGCGACGTATCCGTTCGCCTGGAGCGGGCTTAAGGGGTGAAATTCACCCCCGCCGTTGCGACGACACGGATATCCCAGCTGCCCCTGCGGAAACGGGCGGCTGAGCGCGGCGAGGAAACAAGGGTGGAGAAACGGATACGTGGTTCGTGTAGATCTGGTCAGAGTTTCGAGATAAGGGTTGGAAATATCATTTTTCTGGCGCAGGGAAGTTGGAGGACCGGCGTGTCTTCCGAGTTTGAGCGTGAGTTCCTCTATTTATAAGGGTAGAAGATGGTCAGTGCGTAGAAAATTGGTAGGAAGCTGATATGGGCGAAGTTTAATTGAAAATAGGGGTTGAAAGTATCGTTATTGCAAATTAGAGACTGCAGAAATTTGGGGGTTATATATATTTCTAGTTTGAACGACAGTTCTTCCATTTATAAGGGTAGAATATGATCACTGTGTTGAAAATTGATAGAAAGCTGATCTGGGCGAAATTTAATCCCGAATAGGGGTTGAAGGTATCATTATTATAAATGAAAGATGCCAGAGAGTTGAGGAACTGGATATCTCTTGAGTTTGAATTTTGAGTTCTTCCATTCCCAAGTCTAAAATCCGTTCAATATTCAAAAATTGATTAATTAAGAATAGGGGTTTAAAATATAAGTTTCACAGATTACAGGCATCAGGGACTCGATATATATTGCACGTTGTTAATTTAACCGTGATTTCTTCCCCGTCACGCTCGATATTTCCCTCTGAATCAATCCTCCGAGTGTGGATCAACGGAGTTCTCCCTTCACGGACAACGCGCGTGGCTCCTTCACGAGGGTTGGTAGAGAAAAACGGGGGGACAAGGGAGGAAGGCAAGGAAAAAGACGGAAGAAGGGGACTTTAATGGGGAGAGCCTCGTATTTTGCAACATAACCGCAGGGACGACCCCTTAGCTGCAAAGAATCACTCGCCACCCCAACCGTGGAGAAAGCTACGATCAAGTTTTCAGACCTGTTCGCGCTAGAGGGGTGGCTCTAAAGAATCCAATCCGTGTCCCCTGACGCGTCGAGGCGTTCCCAATGATGTCGACAAGAGACCTTCTCATTGCTGTCGCTGGAGATGCAGAAATTATCTTGCTCTGGCAAACATAACCTATCAGCATATACGAATTTTCGATCGTCGATAGGAAACGAATTTGGAAATTGGATAAAAGAAGTAAATACACAAGAACTTCGAGTCTCAACTATTTATTCACACATATACATAATTATAGTAAACATTATAATAAACAATAGTAACATAACCTAAAAAAACCTTTGGTCCACTAATAACACAGGATCATCTTGGTGTCTCCAAATAACTAATCATTTAATAATTTCCAACATAAACGAATATTCAGATGTAAAGGACGACTCGTGGAACACAAAATGGCTGCCAGGTAGTCTTCATCGCAGTGGCTCAGACAATAGAAGATTTGGAGAGTGTTGATTCATCCAAAGTCAGTATCCCATCTGTCACCAGATGGCGACACATTTTCGTTTCCACTAAACAAGCTCGTGTACGAAGCTTGACCGAGGGAACGACTCGCGAGCTAGCTCTAAGCTTTCCAGCGTCGAAACACGATGCGTAATTACGTTTCTGAAGGCAAACAAGAGGTCTCGAAGGGGGATCCGACGAGGGGGCCCGAGTTCTGTTGGCGCACCAACTTCAAACTCAATCTAACGGCTTTTCCACGTTTTATACCGTCCCCCCACCGCCAGTTGCATCCTTTTCTTCCGCCCTCTTTCGGTGGCTTCTTAGCCACGGTGACACGGAGGAGCGGAGCTCCCATGGAGCCTCGCGGCAAACAGAGGATGCACCTTTGTCTGTCTTTCTAATTCTCCGGGTTACATCCTCTGAATATGGCTCCTCTTTACAGGCGAAGTTACTTCGACAAAAGAATATTTTCTATCGCGTCTGCCCCTCTACATTTTCGCGGATTCATGGAATATCTTAGGATGGTCTTAGAGGTTAGTTTTGTGTGTTTATTTCAGATATAAGAGGGTTCTTTGCTTAAACAAGTGTCATTCTAGCTTTACGAAGATGATGGAGGGGTGAAAATAGCGTCTCTATTAATTTTTCCGCAAACTTAACCTAAAATTAGCTGGTCTAGGCGAAAATTAACACAGGCGCTGCTAGGTTAGGTGGTCCAGGTCCGCTAAAGCTAACCCCATTCAAAGGTTCATAAACTGCTATTAGTTGTACTCTGTCCACAGAAATACTTAATCTCCCTAAAGCAAAGCTTCCATGACCCCGTAGGGTCTTTGACAGTGTCCAAGACCCCATAATCCAGCACATTGTCATCGTTCAGCCAACCACACTTTGCTACAGCCTCCGGTAAGGAGTGACGGTGGTCCCTTCATCGACACAGGCCCGACTCGTTCCTCTTCAAGGTGCACAGTGCGCGTTTCCTAGGAAAAAGAGGAGAAATTGTCCCGTAAAATGAAGGCGCCCAGGCTTTCCATCCTGAAACTCAATCTAACGAGTCTCTTTCGCCATCCACGCTCCCCTTGCGACGAGCTTCTTATCCCCTCGCATTCTTCCCTTTTTATTACCCTTAGGCGGTACGAGGATCTCGGTTTTAGGGGCGATGCAGCGTCTTGGAGGTGCAGCTTGTCTGTGGTCGAGATCGGGAGTTGGGAAACGAGGCCATTCGTGAATATTTTGGTGTCTATCAGCAGCTACTACGAGGGGAAATGATTTTTGTGCTAGAAGGGAATGTATTCTTAAGAAGTATACTAGAGCTCCATGGAAAGGCTCCAGGTGTCTTTGCCGGATCGATTCGTTGCAGCCAGAGGCTCGAGCTCGAGGAAAATCCTGCACTTCCTTTGAGAGTCCCTGATATATCTGTGCTGTTCCTTTTCGAGCTTCGGCTACCTACTGAACAGGTGGAACGGGAATCCTAGTCCCAGGGGGAGGAAAATCTTGTGAGAAGAGGGTTGGGTAATTCTTTGGATCTGCATAGCGTTAGGTGGCTGTCGAATTTGTCAGTTTAGAGTTATGTAGTTTCAATACTAAACAAAGTATTTTAAAGAGGTAGCTACATTAGGTAGCTTCTATGTCGGATCTGGTAGCATCGTTAGACAAAGTTCTCAGGACCCACCAAAATCACATTCTCAAGCTTTAGAAGCTACCGTCAGGTACCACTGCGCTGGTGGAACGAGAATTACTCCTATCACCGATCCCAAGAGAATCACTCGCGAGTCAGCCCACTCCCCTTTCAATCAAGAATCAATCAAACCCTTCAGCTGGGTGCAGAAGGGCCCACGGCTCCTTCACCGAATTTCCAAGCACTCGAGCCTCCGAGAGCCTCTCAGAGACTTCATTACAAAAAAAAAGAAAAATATAAAAGGAATATCGCTTCCACCGCTGAAGCTACCCGGTGGATCGATCGACGGGAACCGCTGGAGCGTCGCCGCGAGATTCAAACGGCAAACGGAAGCGCGGAAGGGGGGCGCTGCGTTGGAAGACGCCAGGAAGCCAGTGGGAAGAGAAACAAAAGCAACAAAAGGGAAATAATGGAGGGAGGGGGCTGAGGAGCGGAAAGTATCGATGGAGCACGCGTGAACGAGTCCTCGGACAGTATTGCGATCAGTCAAACCCTGGGGCAACAGCACCTCCACCCTCTTCCACCCCCCTTGCACGGTCTCGTGGATACGCCCCTGACCCGTTGCCCCTGGCGAGGGGGGCCACTCCTTCGTGGAATAAAAGGGCGGTGGGCTGAGTTTTGTTGGCGTACAACTTGAAACTCAATCTAACCGGAGTCTTCGTCTTCTTCTTCCGGGTCTGTCGGTGTTTCCTGGGACGCAGATGAAATTAGAATGGAACAGGGGACCCCGGGCAGTCTTTTTGCACGCAGTGCAGGCGGTCTTTTATCCTTGGAGGGGGCAGTCGGGGTTCGTTTAACTCTTGCTGAGAGGTTAGGTTTCCTCAGTTCGAGGGACTGTTCGGCGCGGTTTTGCGGCATTTGGGGTGGGATTCTGAGGAGATGGTGGATGGCATACTGGGTTAAGCTTTAGTGGGCTTGATGTGAGTTGAAACTGACCGGTACATGCACTAGCACAACTAGGTTATCTTCTTGCGCCCACCAGTAGCGCCAAGTTCCTCCCCATGAAGACCGATTTCGATCTTCCTAATTCACAGATCTCACCAGGCCATTATCGCTCACAAATCACAATCTCCAATCAGTCACGGCGTGCGGCAACCTTCCAACGATCAACCCTTCGTCCCTCAAGCAATATCCAGCCCCCGAGGCACGCCCCGGCCGCGGTGTACATAATTACTTAATAACAGCACAGGCTACTTAAGCGCCAGAGCTGGATAAAAAAGACTCGCTGCCTGTTTGCCATGCTTTCAGCCCGCCTCTGAAATATTTATTTAGGACAAGGAAGAGCCTGGTGCGTTTAAAAACTGCCTCCCTTAGCGTTCCGGTGCTCCACGTCCATCGAACTCGCGCCTATCGGCGAACTTAATACGCGTCATCGATGAGGAAACGGCACACGACTGACGGGGGAGCAATATTCGCGGCACGCGACCATGTTTATTCTTCCCAGCTAATCCCTGACGGCTGCTCCCGACGAAAAACCCCCCTCACCCCCTCGGTTCTTTCGACCCCCCCTACCCCACACGAAAAAGAGCTCTGTTTGCCTGGCAATTTATTCCAACCAGCGTCCCTCTTTAATACGCCACTGACGCGAGATTTTCGCTGGTAGCTCTGATCACGGAGATAGTCTGCTGCCCTCTGGTGCTCTGAATTGCAAATCGCTTTTGGATGAGTGACGCACGGATGGGGGATTAATGATGGAGCTTGGAGCTAGGGCATGGAGGCTTCTTGTAAGATTTGTAGTCGCTGGTAGGTTCGTTTGGGGTGGGCACTCATCCTAGCTGGGTTATTTTGATGTTTGCGGTTAGGAAGTGGGTACATTGATCTTGCTGATGGGTTTACTGGTTGCATTGTCAAGTTAAAGGACTAGTGTTCTAGGTTTTGTTAGTAGTAGGTCCACTACTATCCTGATTGGTGGGCTCTATTACTATCCCGTTTGATCCGGAAAATGATATTGGCCTGGTAACAGTTTCCAAAATACAACCCCGCTGTACTGAATGAAACAAATTACTCCGAAGCACCTGATGGTCCAGTCATTAGTGCCTTAAAGACAAATAACATACGTCAAAGGATACTGAACCTGCTACCCAGTAAGACAACTTATCATTCAAATAACTACGTCGAAGTAGTTTTAGTCGACTAATAGCCAGCATCTTCTGGCCAGTCGAGTTCACGATGGAGAGGTACTGAGGGAGGTTCCCTTTGAAATCTGTTGGACGACGAATCCGTCGAAAGTAGAGCGCCAGGGGAACGTTTCACAAAGGGGCGAAGTGTGTTCTGTGCGTGTTCGACGACGCCAAAGTGAATGTCAAGGAAATGGACGGCGACCGTGCAGAAAACGCAAAATAAAAGATGCAAGTCGCGCGAGCAGAGGCCTGGGGATAAAGGAGAGAGCGCTGAGCACCCTAATATAGGGAGTGGCGGGGCAAAGAGCGGGCGGGGGAGAAAAAAAAATGCTAATACCCGCTCTATCGCGGCTGAGGGAGAGGTATTCAAAGGACTTTTATGGATTTCCCGTCGTCGGTTTTCCTTTCCTGCCTCATTTCACAGTTAAGTGTGCGATGGTCGAAGTACTTGCAACGATTTTACTCTAAACCAATCGAAGAGACGACGTCGCTCTTGGAGGATTGTCCAGTCGTTTCTTTTTCTCTATATAAGTGAATCTCACTGATAGCCAACCTAACCTCTTCAATCCTTTGATCACTCTGAAGTGAGAAGTTAATTTAAAGAAAAGGAATAACAACTTTTCTATAAAAAAAAATAGCAAAAAATCCATTAGCTTCCAAGTAATAAGATTCACTTATCCAGTTACCGTAACCTCTTGTTCCTTTTTGCACGGACCTAAGTATCCATTACTCCCACTACGATCTCCGGGTCATTTATGACCCAGTGATGTTTTCACTTCCCTTTCGCCAACAAATTTATCAACGATGAGACACAGCGAAATCTACATTCCTAAGGAAGCTTTCAACTGATATTCCCGATGATCCAGAATATTCCCAAGCCCAGTCGACCATAACCTCAATTCCAAAGCGCAACTCACAGTGACAGTGATTTTTCCCCAGCATTCAGTCAATAACTAGCACATCTCGATGGAACGAAGCTGTTGTCTCAGCTGCTACAATACCATCATTTCTGCAGCCCAGGAGGGGCCCCTGTTGGGGGGCAATTGTTGCGCAAAGTGGGCCAAACGATAACGCCAACTGTCGCGCACGCTGCCAGCCATTAATTATTCAGCGCGTAAAAAGGAACAGTCTACTGTGACAGAAACTGCATAAAAAAAGAAAGAATATAACCCCGTATGAAACGGGTGTCCAGGAAACTCGACAGATTCCTTTGCAAGAGTAAATAGAATTATAGGTTATGAACCACTCGCGCACTAAATTACTCCTCTCTTATATTTCTCTCGGAACAACGTCCTACATCCAACTGTTTCCTTTCTAATAAATTATAGAAGACGTTATTCCGAGAAAAATGAAGGAAACGAGTAGATTGGTGCGTGAGAAGCAACGCAGGAGGGTCATCTGCAAGCTTCCATGTGTCAGAACAGTCGCGGGCTCATCCCCTGATGCCTATTTCGTCCTTCAGGAGCAACTACTGCCCCCCTGCTTTCAAGGACGACTCGAAATAGGGTGGTGCACGTGACAACGCAAAGGGGACCGTCGAGTGCACCCTTCACCAAGAAATTCGGCCACGGTGCCCCCCGCAGTGGCGCCCTCCGTCAGCCCGCATCTATCCATGGGGGCACAAGTGTTGGGGCCATACGTGCTCGGTGAATTGACTTCGCTTTTTCCACGCGAAGTATGGGCGAATCGGGGCTGCAGCTAACTCGATTTCGAGAGTTAACGAGCCCCCACTGTGCTGTCTAATGAATCAGGCTTGAAACGGCGACTTTGTGAACTACGTTTGATGGAGGAACTGGGAGGATTAAGTTTCAAACTCCCGTCGAAGGTAGCCTCCTCTGTTCCGGGGATTTTTAGTTGTACTCTGCTGTAATTGTACTTTGTTCTACTACGTTTTTCACTGGGTTAATTCTTGGTCTGTGATAGATTGTCTTCCTCAGATCTGTTCCCTCTGGTTTCCAGTTCTATTCTGGTAAAGGTACACTTATTCTTCTCCCATCTTTCTTATTAAGCATCGTACATCGTATTTCGTGGGATTACTACGCGATAAAGTGATATGGTGCAGACATTCGTCCTGGTTATTGCACTCTGATTGCCCTCGAGGAGGATCGTAATCCCCTGAATTGCAGCTGCCGTAAATCTTTGAGCTCTGACTCTTAGAACCGTAAAGCATCTGCCCTGGATCGAAGGACGAACACTTAAAATCGGTATGGAGTCGAACTTTAAAAATACCACACATGATTATTGATACACTGAAATCATTCAGTGTTGATCAAAGTTGATCATTCATAACAGAAGCTTGGAATTAATCGAACGAACCGTTTCTACCATTCATTCTTTAAAACTTGATCATGCTCTCTTATCTTCAACACTTTTTACTTTCAATTACCAAATACATCTCCTGAAAGATCGAGTGTCCTAAACAACCTACCACGAATGAACTGAACGCGTAATACCCATACAGAAACCTCACGCAGCGCGCAGATTCAATGGAGCGATGGCCACGAGTGGCAATGGCCGTTGCCACTGAATTTTACTCGTTGATTGATACGAATTTCATTCGCTGAATTGCATTAGAAGGGGGAGACACGTCCAATCGACCATACTTTTCTCTCGACGCCTTGCAACAGGCTCAAGTGCAACCGTTTACAACTTGCCCACACCATATTCCTCTTGACAGGGTCAAACGAGCCTGAATTACGACTTTTAAATTGCCAGCACGATGCATTCTGAGACGATCCTTAAACGATGGACACCCGATATAATGAATTTACTGCCCCACGCCACTGGTTATTCTGGACCAAAGGCATTGGGTGCTTAGTGCTGAGGATTAATGCCTTTTATCCTATGTGGATGAGCACAAGTGAGATTAGTAGATGTATCAAGGCTACTTAAACTCTTAATAAGAGTAGTAGATTCGTCAGTAGTAAAAGTGGAGGCATTATGTACATAATAGCACAGAACACTTAACCTAGCAAAATCTCTAGATCTGTTACCATCACAGAAGTCACCATAGGTAATCAAACTAGAAGCTCCTAAATCTACTAAACCCACTGCAAAGCCCCGCAGTGAAATATCAAACACCTCAACTACTCCAAGTACCTCCGCGAACCCCAGATCCAGCAGCTCGAGTAGCTCAACCACTGTTTCTATCTCAAATCTCTCAAAAGCGAATAAGAATACTTGATTAACATTAATACGAAAGTCATCTCGACTTCCCAAACAGTCATTCAACCCACCTTCCATCCCAGATCGCAGGTGCCATCTTCTCGTCACTTCCAAACGGAACACGCGCGCCATCTAGGCATCCAACCGGTTGCCTGCACCAAGGGGCAAAAATCGCCAGTCACCCGATGCAGTTGCCGCATGTCCGATAATTACCATCGTTTGTTGTCGTTCGACCAGCGCATAGACAGTCGCTCAGGGCCCTCTACAATAGCTAATTAACGACACACGTGGCCAATCTCTGCCCTCCACCCACGTCACCGTGCGAAAACTCCAAGTCACCTAGCCCAGCAACGACGATAAATCCTGAATGGGACAACAACGCAGCCGGGATCTTTCCGCGCTGGCAACATAGCAAACCGGGGATCCTCGTTTATCAGGCTCAGCTCGTTAAAGCCTCGTTCGTCAGATACCGTCGCGCCATTTTCTTTCTCGCGGCGACTTTCCGCTCCTTCCGTCGTCGACTCTAGGAACCTCTCTATTAAGATCCCGGGATCGCTCTGTTCGCTAAACGTGCCTCGTTAGAGTGTTAGCCCTGCGAGCTGACATCAGATACGCCCCATGCAACGTTTTCCTCTGCATTCGTCCCCTCGTGACCCCGGACGTACTTTTAGGAGGTCTTCCGGGTCTAGTTCGATTGGGTTTAGAGGTGGTGGTAGATGACGTACCCTTCGAAGGGTTTGCAAAGGGTTTTGGGTAGCCTGTCGTTGGAGCCAGGTTTTAGAAACAAATATTCCATGGATATTTCGGAATATGGGACGTTTCGTGGAGGTGGTAGTAGAGTGACAGGAATTTGGGAGTGATATTGGATAGTGTGGGCGGGATGGGACGAGGAGAGCGTGGCTGTTCGATCTTGAAAGTTTTATTCGCTCCGGGAGATTACGAGGCTCGCGTAGTCCTTCTCAGGATACGTTCCTGAGAGAAGGGCCCCGGTGCAGGGGTATCGAAGTGAGCTCTGGAATACAATGGTTGACACTATGAACCTCCGACGGTTTATTTTATTGCGGCCACGGCTCGTTCGCCGATGTTCCTCCGCTCTTATTGCCTATCCACAGGCGGCGATATTGTCTGCGGTTCTTCGAGTTTCGCGCTTCGACCCTTTCGGCCCTCCACGAAATAACTCCGGGGGACACGGGAATGGCCCCAGAATTATCCAGAAGTAGTTATCCCATATTCTTCCCGGAGCAATTTTGCTCCACTAATTTCACAGCCCTTAGAAATCGAAACGCATAGAAAAAAAATATCCAACTAAGATATCACGTCAACATAATCACGTGCAAAAATAATTGAACTCCCAGAAACACCACTGAAGCCACGCAAATATTTTCAGATTCCCTTGCTCCGCCATCTTTTCAATCCTAATTGCCGAAGACCACCTCGAGTAACCCTTTGAAGCGAGGGGACCAAAATAAGTTGTGAATAAGGTGAAACGTGTGGGGTTGGGGGCCGCAGAAGTCCTTCCTCCGTTCAAACAAAGTCCACGGAGGGGGGAGAAGGGTTTTAATGGGTCGCAATAAAGGAAGCCGGCCTCGGAGAGCCGCGCGTGTTAATAAAATTCGAACGGGCGCGCCCGGCGAACGTTTGGTGGGGGGGCCATTTCACCGCGAGAAGCACGTCGAACCGCACGGCACAACACTTGGCCGAACTTGCGTGGCGGGTCGCAGCGTTCTAGCCGCGCAACAAAGGCGCTCGTAACGCCGCGAAAAAGCCATTAAGGCGTCGTTTCTATTCCATCCGACGGGTCAATGCAACGATGAGGCAGCGGGCTGGATAAAAGGAGGGCTGTACAGTAAAAACTAATATCCCGACCTTAACGCTTACAGCTATCGCTCTGTTTTGCCGGATGAAAGGAAGGTAATTGCGTCAAGCAAATTGGGGGCCCTGGTAACTGGGTTCTGTGCTTGGGCTTTTTACGATAAAATGCTGTTTTTCCTGTGGCCTGTGTTGGCAGTGAGTGTGAATTAAGGTAGTAGTGCGAGCTGGTTTTTATTGGGAGGTTGGAGAATTGTTTTTGGGGGAGATTTATTATTGTGAGAACTTTTCATTTACCTCCCCCCAATACTGATGGGGTATGTTTATATTTAAATGGTAGTGAGCATCAGTAGAATAAAGATTCGATGCATCACAGGTAGTTTACAATGTTCTTTGAAAACTTTAGTTACAAATATACAAACTTCCATCACTACTGCTGTTATAAAGAAAGTACAGTGTATTTGGAATACCAGTATGTTTAAAAGATGAATAAAAAATTACGGTGGAGGATGGGAAGAAATACAACTGCATAATATCATAGGGAAACTAATAAACTTTTATATTTCAAACTCTCAGTAATAATGATAAGCAAAGAATAGGTGAAACTTTGGTCTAATTGCAAAATGACAGAAAATAACGATTTTGCTAAGGTGCAGGTAATTTAGAAAAAAAATCACTTTATTAAACTACAAAACACAAATAGATAATGAAATCATTTTCTTTTATGATCTAATCAGGCCTAAAAAATCACAGCATGGGAACAATCATCTTGGGTAAATATCAATTCTAAGTTTTATCATTTACCTGCAGTAGACACAAGTGTCATTTCTAGAGTCATAATCTGAACATTCACAGTATATCCACATTTCACACATTTTACACTGCACCCACTCTTCTCCTCTTTTGTCTCCGATGTAATTCACATTCCAGAAGAGGCACACAAAAAAATTGCTATGATTCGGTATTCCGAATTAGCAACATGGCATTAAAACCTAAAATTTCATGCCACATTTTGTATTCTCGAAATAATCGCAAAGTTGACACGAAACCATAAAACGAACACGCAAATGAGTAGATTAAATGTTTACCTCTAAAGTTTTTACATATTTTAACCGTAGTTGGTACGATTGAATACTTGCTGAAAAAGTTTTGCAAATTGCCATTTTCTTTGCAACTCCGCAACGTCCACAAATGTCATTAGTCAACAGGTCATTTACCCCTATTATTTGCGGTGTTGCAAATTAAATAACGTAAATACTTCGGTATTCAAAATTACCAACAGTATTCCAAATATGCGGGACATCCTCTACTGTTATTGTGATTAATTTCTATACCAGCATTTCCCAATTAAATTTCGCCATGGAACCCTTCCAAACTCATTATTATTTTTTATACAGTGACGACGTTGCAAATTTTGCAGTCAGATGGATATCTCTCTCTATTAATATCTAAATTTTATTATAAAACCGCCCTAACCTCAATTGGGAAAGGCTGTTATATAGATACAGCGTGTCTACTCCTCAGTTTTCTACAGCGTAGCAACCCATGCACCGCATAAGGGTACCTAAGATCGGTGTCGCATAAAACAGAAAGTATACGTTTACAGAAGAGCCCCAGTACGTACATCGCACACAACAAAGTCCCTCACGATGCATACACGTGTCGAACAGGTTACACGCCATACGTCGTACCTGTCGATGAACCAGTGCGGCTCGGTATCGCCCGTTCCCCCGCGCTCTCCCGTCCCCCAGCGCTCTGCGCCCCGCGGAGGGAGCAAGGGGGCAAAAACTAATATTGCCTTTAACGTGGCCATTGTTTTCTCCCTACGTACACGGCCGGAAGAAACTGGCCACACGCTCGGTACATGCAGATCCTAGATAGAAAGTCGGCGGAACAAATGCAGGCCCCCCTCTGCTCCTCCGTTTTTTTCGCTTCCTCCGCGAAGGGGGAGCCTTTACACGGCGACTCGTGCTCCCTCGCAAGTTTTTGATAAGCACGCCGAGATGCAGGCGACGTAAATGGCGGAGCAGGCCACGACGGCCACCTGGAAGCCCAACGGGGGGCTTTTGTTCCGCGACTCAGACCGTGGAAACTTTCCACTTTGTTATTAATTTCCGCGAGCCAACTGGCTTGTGCCTTCCCCCGTGCCCGTTCTCTTCGACCCGGTATTATTTGCGCACGGTTCTCTTAGAAACTCGCCTCGTTTGGGCGCTAGTGCGCGGTTTCGGCGCGGGCGGCGCTAGTCGACATTGTAGCTAATTTTTTTACCGATTTAGAGGTTAGCTGAGTACTCTGTTGGTACGTAACTGAACTGCGGGTTCTTGAGGTAGAAGTTTATTATAATTATTTTGTCTTGTTTGGTTCCAGAGGGAAGTTGGTAGAATTAGATTAGAATCCTCGTTTTTCTTTATTGCAGTTCTTGCTATAATTCTATTTACATGGTGTATTGAATTTCTAATAGCAACAGGACTTTTTTCCGCTTAACCTCAAATCATAAACAAGTTAGCCACCGGTCTTAGGTAACAGATAACATTAATCAACTCGCCCAGAGTGTCTTCGAAGCGACCGCCTCTCGCAGATTGTTTCTTCACATCTACCGATCTACTCTCAAAATAACCATAAAGAACTACGCGCAGAGGAAGCAAAACAATCACTTCCCAAGGCCTGCGTAAAAACTTAATTCCTCCCGATAACCATCGATATCACGTCTTTCCCTCGGAGCTATTTATAAAACCCCATAAAAACAGAAGCAAGAAGCGCGTGATCGTCCACTTTCCGATTACTTCCGAACAGAAGGTGAAAAAGGAGGAGCGCGAAGACGCAAACAGAAGATTAAGAAGCCTTTCAGCAGACTGTGAAGCTTAATTTACAACCTCCGATCGTTGCGCTGTATATACTCGCCCCATTTCCAATTTCCCCAACCGTGAAAGCGGGATCGATCTGGCAGTTTTTTGGCCCCCTCTCCCTCCTCCCCGTTATTAAACGCCGGTGGAGATATTAATTCCGCTGGCGGGGCAACGCCGACTATTCGTTTAATACATTTGCCCGCGATTCTCCCGAGATATTCGCCACCGCGGTGTGTCTAGCTGGCGAGAAACCGCGCTCTTCCCCCCCCTTCCTTTCCGCTCGAGGAATAATCTGCGCCGCCAGCACGGTCATCAAAGATGCTTTCAAAGGAAGTGCTCTTATGAATGTCTGTGCAACTGCGTCGTCGCGCCGGGCCAGGGCTTTCATGCGTCCTCGTCGACGTCTCCTTCATTTCTGTAATGCCGAGCACGGAGCCACGATTGATTCCCTTTCTTCGAACTCGTCCACGCATCCTCTGGGCCCCGCACACCGGGATCATTCACCCACCGCCATTTTGCGGATCTGCATTTGGTTCGGAGTGGATGTGAGTTTGGGTTTGGCTCCGGCGAGGGCTGGCTTCTGTTTAATGCGGGACGTGTGTGTTGGATTTGGTGGAAATAGGATGCTGGCACGCGAGTTTGAGACGTGGTTAGGTCTGTTTAGTTGCATTGTATTTTATAAACTTAAGGCAGACACTCTTAATCTTGGTATCCCGAGTGCAAGGACCTCAGGATGATCGAAGTAACGGAATGGCAGCCTGTCAAGCGCACCCCCCCCCCCCCAATAAAGATTGGAATCGAAAGGAGAAAATAGACGCCCTGGGAAGCTGAAGACTCCGCTGCACTATTACAAAATTGCATCCCGCCCGGGAGGTACCTCGACGCGTAAGAAATTCAAATCGCACGTCCCAGCTCCTCCCAATAAGAGAAATTGAAAGCCCCTGCACGCGGCACGCCACAAAACACCGAGCCGCTTTCCACCCCCCAGGAAAAACGTGTCCTCGCGTCGCAAACACCGTTCTCATCCGGACGAACGACGCCAGCCGCCTTTAATCTCGCGATAACTCGACGTTTCTGGGGGAAGCGATCATCCCATGATGACTGCGTCATCGCTGCAACGATGCTGGTTGAACGGCGAGGGGTTGGAAAGCCGAGGGAAAAAACTGGATCAGAAGATCAAGGAAAATACAATCCTTCGAACCTGATGGACTATCTACAACTTCCTTCCAATTGGGTTGTAAGACCACTGGTGTATATTTTCCTTTAACAGAAATCGAGGACATCATTTCCTTCTTTCCAGTCAGCTGCGCTTGTCCCTCTTCTCCGAGTGCACTTCTGCTTGGATTACTGTTCAAACACTGATAGAAATTGATCGAATATCAACACAGACACGCATAGAACTTCTGCGTTTTGGTGAGAGGGGTTTGCTAGGAAGGGTTGAAGACATTGGTCTATATATACTGAGTAGGGTATGTGGCTTCAGAGTTTGGGAAGGCTTTGTTACGATTTGAAGCACGCCATCTTTAAGAATAAACCACATTCGCCATCTGGTGGGCCGATTGGTACTAAGCTTCTCCGATTCACATGTATCCCTTTTCGCGCCGTTACTTGTTGGCAGCCATATCGGTCAGAGCGGAGTTCACTTTGTACGATGAACTAGTAAACGTGGTAATTCTGACTGACTTATTGTTTTGTATAAGAAATATTAATCTACGAAGTACAGTGGTTGGACAAAGTAATGGGAACACTTTGTATATTAAGAAAATTCTTTATTAATATCATGTAGGACCACCACGGGGACTCTTAAAAGGTTTATTTAGTAATTTTTTTTCTTTTAAATAATCAATTGAATAGAAAATTTGATTAATGGCATTTGTTGTACATCTCTTGAAGATTAAAAAAAATTGTTGATATTGATACTTGGTAGCCTGATACATTTTTCGAGTATTTTATTACATTTAAGCTTGTATTTTGTTTATAAAGTGAATTTGGCAATACTCAAAGGCGGATACTTAATACTCTTCTCTCTCCAGAGGACCAAAAAATATACCATTCTATATAAGAGTACACCTACGCCGCCACCGATTTACAACCGATCTGCGCAGCTCCCACTACTTCCTGCGCACGCGATTGGTCGTAGCGCTTCCTCTGCCGGTTTCCTACCAATCAACAGCCTCCTCAGAGTCATCGTTGCGCGGAACGAGTCTACTCTTAAGTGGAATTCAGTATAGAGTTCGTCGGACAATATAAGAAGCTTCTTGAAACGCCATCTTTGGGAACTTATGCGTAAGAGCATGTAAACCAAAGAAAAAAATAAACTTAACCTAACATAACCTCTGTATATGAAGAACGAGCATACATGTGAATTGAGAAACGTAGTACCAATCGTGCTAGTACCACTGACCACATTCAGGTGGCGAATATGGTTAATTCTCAAAGATGGCGCGGGTCAAATCACCACAGTATTTTTACTCCCACACGGTATCTCCAATATATACATCCTACTAATATAATAAATGCGAAAGAGTGTTTGGATGTTTGTTACTCAATCACGTCGCAACTACGCAGTGGATCTTTCTGAAATTTTATACATACGTATTCCAGCACCAGACATAACATATTTGATACTTTTCATCCCGATTTTTTTACCCGATCTCGACCAAATTTTGCATAATTATTCTGAAGAACCCTGCGGAAAATATAGGCTATCATCAAATCTGGACATCCCCCTTATTTCACCCTCTCGACACTCCGCGATAATATACTTTAGGCTAGTATAAAATAAATCAGTGGTCGAAGCAGGATGGTCCGATTTGCCGAGAAATGCATCTTCGTCGATAGCGAGGGACGGTCGAGAGGTGTGCCTGAACCAAACAAATGGCGGTGCTGCGTCCTTCCACGCTGCTAACCCTTGAGCGCCGCGTGAACGTCGAAACTTATCGGTTTCCAATGTCCTCGTCCGTCACCGATTGGAAAACTTTCCTCGTAATCCGTCTGATAAATCACGCGTTCCATCGCGCGCCCTCTATCTGCCCCGATCTGTCCCGCTCTGTTCGAGCGCTTGCAAATCTTCCGTCTCGCCGGATACTTCTGCTCCTGCAGGTGTTCTTCGTCCCTGTCCCGTTGCTCCCCACGCTCTCGAAGCCCCTTTGTTTCCCTGACCCACCCTCTCCCGCCCCGGGTAACCACCCCCCCCCCCCAGTCTGGCACGGATGGTGGGACACTATCGGGGCACTCGGATCGCTCGGAATCGTCTGCGATCGTCGTCTCACGCATCGACGGATCGAGAACCGTGAGCAACTTTCGCCCAAGAAGTCGGAATTTACATCTGTTTTCCGCGACACCAGACAGACAGCGGGTGTGGGGCAGCTACTTGGTCGCGAGACGCGGCAGCCACCCCTCCTGGCGTGAATAGATCAAATTGGCGAAACCCTGCGCCTTTGCAGGACGATCCTTGCGGGGATGGTGCCGGGAGTGCGCTTCCGTTTGGGTTCTAGGGGAATTCGAAGTACGGCGAGGATTAGTTTCTTTTGACGAGTTAACGACGCGTTTATGAGCGAACTTCTTTAGTTTTAATTTACCGAGAGGAACATTTGCATTGCGGTGTGAGTGGAGTTGCAGTTAGATAGGGTGGATTTGTCGTTGGGTGGCTTTAAGGGATGGAGTGGTGAAAGTTGAAGAGCCCTTGTAGAAAATTGTAAATGCTAGAAATCAAATTTTCCGGGAGAGAGAAACAATTTCACTGACTATAAATTATTTACGAAATTTACTTAACTAAATTACTAAACTAAATATTCTTAAGTATATAATCCCCCAAATGCATCACAAAGTTCTTTTTTCTTTTGATTAATGTAGTCGAAATTCGTGAAAAAAGAAATTGTATTTGTAGAAGACATTCATTTAAATTTGCAAGCACTCTTACATTGTTTTCTACAGAAGTAGCCTTGGACGTAGCAGCGGTGTAATCTTTTGGCACTATTAGTAACTTATTTGCAAAGGGAAATCACATTAAAAATTCTATACTATAGTATTACCATTTTTTTTTTAATTTTGACACTTCCTACAAGATTGGTGCTTCTTACAAGGACTCTTTAGCTAGGAGCACTTGTGTGGAGGTATCGAGGTAGTAAAATACTGAAATAAATTAAGTGATAGGTAATTGAGGGAGATATTAAAATATTGCAGTAGTAAGCTTCCAAAATACTGAAGTAGGTATTAAACTATCAAACTTACTACTTAGTAACTTTCCAAAATAACAAGAAAGAATGATAACACCAACATCTCAACTTGCAGCAACTAAATTCACGAGCAGCAAACTATCTACCACAATGCTAAAGCAAAAAGGAATTAGTTCGTATCAGTCAAAGGGGTAGCAGCCCCAACGTGCCTTCATTGAGACCTCAGGCCCTATTACTTAAAACAACCAACCCTCACCCCTTCCTCACCCCCATGGTAGCCTCTAATATCGCTAATAGAAAGCTCCATGTCCCCCATCAATTAATCGGAAGCTCCATTATTTCATCGGAGAATTTCGGCGATAAATATCGCCGCGTCGCGTAAACTACGGCTAAGCACGCGATGCGAGTTTCGAGACGCGCCAGGCACGTGACTGTTCACGGTAACTTTAAACGAGTCTCTTTGGTCCTCCCACAAGTTTCCACGGAGACTCGCGCCCGTTACATGTGCTGGTGGGGGGTCGACGGCTTGGTATTTCCAGTCGTAATTGCGCGCGCGCCGTCAAACTTACATATTAAAACTGTTGACGCGTTCACTGCTACGTTATTTGTAAACGCGTGTTGCGAAAAACGGGAACGTTTGGCTTTTGTGCAAGGATAGTGATTGTGTTGCAAATATAAATGAACAATGGTTTAGAAGGTATGTATTTATTTAATTGGAACGCCGTGTATAAATCAAAAACTCTCCCTCCATCGTCCTTCAATGTTTAAATAATTGTTTAAACTGTGAAAGAAAGCGCAATATTGTCCTCCTCATTTAAAATGGTAAAATGAAGTTTTACCACTTTCTTTGTGCCTGGTTCCTTGTAAAAAGAATAAATAAATCAGCATTTTTCTAGATCTCTGCGAAACACTTAAGGCTCTATAATTTCAATTCCAAGGTAAAAGACGTATGGAACTTCAAATATTTCAACTTCTTTTGAAAATTTGGAAAATGCTAGATACATTTTAATTAAGGAAGGCAGAATACTAGTCTCAGTTTTGAGAAAGAATTTTTATCTGCTTTTCCACAAACTTTATAGCATTAACGTATTCGCGTTTATTAGCAATAATTACGCGAAAGGCGAACCACCCTCATTTTTCCCAACACGCTTCCGCACTCACGCGGCCTCTTAACCCCCTGCAAGCCCGTGCAACCTGCTCCTAAAAATTTACGAGCTTACCTTCGTCTTCCCAGCCTGATTTCGCGCATAAAATTGTAACTTTACGAGCCTCGAATATGCAATGCAGATACCCCGTCAAACTCGATTTTTCCAGGTCCATTTCCCTCCATGAATAATTCTATTAATAAAAAAAAAAAAAAAAAAAACAAGGCCCTCAAAGACGTCCACTTATCCCCCGAATAAAAAGAAGCAATTGATTTTCAAAAAGAAGGGATATTCAGGAGTTCATTTAAAAATAAGAATCGAAGCGCCTCGCTTTCTCGGCCAGAGGGTAAGGGAAGAGAATAATAACTTCTGCGCGGAGCGGCGGGCAATTTTCGTTTTTATTTTCACTTTTATGCCAATATCTCCTCGGCTGCGGGGGGGATCCTGCGAATGGGCGTCGTAAAATTCAAAATTTCGCGCGTCAGATGGGGGGAGCAGAAAGAACGAGGGAAAGAAAGGTAACCGGACACTTTTCCTCGTTACCTTTTCCCCCAAAGTTTCCCAACAGTCCCGTGAAACTTCCACCTCGGAAACCTCCCCCATAGACGTAATAATATTTCATTCGAGATATCGAGCTCCTTCTCGGTGTTCTCCTCGGGCTCACGTGCAACCAGCGGGGGAGTGAAAAATCACTGGCGATAATAAATTCTATGAGAAGCCCGAGGATCGTTTCCGGTTGCGATAGGGGCGAGACCGCGGAGCTGGGGGATGAGGGGCGCCGGGGCAGTAAGTGAATACTAATATAACAGGCGATTTAATTTTCAATCGTGTCATTTGGAAAAAACCCGAAATCCGTCTCAAACAAATTATTGTCGAAATTGTCAAGTTAGAAATTTTATTAGCAAAAGTCTCCCCACACTGAAGAATCACGAAACCCCAAACTTTCAAACCAAATTGTTTGAACTTGTTAGAAACTACTCAAAATTTCCGGCAGGATTTTAAATATACAACACTTGCGGTTCCCCATTCGTTCTCGTTTCTCTCCGCGCCTTTAAATCACGGGATCCCGAAAAAGGGAACAAAGAACCGTCGAAAAAGAGCAACGAGGAGAGGAACCACTCTCACCCTCGTGTTGGGAACAGGAGAAAAGGGGCGGAGAGGGGGGAGAAAAATAAGCGCTAAGCGGAAGCTCTCACGGTATCACGGAAACGAGGCGGAACCCCTGTAAGAGTAATTAAAGGACGTGAAAGAAAGATTTAATTCCCAAAAGGCCGCGACCTTCCCTCTCGCCTAACTGAGTTTTAACGAAGGGAACCCTCCCTGGGAGGGGTGGAACTCCTGCGGGGCCGTAATACGTCACATAAGGCTCATCCCTTAACAGACGTCTAATGGCTCACAAAGGAGCAAGGGGCTGATTACACAAGGAAAGGGGAGGCTTCATATACAGGGCGTGGTCTCAGTAAATGGGCGCAGACATAGTCGGTAAATAGTAAATAGCCTCCTGAGATTGTAACAAAATTGCAAGGCAAAATTTTTGGCTCCTCTAACAGCGGCACCAAAATTACAAACCGAAATTGGGCTCCTTCTGGCGTGGCAACAAAATTCCAATTGCGCTTCGACGCCCAATGAAAAAGCAACAAGGTCGCGACACGAAATTCTGGCTTCTCTGGCGGCTGCAGCGAAATTGCAAACGGATATTTTGGCTTCTCCTGGGGTTTTGCAACAAGGCTGCAAATCGAGATTCTGGCTGCTCCTGCGGCTTCAAGAAAGTTGCTAACTGGATTCGACACGTTGTGAAAGCTCGGCGAAGTTGCAACCTGAAGTTGCGGTTTCTCTTGGAAAATAGGCTCGTGTAACTCGAGTCGAAATGATGTTTGAGTGTTCCCGAGTGGGACTCTCTGCGAGGCGTAATTATCGAGGCGGAAATTAGTGCGGACCGTAACTTTTCTGCTACATTGCTTTGTAATTATTGTCATCGAATTAGAGTCATCCTCGAATCTGTATTTTCGATTAACAATTACACAGTTCGACAAAATTTTACTGTTTTTCCGGATTTGTAACATTCAATACCCGTTTCTTATAGGTTTTCGTGCGCTGAAAACGAATCCGCAAACCGTTTGTCGCCATCACCCTCAATTTTTGGGAAAAACTGTAAATTTTGAAAAAAAACATGCAAATCTTTCATTTTGTAAATTTTTTGTGTCGAAACAGTAATGGTTATTCGGTTGCTTGTTCCGTCAAATTATTCTATGAACCCTTCCGAATGCAACGATTGATATTATGAGTGCATTATGAACATTTAAATATGTTTAAACAACGATCAAAGGGAAAAGAACACCCGAAATGCACCCATTTTTGCGGATATCTTTCAATTTATTTCCAAAACTGAGGGTGTAGGAGAAAATCTGACTACTCCACGCGATGCAGCAGACAATTTTCCTTCGGAAAGCATCAACAGAAGTGGTGAGTCGCGTTTTGTTTTCAATTCAGAAACGAAATAGTTTGGCAAAACGTGCGCCGCGACACTGGTAGTCGACGGCGGCTCAGTGTAACACAATCGCTTAACGTGCGTGACTACAACTATTAGCGCCGCACGTTTTGCCAAACGATTCCGTGTCTGTATTGAAAACAAACATAAATGAAGCCGTAATTGAAAGATATCTGCAAAAATGGGTGAATTTCGGGTGTTCTTTTCCCCTTGATTGTTGTTTAAACATATTTAAATGCACTAATAACTTATATCGTAGGTAATCGGGAGGGTTCATAGAATAATTCGACGAATAAAACAATTTGCAGTATTTTTCAAAATCGAATTTCTCAAAAACTAAGGGCGATGGCGACAAACGGTTTGCGAATTCGTTTTCAACGCACGAAAACTTATAAGAAACGGAGGATGTTACGAGTCCAAATGGCCGTCGATCTGTGCTATTATCTTCCATTCTTTCGATTCTACTTCGAAGGCGTAGCAATATTTAAAAAAAACTAATGAAGAATAACTCCTTCGAGTTTAGACCACGGTATGGAGCTCGAGTAAGTGTGAAAATTTAGAAGAGTTACACAATTTACTCGGAGTATTTCAGAAAAGTAAGTCACAACTTTTTTCCCCTACTTCCCTTCCCCCGAGTATCTCCTCTGAGTTAATGTCTTTTGGTATTCATGATTCGGCGCGACTGGCGCCATTTTTGCTGGAACTCCCGGGAAGTTTCATTGGTTTTCGCGACGCCGTAAATATTGCACGTAACACTCGACTTGCTTTACGCTTCTATGAATTTTCCACGGGACGACAATTCCGAGTTCCTCGAATTCCACGGTGCATAACTCGGGGATCTTATTCGCGCGGGGCGCTAGGCGACGCGGAAAGGACGTCGAAGATGGAAACCATTTTCACTTCTGTTGCAGAGACCTCGTTTCTGCGCTTCCATGTGCTTATTCCCTTTTGTGGTGTAATTCTGACGTGCTAGGTAGCTTAATACTAATCATCCTTTCTAGCAAACATCTCACGTATTTTTTTTAAACAAAAATTGGAACCAGAAAAGTTTGAAAACAATTTTCTAATACTTTCGCAAACCTATACTACTGTGCCCACAGTAAAACCATTGAGAATTATCTTGCAGTTGCACGTGGGAATGAAATTAAGAATGATAAAGTTATTTCCTTTTTTTTTTAATTTATAGTTTATACAATATAAAATATATAATATTATACAATATAAAATATATTGTATATTGTTAATTTTTAAATTGTGGTTCTGTGGATTTCTATTTACAGTAATATTTTAAAGAATGAGAAATTACTGGAGGATATTGGAGTACGTTGCAACAGATGTAGTCTAGTCTCAGCGACATTGTTCTAAATCGGACGGTGTTCCAGCAGGCCTAGGAGTGGAAAGAACTAATGTTTATTTCATCGGGCCAGGATTGTACAAGCTGGAAAGTTTCGCGAACTCAAACAGCCTCTTGTTCGACTCGAGTGTTAAATCGATCTCCGCCGGCGTGGCCAGCCGCGTTCAGATGCAGAAACTCGCTAGTTCAGCCAGACAGTGTGCGCAATGTCGATAATGTAAATCTCGGTGAGGACAGTCAGTCGATTGTAACCGTACAATGCCTTTCTTGTTGCGTCGTTTGTCTTTCGGTTGATTTCACCGCGAAAGTCACGGGAAGTTCCATTTCACTGTTAACTGGTCGATGATTATGAAAAATTGGAGATAATGTTAATAGAGTCATAGATTTTCAGTGGTAATGTGATTTGGGTTCGATAAAGATAGCTCAAAATATTTTCAATGCCATTTAAAATTTTCGTGGATAAAAGTTTAAGTGAACTCTGCTTCGGGGGGATGTTAAATAATTTCTAGTTAATCTATGGTTACTCAAAATTCTTTCATAGACACTGAAAATTTTTATGGAAGTTCTAATAAGCCACTAGAGTAAGGAACGTATGAGAAAGTGAAGAGATTTTGGTGAAAAATAGTTCTTCTAAATGATTCATAATAGATAAATCTAAATGATTCATCATAATTGTGATGTTTATACATCCCTCTACCTCATCAAACCTCACTCAAAACTCCTTCAAATCTCTTCAAACCTCTCTTCAATTTCCCAGGAAGGTATCAGAAACCAGGTATTCTTAATCTAACAAAAATCCATAAAATCTACTTGCAAACAAATTTCTTCTAGTTGCAATGCTCATACATCCCTCTACCTCATCAAACCTCACTTAAAACATCTCCTCAACTTCTCAGGAAGGTATCAGAAACTAAAAACACATCTTTAAAGAAACAAAAATCCACTAAATCTACTTGCAATTAAATTTCCTCTAGCTGCAATGCTCATACATCTCTCTACTTCATCAAACCTCGCTCAAAACCTCTCCAAATCTCTTTGAATCTCTCCTCAATTTCTCAGGAAGGTATCAGAAACTAAAAACACATTCTTAAACAAACAAAAATCCACCAATTCTACTCGCCAACAAATTTCCCCTAGTTGCAATGCTCATACATCCCTCTACCTCACCAAACCTCGCTCAAAACCTCTCCAAATCTCTTTGAACCTCTCCTCAATTTCTCAGGAAGGTATCAGAAATCAAAAACACATCCTCAAACAAACAAAATTCCCCCAAACCTACTTCCAAACAAACCTCCTCTAGATGCACCGCTCATACATCCCTCAACCTCCCCAAACCTCCTCAAAATTCCCCAGAGTCTCCCAAAACTCCCATCAACTTCCAAGTGAGGTATCAGAACCACGATCACCAGGTGGCATCAGCAAAAATTCGATTGCGATCCCAAAGGGGGGGGGGGGGGGGGCCGCAATCACAGCGAATCCCGTTTAGAGAAAACGATCGACAAGAGCTCGAGGAGAAGGTTGAGGCGAGAAAAGGCGAGGCAGCTGAGAAGAACACCTGACTCGCTGCAATTTCCCATCGATCCCCGTCCGCTGAAGGATCGCTCGATCCCGCCGAGGTAAATCGCGATCGTCGATGGCCACGCCCGCCGAGCGAAATCGATCTACCACGAACGATGTAATGCCAGGTAATCACAGTGGCCATAATGACGGCGATAACGAGCCACTTCCCGTCCGAAAAGGTGCTCGCCCCCCCCTTGGTAATCGATCGTTGCCGGAGAAAAGGCTCGACAACCTCGCTGCATTCCCTGAAACCACCTGGAAATTGATTAAGAGACACTTCCCTTCTCGTTCGACGAACTCCGCCCTGTCATTGGCCCATTATCGTTCAAATTTCCCGCCGAAAGCGCTTCCATCGTTGAACACCAGTTGTAGCCTTTGTGCGCGAATAGTTTGCAGCAATTCGGAGCTTCAGTATTAATTGGGAGCGTTCTCTGCGATGTCTGAAGGCAGGTTCGAGGCACGTGCTAATGAGATTCTGATAGAGACACCCCTCGCGATTTGGCCAGGTGGGTGTAATCGGGGGGATGTTACAGAGGAATCATTCGCAACACCTTGTTGTAACGCTGTAGGTTGTACAATAATTACGGTGGATGGAATTTCACCGAGTTTCGAGTAACGCGAGACTCATCTTTGTTTTACTCGAGGCTATTTCGGTTGGAGGGGTGGGGGCTGGATTGTTTGCAACGATCTGCGGTATAAATTGCAGAGACGGCGGGGCGATCGAGCTACGATTTCTGATAAATTGCAGCATGCGACGGGGTAAAAATCGCCGGGGTACTTAAGGCGTTCTTTTCTCTCTGTAATAATAGGTCACCGGATCATCTCTGATCGACGAGCTTTTCCATTTTACTACTTTCGAGCGTACAGAAATAGCACGTCGCCTTCTATGTTCTTTTTTTTTTTTAGAGAATATTCTTATTTTTCGCTTCCTAGTGTCATTTAATTTTATTCGAGAATTTTAATACTTCCTAATGCAGGAGACTTGTAATTTGCAAGCTTTCCACCACGAAAATGTCCTTTTGCGATTTCAGCAGGCAAATATTCATTTTTTTGTGCTTGTCTTTTTCCAGGTGGCTGCCAGTGATCGAGGACCCTGGAAATGTTCATCTCCATTCGTGCCACTTCGAGGGAGGAAGGTACGAGCCAACGAAGGGACAAGTAAAAATTTACAACGCCGCGTGGACGTGTCCTGGTCGATCGTGAAAGAACAATCGAGTCACGCGTCGAAGGAGCCGAAGCGAAAAGGGAGAAGAAGGGACGACGATTGCCTTCTCGAGGAGTTGGACCGAGCGCCAGGCCAAGGGGTTGCTTTTCAAAAGGACGTTTGTACGTGACGCCGACGAAGGACTCGCAATATTCCCTCTGCGCCTCGCCCTTCGATCTCTATCGCCCTTGGGTCCATCTTATTTATTCCCCTCACCGCCTCCCTCTCTCTCTAATTAACGACTACTTTTTACGTAGATAAGGTTCCAAACTGTACGTGCTTTTTATTGTAATCGTAGTTGGTTAAATATTATTGGATAAATTTGATACTACTTGTAGGTGCGACTTATAATGCTTATGTATTTATGGTATTAATAATAAAGGGACCAGTTCCTTTAACATAATGTTGCAATCTTTATTTCGTTAATTTCCCATTACATTTCCATGCATTTCCCTCGAACTGCTCGCATACTTTCCACGTAATCTACACGTAGATTCCACAAACGTCACACCCACATCGCACACTACACACTACTTTCAAATTACATATCACACATACACACGCACACTCGCAAACACACACAACACTTCACACATCATACTTTATACGCCTCTCGAAAGCGTAGCAATGATAAAAATCAAAATTGCTTGCCGTGTCCTCGATTACATGATTCATGAGCCTATGACAAAGGCAGAATTTCGCGTTGCAGCTGCAGGAGGAGCTCTGAAGCGAGAATTTACCTTTCTTGCAGGTGCAGCGCGAAAATCTGCCTCTCTTGCAGGTGCAAGAATCGTGCAATGAATTCCGGAACAAGCCGTTTTTGAAGTGCCGCACCTGCAAGAGAGGCAGATTTTCGCGCTGCACCTGCAAGAGAAGTTTCGCGGTTGAAATTTTTCTATTTCTCTCCGTGGGTCGCGCAGTGTAAGAGATTTTTCAATTTTTCCAAAAATTCGGGGTTTTTAAATAGCCCACAACCCAAAATGAACTGTCTTTTTCCCACAAAAACAAAATTTCGGTCCCGTAACTTCTCTTGCAGGCCCAGCGGGAAATTTTACCTCTCTTGCAGGTGCAGCGCGAAAATCTGCCTCTCTTGCAGGTGCAAGAATCGTGCAATGAATTCCGGAACAAGCCGTTTTTGAAGTGCCGCACCTGCAAGAGAGGCAGATTTTCGCGCTGCACCTGCAAGAGAAGTTCCGAGGTCGAAATCTTGCTTTTTGTGGGAAAAGAACTGCTCATTTCGGCTTGTGGGCTAGTTAGAAATCCGGAATTTGTGGGTCGGACCCTGTGTGAGCTTTTCAATTTTCCCACAAATTCGAGATTCTTAATTGTCCCACAAATCAAAAGAAACTGCGTTTTTCCCACAAAAAGCAAGGTTTCGGCCGTGCTACTTCTCTTGCAGATGCAGCGCGAAAATCTGTGTCTCTTGCAGGTGCAATAATCGTGCAATGAAACTCTGAACACCCCGTTTTTGAAGTGCCGCACCTGCAAGAGACACAGATTTTCGCGCTGCACCTGCAAGAGAAGGAAATCCATATTTCAATGCTTCTCTCGCACGCCACAAGTATGAAGAGGAAAGGATGTAACAGTAATCGGAATGCAAAAATTTACAATAACATAAATTTTATTTGCAATCAAAAATACAATCAACGCACAATATTCACAAACCACAAATTGTACAATTACAGGTAAAAATAAATTTCATTTTCATACCACAACAAGTGGAATCATTTCAATAAAACCTATCCATCCCAAAAATCTATATCCCTCTTTTCTTTCTACCTCTAAAGAGAATCCCCCATTTATCCACTTCTTCCGCGCCCCTTTCACCTCCTCCCGCCCACGAATTTCTCACCCCTATCAGCCCGTTTCTATATCTTCCCTTTTGTTTCCCTCGTAATCCTCATACTTCCGTCTCCATCGACGTGCCCGGCCCGCCGTCGATCCGCCACCATTTCTCCATCTGTCCAGCAATTTATCTCCTTTCGACCACCGTGTCCGCCATCCTCTGGAAACCCCTTTCTACGTGTGCCGAATAGACACGTGTTCCCAGGTCCCAGCCACAGGGCTGATTGATCGGCGGAAGAGGCGCGGACGAAAGGGTGCTTAAGGATTCAATCCAGCCGGGATACATGTACACGCGGCCTTAATCGCGCGGCGAAAAGAACTGTCTGGAATTGAATCTTTAACAGAGGAGGTGGGGGTGTGGCGCCCACCCTTTCCCCCGGAGTTTAATTGTCCGCCGCGGGGGAAAGGTTAATCGAACGTTTGTGGCCGAGGAAAAGAGTTTCCCTGCTTTCCGTTATCGAGACACACTTATCTTTCCGTGTCCTTTTGCGGCGCGGAGGTGAAAGGAGGAAGTGGAGCGTGAAATGCTTACCATCCCTATTCAGTCACTCCTCTCGCACTCATTCATCCTTAACTAACCTCGGCTTCCACGTTGCTTCAATTCGGTTCCTCAATGAAAGCTCTCGGTTGCTAATATCGTCGGTGAAAAGAATCTTAATCGCTGCCCTCGATTCACTTATTGTGTCCGCTCTGTTCTATCCCCAACCGGGATCCCTCTGCCCGCCAGAGACTAAACGAGATTAATCGTTTTGTCATAGTGATTCGATTAACCGGGCCACGCTCGAGGCCGGAACACATGTCGCCTGCAAATCACGATATTCTGCGCTTAGAAGCTGGCCGCGCGGACGACAGTCATCCGGTTGCATACAGGCAGGGGCTCGCACGGTGCGCGCGCACGTTTTCGTATCATTAATCCCGATTGTTCCACGACAAAATACGACAGCGAGTATTAACGAACGCTGATATCGGTTTAGTTACTGGGCACTGCTGTCGCGCGGATTCAGATCTGCTCGACGAATGAACCGGACAGGTAACCCATTTTGTAGCAATTCTCTGAAACCGTGGAAATAGCTCGCATATAATTTTTGCGGTGTGTCGCAATTATTAGGTATCGTTGGGAGAACATGGGTTGCAATTCGTTTCAGCTTAATTTAGGGGAGGTGTTTTAGTTTTATGTTCTGCTAGGAAGGGAGAAATTTACGGTTGGAGAGATGTGAGTATTGATAGAAATTTAGTACATGATATTTTGTGAATCATTTTCGAGGGTCAAATTTAAGAAATAGGGAGGAAGAAGAAATATTTATAGTACCTATTCACAGAATTTCAAATCTAATTTTTACACCGTTAATAATTTCCTGCAATCCCATTCCATTCCCACAGAAGAATATTATACCCCCTCCCCCACTCCGCGAATTAAAAAGCAATTAACATTTACTAATTGCTCCACCATAGCCACTCGAACCTAAATGAAATAAAAGTCGTTTCGCGCACGCGACACATTCACCCCTCCGATTTTATAAATTTCAATAAACATCAATCTTTCTCGAACGTCACCAATTCGCCCACTCGCAATCTGTCGAGATTCGTCTCGCAATCGTAAATCGACCAGATAGCAGCTTAATCGAGGCACGTCGCAAAACGAAGCCCAAGAAACAATATTCCCCCCTATGGATAGAATTTCCAGCCGTGGGGGAAAAAGGAGGAAGCAGATCGTATTGAAATATCGTCGCCCGTTGACAAGCCGTAGCACGCTCGCTGGTACGTAATCGATAAGTCAATCGGGCCGGTCAAACATAGGGAAAGGCGTTTAACGGTTTCCTATAGCCAGCTGGGATATCGAGCGTGTTGCTTTTTCGAATGGGGAAAGGTCGATCTGTCTTACCGCCCACATCGCCGATCCGGGGCACTCATATGCGATATTAGAAGCGGACTGGCGAGCTTCTATTATACCTTGCCGGGCATCCAGGAGAGGGAAAAAGTTCTGGAACTGCTGAGGCAGCAAAAGTGTGGAGGAAATTTGGAATTCCATACTCGCCTGTAATTCGGATCGCGCGTTGACCATTTCAGTTATAACCGAAATTTAATGGAATAATAAACTTAACGCATAACGTGATCCAACTTGGAACTAATCAGAACTTCGGCGAAACTTCGGCCAGAACTAATTTGCACCTGACCTAGACCGAGCCTTCACTCAGCCGCCACCAGACTCCCAGCGCTAAACCCAAATCCAATCTAAACCAATTTTCTCAGATGGAGCTGGGATCTAACGTTAAATTCGCTGTGGACTCGATCTAGAGATTTTATGATTTACATATTCGTAGGCGCATTCAATTCTGCCGGCCTAAGTAAAGTATAACATTTTTCTGTTGGGAGACTATATCTACTTCATTTTGGGTATTCAGTATTGCGAGTAATGGAAAAGAAGGTTAGGATTTATAATGAAGCTACGAATGATTGGGCCTAGTTTTGCAGAAAGCTATCAAACCTGAAAATGTCAAAAAATTACTTAAACACAGTACCGGTGACATAATTTTGGGATTCTTATTTTGCAAAAAATTGCCAGCCTATAGAGTGACCCTTTCAAACCAAAAGTACGGAAGATTTAAAATAATATTAATTATGCTACTCACTATTAAATAGATTGTTAAAAAACATTGTAAAACAATAACAGAAAATAAAATATTTCTCCGCACCTTGGGCCAGCGGGGAAGCTGACGCAAAGCTCAGCGCAGAGGGCGCCACCAGCGCGTGTACCTTTGTTGACTGTTGATTTCAAAATTAAAACGACAACAAAAGGAGAAAATGATAAAATATTATAAAATGTTTGAAAATTTTTCATGCTAAAGTTGATAGAAGTCACTAATATCTTTCTTTTCTTTTTCCAAATTTGACATCTTTATAATCCACAAGCTGCAAATTTATTTTTCACATCTACATAATGAATAATAGCTAATAATAATAAAAACAATAATTATACATACATGCACTTATTATAGAGCTAGAAACACGTAAAAAAAAGTTGCATTCAGCTTCTCCATTGTTAACCCAGGGGCCATTTACAAAGTTAGACATCTATACGCCCCCCGCAACGTCAAAATCCTTCCCCAATAATCAAGCAGGATGGAATTAATAAAAGAATGCCGAGAGCCCAGCAAATAAAGTGATTTACACTTGCCACGCTGCTCCGCCAGCCACGTTAAAATCGAGACCACCCCCAGATGCACCGGATCGCCCCTGAAGGAACATTTCCATCGAACTTCATGGCATGCGCGGGGTATAATTTTGGGAAGGAATTGCTTCCGCCGAACGACGACGTCTCGGGCCTTGTACACACACGTACGGCAGACTTTATTGCGCACGTCCGCGGGGCTGCCATAATTTCAGGGATTCATATAATGCTGGCCCACGTCATGCACCACACACTGTGCCCTCCCCCGTCGAGACGCGGGACGTGCAGCGTGCCCCATAAAGGGAATCTGCCCTTAGAATATATGCAGACACGCGTCCTGCGCCTTCCTCCACCCCTTCCTTACCTATCGAGATTCCAACCTGCAAATCCTCCATGTCCCTTCGCCTCCAACCCCCCCTTATCTCCTCCGCGCCCCACTTACGTCCTCCCTCGCGCACACTGCGCCCTTTCTCGTCCCTAATGCTGCAGCTGCAGCTTTTTCTCTTTCTTTCCCTCCCCGAGTCCCTCGCATCAGCTTTCCTTAACATTCCTCAGGCGCGCGCTTTTATTCCCATCGCTGGCGCTCAGGAACGTCAGCCGGAAGCTCGCCGAAATACGCTCGCCTAGCGCCAGCCAAGTGCCTGCACTGCTGGTTGCCGCGCGCTCAGGGGAGTTGACGAAGAAACAGCGCCTCCGCTCGGGCTTCGAGGTGCAGGCGATGGGGGTAGCTGGGGAGGAATCGACTCGGGAACGCTGATAGAGCCTGAGAATAAATTCGCCGGGGGGAAAGGGAGGGGGGTGCAAGAGGCGCCGAAGAATCAACCGGTCGACGGGGTTCCGTGGCCCTCGAACGACCGGAGCGCCCGTTTTCCCAGGGTACTATCAGCAGTTTCGAGGCGAGTACATCATCCCCCGCGAAACCAGAACTCCCCCGGGAGCCTTATCCCAACTTGCCTTTAGAAAGGGGCCGATCTCCGCAGACCCGCCAGCAGGGATGCGCACCCCCTGGCCACCGCGACCCATATCCAACGGCCCAGATAAGAATCGTCGGCTCGTATTCCCAGGACCGGGGGGGAGGATCAATTGGCGGGGATGTCGCAGCGAGAGTCGTAAATTTTCGGCAATTTGTTGCGCCACGGAGGGCGGTTTTTGTCCGTGGGAAGGCATGGTTAATAAGGGTGGGAGACGCGGGCTCGAATCGGGAGGGTGGTACGAGAAAGTTTGCCCAGGTTTCTCTGGATTTTGCGGCGTTTTTTGGTGGGCTGTTTTAGGGGCGAGGGTGCAGCTTCAGTTTCACCTGTTAACTCTTGCGAATGGAAAAGTTAGGGGCAGTTTTCTGCGGGATTATGTCAAGTGCAGAGACATTATTTCTGGGCGGAGGCGAGATTATTTATGAAGAATAATTGTTATTTAAAAGATATTCCACGGGATATTGGACACTTTTCGGATTTTGGGGAAACTTGGATATCTTGTAGTCTTTAGTGATATGTAAATGTACCTCGAAGGATTTTTCAAAATTTTAAAATTTGTGGGCCTTACAGCTCTTTGAAATATTGTGTTGACCTTTTTTCAATAAATTATAAGTTTTGAAATATGAAACTGATAGAAATGAGATTTTGGGAGGTTACAGTGGAGATATAAGAGTACCTAATAAAAATTATTTCACTGTAAAAAAACAAATTTTTGCAATTGTTTTAAACAAATGCAATTTTCTCAAAATACGTACCTTTTTAAAAATTTGAAAAAAGTGAGGATATACCTCTGTTTGTCCTCTTTATGGACACGTTTTAAAAACTATAGACATTCTAAAATTGGCCAAATGAAAATTTATTGAATATGACGCTGCGTCGCCAGTATCGACTCGTCTGGTTGATTGTGAGTCGTGCGGTAGTAGCAGCCGCCAAGCGGCTATACACGCTATTCATAAGAATAAACAGGGTTCTCACAAATTGTAAGTATTTGAAGAAAAAAAAAATGAAACAGCAAAACTGTTACTGTTTTTATACCCAACGTAATACGGAATGTCACTTTTTGGAGTTCGCAATATTTTCCGTGAAACGAAGGTGGCCTCCACTTCTGAAAATGGAATGCTATACATTTAATTACCCGATATGAATGACTTTCAAGGCCACACAAGATTAGGAATGAAAGAAATAGATTCAACCTACTATTTCTTAATATAATTTGGTAAATTCGTTATACAATTTTTTTTTAACAAAAGAGCAACTTATTCGACTTGATTACGTTACTAGCTCCTCCACCCCTATCCCCACAGCTCTCAATCCCAGAATATAGCAGACCCATTCCACTCCAAATCGATCACTTCCGGTGTGTCCGTCAGGGTTGTTAATTGCGAGCCCCGACAGCCAGTATTTTTCACCCAAATTCATGGCCAGAAAAATGATGACTTAAACCCCCCCTAATTTCGCGCCAACTACGTCATACTTCAATTTCGCCGAAATCCCCGACGCGGTATGGAAAAAGTGATGGATCTGTCGTGCAGTGGCCCGGCGAACAATCGAACGCGTCACTATCTAAACTAGCCTCCGCCCTGCGATCTCAATTATTCATAAAAAAAAAAGGACACATCAGTGTCAAACAAAGGACATAAATCTTTCCGAACCCCGAAAGCTAGCAAACAATTGGCGAGCAGGCCCGGCGTTCGCGAAACAATCGAGTCGAATGCGAGTTCCGCGGCGCGTACGTGTCCGCCGCTCGCGACACCGTTGAATTTCAAAGGGCGTCCCACGTAGGCCAAGGTGCAGAGGGACACGGGCTAGAGGATACTCGTAGTTAGCTTCTAATGAGCGAACCAATCCCTTTACGTGACTCGCATCCTCCAGCAGCCGCGGTGGCCCGACCTTCGTGGGCAAAAAAGTCACGACGACGCCCCCGAGGCCCGTCTCCGACATGCCGGCTCGTGTCACTGCAATTACGCGTACTTTGTTTTCGAATACAATTTGCTGTCATTCACCGTCGCTGGTTCGTTTTTGCTCGTGTTTGCTCAAGGTACGCTTCCCCCTATTGCTCTCTCTCTCTCTCTCTCTCTCTGTCCATCCAGCCGCGTCGACGCTCGCCTCGGGTCCCTCTAAACGCGGCGACGATATATTCGTTTGGCTTTGGCTCGTTGTCGCGCTATCGATCCAGCTGGAGCCGGTGCACGCGACAACGGGGGGCACGCGATACATTTGTTAGACGCCTGTTAGGGGACGGGAGTGACGTAAGGAAATGAACAAATTGGAGTTCGCCGGCTCGCGAGAGGAATTCTTCAAGGGAGCTCGCAAATGGGGTTGTGGAGGCGGACGGCTGTGTCGCGGCGCGCAACGGTTGTATCACTTGAGGAATTGCAGCGGGGAGAATAAAGGGAGCCGGGGGAGAGACTTTGAAAATGTTTACGGGATCGGAAAATGTTTCGGGGAAAAGGTGAATGGCTGGATGCCCTCGATACCTGCAGTTATGAATAAAGTAATATGGGCATTTAATTCTTGGAACCATTCGATTTTTTGTTCAAGACTTTTATTTTTGTATTCGTCTGTAGTTTTGGGGATAATTGCGTTTAAATGGGACTTCCTGCGAAGAGTGAAGAGCAGGGAAGATTTACGTATGTAATTTTAATAATCAAGTGGAAGAAATTAGTCACTTATTATCCGCAGCAGTGAATGGAAAAGTATTTGATGAATATGTCGTTGTATACGTAGGTTATATCACTTAAGAGTACCCTCTGGTCAAAATGCTTGAAAAATACAAGATTTTCATGAATTAAAAAAAAAAAGACACAGTACATCGTACAGTGAAAAAGCTTTTTGGACATTATTATTACATATTTGAAGAAGAAACAAAAAAATTACTGCTTGAATTGTATCAATTTTTGCATTGACTATACAGCATTCATTGCACCACTGTAGAAATTGGAGCTTCTGAAAAAAATTAAAAATATTCTCAAAATATATGTGAATGGTTATCGCCTTATGCACAAAGAGTAATTTTGGCTCGACCATTTTTTTTTATCGACAGATGTATGTGTAGAATAACATGCTTCTTTGCAACATCGTGTTTAAACATGTGTTAAAAATCGCTGGATTGTTTGTTTGCAACGAAGACGAATAAGGCGATAACCGTTTACATATATTTGAATAATATTTGTAGTTTTTTTATTTCACACGATCCTGTCACGAGTTCTGATGGCACCTCTGAATACAGTCTATCTAATGCAGAAATTGATAAAATTCGAACAATAATTTTTTTATTTGTTCTTCAAATGTGTACTAATGAAGTTCAAAAAGCTTTTTTACTGTATGTTGTTCAGTTTCTTTTTTTTACCCTTAAAATCAGAGAATTGAATATGCTACTAGGGTTAAGTGGAGTCACAAAGTTGCATTCAGTAGCTAAGTAGGACCTCCCAATGTTCCAGCACAGCAAACAATTAAAGTTTGAAAGTGCAGGAACCATCGCTGATGAGAATGCCGCGGCATACGTAAGTTATATCACTTAGAGACTTTAAAAGTCTATTAACTTCTAATTTCAATCAATTCTCTCAACCACTGGGGGTCAAGTTCGACTCGACCAGTAATGAGGAAAGTATCCCGATGAAACTTCTCGGTTTTCCGCAGACTATACCCGCTCAAACGACAGTTTCCCTCGACGTAACTGAAGCAAATTCCAACTGCCACTTATCCACCGACCTCCAGTGAACTCGTGCCCCCGCTGGTTTCAGGCCAAGATGCGAAAATAATTAGAAATAATTGCGTCTCGTGGGTGAAGGGTGCCACCTTTCACGTGCAAGTGCGCCTGTTAAGTGAAATAAATGTTCGTCGACGTGGGGCGCGCGTGGTTAAAGCCGCCTCGTTCGCTGCTTTTTACCCCGCCGTGTTGCCCATTCACTAGTAACTTTAACTCTCGCCCCCCGTGAATTAAGTATCACACCCGGGGACGGGTTTAAACGCGAAAATCGAGCGGAATATCAGCGAAGTTCGCTTCCAACCCAGGGAGACTCTGACACGACCGTCTGCCCGCGCGTAATGCGACCTAAGCTAGCGATTTTCGAGCGGAAGATGGACGAATAGTTTGCAAAATTAATATGAAAGCTTTCCAGGAATTTTATGCTCCTGAATTTTTGTACCATAGCGAATAAATTTTTAATATTATCTGCTGTGGAGCTAGTATCCTTGGCTGACTATAATGTTACTATTCTACTTGTTGTAGAAAATTACAGAATAATATTGGGGGGTTTGATATAATTATGTAAATTAGAACGCAGTAGCATTTTTAGTAAAGGATGAGGAATTGAGAAAAGTGACGTGTTAGATTCTCCTACCCTTCATTTTCATTCAAAGACAGACGGCTCCGGACTCGTTGTCTCCCCCACGAAATTCTGCAATTTCACATAACAACCAGCCTGCGGTGCAAAATGAAATGTTCCACACGGTAATTGGCCAAGATGGAGCTCCCAAATTCTCCGCGGATGGCAGTCGGGGAAGGGTGGAGTGCGAATTCCAGTATCATCAACAGGAGCAAGGGTGAATTCCGCGGGAATTCGAGTTACGTGAATGCAATTTGATTCATAAGTTGCCCCCGCGAGCTCGGGGGCTGCTGTCGGTGGTGTATTTACGCTCCGCCCCTAGTCCCTTGCTTTTAAACGAATTTCTCGCGACGATGTTACGCTGGGACCCTTATGCGGTACACGTCCCATAAACGGGAACTTGGGGGATGCTGTGTGGAAAGGTAGACGACATCGGCGAGCAAGAGGAATGCGTCTGAGCTAAACACTCCGCACACAGTAGCCTTCTCTTCTATAATAGTTCCTAGATTCTATTGTGCTTCTATTATTCCTAGCTTTTTATATTGGTATCGGTGTCTTCTTTCCTTGGCTCTCCTGTCTTCGTTGAGAGATACCGAAGGAGGGTGGTTTATGAAGAGGGAGTCGGTGTTGCTGGCGCAGTCATTAGCAAGGCTATCTGTGCCGGAAGGCTTCAGCAGGTGTTGAGGAGGTGATTTATTGGAATGAATCGATGACTAGATGCGGTGTTTACAGGGAATGGGTGTCCCGTAATGTAGGCACTTATCTGGTCCCTCGTTCCTCTTTTAGTTCACCTTTCCCCTGATTCCCATTCTTCCGCTTCCCTCGACTGACCTTTCCCCATATCTTCTCCATTCCTCTCGCTAGCTAGCACCCTTTCTCTTTTGCCCCCACACCAACTCCAGCTTCCTGCCTCTATTCTACGTCTTCCCACATCCTACACCCATTTCCCTTTCACCTTCCTCACCATCTATCCTCCTCGTCTTCCCGGCTTCCCCAGCCGACTGCGCCACATTCTTCCGCCACTTCCTCCAACTCCCATGCTCCTCCACCATCCTCATTCCTCACGTTCACCTTCTGCTCCCTTCCCTCGCCAAACCAGGTGTCCCCCAGCTTCCCCACCCACTTGGCCACTTCCTACACCCCGCTCGCTCGTCCCAGTTTCTGCTCCTCCGTCTCCTCCATCATCCATCACCGCGCCAGGTCCTCCTTCGACTCCACTTCCGCCCACGAGGCCCCTCCGCGTGCACGCCGCACGGTAGACTGCCTGGCGGAACCAGCGGGGTGGGGGTCCGCCGCTAATGTAATGTGATCACGTAGCTGGCAGGGTTTCGAGGGCCTCGCCGCGTTACAAAGGAGAGGATTTCAATATCTTCGCGTCCCTCTAGCCAATATTCCGCGGTACTCGTGCGTGCAGACCGATGGCGAGGACAGGGCTGATTGGAGGTTAGCGCGCGGGGAACAGCAGCGCCGCCGATTGGGGCGCCATCTGTCGCCATCGATGAATTTGAAGCGTCGATCGCCTCGAATGCATGAGATTAATCGATAATACTCTGGGGGCTGAAGAAGCTTCGTTTTTTTAGAATGTTCTGATCTACTATATGGGCGACTGGGATCTTTATGCAGTGCTCTATGTGGGATACTTGGAGATAGTAGAGTTTTTAGAGGTTAGGTGCTTGGAAGATTAAGTAACTAGGTTCTAGGGAAGTGGTTTTTGGTGGAATTTCCTCCTCAATTTTTCTGTATATAATTCTAATCGTAGTTGCCATTATTCGCGGTGCTTCACTTGCAACTTTGAGGTTAGGTGCTTGGAAGATTAAGTAATTAGGTTCTAGGGAAGTGGATTTTGGTGGAATTTCCTTCTCAATTTTTCTGCATGTAATTCTAATCGTAGTTGCCATTATTCGCGGTGCTTCACTTGCAATTTAGAGGTTAGGTGCTTGGAAGATTAAGTAACTAGATTCTAGGGAAGTGGTTTTTGGTGGAATTTCCTCCTCAATTTTTCTGTATATAATTCTAATCGTAGTTGCCATTATTCACGGTACTTCACTTGCAATTTAAAAGAGCAGAGTAAACACCTACCCCACTTTTTTCAACTTTGATGTGCAGAATCTTATGACAGGGTATATAAATTATCCCACACACACTTTAACCATGCAACACACGGGGATATTAGAATCAACACTGCCGCACGACGTGTATACATATTTTTCTGCAGAATGACAGTTTCGCAGGGATTTTCACAGGGATCGATCTTCGTCGCCCAGTGGACAGAGATTAAAGGTCAGGCAGCGTGAAGCAGGGGCGAGGGTTAATAAACTTTCCAGGGTATTAGCGGGCGATGGCGATTCTCTTCGATATTACGTTTCACGGTGGACGCGGGGGCCGCCCACGAAATCTTCCGATCCGCGTCATCATCGAACGAAATTACATTCCCGCGGCTGAAGTGTCCGGGATCCCGAGAATATATACGTATGCTCCGGCGGGCGAGTGGAATTACAGCCAGATTAACGGTATTATTTTTCAAGGCGGAGGCGAATCGTGTATTGTCGGCCGGGGAACTGGTTCGAAGAGGAGATGATTCCTTATCGGGACACGAATGTCTCTGGGTAGCTGTAATTTCCCAGCCGCGATGAATATACTGCTGGCAGACGTGTTTGCGTCGCGTTCCAGAGGCTACCTATACCGGGGACGTTTATGGGTTGTTTTAAAAGATGGACATTCGTGGTGGGATTGGTTTGCTGGTTATTGGGTCCAGGTGACGCTGAGGATTCGGTTTGGTGTATGTAACAAACTTGACTATGAAGGGAAATTAATTTGGAATTCTAGAATTTCTAGCTAGTAGACGAAAATATAATTAGATAGAACTACCATAGTTATGGTTTCAAGACAGAGAAAATTCAGACTCAGTGCTTTAACAAACTTAAGGGGTTAGGCCACCTTGGACGAAACAAAGTTATAGTCATTTTCGACGATTTTTGTTTAGGGAGATAATGAAATCAATGGAAAATTCAATATGAACCTGTTATTGTACAACTCTCAACCGACAAAGACGTATTTTTTTTTCGTAAAAAGAAAATCAGTCACGCGTGTAACGGCGTTCGAGCTTCGCGGAATGACAAATAACTCGGTCATGTTTCAATATTTTTGTACAGTATTTATACAATATATGCTCTAATACATGCTCTAATAACACATAAGAAGAAAATAAATTATTTCCAACCTCATAGTATCAGTAAAAAAAAATCGTCTAGTTCAGTGCTATTTCGAGCGCCTCAGGGTAACCCCTTAAACACGAAAGATTCAATCCAACCCACTTTAAACTAGCTACTATCATTTTTCTATCCCGAGGGGGTAACTTAATCTACACAAAGTGTCCCATTTAAGAGGATGACACTCCGAGGACACTCTGAATCTCACGATGCATAAACCTCCATGATCCCAGAAAGATCCATCCAAAACGATCCACCTGCGAAGCGTGAAGAACACCCAGGGACTCGCCAGCCACCGTACACCGAGCTCTCCCCCGCCGAAACTGAATTACGCTCGCGAGCACGCCACCCCCGACCGCTCAGTTTTCCAAAGACACGTTAAGAGCCCTTTAATACCCCGCCAGCATCAGCACCGTCACGTGACCGTTAACGCGCGGACCAGCAACACCCCGTGCCCTCGTAATAACATAATGGCGTGTTACGGGTATTACGCAGATTACGCAGCTTCGGTTCGGTAACGCATGACGAATCCCCGTCCAAGGGATGCGAAAGGGGCTCCGGCCCATGTTCACGTGGTGTTTACGGGGGCTTGGGACCGGGGCGGCCGCGCGGTCGCGAGAGGCTACCTATTAACAGATTAATGATTTCACGAAGGCCAGGGGCAGCGGAGCTGGCTAATAAACGGTAGGTATTAAAACGGAGGACCGGGATCCGCTTCGCGAGCCGATGAAGGCTTCGAGAGCTGTTAAACATCCTCGGCGAGCGGCTTACTCGCTGAAGAATTTCGAGCTGCTGGATGGGTTTCTTTTTTTGGGAATTGGTGTGTGGGTTTAAAGAGCACTCATGCGAGAAAATTTCGATATGGAGATTGGAAGTATTCAGAAATGCAATGTTGTTGGTTTATTAATTAAATTTTGTAGAGGTCTGAGTTTGATGGAAGTTTTCATGTCATTATATTTTTTTTTGGAAATGACTGTGGAACTCGTTCGGGGGCCAGAGAGCGCCACGTGTCTTTGCCTCGGGACTCGATGCAATGGGAGCCAGGAGCGTGCACGTTGCAACACGTGAAAGGCAGCAGTTTCGATCCATCGTCAAGTATTTCCAGCCTCCACCATGAACCACCCCATTCTTCAGTGCCTCCTCGAGGAAACAGCGCCGCTCCTTCGTCATGGCATGCAGCACACTGCCGAGGATGAAAAATTGCCATCTCTTACGGGAGGAATCCCCTCATTCCTTCTGCTACTTCCGTTGAAAGATCGTCTTAAGGATGAACCGAGCTTAATTAATGACTGCCGGGGTTGCAATGCTGTTCCCAGATGGCTTTTCAATTGATGCTACTGAACAGTCGAGGAATCAATATTCCTCCAAATTTTACAACCACCATCGGTGTGAAAATTTTAAAACGAATACCAGGATCAGTATCACTAAATACTAAGATTTTAAATATCCTGGAAAATTAATATTAAAACACAATTGGACGCGGCCTATCTCGAATTATTTAAAATACCACTCCCAGTAGTCGTCCCTCTTTTCAGTGCATCGCAATAATTCTGAAGCCGAAGTAGTAGCGTCCAGAACGAATTTTTCATAAAGAATCCCGTGCGTTGACCCGCAAATTGTGACGTAACACCCCCCCCCCCTTCGGTGTCTGCGGAGGGTGGCGAGGGGCGGCAGAGGACATTGGCGATGGTGGATGGGTCTCTGAAAATGAAATTCCGCGGAGAGGCGAATTCCATTCACTTACGTGTATGCACAGAGAAAATCGGGTAGAAGGGGCTGGCGCTCCGCGCGTTTACGTATGCATTACCGCCCCTCCGTGAATTTGCGAGGGGAATAAACTGCACGCCCGCGCCATTTAGAGCGGTATCAATTAAGCCAGGCCTTAAGGATTTCTCGCAGATGTTCCGTATTCAGTCGAGCAGCTCGGCGGGGGGGACAGAATTTCGTACAAACGAGTCGGTTGATAGTGTTCCATCCCCGATGAAGCATCCCGCTGGATGCTTTTCGGCGGACTACGTGCCACGGGGCGGAATTAACAGTGCGTGGTGAAGGTTAATGGCCGGGGGAAAGTAAAAGGTGGGGGGGTCGATTATTTGCGGGAGGAATATTGCGGCGAGGAGGCAGAGAAATAATTTTTGGGGGACTTAGATTTTTGGGACTATTGGCATTTGAGTTGAAATTCAGGGGGTGGGATTTGCGGGTGGAGCTTGAATCGCCAGGTCGTTTCAGAAATCGAGATTATTTAAATAGAGTGCTTATTCCCATCTTCTACTATTTGTATCTGGGAAACTTAGAATTGTTACTTCTATTGGAGGAGTTAAGGACTGGTCCTGAAGGTTTAGAGGTTGGAGTCCCAGAGCTGAGCAATTCCAGGATTCTGAGAACCTTGAACTAGAGGACTCCACAGCTTAGTAACTCCAAAATTCGGTGTAGGATTCTAGGGAAGTCGGAATACTCATGTACCGAGACTTTTATGGTCCTTGAGACTCAGGGGCTGAATCTTGCAGGACCTCTGAGCCCTCAAGCTTGAATTCTTAAACCCTCCAATGATGAACACCCAGGGCCCACCGCCGTCACGCGCGAAAACACACGAAACCCCGGTGCAATCGAAAAAAGGACCAAGCAACAAGTAGAAACAACACAGAGGCCAGGGGCTACGCGGTGTCGTGACGCCCACGCTCCTGTGCTCGCTATCAAACCCGTCTACACGTCACAGATTTATCCGCACACACAGAAACAACTCCAGGCGTATCAGCTATCGTGCAATCTCCAAAAGCTGACTGCAAGCAGCCTCTGAAAAGGAAGGAAGAAGACAGTGGAGGTTGCAGTCGAGCTCAATGCCCCACCCAGACTATTCGCTATTATTGGAAATAAAGGAGGAAACTCGTTATTCCTGAAAATAAAGGAACAAGATATATGATTTCTGCAAATGTTCTATGCACCTGCACGAAGCACCAGACATATCCAGCTAAGGAAAGAGCCTGGGTATCGGAAAACTGTCCCACGATATTCCAGTCACCTCGAGCAGATTCTTACCATTTGCTCTTACGACCTCCTCCCATCCCCGTCCACCCCTACACACTCCCATTCGCAAGCTCACTGCCGTGACTGGCAGGAAATAATGCGAATCTCAGGACTTCTCGCGCCTCCTCTACAGGAATTCGAAATGCGCCGATTTCACCCTCTCAACGCGGACACCGGGTCTATTTTGACCCACGCCACACCTTAACTCGCGCGTATTAATTATTATTACTATCAATTTTTGCAAAAAAATAAAGATCGTACGTCATAAAAATAAAGGGTCCCTGCAGTGGCGGATTTAAGAAAAAAGGCTCAGGTGGCAAACGTTCTGAGGGGCCCATTTTTTTCAGGAAAATAATGCGGTAGTTTGCTAAAAACAGGCTCAGTGTAATAATACAGAAAAAAAATCACTTTGGATAAAATCATAATTTATTTAAGGACGCGGCCCTGAGTGGACCTCCTGAGCTGAGCCCAGGTGGCAACTGCTCATCGGCCGCCCTGTTAAATCCGCCACTGAGTCCCGGTAAGGCACGCATGAACAGGCTTATGGGTCAAAACGGACCCAGCGCTGTTGATCAAGTTGGACTGCATAGGGTTCAAGATCAAAGAACTTCATATTATACTTTCACGGGGCTCAGGGTGAAGCTCGGTTGCACCAGGAAAGTGAGGCTTGTTTCCCGACTCGAATCTCGATCGTCCAGAGCAAGCCAGTCGATCTAATTGCATATTCACGGCGCATGACCCCCGCGAGTCACGCGGCCAACTTAAATGTCGCCGCACGAACCCAGCCAGGTGCATGTGCAACGGCCCGATCGGGGTCACGTTGCGCGTCTTTCCCGTATCATTGTCCACCGCGTCATTGTTCCACGTGGTGGACGTCCATTACGCGTATCCTTCCGTCGATCCGGGACGCGCCACGCGTGCAAACGCGTATCGTCTTCCCGGACGTGCACTGACTCCTTCAACTCTCCTTGGCTCATTCGCGACACCCTCGATCGACTCCGAGCTCCACGATGATACAGAAACGTCGAATGCGACAGATATAAGCTACTGGGAGTATGTAGCGTAAATGCGGATTCACATGGGTTAGTTCCATGACGCTTCCGTGGCGCGGCGCCACTGGCGCTAGAGCTGCAAAGTACCGTTTCTCTGTTTTGCAATGAAGCAGTTTACACTTGTCAGTTATTGACACTGAAAGGAGGAAACTGTTACGGAAGTGGTGTGTGAATCCGCCTTAGCGCGGTGTTAGAAGCTAGAATTAATACCACCCGAAGTTTCTAAGCTTCTCATTTAACCGTAAATGATTTTGAGGTTAGTTTCGTGGAAGGCATTGGCTCTGGACGCTAACAGTTTCGTATTAGGTAGATTTATAGTACGTACAGCAATAATTCCGGCGTCGCAAAGTCAGGAGGATAAAACGAAGCAGATCGGACTGGATCGTTTCGAGAGAGGAGGTATTGTTCGCGCCATCCCACGCGACCCAGGCGACGCGAGTCGAAACAGGCCCGTTTTTCGATTTTACTGCGCCCCTATAGATCGAATTTCACGACCTCCACTCCACAGGGAACGAAAGACGATTCTCACCGTTTCCGCGTCTCGATTCTTTCTTTCTTTTCCCTTCCCCTCCGCCTCTATCAGCAGCGTCCATGGGCTGGGCTCGATGGCAAATTGGACGTGGAATTTCATTTCACGGGATGAGAGGCTGCCCCGTGGCGGAAAGGAAGGAAAGCTTTCCACGGAAGAATGCAATATTCGGGCCCCGTGAAGACAAAGAATGTCATCCGCGCGTGAAACTAGAGACGCAAATGAAATTTAATACGACCAACACAGAAATCAAGCCCCCCTTTCTTCCTGCCTCGCCTATGCAACTGCAACGACAGCCTGGGGTGCAATTGGTGCACGCAAGCTTGCATCCATGGCTTTATGAAATCGATTTCCGAGGTTGGAGTCTTTATGGGAAGGCTTCACCAGCTGGGGACAATTTTGCAGGTCTCTGTGGAGTGGTGGGGATGGTCGGGTATAATAAAATGTTCCAGTATATCGCTGCAGTAGCGACCTTGAAGCGATATTTGAAGAACAGAAATTTGTTTATAATTTTTCTGTTGCAAAAGTGGCTTAGAAGTAAATCTTCCCAGGAAGGCTAACCCTTACTGATTAAAATGAACGAAGAACCAACTTCGTGTGAGGCATAGTTCCGGAGATAAGAAATAATTCCCAAACACTACTTCGAAATCAAAATGAACAAAACTTGCAAACTTTGACGGCTTGTACTTTTTAAACAACTTCCAATCCAGCAAAGTGATGACTTAAACCCCACCTAATTTCACGTGGACTACATTATATTCCAGTCTCATCAAAATCCAAAATATCTATCGGAAGAAATGATCGATTTGACGTGGAATAAGCTTTCGCTCCTTGCGGTACTTCGTTGACTTCGTTCCCATGGGATTCTATGCATCAGAAATAGAGTTCCATGTATTTCCTGATGTACATTCGTGTTTCATCGTCGTTTAGTATCTCCCGATGTGCAAATGGCTGCCTTTCACGACGGTGAATGGGAGTTTTTTAGGGTTAGGACCGTCAAGTTTTATAGTTGCAGAATTGATGTCATTGGTGGTGGGAAGTGGGCTCGCTGCGGATCGTTTTCTCATGACGAGATCAAGTTGAGTCGAGCGTGGAGGATACTTTCGATGTGAAGGGGACGCTAGAGGGACTCCGTTAATTACTGTTACGTATCACGAGTTTCGAGAGGATGATCCAGGCTGCTGGAGATCCTCGGCGACGTGCACCGAGGGGGGGGGTCATAAGAATTAATTGGAAGGAATTCAATTTCGAGGTTTAAGGGAATACCGGGCAGCCGCTCGCCGAACGAATTTAGTTAGATAGCCGTGGCAACTAGGGAACTCTGCTAACTGGGGTAGATCTCATTGGGACAGGGAACTTTTTGGTAGTTTTAGTGGCGCTGTTGATCGTACCAGCTCTATTTGTTCTGCTCTGTTTGCCGGGGGAATGAAGTCTCACTTGTCCAGCTGATACTGTCGGTTCCATTCCATTACTTCGTTACTTCCGCCCAATTTAATGGTTTCGCTTGATCCTGGTGCTTCCAACGGCTACTTCTCATTTTGTTACACTGACGCTCCCTCTTCACCTCTACTGATTTCATCGCTCTGCTGGCTTCCACGAATTCTTCTGCCACTGCGACTACTCTGCTCCTCACTGAACACAGTGGGTCAGTTTCATTTTTTCTATTACATCCGTGTTAGCTTTTTAACCCTCGGTCTACTTCTCTTACTCTGCCAATCCTCGTGAGACTACCTCACAACCTCCACTTGTTCCTGCGACGACAATCGAACCTACTGTTAAGTCTACCTCTAGTAGTAAACAGATGCAGTATATTTTTACTAAGTTCTATAGTATGTTTCCATATAGAATAGAAGCTCCACTACCTCGAATTTCCCAAGGAATTTTCCAAGAGGCGACACAGAGTGCCAGCGGAGCATCCTGCTGGCAGAGAGATCGGTGGACTTTCAATGGTGCAGGACCGGGCGAAAAGCTGGATGTTACCGGATATGGAACGGGAATAATCTTTCCAGCCTGTGCGCCATTATCCCAGCCAAATTGGTATCCATTGTTTGTTGATGGGCCCGCTAATTACCCGGCGCCGCGCACTGACGTTCCAAAGGGTTCAGGGATTAAGTAGATCGGCTGGTATTAGTCTGCGGCTTCTGGTAAATGCGCACTGTCTACTACAGGCCGCTCCTCGCAATAAGTTTCCTTAATGCCACCGCCACGGCTGTATCGAAATGCCTGGACTAATGAGCCCCCTTTGCCCGTGAGCCAAGCGGACTCGAGGAACTCCAGAGGGCGTTCGAGCTGGTGAAATCTGTCTCCACGGATCGGGCTATTGAGAGGTGTTCTTGCAAGTGGGCTATCGCTAGACAAATCGGCCATATCTTGCACGCGACGCGGCGGATTTCGATGAAACTGATGTATAACGTAGTCCACGTGAAATTAGGGGGGGTTTAAGTCATCGCTTTCCTGAATTCGAATTTGTTTAAAAAATACAAGGCGATAGATGGCTTAGCAGATTCGGAAACAAGAAAATCTTGACTCAAACCACCCTTAATTTCACGTGGACTGTATCATACTACAATTTTCTAGTAGAAAAGATGATCTTGCAATGACGCAGAAGATTCAAGTCCCCCAGGAGCAAGTTCGAATGTTAATTATTAGAAATAAAGGGCTACTCAACTGAATTTCCATCGTATATTGCTTCAAATCCCACCCCAGTGGTTTCTAATTGAAACAACGATCGATATTAGACCATCAACGACAATTGTTCCGGCAATATGCATCAGTATGAAATGAAACGGCCCGTCCAGAAGCCTAACAGAGTGGCTCTCGATGGGCCGTGGCCTCGAATACATCGCAGATGATATCTGTGGGACCGAATGCACGTGGTAATGGATTCCCGGAAGGGTTGAAATTAATTATAGAACGCTGTAGCTATTAGGAAGGAAACATGGTCCAGACCGGCTCGGGGAACGCCGGGCGGAAACTTCGTTGTTTTGGGATTGAATCGCGAGCTCGCGTGTTTACAGGGAAGCTGCCCTGTTCATTAGCTTATTCGGTCGGGGCAATTAATTGAATGCTGGATGATCGATGACTGGCTGCTCATTACCAGCAAGTTACACCACATTATCGATGGATCGCTTAACAATTTTCCCAAGCGATATTACTAAAGCCAGCCATCACACCACAGTATCATCTTAAAAAACTAACCTCAAATTTTGAAAATAAATTCGAAGCCAGCGAAATGATGACTTAAACCCCCCCTAATATCACGTGGACTATGTTATATTTCAATTTCATCGAGATCCGTCGCAGGAACCGCAAGATCTAATCGATTGATCTTGAGATGGCGTTTAACAAATATTGCAGCAGCGCCGCTCGGCGGAGCAATGAAAAAGTATTCCCACGTGACCAGAGCGTCTAAAGAACGTTCGTTTATCGTCGTTACGAGGCCTGCGTCGACGAAGCTTATCATTATCGTAGTCGAGCACGCACTGCATTCCGAATCCGCTCGTTTTCCGGACGGAGTGAATCATCGCGTGTCACTCGTCGGGGGTCCTCCGCAGGCGGAAACGCCACGGGGGCAGGGGTGGGGCACGCGATTTTTGAAACGGCGCCGGAGCACGTAGGCGGCCTTGCGCGAGCACGATTCAGTCGTAGATTGAAAATACAGCGGGGAAAGATGATTGGAGACCAATCGAAGATGATCGATGGTGGTTCAAGGAGCTGGTGCACCCTGGGTATATAATTCTTAAGCCAGTAGTCTCGAGAGACTGAAGGAACAGCAAGGAAATATTTAGCAGACCTGGTCAAGTTTTTTTTTTAAAAAATGGTACTTCTGACATGAATTTGAAGCTTTCAAAAGAGGTGGTCTAGTTATACTAAGTTTGAAAAACTTTCAATCAGCTGACTAGAGTCGAAAATTCTAAAATTAGGCGGTTCATTATCCTACAAAATTATTGTTCCACTTAAATGCAGCACTCGGTACTGCAATTTGGGTAGAAGACATTTTCTAGGGGGGCGAGTGGAGCCAAATGTCCCTCATCGACGTTTCCCCTGCTTCTTCGCGGGAAGAAGCCCGCGGCGCTTCCTCTTGGATGTTTAGTTGCCGGGGCGCTCGTAACTCCTCGATACGGAGGCGTAGGAAGGAGATCCTGGGGCACAGCGCAGCACGAAACAAAGGACATAATGTTGCCACGCGGCACGGGAATTAAACTGCTCGAATTTACTGGATATGGCGGGAGATAGTGGCTTAAGGTTAAAGCTCGCCAGCAAAATCTCTGGTTACACGCAGATGGACGGGATATCGGGTTCCTCAGTCTGATGCCTAATTAAGGGGGCCGCTTTAAATGTCCCTGCTGGATGATATCTACTTTCCAGCGGAGAACACACTCCGAAAGATAAAAAGTATCTTCTAAACCAAGAAAAACTTTCATAGAAAACAATAATTTAAATAGAAATGGAGATTAAAATAGGTGAATATACAAGGAAAGTGTCTCTCCCACACGTAAGAGAAAAAAAATTATAATATCACCATCAATTTCTTCGAGAAAATGCCAAAAAACCGTCCCGGCACATTGGTCCGAAAACCAAGGTGCCGAGAATTTCTAAACGTTTCTCAGCAGATTAACTAACGCTCTTCTTACTCGATTAATAGCTTCCATGAAGCCTCAAATGCCCGAGTTAAAAAACATTTCGTTCACCTCGTATTATAATCATGCCATCGCGCCATGACGGAATCCATAGCTTCAGATTCTGTGTCAAACGTGCTCCCTTACAAAAGCTATCCGGTCCCACTCCAAGAATAGGTTCCCTTCGGCGGAAGAGGCTGCGCGCCGCCACGAAAAAGGACAAGGTAGAGGGGGAAGTTTTTAACGAGCCCCTCCGTTATTTGCATACGTCTCATTAGCGATCTTTAATTGCGAGTGGACGACCACTCGCCCCACGACCGTTCCCCTTCGCTTTTTCTCTCGCCTCGAGAATAAAGATATCCTTCCCGGTCGGCCTGGACGGAACAATTAAGGCGTCACTTCTGTTCGAGGAGAAAAAGAGACGGGCTCCAGGGAGGGGGGCGTTCCGTTGTCGACGTGTACCATAATTGTTTGTCTGTTATCGCTGTGATAAGTGGCCCCGTTCTGCCTCTGGCTATCTCGCGCTAATTGAGCGGGATGATGCACCCACGAATCGATTCGCTAGCTGGATACCGTCTTCTGCTTTCACACGTTTTGGTCGACACCTTTGAGTTTCAAGGTACAATAAATTTTGATAATTGGGGAGCTACTAAAATTATTTGATCTTTTTGAAATTAATAATCGGGGATTGTTTTCGGTTAACTTAGGGTTTGGGATCGGATTACACAAATTTTCGTATTTTTACAAAAAAATATATAATTAAAATAGTAAAAAAATAGTTATACTTATTTAGGTTGAAATATTTAATAATTAAATATTCAGACTTATTCAAGTTAAAATATTTAATATTTAATACTTCAATATTTAATATTTAAATATTTAAAATATTTAATATTTAATACTTAAATATTTAAATATTTAAATATTTAATATTTAATAATTAAATATTTAATATTTAATACTTAAATATTTAATATTTAATACTTAAATATTTAATATTTAATACTTAAATATTTAATATTTAATATTTAATATTTAAAATATTTAATATTTAATACTTAAATATTTAATATTTAAATACTTAAATATTTAATATTTAAATATTTAATACTTAAAACTGAATAAATAAATCTAAAATAACTAAAATCCGTAAAAAATATAAATTATATCAGTGATAAGGTAATATCCCAAATTATATCCCTATCCTAATTATTCTAGTTTGCTTCATTTCTGTGCCAAGTGTCCAAGAAATCATAAAGTGCCAAGTCACTTCCAATTTCAAATAGAAAATATCACCACTCCTGCTCAAGTATGATGCACTATATTTTGATTATTCCCTTTTCCGCCGTTAATTATAAAGAACGACGGAGATTCCCGACTGCGAGTCGCGTCGGGGGGGGGGGGGGGAAACAGAGCAGGGACGTGGGTGGATCGCGAGTGAAGCCGAACCCATCGAAATGTAAATTCGCATCGCGTTGCAAGGTCGTTACTTAAAAGAACCTACGGCGAGGAATTCCGAACCGAGAGAAACGGACGAGGAAGAAATTAGATAGTCCCCGAAGAATCCCATTACAGAGAACGTTTGCCGCTGAATAACATTCCCTGGCGGATGCAGAGTGCATGCGGCCCGCGAAATGTAAAACGTGCTCCATCCACGTTCGATTGCTTTCGATTTCTGCTCGCGATGCAGCCAGCTCCGCGCGTTTTTCCATTTCCCCCGTGAGAACGGTGCAGCTTCCTATGTGGTCAGGCGAGAAATTTGTAGAAAGAAGTCAAAAGAAGACTTTGAGACACGGTACACTATTAAAGTAAATATATGTAGAGTGATTCAATTGCAAATAGGTCACTTTATATTCAGCGAAGAGGAAGGGAGAGAAAATGGTAGTGGAAAATTAATTTCATTGCAAAACGTTGCATACAATTTTGAAACCCCAAATTCCAAAAGATACTCTGTTCAATTTTGAATCCAGTGACTTCGAATTAAATACTCCAAGTGTCCATTTTAGATAAATGATAAAAAAAAAGTATATTGGGTAAATGAAATTGTTCAAAAACAAACCTGAGAAGGCTAAGATTTTGTATTATGATTCTATCCTAACCTAGAATTTAGATTAAATGCCTCCCCATCCCGAAATAGTCCGTGTTTCCAACCTTCCCGCGTAATTTGATTAGAGTTTAGCGCAGACGTTCACAATTAATTCGTTAAGTCAGAACGTCATCGAGCTTTCAGGGGTAAAGTGAAGCTAGGGGTCTGGTTTCCAAAGGAGAATCCCGCGGAACGTCTTATCGCTGGCTCGCCTAATAACGTAACAATGGAAAGAGTTAATTTGCTGGCCGCGCTGGGAGAAAGGGAAGCAGGATAAGAGGAGCAGAGTCCAGACGGTCGCTGGAGGTGGTCCTAAGGACGAGAGATCCTGCAGTGGCGTTATCTCGCCCTTGGCCGCTGGTCGAGCGCACGAGGAGATCGTTTAGATAACGATCTAGGAGTCCAGCAGGAAACGGAGAGGAAGAAGAGGCTGCCGAGGACAAAAAGAGGAGCAGGGCATCTGTTCGATACTCCTGGTCGTCCCTTTCCTTCAGCCAAACCACTATTTTGAAAATTAATAAACTGAAGATCCCTGGACCCTTCAAACTAGCCAATCTTCCCTACCACGCTACAATGAAACAGAAATCCTGAAGAGAAAGTGTCACTAGGTTCTACTGAGCATCTAATCACAGTGCTTACAACGAATCAATTAATTAATTGGAGTATTGGAACACTGAAGGCTTTCGCTACACTGGACACAACACATATCCTCCTAACGAAGCTACCTAGAATCCTAAAAAAAAATGCTGTGACGTTGCTCCAGGAGGCAAACCTCACCCCCACGCACATCCCCAATTAAATTATCACTCTCTGACGCGTTTCAACTCCCTTCCGGAGCCCCTCCAGTTCCCGGCATGTACCTGTGCCTATAAGTGACTACGTCAAGTCACTTCAAAGCCATCAGCCTGAAACGTTTCCAGCTGAAGCTCCTCAAAGGACCCAGGCGAGAAGCAAAGAACAGGATGCAGCTTTATTAAAGTCAAACAATGCTGGCCAGGGCGACGTAATCCTTAGGAGAGCTGCCCTAGCACGAGCAGCACCCTCTTGCGAGTCCTTGCATCCTGTTTGCTCCTATCCGCTTATAAGGAAGGAAAGGGGTTGTCCTCGCGGTAACCAGTCGTAAACATCGACGTCCTGTGGAATTGTTATCCCAGGCTGTTTCCCCAGGAAGCTAACCCCTCGCCGCTCGAGAACCACCACCCCCCAAGCTGACAATTCGCAACCGCAGAACAGCACCGACAGTTTTACCGTTATTGCTGTCCCGCGAAATGGAGAACGCTGCTGCGGATGCTGTCGAGTGAATATGGACGATAGCTGGGGGATTCCAAACGGGGTGGGACGATTTAGGAGGCTGGGTCGATGAGCCTGCTCGAGGGGAATGTACAGGGAAGTGGAATTAAGATGGAGCTGGAAGGGGAACGACGTGCTTGGACTGAAACAGTGAAGCTTGCGGTGTCGATGGGGGAAGGATAGAAATTAATTTTGGAGGAAAGTAAGTTCCTTTTAGGCACTGCGGTATTGGATTTTTGAGAATTTAGGGAATTGTTATTCTTCGTCGTGGGGGTGAAATTCGGGATGAATGGTGTCGATAGAGGGGTTGGTATTTTTTATAAAGTGGAGGAGGTTTTGAATAAATGAAGCAAGTGTGAGAGATGTAAATGGATGAGTAATGGAATGGAGGACATTTCGCTGAGCACGATGCTGTCCCTTCTACATGAACATCGCCATTTATTATTATCAGGCCGGCAGGAGACGTGACGATTCCCCTGAAATATTCATCGGAAACGGCCGATAAATCTGTCGTCGCGGCGCAACAGGTTAAACGTAGATGCTTCTACGCGCTGACCTATTACACTTTACCCTCTTTCTACGGCACGGGTGCGAGGATAAATAATTAAAACACCGCCCCCGACCGATCAATCGCGGGGAATAATGACTGAGGGCTGCGTTTCATGAAATTGCGGGGTGTATTTATGGAAGAGCAGAAACGAAATCGATGAAAATCAAATATCTTCGATGGGGGTGTTGTTGGCGAGAAATTTAGGATCTCTTTTAATTATAAAGAGGGTTCAAGTGACTGTACTAATTTTTATACTGGCACTTTGTTTTTTACGCTACTGTGCAATATTTGTTGTGGTGGTTGTTTAACCAAAAACAGATATTTTAACACTGCTACGACTTTCAAGTCACCTACACATTTAACGTAATGCCAAATAATGAGAAATACACACATTGTCAATAGCTTTCTTAGATTTTCCTCGGCATTAAAAGAGCCCTTAATAAAATGAGAAGACGAGTGGGTCAAAAAGGACCCGGGTACGTAACAGGCTTAGAAAATTCCTCTGCGATTGCATCAAGTCTCAAGTTTTGCAAAAATTAAAATAGGGTAACTTTACTCGTAGTTGACAGTGTACCAGTAGTTGACACTTTTATTTTCAGTCACGAATAATAAGCTTTCTATTAAAAAAATGTTTTTGACTAATACGCTGTTTGAAAAAGTATTAGTATTCTTTCATTTTAATGAAATTTTAATGATTGAACGGGTGGATTTCAGGGAGTAGGGTAAACTGTACTGGTAGTTGACAGTGTACCAGTAGTTGACACTTTTATTTTCAGTCACGAATAATAAGCTTTCTATTAAAAAAATGTTTTTGACTAATACTTTCTCAAACAGCGTATTACAAAAACATTTTTTTAATAGGAAGCTTATTATTCGCGACTGAAAATAAAAGTGTCAACTATCGGTACACTGTCAACTACGAGTACAGTTACCCTATTTTAATTTTTGCGAGACTTGAGACTTGATGCAATCGCAGTGGGATTTTTTAATCGTATACTTTTTCAAACAGCATATTAGTCAACAACATTTTTTTAATAGAAACCTTATTATTCGCGACTGAAAATAAAAGTGTCAACTATAGGTACACTGTCAACTACGAGTACAGTTTACCCTACTCCCTGAAATCCACCCTTTCAATCATTAAAATTTCATTAAAATGAAAGGATCTCATCAACTGCTACCTAAAAACCAACACACCCCTAACCCGCGATGCACCATAATTACACCCCCTAATCTGAGAGATCTGACTAGAGATACGATGATTCCCCAACGCAGAGACTTCGCCCAACACAAGTATCGGAACTTCAGAAGCCATTCCTCTCCTTCAACATCCAGCCGGATGGAAGTTCCTTCCCAAGCAAAATACATCCCTGAAGGGAGGCAGGCAAGGTTTCCGCTTAAAAAACGATCGTCGTAAATCTACCCCCTCTCTCTCTCTCTCTCTCTCCCTGCGGGGCTGAGCCCGCCCAGATCCTCGGCCCCGAAAGACAAAGTCAATACGATCAAGGGAAGGAAGTTCGCGAACGAGGAGAAGACGTCCCGAGGAATACCGGTAAACCGTCATCGTCGATGTCTGCTATTGTTCTCGATCTGATCCTGGTTACTTTGCTTCGATCCCCGATCCCCTTGATCCCCGACGCCCCCCCCCCCGTGGGTGGAGTGCGAGAACGAGCTACGAAAGCCCCTTCGACGTTGCTTCCGTGCTGGAAACTCTGGCCTCGAGCAAGTTCCTCGAGCTGGGACTTGGAAGAACCCAGTGTACCTTGATGATGAAGTTTTCGGATCGATGAGAGGATTCTGCTGGCTTTCTCGTGCACAGTTCGCTCATGAAAGGGTGTCGCTTTTTTTGCTGATGATGACGAGTAATTCTTGTGAGATATCCTGTTGAATGTAAATAGTGTTAAGCAGTTGGTTTGCTTTGGTGCGAGAGGATGAGGTGTTTGGAGGGTCCAATTAGGGTGGCTTATTGTTAGTTTGATGGATGTTGTAGGAGTGTTTTATGTACCTAATGAACATGGGGAGGTTTAGCAGTAGTTGGATGTTCGATGCCTCCCTGAAATTTAGATATCAATTGGTAGTGTCGCTGCATTTAGGGATGCAATTGTTAGTGAATTAGGCGTTGGTGAAGGATAGATTAATTATTCCTGATGTTAACACCTAAACTCGATTTTAAAACTGAGAAACTAAGATAGGTTTGAGGTAGATCCAGATTAGAGCCGAGAATCCACCTGGAAGCTAAGCTGTGTTATGCTTTAGTTTAGCTTTTGGTGGAAACGGTTCTATAAGAATGTATTGAAGCTACTTTTTTTTAAAACGTAGCATGGCATTGCATAGCATCGCATAACATAGCTTAGCTTCTAGGTGGATTCCCGACTTAGGTTTAGGTAACTACTAGACACACATTCATCAAATATTAATTGTAAGATAGGTCTAATTTAGACGATAACCACACTCATGTAGATTAAGAAAAATTTTGCGTTTTGTATTTCAGATGACTACGACAGCCAGAATCATAGTCGACAGTGACAAACGATTTTTTCAAATCCATCTTATTACTATCACTGTAACTCTGAACAAAATTATTATTATTGCATAAAAAAAATTTATCAAATTCTTTGAATGTCGATTAATAAACGTACAAAGTTTGAAATTATAATACGCAATATTTTTCTTTAAAAAAATTCCGCTTAATAATAAGTACCTACTAATCAGAATTTACTTTGCGATTATTTCAAATCCATCTTACTACTATCACTGTAACTCTGAACGAAATTATTATTACTGTATAAAAAAAATTTATCACATTCTTCGAATGTCGATTAATAAACGTACAAAGTTTGGACTTATAATACCCAATACTTTTCTTTAAAAAAATTCCGCTTAATAATAAGTACCTACTAATCAGAATTTACTTTGCGATTATTTCAAATCCATCTTATTACTATCACTGTAACTCTGAACAAAATGATTATTATTGCATAAAAAAAATTTATCACATTCTTCGAATGTCGATTAATAAACGTACAAAGTTTGGACTTATAATACCCAATACTTTTCTTTAAAAAAATTCCGCTTAATAATAAGTACCTACTAATCCGAATTTACTTTGCGATTACTTCAAAGCCATCTTATTACTATCACTGTAACTCTGAACGAAATTATTACTACTGCATAAAAAAATTGATCACATTCTTCGAATGTCGATTAATAAACGTACAAAGTTTGGACTTATAATACCCAATACTTTTCTTTAAAAAAATTCCGCTTAATAATAAGTACCTACTAATCAGAATTTGCTTTGCGATTACTTCAACTATCGTTCGACGTAAGTATATGCCTGAATTATCGCATGAGATTGAAGAATCCACTGACAATGCTCTCCTTCTGGGAAGACTATCGATAGCCCGCTATCAAAGGCAGCTGAAATCGAGATGGGCTTGCAAAAACAACGCCGATAACGCACCGTCGTCACGTTCCGCGAGCGTTTAACGTGCCCAGGGACCACCTGCGACGATCTACGACAGGATTTCGAGTTAATTTGTCGCTTGATCGCCGATTCGTGGCACCCGCGGGATTTCACGGGCTTCGAAATTCGCCGAGGTCCGACACGCCATAAGGCTCGACGCGGTTAATGGAACTCCATGCGTGTCCCTGCCCCCCTTCTTCGACGCCGCCATGGGGTGGACTTCGGCAGGGCTCCATCACCCGATCGCGTCCATTTGTCGTTCATCTACGTTGCTGATAACTGTTAGGACACATTTCACTCATGCAAGCTGAAAATTGTTGAATCAGTTTCACCATACAGGGATTCAAAATAATTTATATGGAGTCTGAAGTTTGTGAAGCTTCTTAAATAGAATTTTTTTTAATCCTTCGTTGACGCACTTCTTTTTTTCAGGTAGCTCACACCCAGAGTAATTTTTGAACGAGTACAATTCTCATTTAAAGAATCTAATTATTATAAAAAAAATCATTGGCCAATTTCAAGGTCTCTAGAATGTATTCCAACAATTTTTACCCTGAAATTTTATCACAGTTTTTGTAAAAAAATTCTAGATTACCACATGTTGAGAAAAAACGAAGAAAATATTATAAAAATTGTAACTTTAACAAATTTCAATGTTAGAAGCTAAGAACCTACAGAGTTGGTGTTCGGATATAATATTTTGAGAGAGAAAATAGTGTGTAAGCCGGCTTTGAAAAAAGGTACTTATTTTGCATATAGAAGTTTCAGAGCGTCAAAATCAGCTTAACGAAGGTTTAACTATTTATCTAGGGTTTTTATGTGTCATATGATTCTCACGAATTACAATATAAAAAACAGTCTGGTTATAGTTGCAAAATAAAATACTTCTTCTTAAATATTAAATTCATAATATAAAACCAGAGGCTGCTGAAAAAATTGTGAGGCTTCATAATCATATTGCTTAGACCCAGAGTCTCCAAAAATATAAATGCGACCCTGTTCATCCCTACGAATTTATATTTGGGGCTGGTTAATTAGAAATTTATACAAACATTTATTACTTAAACTAGGTCAACTTAAGAACCATTCTTTTTATGGAATCCACTAGCACCAAATACCAAGTAAAAGTTTCACTCAGCAACTGACACCCAAAAACCGCATTCAATTTAATAATTTAATACATTAAAAAGCCCATAAATAAATAAATCTAATTAAACGCTTATATAGAGCCACTCGAGAAGCCGATACTCCCCCAATAAAGTGGAACAAGTTCATCCAGCGAAAACACACGTCACCCCCATTAACCGCCACCCCCTTACAGGGGTGGAGACGCAGTATCCACCGTTCGATCGTTGCAATTGTGCAAGCGGTCGTTCCTTCGCCAGTGTGCGATCAAGTAATTCGATATTTTCGTAATCCTAGATTTTCCGAGCCATCTGCCACTAGCCCCGGCCACGGGGTCAATTCCACGGGGGTGAGTTAATTTTCGCGACCACTTGCGCCGCCGTATTTCTGGGGTCAATCGTCGTACGTGTGCAGCCGAGGGGAAGATCGATAGAGTTTGTCTCTTTCCCGGAAAACGGAGACTGAGAGCGAGGGAGGGGGTGGCTCCCTTGGTAGCGCGACCGATCAACCCCCGAATCCTCGTCTTTGCCTCGTCCGAAGTGCGCGAGGTGCAAAATTGGCTGGTGGTTTTGTGCCCCACTGTTCGACTCTACTGCAGCTGGCACTTTGCTCTGACAAGCTTTGAACCACCATTAACTTTGCTGTGGCCTTCGCGTTCAGCTGTGCCAACTTCTCCTATATATTTATCAAAGTTAGGGGAACCCTCCATGGGAATCACGGGACGGAAACGTGACTGGATAAAAAAAAATCCCCGAGGTTCTAGAGGTTACCGAGCTTCCTTAACTGGTTTCCGCTAATTCCGAGGCTCGCGTATCTCGAGAATCCAGTTCGGATCTGTTGGCATTTCAGCGAGAACTGGGATACGAGTTTGAGAGTTATTTAATGCCGCGCCGCTCGGTATCGCGGAAATACCAGGTACAAGCGAACAACGCCGGCATTATGAGCTCCGTTTCGGCGGAGTTGGAACGTCTACGGGGATCCCCCGGAGAAGAGTAACGCGGCCACGCCACGGTTGCTGACGCGCGGATCGAGAAGCATAAATCAGGATCTAGGCGGGCTATCAAGGGCCCGGCCCGGCGAAATCTTCTTAGACCAATTTGTAGTACAAACGAGCCGAGAGCTCGAATAAAAGGGTCGTTTATGAAACGCGACGAAGCAAAATGTTCCCTCCGGTTTCAGCGACGACAAAAACAACGAGGGTATAGGAGGTGGGGGGGGGGGGGCCAAGGGGGCGGTGAAAATTGCCTGCGAAATGGGTCGAAGAAGATTATCTTCTCTTTTACCTGGTCCTCTGAAAGGGCGGACAATAAAGGGATGAAAAGTTGATGCGATATTAATTGCTATTAACCTATAATTCCTGTACTTCTACTTCAAACAGCTTTGAATTAACCATCCCCACGCTTTCTAATAAATGTACCCTCAAAGAATCATCCCCTCCTCGATTCCACCTTGAATTACATTCATCTGCAACGATATTCGGTGATAAAATGATTTAACTCCGTTAAGGGGGAACGCCACTGTGACGGCCGGAAAAGTAAGCCAATTTAAAGAATTTTCTTCAGGGGTAATTTACAGTTTTCATAGAAAAGTTTTATTACCTATTTTTAGTACGCTGTCTTAAGAGATTGTACAAAAAAAAAATAAATAGAAAAACATCCATAAATTTTAATATATTAATTAATCTTCTAGACCTCCCCACGCGAGCTGGTCGAATGTGTAACTATGGAACAGCAAGTCCGAAATCAAATTTCATTTTTTTTTTATAAACTATATAAGTGTAGCTTCTATTGTGCATATGGATTTTTTGATTGAAAACAAATTTTGTGAAATACGCTCGAAAAGCTGTCCGTCTTATTCGCGGATTTTCGAAACTTTTCTTCTAAAGCGCCCCATTTTTACAATAATAATTTGTTTAAGAAATCGAAACGCACAACGGAATCTACACTCATCTATATTATAAGAAAAAGGAATATTATAAACATTATAAACCAGAGACATTAAATATTTCATCAACTCGTTCATTCAAGCCTTCAATAAAAAGACTAATTATTATGCTACTTTTGTACAGTCAATATACTACAGCCATTCAAAATAACTCATTAGGCAGAGCAGACTTTAAATTATTAAACAAAAAGACACGTTTTTGATAAACAGGTGAATATCTTTAACTTACGGAATTCCTTTAATTTACTTAAATTTAAAAAATATATTCGCATAAACAATTACTAACGTTATCATTATACCTATATATAAACCAGTTAAATATAACTTATTTTAAACAATTACATAAATTTCAATTTTTCTTTGTCTCTTAAGACAGCGTGCTAAAGGTAGATAATAAAAATTTTCTATGAAAACTAAATTATACCTGAAAAAAATTCTTAAAAATGGCTTACTTTTCTGGCAGTCACAGTGGGGTTTCCCCTTAGTTCCTGATTTTTAGGTTAGGTTAACCGCAGCCCGTTAACTGTGGCTCCATCTCTTGCACCGTATTTCAATTTTCTCTTGCGAAGGAGGCATTCCGCATGCAGAATTGCCGCCGAAACGGTGTCAATGATTCAGAATATTGTGCGCAGGAAAGAAACCACCGAGCCAAGCACTCCCCAGTGCATCGTCAGGGAGTAACCTAGCCTGTGGGGCTCTGGCCGGCCGAGATATGGCGAGGCCGGCCGCCCACGTCGTTTTCGGAGCTGCTTGGGCCCGGGTGACAAGGGCAGACAGGATTTAGGATCACCAGGATCCCCGGGCACGTGTAATCCGAGCCGTTGCATCGAGTCACGCGATGTAATCGCGGCGTTCCCGAGGCACGCGAATTGAATAAGACTTCGTTCTGCGTCTGGTCGCCGAGTCTTGCCCCGAGTGTGGCGTGACTGGATATTACCACGGTGATATATCGCTCCGTCGCGGTAGCGCTCTGCATTTTTACCCTGCTCCGGATAGCTGCGATTTCGAATGGCCGTCAGAAGCAGGAAACGATTTCGATGGATGGACTTTCTTATCGCGCTGCCTCCTAAGCGCACGTCCTCCATCCTTGCTAGCTTTATTTTTCTTTCGGTAGTGTTATAGAGCATAAGAAACTGAATAATTCTTGTGGTTAAAGTTTTGCTCTATCTTGCAACGTTGCAAAATTATAGATAGTAAAAAACAAAAATAAAAAATAGAATAAAAAATAATTTTAAGGGCTGTTATCACTCCTTAAAAGTGTTTAGTGATTGTAGTACTAATTTATAATATTTATTTAGTTGAAATAGACTCGATTACTATATTTTGAATTAACATTATTTATTAGATAAATAAAGAACTGATATGGAACTGAATACAAACTGAAAATCACAGATCTTTTTAATAACTCCTCCTTCGCAAAAAAATTATTAATCTAATGGGAAAACTGTACAAGTGAATTTCAATGGGGAAAAAATTGCTCCGCGTATACTGCGATGTTTCATTAAAATCAGAATTAATACGAAGTTGGGAAGGCTTCCTTGCCAGACTGCCTGTGCTTCACATTGTTCCAGGATTTTGGAAATTATAGGGGCGAAAATGTTCTCCTGGGAGTCGAGTTCGCGGAGCATGAAGTTTGTTTCATCCAATGAGCACTGGACGGTTTAACGAACGAGTAATGGAGGCGAATAAAGAGTCCTGGTTAATGAAGATGAGTTAGTTAATTTATGGCTCGAGTTAGCTGGTGGGCTTACCGCCACGATAAATTTAGTCCATCGGTATTCACGAAGTTTGACAAGTGTTTGAAGTGGGTTCAAAGTATTGATGCGGGTAGATGGCGTTTGATTGATTAAAATATAGTTTGTTGGATGAAAGCAAAGGATGTTAATAAATAGTTAATGTAGTGACGAACTGGCTATGACTCTATGGACCCCCTAAATATCAAACAATATGTTAAATATAATAGAAGTTCTAATATTATTACTGTATGCAACTAAAATTTACGTTGTACTGCTATTTTAAAATATTTAAAAATATGCACCACTTATTTAAAATTAAAGGAAAAATAATTTAACAATTCAAATATAACAATCTCCATTTACATTTAGTACATACTGTAATATGTACAATACATATACACTGTAATTACTAAAAAAATATAAACATTTATTTCACAAAAACTTCAATTGTACTATTTTTCCACTTAGGTATTTTTTGAAAATTTTATTTATCCCTTATAAAAATTAAATGATAGCCTTACAGTTGCGGGTGAACTCCCATTCTCTCCTGAGAATCAATGCTTAAATAGATTAAAGTAAAAAGAAAGAAAGAGTAAAGAAAAAGTAAGAAGAATTTTCCTTCCGCTTTCTTTACTTTCAACGGTTGCCAAACGCGATGTTCGTCGAAGCTAGACTCGGCAATTCGAACTGTGCTAATCAAGAGCCTTCGTTCCAGCCGGAAGGACTAACAGTGAAGATCGATCGACCCCATCACGAACACTGCAATCTCCTCGATCTTCTCAACTTTCCGGAGCTGTCGAGGCACGAGATCAAAGAGGTTTCTCGCCCGACAACTCACCCAGCCCCCCCCCCCCTGCGTAATTCCAATCGAGACGCGCGACGTGACGGGTCACGAAACGCAGCTTTTTACGCGGCGAGGGGCGAGCGCGTAAAAGTCGCGCGCGACCGCTCTGCCGCACGAGCTTCCGTTGCGCGGGGTGAAAAACACACTTATGGCGAGGCCGTTCCATGCAAATTTATTAATACTTGCAATCTTGTCGCGTGTTTTCCATCGGCAAGTGCGTGCGACGTCTTGATCGCTGGTTGAACCAACTGGTTAAGATGGCGCTGCTTCTCACTTCCCTTCCGTGACTTTCCAGGGGAAAAAAGGCATCGAAGGTGTGCGAGATCGTGGGAACACGGTTAAAGTTTTTCTACATTCCCATTTCGTGTTTCTTTTAGGAGGAAAACAGACCTTGTAGGATGTCAGGAGACTTTTTCCTTTCCTGTTTTCTTCTCCAGGTGAGGCGAGGACTGTAATGGCTGCCTGCGACTGCGCATGCGCGGCAGTCGCGTGATAGATAAACAAGCAACACACTTCTGCGCGTTATAAAATCTAACTTAGATCTTCGAAACACAAGTTACCTTCGTAAAAATAATAACTGAAGAGTCCTTGTAAAAACACTGTAATTACCAAAATTGAAAAAGAAGAATATTTATCGGAAACTATTCCACGAGTCAATAGCAATACAATAGTAGAGAATTTAATTTCTGGCACTCAAAGAATTTTCTACAAAGACTCGTAAATTCTAAACTATAAAAACTGCGCCCCTCCACTTCATTATTCCCTCCACCGTCAATAACCAGAAATCTGAAAACGTCCCTCTACCCTCGAGGAAGAAGCACAGAGCCACCCCCCAGATCGAAGGATCCAAACTCCGCACAGCGCAACTGCCAGTTCGATTCCCAAAGCAACAATTAACAATGCTGTTGTCGGAGCCCGACGCAATCTCCCCCCTCCCCTCCCCCCCTGTCCGCGAAATTTGTGACACGCAGTCGTTCGAAGAATGGCGACGAAGAAAAATGCAATTTCGTGGCGCGTACACAGCGATTCGGGGAATACAGGGACGCGGGCAAACAAACGAGTTAATTAAAAGCCGGCAGACCTACGAGGAAAGAGAATGAAGGCTGGACAACACAATGCGCCAGACCGACCCTCTGCCAAGGGGAGGGGGGGGGGGGAGGGGAAGTGCCCCGCGTGCCACGCTGGAAGCCCTCGTCTAGGGGCATGCATATGCATACGCATCTCCGCGGAAGATGCAATTTTTCGCCGGCTGGAATGCATATTCGTCGATCACAAGCGCAGCAATTTCGGACAAGCGAGCGCGATCACTGGTCCCCGGGGAATTTTAGGGGACTGAAACCCTCCGCTGCGGATTCAGCCGCGCTCCGTGACGGATGCTTCCGATTCCGGGGCGTATCGGGGCTGATGGAGCCGCTGAATGCAGGACTCTTTTATGGAAACTATTTATGGTTTATGGGAAATGTTTACGGCAGCAGGTTGGACTGTTTTGGTAAATGGATCAGTGAAAGACTGCTGCTGTTTGATGTGGAATTCTGTTTGCAGATAGTCTCCAGTAATGTCTTTTGAAGTTAGGTTTATAGGTCCTTCCATTTATGAAACACGTGTACAGTAGCGGTCAAAAGATTGCCTTGTATTTTAACGAATTGGGGGAAGGATTACACGTTAAAATTTGTGTGTTATAAATTGGGTTGTTAGAGTAGGCTAGCGAGACCAATGTAATACATCCAGAGTATTTTTAAATTTTGTTTGGACTGTTCTGAAATTTATTTTTACCAAAATATGGAGTATTAGGGTGGTCTTTATTTATAAATGTTGAATTTCTTTTTTATTTCTTTGCTCTCACTCCCTAGAATCCTTGTGCTATTTGATAAAAATAGTTCCTCAAAAAGTTTATCGCAATGGGGCAACAGGAAAGGGCGCCGACCAGGTCTTATAGTTTAGAATTCATCAATAGTTTGGATTTAAAGAAATTCTCGAAAATGGTAAGTCCTAGCGAAATTTTGTTCAAATAATATTTAAAGAGCATTCAATTTCCTACAATTAATGTATATGTAATTTTCTCGTGTTTCCAACCATTTTTTAGATAACAGCGTTTGAATATAGGGAGGTCAGCACTACGCGCGTACACATAATACGTCACGCCGCACAGCTGGGGCGCGCGAAGCGCCGACCTCCCTATATTCAAACGCTATTATCTAAAAACTGGTTGGAAGCACGAAAAAGTTATATATACAATAATTGTAGAAAATTGATTGCTCTTTAAATATTATTTGAACAAAATTTCGCTGGGACTTACCATTTTTGAGAAATTCTTCAAAGTCAAACCACTGATGAATTTTAAACTTCAAGGCCTGGTCGGCGCCCTTTTCTGTTGTCCGATAGCAATAATCTTTTTCAGGAACTATTGTTTTATGAAATGAAACCATATTAAGGGGTGAGAGAAAAAGAAATCGCAGGTTGAAAATAAGGGTAAGCCTCAAGGTGTGACATTTTCCGTTATAGCTTCAATTATAGAATTATACTTCAGAAATTCAGAGTGAATATGTTTCCCAAGTGTTCCTCTCGCGTTGGGATGATCACGTCAATTTTTTTTTACACTAAAGAATGATTTTAGGTTGCAAAGTAATCTTGAAGATTGCGTGGGTGGCCGGCGGAGGTTGTTGCAATCGGGAACAAATTAAATTGCGACGGCCATTCGGTCGCGATTTACGTCGCGAGCGCGCAACTCGTTAAGGACCCATGAAAATTGTATGGAGAATAAATTGCGTGGCCCGCCGCGCGGAATTGCCTGGCGCTCGCAGCTCGGATTCATAGGGGTTAATGAAACTTTCAGCTAATGCGCGCGACGAACGATAAATTAGCCGGCGGGGAAGGGAGAGCGGAAACCGTAACGCGACTTCACGCGACGAACAAATTTTTCCAATTTATGACTCTGAACGGCTGCGAGCACTTTTTTACTCTTCGCACAGCGGTGGAGTCCCTTTTTTGGATATCGACTTCAGGGTTGAACTTAATCTACAAGAAAGAAGATTTTTTCATATATACATCTTCAATATTCACTATTTTCTTTACTTTTTGTAAGTTTCTCCTTAAAATTATGTGTCGATAATGTTTGAGGTTAAGAATCGTTAAGCTTCAAACTTTAATATTTTGTATTTTTTAAACAAATTCGAAGTCGGCAAAATGATGACTTAAACTCCCCATTATATCGCGTGGACTACGCTATAACCAAGTTTCATCAAAATCCCTGGTATAGAATGCAAGATATGGTGCATTTCATGTGGAACGTCGTCTTTAAAAGATTGAAGGTATTGCTGACATTTAAAAGTTCCTGCCCTCTGAAAGGTGCCTCCTCCAACATTTCCCTGGAAGTCACGTCGATTGCGAAGTGACAGGCGATCAATAAACGCAGTCGGCCGCGAAACCAATAGAACTGCCGCTTGGAAATCGTGGGTGCACTCTCAGACGTTTCTCGTCAGCTTCGATCGCCTCTGTTTTCAAGTGCAACGAATTTCGACGCTCCTCCACCACTGAGAATACCTGTTTCGCGTAAACCGTGGACCACGAATTCTATACAGCACAATTCTGAATAACTGTGAATCGAATAAATTTTACAATTGCAGAGGATCACAAAAAACTACCTAGCCTCGTCAGCAAAAATTAATTAATGATAATTCTAAGCACTATGTGACAAATTTCCTAACTCCATTCTTCTATTGCGTCAAACATCCAAAAACCCTGGTGGTCAACAAGAAGTTTACACCTCATAAATTTACACGCCTGCATAATTGAATACTAGGCTTTAATTATTACCCAGGCATTACCAGTATTCATATTCCAATCTATGGAATACAAACTTAAAAAGAATTAAGTTCCAACCTTTTTCATTCCCGCTACAGTAAACCCGAACCGACCGAAATCGTAAATCACCCCACGCCCCCTATGCTTCCAACCCCATAGTCTTTCCATCCCGCTGCATAATCGACGAAGTATCCGCACCCACGTACTCCCGATCTGACGTACAATGTTCCTATATCAGCCGCGCTATTACTCGGAACCGGCAAAGCCAACAAACAGAGAAAAACGCACGACAGGCGCCCATTCGGGCAGATCGCGGCGAGCAGCACTTCGCTCGGAATCGAAACGGAACAAAGTCTGCCGCAGAAGGCCAGCCGCTTCAAAGAATCGGCCTAGCATCGCGCGGAGAGATCGAAATAATAAAGCGCTCCCAGTTCCCCGATCTATCTCTGTCTCTCCGGCGGCACTTATACGCGCCGCGAGTCCAATTTATAATAGACTGGAACACGGTGTGGATTTAACTTCGGATGTAGGCCACCCAGTGCCATGCGAGCGCGCGTCTAGATCGCGACTGAGCGCTCGAAAACGACGCCGAAACTCCGCCGAGGGCCGTGGCTCGTGGACGGGGTGCGCGGGACGCCGGCCAGCGGAGGAACAGGTGCGTTCGGATTCGGCGGATTCGTTCTCGATAGTTGTGCACGTAGACGGTTCGTCGCTCGCCTCGTCGCCTCGCCGCGAGAGAATTCCGCGTGCAGCTTGGCGCGTCGAGTGTCTACGCGCGGATCCGATCCAATTCGCCTCGGTGAATTCGGGGAATAGCGGAGAGTGGCGTGGTCGGGTGACTCGGGACGGAGAAAGTGAAAGATCCGTGGAGAAACGAGGCGATTGTTGATTGAACTAGTCGCAGCGGGCTGAGCCGTTGGGGGTGACGGGGTTGAAGTGAGGTTTGTGGGGTTGGAAGGGTGTGATCTTGGGGTGGGGGACTGTTGAGACGAGTTTTTGGAATTAGTGCGTGACTTTTGCGAAGGTGACTGTGTTTTTGTAATGTTTAGTGGATTTCGGGGAAATGCTCTTTTGGTCGAGCTTTCTTCTTTTATCTAATCTTGCGAGGTTACTTCGTCTAACGGAGTTTTGACACGATAAGCTTTTAACCGATGAGCTTCGAAAAAACACTTCCTGGGATAGTAAGTTTTGGATGTAATATTCTCTCAACTAATGAATCTTTAGACCATTGGACTTCCTCGTCAAATCGCTAAAATAATGGTGATCTTTAGATTTTTTTTTTATAAAAAAGGTATACAACGCGCAGGAAAAACGCTATGGGCTTTGTTTATGCGTTATTCAAGGATATGGATTTTTTTTCAACAAAAAGACACGTCGACGGTAGCCATCATAACTCGACATAGGATTGTCTGAAATCGACAAACAAAGAAGCTCCTTAAATGTTATATAAATGACTATTGTATGAATTTTTAAAAAGAGAAAATAAATAAAATGACGATGTTTAGTATATATTTAAACCAAGAAGTGCTAGAGACGTGTAATTTTACGCATAAAAATGTTAATAACAAAAGAATACTTGCTCTAAAATTTATGATCGAAGGCTGATACGATAGCCGTTAATATAACATTTAAGAATTTTCTTGGTTCTTTGATTTCAGACAATCCTACGTCGAGTTATGTTGGCTACAATCTTTTTGTTGCAGCAGTGATCCCAAACCCGGAAATTTCAAAAATTCTGAAACTTTGTGAATATGTAGGGGATTTCCTCCTGATTACAACACAACTTTTTATTTCTGGCGAAATTCACTGGGAGGGGGTGAAATTAACCCCTGAAAATTCGGTTATTCCCCAATTTTGTGTTGTAACTCACGAACTATAAGAGATAGAAAAAAAGTTACTTCTTTTAATTAGATCTATCATTTAGTGAATAAAAACTTTTACAGTTCACGCGTTATAACACAAAATCGAAAAATAACCAGATTTTCAAGGGTCAATTACACCACCTCAGAGTGAATTTATGCAGCAAAAAAAATTGCGTTGTAATCAGGAGGAAGTTCCTTACATATTCACGAAGTTTCAGAATTTTTGGAATTTAGAACCACTCCAAGAAAATGAAAAAAAGTTTTTCTTTACAACCTTCAATAACGTATAAATAAATGTTACTGTAATTTGTTTACTTTTTAAAAAAAACTCCTAAAGATCACCTTTTTTTTTAACAATTTGATGAGAAAGTCTCCTTAACAAAATAGACAATTGTTTTAATTATGGTATTGCACTCTTTGAATATTGACGAATCTAGGGTGCAATTTTCGCTAAATAAACAGGGGTAAACTTCCCCCAAAATGACCACCCTTAGGCACCACTTTTCTGCACAGTAAACGAACTTCTAATATTAAGCTGGTATATAGGAAAGCAAGTATATAGGAAAGGAGTGTTCCCACTTTAAACTTGGCAAATCTTGCCCGAACTGCCGAGTGTAGAGCACAGTGTTCCTCCTATCGCCATTCACAACTCTAATCGATCTCAGTGCCATGAAATGGTAATCGCCCCAAATACCAGCGTTACGTGTTGACAGAGCAAACCCTCCCGCAACGTGGACGAACGCGTCCGATGTACAAATCGGACAACTGTCCGCGACGCTCATTCATAAGTTTATGGCGCGTGAAATCTACCGCAGGTATTTGCATACCGGCCGCGCCATTCCGCGTAGCCTATAATCGTAACTTAAGCGGAACGCTCGCGACACTTTCAGGTGGGAAAAGTGCATCGTTGATAAAAACACAGCCGTAGTATCCAAGTGACCCTGTCCCCATTCAGAAAAACGGAATGCAGCGTACAATTTTGAACTTTGTACCAGTGTTTAAGATAGAGGCGAAAGAGAACTCGGGAGGCCCCTGAAAAATTGGAAAATTAAAGAAAATTGGGTTGTGAAAGCTAGAAAAAAAATTGGAAATGGGACCTCCAACTGTGACGAGAAGAAAATAACGAATAGGTACACCAAAATTTAGATTTTAAAAGGGGAAGACTCCTCAGGTTTAATTTTATTTATTTAATTATTTTAACAGTTATTCGCTTCGTACGTTAGCATGGTATTTTTTTATTTCGTTTAATTTAGAATAATTTAGGAAGCCCCATATGAAGCTCGCCTCAGGGTCCCCAAAAATCATAAGACGGCACTGCGTTGTACACGTCTCAAGTTTCTCAAATTTCAAGCACTCTCCGCACTTCAGTCCGAAGCTTTGCTAAATTCTCTAAGTTCCCCACGATTTGCAAGAACCTCTACACTTCCTAAATTTCCCCCACTTTGCAAGATTAATACCTAAGAGCAAGGTTTCACAAAGTGCGCAAACTTTTCAAGTGCCCCGTGCTACCAAATTCCCCAAATCCTCGAAACTTCTCGAGTTTCCTTGATGTCCCAGAATTCCCAAATATTCAACTATACCCAAGTGTCCTAGAGCGTCCGATCCCTCGCCCGACGGTGTCGCCCCCCCCCCCCCCCCCCCTCCCGAGCTCGACCTAACCTCCAGCCGGCCTCGCGTTCGAACCTATCCTAGGCCCCGAAACGATACTCTTATTTTCTCAGAAAACAGGCTTGTTATTTTAAATCTAACAAGTATTCGTTCGACCCAGCCAGCGTAGGCATCAATCATTCCCCTTGTCTCCAGGAGACGTACCCGATGGCCCCGCCAAGGCCGGTCCGTGCGAATCGAAGCGTCGACCCCGAATCGATCGACGCCGATGGACGAGCGTGATCTTCCACCTGGCAGGTCGATAGTCGCTCGCCTTTTGGCTCGCTGGCGCGCGAGAGAGAGAGAGTGAGAGAGAGAGAGAGAGAGAGAGAGAGAGAGAGAGAGAGAGAGAGAGAGCGGGTTAGCGACGAGCGTTCGTCGTTTCTGGGGTAATTTTAGATCGGCAAGATAGCGGGGGTGGGCGCGCGGGGGGCGTCGAGGGAGGGTTGGACGCCGGATAGAGAAAGAGCAAAGCGGGGGGCGAGGGAGGAGGGGGCGCAACAGCTCGCGGAGGGGTAAAAAAAGGCGGAGAAAATCGGTATCCGTTGGGCGAGAACTGTTTACGAAAGAGAAAACGAAGCGGGGCGAGGGGGGAGGGAAGGAGGGAAAGCGGAGGAACAAGGCCAGAAGCGAAGGAGAAGATCAGGGTGAAGATAGCGATGGGACTAATTCAATTGCTGCTGGGATATGTTCGGTAAGCCCGAGTATATAGATTCTTTTGGGAGAGGGGAGGAAAGGGTTGTTTAAGGGGGTGTTTGATTGAAGGTTGGCGCTGAGGTGCCTTTTTGCGGAGTGATTTTGGAGGGCTGAAAGGGGAGGTGTAATTGTAAATCGGAATTGTTTAGGTTAAAAAAGTTACTTTTTTGATTTGTTCTATTTTTGTTGTTTTTTAGCATACATTTGGGACTGCGGTATATTTAATATGCGTATTGCGATGGAGAATTTAAAGCTGTATAAAATTCAGTTAAAGTTGAATTTATTTAATTGACAAATAAAAGTGTTATATGACATTGAACGGGGTAACATATTTTTGGGGCGCACAAAGAAGTTACCACGTTTAGGAACTTTTTAGGTTGTCCTAAAAGCAAAAGGTGCACCCACAAAATATTAGATTTTTTTATTAATATTCAAAGGTTGGGTTTAAAAGTGTGTTGCCTTGTTTAATGTTACGTAGGGTTTTTGTTTGTTACTTAAATAAATTCAACTGTAACTGGGTTTTATACAACTCTTAATTATCTTTCAGAATATGTATATTAGACACATACTGTAATTTTGAGTTGATATTGAAAAGTAATAGAAGCAAAGTGGTATCCTTTTCATCCGCTACTGTAGATTGGTTTCAACTTAATTTAAATATGCGGAGTATGGTGTAAGGAAAGGTAAAAAATTGATATGGAAGAAATCTGTGACTGAGTTCAAAAAGAGCCAATGCCAAAAAACTGATATATTAATTTTTGTTTCTTAATTACGCAATTTTGACAAACACTGACAATGGCCCTTGAACCCTCCCACAGAAATATGAAAGCGAATCCCCAGTTCACATGATAAACCCCCAAAAACCCGATTCACTATCACCGCGACAAAAAAAAAAGAGCAGCATTAAAACTCCCACCACGAAATCACAAAAATTACGCGTTCCATCGCTCCTTGAAACTCCCACCGGCACTCAGCGCCCGACCCCTTCAAACTCCCCCACTGGAGGCCGCCGAAAAAGTGCTCTCGAACACCTGCCCGCGCCGATCGACTCTCGAAACTTCGTCCGCCAGTTCAAGCCGAGCGAGAGCGTACCGAAGCCATCGCTACCGAGCGAGAGCGTAGCGAAGCGGCGCGCGCGAAGGAGCGGAACAGCGTGCCGAGAGCGAAATAGAGGGAGGAGCGAGGAGGACGATCGCCGCGGAGGAGGCGCAGCGACGGAGAGAGGAAGAGAGAGAGAGAGAGAGAGAGAGAGAGGAGAGGCCACGAGTCCGGGAGTGAGTGGTCGACACGGAGGCAGTTATGCCGACCAGCTCAAACTGGGTGCCGCCAAATCGAACCCCGGTTCGAATTCCGCACGGCCGTGGCCGCGAGACGAGGGAAAGCCACGAGGAAGAGGAAGGCGACGCGGAGGAAGAGGAGGAGGGGGAGGAGGATTCCCGTGAAAAGAGCCTCGTGCCGGCGAGAAAGAACAACCAGAGCGACGGGGAAAGAGAGCCAGAAAAAAGGTACGTCGAAGGAAACTTCCAACCTTCCTGCATCGCTGTAAAAAAGAGCAAGAGAAAAGAAGGGGGGCACGCGCTCGAGGGACCCAGTGGGTCTGGCGGATAAAAAAGGAGGCGACGGGGGAAAAAACGAAAGGTCGGACGGGCGTGCTTCTGGTCGTTAGTGAGGTGCAAGTAAAAGGAAAATGAAGAGGGCATTGTTGCTCGGAGCGCTGGGTCCCCCCACCCCCCCCCGGTATTTTTTTTCCCCGCTGCCCCTTCCTTTTTTCTCTCTCCGCCTTCTTCCGTCGAGTGAACGTGTGTCGCGCGTGCCCCCCGGCCTTTTTCGCCGCGGCTCCCTCGTGGTCGTCGAGAGATCGCCCTAAGGGACTCGTTTTTTCCGCGTTCCTCCGTCCCTCCCCCCTCGTCCCCCCTCCGCAGGGGGGCCGGCGGGTTAGAATGTGTGGGTTTCTGGGTCGAACGCTCGCGCGGTTCGAGCAAGAAAAACGAGGCGCGATGGGGGGAGGGGGATTCTTCGGGTGGTTCGGCGAACTGCGGTGCCGAGAGATCGAGTTTCGAGGAGCTTCTAGTTTTTTCGTCTTTTCTTCTCGTTGTCGAAGGTTGAAAAGCGCCGGAGTCAGTTCCCTCGGGTCGAGGATATTTTCTGCGGCGATGATTCACAGGCGTCCGGCAATCATATGGCCCGTATTTACGGCGCGAATGATCGAGACCTGACGGGGTGGGATTGACAGGCTGTGCTGAATCAGCGTGCGGGGAAACTGTGTCGACGAAAGACACTCGTTTTTTTTTTCGGCACAGCGGGACTTGTTTGAAATATTTTGCTCTGCGAAAAGGAGTCATCTTTGTGCGAATTGATGGACGCCCGCTGGTTCGGTGAACGTAGGATTTGAGGATTCTAATTTTTAGGTACATTTACTTCGATTCATTGTCAGAAGAGAATTATTTTATTATTATTAGTTCGTGTTTTAAATGGTTTCCACTTGGAACGTGGAGTAGTTTCCTGCGTTTTTGATAGTTACTAATTATCCGGGGGGTTTGTTAATTTAGGGGAGGTGTTAACACGTTCCGAGGAACGTGTGACAAGATAAATGTATTTCTGGATCGATCGCGTGTCAGCTGTTCGACGATTGTCAGACTTTCGGTCGGTGAAAATTTTCACTGTTTTCTTTCCCGCCTATTAATACCGCGGCTGTTTGGATTACGAATGGTGGCTTTAGGAATGCGCATACGTCTTCCCCTCTCCCTTTCGTTTCATTCACAAAGAATGCAACCTTCGTTTAGAAATTTATTTTCCCGCCGCGAGGGTCCCGCCGGCGGGTCTCGCGTTTTTCTCGCACGGATTCAACTCACCGCGGGCCGTTTGTTACGCGAGGGACGTGAAAAACGTAGGCAAATCTTCTACACGTCTGCCCCTACTCCCTTTTCTCCGCTTCCCAACTGAATTTCAACAAGAAATTACACTACAACCATTTACCACCACCGAAAATAACAGAATTTCTTCGAAGTGCGAAAGAAAATTTCAATTAGAAATAAAAAATCTCCAGCAATATTTAACAAATATTCCTCACGATCTCAATAATTAAAATAAATCGACTAACAAGTACAAAGAAACTCTGAATAAAAATAGTGCTTACTCGGTTCTCATTAAATAAAATTATTTACACTCGCAAGCAACAATTGCAGAATCATAAATCCTCTGCACCCTCTCAGTCCCCAACGTGGCAGAAAAAAAATTAAGGGGAGAATTTCTTTTTTCTTGGTCAAAAATATCGATACTTTAGCATTTTTTATAAAAAAAAGTGTAACATTAATTAATTTGAAACTTTGTATATGTGTTTGTTATACTTTCATCATGTTACATAATTTTTTTCAGTTCAGTAACTACACTACAAACTTTAAACGCGTTTTTCTCGAAACAACTTTTTCGTAGCTGGTTGACATGATTTAAAAAAAAGTACTGGATCGATCAACTTGAAATTTGAGCTGCATGTTAAGAAAGAATCCTTTTATCGTTTGATCTACAGGCAAGACGATAGGTTGTATATTTTTTTTTTAATTATCAAAAATTTGGATACTTTTTTGCAAAAAATCGAACATCTGAATTTAAACTGTTACCATATCTGGAAAAATAATTTTTTTTTATTCGTTGTAGGTCAAACGATAATTATATGTGTGTAAAATAAAATCTCAATAGAATTTTTGATTCAGGTGAACTGGAGGGCAGATATCATGTCAACCGTTAATGAAGCAATTGTACGGAGCGTCCTAGTTCACGGGCAACTGAAACTGTATTTTTTAGTGAATTGAACTGAAAAAAATTTATGCAACGTGATGAAAGTATAACAAACACATATACAAAGTTTCAAATTAATTAATGTTACACTTTTTTTATAAAAAATGCTAAAGTATCGATATTTTTGACCAAGAAAAAAGAAATTCCCCCCTTAATTTTCCGACACCCAAACACCAGCAACCCCCGCGCAAAAAGCCAATCTACTTTAACAACCCCTTTCACAGCGTTCAGCAAAGAAACGGAAAGGAAATGTCGATTTTAAACAACGGGGTAGCGAATTTCCACCTCGTCGACTCGATGACGCGCGTCGCCGAGGGTGCACGTAAATTCGAACTGAGCCTGTTTCCCTCGAGTGGCCACGCAAAGGTGAGCATTCGGTAAGCAGGGGGGGACAGGGAGCAACGTCCGCAGTTAAGGGGGAGGGAAATGGATAATTTTTCAGTTAGTCGCGTCACTACCCTTTATTGCCGCGCCCCTTCATTGCGCTGCAACGACCTCGGAATGACTTCGCAGAGTCCTGCCCGTCGAAACACAACAGCACACCCCTGAAATATAGAACCACCCCCGGCGCGGGGGGGTCGGGGACCGTTACCGCGAAGCTCATTTTTCCGTCGCAGCTCCGTGGTCCTTGGTTCTTCCCCTCCGCCGAGAGGAAATCTCATTTTCCTTGCCAGCCACGCGGCCCGGCTGGAGGGGGTGAATCGTTGGGCAACTTCGACGCGTGTTTTTGACGAAGCTAATTGGGGAGGCTGAGCATGGGATAGGGGGATTTATGGGAGTGGATTTAGAGACAGTTCGCGAGTTCTTTGGGAGGGAAGTTTGGATATTCCGTGCCGGGGATCTGTGGAGGGGTGGGAATTTGGGTAGAGCCGGGGGTTTAAGTGATGTAGGTTGGGAAAAGTTGAATTGCTTGAAGTGTTCCTCGAATTTGGTGCATGCTTCTGAGTGGGGCGTTCTATTTATGAGGGATGGAGTAATCCATAATTCAACCAGAAGTCGACTTATCGAAAAAGTGGCGAGTGGACTGCGCCTGGCGCAACTTGAGCGCAAGTAGTCGCGTCCGAAATTGGTCAGACATTGTGTATTCTATAGCCCTTCTGCATATTTCAATGATATACAATGCGAAATTGTGTTTATCGCCTTCCTTCTTGTTGTTTTCGTAGAAACGTGCGTCGGTAAATTGTAGCAGCGATTCAGGACACTGAGCTCGAATTCCCAACAGAGAAAGATCTGTTGAATTATTATTTTTCATTTCTTTAAACTCAGGACCGCTAAAATGAAATTATTTTATTCTGAAGAGTAAAGTCCTTAGTTAAAATGCCCCATCTAGTAATTCAAAATAACTGAGAAAACTGATTTTTTATTATTTTCTTTCTACCGTTCTTGGTCTTCTTTATTCAATTAAAAAAATGTCATTAGTTCCTAACAACCTAATATAATTTTTGGTAATAGTTGTACCGATGGATAATGTAATTTTAACGTATCAATTAATTAAATGTTTCAGATAGGATATTTTAACCATCTGAAAAATATTTTGGTTAAATACATTAGACTGTTTGTAGATTTCTACGAATTAAAAGACTTGTGGAACTTCAAGTATTTCAACGCATCTTGAAAAATGAAAAAATGCTAGATGGGCCATTTTAACTAAAAAGGGCAGCATTGTCCTAAATACAATCGCGAAAGCAATCTTCTCTCACTGAAACCATGCGACTTGCGTCAATCTTACAGCGGCGATGTGCATTAAAGCGATAATTTGAAGTGCTTCACCCGGTATAATGAAAGTGAATGCTGTAATAGACAGGAGCGAAACCCTACAGCGTATAATTCTTAGAGACACGCATTTACGAAGTGGTCAGAATTAGGGCAATAAGCTTCTGCTGAAAGTCGAGAATATTCCTCGTAGTTGTATCTCCCCTCAAGTATATTTTCTTAATGGCCCCCCTAAGCACCCCCGTTAAGAATTCCTACTGAATATTCCCTCCAAGCGCTTCCCCGAGAAACCTTTTTAAGCACTCCTTCGAAATACTCCCTGATAATACTATTTTTCCTAAATAATTCCTACTCGCTATTTCAGTAACTATTTTCCTGACACCCTTACCATCGAGTCTCCCATAAAATTCTGCTCTCCGCGGACACAGGGAATGCGGAAACGTGCTTCGAACTGCAATAAATTCGAATCCACGTGCCATCAAAGGGCCAAACTTGGCTTGTTTGAAAGCCGATCGGTCGGCCGACGCGCGATTTCCAGCCGTTCGAGGGGCGTCGCGACGCTATTTCGGTACCGATCGTCAACACGGCAAAGAAAGAGGCTCTCGTTCGTCGAGAATCGATCAAGTTTTCATCGCGGACGCGAGGAAAGAGAGCGCCGCTAATCGCGAGTCGTCGATGAGAACTTTATCGCCTAGTTTTTTCCTCCGCGCTTTCAAAGTATTCTTGCTCGAGGCGCGGCGTGAAATTTCGAGACGAGACAGCAGCTATTTTTGAGAGGAAATCCGGTTTAAAGAACACAAGTTTCTTCGAAGCATTCTACAAGCTTCCACCTATCAATTTTTCGAAGAAAATTTGTAATTTTTCCTTGAAATCACTTTAAGCTGGAAGCTTTCGCGAGCTTCAAGTTGTTTAAGGGATTGCAAAGAAAACGATCCACGCTATAAAGAAACCATCTGGGCCACGGTGGACAATGGAAAATCGTACAGACCTTCCGGAGACTTCTGTTTTAAGTCAGGATAGAGAAGACGCCTCAGACCATCCAATTTCTCAAATGCTCCTACCTGCAACAGAAAAGGGAACAGCGGTTAATATCCATTCTGGAATATAATAATACAATTATTGCACACTTTTCCTGAGTACTAGGCTCCCAGTGCCATTTTCAATGGAAAGATAGAAACAACGGATTGGAAGAATTGGGGCAAGTTAGGCAGAAAGCTAACAACCCTCGATGATCTGAAATTGAAAAAAAGTTTGAAGATTTTTAATGTTAAAGAAAAGTAGTTTTATTGCTATTATATTGAGCATATTCTATATTTTTGTTATTGTTTTACAAGGATTATTTAATGGGTTATTAAATAACGGGTAGTGTAATTATTAATATTATTTTAAATTTTCTGTAGTTTTTGTTTTTTAAGCCTAAAATAGAACTTTGGTTTGCTACCAAAATTGAGAAAAAGTTTGAAGATTTTAATTGTTAAAGAAAAGTAGCTTTTTTGGTATTATATTGCACATATTCTATTTTTTGTTATTGTTTTACAATGTTTATTTAATGGGCTATTAAATAGTAAATAGTGTAATTATTAATATTATTTTAAATTTTCTGTAGTTTTTGTTTTTTAAGCCTAAAATGGAACTATGGCTTGGTACCAAAATTGAGAAAAAGTTTGAAGATTTTAATTGTCAAAGAAAAATAGCTTTACTGCTATTATACTCGACATATTCTATTTTTTGTTATTGTTTTACAATGTTTACTTAATGGCCTATTAAATAGTAAATAGTGTAATTATTAATATTATTTTAAATTTTCTGTAGTTCTTATTTTTTAAGCCTAAAATGGAAGTATGGCTTGGTACTTTTAGTAATTGTTCCATGACTTGGTAATTTTGTGCGAACCAAAGATCGCAAAATTATGAAATCCGTACAGTGTTTAACTCATTTCTTCTTCTCGAGGTTTGTTAGGTTCCTGCAAAACTTGTCCCAATTAACATTACACAATTGCCCAGTTAAAAGTTGAAACAGTTTCAGACTCCACACCTGAAAAGTTCCAACCCTTTCCCTCCCCCTTGCCAACCCCCACAGTGACTTGAATCCCTACCAGCGAAGCTTCCCACTAAATCAACAATTCCCCTTCCATCGAGCAACTCACCCGCACAATCACCCACCCCATGAATCACAATACAGCCCACAACGACCCACAACCCTTCCAAGGGTCCGAGAAAACTCCCCAAAGCCATTTGTCCCGCGACTTTTGCCAGCGTCTCGATCCACTCGCGGGAGAGTCTGCTCCGCGGGCCAGCGTGACTCGGGGGCGGCGGGCTCTCGAGGACAGAACGATAAGCCAAGTTTAAATTGGAGGGTCGTCCACTTAAGATTCAGTTCCATAAACTGCAAACTTCAGCCCCACTTTCCACGGGGACGTAAGCTTCTCCTTTCGGGGTTGACGCTGCAATTAGCCGCGTATTTTCGATCGAATTCAATTAGCCGGGCTCGCGGGGACGAAGTTCGCGACGTCTGCTCGTTTCGAGATGCACCCTGGATGCAACCTACCCGCCCCGCCTGGCTGAATGTTTCCTCCGAGACAAATGCTCCCTGCACACCTAGAAACTTCCCCCCATGCAAAGCCCGAGTCGCCGAGACACCCCATCATCCCTCCTTACGCGTCCTCCAAGCATCGCACCCTCGTGGCTCTGCCTCGCCTAAGTGTCGATGGGATTCGAGAGGCTGCGAATCGGTCTATTAATAATATCAGATTCGGTGTTTACTGGCTGCTGGCCTGCAGGCTCGACTCAGCGCGGTTCCACTTCGACGGTGCCTCTTGGAAGTAGCTCGATAAACGTTTCGTTAAGGGAGCTGGTGGTCGGTTGGTCCGCTGTGTCCATTACGCGGGATTGTAAATAAAATCGCTGCCGGCCTGGGCTAGCGCGGCTTCTGGACCAGTCGGCGTGATTTATTTTATCGCTGGGAGGATGTATCGTCTTCCCAGCGGAAGTTCTGCTAGCTGTCTTCTGGCTTTTGTTTCATTTCTCTTCGATTCCACACCGCTCAGCTTCCCCGCGGGAGGTGGGAAGCTTGCGGAGAGGATCACAGAGAAAAGTCTCTCAGCGTGGAGTGCGATGTAACCGGAGGAAGAATTTTGTTTTCTTAGAAGTTCGTTTTTTTTTTCTGGAGGGGAAAGAAGAGTTTCGGTGTCTGGTCGATATTTCGAACACTTGGGTCGTTGAATAATTTGACGCGGATGAGTGCTTCGGGGAGTTTATTGTCACGGAAATTAGTACCAGGGTGTAGCACTTCGTTTTTGCTAACCGCGTTCCGTGGGCGCGCAACAGCTCGGCGGCCGCACAGCGGTGCCGCGATTTTAACGATTTCCGGTCGCAAGCTCGATACGCATATTCGATGGCCGCGCGTTACGTGCCATCGATCCGGTGACGCGAAGCAGACGGGTTCGTCACGACGAAATTACACGACCTTCCTTTCCCGGCGATAACCTCGTCTCACATTCGCTCTCGTTCGTCTCCTTGCGACTCGAAGTATGCACGAACACCTTGGGAACCTTGAAGATTAATAAAAACCTCTAGTTCGCCTAAAAAATTCCATAAACTCAATAGAATGTAAGATTCCAAATAAAAGTAGGAAGATATTCAACTATGGAGGCTTAGATTACCTTTGGCGATCCTATCAAATCACAAACTTTCCCGCCGTGACTTCACAAACACCTCGTAGAGTGGAGACGACTTCAGCCTCGATGCTCCCGCGTATTAACCCGAAAAATCGACTCCTCGGGGGACAGTGATCGACGCAGATGCGAGCCAGTGAATCGACTGCATCGACTGTATAGAGAGCGTGGCAGTGACGGTGCATTTGTGACACGGCGGAGGTAACGACAACCCATGGATTACTAGCGCGACACGTGTCGCCGACGTTTACCCGCGTGTCACGTTAACACGCGCGCATCGGCGTCGTTCCGCCTAAGTGCGCGCTGAAGTGCGCGTACACGTGGTTTCAGCCGGTCGATCCTGTTGCGGATGATTTACATGCGGTCGGGCACCGCCAGCTGGGGTGGCCCGCGAGACTTGCCCTTCGTGTTTTGTGACCGTCACAACGGATACGCGATTTTCCGCTCGACTACGGAGCGTTGCACGTCGCGATACATTGCGCGGGGGGACTTCGAAGGGGTGGGTATTCGGGATTGCGATTGGGAGACAGGTGGGGCAGTTTGTGATGTGGGTGATCTTTGTGTGATGGGGGAATTCGTCTTGGAATGGGAAATGGGATGAAGGTGGATCTTTTTGGGGTGTTGGTAAGTTGGAGGTTGAATGTTTGTGATGACCGTGTGATGGGTGGGGTAGTTTGTGATGTGGGGATCTTTGTGTGATGTGGGGAATTGTTTGGGAATGGGAGACGGAATGAGAGGGGACCAAAAGGTGCTGGATAGTGGGAGGTTGAATGTTTGTGATGAGTGATGAACGTGTGATGAGTGGGATAGATTGTGATGTGGGTGATCTTTGTGAGAAGTGGGGAACTTGTCTTGGAAGTGGAGAGTGGTTTGAAAATGGGTCTTTTTGGGTGTTGGATAGTTGAAAGTTGAAAGTTTGTGATGAACGTGTGATGGGTGGGACAGTTTGTGATGTGGGTGATCTTTTTGAGAAGTGGGGAACTTGTCTTGGAAGTGGAGAGTGGGTTGAAATTAAATCTTTTTGGGGTGTTGTATAGTTGAAGGTTGAACGTTTGTGATGAACGTGTGATGGGTGGGATAGTTTGTGATGTGGGTGATCTTTGTGAGAAGTGGGGAACTTGTCTTGGAAGTGGAGAGTGGGTTGAAACTGAATCTTTTTGGGGTGTTGGATAGTTGAAGGTTGAACGTTTGTGATGAACGTGTGATGGGTGGGATAGTTTGTGATGTGGGTGATCTTTGTGAGAAGTGGGGAACTTGTCTTGGAAGTGGAGAGTGGGTTGAAACTGAATCTTTTTGGGGTGTTGGATAGTTGAAGGTTGAACGTTTGTGATGAACGTGTGATGGGTGGGATAGTTTGTGATGTGGGTGATCTTTGTGAGAAGTGGGGAACTTGTCTTGGAAGTGGAGAGTGGGTTGAAACTGAATCTTTTTGGGGTGTTGGATAGTTGAAGGTTGAACGTTTGTGATGAACGTGTGATGGGTGGGATAGTTTGTGATGTGGGTGATCTTTGTGAGAAGTGGGGAACTTGTCTTGGAAGTGGAGAGTGGGTTGAAACTGAATCTTTTTGGGGTGTTGGATAGTTGAAGGTTGAAAGTTTGTGATGAACGTGTGATGGGTGGGATAGTTTGTGATGTGGGTGATCTTTGTGAGAAGTGGGGAACTTGTCTTGGAAGTGGAGAGTGGGTTGAAACTGAATCTTTTTGGGGTGTTGGATAGTTGAAGGTTGAAAGTTTGTGATGAACGAGTGCTGGGTGGGATATTTTGTGATGTGGGTGATTTATCTTTGGAATGGAGAGTGTGCTGAAAGTGAAACGTTTTGGGATGTCCGATAGTTGGAAGTTGGAAGTTTGTGATGAATGATGAACGTGTGGTGGGTGGAATAGTTTGTGATGTGAGAATATCGAGGAAGTTCGCTATTTTTTTTAATCTTGAACCTATATTGGGTGCTTGGAAACTTGTTTGTGATATTAGAAATGCTATTGGGAATTTGATATTTTATCACTGCAATCTTATAAATATAAATTTCAATTGCACAATCGACGAGAATATTTTAAAGAGCTCACGGCAATCCATTAGAAATTATCAGACAAGTTTCGAAATTTACCACCATGATGTTACAATTGGAAAATAATATGAAATATTTCTGTGAACACAGTGGTAACGAAACTGACAGTTCAAATAAATCCAAACCCAATATTATTTGATACACCAAATGAAGTATACTTGGAGCACGATACGAAACGATATTTAGAACCAGTATCTTCATCGTGGTTTAAATTTAGAATATTCGTTAGACCGTCGAGGCAATAAAGCACGCGATAGATTTGTAAATAAGAAATCCCACGAGAAAATTCGCAGAACGCTCAACGTAAACCAACTACGTCGAACGTGGAGGCGTACAAATATCTAGGAACCACTGATCAATTAAATTCTCTCTCTCTCTCTCTCTCGAGAGAGAGAGAGAGAGAGAGAGGCGAGTAAATCCCTGCAAATGTATCAAACTCCTCAATTTTCGCTCAACCATTTTTCCAATCAATCCTCGAAGAAACAGAAAGTAAACAAAACAACAACTGCTTACAACACAAATTTCTCCCTTACTTTTCCGTTCACATTCACCCCCGCCCCAAAAAGTATTACAAAAATACAGAAAATTAAATATACGACACTCCCCATGCAACCGTGCAATTAAATCGAAATTCAAACCCTCTTCCAAAAATTTCACCACCCCTCAATATTCACCCTCAACTAACAACTCAAGAAAACCACCTCTCCTCAATCCACCCTCCCCTCATTTTTCCATCCCTGTGTACATTGAAGATCCCCCGACTCGTGATAAGTGTCATGCAAATGCAACCGGGCCCTTAACGAGCCCAAAGTTTTTGCCAGGCAGCGCGGGAACTTTCGAATCGAGTTTCTTGCGATGCCTGGCGGCATTAAAATGCATCCGCGCCCGAATGAACGTGATTACGGCCGCGAACATCCCGACGAAAGCGACGAGAAACGACGGCCAGAACTTCGTTTACCGGCAACTTTCCCGAGGATGGGGGGCGAGGAATTGAAAAAAGAAAGGGGGAAAAGTTTTTAAGCTCTTCCTGATTGCAGGCGAGGGCGTTTGTTGCTGGATGCCGCGCGGCGCCTCCTGCCGGCCGATGCTTGTTTTAATAATAATGCGTGGCTCCTCGCAAGGAAACAAAATATACCGCCAAGGAGTACAAATAAACCGAGCCGATTCCGGCGGAGTTGCAAAAATCTTTCCGCTTCTTCTAACGCCCCGCCTGGCATGACGTATTATGCAGTTCAAACAATGCGTTACTGTATGCCACGCTTGCTCGATCTCTGTTCGCCCTTTTTAAAAAGAAAAAAAAACTGTGGGAAACAATCGTTGTGCAACTGAAAATCATTGAAAAATCGAAGGAAAATTTTATTATAATAGAAGTGGTGGTCGAAGGAAAATTTAAAATCCATATTCTTACATACCCCCTTTAATCTATGGGAAATAGAATAAATAAATAAAGAAAATTACTTTGGTCGTAACTTTTTTTTGAAGGGTGGAAAAACGAAAATTTTTGTTAGACAAATGTGGAGAAATCGTGGACAAACTAACCCTGCTTCTATTTTATAAAAATGTGTACTTGGGGGTGCCAACTTCACAGAGGCTGCCACGCACCTTAAATTTTAAGGTATAATTCTGTTTGATGTTGCAATCTTATTTTTCTCATTATTCACAGATTAAACTTCCTTTCGACCACTGCTGTATCTACGTATTATTTTTTTTAAACCATACTATTGGTGATAAATAAGGGTGTTTCAGTATCCGCGTGCAGTAGAACGATACACTCTCAGGTCAGACGTGCTCCGCTCGCGAATAAAGCACAAAGGCACTTGGCAGAAATTAGCCACGCCTTTGTTAATGCAACGATAATCACGAGACCCAGCGCCACTCGAAATTCATGCTTTTTCTCTTAATTACGGTGTTCCGGGGAGTATGGAACAATTAGAAAAGCCCTTGTGAGCGCCCGCGAGCGAGTTGTTTATAAATCAATTACGCCTGTGTATTGTCAAAGCATTTTCCAGTTTGGTGAGCTCACCAGGAGGATCTTCACCCTGAAATTTTCTTCCTCCCCGTCTTTCTCTTTGTCGAACTTGCCCCTGCCAGCCCTCTAGCTTCCACCTTCCTTTAATTTACCTTCTCTAGCCTGTTTCACCTTGCCCCATGTCGGACGAATCTTTTCCAGTCTCACAGAAAAGGGAACGTTGCCCTACCGTGCCCAGTGTCTCCACAGTCTCTTTGTTTTTGGCCTCATACTTGGTTTTTAGCTTCTATACTCCCCTCCGCACTTTCCCTGAGAATCCACCTCCTATTTTCTGTCTTCAGTGTTGCCCTCATTTTTTTTATTATTATTATTAAACGTCTCTATTACACAAGCAAGAGAAAAGAAAGAAGAACAGACAATCGCAAAGACCTGAGATTGAAAAGGCCTAAATTTATACCCTAACCTTCTTTACAACATTCCTTGCCTAGGTCGTTAATTCTTTCCCTCGGCCCCTTCTATTAATAATTCCTCTATTCCCTTCTTTCATTCGCCCGCTCCAGATTCCGTGATCCGAACCTCGCCAGCCTCCTCCGCGTCTTCCCTAATCTGTCGCTTAAAATCTCGCTGCCTTTCTTTCAAGTGCCTCTTCTCCGCTCGCGCCCCGACCCGGCATCTCTTCCTCCAAGCTCTTTGACTCTTAATCCCTCTTCATTCGATCCCTTTCTCTTAATCCACACGCTTCTTTTGTTTGGCCGCGCGGACCCTTTTCTAGGATCCCCTCCCGTAATCCCTTCAGCTTTTGACCCCCCAGATCCCCCTCCATAGCCGAGCTTTTTCGCCGCTTCAAACCTGGTTCTTCCTCTCCTGTCCCCATGTCCTTACCTCTAACGCGACATGCGTTTACCAGCGCCTCGTCACGCGGTCCTAGGGTGAGTCAGGGTGAGATGGTCATAGTTTAGTTTAGAGTCTGCTACAGCCAAGCTGTTTGAAATGTAGCAACGAAAATCATGTAGAACAGAGCTTCAATCCTTTGTCCGTTAATATCAATCAAAATTATTATTTAATATACAAATTTTACAATTGAAAAAAAAAGTGTCGTTGCCCGTATCTCCCTTAATGTCCGGGAAAGATGGTCACGTGTACCTTTCAGGCTACCAAGTTGTGGTCCTTAACTGGTCATCTCAGATTCTTCCCAGTTTTCGTCCACCTTCGTTTTTGCTCGCTCAAAACTTCTTTGGGCTCTTGCTGCGAGTCTTCTAATCCGCATGAATGACACACGGTGTCAAACTCTGCAATTTTCAGGGGCCCGATAACCACATCACTTACATCTTAGCCAATTTTGTTTTTTTTTTTTTTGGTTTCTAAATAATTTTCTCCGAATTTCAGCAAAATATCTGAAATTACATCAAATACAGCTATGGCCATCTCTCCTGGACAACAATTGACCGTCTTTCCCTTCAAGCCCTGGTAAGATAGCCATTCCCCTTTCGCTTAGACTAACAAACGTAACCCCGAATACTTTGAGGTTAGAAACGCTGTAAACAATGCGCCATCGAAAATACATCTTGAGAATTAAAAATATTCAGCATAAATAACACAAACGAGATGACCAGAATATCGATCAAACATTTTGAAGCACTAGCTTAAATTTCACAGTGGATTTACAAACCTTTAAAAACGTTCTGTTCCAACACTTTAAACTAGTGTTCCTGATTTCTCGATATTTTTCGCATCTCGAGAAATGAGAAATCAGATTATATTTCTCGAGAATTCTCAAGAAATTAAAAAAATATTGCAAACTTTATATTTTTTAAATATTGTTGATAATATTTATCTAAATTTGTATTCTTTTCCAACTGAGACAAAACTTGTGTAAATGAAAAAAAACAGATATTAAATATAATTGATAAATTTATTTATTTAACATAATATGTGACCAAGGTGGAACATTACTTTTTTGTTTTAAAGTAGTTTTTTCAAAAGCGTAATGCGTCTAATGTCGCGTCAGCCAATCTACTTCTTTTTTTTTGTGACAAAATCTGCGTCTGTGGAACATTTCTTTCATTTCGAGTGGATGTTGTTTTAATAGGCGACACGAAGAGAAAAGTTTATAAATAATCGCGCAATTCTTCGTATATATTACTAACATTTATTATTGATTGTAGATGTGTTTATACGTTCACGATTAATACACAATTTCAACTAACTGAAAATTCATTTCTGGAAACAAATGGGATTTAAAGTAATTTTCCTACACTGAAGATTCTCGAGGAACACTGCAATTTCTCGAGATATGAGAAATAAGAAATTATAAAATTTCTCGAGAAGGAACACTACTTTGAACTAAGAATGTTACTTTTCTCTGACACTTTGTACCCACGTCGAGGCAGCGCAATCAGGCGTTTCCTTCTAAAAAAATACTATCACTACCCATCTCTTCCTTATGACCATCTCACCCTGACTTACATTAATAGCTCACTTTCGCGCTGCCTGCGCGAGGGAGCTGCGCGGCGGAGCTGTCGCGTCCGCCGAGATTCGTCCGCAAACCCAACCCTCGGCTAGGAGTAACTGGTAACCGCGCGGGATTCGGAAAAGCCAAGCTTTTCCGGGGGTGAACGACCGAGCGCCTAATAATCCGTTCAGTCCAGGGGCGATCGAAAATTCGCGCGTGAAAAATCCAGGTCGACCGCAGGTTCATCTTCGTTCCGAGCGGGTCCCAAGGGGACGGGGGCGATTAAAGCGCTCGCCGGAGCGGGCCAACTCACCCTCCGAACGCACCTGCCCGCCCCCCGCTCGCGCAGGCTGCAGCTGCACGCTCCCCGACGTGTACACGGAATAGGAAAACATTCTCGCTGGAAAGCGGCTGGGAACGTAAATCTATGCTTTGAAGAACGTTTTTGGCCGCCGCTCTCTCTCTCTCTCTCTCTGCCGCTCCTCCGACCCCGCGCGGAGTCTGGGAGCGCGACATCAAAGAGGAACGCGCGTGTGGGTTCCGCGCGGAAAAAGAGACGGCGCGAAAGCACAGGTGCATATCGTCGTCGTCGTTCGTTTGCGGCCTGTTACTTTTCGGGGCGCACTGCGAAATGCGAGGTAGACTCGGGTTGTAGGGGAACGTGGTGGGTTGAGGGGAGGGGGCTGGATGGGGAGGTCAGGAGAAGTGAGAAGATTGGAGGGGGAGATGGGAGGAATGGAGGTTTAGGGGTAGAAATTGGAAAATGGGAATATAAGGAAGGTCTGTATTTTATTATTGTTCTGGGGAAAATTGAAGGGGTTGGGTGGGATGGTTTTGGGGTTGGAGGGGATAATGGCTAATAAATAATAATATGTTTCATGGGATAATTAAAAATTGTTAGTGTGCTTGGTAGAATAAAATTTTAGTAGGTTGTTGGGGGACATTCTTAAATTACGTAAGGGTAATTTTAGTAATTTCTTACCCCCTCCCCTTCCCCCTCCCAGTATAATAATTCGTAAGATTTGATATTGCAAGCCCTCCTTACGTACCTAATATTTTTTAAATTGAATTTTTTCTGGTATTAAAATTCTTTTAAAGGTTTTTATAATTCATTTAAACCGGTTTCGGGAAATTTAAACTGAAGCTACTTTTCTGGAACATTAATATGATAGAATTTATATTTATTGAAAGTTCGGTTAAAAAATATTACGTAAGACGCTACCTGACTTTCCCCCATTTCCCTTGCAAGAAAACGTAAGAAATTCGCGACCCCCTTCTTCTCCAAAAAACCTTACATAATTTGAGGACGACTCTTTGGAAGAATTGAATAATCAACTTTTTTTAAATTTAAAAAATTCGATGATACTAAGATCTTTTTTTCCTTTTCAGACGAAATACTGCTGGTGGATTGTGAGGACCAGTCGACAGGAATTTGAAGAGAGGATTCACCATCTGATTCTGAATTTGGGACCCGCTGCGCTTTGGAATTCGCGGTTATAGGATCTTAAATATCGTCGCCTGTGAAAGACAGAAGACCTTATCTCTGGTGCCCACTGGATTTTCTCCGAAGAATGCGCAGCAACATTTTCCCGAGGCATCATCGGCGATGAGGACTCTCCACTAGACGAGGAACACTTGGAGCCCTGTGTCGTAAGAAAAAGAAGACTTTCAAAGCAAGAACAAAGCTCACTTCAGAAGCGAGATTAATGGGATTCTCAGTTTCAGATACTCTCAATGGCCACGTGACAGAAAAGACACCACTTCCAAGCCTCCGTTTTGTGACGAACTCTGAAGGAAGAAACTCTGGCCGAACGTGATTCACTCACCACGCGGTTGAAGCTCAAATCTCTACGATTAAATTAATAGGGCAAGTTTTCCGATTCGTCGACAAATGAAATAAGAACGAAATTGTTCAATAGTAGGATAGATCGAAAAGAGTCTAGAAGGGAAACCCTAAGAAAAACTTGAGGAAGGTATACCAGAAGCTAAGATCCAAGAGAATTCAAAGAAAACAAAGAGAAAATTAGCTCGAAGAAGAACTGAAAGAGACCACAAAGTTTCGGACAAGTTAAAAATACAAAACGAACCCGCAATCTAAAGAAATCTTCAAGAAGCTTAAACAAGGGAGAGACTTCAAAGAAGCTTGAAACAAGAAGGCAAGGGGCACGAGAGGAGCCTGCAACCACAACGCGACTCTCACAGAGCTCCGCTACAAATAAAAGAAAACAGAGAAGCACAAGTAAAAGGTTACAAAGAGATCCCTGAAAAAAAACTAAAATTCTTTAAGCAGACCACTGTTCTCCAAAGTCCTGCATTAATAACAGCAACACCTAAACGAAGCTTCCCTTAAAGAGGACTTTCGCGCTCCCCGAGGCACCGCAAAATGTTCAAAATCCTCCCGAAAAAAATCGCGGAACCTCAGGCCAGATAGAAATTCGACGATAAATTCGACAGGGTGGCGGGAATAGATCCCCGAGGGGTTGGAAGCGAAAGGGAAGGCGGAAGAGCGTCTTCTGTCGCGCGGATAGATCCCCGCGGACGCGCGAATGAATTGAAAGAAACACGGGGGGACAAAAGGCGAACGCTCGCGGGCGCTGATAAACTGTGAGTAATTGGGACGCGAACTGCGCGGGTGAGGCGTCACGTGGCAAACGAACGACTGACGCGAATTCTACTCGGTGCAGCGTGGACGCACGAGGGCGGCTGCTCGCCGAGCGAGGTGCGTCCTACGACATCGTTTCCGTGGTGCGATCGAGGTGGATGCGCACCGGGAGAAGCCTCGCAGATTTTCGTGGAAACTCGATGGGGACTGGTGACTCCTTGGGACTTGTGAGCAGGAGTTTCGAAAAGGGGTGAGAGCTTCGAGGAAGCTCGGTAAAAAAAACAGAGAAAAAGGAAAAGAGAGTCTAACAGGAGACCTTGCCAAACACTCTAACGGAATAAGTAGCAAAGCTGGACCTGAAAGGGTCTACTGGCAGGCTGCGCGACCAGGAAGAAGGAAGCCGAGGTGCCAGCAGAGAATCTCAGTGACAGATCCGAAGAGTAATTCTTAGAAACAGAAGAAACGTAGAACACTAGCAGCTCCGTTGCTCCGCGCAACGAGGGATCTTAAGCGATTCAGGGGCCGCGAGTCCACGTCAAATTAAGCGCCACTCGAGTCCCTCCTCTCGCTTCCTAATGGCGCCATGCAATTCGCGTTCGCGGCCATCGAGTGAAAGTAAAAAGGCCACCGAAGAGCTTAGAGTCGATCGTAAAGTTGCCAGGAGCTGGGCGATATAAAGGTCCAAGTGGAAACGGGCTTGGAGGTTTCGCGGAGGATGCGCACCTACCCTCTGCAAGGGTAAATCGAAGTTCGAACTATGCCGCGACAGTTCTGACTGTCCGCCGACCTCGATGAAGTGAACGAGTGGATTTTTGTAATCGCGTTGCTGTGCCGGGCTAATAAAAATGATGGCGGGCACCGGGGTGAGCGTAGGTGGCGCTGGGATGCTGAGGACCAGGCGCAGGGATGTCAGCGTGAAACCAAATAGGAAACTCGACCGGAAGTCATCCAGGGGGATGATCTACGAGAACGAAGAACTCCGGCTGAGGACTATTCACATCAATGCTGAAGTCGAGCAAGGTACACAGGTTTCTTAATTATTTATTTAAGATTTTTAACCGTCCCTAGTGTTCCTCACAATAATTAGGGTAAGTCTGGGAGAGATGGCTCAGTTTTTTTAAAACCGTACATTACGTAATTTACACCGTAAGTTTAGTGGTTGTTCAAAGGACAAAAATAAACGTGACCGAGCCATCTCACCCGGAATGCCATCTCACCCGGAATTACCCTATAGGGTTCGTGATTTCCAGGGGTGCGTTTTAGGGCGCGTAGTTTATTCTTATTCTGAAGGGAGATAGTGGAGGAGTGGGATGTCAGAAGCAGGCTTTTGGAAATTTTCAATTTCACTTTTTACTGTCAATTTCACTCTGCTTTGTTTGTTTGAAGGTTCTTGAAGTTTGCAGAAGTGTGTGCGCTAAATTTCTAAAATGTTTTTCGCTCTAATTGTGCACTTTAAGGAATGATATGGAAATATGAATTATATTTTGTGAGAAGGCTAGGGATCTGTCGCTAGGGAATTTAAGAGATTGAGGTTACCAGGCCTGGCCAGTCCAGTTCTTTCTAACCCGCAAATAGCCGCCAAGCTACACTAGATCCCTGCTTCCAATCCGCTGGAAACTATTTTCGAAACTTGGCCGAACGCGCCAAGTTTCGCCCGGCCGGCAGTTTAGCCACGCAGTTCGGGTTCTTCGATGCTCCAGCTTTCGATTACGAATTTTACCACGTAGTTTCTTGACAAGCCGCGATAATTATTTACTATGGACGCCATTGGCCCTCGGGAGCACGGTGTGGGGTAAGATCCACGCTCGCCAGAGGGCAGAGGAGAAGGAAACCGAGATTTCGAGTGGAGGAAGGGCAAGATTTCGGTGGTGACTGGTTTCTTTTTAAATCTTCGGAAGTGTAGCTTTTTTTAAAATGGAGACGGGTGAAGAAAGCTTGATTATTGTTCTAATGGAGGTGCTTCAACTCTTTGGCCTCTTGTTTCGGAGATTCTGATGATGGTGAGTATGGATGACGGTGGAGGGGGAGTTTTTTAGAGATCAATCTTATTTTGAAATTTAAATGAAATTTAAGGAGCTTTAGAAATAAGCTGCTGTATTTTTGTTTAATTAGAATTTTGGAAGACTAAATAACGTTTAAGGTGTCTGAAAATGTGATTTTTGCAAAGGAAGGGTACGTTTTAATTGAAAATTTTTGTAGATCAGTGACTGTGTGGGTAAAATCAATGGTGCCTCTTATATCAAAGTGATAACGCTTTCGAATGATAGGTATAGTGTCAATTTTATTATACTATAGATGTTAGAAGGAGATTTAAAACCAATAGAGATCGAAAGAATCAAAAACTTGTTGAAGATTTTATCTGCATAATTATCCAAGGAATTTTCTTAAAATTTCAAACTATAATTCCAGAAATTCTTTAATAAAATTCGTGGGGGAAATTGTGGCAACATTGCAAAGAAAATTAAGGAAAAGGACCAAATCCAGAAAAATGAATATTTATACTAAACAAAAACAATTGTAATACAGTTTCAAAACTCCCTCGAATTTTATAACTGCGACATCGTGAAAAAAGGGGTAGAAGGGGCCGAAATGGTGGAGAACTAGGGGACGGTAATAGAAGCGTTTAGAACGCGCCCGCATATTATTCCAGGGGCGAAGAAACGCGGAAAGCCGGTGATTTTCTGAAAATTTGTTTATCCCAGTAGCCAAGAAAAGCTTTGTTTTGGCAGCCATTCTCGCCCACGGCTCGCTTCTTCCCTTCCAGCTCTAGAAACCCAGATGTCGTCGCTACACGGATTCTCGAAAAGCCTCCGCAGCGTCTAGGAGCACGTGAAAATGCGTTTCGAAAGTCAAAACAGTCTCGACGTGGGTGTGAAATGTTGATATTGCACGGGGCATATTAAAGCGCCACGGAGCTCGATGGATTTCGACAGTGGATCGATCTCAAAGCAAACTGTCGGATAATCCTGGGCTCATAATTCCATCCGTTCGATGATCACTTACAAAATGGACGGGGAATGAAACCCCACTAATTTGAAAAAACATAAGAAATTTAGAAGGTGAACCTAAATGTTCTGAGAATTAATTTCTATAATTTTAGTTGTATAGTTAATTAAAAAAAAAAAATGGAAGTTTGAGAGAATAATTAGGGGAATATAAGCTAAAATTATTATATATGAAAATTCTTTTAGTTTTTTTTTTGGGACCACTGTGTTGGGAATTAAAAATCCATTTTGAAATGATTTGATTGATGGTAATTTTACTTGACGAAGTTTTCTACGTGCAATTGCTAGGAAGAGCTGCAGTTCACCCCTGGAATCCATTCTTCAACCCCTTCTGGAGGCAGAAATACCGAGACAATTAAATCAACCCGCGAGAAAAAGCGGCAAAAACAGCAATATTTCGTTAGTTACGGGGACGCTTTTTCCCTGAATTTTTGACAGACGTGACAGGGGTGCAGTGACAGATTAAAGGACAATCTGAAGGGAAAAAGTGTCTGGCCGTACGAGTAGAATGTGCATGTCTGTGCACAGACACTGGACGCTTGAATTAGCCTGGCGCAAATCACTTTCCAAGTAGAGATCTCATAGACCCTTCTCAATTTAAAAAATTCTATAGACGTCCCTATAAGTACGAATAGCAAAATATGGTCACTGAGAAATTTCTTCGCGGGAAACTCTGTACTCAATTAAAGTAATAATTAGGTATCAAAAGGGAGAAGCAAAATAGTGGCCTTCAAAAGTAGTTCATTTTTATAATAACTACTAAAAAGTAATTATTTTAGCTAATTTTATATATTTTTGAAATGGTAAATATTGAAATAATAAATTTTGAAATGGTAAATTTTGAAATGGTAAATTTTAAAATGGTAAATTTTGAAATGGTAAATTTTGAAATGGTAAATTTTAAAATGGTAAATTTTGAAATGGTAAATTTTGAAATGGTAAATTTTGAAATAGTACATTTGAAATGGTAAATTTTGAAATGGTAAATTTTAAAATGGTAAATTTTAAAATGGTAAATTTTGAAATGGTAAATTTTGAAATGGTAAATTTTGAAATGGTAAATTTTAAAATGGTAAATTTTGAAATGGTAAATTTTGAAATGGTAAATTTTGAAATAGTACATTTGAAATGGTAAATTTTGAAACAGTAAATTTTAAAATAGTAAACTTTGAAATGGTAAATCTTGTAATGGTAAATTTTGAAATGGTGAATTTTGGGATTGTAAATTTTGAAATGGTAAAATTTGAAATCGTAAATTTTAAAATAGTAAATTTTAAAATAGTAAATTTGAAATCGTAAATTTTAAAATAGTAAATTTGAAATCGTAAATTTTAAAATAGTAAATTTGAAATCGTAAATTTTAAAATAGTAAATTTGAAATCGTAAATTTTAAAATAGTAAATTTTGTAACAGTAAATTTTAAAAAGATAAACTGTGAAATGGTAAATCTTCTAAAGGTAAATATTAAAATCCTAAATTTTGAAACGATAAATTTTCAAATGGTAAACAAAGTAAGCGAAGATTTTCAGTATTTTTTTTCACCCACTGCGAGACGTTGGCACTTACGATCTCTGCTCCATCTTACAACAGCTTTAGAAACTAAAATAAATTATTCTAGTACTTGCAGGGTTTACCACAATATTCAGCATGGAATTTACCTCCTTTTTCACTAAAAAAAAAAAAAAAAATAACTTCTCAAATCTATGGCACTTACATCGTTTTCCATTTCAACTCCTCGACTACCCACGAAGAATATATCGCTGCTGAACGTTCAATTGCTCGAGAACATCAAGCTTATCTCCACTATTCTAGAAAGTGAAATTTCTTTAAGGTGCTCGAAACAGTTGCACAGATATTCGAGCACCGGCCGCTGCTCGCTTCTTTCGAGTACCCGGACAATTAACTTCTTCAGGCTATCTCCACCTGCATCGACCCCGCAATTACGAGGGTGCCTGTTTCCTCGGAAGCCAGACGCCACGTGCGTCACGCCAGATTATTTCCAGGCGTTTTTAAAACGCTTGACGGATGGCGTTTCGAGATCAACGAATTCGTCACACGACTCACACACTTCCCCCTCGAAACCAAAAAAAGAAAAGGAAGAAAAATCGACGCAAGAACCTTCCACCTTCCCCTGCTCCCTCTAATTGCTTCCCAGAAAGTAAATTCCTCATAAAAAGAGGATTCTCTGAACGATCTTTACCCGCCTCTAAGAAACTTTCCCATATAATTCTCGAAATTACTCTGCGCGAGAAAGAAACACCACTATTTCAAGAGCCACGCGGATGGCTCTAAAAATATGTCCCACGGGAAAGTCTCTGCAGAGTGTCCGATAGGAAAACACATATATCAGCGTCAGAGGCTTTTTCAGAATTGCTTTCCGTCAGCAAGGCTCTACCCCTGTTTACTCGAAAACGCCCGGTCGCGAGGCCGCCATTCAGAAATATCCCCAAAATCTGAGGAGCCGTTTAGCCGCTCCGAGACCCCCCTGAAGGGGCCCACTGTTCTGGAATCCCAGGCACCTTCGCCGTTTCCGTCGACACGTGACGAAAGAATCTGCCTCGAAGCAGACCCGGCACGCCACCAGCTACTACAAAAGATTTAAATAGTCAGGCGCGCGAGTTCGAAAGGAGAGGGCTGCCAGGCTTCGACAGTGTGTAGCCATCCGCCAACTAGTTTTGTCCGGCGACTCAAAACGACCAACATGCCGCGCCGTTTTATCGGAGGCTCTTCCTCCGTGGTCGGGTGGCGAGGAACCAGCAACGCTACCACAACTTTCAAGCGAAAGCAGATCCGGGAGAGCGAGGCCTGCAGCTGATCCACTGATCCCCCAGTCAGGATTCCCCGCGCGCGTTGTGCCGTCGAGAAAAGACTCCTTCCAGGACCAAGACTCACGGAAGTTACCATTCGTTACAGAGCTCCGAAATCTGACTAGTTCTCTCCAAAGTGAAGCCTCCCAGGACGATCTCCTGGCCTCTGTTTACCTCCAACGTGGAACGCACCTGCAATTGGAAGACCTATTCCGGGATGAGTGACAATGTGATTTGAGTGGAAGCTAGTTTCATAGCGCAGTGATCGGACAGTTTCTGCGAACACCCCCAACTGGGTTAGACACTTGGCAAGTGGAGACTTCACGCTTCCGCTCTTTCTTATAAAACAGACTAGTGAGCTGTTGCCCCTGAGTCGCGGGCCTTTAACCACCTTTCATCGCCACCCTAGCGCGGCCAGATTACCAGAGAGACTAGAGCTGCAGTCGCTTGCTTCGAGTGCCGCGGAGGGAAGGAGGGCCGATGGAGCAATGTTGGTCTAGTTTTTTGGAGCGGCCTCCGAAGATTTAGAGCGAGGACGGCCGAGCGTCACAAAGTAACTCTGTTCGGACGTGGTGGAAAATGAATTGGTTGCACGTTGGCGGTGATCGGCGATCCATCAGCCAGCTCTCGCCCGGTCGCCCCGGATCCACCGGTTAACGTTCTCGGAACCGACGTCGGGATGACGTTCAGGTGCGCGGTCGCCCGCGGCCTTATTTGTTGACGGACCGCCGGCCGGATTATTTAATGGCTCTCCGCGGAACGACTGCGGGCTAGACGTATCCCTGTCCGATGTAAATCAACAGCGGCGCTGGCTTACTTCGGGCCAGGACCCTAATTCACTGGCGAGGTTGCGTGGGTGAGCGTCGGGGCAGTTTGGAATGGAGAGATGGACAGAGGACCACGATGCAGAGAAGAGAAAGGGGAAGAAGCAGAACGGAAGAGAAAGCGAGTAGGTTATGCAATTGTTGGGCTTTTATTTGGCTTCCGGGTGTTTAGACTCGTTTCGATGAGCGACGGATGAATTTCAAAAAGGGGGGGTCTGCAGGCTTTAATGTTAGAGTGAATTTGGGGGAGGGGGATTATTTGCTGGAAATTTGAGACAGAGAATTTTAATCGAATAGCTAACGGATGAGGAACCTTGAGAATTTCCAAGATTCACAGGGATCGGCAACATAGGGCTCTTTGGGTTTCTAAATGCGGCTCTTTTGATGCTTCGAGGAGTGGAAAAATTTGGATAATCTCCGTCACCTGATATGAATTAATATGAGTCACAATGGTGTTGGTGTACTGCAGGCTTCTTGTGTATGCTTTGTGAGAAGAAAACTGGATTTTATCGTTTTGCTTTTAACTGGCGACGTCCCATTTTTTGATTTAAACGCTGACGTGGAGTCCCACAGACTCATTTTTTAAAATTTGAAAGTGCGAAGCAGGGCTTGAAACGACTCCGAAAATAACTGTTATATACAGGTTCTGATTAAAACGATTATGGAGAACCTTTATTCTAAATAACTGTTATGAAGAACCGAAAATTCCAACTACTACCTGTTTCGGTTACAGTTCCTAATTGACATCGTTAATTATTGTAGCTGCAGATTACTGTGTCCCAATAGAAAACTTCCGAAAAGTAAAATAATTAGGCCAAGTACATGAAGAAATCAAGAACGGAAAAGAGTATTGTAAAATAAATCATAAAAAATAGAAGATAATAATAATTATATATATGCATATTTTTACAAAGTCATAGAAACAAGGGAAACTTTTAACTTTCTATTCTGAATAATATAGTGTGTGTGAATGTAAAAAATATGTATCTGATTTATTTGTTTCGACGCTTTATTAGAAATAAATAATATGCATAAATCTTTCTCCTTTTTCTATAAGGATTTTGTAAAAAAAAATATGCACATATAACGATTAATGATATCAATTAGGGAGAAGTTGATACAAGAATTGATTCTGGAACCGGTATAAAACTGAAAAAATAAGGGTTATGGAACCAATATGAGGAGGGAAATAGGAACCTCAACCGAAACAGATAATACTTGTAAATTTCGGTTCTCCATAACAGTTATTCGGAATAAAAGTTCTTCGTAACCGTTTGGAGAACCGAAATCGATATCATAACAGTTTTCAAGCCCTGGTATCAAACCCAAATTTATATTTAGCATATACAAGAGTTTATTATATTTGAAAAGATAATTCCACATATCTTGTTCAAAACCGCTGAAATTCACCGCGACATATTAAAGTAATAATAATATTAAAATACAAGAAAACTAATTCTGCAAGACTCTTCCAAAATAAATGTTCATAATTCCCTAACGAATTTGATCAAACTTGCGTTAAAAATAATCTTATCCCTTCGACTCGGACTCCCCTAAAGATTGAATCCCGAGTGCGCCACTGCCGAAGATTAAGCATCTTTATGTTATGAAATTTCTGTGCCCCTCCTAAAAGCAAAGAACGCGCATCTTACGACTTTTCGGCCGTTCTTAAGCTCCAAGTTGCCGACCCCCAGAGCCAGTACTTACTAACAATTATTAATATAAGTTCTCGTTACCACTGCTAATTTCTATTCTCTTTCCGAAAGCTTCCATTCCCCATTCCCCGCACTTCGGAGCAGGAACTTCGCAATTTCCAAGCTAACGCCAGCGCCAACCGCTGCGCCGCGGGGCCGTCTTATTAAAAACATTCCTTTCACTCGCGACAGAGAATCAAACGTTACAAATTCCTATCCGTTTCATTTCTCCGCGAACGCACGCCTCCCACGTTTATCCATCAAAAGCTCGCGCTCGCTCTCCCCGCGGCGGTTCAAAGGAGAAAAAGAAAGGGGGGGGGGGGGAGAGCCGTCTGAACTAATTCGGAAAAACTGCTGGATACGCTTGAGACTGCAAGAAAACGGCTTTCATGCTCGGCGTAACGGTGCTCGCCTCGCGAAGACGCTTTATGGAAAAAGTTTTTAATATTCTCTCCTTCGTCCCCCCCCCGCGTTCTCTCCGCCCCGCCCCTTCCATCTAGCCGGGGGAGGGAAAAAAAAAACGAAGACACGATAATGACCACGGGGCACAGGTGGATATGATTTTCGCTGATAGAATCCACATGCTTTCCTCCGGCTCTCGGAAAGATATCATTTGCTTCGCGGGAGAAACAAGGGGGGGGGGGAAGGGGAATTTCCTGCCGGCAGAATGAAAAGCCCGCTCCGCGGAGGAAAAGGGATGAATTCTCGTATTATCCGGCTTGTTTCGCGATATTAAAATCCCGAGGTGGATCTGGCGACCCTCTTTCCCGCGCGCGCCGCTTCCCGCAGTTTGCAATTTTTGTTCCAATTCTTCAATGGCTGCTTGGGGGCTTACGGTGGTACTTGGATGGTTACCGCCGAGGAACAGCCCGGCCTGGGATTTCGTTTTTCCGTTCAAAGGGGTCTCGGCTCGAGTTTGCTTCGAGCATACTTGGAGATAACGTTGGTGCCTACTCGGGTCTTAATATGATAATTGAGAAATTACGTGAGAATTGTGGGGCGATAGGTGTTCCTAGGAAATGATTTACGCTTTTGTGGGGGAAGGGGATAGGCAATTTGCGGTAATAAATTTGAATTAACAGTAGTGTTTTTTGTAGCTTCTTCTGATAATTGAAATATGTGGAAATTGTGTAACAGTGTGATGTGTTTTTTTTTTTTTAAGATTTACCCCTTCATGGGGGTTGGGTTTTTTTTTTATTGAATTAAGTGCTGGTGGAGGTTCGTGTCTTCTAAATTATAATGTGATACACTCGACACTATTTTTAATCGATCGGTCACGCGAAAAGTTAAAAGAAATTCGTATAAAGAAAACAGTGTATCATCTGATACATAAATGGCATTGTTATTAATTAACGGTTATTAGTTGGAAGAAGGTGGAGTATTATTTTAAATTTAAGAATCAGTAAACAAGCGACAATTCAAAATGACGAACTTTATAGTCAGAAAAATGTGTCGCAATATATTAGCCCTGGTTAGAAGTTTTCTAATCTTAAATTTCGTGTATTATAATTGTTATCTTTGCCTTATTTACTTCTTACACGATTTTCAAGACGTAATTAATGTGTACATAATTATATATTCGGCAAAAAATATTGTCGAGTTTAAAAAATGGTTTACACTTTTGTAGGGTCTTGGGATAGAAAATTTACTGTAATAAATCTGATTTTAATTACTGCTTGCTGATTGAAGCAACTGCTAGCAATTCCCAAACTGAAATCTTCTGCTGCATTTAATTCAAGCTTCCACCGGGGTTTTTGGTACCCTGTATTTTTATATCGGTTTATTATTAGAACACTTTTTCTACGTCGCTGCTCCGACGCTTGCAAAGATCCCCGGACGATTTTCTGCGCCGCACAATGAACAACTAGCAACGGAAGCAATCCATAAAGCTTCTCAGAGTTTATCGCGATACATTAAAAGCTCCAGCAAATTCAATTCGGCTGAGGCTTATCAACCGAAGCTATTAATGTAACTAATGCAGCCCCCAAGTGCTTTCCGTATCTCCCTTTTCTGATTGATTTGCGACTCCCCTGTGCTTTTTACATCTCGCTCCTCAACTACCTAAAACCGTGCCTGGAGAATTCTGCGGAAACATCGGCCAGCAGAATTCCTGCGAGCGGGTCACGTCGCAATTCCGTTTAAACTTCTAACCTGATTATGCGCCGGAATTAACTTTATCGGAGCTTATTAAGCGGGTGTAGCGATAACAGTTGCGCGCGCATTAAGCGAAATTTGATTTAATTCGAAGGAAAGCTGCGCGATCTTTACGAGGCTTGACGGGGTTTTAATTTAGTGAAAGATGGGGCAATGGATTTTCTCCGATTCGTACCTGTAAATTCAATAACTTGAGTTTAGAATTTAGAGCTTAGACTTAGAAATTTCAAATATGGGAATAGTGTAAAATAATTGGACACTTATCGAGTTTACTTCCTCCACTTAATATACCTCCAGACAGTTTGAATTGTTGCTAACAAATAAATTTGGTTAAAATATTTTATATAGTCCTTAGCTTCAAATACTAAAATATAAATAGTGTTAACTAGGGTTTATATAAAAACTTACTTTTAAAAAAAACGGGTTCCGAAATCCACTATTTCCAAAAAGTCGATTAAACCGAATTTCGAATTTTCACAAAAAATATAATTAAAATAGAAACTAAATATTTGTACTTATTTAAAACAAATTCAGTTTTTTTAAAATATTTATGGAATTACAAAAATATAACAAAATAAAATATACTCCATCTATACAAAAACAAATAAATAAAAAAAAATTAAAATAAAATAACTAAAATCCGTACGAACTCATGCAATTTTGAGTTCATTTAATATTTATAGATCTACAAAAATATAACACAATAAATTACACTGCAAACAAAACTAAAAAAAATTAAAATACCTAACTACAATTATAAACCTTTATTTCATTTAGTACTTTCTTCCGAAAATATGAACTCATGAAGATTAGTTTTACAGTAAACTGTTACCTACTACAATATTCTTGTGTCCAAGGCGATTTCAAGTGAAAATGTTAACGTTTTAATTAAATAATTACTTCATTTTACATATTAATTCTAGTACATAAAACCGTTCTTTTTTAAAATTTAAAAACCAGTTTTCCAATTTCACAAATTTATAAAAACAACCAGTTTTTAAAAACCAACAAATCCTAGTGTTACCTTTTTAAAGAACTTCAGTTGAAAATTCCCTCTCCCCAATTCTTTCCCCAGATCTATAGCCAATTAAAAAAATCAACCACAGGAATAAATACAAATCAAAAAAAAATGTATAACACGCATCTAGAATTACTATATGAATCACTATCACTGTACCATACATCAAGTCTAAAAAAAAAAAAGCAGAACTCTCAACCCTATTTCCTCCCCAACTAACGAACCACGCCCCCGAAACGTTCCACACATTATTACACACCCCGTGCGAAATTTGATCGAAATCGGTGACTCGAATCCCGCACCCCAGCTGCGACTGCGAAAGTTTCGCGAGTCAACTCGTTTTGCCCACACGTGAAATTTTCCAACGGCGCGGCTCACTCGTCCCGGCCGGCTCGCCGGGCGAAATAACAGAAGTTTCGAGCGGAAACGCGCGGTATATCGGCCGGAGTTTCGCGCGATGCACCGCGGGCTCCCGGCACTTGTAGCGGCGTTGCGAAAGCACGTGACTGCACCAGCAAAATTAGCATACGGGAAAGCGATACGGCGCCGCGATCGCCGGAGACGCTGGTTGACAACAGGGCGACAATGAACCGCTCCTGAAGAGGAGGCTCCGCAGCTTCAGGGAGCAGCTTCGCCGCGCTGGACCCACGAGAGGCCTCCTCCGTCCCCCCCACACGCGGGGGAGCACAAAGTGGCACGAGTTCGACGGATGCAGGACAGTGAGTAGTGGCAGCGATTCAGTGGGTCAGTGGGCTCGCTTCTTGGAAGACTTCGGGGTCTTCCAGGGTGGGGGGACGAATCTAGTCGAGTTAATTCGATATCGAGTGGAGGGAATTCGAGTTTGAACAAGTGCATTTGGATCGGTGAGTGCCTGAGCCATCGACACTAAATCGAAATGGCGCTTTAGTGCTGAAACTTCTCACTGAAGTTTAAAAATTTAAAGTGAACAAAATCGACATTTGTGTTATTGAATTTTTCATTTCTGTTTTACTTAAAGTAGAGATCTAAATTTCTCTTTTGCGTAGGAAGTTGAAACGAGCTTTCCGTTTGACAAAGAATTCCGCGAATTTTCCTTAACTCAATTTGCAGAGTTGTGGGCGAGAGTATGGAGTAGTTTAAAGCAGTGCAAAAAGGAAAGCGAGCAGAGCTGCAGGAATGTGTAACGTGCTTGCACCTCGGAGCAACAAATCCGAGGGATCTGCTTCTAAAAAATTTACCTACCACGGTAGAGTTGCCAGGCGTTTCGGAGTGTTTGATTAGGTTTCGTTAATTATTCTGCAGGTAGCCGGCTTGTCGCAGTAAATTTAAGGCCTTTGTAGTCCTGTGCAGAAGCACGCTGCAATCTTGCAAAGCGCGGGGAAACGTTATAATATTATAACGGTGACTAATTTTAGTGACAATGGGAGAGGGTTTTTCTCTCTAACGCGTTTAGTCATCGCGCTGCGAGTGTCTGAATTGCAGGGGACTTACGAATCTCCCGCGAACTCGTGCAATTATTTTTAAACTACTGTCGTCACGCGCACTTCGTCGAGATACTTTGTTCTGGACATTTGGACCACTTTTCTTCGGCCAATTAGGCAAGCGATTATATAATATTATTAGCAGTAAATTTTTAGTTTCGGCGCAATGGTTCGGTCAATTTTGACCGAACCATTGCGCCGAAACTAAAAATTTACTATCAATTATTACGGTCGAAACTAAAAATTCATTTTGTTAATATTATTAGCGTCACCGAGGGGTTAAATATTAATCGACGAATTCCCCCAATTATCCAATTATTTATCAAATCCACTGGCCGCTATCGAACACCGATAATAACCGTTTAATTAGCCTCGCTGAATGCTCCAAGGAATAAGCGCGTTAATCGATGAATTCTTCAATGAACCAACCGCTCATCAAACTTCCAATTAACCACTCATCAACCAACTTCCACGCAATCAATTACCCCTAACAAGCTTTGAAAGCAGCTAGGTACCTCGTTCTATGAATATTCTAAGCAACCAGGCATCAATCCACGATCCATTGGAAAAACCACGCACTCATCAATAACTCTTAAACGAATCTCTCCGACCACTCGCCGAGCAACTTCTAAGAATAAATTATCCCTCATCGAACTTCAAACTCGATCTGTCTTCTATGCTTTTCAATTCTCCGGAAAGTAATTATTTATTTACAAACACACACACACTATCAGAAGCCAAGCGCAAGGAGAAATCTCCCCAGCTAGGAAAATACTTCGCAGTCCTCGCAAAAATATGCACGACCTGAAAACGGTGTACTAATTTTCCGCCCCGACCACGGAACTTTACCAGAGCGAAAGGTGGCCTCGCTGGTTCGCGAAAAAACCACCGAAAGTCGTCGACGGAACCGATGCTCGAACGGCGACCGCTTCGGATGCCGCGTGACCCTTTTGCCAGTCTTTTGAATTCTAGGCGGATCGCGCGTCGAGCGTAAAACCGCGGGGCTTTCACGAGACACGCGGGGCGGAAACGCGAAAGCAAGCACCCTACAGAGTGGAAACGTTGTCTCTGGCTGGCCGTTTTCAGGGGATGCTTTCGCGCGCCCCAAAGCGACTCCAAGACGGACAAACGGATGCACTTTGTGCATACGAAGCCGCGCTTCGCTCGTGCACACTGTGAAATCTAGCTGACGGATACGTGCGCGTGGCAACTGGGATGAAAATTCGTTGATTTCTCGTAACGATAGATGGTCGTTTTTGAGGCGCCTATGAAATGGAGGTGTTCGTTTCAGCGTCTAATTGGAAGGGGAGGAACTAGATTTTTGTTCCGGGGTATTGGCACGAATTTCAATGCGGCTTGAAATTAATATGGGAAGGGGTGGTTTGGAAGTACAATGCTGGGCTGGTAGAATGCTATTTGATAAAATTCGACTTCTAAAATCCTATGTAGAGTGAGATTTTCTTATTTAGAGTAAAATTTGCGTATATAGAGTAAAATATAGAGTCAAATTTGCGTATATAGAGTACAATTTTCTTAGAGCAAAATATAGAGTGAAATTTACGTATATAGAGTAAAATATGCTTATACAGAGCAAAAGTTTCTCATATAGAGTAAAAATTTGTGTATATAGATTAAAATTTTATTACTGGAAAATTTGCGTATTTAGAGTAAAATATGCTTATATAGAGCAAAAGTTTCTCATATAGAGTAAAATTTGCGTATATAGAGTAAAATTTTCTTAGAGTAAAATATAGAGTGAAATTTGCGTATATAGAATAAAATTTTCTTAGAGTAAAATATAGAGTCAAATTTACGTATATAGAGTAAAATATGCTTATATAGAGCAAAAGTTTGTCATATAGAGTAAAATTTGCGTATACAGAGTAAAACATGCTTATAGAGAGCAAAAGTTTCTCATACAGAGTAAAATTTGCGTGTATAGAGTAAAATATGCTTATATAGAGCAAAAGTTTCTCATATAGAGTCAAATTTGCGTATATAGAGTAAAATTTTCTTAGAGTAAAATATAGAGTGAAATTTGCGTATATAGAATAAAATTTTCTTAGAGTAAAATATAGAGTCAAATTTACGTATATAGAGTAAAATATGCTTATATAGAGCAAAAGTTTGTCATATAGAGTAAAATTTGCGTATACAGAGTAAAATATGCTTATAGAGAGCAAAAGTTTCTCATACAGAGTAAAATTTGCGTGTATAGAGTAAAATATGCTTATATAGAGCAAAAGTTTTTCATATAGAGGGAAATTTGCGAATATAGAGTAAAATTTTCACATATAAAGTAAAATTTGCTTATAAAAACTGAAATTTTCTTATATAGAGTAAAATTTTCTTATAAAAAATGAAATTTTCTTATATAGAGTAAAAACCTTTCTTTGTTTAAACCGAAACTGTATACCTTTCGCTTTGAGCGTACTGAATTCGTTACGGGGATTCCCACTATTGTTAATAAACACAGAGGACTTCAAGTTTTAGATGTTACAATTTCTGCTCTTAAGACAGAGTCGCGGCAAATATTTAATTACTGACACGACTCTACACTGTATATTGACTACTTAGCATCGGTCTTGCCATCAAAATGTATTATTTTTGTATAAAAGCGCTCTTCCGCACAAAGAATTATAATAACAAAAGAATTGCTTATACCTAAGTGTGTGGAAGTAAGAGTAGCTCTTGCACGAAATTAAACGGGCAGCAGAAAGTAAAGAACTGAATGGAAAAGTGCAAGTCTCTGCAGCAGATGTGACTGTTTCGTCGAAAATCGCGCGTCCCACTGTTTTCGCCTCTCGGAGCGACAATTTCGTTATCGCTCGCTTTCACGGGGAAACAGCTGCTATAAATTACCAAGTGGGAGGGGAGGGGGCCTCTCTATTATCATCCCTCGAGTGCATTAAGCCTGCCAAAGTTCCAGGTGAATTTGAAATCGACCTTCCTCTATTATTTTCCAGCGGCAAATTATTTCGTCGCGTAGCCTTTCGCGTTCGAACTTGCAAATAAACTTTCTCGCCTAAATGCACCCGGAAGCTCGGGGGGAAATCCAATGGGAAGCCCTTCTCAACCCCCGGCGAACACGCCAGCCGTCGCTGTTGCGAGCCGACGGCGAGTGAATTATCGTCATATCCAACCACTCGAATTGCCAATAGAATCGAGCCTGACTTGTTCCAAAGCTCGTGCAATTTTCAAACGAACGGAGGGGGTGGTTCTACCTTGAACTTGGGGTGCTGTGAATGTGGGAGACTCTCAAATTTCAAAATTAAATTTCGAATTTCTGGGGTTGATAATTTATTTGATAAGTAATTGTAATACCAGGAACACCACTTCTCAGATTAGAAGATAATCACTATAGTTACCAAGTGGAAGAGGCGTACTACTCAGAATCCAAGTTCTACTGAACTCTATTTCAAGCAAAGTAATCTAGTTTGCTTAGATTTCAGAGTTTAAGCTTGAATTACCATAACTAACAAGTACTTTGCAATACTAGGAACCCGATCTCTCAGTTTAGAAATGAATTATTACAGTTGTCAAGTGGAAGAGTTTCCACTGAATACTATTCCAAACAGAACGATATACTTTCCATAGATTTTAGAATTGAAGCTTGGATTGCCATAACTAGCAAGCTCTTTGGTACCTAATGCCATCGATAGCAGTATCAGCAGTACCATTTCTCAGTTTACAAAGTGATATCTATTTCTAGCTGATACTCCATCGAGTCAAGGACCTATACTACTCAAAATCCCAGCCTCCACTGAAGCCCCTTCCAAGTAGAATCACCTGGCCATAGTCAGCCACCCATTTCCCCGAATCCCACTCTCAATCTTCACAACTAGGAAGCCCCGTTAACCGATGGCACCGTCCAAAACACCAGTTCCAGGTCCAGAAATCCATTTCCTTTGTATCAGATACTTTATCGCCGGTTCGACTGCACCTGCGAGAAGCGCAGCCACCGCCGACAGACATAGGCGTAGCCAGCCACGTCCAAATAAGAGATCGTTGTTTATCGTTCCGAGTAGCAGGCTTCGAGGTATTCCTGCACGCGCGAGTTTTACGGCCACTAGAGCTCTGACACTAAATTATCGCCGGCACGACTGTACACGGTGTCCTGGTAGAAAGTGTCAATGATTTATCGGCCAACTTCGTCTCAACTTACGAGCAAAAGACAGCGTTCCTCCAAAAAGTACGCGAAGATAAACTCGCAAGCTCCGGAAGATTCATCTTCCCCCGATATGTTCCCGCCTCAAAATCCAATCGCCTTCCGCACAAACGACACCCTTGTACCTCCGACCAGCGAAGAATGAATCGATTGTCCCCAGAAATCGCGCTTCCCATTCATCGTTTGTGGAATTTCCTCCGTCGATGAAAGGAGCGCCTCGATGAAGCGGGTTAATCTTCGCTCGAGGGGGCGACGAGTTGATTAACGCTGGTTATAAATACGAAAAGCAATCTGCATTATGGTAATCGGTTTCTCGGGATTCCTTGACGCTCGCCACCGGCACTTGGACTGCCTCGGTTGATCGCGATAATTCGCGCGGGATATTCTCTGGGATCTAATTTTGGCCGCCGCCAGACGGTGTCGCGTTCGATCACCGGCTTGCAAGCTTGTAGATCGGGCTTTTAATTAACCAGTGGACAGGCTTGGCCACCGAGTTTTACTGGACAAATCGAACGCCTTCGCGCGGCTGCGGCTTCGGGGCTAGGGCTCTTTGGATCATCGTTCCGGGTGGAGGAGCTTTCAATGGTGGCAAGTTTTTGAAACGATAATGAATTTTTTTTAAATAAATATGGGGTTGGAAGAGGGAATGGGGAAGTTGAAGGGAATTGGAGGTTGTGATTGAAGACTCGTAAATAAATGAGTCGTTTATTTTTAAAGTGGCCTGGGTCCATTTGTCAATCTTTTTTGTTGACTGTAGTAATGTGTACAACTTAAAGTTAGTATTAAAAATTGATATGTAAAAAAATTTTAAATATAAGTGGAATTAGGTCACTTTCAAGATAAATGGCTCAAATTGACTTTGAAAATAGCAATTTCATCGAAGATCCAACTAGTTACTCTAATATACCATTTACCTTTAAGGGAGTACTCTACTGTAGCTGCTCGTTTTTCAACGCCCTCTTCGGAAATTTATTTAATAAAAACTATAAGTTTATAGTATCTGGCGTTTTATCTGCATATTAAGGTATGTTTGAAGCTTGTAATACTCAGAATTTTGTTGATCTTTCTTTATGGCACATGTACATAGATATAGTCGATGAGGTAAGGTTTTTAAAAAAAAATTTCCGATGGGCGTTGTTGTGGGAACTGTTCTAGTAATCCAAAATAGAAATTCCAAGGTTTATTTTCTTTATTAAGTTGATCGCTATGGTTGAAACCACGAACGAGATTCTATCTTGTACATATAAAATTAGTTCTACAGAACGACTGCAGCTAAATTTATCGGCAAAATTCGAATTTTTTTTTCGAAGTGCTGTCATTCTGCAAATTTTTATTCTTAAGGCTCCTCTTTGGTTCCAACCATAGCGAGGAACATAGTAAAGAAAATAAACCTTTGTTTGTCCATTTTGGATTACTAAAACAGTTCTCACACCCCCTTAACCTTTCGTGGTCCCAGGGGGTGTATCGCACCCCAGGCAATATATTTTCCTTGCCAGAATTTCTGTAAATTTTTAGCTGTTAAAAATTAAAATTTAACAATTTGACGAATTTTACCCCCAAAAATCGCTCTTTCCCACAATTATTTTTTCAACTACAAATTTCATTATATCGAAATTTAAATTTCTAGAAAAAGACTATTAGACAATGATTGTATGAAAATTACAAATGTACAATTACCACTCAAAATTGAAAAGATTCAAAGATACAAAAATGGCAACACGTGACCAATTTGTGAATATATGGCGTGGCCACGAAGTGTAAAACTACTTCCTTTCTCATTTCCATTTCCCAAAATTCACCCTCCTCCTTTACCACCCCCTCAGAATCCACATCCCGCGCTTTGAAAAAGCTCATCAACCAATAATCTTCAAAGAAAAAAGAACGAAGCCCCTCCCTAGGATCTACGAGAGATTGCCTCCAGCAGCACCAACCTCGTTAATATCGCGGTACGCGTAAATATGCCGGGCAAACAGGCGCGAACTTTTCGCCACGGGTTCAATCAGACTGGGGGGGGGGAGGGGAGGGGCTTACGCGATTTCTTGTTGCCGGCTCAAAGGGGAAACAGCCCGCGGCCGTTTTCGTGGTGTTCGTTCGAACGGGGCGCAATTTCTATTTTTCAAAGGGCCGTGCACACCGGGAGGAGCCGATGAAAACTTGACGGAACCAAATATGCCGCGGCGCGCTTTGATCAGCTTCTTCCCGAGGAACACCCGAGGTCCCCTCCTTTTTCCATCGGGCACGCCAATCTGCCCGGTTAATGTACGTCGTCTCTGTTTATGTACCTCTTCCTGGCCAGTCGGGAAAACATTTTCTTGCCGGGGAAACGATTAATATCGGGGCACGAGGGGGCTGAGGGGCGCGAGTTGTAATTTATTTTCCACCTTCCTATGCGAAGTTAAAAGGAGAGGTGCACCTCGTCGGTCCTTTGGGAGGCTTCACGTTTGTTGGGGATGGTAATGGGGTTTCCAGTTGCGGCGAGCGTGTGGCTTCTTCGCTGCTTTTGGAATTGTCATGCGAGGGGAAGGGGGGCGGGAGATTGCAGGGGCCCACGGTTTCGCGAATATGCGCATCCAGGTGCCATTTTGATGGAAGAGTAAGAGGAAGTTATTGGCAATTGGGGGGAGTTACAAATTGGATATAGAATCTGAGTATGTACCAGCTTGGAATATTATAAGGAACTATTTTTTTACTAACAAAGAGAAGTGGAAATGTTTATGCTTTAGAGGACCGAAGAATAGCAAATACGTGTGTTTTTATTTTACTCCGTTTGCGTATTTAGGGGATAAAACACCCCTCGAAGTTCATAAGAAGAGGTACAAAAGTTCCTATTGTTAGTTTAAAGAATTTTATAATATTGTGTTGAATAAAAATTGACATAAACAATGTTATAATATTCATTAAACTAACAAAAGGAACTTTCGTTCCTTTTCTTATAAAATTTGAGGGGTGCTTTCACCCCCTAAATATGCAAACTGGATAAGATAAAAAAAAGCAGTATTTGTTATTTTTGAATCCTGTAAAATATACCCCAGAAACCAAAGCAATCGGAGGGGGCCACCTGGAAACCTCTCCTTGTAAGCCTTCGTTCTTAATTTCTTCTCTGTCAGCCTAAATACACGAAATAAATAAATATAGAAAAATATTTGTACCACCTCCCCTTTCATCCCCTTCCAAAGGGCCCGATACTCCCCCCTCGAACTACTAGCACCTGGAAAAGATGCTGTCCGCTTCCACCAGGTGTTATCGCTAACCAAGGGTTACAGGCCAGGAGGGATATTAAAAATTGCAAAAGTTGGAGGGGGGACGATTCGACGGGGACGGCTATTTGTCGCGGCTCGTAATGCCTTTAAATATCATCACCAGGGTGGACGAGATATCAACTAATTCCCCCAGTCCCCCTCCTCTGAAAAAGAGGAAAAGCGCGCTGTGAGATAGAGGCGCGAGCTTTAATAGGATCCAAATAGCCGTCGGTGTCCGGGCGGAAAATCCGAATTTATGAACCTACGGAAGGATTTAATTTATTTAAATTTCCTAGCGTCGGGCCCCCGCGGATTTAATCCTGATTTACCACATGGCTTTTCTTGTTACACACGTGCGAGAGGCGAGCAGCTTAAGCGACCTGTTATCACGCGGCTGCTTATAAAGCGTGCTCGCGTGGCCGCTAAAGGCGGGTCCGCATGTGTCAGTGCCGTGACGGTTCCGTCGGTGTCAGTGGCGAAAAGTTTCCCTGTTTTTCAGTGCACGCAATTCACAGTTGTCAGTCACTCACGCTGACACGAAGAGACCACTGGCATTGAACCGTCAAGGAACTGATATGTGAATCCGGCTTAACGATCGTGGAAATGAAGCCTAGCGCTTTCAAAAGTAGGAATTGAATTGCATTGGATTGCAGGGTTCGGAGTTTTGAACGGTGGATTCAGTTGTACATAGTTGTGGCATGAGTTAGTTGAAATTGGGAGTTGGTAGAGTTAAAGGTATTGCGATGAAAGAATTATGGAGGAAGTTTGGGGTCTCTTAGACCTTGGAACAGAAGCAGCAATGTAGACCTGCAAACTTGGTGAATTCTGAGGAATTAGGTTTTTGAGAATTTAGATTTCGAGCTACTTGCACCACTTGGATGAACTTTGAGGACTGATTCTTGACCCTCTAATAGTATTGGCTAAAGTTATAGGGTGTTTAAACAGAGTCACACTTCAATTCGCTAAAAGCAGACCAGTGAAAAAGATCCTTCCGAACTGGACATGAAGCCCATGATCAAGGCAATCCAATCTCACTCACCATTTCATTTGTCCTCTCAAACGGATCTGAAAGGAGCCCAGCAGAGGTATCTCCGAAGAAAAAGACAGCCGCGAATCCAGCAATCGCGAGTTCCTTCCAAACAAACGCACCTCCCTTGCACTTCCCTCGCAGCGTCGACGTAGGAGCTCCACATTAATCACGGGCGAGGAGGCAGACAGAAGGAAGACAGACTGCAAGTCCAGCTAATCGGTCTCCTAATCTCCAGTTTCGCTGGACGATCGATCAAAAAACGCGGCCGAGACGCGTGTCTGAGGAGGAGGGGGCCCGCCGGCCGCCATTTTTCATTTGCCTCGCGCCAGTCAAGCCTTTCGTCGGCCAGATTAGGCGCTGAAACTTTATTCGTATCTCTACGGTTAAGTAATTGGAAGGTCTGGGGCCAGGGTGATTTATCACCCATACTCCTCGACGCAACGGAAGACGAAGGGTTAGAGGCCAGAGATTGTTGCCGGGGCTTGACCAGTGATCGATGGTTTCGATAGATGCGCTAGGCAGACCGCTCTTTGCCAGGCTGGCGTCGTGATTAAGTGATTCCAGCGTGAGAAAACGCGAGCGAACGGTGTGGCGCGTGCGTTTCCCGCGGATTCACGCGACTCTCTTGTGGTTCCAGGTCAGAACGACATCAAGAAGCTGCGCAGGGAGAACGAGCAGCTGCGCAGGGAGATATGGAGCCTCAGGGACGAATACGACAAGCTCGAGGAGATCCTGAAGAGGCAGAAGAGCCGCGAAGAAAGCGAAGACTACGACGAGGTAATTGTTGGGTAATTTCTCTCTGAGCGATGGGGGTGCTGTCTTCAGCTCTTTCCGCAAAAGTGAACTCTTGTACTGACCTAACCTAAAACTTTCTGTTGAGGGTAACAGAAGCTAAGCAATAGTCCCCCATCTCATTCGATGAGACCTAACCCATGACCCAGGCCAACTTGCACAGGCAGCCAGAATTTCGCCACTTGTCTGTTCCAGGATCACACCGACGAGGATGACGGCCTGCAGTCGGATTACTCGTTCGAGGAGGAGGAGGACGTCTGCGACGAGGACGAGGACGGCCAGGACGCCTGCAAGAGGATGAACAAGTCCGAGCAGCTCGAGAACGCGGAGAACCAGAAGATTTCCACGGAGAAGATGAACAGCAGCCTGCACAGGCTGCACGTGGACTTCGACGACCTGTCGGTGGTCGACGAAGAGGAGGAATTGAAGAAAGATAAGGAGAAGGTGTCCTCGGAGGATGGGCAACAGTCCATGGAAGAGAAAAGCCCTCCGCCGATACTCAAACCTAGACATCTCCACGAGAACATCCCCTTCTACCCTGGCACCTACGAACCGCCCACTGCGCTCAACAGTTCCAACTACTACAGCGACTGCCCCTTCAAGTTCCCAAGCACTGCCAACCTGATGATGCCCTCTGAGACGACAGGAATGCTTTCTTCACCCTGCGCAAGGCTGCACACCGACCCACTTCTTACGCTTCCGTTTCTATCTGGCCCAGACATGGACCACGTCGGCGAGCAGATGTTGCACGCGCCACCTGCTGGTTGGCAGAGCAACATAGTGCTTCCTCAGAAGCAGGCCACGCAGTTCGGGTCAGCCGAGCTTGGTGTCCCACCAGGGATGCAGGCATTTGGGAGTGTCCATCAGGAGCAGGTGACGCAGCAGCAGCTAGTGCCAACGACGAGTGGGTACTCCAACTATCCAACCATGCTTCAGAGGCGGAACGTTGGTCTGAAGCAGTCCGGAGGTCCGTTCAACACGAACCCATTTGGAGGTTCCAATTCTGAGCGGGTGGTGACTGAGAATGGCTGGGGGATGGATGTAGAATCGTCCAGTTCGAAGGGTATGAAGGGTCAGAGCGATTCGAAGAAGAAGGACGCAGAGGGAAGCTTCGAAAAGCCGAGGCACTTCTTCGCGCCGCTGCCATCGAAGCTGAAGAGGCAAGGGGAGGAGCCGTCGCCAACGATCAGCCATTTCGAGACCGCTACCAGCTCCAGCAGCGGTAAGACCGAGTCCACTGTGGTCTCCAAGAGTCATTGCATGCTTCAGAAGGGGTCAGCTGATGTATACGTGAACGGAGCAATCCCGTCCGAGGAGGCTGTCTACAGGAGCAAGCCTGAACAGAGGACGTTCCTTAGCACTGAGAACTTGCTGGTCACCGATGACAAATCCAGCCCAGGCAATCAGCTGACGAAGTCCATGTCCTGCCAGGATCTGGCCAGCGACTCCCAGAACCCCTCCGTTGGCCAAGCTGAAGGTATAACGCAGATGCTGACTCAAAGCGACAACACTCTGGACACCACTACTGACATCAAGCCCTTCAAGTCCCACATCAGCGTGACTCTAAGGAAGCCTCGTCTGAAGCAAACAACTAGCCCAGAGACTCCAGAGATCCCCAAGCTGCCCTCCATAGACTACCGCCTCTTCAAGAACCCTTTCCTCCGGACGTTCGACCCAGCCTGCGGCTACGTAGACCAGAACAACGTGACGAGGCCCCTGTCGGTGCAAGTGAACGACGACAGTCTCTGTTACTACCCACCACAGCCAGACGCGGCAACCTTCCACCGCGGGGTCCACCCAGGCGACAGGTACAAGCCAACCCAGACCGACCAGAGTCGCCTGCTGATCCCTTCCACTCAATTAACCAACGGAAAAGTGCTGTCACCACCTAGCAAGCACGAGATCCAGGTGACGTCCTTCGAGAAACCAAGCCCGCACACCCTGATAGGCCCTCCGAACCCGTACGAGTTCAACACCCTGCGAAGGCTGAACGCCAATCCCTATCTGCAGAGCCAGAACCTGTACCAGAACATACCGTTCGCGCCGAGAGGCGGCTTGTACGCGCAGAGGGGCATGATGTTCTACGACAGCCTGGCGCTGAAGGTGCCAGTGCAGACGCAGACCTCCTTAGACGGGGACTCCCATCACGAGGACGAGCAGACCTTGTCGCACGAAGAGAGCGCGCCTAGCACCCCCAGTGGCCAGTGTCGGCGGAGATTGGTGAGGAAGGAGAAGAGCAACCTGGTCAAGGATGCGAAGACTCTGTCACCAGCCGCTCAGAGGAGGCTGAAGAAGCAGAGCAGCGTCACGTCGTCCGAGGTGCCAGAGTCGCCTGGCAAGGCTATTAGGAGGAAGCCCAGGAGGCTCAGTATTACTACCACCACCACCTCCGAGTGCCAGGAGGACAAGCACGGGAGCAGGTCGTCCTCGTCGGGCCAGGACTCGCCCAAGAAGGACCAGGTGAGGAGGGTGTCTTTGTACTTCAACGCCAAGAAGAGGCCGTCCCTAGCGTCCGTTAAGACCGCCAGGAGCGGGAGTCTGGAGCTCTCCAAGGAAAAGGACATGGCCAACAGCTCGGAACGGGAGAGGACCAACTCTGTCAGCAGCAGGGAGATCGCTGGCGCTAAGTCAAGGAAGACTAGCACCAGCAGCGGAAACTTGCCTTGGTGCGCCTGCTGGGGCAACGGGTGCCTTTAGTGGTGATAGCTTCAGCAGTAGACGATGGGTTTATTTGACTGCTCGAAGTTTATCCCAGTTAAGTTGCGCGGTATGATGAACGGTGGACGTTGAGTTTTTGGTGGTGGTTGGTGCTAGCCCTGAGGAACTGACTTGGTGCGGGGCTTCTGCCCAGTGAACACTGTGGGACGAATCATGAACTTGAAGTGATATAGACTTTGGAATGCAGATTCTGTCACCTAGCTGCAGAAGAATGCTTCCAACTAGGGTGCCAACTGTGAAGCTTAGCAACCTGATAAAAGTTGAACTGTATAGTGGACAGGAAGGGACTCGGAAAGTTGATGGATAATGCAGTGCACTGTAGACACGAGTTCCATAAAAATGGAGTGCCTAGTTGCTCATGGAATCTCGGAGGGTTAGCTTCCCCAGATATCGCTGAGTGAGTGACCAGAAGTTCGAGTGTACTGAATGAAATATCAACGGTGCATCGACGTACTCCGTGGAGTAGCCGTATCGACCTTCACCACGAGCCGTAAAGGGAACCGCTGCAGCCAATAGCGGTGGTCGTAAAAGTAGCAGCGACAGAACCAGGACACCATAAACCTGTTACTGTTCAGGCGACGGTGTGCGACAACCGTGGTGGTACCTGCCAGGAATAGGGGAGCGGTCTGCTGTCGATACTCGAGGCAGGACGTGGGTCGAATTATATTTTCGAAATTAATATTTAACCGGAAGACCCTCAGCTAGTCACCGTGATGAAACTTCTACGAACTGCGATAGAACTCGGTGTTTCGCCGACCGGAAGTTTATATTCTTCCCACGGAGAACTATCAAGTGGAATAAAGTTTTAATCGTTACCTAGTTGCTAGACTAACTCGGCTTGAGCTCAGTGACGCTAGGGGACGATTATTCGTGCATTTAAACGTTAATACGATCGTGTACATATTACCATTAAATTAAGTTCGATACGTTGTATATTTGTGTAGCTGTGCATACTCGTGCGCTCCGATTCGTCGGTTTTAAATTACGTGAAGAGAGGAGATACGATAATTGGGCACTTTTGCAATGGCTTCATGGTTTATGTTGAATAAAATTAATTCCTCGGATGCTTCTTCGCTGTAACCTGCTCTTTTCGTTATTCGAAAATCCTCACAAATTGATACAAATCGCCTGAGACTTCAATAATGGCCACCCGCGCAAAGATGGGCTATTATTGCAGACAGCGGCGCGTACTTAGGGGCGAGTCATTCATTCCCCTCGATAATTCATCGAATTATTGATTATTCTATGCAACTTATTCCAACGGGACCATTTATTAATGGCTCCGTCGAGGGTGGAGCTTAAAGGCAAAGTTCGCGAGCATCTTCCGCGTAAACTTCTCAAGCGTTCCGTTCCCATTATTCCCCACCCTCGAACCCTCCCGAAAGGGTGTGCAACGGGAAGAAACTTAAAGAAATCGGGAGGAAAGAGCCGTTCGAGCAAATCGAACGCACTTATAATTAAACGCGCCGCGTTTTTGTACCACGCGTTGGGGGAAACTTTCAGAGCGACGAGGGGGGATGATGGGGGGAAAGAAGGGGTGGAGTCTGTTGAAATCTTTGTAACTCGCAGTGAATGTGGTCGGCTACCTCGATGACTAATGGAAATAATTCTTTCGATGTTTCGTGCCTGGGGTGCTGGTCAATTTTATATTTGCCATTTTGTTCAACACTGCTTTAGTAGATTTCACCCTTAATTTTAATTTCTGCCATAAAGTTATACCCTTAAAGTCTAAAGGAATATTAGAGAATACCACTATATGTATAAAAACGCTAAAAAAATTTCAAAATTCAAAGCAGTCAATTCTAGGCAATTCCCAATTACTCAAACTAATTCCAAAACTACCCCACAACACTCCCATATAATATAAAATTCCCGAACCCCCTCGTTCTCCCCCCAAAAAATTAAACCCCCAAAATAGGTTGCAGGAAAATCTCTGAAACTACCCCCAACGATTTTCACTAAAATCAAGAAGACACCACTCATTGGAGATGCAGAAGAGCACCCTTCCATGAACTTCACCTTGCACTCACACAGCCTGCCAGTGTTCGATGCAAACTGGAGGCCGCATCGTTGCACAATGGCCGTCGGCGTAAAGCTTTCAGCTTGAAAACGGTCGCGCGGATAAGGCGCTAGCAGGTTGCAAGGGTGTCAACGTCAAGGGTGGCGCGGGGGGAGGTAGGGTTCATGGGCCAGACTGGCGCAATTAAAATGCAAATTATCTCTTTTCGCGCGGCCATATTTCCGGAAGAGAGGGAGCCCGCTGCCAGCTACCCCACGCCGTTGCCGATTAACTTGGAACTAATTTACGGAGACGACTCCGCCAAGTCAGAGGAGACGTTTTGTCTCGGCGCAGATAGAGCCGCCCACGTTAATACGGGCTAACGTCATTTGCAAATGTCAGTCGGGGCCAGTTTCTTCGCTCCCGGCACGACTCTCCTTCCGCCTCTTCGGCGACACAGGGCGAACCTACCCTCCGGTGGCTTTCACGCTCGCCGGGACCCGCGTGTGAGATTAAACCTGAGGGATCTGTAGGACACAAAGGCCGCGCTGGAGCTCAGACCTCTGCTTCTGTCCACGTGTGGAATCGTCGCGGAGCGGGGAGAATGGTGACTAGAAAATTGACGGGGTTGAATGCTGTGTGTTGCGGTGTCGGGGTAGCAGGAATGTGGAATCTAATTCTGGGCTTTTTAGCGAATTGCAAATATTTTGCTTTAGAAAGCAGGGATAACATTGCTGATACCTCATTGCTTCGAATAAATAGTAATTGGCCAGACAAGGGAACATCTCGAATCCGGGAATTCAAAAAATTCTGCAACTTTGTAAATATGCAAGGAATTTCCTCCTGATTACAATACAATTTTTGTTTGCTGCCCAAATTCACTTTAAGGGACCCCTGAAAATTCTGTTATTTTCCGATTATGTGTTATAACTTGTAAACCGTAAAATATTTTTTTTACCAAATGACAGATCTAATGAAAAGAAGTAACTTTTGTTTTGAAACTTTTTTTCTATCTCTTACAATTCGCCAGTTGTAACACCAAATCTGAAAATAGACGAATTTTCAGGGGATAATTTCTCCCCCTTCGAGTGAATTTGGGCAGCAAAAAAAATTCCCTTGTACTCAGGAGAATATCCCCTACATATTCACAAAGTTTCAGAGTTTTTGGAATTTCCGGGTTTGGGACCTTCCCTTGTGAGTTAGATTCAGGTTAAGTCTGCTTTCAGATACACTGTTTTGGAAAAAGATGCTTAGGTTACTGATACCCGTTTGCTTTGAACAACCAGTAAATGGTCCTGCTTAGGTCTGTTTTAAGATACCAATGTTTTAGTGCACAAATATTGTATATCCACTTTTAAGGTATTCGAGAAAAGCAGGTTTAAAGCTGCAAAGATGCATCAGAATCAGAGACATCGCTGAACAAAAATATAATTTTTGGCAAATTTACAAAACAGACATAAATGTAATTTTTATACAGCATAAAGAAACAGTGGAGAATTATTTGTTGCGCGTAAAAACTCAAATTTCACAAAAACTAGACACAATATTTGTGCACCAAGCCACGTGCACCTACACTCCAAAATAAGACTAACGTCACTACTGATACTTGATTGCTTTACGTAATTATTGCTCGATCAGCTGGCTAGTTTCTTTATACCCCTGAATTGCTTTACTTCCAAGCGCGAGCAATCGTGCAACGAAACAAGCCCACTTTCAGTCCTTAATTAATTAACGACTTGCTTGGAGTATACGGTAATCGAGCAGCGGTATCCAAGAACCGTTTATCGTTCGCTCACAGAGAGGGCCTGACTGCGCGCCTAGCTCGATATCACGCGATACACCCGAGATTACCGATGGCGAATGCTACCCGACCCCATGAATTCCAATTAAAAGCCTATCGTAAGTGTTTATAGCCAGGCGACGGGGACGAAGTCCGCTGTTAAAACGGGCGTTAAGATAATCAGCCTTAATTACGCACCTCGTGATTCCTTCGCGAATCTGGTCGATGGGAGCGGACCCAGCGGCGCCAACATTCGCGCGTACTTTCTCCGAGGGATGTATAATTACCTGAAAACAGAGAAGTACGCGTTATTACAGCGTCGTGTATTATTATTACATCTTTATGCGCCTGATTCTGTGGAATATCTGGCATGTAATATTTTAATACAGTCTAATTACGCGTAGTTCTGCCACGACTATTATAAAAGAAAAAAGAGTACTTAGATATAGCTACGAGACCATTTAGAAAAATTACAAAGTAAAATGCAATTACACGTTCCGTGGAGTATCAAAAAGTTTGCATATCACGTTAATGTCTCTCTAATCAATTTTATCATGTTTGGATTGGAATTAACAAACGAGTGTCTCAGTTATCCAAGCTCGTTCCAAAGCCTCCAGTTCTCGTCCCCAGCTTAATACTTCATGCTAAGCAACCGAGCCGGAGTTCAGGTGCTCAGCACAGTGATCAGCAGTGGCGAAGCGCGAAATTACGCGGGGAACGTAATAAAGCTTCGAGTTTCGGCTTGATCCTCCCTCGGATCCCGGGATAGGCGTATCGCTCAAGGGAAAGAACAATGAAACTGGCAAGGGTAATATGGAGTAACGGGGGGAAAAACACAGCTGGGGGGGGAGGGATGCCCGCGAGCTCGGGGAACGCAAAGTGTTTGAAATTTCTTTGGCGAGAAACTTGCGAGCGCGTCCATCTGCCGTTTTTATCGAAGCCGGAAAAGCCCGGGAACCTTCGCCGGAATATTTTCTCCGCGGGGAAACTTGCATCGAGCAATTTCGGAATTTTTCCCGCTGCAGTTTGTTCCCGCCCAATAAAATCTCGCGGACTCTTCCCAGCGGTGCTTGCTTTTTTTAAAGGTTACTGGACGTCGCTGAGAGTTTATGGTAATTTGCACGCTGCGAGGAAATCTTTGCACTTTGCTGTGCTATTGCGCAGCACAGTTTGGTATTTTTCATCGCTATTTTTTTATCTGTTTTAGCTTCCTTTACTGAGGGACTGATGTAGTTGTAGGTCTTATAGAAGAATATTTTAATAAAAATATATATTTCTTCAAATAACAGAATATTCCTGTATCATAATATTCTGTTGCAGTAGTTTTTCTTTTCATTTTTGACGACAATTTATTCTATAATAGAAATATTGATATTAAAATTAAGTGGGAAACGTAGTACAAGAAGATCGATAAGAAATCGCACCAAGTCCCAATTATTTATTAAATTATTTGTAAATAAAAAATTATATCCCTCCGCCAGAGTAGCTTTCCGAGGGAACGCTTCCAGAAGTGCGCGTTTCGTTTCAGCGCTGCTGACGAAAGCTCGATCCCCGATCGATTCATATCGCGCAAGCGGGGTTACCGTAGTAACTTCGGAAAGCTGGGAGCTCTCCTGCCGAACGTAATTTCCTCAGACAGCGAGAGGGCGATACGCGTCGCAATTCGATAGCGCTGGAGGAACATCTCGCCGAGCTTTTCGACTTTTATCGCTGGATGCTTGGCACTCAGTTTCAAATTTCCTGCAATACGGGCGGCGCGCGGGGAGGGAAGCGCTCGAGAAGAAAGTAAGCGGATCCAACTGAGGGAAATGAAAAAAAAAGAAGGAGAGTCGAGGAACTTCCTCCAAGTGTGCTGAAGCGTCGAAATCCACTACTCCGATCGGGTCGAAACGCCGTGTCGTTCGAGAGAAGTTAATCGTCGAAGTTCGTCGTTAGCATTCCTCCGAGAATTCTCACCCACCCACCCCGCTGGGAATCGGCCTCCCCCGATGCTAAGAAAATGTTTTCATCTCGCGACGATAATACCTTATGGTTGGGGAATTTCTGTCGTCGCGATATCCTTGGCGTAAGTTTCGAATAAAATGCGAGCAGTGGAATATTTAGGGTAAATTGAAATTTTACTTCGTAAAGTTTGAAATAAAATTGTATGAAATTTCAGAGAAGTATGGAAGGCTAGAAATTTAATTTTTATAGGAATCTGGGGTTTGTTTAGAACAGAAGAAAATTAAATTCTTCGAGGTCTTTAATTTTTACCTTTGTGTCTTTTATTTGTAGAAGTATAGCTGTCTCGAAGAATTACTGGGAATTGGGATTTCCAAATATGCTTTCGAATTCCTTTGGATGTAGACTATTATGCAGACAGAAGCGCCATGATGAATTCGTTCAACTCGGTAATGGAGTCACGTAAATGCATCCACACGCGAGTGCGTCAGCGAGCGACGAGTATGCTCGACAGAGCTCACGAGACATAAATGCCGCAGGGGCAGAGACGTTCCCCGCGTCTAATTTTGTTCCGCGGCAGAGCCACCGCTAAAAAGAGTGTCGAACCGCTTAAAACTACTCCGGAAATGGGAATTCTTCTCGCGTGTGCTCGTTAATGGACACGGCCCACGTGCGATGGTCCCTTCTCGAGTGTTTTGTCAATCCTGTCACTTCTGAAAAGCGCTCGAGCCGGCACGAAAATACCCCTACCCATCGACTGCTCTTTTGCATTCCTCCGCACCGAAACGGCGATCGCATTGGGACAGAATTTGCTGGAACCTTTGACAATCGCGTGCGGTTAATGTCGGTCTGTTGTTTGGCATGAAAATGGGTTGAAATTGAGGGGGTTTGCAGCGGACGTTGTGGCGTCTGTAATTTTGGAGCTGAGGTTGTGTTTGTGGCGAATTGGGAGTGGCGTGAGGTGAAATTGGAATGAGTTGCATGCTCACGAATTGTATTACCAATGCCTATGAGTTGCAAGGCCCAAGCATTGCAATTACCAAAGGTTGCAATCACCACGAGTTGCAATACTCGGGAGTTGAAATGTAAGTGAGTTGCAATACTCACGAGTTGAAATTTATGTGAGTTGCAATACTCACGAGTTGAAATTTATGTGAGTTGCAATACTCACGAGTTGAAATTTAAGCGAGTTGCAACACTCACGAGTTGAAATTTATGTGAGTTGCAATACTCACGAGTTAAAATTTAAGTGAGTTACTAAACTCACGAGTTGAAATTTAAGTGAGTTACTAAACTCACGAGTTGAAATTTAAGTGAGTTGTAATACTCACGAGTTAAAATTTAAGTGAGTTGCAATATTCACGAGTTGAAATTTATGTGAGTTGCAATACTCACGAGTTGAAATTTAAGTGAGTTGCAATACTCACGAGTTGAAATTTATGTGAGTTGCAATACTCACGAGTTGAAATTTAAGTGAGTTGCAATACTCACGAGTTGAAATTTAAGTGAGTTGCAATCACCACGAGTTGCAATACTCAAAAGTTGAAATTTAAGTGAGTTGCAATCACCACGAGTTGCAATACTCACAAGTTGAAATTTAAGTGAGTTGCAATATTCACGAGTTGAAATTTATGTGAGTTGCAATACTCACGAGTTGAAATTTAAGTGAGTTGCAATCACCACGAGTTGCAATACTCACAAGTTGAAATTTAAGTGAGTTGCAATCACCGCGAGTTGCAATACTCACAAGTTGAAATTTAAGTGAGTTGCAATCACCACGAGTTGCAATACTCACGAGTTGAAATTAAAGTAAGTTACAATACTCACAAGTTTCAATCACCACGAGTTGAAAGTGTAGTGAGTTTCAATCACCACGAGTTGAAACTGTAGTGAGTTGCAATCACCACGAGTTGAAATTTAAGTGAGTTGCAATTACCACGAGTTGAAAGTGTAGTGAGTTGCAACCACCACGAGTTGAAATTTAAGTGAGTTGCAATCACCACGAGTTGAAATTAAAGTGAAATGCAAACACCTCGATTTGAAACTGAAATGAGTTCCAATCACCACACTTTGCAATACTCACGAGTTGAATTTAAAGTGAGTTGCAATCACCACAATTTGTAATACTCACGAGTTCAAATTGAAGTGAGTTCCAATCACCACGGGGTGAAATTAAAGTAAGTTGCAATCACCACAATTTGCAATACTCACGAGTTGAATTTAAAGTGAGTTCTAATCACCACAATTTTTAATACTCACGAGTTGAATTTAAAGTGAGTTCGAATCACCACAATTTTCAATACTCACGAGTTCAAATTGAAGTGAGTTCCAATCACCACGAGGTGAAATTAAAGTAAGTTGCAATCACCAGAATTTGCAATACTCACGAGTTGAATTTAAAGTGAGTTCTAATCACCACAATTTTTAATACTCACCAGTTGAATTTAAAGTGAGTTCGAATCACCACAATTTTCAATACTCACAAATTGAAATTGAAGTGAATTGCACCCCCACGAGTTTACAACCTCCCCAAGTTACAATACCCCCGAATAGAAATCCCCACAATTTGCAACCTCCCCAAATTTCCACAACCAACTTGCAACCAAGTTGACCCTAAAATGGCACCGACTCGCAATTCCAACAAATTCCTCTCAAAACAACCAAGAATCCCGAACCCCCATTCCACCCATCACCCAACTCCACCGTCCCCCCGCTCCAAACCCGATCCTCCCCTCAGCCTTCAACCTCCGATCCCAAGTCACACTCCTCTGCAACCGCGACTCACCGAGCCCTCCTCGTCGAAATAAATCCCCCCGCCTCCGCGGACTCTCGGCATCGTGTCTAATCATAGAAAGCACTCTCGCAAATCGTTCAACCGGTGCCCACACGTGACACGATCCTCTCCCGTCGCTGTCCAGCCGAGAGGACGCAGCTGCCGCCGTCCCATCGCGATCGGGATCTCCTCGGTTATTGTATCAAATGCATAAATCTCCGCTTTATTGCTGCTATATGCAAAGCAGGACGAATCCTCTGGAACCGACCAAGGCTCAAGGATCCAAGAATAATGCATTCCTTCGCAGATCGATGTCCAGTCCCTCTCCCCTCCCGCCCCTCTTCGCGGAAGCCTTTCAGGCGAAACGGCGCGAGAAAGAGCGACAGGCCGATACCGGTGTGGGCTTATTTAATTTGGAGGACCGGTCGGCCTCACCAGTTGTTTGCAGAACGATCGTTAACGCTGATTTATACGCTCATTCGTTTCCAACGATGAACGCCTGGCCCCCCACTCCGCTCTCCGTCGCACGCACGCGCACGAAAGTAAGCGCGATTCGGGGGACACGTGTTCCCTTGTGAAAGTCAGGCCGGGCTGGTTTGCTAAAAGGGGCTTCGGAAGATCGAACAGCGTTTCTGGGAAAAGATTGCTGCTGGAGAACGCTGGGCGAATAAATTCGCAGCTTCGTATAGGGTGTTTAAATGTATTAGCACAGCAGGCAGCTTCTTTTACTCAATACGGTTAGCCTCTCGCTTAGCTGTTGGGTGGGGAAATACCAGTTGGGTACCTTGTGAAGGGGGTCTGAAAGGATTGAGCAATTTGCAAGATTGCATCTTTAATAATTAACCGACTTCAAAAATACAAAAAGGCACTAAAAAGTAAAAAATAATTTCTTCCCTTATTTAATCTACGACTCTCATATTTTTTAAGTCGGCGCCAGATTTACACAGTGCAAACGATGAGGCGCCGACTAAAAAATATGAGAGTCGTAGATTAAATAAGGGAAAAATTATTTTTTACTTTTTAGTGCCTTTTTATTTTTTTGAAATCGGTTTTTTGAACCTCCTCCTTTTTGAAGACGGTTAATTATTAAAGATGTAATCTTGCAAATTGCTCAATCCTTTCAGAACCCCCAGATTAAATAAAGAAGAAAATTTTTTTTACTTTTTAGTGCACTTTTTAAATCGATTTTTATTTTTTTTTTATTTTAATTTCTTATGCTACCACTTTTTTAGCTTCCTACTATATTTATTTTAACCACGTTGCCACTCTTTTGTCACAGGGCTATTAATTTCATCCCTTCAGTTTCCTAACACATTTCTACTTTTTAGTGCCTTTTTATTTTTTTGAAATCGGTTTTTTGAACCTCCTCCTTTTTGAAGACGGTTAATTATTAAAGATGTAATCTTGCAAATTGCTCAATCCTTTCAGAACCCCCAGATTAAATAAAGAAGAAATTTTTTTTACTTTTTAGTGCACTTTTTTAAGTCGATTTTTATTTTTATTTTTTATTTTAATTTTTTATGCTACCAGATCTTTAGCTTCCTACTGTAATTTATTTTAACAACGTTGCCACTGTTTTGTCACAAGGCTATTAATTTCATCCCTTCAGTTTCCTAACACATTTCTACTTTTTAGTGCCTTTTTATTTTTTTGAAATCGGTTTTTTGAACCTCCTCCTTTTTGAAGACGGTTAATTATTAAAGATGTAATCTTGCAAATTGCTCAATCCTTTCAGAACCCCCAGATTAAATAAAGAAGAAATTTTTTTTTTACTTTTAATTCACTTTTTTAACTCGATTTTTATTTTTTATTTTAATTTTTTATGCTACCACATCTTTAGCTTCCTACTATAATTTACTTTAACAACGTTGCCACTGTTTTGTCACAGGGCTATTAATTTCATCCCTTCAGTTTCCTAACACATTTCTACAGAAATATATAAAACTAATGCTGAGGAATAATCTCAACGACACTACCAAGAACGTGTTACCCAGTGATTTACTATTCCACTGTATCGCCCAGTAGTTTTAAAGAACACTATTGGAACTTCCCTCTCTCTAATCAATGACCTTCACTTTTAATTCCAGAATGACGAATTTCATTCTAAGAAATGGTGGCCAGCGACTCTGCTACGTTTCACTCAAATTAATACCCTCCTTACACTAATTTCTCACGATCGGAATCCCCTTGGGGAGGAAGATATGGGCGCAGCAGCCAGCGCCGGGATACACGAAAATTAGGTGTCACGAAGCAGCGTGCGGTCGACAAGCCAGGGACGAAGGACGCAAAGGAAGAAAAAAGGTGTCCCGGAGACGTCGATGCAGCACCGCGGGGAGCACCAGCGGCTAAGCAGGAATGAGATACACGGCGGACTGGCGTATCCTGCCAGGGCAAAGGCACGGGCTGGCTGTAACGAGTCGTCTATCCAGGAGGCTAGAATTTTCTCCGCGCTGCCAACGAAAGCCCCTCGCCCCGCGATTCCATAAAATCAAGATGCCCTACCCGGAACCCCTGGGGCTAGAGGTGTCGTTACCTCCGCGATATTCCTTGCTTCGGAAATTTAAATTAACTCACCCGGTTCCTACTGTTCCCTGGCAAAGCCCCCCTTCAACTTCTTACTCGACTCCAATAAGGGATAGGCACTACTGAAATATTATGACAAACTGAATTCACATTTTATTTATACGTCTTCCTTCGCGAGCGAGGAGCTGGTTAATGTTTAAGCCGGGGATTTCTGTGTTGCTGTTTTAATAGGCGAGGTGTCCAGGTATTTATAGCAACGGGCAGCAACAAATAATGCAAACGAAGGGAGGGGCAGTCGCGCAAGTTTCGCCGAAGTCTGCACGCGACGGGATTAATTCGATTGCGAGGCTGCAGCCGCCAATTTATCGAAGAACGAAGGCCGCGGCATCGACACGATTAATTTAATTCGACGTTTCGCGGACGCTCGCGGGGATCCACTCGCGATTTAATTACCTCGGCGCAATAACTTCGCCCACGGGAGATGCGCGCCACGGGAAAACCGACGAGAGCGGCTCTCGTTTCCTGATTTTTTAATACCAACCGCCGTCGACGGGGTTCAGGCAAAATTCCGCTTCAACTGCCACGGGTCTTGCGAAGTGCCGTCGGGATTGTTGCGAAATTCTTGCATTACCATTGAGTTCGAGTGGCGAGTTTTTTTCTACTCGAATGTGTGGTATACTTTGTAATTCAATTTTGTGGGTCGTGCAGGCGCATTTTATCGGGTCTGTATTATTATTATTATTATTATTCATAAACGAGTTTAAACCCGTTAGATGGCAAGGCTACTTTGTGTATGCATGGATTGAATATGAAAAGAAAAATATCATACTTAAATACATTGTATATCAAAAATGTGCCTATTAAAAAATAAGAAAATGAGAAATTAAAAATGTACCTACAATGAAAATGAGATTGAAAATGAGAATGAGAATGAGGATGAAAATGAAAATGGGGAATGGGAAATAACAATGAAAATAGGGAATAGGAAATGAAAATAAAAATAACAATGGGAAATGAAAAATATATAATGAAAATAAGAATGAAAATAAAAATGAAAATGATAATAGGAAATGAAAAATATATAATGAATATCAGAATGAAAATGAAAATGAAAACTAAAACGGAAATGAAAATAAAAATAGAATAAAAGTGAAAGTAAAAATATATCATTTAGTTTTAGTCGCGTTCACGTATTACGAACTACATATTTTGATATTCGCACCTAGCATTCTGTATAATGTCCTCTTTAATACATCCGCAAATTCATGAAAAAAAATCAATTGAAGCAGCGTACAAGTTTGCTTAATGTAGTAGTCGGTTAATAATTATTATTAAATATTATATATTATATATTATCGGTTCTAAGGGAAATATATTAATTCACACACTTGGAAAATCTTTCCCCAACCTTCCTCTGCTCTACCGTTCTCACAGCTACTTTAAAGCCCACTGAAAGTCTCTCATTCGTTTTTATTCCACTTCAGATATCGGAACTCCTGAACGAGGCAACGTGTGCATATGCAACGCAGAAAATACGAGCTCGCTTTTAAGCAAATTCTCCTTCTACCCCACGGAGAAACCATTTACTCCAATTACTATACATTACCTCATTACGTGTAATATGAAGTAAAGCCACTGCGCTACCAAACAGAAGACACACACACACACACACACACCTCTCGGAATCATCGATATTCTCCTTCGAATTGCTCTCTTCCGCCCTTCAAGCCCTGCAACCATACTGCACGCCATTACCAATTCAGTATCCGCACCAAAACGGTCCAAAGTCTGTCCGAAGGAGAGCAAAAAGGAGGAAGCCTCGGCTCCCGATCCCGGTGAAGAGCAGCGCCGCGAGGCAGCAACCGGTTACACGATTCCCAGAGTCGATCGCGCATTATTCATCGGGCGCATCCACGAATCCCTACACGGGCCTGCCTACCGAGGAATCCTCCGCGACAACGCGGAGAGCGAGGGAGTCGTACGGCTGTCTCGAGATAAATCGAAACGCTCCGGTGGAAGCCCCGATAAGCCAGCTAGCTGCTGCCTGATACGTGACATCGTCTTGCACGATTGATTTTTTTTCTCCCCCTCGCGTAGGTGCCAGCGCGAAAATGGATTTAATATTTCCATTCGCGGCGCGGATCGATATAAATGCAAATTAGGGCTCGCGGGGAAACGCTCGATTCTTCGTCGAGGAGCAACGGTAGAAGAAGAAGGAGCGCGTGGTCGATGAGCCGAACAGGATTTTCAATCGGCCGTGTCACGCGGACAACGGGATTGCGATTGAAAATGGATTAACGGATTCCCGGAGCACCAGTCTACTCTTTTTGGAACGCGACCAGTCCCGATGACTGTGAATGCTTCCTCCTCGCAGAGGAAGGCAACAGTGAACTGTTCGTTGAGCGTACGACCAGGGTTGCCAGGAAAATCTTGGTGATAACGCCCGTGTAAAGGTCGCATGACGTTACGTCATCACCAACACAATTATATCGACTATATCGGTATTGCTGTTGGTGTTCCCCTTCTCTTACTCTGTACTACGTTATGTACACTTCCCTTCGGAAGTTTGGCAACGTTGCATGTCACTAGGTATAACTCGGTGGTTCCAGTGACATGCAACGTTGCCGAATTTCCGAAGGGACGCCGATTCTGGCGCCTAATGTACTCTCTATGCCGCCATTAAATCTCTACATGTGGCAACGCTGCGCACGACACCGGTGCCCACTGGTGGCGCCATCTGTGAGGCTCTGCCCCTCTCTGTATGCCGCACTCCGTGCGCGTGGAACGCGCAACGAGCGAGGTAGCCCACTAGTGCCCATGCGCATTGTGGCACAAAATAAGGAGAAGTGTTCCTAAATTCCAGGGCTCAGTTTCACTGTGTCTGATGCATGATGAGCAGACTAAGTAGAAGAGAACTACGATATTGAAACTGTGATAGGTGGAATCAGAGAGTTTCAACAAACATCAGCATTAAACTAACAATAAGTTTGATTTGGCTTTGACACGATCGTGGTTTTGAACTGAGGAAATGCAATGGGTTTGAAGGATTTCAAAGCCGTAGAATGTACGAGGCTTAGGCGGAATTAATCCTTCGTCGATTTTGGGTGGCCACGGTGTCTCAATTACGCAGACTATGGAGTAATATCACGTAAATTATTGAAGCGCTGGCTAGCTTCCAGGAAACGGTAACGAGCCTTTTCGATTCAGCTAGGAACGATAAGAACGGAATTCTTCAGCAAGACGTTGCAGTCGAAATGGATGGCGGGGGATCCTGTGTGTCGCCTTCTCCTGGGAATATCCTGATACAATGGGAAACATTACAAAGCGACGTTACTGTCGTCTGTTCCCTGCTGATAGGGCTAAACCGTGGGCTCAGTATCAAATTAACGTTTATGATCGGCCGCCATTCAAATCTGGCTTAAAGCGTTCCGCGCGGCTATATTAGAGCTCCGAATCTGGCCACGTCAGACGCCAAATATAACAATTAACAGCCCCCAAAACCGCAAAAATTGCCTGCGTGAAGCGCTGGTCAGTCTGGCGAATAGAAATTGGAGTACGCGCGCCAGGAACCTCGGTCAATAAAATATTGCAGTCGATTTAATTAACCTTCCATTTTATATCCCATGCGCGTGTAGTGACCCCCAAGACTCGTTGCCTGCCCCGACGAAAAGCGAAATTGAAATTGCACTGAACCGAAAAAGGAACTAAAATCTATCAAATGGACAATATTTCCACCATTCAATTTCTGGCGATGTATTCAGTTTAAGCCTTTAACCCCCAGACCATTGAACACTTATTTCAAAATTGTGAGAAAATAGTGATTTTTTTATTATTTTTATTTTTTTATAATAATCCACAAGAAATTTTTGAAAAGAATATTTGATTTTCGGCACCGGAAACATTGAAATCTACTTTGCCATCGGGAAAACTACGAATGGTTGCTAATAAAAGTTAAATATAAACGGGCGATAAGGTTTTACGCACTTTTAAAATGCGGTTGCACCGCTGCGACACTGGGAGTTAAAGGTTTAGTCACGTTTCTATGAATGGAAGCAGCAAGTTAACACCAAGTCTTTCCTTGGCAAGGAAAAGAGGTTATAGAGATTTAGCTAAAAGCTTCACCAGGCATAAAACAACTTGGTCTTCAAATTAGCTCGCCACATTCCCTTCTTCGAGTTTCCAATGACGCAATAGTGCCAACCATTCCACCAACCATCCATCACATCAAAACATTCAACCGCATTCCTACGCGCATCTCAGCTAACAAAGTGCCTGAAGCGAGTTCCTCTTCACACGCAGCGTGCAACAAAATAGCCTGCTTCTATTCCTCATCACGCATTACACACTCATCTCTAAACAAAGAAACAATTCCCACTCTGCGCTCAATGAAAAGTCAGCGACTAGCCCGCCTCGCGAAAGAAGATGCGAAGATTAAATTAACATATGCTGAGTAGAAACGCGTGTAGCCGCCGAAACAAACTTCCAGAGGCATTCAACGTCACGATGCGCCTAGAGCCCCTTACTGGAAATCGATAGCTGCACCTGGGCTCGACACTCTCAGTCGAAAATCCACTTATTGTTAGGGAAGAGGCGGTAATACACGTGCCGCGATCGCGGTGAGCAAGCATCACGGCGCATTTCCGTCATTTGCATATGCACGCTGCTGCTCGCGCCTCGCGGAGGCTGCGGCGCGACAGATAGGCTGACAGCCCCCGCTATGAACCGTAGATACGTGGAAAAAGATTCGCGGTACTGGAGCGCATTATACAGAACGAGGTGGCTAAATGTCTCCGCTGCTCTCAACGACACGAGCATGCTTCGGGGTAAAGTGTCTCGCTGTTCGAGACGCTCCTCTCCTCTGCAGTCGTTTGCTCGCAGGAGCCAAGAACGACGGAAGATATCTAGATCCTTCTACTCTGCAACTGTATTTTTTTTAGTAATTCAAGCAAAAGCTGTGAACTAACCTAGAATATTCGTTATATGCGCGCTCCACAATGGAGAAGTTGACGCAAAGCTCGGCGCAGAGGGCGCCACTAGCACATGTACTTTTGGCGGCAGTTGATCTTGAAATTAAAGTGACAACAAAAGAAGAAAAAAATTTTAAAATGTTTGAAAAATTTTTATGCTAAAGTTGATTTCTAATATTAGAAGTCTTCTAATATCAAAAGAAATTTATCTTTATTTCTTTTACTAGGTTTGGCGTCTTTATAACCTAAAAGATGCAAACTTATTTTTTATATCCACGTAATTAATAATAGCTAATAATAGTAATAGAAATAGAAATTAACAAGTCAAACATGGCAAGTGGCACATGTTCTGGTGGCGCCACGGGTGGGAAAAAGTTGCACTCAGCTTCCCCACTGCTTCAACGAGCATATAACGAAGTCCCACTGACAACGAGCAATCCACCAGGGAAAATGATATTTACTGACAGGAAGACTAGGTTTTTTGTGCTTCGCGCTCTGTTCGGAGCTAACACGAGGGTCTCCACCGACATATTCGGCTCGTCTAACCGCGGAGCCGTGCCCCTGACAAGCATCTCGTGGCGAGAACGGCAGAGACGTTTAGGTGCCTCAGACCCCCGAGGATCCAAGAGGTCGTGGCAGCCACTCGTGCACGTTCGCGCGGGATTACACGATTATACGCATCTGCGGATGAGGTTCAAGAACCACTCGACCGGAATTTTAGCCCTTCCACAGTTGAATACATCGTAATTGGTTCGCGGCGAGACATGCGCCTGCTCTCCAGCCGCGCAACGAGATAATTCGTGGCATGCATCCAGGCTGTCAGATTGCTGGGCGAGCAGCTACAACCTCTGCGCCGATTCAATAAGCTTTTCATAATTGAAATTCGACCCGAACATCGCGAGGGAAAGCTGCTTCGGAGGGGGGAAATGGCGCTAAAGCGGACAGCTGTATTAACTATTAAGCTACCGGCGGAGTTGACGTCCCTCTTCTTTAAGCAGCAAAGTTTCTAGAAGCTTCCAGAGGAGGTGCCGGCTCCGGAGGTCTCAGAAGCAGCCATCCCTATTGAATAGGTGCCTCGAGACGTGGGTGAGCAGCGTTTGTACACCGCCAGCGAAGAAATGCTCGTCATTGGCGGGAGCAGTGAGGATTTAAGTGACTAAGAGGAAACTTTGATTGGTATTCTAATGAAACTGAATGGCTGGCACTTGGGGGTCTCGGGGAACCTGGAGCTTTCCTGCGAGTTGCCCAATTTGATTCAAATCGATCAACTTCGAAGTGAAGATTACATAGTTCTTCAAGGTGTAGTGAAACACTTCAGGAATTAAGGATTAGTTTACAACTGGATATCCTGGATTAAATAATTGTACTCTACATTGGAACAATGGAGCATCCTTGCTTCCTCCTGTTACGAGAGATTTTAAAGCAGATGGCGTAGTCGCCCATGAATCAGAGCGACAATATTCCGAAAGAATGACGGGGGATCCCGGACGCGCTATCAAGATTTGTCCAGGCCCCTTTGTCGCGCGGTTAATAACAACGCTGCCAACAGTGCCACAACAATTTGCGGTGAAAATGGCTGGCAATGTAGACGCTCGCGAGGGGGCGGGGACGAAGGAGGGCCAGATGACACTCGGGGGAACCACTAAAGTGTTTTCGTGACAAGAGATTTTCGACGTCGGAGAGAAAAGAGGAACAGAAATCCCTGTGGCCCCCTGTCGTACAGGCTGTTGCATAAAACGTCTCAAAAAAGGACAAAGTAACTCTGTAATATAAGATGTTCAACTTCAAAAACGTGAATAGATTTTTGCAAGCCATTCGTGACTTCCTTAAGTTCGATAAAAATTTCTTTTTTAATCCTTCGTTTTCGAGAAAAGGAATCCCAAAATTGAATATTATAAACATCAATTTTCTAAAAAAAGGTAGAGTTCTACAAACAATTTATTCCAAAATTTGACTCGTTTTTTGGAGGAACAATAGAGATCAACCACTCCATAAACGTTTTCTTCATTCAACTTTAATTATTTTGCTAAAATTCTGTAACTAGTGAATTGGGGCTTTGTTTACCGATCCATAGCTTCTAGTTACAGCAAAATTGATTCCACCGATGTTCCTAAGGGAGATATTTCGTCGTTAATAGGGTCCTGTTGCCACTAGTTGTGGTGCAGCCAGTACATCAACACGTGGACACACGCGCGCTCGTTGACAACGGGAACCAAGCCTCGCCGAGGCACGTACGATTCATGGGGTTGCTTACGAGCTCCCTGACCAAAATTCATCCGCCCACGCAACCCTTCCCCACCCCTCCCCAGACGGCTATCCCCCTCGTCGAGCGGCAGCAAGACATTTACCGTCGGGATGGCGAAATCACGAGGGTAAAAATAATGGCCGATCATGCTTCCTCCAGGCGCCACCATCTAAAATGTTTTTCTTATGGTGTCGAGAAGCTGGCCCCTCGGACCGGCAGCCAGCAGTTTGCACAAGGGTAACTCGAGATTCTCAAAACACTCGGCTGGAGTACCCCGTTACGAAATAACCCGCGTGTGGCTTATCATTTCTAGCTCTGTGACGCGTTCCAAGTTTAAAAAGGTTCGTCCCTCGAACTTCGACGGTTCAATGCACGCTCAAACGTGATTCTTTGATTAGGGATAGTGGTAGGATGGTGTATTTTATTTTTTAGTTAATATCATGTGGGGTTAAAATATTGCTTCAGCATTTTTATAATTATAAAAATATTAAAAAATATTAAAATATCTTCTTTTTTTTAATAAGGGGAGACGAATGCCCAAATACAGTACTCGCTTTCGTTGAATCTAAGGAGCGACCTCCCCTTTTTTGGCCCTCGAAAAATATTCAGAGGGATCTGCACGTTGACAAGGTTAAAATAATCCGCGGTCTGTATTAAAACTGTTGGGTGTAATTAATCCGACACCCCTCCACCGCGGAGCGTTTGCAACCCCTCAGCGACAGGGTAAAATGCACCCCACCCCCTCGGTAGCCGAGCTCACATTTGACCCGCGGTATGACAGCTTGTCGAGACGGGTTTTTAACGGAGAAAAAGCTAATTTGACATAGTCGGAGGGCGCCTTCCGCGCCGCGGTCCCGTTTTATTAAAGCGGCGAGGGTGCGCGCCACTTAAAAAGCGACAAACCGCTGGTATCGCTATTCTAAACATTGGATTACCGTGAAGAGGAATGCGCAGCCACATACTTGTGAATATGGGGTAGCTTTGATAACGCAATATTTAAAAAATTCTGGATTTAATTGTGCAGCAAAAATCTTGCCTTCTCTTAAAATTTCGATAAATAATTGAAGCCATGATTTACCAGCTGCATCGATCCTCACGTTCCTACAGATAAACGTCGGAAAAGCCCAGAGAACACACCACCCCTTTAGGCAAACAGGATGGAGCGTAACGAAATTCAAGGGTACGAGGAAACTGCATTAATATAATCATCTTCGAGGACGGGGGGCAGGGCTTGGTGGCGCCTGCACGCGGCCCCCCCTCGCGGACTTGTAAACGGATTTGCGCTGATAACGCGGCCCAAGTAGACGGATAAGGCCTGCACGTTGGCATTCGGCGGGCGTTCGGGATCGAAATTGGCAATAGAACGTGTTCAGAGTACGAAAATTCGGGAAAAACGGGGGAGTCGGGCATTAGCGACGAAGCTAGACGAAGGATGGACGAAAGGGCGCCTTCACCCCCTCCATCGGGGGGGGGGGTGAAAAGACGATGTATGAAATATTGTGGAAATTCGCCTTCACTCGATTTCCTTTTGGATTTAATAGAACGCGGAGGAAATGGCTTGCTGATTGGAGTTAATCGTGTGAAAGGAATAGCAGACGAGAGGAAACCATGGGGGAGGGGGAGTATAGCCACCCGAAAAAGAATAAGAATATTAAAAGAATGAATTAATTATTTAAAGTGGTTGGGAGTAAAAATTGCAAGGGGTGCAATTTTAATACAGCAAACTAAGTCTTCCAGCTGAATGGACTGAATTTAACTGAACATCCAGGGATTTTTGTAATTATGCGCTCGCGAGTGGACTCAAAATGGCGAACTCTCGGCTGTAATTATTAAATAAATGCAATTACTCGCGGCGACGTACTACGTATTCCACTCGTCACCTGGTTTCGAGTGAATCGAGCCTGTAGCGGTCGATCCAGGATCAACGGGGCCTCCGCTCGGTAATTATTCTCGCAGGCTGAACGTGCAAGGGCTCGAAAGGCAGCGAATCAAAAGGCGTATGAAAATTCAAAGGACCGCCAAAGGAAATCTCGATGAAAGGTCCGCCGTGGTTAACCAGCGTTTAACGTGCACGAAGTAAACACAGTAAACGGTAAAAAAAAAAAGAAACGCCCCCGCCGCGATAGAGGGGGGAGGGGGGAGAATTTCAAAAGGAAAGGTAAACCAAAGAGGTTCGCGGAGTTGGCTCGATAGCGGTTCCGCGGCAGTAATTACCGTTTCCCCGCTAACAAGTAACTCTGCCGGCGCTACTGTGATTTCCCAGAGAAAGGGTTTCAAGAGTCGAGAGCGCGGGGCAATCCACCTTACAGCAGCGCTCTATTTATAGAATCGATCGTGACCGCGTATCGCGTGTCAATATTGAAGCAACAAGTCCCAGACACTTAACGATTGCCACAAGTTCGCCTCTGTTGCAAAGATCAAATACGTTGCTTCTGAGGAAGAATTCTACTCAGAGACGTCACTGCAAGCCCTCCTGGCTCTTAAACGCACGATAAGATACCTCGATTTAATACATTAGACCCGAAGGAAGAGTCAGTTCCTCGTTTCAATCACTCGCAAACAACTTCCCATCAGGCTTGACCACGTTAACCTCGACTTAACCTCTTCGCCAAAACCCAACAACACCTTCCTACTCAACCCAGACCTCGTGTTCAAATGGCGAGGCTCTATCTCGAGCTGGAAGCCCAGTAGTCTCGACTGTCCCATCCCAGCAGGAATGCTAATAGTCAAACGAAACTGGTTCGATTCTATCGCGATCCGCAACGTCCGTGTCCATAGACAAAAGGACCAAGCTGGCCGGCGATCGTGGCGATAAATAGAGCGACCGCCGCGGCCACCTAACAGCCGCCGGAGGAACCACCGTAAAGTGAGAGCCTCGTGTGGTTTGCGGTGATCCAACCACGCCAGAGGTTAAGTGTGCAGCTCATGTCACGTGAGAAAGAGTACAGTAGTCATGAGTCCTGACTCGGGACCGGTTTTCCTTGCGGATCCTACGTCCACGGACCCATTTTCGTCTAGCAGGCGACCGCATCTCAGGTGTACTCATTTAGTTTGATTAGTGTAACCTCCCGGAATTGGATGGTGTGGGTCGAGCCAGGGATTAAGCGGCAGCTCTGGGAAATACGATTTTTGGTTTCTGGTGAGTTGCTACGTTTCTCTGTGTTTGGAGTTGGTGGGGTACCTAAAGAGACTTTGCGCGGACCAGGTGTGACTGGAGTAGGGTTCTGTGTTTTATTATTCAGGGCTAGATTCGTGGAGAGTTTTCAGTGCATCTGGAGGGAGTATCTCTGATGATTCAACGTGTAAGTCGCAGTTGGTACGGTATCAGTGCGGGTCGTATCAGTACGAGTCCGGAATTGCGCGTTCAATCATTAAATATGGCGGTTGGTGGCGTTGATAATGTTACGGGAACGTAGTCCTAGAGATAGGATAGAAAATTCAATCTTTTGTTTGCTTGTAATTCGTCTCAAGCGTGGGTACACTTTGCATATAAATTCTCAGGCAGATTCTTGCCTTCTCTTGCCTCCTCTTCTCATCAAGGAACGTTAAGGAAACTGTACTTAAATAAATGGAAGAAATTTCTTGAAATTTCTTTACATCAAGCCCAAATCTCCCTGAATGTCCTCCTGTTCTTCCCAAGTAGAAAAAACTCTGAAGCTTGGAAAAATAGTACAATAAAATCCCTTATACCTACCTCAGAAGGTTGCTACATAAGTCTCTATGACTTCCACAGGTTTAAGAACAAATCAAATAGATCAATCTAATCGTTAAGTATTTTCCATATCTTAACAAACTTCTATAATCTATCTAACTACTCAAATACCAACACCAACACCTACCCCACATTATTCCCAAAGCCAGAAGACCTAAAAGAATCTATCACAATCGGATCAAAAGCGACCCAGAGACAGCAGTGGGATTGCAGTAATGAGAACAACGATTCTAGTAGGATGAAAGAGCCTCCTCGCCCTTGTAGCGCATACAGAACGAAAAGAGATTCATCGCGAAGGAACAGGGGTGCTGAAAGTCGGCGTGGAACGAGCCAAGTCGAGGCCCCCCTAATAACGCAAGGAGATTTCCGTACATGGTTATTATGTAAGCGTACACGTGCACAATTGGCCACGCGAACACCGGCTACACGTATGTAAATGCGGTTCCCTATGCATATATATGGCCGGCTTTGCGGAGTTACTGCAAATTGCGCGTGCGACTACGCGACCCCGTACATCTATTCCGCACGTGGGTACACACAACAGGTACTAGGGAACCGTGGTGCCTAGACACGCAACCGTAATTCCGCCTGAGGTGTTTCTTTTTAAGGGAACCATTATTGTTAACGAACGTCCAAGCACGATACTAATGGCTCCGGGCTGCAGTAAGGTGAAAATTTACGAAGCTCAGGGGAGAAAAGATTATGCAGACATTGCGGCCCCTTGGGTTGCTCGCGTAGTGAGCATCTGGAGACTTCGCTAGGGATGTATAGATTTCTATAAGTAGAAGTTTATGGAATATTGACTATTCCTCAGCTACGAGTCAAGCAAAGTGAAGAAGTATCTTGGTGATTGAGGTGTAGACTCACGACCAAGGTACCTATCCCTTTGACTAGTAGAGAAATCTACCAGACACTCCAAGCAATGAGTAAATTTCACTTTGCAACTAGATTTGCGCCAGGCGCACATTCCAATTTTCTCACCATAAACTGCGGTTGAAGGTGATCGTCCGTTTTCGCCAGAATCAAGGATCCAGCAAACATCCAACTGGGATTAGAGCCAGGATCGGAACACCTCTGGGAGGAGTGTGTTGCTGCGTACACAGCGCCACTGAATGCGTGGAACAATCCAAACTATCCCGGCTGTAACTCTGCGCGTGTATGTACACGCCTGAGGAAGCTGGAAAGCCGTCCACCGCCTTTCCAGGCTTTGCATATCCGCTGCCTAAAGTGCAGCCTCGCTACAGCCTGTTCTTCCTTACGAGCGGCAGTTAGAGAAAATTTCAGCCGGTTTACGAGCCGAGCAGTAACGTTTATGCGACGAACAGAGTGCACCGGAGGATGCCCGGCAGGGTGGAAAGGCGAGGGGAGTCGCTCACGCGAGCTGTGAGAACAGCGGCCATCGAAAGCGTTTGAGGAAAGTCTCCGGTGGCTCGTTTAATCGCTCGTAGTTCGGGATACTCTATGCAAATGCGCGCTATCTTCGTGGGATGTTTAGGTCCACTTGTCTTGTGAAGGATTGGAGTGTTGGTGGAGTTAGATGATGGCGATATCATGAGTCAAAGTAGCAGACCCTTGTGACGTTGTAGATTTTATGGCAGTGGGGACTCTTCAAGTATAGAAGAATGGTGATCATTTAGACATAGTAGTGATGTTGATGAACTTTAGACTTTGTAGGGGTGGTGGGAGTGTATAAGTGGGTGGTCCTATGAGAGCAGTGATTCTATGGAACTTGGAGTCTTCTAGGAGCAGTGGTCCGATGAGAACAATGATCCTAAACAGCTGAAGATTCTGAGGCGGCGGAGTGTCTGTACGTGTAGTGACTTTGCGGAGGCAGTAATCTCAAAGGAGTAGGGGTGCTATAGAAATACAGACACAGGAGGAGTGGAGTTCCTATGGTAGTAACCCTATAGAAATAGAGGTACATATTGGAGGAGAATAGCTCCTACGACAGTGATCCTACGAATCTGGAGTAGAGTTTCGATAGAACTAGAGATTCTATAAACGCAGTGATCTTCCAAGGATAATGGCCCTATAAAAGCAATGATTCTATGAACCTAGGGAACCTATGGAACCACTGATCTGATAAAGCTAGTGGTCCACAAGAGCTAGAGATTCTGAAGCAGTAGAATTCTTAAAACAATGTTGCTAGTAGTGACATCTACAGGACTAGTGAACCCCAAGGAGCATACATCTGACAGAACTTGCAATCCCATACAAATAATGATTCTATATCAATAACAACTCTTTAAAATAAAGCAGTAATTCTGCCACACGAGTTGGGAGTAACCCAAAGCTCTGTAAAAGCAGTGATGGTATAGTCCTAGTAAATAAAGAAACATCAAATAACACTCTATCTATCTTTCAGATCATAAACCTTCAAAACCACCTCTTCCGCGTGAAGCCTGTATCCCCCAACGAGTAATCGAGAAACACGGTCCAGCGTGTCAAACATTCCTCGGCATCTCATTCCACCGGGGCGTTCCTCTTTCCCCAAAGCATAGTCCTCATGAACGCCCCAGATCTGATAGGGACGAATGAATATTCACTCCCGATGCCGGGTTCCCCGTACGTGCGCTATCTCGACGACGCCATCGCGGCAGCCGCGGACAACAGTGTCAAAAGGGTGCTTTGACTACTCCCGTGCAATGGGAAGAAAGCACGAACAGATGCTCGTCACGATGTCGAAGGTGCGACTCGTAATTAACCAGGAGCCCGACCGGATGTTGATTAAACTGACCTGGCGGAACCCCGCGGCCAAACCTCTTCGCCTCGACGCGTCATTTCGCTGTTCCACATCTTCCCCCCGGCCCCTTTCGTCGCGAATGCTAATGGGACACGAGCGAATCACCTGGGCCACTAATTAAACTTTGTTACTCGAGTTGATGGTAGAGTTTAAATTACAATTTTCGAGGGAGGACGCCACTTTCCGGGAGGAAAGTGTTTGGGGCCATCTCGTGTCTTTGAGGGTCGCTGCGTTGCATTTTAGGTTGCTTTCAGGCGCTACGACGGAATGCGTGTTTTTATGAATGTCTCGCGTGGTGTAATCGACTTGGAGCTCGAGGATTTTTCATTCCTTCAAATGTTGAAGACTATCACCTTTGAAACGTGACTACTAGCGACTCCCTTCTTTCCTCAATTTCTTCAGACCTGAGGAACTTCATTCCAAAGCAACCTGGCCTTCCTAATAAAATATACACCACCCAAAAATCGACCAAAGCTATCCACAACATCGAACAACCCTTCGAGCCTGATCAACTCACAGCTGAAGCTTCTTGCCTCCCGCAAATCTTGACCAACAAGTGAACTCTACCTTAAGGAATCCTCTTTGCAATTTACAACCCACCAGTGCAAAGGCGCCAGACATCGCCATTTAACATCCCCTATCAATAGCAAATGAAAAGGCACCACCCTTACACGCCACAGTGTTGTTTCGCAAGAAAGTGCCCGTTACCCTTGACCCCAGTTTTTCCCGTGCTTGCAGCGGCTTCAGTGTCTCCTTCCGCAATTACAGCGAAGGCGACGGTGCTTAAAAGTCGATTACCCCTCGACCATGGAGGGGGAGCGATTTTTGCGACGGGGTTTCCTCGCTGGAGGGCGCGTCCACGGTATCCACGCGGGGGGGAGAATGGAGGCTTGCTGAGGGGGTGGGAGAGCGTGTGCCTCCTTAGAGATGGATTCTGTGCCCGACGCGAGAGATGTAATCTCGAAAGAGACGGGAGGAAGCGAAGCAGACGACGGGAGAAGGGTGGAAAGATTATGCCCGATCCCTTCGAGCAATCTTGTTAGCGTTAACCCGATGCGCGGCCAAAGGAAAAGGCAACCTCCTCCGCTGGGGACAGGGATTACAACGTTGTTCTAGCGGGCATTGTTGCGAGACGTTACCCCCGGAACCCTCCTATTCTTGTAGTACGGTAACGAGACAACGTGTTTACGTGGCCAGCGACATCGATCAGCCCTTAATTACGTCGTTATTTTCGGATAGGGACACGCTGGGACTCGATTGGGGAGGATCGAAGCGGTGGATCGTGATTCCATGGCCATTGTCGAATGACAAGTTTGGGGTTTGTTTTGCTGGCTGGGTGCAAAGGGTTGCGTGGGGAGAGAGAGTGGATTTGGGATACTCTTTGGGCGAAGACTTGGACTTGTTCTGATGGTGCTGTTATAGGTTAGGATAGCGGATTTGAGGTTGGTAGAAATGGTTAGCTGGAGGTTGATGGAAGGTGTTGGAATCGAGGAAGATTCAATTGATGATATTTTTAGCGCTACACTTAGCCTTTAGAGGGTCGGGATTTTTTCAATGAAATTGTAAATTGTATTTATTTAAAATTTATGCATATATACCACTAAAATGGCCGGCAAAGTATCCAAATTCTTAGGTGGCCACTGTAGTGACCAGCCCGGACCTCTAAAGCTTAAAGATAAAATCAGGGCCATTTTCTTCGATACCACAAAGGGTGCCATTAAAGTTTTCATAGAAATTATTAAAATTGAGGCAGTCAGAACAACAACAGACCAACACACATTAAAAAAAAAGTAGAGCCTAGTAGAGCCTGTTGGAATACGTTATTGCTACTAATTCAATTTCGAAAAAAATGTGGGTTAGTCCGTTGTTGCTCTGACTGCCTCAATTGATGCGTGATATGATATTCGTTTGTTAAGCGTCGTTATTGCGCAACACAAGTGTATAAGCAAGAAAGCAAAGAAAACAAAGACAGTAGCAAAGGTGGAGTTCAGTCACAAACTATTTTTCAATCCAACCTATAAGCTGCTAAACAATTATGTACATTGCACCGAGATATTGAAACTATTCAAAATTTCAAACTGAACATATCAGCTTGGATACTAACAAGGGAACACCGCGAAAACTTACTCACCAATTGGAACGCAACTTTGTGGGTTTACAGAGTGACTCAAGGCAAAAATAACAGTACGTTTAATTCTTGCCCAATCGCCCTTTAAAGCTTTGAAAACTAACCTCAAAGTCAAATAGGCACTCCTACTTTTTCGCGTATAACTCCTAAAATACAAGAGCCACAAAAAAATGTTTCAAACAAAAGTTTATCAGTGCACTGAGCGCTGCAAACTTGCGTTCTCAAAATTTTGAAAAGTGTTTCATAAAAAGACCTTTTTTCCAAATCTTCTTAACGGAAATTTGCAGCGCTCTAAGCTCCCACATATCTGCGACCAGTAAAAAAATTCTGATTTTCCTGAAAACCATCCTCTCCCCGTCCAGCAAGCAGCCATTCACGCCCAAGCCCCGGCGCATACAAATCTCCCGCCACCACGAAAATGCAAACGAGCCCAAGGATGTTCCCAAGCATCAGCAGAATTCCGAGAACAAGCGTTCCTCTTTCTCTGGCTACGAAGGAACCGGCGGATGGTTAGCCAGCACCGCCAGCAACGCCGCCTCGGGGCCAGCCGAAACGCGTTCGCGCCTCGAATAAAAATACCACGCCGCGGATCTAATTAGAAGAAGCACGCGACGGAATAAAAGCTAAGAAGAGCCAGCCGCCCGTGCCCTCCCCGTTCCGGCTGGCCAGCCGGAACGCTCGTGCAATGATTTACAACGACACGCTCGGTTATTCTGGTTATCTCGTTGGTGCGCGTAACACGGTAACGAGATATCCTGTTACTCGACGCGGGACATCGGTCAGTCACCGTGTATTCCCTGATAATCTGTCGTTTGCCCGCTGATAGCATCGGCGAGGTACACGGTCGCGACATGGCGAGGTTTTAACTGTTAACTGACAGGCCCCGCGCGAAATGTTAACACTTTGAGCGGAGCGGGGCCCTTTTAAACGAAAAACTTTGGGGAGGGCTCGCGCAGCTAGGGTAAATCCGGGAGACGCAGTCGGGCTGGAGAGTTGGTCGAAACAGTTGATTCTTAGAGAATTAATTCTTCTAAACCTTAACACACTTTTACATATACACAGACGTAGAGTCTGAATATACAGTGAGTAAAAAAAGTATTGGCACACTTTGTAAAATCGCATAACTTTTTTAGAATTGGTCCAAACGACATGAGTTTTTTTTAGAAGGTAGAAGGATTACTTTGCTAAGTGACGTGTTTCGTAGTTTTGAAAAAAATGCAATTTGTCGGAATAGCAAAAAAACATAGAAAGGGCAGTTTTTTCAACTTTTTTTTCTGAGCCTGTAATGAAAATTCAAAAAACCCGTTTGTAAATTTAAGTAAGCTGTATACATGCTGAAAATTTCATCAAAATCGGTTAACGGTGCTCTGAGTTACAAACGTTTAAAGATCGCAGAATAAGGTCGAAAATCGCTTGATTTCGGGAATTTCGCGATTTTCGACCTTATTCTGCGATCTTTAAACGTTTGTAACTCAGAGCACCGTTAACCGATTTTGATGAAATTTTCAGCATGTATACAGCTCACTTAAATTTACAAACGGGTTTTTTGAATTTTCATTACAGGCTCAGAAAAAAAAGTTGAAAAAACTGCCCTTTCTATGTTTTTTTGCTATTCCGACAAATTGCATTTTTTTCAAAACTACGAAACACGTCACTTAGCAAAGTAATCCTTCTACCTTCTAAAAAAAACTCATGTCGTTTGGACCAATTCTAAAAAAGTTATGCGATTTTAAAAAGTGTGCCAATACTTTTTTTACTCACTGTAGCCATTCGACCAACTCTCCGGCCCGACTGCGTCTCCCGGATTTACCCTATGTCCGAGCTTATATTTTTCTTTTTATATGTAAATATCGAGAATAGTGGGGTATGCTTTCCATGGTTTTTAGAAATATTTAGAAAATATTTATTTAGTTGCAATGAACTCAATTAGGTACTACATTTTAAATTAACAGGATTTATTAAATGAAGAACTGATATGAAACCGGGTGCAAACTGAAAATTACACTTTTAACTTTTAATAATCTCATGGACAATTAACAACCAGTAATTTATAAAAAGAGTAACGTTGCTTGGCAATTATGTAGACTAGGGGGAAAACTCTGGGAACTATTAACACGGGACGTTACAGAAAATATCGACGTGAAACCTCGACGAAATTGTTCACAGGATGAAAACGTCCCTCGGCGTGAAAATACACCCATGCCAAGTTGAAGTGGTAAGCTTGCTTTTTTTCTGGTGGAGAAAAATGGATGTTGAGAAAGATATAGGTAAATTTCGAACCACTGATTTGAGTATTTTTAAGTGCAACGATAAATGAAGGGTAAGGGGGAAAACCGGGAAGGTCCATTTTTCGGGATCTTGAGATTTATAGCATATTTTGTTGGTGGCAACTGGGACTACAGAACTGTCGAATTACAAAAGATGATAAATTTCAAATACCCCCGTAGGATAACGTTAAAGATTTAATATCATAATTAAAAACAGAAAAGGGCCTCTCCGCACTGAAACAAAATACGCAATGTCCCCACTATTTACTTAAGCATAAGCTTCTGCCGTCAAGATAAAAAGAGAAATTGTTTAAGCAGAAAATTAAATTGAAACTTAATTTTCTCCCCATAAAACTCTTTTGTGACATTCCCTATTCTTTCCCCTTACCTTTCATACAGTGTTGGAGAGCAGAAAAATTTGCAAACACCCTCTAAATAGTATTATCAAAGGAAACGACACTCCCCTGTAGTTAGAAAAATATCGAAGGCTCTGTGTTAGTGAAAATTATTAACTACCCCTGTTACCCAAAATTTCGACGACGCCACAAAATTCAGCACGATGAAGAACCTGTCTGAGCCTGCGGAACAAGTGGAAGTGAAATATTTTCTTCACTTTCTACTGGGAATCCTGATTGAATCACGAGTGTGGCATCTTTCCATGGCTCGAGAGCGAAGAGCGGCGAGTGTCGTTCACGGAAACCAGAGACGAGCGAACGTAACCTGAATTTGCGAAGAGCAGGATCGATGGCAGAGTCAACACTTGATCCTGCGGCCTAACGCCGAGGGATCCTCGAGTGCTTTGACAGCGACGGGTGCTTCGAAAGCGTAAGACGATAGCAGGTCTTAATAACACTCCCCACTCTCGTTTCTTTGCGCCAGAATTCACTTCCTCCCCGAAGTTGCGTAAGTCCGAAGCAAAGGGCCTTCTAATTGGGAATACTTCAACGTTGCGCAGAATCCCAGTACCAGAGTGTCACAGAAAATATTCTACCGTGTTGGTAGCGAATTTTTCTTGCTCTTTCAACCACGACTGTTGTTCTAATTTCGAGTAATCGGGTCCCATGCAACTGAACGGATACCTCGGCCAAAGTTTGCGCAAATTTCGCGTCGTTACCAGGACGACCGCGAAACCGAATTAACGCCATTGTGAACGGCCGCCTTCAACATTACATCACCGAAAAGTTTGCGCGAATTCCACGGCCGTTGCTACGGCAACCGCGAAACTGAATTACCTTAACACTGCCCCGGCCAAAGTTTTACAAATTCCCTGTCGTTACTGCAACAGCCGCAAAATCGAATTAACATCACCGTCGCGGCGGGGATGTTGAATTTTCGGGAATTCGTCGGAATTCCGCGTAAACATCCGGACGATATTACAATTGGGGAGCTCGTGTGTCTGCGGCGATACTTTCTGCGTGAAACGGACCGTGTATTATGTGCAGTGGCAGTCGAATAGAATTAAATTCGAGTCTACGAAGATTTTTGAGATTCTGTTTCTGTGATATTTGCTTTATCCAAGCTTCTGGTTGACGTTAAAATAAATGGAAGGCCAAAGTCAAAGAAGTGTTGAGTATGTAAAATTCCAGACACCCCTAAATATAGGTAACAATAATTATTCCATTTCACTGTATTAATTAAGGGGGGATTCTACCTTGTGAGGCAGAAAAATTGGTGATACTTTGTGAATTTGTTGTACAAAGACTGTTCGGCAAATTAATGCGAAGTTTGGCAGGCTGTTTTATAGTATCTTCAACTATTATTCTGCATTTCCGTGCGACGATAAAAAATAATATACCAGATATACATAGAATGTTGCCTGAGAGCGGTGGTAAAAATCTGGTAATAGATTTATTAGCCCATCTGTTATCATTCCTTTTTTATTTAAAACAGTTTTTTTCCGATTTTTAGGCGCAACTCGATTCATCTTCTTCCGAAGGCTGCCATTTTAACATATTTTTATTTTCCTTAATGCATCTACTACCATAGATAGCCACATTCGTGTAGATTAAGAATCTTTTTCCGTTTTGTGTGTTGTGATAATCTTTAGGGTACTTTCCATCGACGCCAGGACCGCCAGATTTTCACCACCGCTCTCAGGCAACATTCTATGTATAAGGTAAATGTCCCCATTACTGACCGCGTCCCCATTAGTGACCAATTATTCATTTATATTGTTTATTGCAACACAGAAAGCAAAATATCAACCAGAAAGTTCAGAAATTATTATTAGAGGTATTTCGTTTATAGTTGCATACGTTATTTATGTAGCCGTACATTCATTTTTAAGTAAATTCACGTGTAAATTTTACAGACTCTAATAACGTGAGGTTATACTACAGATATCATTAAACTGGCAAATTTTACAGTAAAAATACATGGATCCATGCAGTAAGTTACTCAAATTAACTGGAAATATATACAGAATTATAAAATAACGAGAAAATATTCATTTTCTTTCATTATTGTAGCAGAGAATCGATAAATTGTAAGTTGGTCAATAAAGGGGACATCAGGTCCAATATAACTTTCACCATAATTATTGTATAAATAGTCAAATATCACTGTAAAATCAATTTGATTAAGAAACTAGAGACTTCAAAAAATATAATGATCCATACTTTATTCAAACATTGTCCTATATTATTAAAAAAATTACTATTTCCAACCAGTCGCACTCTTAAACGGTCGCTAATGGGGACATTTACCTTATCTGCTATATTATTTTTTATCGTCGCTCGGAAATGCAGAATAATAGTTGAAGATACTATAAAACAGCCTGCCAAACTTCGCATTAATTTGTCGAACAGTCTTTGTACAACAAATTCACAAAGTGTCGCCAATTTTTCAGCCTCGCAATGTGGAATCCCCCCTTAATGGAGTCAAAGAATTCTTTATATAGTCACTGTTCCAAAAGAAGCAACCTCTGCTGCAGACTCCTCAACTTCCGCAGATTCGAATCGGTATTGATACCAACCCCTGCAGCGTCGAGATTCGACGTAAGCACGGTATCAGCAGCCCCAGCCAACGAGGGGGGCACAATGTGGCTACGAGTCATCTTAAGGAAATTACCCCGTCCGCGGACATTTTGCCAGAATGGGAAATCGATGTGTTACAGCTCGAACCGTGCCCCACAGCCTTGGAAGTCGAGAAGCTGGCGAAGTTCAGCAGCCCGGAAATTCAAAAAGTCCAACACTTCGCAGAAATATATTTCACTTGATCGCACTGCCATACCTATTTACTAAATTATGAATTTCAATATCACCCTGCAAATATCTGTGAGCTAAATACAAAATTTACGTTAGGGGTGAATTAAGAAGAATTCATTTTTCTTACAGAAAATTTTTGCCACTTTGTGTATTACTTTTTTTTTATAGTTTCATAATTGCAGGGTAATATGAAAACTTGACATTTCTTTGAAGGGGTGGTTTCTCCCCCCACGTTTTTCGAATCGCCAGAACTGTATTTCTGTAAAGTATTACATTTCATCGAATTGTCGACTTGCTGAACTTTCTTTGCAAGGGCGGGGGCGGGAGATTCCCGTTCCAGATGAAAATTCCGGTCGCAGCGACATTGCCAGGACTGTTATGCATTCATGCCACCTAATTTTCACATTATTAAAAGATTTATCGGCCACTCGGTCAGCCGTGATACCGGCTGCGCCCGAATATCGAAGCTCCATTAAGAGACGATGGCGAAATTGCGTCGGGAAGAAGTCACTACAGGGTGTCCCGAGACATTCCGATCCTGGAACCTGTATCTCACAAGCCAGACTCTAAACAAACCAAGAATTTGGTAAACCATTGGCAAAATATCACAGTGGAATAAAAAAGAAAATCCTTCCAAAACTTCTACAGCGCGTTTAAAAATTGCTACACTTCATAAAAAAAATATTATCTTGCCCCTAAGTCCAATTCTTTTAACCCCTCGTTGACACACCTCTTTTTTTTATCAACATTGACATACCTGTGTGGCTCAAACCCAGAACAATTTTCGCACGACTGCCATTCTCATCTAAAAGCTCCAATTGTTATGAAAAAAATCATAAGTCAGGCCTCTGGAATGTACTCTACAAGTTTTTTTTACTGAAATCTTATCACAGTTTTTGTAGAAAAATTCTAGATTACCGGATGTCAAGAAAAAAAGGAGAAAATCTTTAAAGAATTGTAACCTTTACAAATTTGAATATTAGAAGTTAAAAATCTACGGAGTTGTTCAGATACAATATTTTAAGAAAAAAAAAAAATAGCTTGTAACTCGGCTTTGGAAAAAAGCTATTCATTTTGAATATAGAAGGTACAGAGCGTCAGAATCAGCTTATGGGTGGCTCACACCCAAAGTGTCGACGTGGAATTAAAAATGAACCGCAGAAAACAACTCCTTTGAATGGTTGATTTTCAAAACGATACTTTGATGCATCCCAGAAAATAACACGAAACTGCAACTGGAACGTTGCGAATCCTACAGGACCTCTCAACAAATGAGACCCCGCGCACGTAGAAAGCTTGCGTATTCAAAGGCTTATGGCATGAATATTGAATATGCAGTTGCTCGTTGAATAGGAAAAGGACGTTGCAGAAACAGTATTGCCCGACAGGAGAGTGTGAAGGCTCGCAAGAATCTCTGCAACTGCCTGATGTTGACTCTGCGATTAAACGTAATTGGAATAGAACAGAAAGGAGAGCGGGCCGGGGGGGGGGGGCGCTTGGAAACAGGCTCGATTCGTTTTGTAACGAGCCACTTTCGACGAGAAAGAGAGAGAGAGAGAGAGAGAGAGAGAGAGAGAGAGAGAGAGAAGAAGCACAGGGATTCGACCGGGTCTGACATCCAATTTTCGTACGAATTGATATTCAAGGCACCGCCGACGCACAGGTAATTACCTGGGCTTCCTTTGTGCATAAATCCCGTCGGTCAAGCCGCTTTGACTATGACGGAATCAAATGTCCCCCGCGGAGAATTCAATTTGTCTTCCATCATTATTGTCTTTCGCCAGCGCCGACCGTGAACCGCGCTCGGCTCTAGGTTGACAACGAGGCTTGTCAACGACTACCGCACGTGCATCTTGGACAATAGTATTATACATATTGCGACTTCTGCTGGCGAAAGTTTGATTGGTTACCTCGCTCGTTACGTAGCCAACGAGATAAAGCTTCGCTTTGTGCTTTGTTTCATTGTTTTCTGCGCGGCCGCAGAGTGGGCGGAGGATACTTGTGCGATTAAACGAAAGAAGATGGATTTCCGAGCGGAGAGAAAAGTGAGGACGGTTGGGAATTTGTGTTGGAAAATCTTTCGTCCCTGGGATTTTCTTTTAGAGAAAAGGGATTTATACTTTTTTAAGGAAACATGTCCAAGTCCGACATGTTCCGCTTGAATTCTGAAGCAGAAAGTTGGCGAACACAGAGTGGATTTTTACTAGTTCGCAGGGATTTAAGGGGCTGCGAGCGACTCGGCGAACACCCGAAGTTCGGCTATCGCGAAGACGTTCGGGGCTTTTTAACGCGAGCCTCTTAATTAGTCTGCAGTCGCTTTTGTCCGGCGAGTCGCATTATTCGCAGCAATTCCTGTATTTAATCGCTGTCGTCTGGATTTCCCGCCTTCTTTGAATATACAAAGCTCGTTTCCTCCGATATCGGGCCCCCCTCCCGCCCCAGCCTGCTTTCTTTCCCTCGACCGACGGGCCATGCGATAATTGCATTTTTGCGAGGGCCGCTACGGCGATACACCTCTCTCCCATCAAATTTCATCCCGTTTTTCACCGCTTAATAACCTCCGTCCGCTCGTTTAATATCCGACAATTACGTAAACGAAATTATCTGGGCGAAAGCAGCTTGGTTCTCCGGGTTTCATAACCGGGCCCGGTAACGAAGGACATTTCAACGAGGGTGATCTACGATCCAGAGTTCTCCGCGATTTGTTTCACGATAATGGCGAATTTATTACACTCCCTCGAATAAACGGAGTGTATTTGATTCAAAGCGTGGTGCTGCAAAATATTTCGATGATAAGATTTTACTTATTTATGATTTCCAGTGGAATAATTTCAAATATTTTGCGGGGCTCTAAAGCTCTCATCAAGTGGGACAATTTTGACTCGAAACACTTTCTGAAATAATGCACGCGTGAAAAGTTATGATTGGATTTAATCCAAAACATGGTGCCGCCAGATATTTAAATGATAAAATTTTAATTATTTATGATTTTCAATGGAATTATTGAAAAAATTTTGATGGGTTTTAAAGTTCTCATCAAATGGGACAATTTTTACTCGAAACACTTTCTGAAATAATGCACGCGTGAAAAGTTATGATTGGATTTAATCCAAAACATGGTGCCGCCAGATATTTAAATGATAAAATTTTAATTATTTATGATTTCCAGAGGAATAACTTCAAAATTTTTGTTGGGTTTTAAAGTTCTCATCAAGTGGGACAATTTTGACTCGAAACACTTTCTGAAATAATGCACGCGTGAAAAGTTATGACTGGATTTAATCCAAAACATGGTGCCGCTAGATATTTAAATGATAAAATTTTAATTATTTATGATTTCCAGAGGAATAACTTCAAAATTTTTGTTGGGTTTTAAAGTTCTCATCAAGTGGGACAATTTTTACTCGAAACACTTTCTGAAATAATGCACGTGTGAAAAGTTATGAGGAGTTATAGCTCCCGGCACGTTGGTCCGGGCAGTGTGTCTGGCCATAGACGACCCTTCTCCCCTTGCTTTCTTTGCTACGCGATTCTGAATGACCAAATGCGGAATTACCAAAAAAAGTCAGCAGGGAAACACGGTCCACGAGGCTCAGAAAACTTGTTACCCAATAAGCCATCGTTATTTGCGGGTCAACGCGTGCACGTTGATCGATAAGCGAACGCAGTTAGCCTGAGCGTGGGATTTCGTTCGGCAATCACGTGTTCGTGGAATCGCAGATTTTCATCGAGCGGCGTAAACGACAGTTTAATCATCCGTGCACCGTCTACGGGGCATTTCTCATCGGTTTTTACGATGCTGAGGAGGCAACGAGAGCATCTGCCACGCGGAAGCTCATGCATCAGCCGCTCGAACCCATGATTTCCCCATTAGAATGCCATTCGTCGTGTCAACGCGCGTCGAGATAGATATTTCATGGAGAGCAGGCAGATGCTTCACGTATATAGCGAGGGAAAAGGGAGAAGGGAGTCTATAGCGCCGAGTAACGTCTTCCTTCAGACAAAAACTGCCCCCTTTTCCGGTGCCGGGGTCTGATATACGGTGACTCCGAGTAACGTCGATTGAAGCGAGTAGAACTTTAGAAATTTACCATGAAAAGAAGTTGAAGAGCCTTTACAAGCTTATTAGCTGGTTCAATAATGTAAACAAATACAAAAAATTGTTAAACTGTGTATATCTTCTGGTCTGACTATAGCAAATGGAAGATAATTTTTTAATATCTCAAAGGATTTCATACTTACATCAAAAGTAGGTACCTAGCCTCGTTTTTCATTCGATATTCCACGAAAAAATGAAAGTACCATTCAAATTTCTGTAAGTGATAGAAATTATAGGGTGCTCAGGCATCGACGAAAGAAAACTAAAATTTCCAAGTCACATATCGTCTTCGATAGTCCAAAGAATAATTTTACAAATTTCACCCCAGGAAATTAATAACAAGCCACACTGTTCCCAAAATACTTCAACCCTCAACCCCTTTCTTCTATTTCTTTCCTCCCCGAAAAGTCCCTTTGAAAATTCCCACTTCTCCCAACCCAGACACGGATCCACCCCCGAGTGACTGTATGCACAATCCCAGCCAGCAGCCGTGGAAAAGGATATTGCAGCCCTCTCTGTGAACTTGCGCCCCCTCTGGCGAAAGAAAGAGTCCAGCCACCTCGACGCTGTCAAACAACTGTTTCCATGCCCCCTCTCGTCGATCACTGGTCGAAATTTAATCGGCGACCGCGACGCGGTCGGCGTTCATTAAACAGCCGCGCGCGCACTTGCTGCACTAATAATGATCCCAAAGCCACGAAAAGCTGTACGCGAGGGCGCAAAGGGGTCTCCACGGTAACCGCGGCCGGGCCGAGCGGCACAAATTTAATATCTGCTAGTTCATAATGACACTCCTGGAAAATGAGCCGGCACCGGTTCCCGCCCCCTTCTCGCCCCCTCTTTCGGCTTTATTTGCGCATACACTGGGGGGGGGGGGAGGGAGAAAATCGCGGCGCTCCTGGAAAGGGGTGCGAGCCTCGAAATGGTGGTTGGCAACGTTTGGGGACGAGGCTTCAAACGCGACGTAGTCTGGGTTCGAGGCGAAGGGGTTGAACGCCGAGGGGGCGGAGAACGGGGTGTGATGACTTTGAAGATTTTGGGCGGCGTTGTTGGGGCTTGTTTTGATGCGAAGACGAGCGGGTGTTTCATAGAGGGCTCCGAAGTTGAGTAATTCCCAACGATATTGGATTTTATTTTTAAGCGACTTCAAAAAGAAAGAGCTTCTCAGTTCGACGTGTTTGTGTGTATGTATTTATTCTTCTAAATTAATTTAGTTATATAACTTAAACAAGAAAGAAGTAAAAAATAAAAAATTAAAACTGACTTCAAAAAAGTAAAAATACACAAAAAGTAGAAAATAATATTTTTTCCTTATTTAATCTACGACTCTCAATATTTTTAAGTCGGCGCCAGATTTACACAGCGCAAATGATGAGATGCCGACATAAAAATATTGAGAGTCTTAGATTAAATAAGGAAAATTTTTTTTCTTTTTGGTGCATTTTTACTTTTTGAAGTCAGTTTTATTTTTTTTTTTTTTTAATTTTTTATTGATATTGGATTCTGAACTACCCTTTCGCAAATTTTGTAACTATTTCTTTATAAATGAAAAGATACTTGAGAAAAGATCCATTAGGGTGGTGCTTATTTGCCTCCAAAAAATCATTTTTCTATTTTTTCACGTTGCACTCTGTCGCTTTTATGAGTAAGTAACGTGGTATTAATTTTATTTCTCTCAGTTACATATCAGGGGTTCCTACCAGGCATTGAATAACGTTGAGCTTTTTTAGAATATATTTTTTAAACACATTTGCTTAACGTTGGAATATTATTACCAAGTAAACTTGTGAACCAGCAACTAGGTAAAAATGCTCAATTTATATTTATAAAAGTCTAGCAGTAATATTTACCAACCAGAGTTGTGGGAGGGGTGGCAAGGCGAGTTGCTATGTACAATTCTAGTGGGGGAATTCTTGATAGAATATAAACTCTCAGGTTTACACAGTGTCTGGTGTATGAATTCGTCTTCAGTAAAAAATACAATTTTATTCCAAACATTAATAACTGGATAACACCCTCTAAAGCATGAAATGTAATAAAATTTAAACACGTCCCATTTTTCAGCATAGAGAACAAAACGTTGGGGATCTACCCCAGCAGTATTCTAAAACTTAAATTTTAAGCCCCACCCTACCCTCCACACAGAAATAACTTCCCCCTCAACGACCCTCAAATTCCTAAAAAATAGACACCCCCTCCAACATTCCTCGCATCACCCTACCCTCCCAAAGTGTAAATCCCTAAAACCCTCAAAACCTCAACCGCTCGCGACACCGCCCCGCGCATCCCCTTAATCAACCCCCAAAAAACCCCCTCATTACCAGCCGCTTCCCGCCAAATCAAAGGCTGCCTCCAGACCCATTAATCCCACAACCTCTCCCCACCAAAACGGTCACAGCCATTCCAAGACTTTCATCGCACCCCTTCTACAGAGGGATCGCGCCGGGCGTGCGAAACCTGCGCCCACGGGGGTGACTTTATTAGAGCTGGTCCAGGGGAGAAGGGGTACGCTCGAACGAAGCCGAAAGGAGGTGAGCACAGCTCGGGGACACGTCGCAAAGAAATCGCCCGGGATTTCGAGCAATTAAAAGCGTAGAAGCCGGGGGCTTAAGTGGAGAGAGCATCGACTCGCGCCTTTTCGCACCGACGCCCACCAACCCCCGCCCTCTGAGCGAGGCCCGCGGGCCCTCACGTTTCTGATTCGTCCGCGAAATAACAAACGGTGCCTGGAAGAGCGTCGGAGGGGGGGGGGGCGGACGATCGAGCGAAGGGCGCCGGCAGTTTACCGACGCGTCGCAACTGGAGGGGCCGCGAGAACCCGCCGAACAAGGGGGGTGGAAAAGGGGGCAAGTCGTTTGTTAAAATGACGTAATCCGAGACATCAAAGGCCGCTTCGACGATCCCGAGACACGCCCGACAAGGATTTTTCGCGTTTTTGTCTGCGATCCGCCGCTTCTTTGTGCGCTCAGTTTCATATTTCTCCCCCGTTTCGGAGCTCCCTGTGGCTGGGCGGGCGGTGCGGAGGGGGGGAGGGGGCGGCGTTGATTTCAACCGAAAATTGTTTGGCTGCGCGACGGGTCTACGGCGCCGTTTTCTTTGGCGGGGGAAGGAAAGTTTCGAGGGGGCACTCGTGGAGATTTGCTTGTAGCTAACGCGGGAGCTACCAACGGGGTTGAGTTTGATATTTTTCCTAGGGGATGGCGGAGTAAATAGACCCTTACACTTGCAATCCTCTGAATAATTGTACTATCGTTACTCTCCTGATGTAAATTATACAAAGGGGCTGGTAATAAATAAAAAGTCCCGCGACTCAACTTCGCCTTTCCGCTGCTTTTTAACTTCACCCCCTTCTTTGGCTATCTTCTGTGCGACAGGGACGTTTAAACCCTCGTTGTCGCGCGAAGTGTACCTTTGCCAATATTTCTGTTAATTTTTAGAGCTTAATAATAAAATTTAGAAATTTGACGAATTTTAACAGAAAAAGTGATTTTATCCGCAACTATTTCTTCAAATACAAATTTGTAGACATCAAAATTTACATTTCTAGAAAAATACTACTAAAGCATGATCGTATGAGTACTACGAATGTACAATTATTACTGAAAAATTGAAAGATTCAAAAATACGAAAATGGTAACTCAAAAATAACGATGGGGTGCAGTGAACCCCATGTGACCAATTTGTAATTATAGCAAGGTGTGGCCACGGAGGGTTAATAATAATAATAATACTAAATAAATTACACCTCCATAAATCTATATGCACAGCATTACAGACAGAGTTGCACATTATTCGAATAAAAAATTATTCGTTATTCTCAAATAACTTCATTTTATTCGCAATTTTTATTCGCGATCATTCGAATAGAAATTTATTCGAATAATGCCCAACTCTGATTACAGAAAGTGGTATTCATAGACACATGCTCCATAATGAGGCGATTCCTAAATTCACCAATAGAAAAAAAATTTGAAGGGAGGAACCAAAAGTGTATAATAGCTGAAAGTACCCAAATAATAATAATAATAGTAAAAATAATAATAATAATAATTATAAAAAAAAGAGAATTCATAACACCCCCTATTACTATATCGTCAAAAATCCATTTGCTTAAATAAAAGAACCCAACTTCCAGTGTCACTAGTTTCACAAATTGGAAAACCACATCAACTATGTACTTAACAGCTTTAAACGATTATTTCGAGGAAAATATTAGTCAGTTAAGTGCGTTCCATGGTCGCCGCCATGATTAAGTAGTCGCGGAGTAAATCCCTGTTTCGCGCTGGTTGGAAGCCCCACGCTACCCCCAACTTCCAACTTCGTGTATCCAATGTCGCGACGCGTTTTAATAATTGAAACCCACCCCGTGGAACTTTACTCTCGTTTCGGATTCCCGTGGCCTTCGCGCGACAATTGCGCGTCGCCTGGTTCCCGGTAACCTTCAGGACCCCCCTGAGCTAGACAGGTCGGATGTCGCCAAAATCGCTCAGGAAGTTTCGTCCCCCGCGGGGGCGAGCGTTTGGAATTGAAATGTCTTAGTAATCGGAGGCCACTTCAGTTTCCCATTCCCCACGCTCGGCAGGAGCACTGAGAAATTTTCTTGTACATGGAATTAGCGACGGTGGAGACGGGTGGTGTTAGCCGACTCCATTTTGTTTCGTTTGTGCGAGCAAAGGGAAGGGATGGAAATGTTTGTAGTGGGAATTGAATAGAAGACTTCTGGTGGTTGTTGAGAAAGGCAGCAGTTTCCAATTAAATTTTGCCACCAAACCCTTTCAAACTCACGAAAATTTTAGGGAACCCCCCACCACAAGTTTCAAATTTTGTAGTGTACGTTTCTCGTTGAATAATTTACACAGATCTTTAATATTCTAATTTCGTTATAAAATAACCTTTCTTGGAACCCTGAACTTTGTAACATTGGGATTCAACGGAACACCGATTGAGGAACGCTGGTACAGTAGACTAGCCAGCAAGTAGTGCGAGTCAATCATTCGAGGGGCAAAGCAAGGAACAGAGGGTAACACCTCAACTCTTGCAGAATCCAAATAGATGACCACTCAGTTTAAAATATTCAATTTCACATTTGATCGACCAATCATGCTTCATAATAACTCTGTATCAGAATATGAGGAAACTTCCCCATTGGAGATAACACCCCCCTCAACAGTAGTCCTCTCTCAATTACCAAGCAACTCGCTTCAACACTCCTCTACATCATGAAAACACATATACTCACCTTCACTGACCAAAGAAGCCAACCTAACCAACGAAAACCCAAAAAATTGACGTCTCCTTGCCTCCACAAACCAACCACTACAAACATACAAAATTCCAATTTATTTACATAGCCCGTTTCACTACCAACGAAGCCGAAAATGCAGACAGAGCGACCAGCATCCAGCCAGCAAGAATTCGGCTGGCCGTATTCGCGTTGCGATGGGGCGAAGGGCTGGGGGGGGGGGTGGACGTGTCGTTCAATTCGATTAGCTTCGGCCGAGAACGGTATTCGGGGCGCGCATATTAGCGAAGGCACGCAGTCATCGGGCGGTGGCGAAGGCGGGGTGGTCGGCGGGGGTTCGCCAGGTATTCCTTTCGCCGGGCGAACGGCAACCCGTGAGCGAGTTAATCAGCGGGATGCATTTGAAAAGGGAGAGGATCGCAACCGGAGAGAGTCGCGCACGAAACGCGGCACGCCGACAAAAAGGAGCAAGCGGACCGTGCAGCCACGAAACACAATAGACAGAGGGGGGGGTGGTTCAGGGCCACGGGGATGCTCGAGCAGCGGGGTTAACCCCTGGATCGCGTGGATGCAACCCGTTCGACGGAAAACGATCGAAAGCGGCGTTTACCCAACGCGGCAACGAGCAGAGCTACCAAAGTCGCAGATGTTCCCATCCCCCACATGGATATCGGAGTGGAAGAGGGCGTTCTTGCGCTTGGAACGGGGTACGGATCTACTCTGTGTAGACGAGATCTAGAAGATTTATAGCAGAGCGGAGTATTAACAAAGTAAAAAATTATTTAAATTACAGATCGACGAATAAAGTGAATTTTTTTATTCGTCGAGCATTTCAACTTCAACCTCAACTTCAACCTCAACTTGAACTTGAATTTGAACTTGGATTTGAACTTGAACTTGAACTTAATTTTGAACTTGGATGTGAACTTGAACTTGAATTTGAGCTTGAATTTGAACTTGAACTTAATTTGAAGTTGGATTTGAACTGGGATTTGAACTTGGATTTGAACTTGGATTTGAACTTGGATTTGAACTTGGATTTAAACTTGGATTTGAACTTGGATTTGAACTTGAACTTGAATTTGAGCTTGAATTTGAGCTTGAATTTGAACTTGAATTTGGACTTGAATTGGGACTTCATTTGAACTTGAATTTGAACTTCAACTTGAATTTGAACTTGAACTTTAACTGGAACTTTAACTGGAACTTAAACTTTAACTTTGGCGAATAATTTTTTAACTTTTACGCGTTATTCGAATTTTTATTTAAATAAAAATTTTGCCGTTCTCTGAACTACAGTAGCCACTGAGGAAATAGCGACTGCTATCTTTCCATCCAGCTCACCTTATTTTACAAATGAAGAGTCCTTGTAGAAAACAAGGTAAGTGCTTAAAATTTAAGAAACAAAATTTTATCGAAAAATGTTATACGTGCCAATGGTAATTCTATAGTATAGACTATAGAATTTTATTCTCTGCACTAAAAGTGTTTTCTACGAGGACTCTTCAAATCTGGGGAGGGAAAGGGGCAAAGTGGAATGTAATTTAAAAACAGCGATGGTTGCCAACCGTTTCTTTCGATTTCAATCTTCGCCAATTGAACCTGTATCGATTCCACCAACCTTTCCTCTCTCTGTCGCCCGGCGTGGTTCCATTTCGAGGACAGAGAGGAAGGGCGAGAAGACATCAGATACGAGGCACGTGGGTGGATGATGGCTGCTGGCCCTCGGGCAAGGCGAGGGCTATCGTTTCGCGGGGCATTCCCTTCGTGTATCGTGGAATTAATTAAAATCGTTAGTAATATCCTTCTGATTCGACGGACCCCGGCGTTATTATCGTCTCGCGGACGTGTATATGAGCAAGTGGGCGCGTGGGAGTCGATCGATAATCCTATATGTGGCGTCGCATCGAATAATCGTAATTGATGCGCACGCATGGCTGCTATTAAATTTGCGCGATGCGTAAATTCGCTATGAAACACGATACAGGGTCGACGGGCACTTAGTCGAAACTACGCCCGCCAACGACACAGGAATTACGTGGAAATAATATTCCGGGGGGGTTAATGGCGCGGCGCCTCGAGAGGCTTAAGGGGTTGCGTCCGTCTTGAAGCTCGAAACAAGTTATGGGATTTTCTTTCAGGGAAAAGTGTTGAGGGAAATAAATATGTGACTGAAAGATATATTCAATAATCAAATTTTTTCTAATTTAGACCGAGAGTTTCTCAGTTTTTCAAATTTGAATCTCAATTTTCTGATCGTTATAGAAAAGGGTTTAGAAAAGAAGAAAATGTGGTATTTTAAATTATAAATACACATTCCAGTGGGAAAAAAATTTTGGTATAATTTCCACCTACTTATAGATACTTTTTCCTTCCAAAAAAAAAAATATAAATAGGTGTAATCGTTTAAGTGTTTCGATCCTCCAAGGATTCTCAATCCTGGATCAACTGATTTTTGCTGAACCTTATGTATTGCGTCCCAACAACACTGTACGCTTCTTGGAAGCGCCCGAGCGGAATTCGCCTCTTTTGTGGCAACGGTGCGCGCTAGCGACCGACGAAAGACGACGCTGCACGAAGGGACAGCGCGGCGCGATCGGCTCGACACGCCGGGAAACCAAATTGTCCTTGCGACTTCAGCTAGATGGACCATTGAAATAAAGCTCGATATTACACAAAGTATCTCTTTACCTGCCATCACCTTCGGCTCTATTAAACGCGGCTTAATCAATTACAATTGAATTGAGAAGTGACCGAGCATTGCCTCGGCACGCTCAACATTATGGAATGAAGATATTTCCCAGTGATTTGCACTCGAGTTTCGTCAGAAGTCCTATAAGTTCCTATGAAGTTATTTTGAGAGTGTAAAAAGAGTTGAAGTAGCTTCTGAAGAAAGTGTTCTACATTGAATTTTCATGGCTTTCAATCCCAATTCGAATTATGCAAATTCGACTCTGCTTCAAGCCGTTTAATGGCCAATTAATGATAAAATATTTCTGCAATGCAAGCCTGAGAATTTCTCAGAAAAGCTACTCCACAAGATTATTTTACAATATCATATTCTTAAAAAAAAAAAAAAGAAACTTACATTTGATACCAAATTTCGCTCCCAAATAAAATTCTCTGCATACAGAAGCCACGATCGGAAATTCCTGCCGAATATCCAGCAAAATAGTGGACCAAGGTATCCCTTACAAATTCTGATATCGCGAGCCAGATGAATGAACGAGCGACTACATTTTCCTGTTAACATTGTGCAGATTTAAATGATACGCGGTATTAATTATCTCGACTAGCGTGAAGCAGTATTTTACGTGTTTCTATGGGGCCCTCCACCATGTACCCTCTAGTAACAAGAGAGGGGTTGATATTTGATTTGACCAGCCACCGATATTAATTATAACCGCACGAAAGTGAATATCACAGAGAAAGCGTTTGCTTTCCCAGCAGGGCTGCAGAAACGTGTTTGAGTTTATTTTGCCCCTCCTACGGCCCGACAATGTTGAAATACGATGTCCACGGTGAAACCTGTGATTCATCATGAAATATTAAAATCGGGCCCTCTTTTCCGCGGAAAATCTGCAATGCATAATTACGAACCAAATATCACGTTATTCGGTCCAAATAATTGTACCGTTTTAAATATTTCTCGATGAACCACCGAATACTGAAAATGGAGTACGTATCACAGGCTAATATGAAAATGGCACACTATATCTTTGCCACGCACAAAAATATCCTTTTCAATCATTCTTCTTAACCACCATTCTAATATATAAACCAACTCTATCTGTATAGAAATCTTTGCTCCACCACAGTGGAGTAGTTTTCCATTATTTTTATCTGTGTAAGTATCGTATAATTTTCGTTTTCATTTTATTACGAAGTAACCGAATCTTTTTTACTGTACTTTCCAATAGGCTGCAAAAGAATACGTATCTTACTTCTAAACTACGTATCGTAATTTTAACAAAAGTATCCTTAATCGAGAGTTGTAATTTTTTCAAGAAACGGGTTTCATATTAGGCAACTTTACAGATTTCAATAATCACAGAAAACAGTGTAAATTTTCACTATGGAGTGCTAATTATCTTTTATACTAGAAGCCGTGGAAAGTACCGAAGCCTCTGTTCCCCCGACACAGGCTCCATTCCACTCGACCAAAGTATTTCCAGCTATATGGTAGCAGGATCGAGGAGGAATCAGCAATTTGAGGATCCAAGCACGACACCGAGGCAATCGATACTTTTGCCAAGTTCCAAAGTGTGCCGGGGGTCGGAACAAATGATTTGGGCAGGGCCGGAGTCGGCAGGATCACGCGTGCCTCTGTGTGAGAGCAGCTGCGTGCCATTCGCGCATAACGAAGAGGGGCCACTCGTCTCACAGTCGTCAGACAAGATTCGCTAATTGGGATTAATTCGCACTAATTAATTAAATCACGAAATGCTCGTCTGCCATATAGCAGGGACCTCGTCGAGGCTGGCGCGCGTGTGCGAGCGCCTGGATATCGCGCACACATGCTCGTTTATCGAGTAGTCGGGTACGTGGGTGTGCGCACGCAACGAACCGGGGCCAGAAATTTGTGACACGAGGCGCTGATAAAATCAACGAGTCGCAAGAACCTGCGCGGAGCGAAAGATCTGTGGATTCTACGCGGCACAAGTCGATCGGAGCAACGAACCATCGTGATCGATAGTGGGTTTGATGTTTTGAAAGGGGGGTGACTGCTGGGAACTCGATTACTTCATTCGTGGAGCTTCCTCAAGTTTCTAGTTCAGACCAGGGGACTCCAAAATTTGGGTGTTGGAAAGTATAGGGTAATTCCGGGTGAGATGGCCTTGCTGGTGAGAGTGATATTTTTGTACTTTAAACAACCATTAAATTTACGGTGTAAATTACGTAATTTACGGTTTTAAAAAAAGTGAGCCATCTCTCCCCGACTTACCCTAATACTTTTTGTGATAAGGCTGAATTAATTATTGAAGGTGGGTATAATAGAGGGAGTGGTTCAGAAGATTTTTATGATGCGGCACTTGAATCTATACAGTGGTGGATGAAAGAATGTTTACATCCTTTAAAATCGCATAACTTATTTAGTTCGAGGTTTCGTCGTTTTGAAAAAAAAAAAATACAATTGGTCGGAATAGAGAAAATAATAGTGAAACTTTAATAGTTTCTTAAACTTTTTTCTGGGCCTGTAACGAAAATTCAAAAATCCCGTTTGTAGAGTTAAGTAAGTTGTATATATGCTGAAAGTTTCATCAAAATCGGTAAACGTTGCTCTGAGCTATAAACGCTTAAAGATCGCAGAATCAGGTCGAAAATCGCCGATTTCGGGGATTTCGCGATTTTAAAAAACGGTCTTTACTATTTTTTCACTATTCTTACCAATCGAATTTTTTTTCAAAACCACGAAACACGTCATTTAGCAAACTAATCCTTCTAACTCCTCCAAAAAAGCTAGAGTCACTTGGACCAATTTTAAAAAAATCATGCCATTTTAAAAGATGTAAACTTTCTTTCGTCCTCCACTGTACCTCTGTTAAATATGTTTACTTTCTGATACGGAGTTGAAATAAGCTGAACAAAAGTAGTGTTTGCTTCAAATTCTAAATTTAAATTACCACTAGAAATATTCGGTTTTGAAAGTGTGATATAAATATGGACTACTATTAAAACAGATATTCTAATATAAAAAAATTAAAGGAAAACTGAGATTCAAACTCCAGCATCTATTGAATGACGGGTATTATTTATACAATTAAAGCTATCCAAGGTACTTTGATTGAGAATAATACCTGTCATGCAATAGATGCTACAGGAATTTTTTCAGAATCTAATTTTATAGTCAAAGTTAAGGTGCCCCCTCTGAGATTAATTTCATCCCCTATTTCAAATATTCAAACTCGATCACAGTCTCATTTCTAAAAGACTCCCCAAAAGAGCAACTATTTCCTACATCCCTCATAGAAACTTTTCTATAAAACACACAGCCAGGTAAATTGCCCAAAGGGAAATTCGAGCCCCCAAACTACTAAAAGTTCCCCAACTGAATCACCCAAATGTAGAACTTGAACTTCGCCCTCACTCCTCGAGCGGAATGCCATAACAAAACCCTGTCGCCCCGAATTTCTAGATCGAGATAAATCTGTCCACCCGTATCTTCCACGAATTTCCCTCGCCCTAAATGCCCAAATCGCACCGTTGAAACCGCGAGGAATACGTTGTCAAAGGTTCGTGTGTTTAGCCTACCTGGCACGTGGATCGAATAAAAAAATATCGCTCCCCCTGAGAAGGGGTGGGAAGCGATACGAAATACGGTGCAAGCGGGCGTTTTAGGAGACGAGATAATTAAAAGCGAGTTCTGCAGCCAGTTCCCAGGGAGCCGAGGAGGAGCAAAAAGGGCGGTTTCGACGAACCCCGTGGAAATAACGGCGGAAAATGACTCGCAGATGTTGGGCCCGCTGGCTCGGCGAGCAAGGAGCGCTTTATTCGCAGATTCCACCGCTTAAAAACTGTCGCCAGAAATAACGTCAACACGCGGCGAGTTGTATTCGTTTCGTTCGAGCGGCGGGACCGGGAGTTAAATTTGTAAGGCGCCCGTCTTTGTTGCTCGTTTAGTAACCTGTTGACTGGGGAATTCGAAAAGAGAAGGACGGAGCTTCTGCCGGTGATCTTCGTCTCCTATTTCCCTTCTCAATCGTCGAATTTGTCCTTCTTTCTAATTAAAGATTAAATATTTTTGCGCCGATGAAATGGAGGGGCCAGTGGAGGAGAATCGCGCGGAAGATTAATGAATTTTTCCTGTGAAAAGGAGGAGACTTTTTGTCCCAGGGACACCTGACCCGTTTAATTACCGTCGCTACACCTTCGCGCGAATTAATAATGTCGAAATGTAGTAAGGCTCTCGATGAAGAAACGCTGACGCCGGCCGGGCACACTTTGCCCAACGGTTTTTCCTGGTCGATAAGCTTCGTAATTACGAAACTCGAGCGGGCGAAGTGTATCGATCGCGACGGATCAAAATGGTACTCGAGATCGTGGGCGTAAAAATTGGAACTTCTAATATTGGACGAGGGATGCCGCGTGAAACAAAATACGAGGATTTTGAAAATTAATACAAATATCTCGAGTGGCAGTAACAAATCTAATATAAGTTGAAGCTACAAGATTCGCCGTCCACATTTGTCACCGGCACCTTAGTCCAAAGCCATTATTACTGAACCCTCTCCTATTAAAAAAAAAAGTGCATAGGGTGGTTCCTCGCTATAAAACAAATCGAAAACGTAAGATGAATTTTTTCCCTGCGAAGCTTCGTTTCCGAAATAATCCGCTTCAAAGAACCGTGCGCCCTCCTTCAGACTACGCAGCTCTAAATCCGCGCCTAGCAGCGCGCATTCGACCTCGATTTTCTCCAAAACGAAGCTATCTACGAAAAAAACCCTTTCCACCTTTTCGATTCATTTTTTCAAAACGAATAATTCTACCCCCCTGGTTTAAAGAATCCTCGCCGCGTGTCGCGTGTACGAGCGAAAGAAGATCGAAACAAGGGTGCCGCAAAATAAGATCCAGCCGCTGCCGTCGATTCCGACCCCGCAACCATGACCCTCTGCAATAGAAGGTCATTCCCAAAACGATCGCCATAAAGCAACGGTCCGTGGAAGCGGGTTTCCCGCTTCGAACATGCCCAACACGATGGCAGCACCGCTCGACATGGTCCCTGGAGCGCTAGAGCAACGCGATGAAGAGGAAAGCTGCTCTAGAGGCGATCTAAATTTAAGTTTCAGATTTATAACGCCCTCACTCGCCGGCCATTGACTTCCCTCGGACCCGCTCGCTACCCTGCGCTCGCGCGCGCTTTTCCGCCCTCCCCTCTCCGGCCCCAGTCACCCCTCTCGGACGCGACTCTAACTCACCATTTTTCCCCTTTATTCCTGCGGCAGGCCCGCGCATAAATCATGCGAAATACGAAGTAAAACGTGATATTTCAAACGATAAATCTCTCGGGGTGGCTTGATTATTTTTGTCTCGAGGATAATGGCGAAGAGGGTGGGGGGGGGGGCTGATTTTGGGATAGCATCGCTTAACTTAATTTCCACGATATAATGGATACTGGGAAATATTGTTTGGAAAAAATGGAGAGCTTAGGCCAGGGGTTCTCAATCGCTTTCGACTCGTCAGACTCTCTTTTCTATGAAGCTTTACAGTTTTATTATCATTCATTTTATTTATTTATTTATTTTGAAACACGCTTTCACGAAGAGGCATTGCTCGAGATTTTGCAAAAACTTTCAGCACCGACGTATTTATACGCGGCGAATCGGATTTCGACGAGAATTTTCCGCTAATCCGGACGCAACCCTACTACCGCGCGATATCGTATTCTGTTTGACGCGCAACGGGCATCGGCGAATCCTGCAACTGCAATGGCCGTAGTTTCGGATGCATAATCCACCGCCTCGTCGATCATCGGAACGACATAGTGGAGGCGCATCTCATCACGCGGAAATATTTATATATACCCCGTTGCACAGTGCAAACGATCGATATAGACGGGCATCGGTGGCAAACTTTGAGGGAACTTGGCTGAATTATGCAACCCCTACCATACGTGGTTCACCGTTTCCCGTATTTCTCTCCCTCTCCCTCCCTCTCTCTCTCTCTCTCTCTCTCTGTCTGAACAGTTTATGATACAACGGAGCCGTCGACCATATGAAACAACGAAGAAATTTAGCGAGAGCACGCGATATATTCCACCCTTCCCACCGTTCCCCTCTTCACTCGTCGATGGAACACGACAGAGACATCACGTTCGGTTCATGAAAAATACATTTGACGTCCCATAGACAGTCTCCGAAGTTCCGCGGGACGGGAGATGTGGTAAATTGTTAAAGATAAACACGCTCTGGCAAGAGCAGTCTGTAAAACGTATGTGGAACGACAATGTGGGGTGTAAAGGAGGGTGGCTCTATGAATTTCTCGAACGGGAAGTGAACTGCCATTGGGAAGAGGCTGACACGGTTCCCTCTGAAGGAGGGGAGTACAAATGCGCTGGATCAGTGGACAGAATTACGCGAGAGCCTTTGGGGGACGAAAATTCGCTGCTGGTCATTAGACTGGTCGCTATAAATTTCGCGGAATCTCGGGCAGCTCCGTTGAATTTCATTCGCCTTGCGCCCCCTCGTCCTTCTTCCTTTTATACGCATCTCAATGGTAAGAAACGGACAAAGAAGAGTTCCACAGCTTGCAAGGAACTTCGCGGAGGGAAAATATCGTCTATGAAGTATCGATTCTTGGTGGACTGTAGCCCAAATTCCTCGGCGTGGAAACGCGCCGACGCCAGAGGGGTAATCGAAGTCAAATGGAACTGTGTGATGGAAAGGAGTATTTTTAACTCTTATGTGGAATTTGTAAAGTTACGCGGATAAGTAAATTTCGGTGGAATTCATCCAGTAAAAATGGGACTTAGGTCATTTAATTGTTATGGGTTAATGTTTGAAGAGCTTATTAAATTTCTGCTATAAAAAAGATTAATAATAATAAATTAGAAAAATTTAGTATTTATTATTGACGGTTATTAATTATTTAACGATAGGAATGAGGATTTGCGACTCGATTTTGCGTGAAAAGGATCCAATTTCCGTACGAGGATTAAATATTAACCTTTCGTGGTCACGCAGAGTGTAACGCACCCCAGACAATTTTATTCTTTGCCAAAAATTTTGTCAATTTTTAAACTTTAATATTAAAATTTAAAAATTTGGTGAATTTTAACTAAAAAAAATTGCGTTTTTCCACAACTATTTTTTCAGCTACAAATATCATCATATCAAAATTTACATTTCTAGGCAAATACTATTAGAGTAAAAGATTACGCTACTATTGGGCTATTAGAGATAAAGTTAATAGATTCAAAAATACGAAAATGGTAACTTAAAAGTAACGCAGTGAACCCCACGTGACCAATTTGTGATAATAAGAACGTGTGACCACGAAGGATTAATGTAGGTTTTGCAACGTTAAGACGTTCAAACTCGATTTTCCCGAAAATGGAGCGCAATATAAAAAAAAGTCACTCATTCTTTTCGACTCATAAGAAGTAAATAAGCCAAGAAGAAGGAATAAAATTTTTCGATATCGCGCTTCAATTTACGAGAAAATCGGCTTTAAAATTCTTGACGTTGCATCCAGTCGCATATAGGAAAACCTACCATTAAAGAACGATGGAAATCGGTTGAGACAAAGGCAAAGTTTCAGCGACCGAGCCACAGATACCCAAAAAATCTCGTCTAATTCCCCAAGAAGTCGCGAGGGAGGTGCGGGGAAGACGTAGGAACTCTCGCAGTTCCAAACTGCAGTTTCTCCTCGGGGCGAAAGAAGGTGGGCCATAATCGTTACGAACAATTAAACTAAACGGCAAAAACGCGGAGGCGAGAGATCCCTGGCCGCACCAGGAGAGCGGTAATTAAAAGTGAGCCCATTAATTCGGCTTACGGCGGCTGGGAACGTTTCAAATTGTTTACAAACTAAAGCACCGGTCGGTGGGCGGGGGACAGTTTTAAATGTTCGCAATTACGAGCAGCCGGCGGTGTCCGCTTCCGCTCGCGAAATTAGGAAACCGAAGCGACAAACGAGTAATAAATACAGAGGCGGATCGATCTCCCCTGACTCGACCGGGGGCATTTCGAGGGGACACTGGGAAATTGCTCGCGAAATGAGACTCGAATCGCGTTCGAAAATTTTATGAACTCTGCCTTTAATGAGACTACTGGTCGCCGCTTTTTCGCCGGCCGTGCAAACACTTCAACGGAGAAAAAAAACACGGAGAGAAAGTTCCACCGATGTTTATTTTCGTTCAGCTTTTTCCAAATGTCCCTCTGTGTCCCAAATGACCCGAGGGTCGATGCTTGTTTTGACGCAGGAAAGCGACGGTTCGATGGATTCGAAGGGAGACTGATATTAAATCGAAGTCAAAGTAAAACTGCTGTGAATCTTAAAATTTGTCGCTTCGCGAACCTTTTCTGTGTTGGAGAGAGAAGAATAAAAGAGTCGTTTATGTTCTTCGCGAAGGAAGTTCTTCGGTTAAGTGATTCTCGACAAATTTAGGAATTCATCCGATCGGAAGGACGAGCCAGCGATCGATCCGCTCGCGCGAACGCAACAGCTCGAAAAGAAACTCGTTTAATCTGGCAAACTAAACAGCGAAGTTCGTCTCCTTCGCGGCCAGGCGGGGAATACTTATGCAGTTCGATCGATTTTAAAAGGAACACAGGAACTGAGAAGTTCCCCGAGTCAATGGACCCGTTTCCACTTGTTGAATGTTTATAAAGCGGAGTACAAGTCCAAGATAGCCAGCTATTCCAACGATACACGCCTGGCCCACGAGAATCTCGAAGAAGCAACTCAATAGGCAAATTTCTTTCCCTGCCTCTGATTTTATTAGTGCGTACAAAAATAGTGGAAATACGAAGATCAGTCTCCTTTCTCGATTTTAATTAGTGGGGTAAAAGGAACGCACAAAAAGCGAGTTTCTGCATAAATTAAAACAAGATTCGTGGTTTAAATCAACGTAGATTTATTCAGGAATCAAAACTGAGTAAAAAATGTGGAATACCATTTTCCCAGGCGAGCCTTCGTTTTCGAGAAAAAAAACGACTTTGGAAACGCAGCGCGCAGGAGGAGCTTTAAGCGAGCGCGCGTGCAGCAAATTCAAAGTTAATTTTCTCAAAAAGGAAGCACTGTACGAAAAAAATTTATCCCACAGATTTGACTCATTTTTGAACGAGGAATCAGATGCAATTTAGTTTCCCCACGAAACACATCGCAATCTGCGTAGAATCGCAATTAACTTAGAGGAAATGTAAATATTCGCATCACTGTGCCCATTTAAAATTGCGTTTCCTCCAACAAATAGTATTTCTTGGAATATAAATTTCCTATTTGGTTATTGAAATGATTGTATATCGTCCCTTAAGGTTTCGAAGCTTCTCCCGCCAAATTACCGATCGATGTTTAAGAAAGGAAATCGCTATTCGAGTTTACAAAAATATCTACGGTGGTAGATATTTTTCCTTTCATCTTCGATTTTTGCGTGCGGTGGAAACGAGCCGGGTAATCTGACACAGGGGAACTAGACGTTTCTAATCCGGATCACGCGTGTCCAGAATGAGATCGGACTCGAGAATGGGATTCGAAACGACGGCCAGCGCGGAATGAACCTCGCGTCGACGTTTTTCCATTCGAATTTCGACGCAGGTCTTCCCTTTTTTCCACGATTTTTTTTCGCGTGAAAAACGCCCGCGCCGCTCGGAAATGCGAGAACTCGCGTTTCGAGGCACGTATCGGTGTTTATTTTCAAGGTGGCGTAAATATAAATTTTTCTCTCCGCCGTGGGTTCGTTCGGCACGCACCGGTTTGTAATTCGATTTTTTACTCGAAACTACTTTGGCACACGTTCATTCACAGGAATCTCGGTTTTTAGCAGGGAAATATTTGATTGGACGGTGCGAGTAGATATAAAAAGTGTCTGGGAAATGTAGTGGAAGGCAGAATTGATACGCAGAGGTAATTCAATACTGGAAAATAATGAAGATCGCATCTTCGTGGATAATTTCGTTGGAAACTTGGCGGGAAGGAGATGGGAAACGTTTTATAACCAATATAGAAGTTCTTAATAATTATCAAATACTTATAGAACAATTAATAAATTATATAGGTACCCTACAAACTATCGTAAACCACAAAACAGAACTGTATTATAAATTTGATACAATTAATAATTCTATATTGTGTCGTAGATTTGTAACACCCTTAATTCTTAATTATACTAATATTTGACAAGCATAAATTTTAATAGCATAATAGAATTAAATTGTTAAAAAAGATGGGGTGATTTCGTATTGTGTTTACGAAGACGACACGAATGGAAACTTTACCTAGGCAGTTCTGTTTCAGAGCCGTGTTCGACAACAAACCTAAGGTCACACCCGCCGACAACAAATGGCCCATCGATGTTATTCAGAGCGAAGCTCGAGGACAATGGAACTCAGGCAACATTGCCTCGTCCTCGACACGAATGCTGCCTGTATAAATATGTGTTTTGGATTCTCTTCTTTATCGTCTCTGCGCATGCATCGCTGTTCCAATGTAAACATTAACCATTCACAGTTCCCCCGTAAAAAAAACAATTACCACGCGCGAAGATAAAATATCCTTCAATCGTCACACGTCCTTTGTCCTGACTTTCTTTTATCTGCAGCTATTGTAAACCGAACTCTCTCAACTTGTCGAAAGACTCTAAGCTAATTACAGACACTTTTTCGAGTCGATGCAAGACTTAAAAGGCTGGCATAAATTTGGGAAATGTAATTATATATTAAATACGTTTAAATCTAACCACGAAGGAGCCGGTTATTCGAATAAAACAGTCGCGAATACCGAGTTGCCCAGCGATATGACGCGAGCAAATAATTATATTTCGCTCTCGGAGTTCCATTGTTCTCTAGGACAACAGAGCTTTCGTTTAAACCGCGCATGCATAGAGCTGATTTTCGCGAGAAATATCTGTCGATGGTAACAATGTCCAACAATGATTGATGGTAACAATATCCACTGCAGACGTTTTCCTTCGCTGTCTTATAGTACAGACAATGCGCCCTTTATGGTTAAAGAGGGCGTTCATGGCATTATTACCCCGAGTATTTTTCTCGTTAATGAATGACACAAGAGAAAAGGGACAAGCCCTATTATTCCTCAGAAAGAGTAAACAATAGCTCGAACTCTATTTAAACTTAATTAAGAATTCATTCCTCCCCCAAGCAATTCATTTACAGGAACACTGCCACGCAATAATGGCGCGAAAAAAAATCCTACACATGCCTCCGCTATTTCCCTCGTAATTTATCCGGAATTATCTCGCAATCCATTCCCAACAGACACCTCCGGTAAACGATTAAAAACTAACCTTCAAAGATGGCTGCGAGAAGCACGACGACGAACAGCAAGCACAGCTTCCCGTGGCTACGGTGTCCCATTGTGTCCTCGAACAGATAGCACGCCGCTTCTGCACAGTCAATTACGGACGCACGAACCGCCAGTTGAGAATCTGCCCGCGCTGAGCATCGTCCGCTGACTGCACTTCGTGTCGGCGCAGTAACCAATTCAAAATCGAGTCAACTGCCCCGCATTCCCGCACTTTTCCCGGGTGTCCGACACGATTCACGACACTCACAAAACGAATCTACCTCCCTAAACTCTAGAATCTAAAAAAGTCCAAAGCTCTAGGCTTCTACCATCAACACAAACGGCGACTCGAGAGATCTACACTGCAAGAAACCTATTCCCCGCGCGATCCCTCTGCCGCACACGCGACACCTGTCGACCAGCTCGGTCCGCGCTTTTGAAAACCGTCGAATTGGTAACGCGCGAAACGGCCGAACTCGCGCGACTCCGCGGGGACCGTAGCAGCGAAGTGTTCACTACTTTAATTCTCACATTCGACTCGATTGTTACACCGCGGTGTTTCTACACCACTATCGCCCTTATCGAGGCGGATAAAGAGTCCACGGGGCATCCACATGTGTCCTGAGTGGCGATTGTATACGTCAAGCGCGACGTTCTTTCTCGGAGATCGTCCGAACACGACGCGTCGCTTACGATTTTTCGACTGCGATCGTAGAAGCACCCCACTGTCCACCGAACGCGAATAGTGATACCGAATCGCTTCGCTACGCGCGCAGAAGAACGATATTGAGTTTAATACTCCTGACAGCGCGCGCGTTAGGATCGAGATCGCGGAGGTCCGCGCGCCAAGTTGACTGTTAGACGTACCGCGCGACACTGACCAGCCCGCGCCTCTGCTGGAACCACCGCCGCGTCAGATGGCGCTGCTGCGCCTGCGCGCTTTGATTACCCAGCGGCGGCTATATTCAACTCCGCGCGCCGCTTGCAACAAGTTGCAGCGCGTGGCTCGAGCTGCATGCTCCGGGAAACGTGCACTCGTTGAATGCAGTCGGCGCGTACGCGGCTGGCATAACGAAGTGCAATCGACTGCACGGTCTTCTATGTAATAAAATTGAAACGAGCGGTTGCTAACCCTCCCCTGGATAATGTAGAAATTTTAACTGTTCACTGGGGAGCAGCTTTTTTGGGTGTAGAGAGATTGTGAAATATAGAAATAGTTGTTGATAGTTTGGCGATGGTAGTTGGTTTTATTTATTATAATGTACATACTAGGTGAATGGAATTTAATTAGCGGCTATTATCTTGGTTTTCCTGGGCTCTCGGTGTTCGTCGTTAGCGAGCCGTCGGAGCTGTAGCAAATGTTCTGCGGATATTAAAATTAATTGATTGGGTGATTGTTCGAGTCTGGGATTTTAAGAACTGTGCTGGAGTACTTTTATTGGCAGGCGCTCCTTTCGGATGCTCGAGAAGGTTGCCGAAACGGATTTGGTGAACTTCTTTCTCCTGTGAAAGATGGAATGTTTCTAGTTGAGCTAGCATTCGCAGGCTTCTCGAGAATTTATTGAGAATAAATTTACATTTAATCTAGGCTTTCTGTATTTGATTAAACTCGCCCAGTCGCCTTTCTACGCTAAGTGAACCAGATTCCCCCGTCTTTTCCTTGATGGAAAATAAAATCGTATACTAACTGGTAACTTCTGCTACTATTGCTAACGTCCACCGTGTCTTTGCTGGTGTAACTGATCGCGGCTAAACATCGTTCTTCATCGGCGCATTGCTCCGGACAGGGTGCCTGACACTTGCCAAACTTGCCTCTCCAATAATCCTTCAATCTTTCCCACCACCATTTACGATCTTCCTGCGACCGGCACGTGTCGGGCTTACAGTAATCCTTATTCTCGTATAAAACCGCAACTCTGGCACCGGAAGCAAAATAGTAAAATTTTTCGCGCACCAAATGATTCTTAAAAATTGAAAGGATTCATTCGCCATCGGCCACTAATTAAATAAATACAATTCCAAGAAACCTACGGATGATTCTGTGCCTCGCACGGAACACATTCCTCCGAGTGTTTCATCAGGAATCTGTAGCAAACCAAGCTCAGGCCCACCAGCAACCACACCAGCAGCGCGCTCACTATTGCAATCGATATCAATTCCGTAGTTCCCAGAGTGATCCTCGTATCTTCGTCTAAATTCATAAAATAAAGCCTGATATTGGGAAACCAAGCGGAGGCGTGGCTTAGATATCAGCGCTGCGGTGGTAAGTTGGCAAACTATTGCAAGTAGGCCCGGATCGCGCCAAACATTCCGAATAAGTGTTTATTAATCGAAGAAGTAAAAATTTAGTGTTCAAAAAAATTGAAAAACACTCGCTGTTCACAACGTGTCTATATAAACACTGATAATCGTATGGACTTCGACGGATTTCGGCTGACTCGCAGTAGTTTCATTTTCTGTCGCTAGGTGGCGTATCGAAATTCTTGGTTTCCCAATACAGGATGAAATCCTTAAAGAGACCCAAGCCTAAGCAACGAAGGCACAGCTTTCCCCGCGTCACCTTTATAAAGCGGTGGCGCGCCTTCATCTGGCTCGAGGATAGGTTGCTCGCCTATTTTGGGCATCATCTGATAGGTACCGCTTTTTCCCGACTTCGATAGACCGGTTGCCACACCTGGGGCAGGGGAACGACGTCAACGAAAATCGACGAGCGAATAAAACGGGTGTTACCTGATTCCTCCAGAGTTGCTACCACCCTTAAAACGCCACCGAACGCTGGGTACCATTTGTCGTCGTCGAGGTGTGGTTGTACCTGAAAAGAAGGTAACGCGGGGCACCGTTAATCGCCGAGAGGTGTGCGAAGGTGTGGAATGCTTTTTAAACGCTTGTTTAGTTTAATTTGAATTTGTTAATGGCTCGTAAGGGCTTGATGTAATTTTTGGGTGTTTCTTTAATGGCCAGGGTGCATTTCGCGTAGGTAATAAAGGTTGCCACTTTCGATCACAGCGACTCACAACGTACGGATTGCTGCAGCCAGTTGAAAAGCTCCTGGTTGAAAGACTGCAGTCCCGTTTTCGATTTGGACTTCGAAGCGATGCACTTCACGCTGGCTACGTAGTATTTAACCAGCACGAAGGCTGACTGCTCGGTGTGTAGGGAGTGCAAGCTCTCCTTCTTGAAAGGCAACGCGATGCTGAATAGAAAAATTGTTGTTTGACGATGGCGGCGGTCGAGGAGCATGAAAATTCGATACCTATTCGGTTCCGCGTCATCGTCCAAAAAGGGAAGGGGGATGACGATCGATTCTTCGTCCCCTGTTGCCTCGCCCTTGTGACCTTCGAGACGGGAGGAGATATCGAATGATTCGTGAGTTTGCTTTTCTTTCGAGGGAATTTCTTATCTTTGCTAACTCTTTCGATGTAATTCTCACCGGAATTGCGAGTGCTGCGCAGCTTTTGCTTCGACGAGCGCCTCTTTTTATTCTTGAACGCGAAACGCTGCAGCTCATGATCGTTGTAATTCATCTTAGCTGGGATATGAAACGTGATAATGAAGTGTATAAAAAAAATTAAACCCGACTTCAAAAAAATAAAAATTCTTTAAAAAGTGAAAAATAACTTTTTCCCTCGTTTAATCTACGATTCTCAATTTTTTAAGTCGGCGCCGGATTTACTCAGTGAAAATGATAAGGCGCCGACTTAAAAAATATGAGAGACGTAGATTAAATAAGGGAAAAAAATATTTTTTACTTTTTAATGCATTTTTATTTTTTTGAAGTCGGTTTTAATTTTTTTGTTTTTGACTTTTTAGTTTTATATATATATTGACACAACATGCTGAGGAGATATGTGCGTACGTATCTAAAATAATAATTAGGTGACAATGGTCTTTATTATTAACCAAAATTGGCAAAATATTGGACCAATTTTTATGCAGTGTAGGAGCCATCGCCCCATTTCGAATAAAAAAAAGATGATCAAAATTGGTCCACTTTCTGCGGAATTATGCGGGGACAAACAAATAAAAATAAAATACATACGGGTCGAATCTATAACCTTCTTTTTGAATTCGGTTAAAAATTGATTAGCTAAGAGGCCATCCTTAAATTACGTAAGGATAATTTTGTCAATTTCTTACTCCCTCCCTCCTCCAAAAAAAGAATTCGTAAGATTTTATATTCCAACCCCCTCCCCCTTCCTTACGTAATATTTTTTGCATCGAATTTTTCAGTTATCAAAATTCTTTTAAACCTCTCCTTCCTAAACCATCCTTTTAGGCCTCTCATATTGAAAATTTGGTTAAAAAAATGATACGTCAAATCTTACCTACCCCCCCCCCCCCCCCTAAGAAAACATAAGAAATTTGCGGCCCCCTCCCCTCCCGAAATCCTTACGTAATTTCAGGACGACTCCTAATCTGTATTCAAATACCCAAATTTGATCCGACTCTCGCTAAAAATCCAAAAACCACCACATTCAAAGTGCCTCGATTTTCATAATCGAAGAGTCCTTATAAAAAACACTGCAAGTGCCAAAATTAAAAAAAAAAATTATCGGAAAATATTCTACCTGCCAATGGTAATAAAATTTTATTTTTGGCACTTATAGTGTTTCCCGCAAGAGCTCCACAATTATTCGAAGAACCCAAATGAAGATCCACCAAAGGTAGACTTCGACCACCAACTGAATTTAAAGCCACCCCTAGACTTCTCCGTTATCAGCGATATCTACCACAAATGAAACCAATTTCCCTGAAACTTCAACGGAAGCAATCCCCATCAGACAACAATTCCCTGAATAATCCATGAGTGGGAATAGTGGAAACGTCCCTTACACGAGGGGTAGGTAATAATGCCAGCGCACGCGACAGACGTTCTCGGCGGCGTGATGACGATCGGCGGGATTTTCGTGCGCCTGATCTCCCTGGAAGGTCTGAGCCACCCTGCCCCGTTGCTCCGCAGGAAAAGCTTCAGCTCCTCGTACAGCTCGAACAGCTTCCGCGCGTTCCGATACTTTATGTTGCCGGCGTAATAGGAGTGCCTGGTGAGAGGCAGGATATAAACTTGCAAGTAGCCCCCCATAGTGTCTGCGAGGGCTTTCAGCATCAGGTGCTTCGTTTTTCCTATCGACAGCTTCCGCACGCTCTCCAAACAGATGTGAAAGTAATCCATCAGCAGGGCGATATACTGGTCGTTCTCATAATTTAGGACTTTCACCTGGGGAACGGGTTGGGAAGATTTTTTTTAGAAGGAAAGCCTCAGTGTTCCTTTAAAGCGCAGTTACCGATTGGAACGCAACTTTGCGGGGTTTGTAGAGTGACTCAAAACAAGAACAAGTGTGTTTCATTTGGGCCCTATCGCCCTCTAGGAGGGTGAAAACTAACCTCAAAGTCAAATTGTTACTTCCACCTTTTCGCGTATAACTCTCAAAGTACAATAGACAGAAAAAAAGGTTTCAAACAAAAGTTTAATGGCGCAATAAGCGCTGCAAACTTGAGTTAACAAAATTTTGAAAAAAGTTTTTTTTTCGTTCAGGAATTTTTTTTTAAACTCTTTTCAAAATTTTGTTAATGCAAGTTTGCAGCGCTTATTGCGCCATTAAACTTTTATTTGAAACATTTTTTTCTGTCTGTTGTACTTTGAGAGTTATACGCGAAAAGGTGGAAGTAACAATTTGACTTTGAGGTTAGTTTTCACCCCCTTAAAGGGCGATAAGGCCGAAATGAAACACACTTGTTCTTGGTTTGAGTCACTCTACAAACCCACAAAGTTAAGTTACAATCGGTTAGTCCGGGTTCCCTTGTGAGAATGACAGGGAAATCGCCAAGATTACATGAACAAAGTGATGCTACAGTAAAAGAATTCTAATAGGACAAAGTTGAGGATTAAATAAGCCGAGATCACCTTTGGCAGTAAATCTTGGAACATTCTTCTACTGTTCAGCATGATGAACTCCTCCGTGGTCCAGCAATGTTTAACAGCGTCACTTTTCTCAAATAATACCGTGCCAACATTTTGCTCATGCCGCAAACTCTTGACGCCCATTACTCTAGTACCATGTTAAAAAACACGGCTCAATGACACTGATCTTTATTCTTAATATAGTTCCCTACGAATAATTGAGGTTAACTGTGCGATCGCTGAAGTACCTGTCTACGTTATCGAAAGTAGTTGCCGCAAACAACAGGAACAACCATAGGAGGCATGATCTCATGCTCCGATCGGTGAATCCTGTAAATGGATCAACCAGATCTTCCCTTGCGAAGTGTTGTAAAATTTACAGCGGTCCCATGAGCGTACCGTGATCATTATCCCGTCGCGTTTTGCTTGGGTTTGTTACGCAACTAGTTTCAGATCAATGAACCCTCGAGCGAGCAACTTATAATTACGCAACGTTTAGGTGACACGAGGCGTGGGCATTACTTCAGACAGTATGAAATTCATTCTCGATAATTATTCATCCGTATCGGTACGATCGATCCTAAGGAGGAGGGTTTAGGTGATTTTTTACAGTAATGTGTTTATTTTACATAACTTGTGCACTATTTGAACATAAGAGGGGGTACAACGCGAAGAGGTCAGCAACGTCGACGGGATTGCAACGTCGTCCAAGTAATCCTAGCTATGGCTCGCTTTGTGATGTCTGATGATTCTCGTGGAATGAGGAATTACGTGCTCGGCGCTTTCATTTTGCACAAGAATCGTAGGTGCAGCATCTTCACTTCGTCCTTGTTCACTTTCACCACACCTTCTTGATTGTCTATGGACAGCAGCATGCCCACCGCCTCTCTGTCTTCGCCGATCAGGACCTTCACTCGGTCGCCGCGCGATGGGATAACGGGCTCCAGTTCCTCGCACACCAGGTTCACGACCCTGTCCTCCACTGGGAGGAACACGGAGCACATGGCGCCCTGTTGACAAGCCATAAACATTATATCCACGCGAAGCTAGAAGAATACTATGTAAAGTAGCCGGAAGCACTCACGGATATTCCACGAATAACGCCCTGTTGCCCAGCAAGGGCAGGGTCCTGGTGAGAGTCCCTGATTCGAACCTCGATGTCCGTGGTGTGCCACTCGGTGCCTCCTATGACCCCAGCTCCTACGCCAGTATCCAGCCCAGCGCCTGGTGTTTGCGGGTTGTACGGACTGCCTGCGACTCCTGCCAGGAAGAATGCGGCAAACGCTTTAAAACACTCTGAGAAACTGAGATAAATAGAAGGAAGGACACTTACCAGGTGTCATAGGGCTGTAGCCCATCGGCGAAGGCGTAGCGAACGCCCCATGGGGGCTAGTAGTGTACCCAGTGCCGCTTGGTGAAGGAGTGGCGACGTAGCCTGCAGGACTTGGACTCGCGGTGGCGCTTCCCGCTGGGCTGGGACTAGGTTGGTACGAGCTGAAGCTCTGCTCCGAACCATACATAGTGCCAGGGGTTTGCGGCGTGAATGGTCCGCCAGTTGGAGGGTAACCAGGCGCGTAACCTGGCGACCCTCCTTCCTCCATGCTGTAGCCGTCGAAGTCGTTCGTCCTTGCGGGAGTGTTGGTGACTGCTGGATCCCAGGCGCCTGACTGGCCTGGGGTACGCGAACCGTCGTGGGACGGTGTCATCGAGCCGTAATGAGGCGTGCGGGAGCCATCTGTGGATAGAAGATTAGCAGTGAACGGGGCTCCTGACGCTACAAACTCTGCTGACTCCAGGGTCTGTGATACTAAGGACGGATTCAGATATATTGACCGGTCGATTCGTTCTCGTGAGCAGCGATCGATTTGTCAGTTGGAGTTGCGTGGCTCCGCCTGAACGTAGCCGTGTGGCTGTTATTTAATCTTAGCGTAATTGTGCGAGATCAGGAACCCCCATAGATTGAAAGGGAGCTCGGACTAAGAGACCAGGGAGAGTCGGCGTAGCCGTGGTGGCAAACGCGACTGATCAGCACGCGGGCGACTCGGGTTCGATCCCCCCGATTCTTTTTTCCGTGGCTCCCGAACACGTAGGAATTACTACATCTATTCCAAAAATAGTTGTGTGCGTTACGAAGTCATGCGTAGACTAATACGAGATGAAGCTATCGAGAAAGAAGCAATGTTCTGACTAATAAAACTCCTGAATCTTTTCGGAGCTAACGCACACCTATTCTGATGTATGTATTTCTACGCTAAGAACTCGGTTTGGCCTACACGTCAAGAGCTTGGCGCTATCCCCACCATTTCTGACTCACTCTTCTTCTGCGATGACGAGAGCGAGATGGAACGAGAGCGAGTCAGAAAATGTTGAGAAAAGGACCATCGAGGCAGGCAAGCGGTACGGTGGGAGAATACCCCTGGCGAAACTCACCGGCCAATATATCTGAATCCGATCTTAAGGCGGGAATTCCTAACCGCGGCCGATCGTGGCTAGGAAATCCGGTCTTTAGACTCGAACGATCCACGATACTCACTTTCGTACATAGGTGTCTGGGACCCGTGCATGGGTGTCTTGGACCCATCCCTGGCGTACATCGGCGTCTGTCCACCAACACCGTAGGCTGGCGTCCTGTTGTAGCTGCTGAATCCGCCGTCCTTCGTTGGCACGCCGACGTTCGCTATGTGCGACCTGTCCACGGAGATGGTCTGGCAAGTGGAGTGCAACTCCACGCGCGCGGTCGTCTCAGTTGCGTCCTTCACGATTCCAACGTTCCCCTTGTAAGGCCCACCTGTTATTTTGATGGTGGTACCTATGAGCTCCCTATCGCGACGGGCTCCTCCGCCGCGGCCCCTGCCTCTTCCTCCTCCGCCTCTTCCGAAACCACCTCTGTAAAAACGTGAAAACGATGTGTTCATGAAACAGCTACATTTAAGGATGGATTCTGATTTTTAATAATAACTGATACCCATCCGGTTGGCATTAAATTGGGTTGATAATTTGAAGTGTGAGTGGTAAAATTTTGGATTTATAAAAATCCTAGAAATTCGTTCTTCGGAGAATGAATGGAATGATAGAATTTTAGGTAGATTTCAAATTGATTTGATAATTTAAAGTGGGGGTGGTCAAATTTTGGATTCATTTGAATTCATTTAGTTTCAGTTAAGTAATTAATTAAATTAGTTAGTAATGGTATTACTAACCCACTGGGATGCATCGGGGAGGCAATCCTAGGCGACATGAAGCCTGCTACAGGTGACATGGACGTCACGCCGGACTTATTCCCGCCAGACAGTTGCAGGTGCCTCGTTTTGCAAACGAATATCCCGCCGTTGTCCACGAACATGCGCGAGTGCAGGAACGCGAAGCTCCTGTACAGGTGTTTGATCTCGCCGCCTCTGCCAGCGTGCGGCCCGTCCACCACTTTCACAATGTCCTTCTTCTGTATAGTGTTCTGCTGGGTATCCAACGCCACGGCGTTCCTATTCTCCCGCCGTTTCGTGAGCCCCTGCGGCCTGGCCTCGATCACCTTGCCGTGCATGGAGAGCACGTGGAAACTCTCGCGTTCGAGTCGAACGATCACTCCCACCGTTTGCGCGTCTAATTGGACCAGGTCGCCCCACTGGAACTGCCCTAAACTGTCCACTCCGGTCGCCATGTCCGAGCACAGCTGCAAGTCCCTCGGGAGGACCTCCAGCTCGTGCATCGATAGATCAGAAAACAGGACCACCCTGTTCTGCTCCACTCGCACTATCAGACCCGTGTCGCCCTCGTACCTTCCTGCTACGACCTGCGAATATTTGAACGAGTTTAGGTGGAAAGTTAGAGGCTCCTTTACAGCTCCTCATTCCTCTTAATCTCACCTTCACGTGATCGCCCATGGTGAAGTATTTTCGTAACTCCGATGCTTGGAACTCCAACGCCTCTTTAAGCTCCTCGTGCTTCGGCATAACCATTATCATGTTCCCATCTATCGAGACAATCTTTCCTTGCAAGTTTATCAATTCACCTTCGCACACTTCGACATTGTCTCCCGTGCTGAACGAATGCGTCACCGCTGAATCGTCTTTGTTATTCGAAGCACCGGATCCTGGGCCTCCGCTTAAATCTATTTCAACACCTTCCGGAGCCTCCTCGAACCTTTCCAATTCAGAAAGTGTTGGTTTCACGCCCTCCGCGATAATCGCGCTGGTCGTGAAATTTTTGTACAAGAATCTGGAACAGATCGAAGATTTATAAGAAATTTGTAAATACCGAAGGAATCAAGTAAATAGTTTCTAGCAAAACATACCCTTTCCTGCTGTATCGGTTTCCCTCAAAAATCAAGAAATCACCATCGCTGGTAACTTCCCCACCAATGGCTCGAATCGCTTCGGGGTCGAACGGCTTCGCTGGCGGTCTTCTTTTCTTCTTGCGTTTCAAGGCTTCGGATTCGCTTTGAGCTGTTCTCAAAGCTCCACGCGGTCTGGTATAGTCGATTCTGGGTAACAGCTTCAAGTGAACCTGATTCTGCGCCAAGTCCACGTAATCAACTTGAGCTATGTCGTCTTTATAAATCCCTCGCTTCAGTCTGACCCACTGCTTCGCCTTCAAGCCTGTCTGCTCTTTAACTACGCGCAGCACGTCAGTCATTTCCTTGATCGGTACCATCTGCTGCTTCCAAATACCCATTCTCAAATTCCCCACATTCTCAATCGCAGCTTTTACGTGCGCCTGTTTATACGCTTCTATGTAAATGTAACCCTTCACGCCTTCCGGTGCGACGACAGACTTAATCTGAAGAGGTTCATCTGAAAGACGAGATCATATAACCAGAAACAAAAGAGAAATTTTTATTAACCGAGAATGTAAGAACGAAGATGGTGCGTACTTGAGAACTGGTAAGTTATGAACTTCCTCATTAGAAGAAGCACAGTCGATTTCTCTTCCCCAATGCGGCATTTCACCATCCAAAGATTTGGATCTTTAACACCCGGCAACAAAGTCTGCTGGGTGATCTCGTCGCTCATTTCCTCGCCGCCGTCGCCAAAATGACGAGCAGCCACAGACTCGTCTGCGTACTTCTTCCTCAAGTATTCTTCAATCTCGTCTTCCTTCTGAGAACTGACGAATGAGACAGATATTAGTTTCGCAGTGTACAATCTTGAAACATTCAAGGTCGCGTAGATGCTTACTCCCAAAGACTGGTGCCCCTGCGCCTTCCTTCGATCTCCCTCGCAGTGGGACCAAGCTCGTCCACTTCATTCCCCACGATACCGATCTCCTGCGCCCCCTCTTCCCATTCGTCGTCATCCTCAACTTCGTCGTCAACTTCAGCCTCGTCAATAATAAACCCGCCATACTTGTCCTTCTTCTTTTTCTTCCGCGGTCTGTCGTCATTTTCCTCCTCTTCTTCCTCGTCATACTCGCTGCTGCCGTCAAGATCTTCTCCTGCGCATATAGAGACACGAAACGTAAATAATTGAGATCTGTATGTTAGAGGATTCTAGAAACTCGTCGCTGCTCCACCTTCGGGTTCTTCTTCCGCCTCCACCAGCTCCTCGTCCCCAGACCTGGCTTCTTCCGCCTCGTCAGCTCTGCCATCCTCCGAGCTACGAAGTCATGTTGAGTATTGTTAATGAGCCATGGGCATACGAGTAGCGCTTTGAAATTGCTGGCAGTTTGAAATGTTCACTCACCCAGAGGCCGATCGAGATCGAGATCTTGACCTAGACCCGCTCCTAGACCTCGATCTAGATGGACTTCTGCTACGAGAAACGCTGCGGGATCGCTCACCGACGCTACCAGCATCGCTGCCAGCTGCGGACTTCACCGAGCGATTCTCCTCCTGGTCGCTTCCGCTTCCTCCACCGCCGCGATCGCTTTCGTTGTCGGACAGATTACTCGCCTCCGAGTCCGACATTCTTCGCGAGAATTACGAGGATCTCGTTAACCGTGACTCGCGAAACAGAGGATGCAACAGCTTGGTTAAGCCAGCAGGGAACACGAAACAGAATAACCAAATACAAAAACGTAAGAATGGAATTCCTCTGCTCGCGCCCTCTAGAGGGCGAAGTTGTAATTAATAGCTGTGAGATGACATTCGTCGGGTTATTATCATCAGAGATTAGGTGGTGAATGGACCTGTCTGTGGATTTTTTTACAAATTTCTTTTTATAATTCTTTATTTTTTACTTGAAGTTTAAGGGGGTAGACACGGGTAATGCAGCGCGCTGTATACCGACACAATCTGGCCCAAAACATGGGTTTGGGAAATTACGTTGTTTGTCCTTATATGAGCAAATTTTGGGCTGGGCGAGGTCTCATTCGAAAGAGGAAGGTTCAATGCAGCCCGCTCTGGTCATGGCTCAACGAGATTGTGTTGATATCTGATAATATGAGTGTCCAAAGTAGAGAAAAAATTGACAAAATACACTCGCAGATTCCAAGTATTTGTAGGTCACTAAAAGAGTTTTATGACTCAAGCTATGACCAGAGCGGGCTGCATTGAACCTTCCTCTTTCGAATGAGACCTCGCCCAGCCCAAAATTTGCTCATATAAGGACAAACAACGTAATTTCCCAAACCCATGTTTTGGGCCAGATTGTGTCGGTATGCAGCGCGCTGCATTACCCGTGTCACGTGGGGTGTTTACCTCCTTAAGTATTTGTAGGTCACTAAAAGAGTTTTATGACTCAAGCTATGACCAGAGCGGGCTGCATTGAACCTTCCTCTTTCGAATGAGACCTCGCCCAGCCCAAAATTTGCTCATATAAGGACAAACAACGTAATTTCCCAAACCCATGTTTTGGGCCAGATTGTGTCGGTATGCAGCGCGCTGCATTACCCGTGTCACGTGGGGTGTTTACCTCCTTAAGTATTTTTAGGTCACTAAAAGAGTTTTGTGACTCAGACGGTGAGCAGAGCGCTCCGCATTGAATCTTCCTCTTTCGAATGAGATCTCGCCCAGCCCAAAATCTGCTCATATAAGGACGAAAAACGAAAAATCAAAAACCCATGTTTTAGGTTAGATTGTCGGTATTACAGCGCGCTGCATTACCCGTGTCTATCCGTGTCACGTGACGTGTCTACCCCCTTAAATCTATAATTATTTAATCGAGTCATTGATTCATCATCGTCCAGCTCAAACCGCTGACCCATAAAAACATGAAATTTGGAGCGTATATTCCTTTTATAGGTGCTGGTTAAGAAGGGATTTTTTGAAATTCCTACTCGATGGGGGTAAAAAGGGGTGAAATATGTTTTCTCGGACTCCTTATTATTTCTTAGGCCCGGGTAGATATCAACTTGGGTTTTGCTTATAAATGTTACCCACACAAATGCCTAAAAACCAAATTCAGGATTTTGCACTAATCATCCCCTAAGGGGGTGAAATGTGTTTTCACGGATTTCTTAAAATCACTTCGGCCCGATTAGATATCAACTTGGTTTTTTACCTTGGTTTATACCCTTCTTATTTTTTTAACTCATTTTATAGTGCCAATTTAATTAAAAATTTAAAACCGAAATTTAAAAATATTCTCTTTTTTTTAGTATAATCTTAATAAAGATCAGTTTTGAAAAATAAGCAGTTTCTTCCCAAAACCCAGGGAGGTAACTGCCCCCTTTGCCCCCCCCCCCCCTCTGCGAACGTCCATGGGGGTTGGTGAAAAGGAGTGAAATGTGTTTACATCGAGTCCTTAATATCTTTTAAGCCTGAAGCGAAGCGCGGGGGTAGTTTGCTAGTGTTTGAATAAATCCTGCCTTCCCTTCCTTCTACATATATATGGTTCCATTATTCCTACCCTAGAGCCACTTTCCCTTTGTCCTCGATACTACTTCGAGGAATAGTTGTTCAACTGACCATCGTTCATGATCAGAGGCCACTACAATCAATCAAATTTTTCTAAACTGAAAATGAATTGTACATTTCACTTTGCAGTAGTAGTACCTTATAATTTATAAGCATTATTTATCGCTCTTTGCTGCAAACCATTAAAATCAACGATTGCAATACAAAAATTCGTTTTCTATGAGTTTTCCAGGTTAATATTATAAACATTAAATACACAAATGGTGCTTGCATTGAACATAAAGAAACTTAAGAAACTGTCCTGTTTTTACCATCCTTACTAATATATAAAAGTGAAACGTTGTCTATTTGTTTGTCCTTCTTTCACGCCTAAATGGCTGAACGAATTTCGTTGAAATTTTGAATATTCATTACATGCGTCATAGATTTGATTATAGGCCATTTATTTTTTGCTTTAGGCTTTTTTATTCCTCAAACATCATAAATAATTCCCGGGTGAAACCAGGTAACGGTTCAGCTAGTATTTAATAGTTTCTAATATACTGGTAATCACCCTTGTCGTCGCCAAGGCAATGAATAAACAGGAATTATTATCGACCCGACCAACAGTCCAAGCACAGTTCCCTACTTCCTAGGATTCCATTCGAATCGCGTAAAAACCGAGGCACACATCGTTATGCACCATGTCTGATCTGGTGACGAATTTATTAACCGAATATTACGGGCTTGGGGCAGAATCGAGTGGCAAGAAGTTTCTATCCATTCACCAAAGTGTGGAAAACGCAAAGAAGGAGGAGGAGAAACAGGTTACAGAGGAAAATTCTTTAAGTACCAGTGAAGACAACCCTTCTGAGGAAGAATCTAAAGTAATAAACAATTACTTACGTCTTAATTAAATCATATCGTTTTAATAAGCAGTGGATGTAACACAGTGAAGTTATTTATAGAAGGACAACGATGATTACCGGAAACTTAGCGCAGCCAGCGAATCCTATCCAAGGTCATCGCGAGTTCTGGAAGACACAGAAGAGGCGCACGATTTCACAGAAAATTTAGACTCGCTTGACTTCGACCTCGGACCAAATATTATGTGCGATTTTGTCAAAGATATGGAGCAGATCATGGTAAACCAACAATCTTCAAACGTTCCAGGTGATGGCGTTAAATCGACGCTCGAGACGCCAGGTGAGGAATTAATAATCATATTTCAATCTCTAAATGAAACACTGAAACTTTTCAATCGAGAGCGACTTAAATAATAAATCCACGGATTCATGCTACTATTGCAATTGCAGTTGTAGAAGGAAACGGTTCCGAGATGGCGAATGGAAGTGACTTAAGTCTAACGTTCGCCGAGGACGATTCCCCTGAAAGTGCGTCGGACGTTTCTTCCGCGATATTAAAAAAATCGCAGAAATCTTCGAAAACCAGTACACCCTTGCCACCGATGCCACGAAAGAGGCCCGTTTATAACGATACGTTTGCAGATCTCTCTAATACCAAATTGGAACGGTTCCCTAGTGAAATATTAGAGAGATTTTCAGGATTAAAGGTGAATTCCAATAATTTCTTGAATTTTGTATGAGAGACTCGAGCGACATTTTACTTCGTTTTATTTAGATGCTGTATTTGGCGGACAATCGTTTGACCGAACTCCCAAATGAAGTCTTCAGCTCTCTGAGAGACCTGGAATGGCTGGACGTCAGAAGTAATCAACTCTCCTCGTTACCAAGCAGCATCGAATCCCATCCAAGTTTACAAACGCTTCTTCTTCAGGGGAACAGGATAGAGACACTGCCTCTGGAACTCTGTAAGCTTCAATCGAGGTCCACAATTTTTAATTGTGATCCGCCTTTTGAATCGACGATTCTGGCTGCGGAATAATGGCATCAACTAGCCTTGCCAGGGCTGCCTTTATCACTGTCTTATCAAGGGCGCTTAAGAATCAAATATGTTGAAATGCTTTTGTCTCTTCAATTTTCGAGACAAAAATTTCGCGATTGCAAAGAAATTGCACCCTTGGGGGCTAGGGCGCCTAATTTTTTTTAGCCCAGAGCGCTCAAATTTGTTAAGACGGCCCTGCGCTTTGCACAATATTTAATTTGTAACTGGTAGTAGTAAATAGGTTTATTTTTTGCCTTTCCTCCTCAAAATGGGGTTACATGTGTTGTGCGTGTGTTTCTGGGACTGTTAACCCAAGACTGTGCTTTCGTTTTGGCTTCTTTTCTTCTCCCTTTTGCAGAACCATACGCATCCACCCCGCTCTTTCTCCCTTTAGTATCCCTCTTTTATCGTTGAATTTTCTCTTTTCAATTCTTTACAGTCTTGTAGCATGTGGCCCAGCGTCTCCCTAACCCCTTTACATAGTCTGCATACCTTCTCTTTTTCTTCCTCCCAGTACTTGCTTCCCTGCTCTTCGTTCCCCAATCTGAACCTTGCGATCATGCTTTGGTCTCTTCCTCTGTAGTCTCCGTTTAGGTAATTTGCTCTCTGGTTATCCCTGATTTCTGTCTAATGAACGTTGTATCTACCTCCTAGTATTCTGTCGCATTGCCATTGAACCTGCTCCGCCCTGTCTCTTTGCACTAATTCCTCAGCAAACTCTCTTCCTCTCCTTCTTTCTATTTCCATTTCATGGATATCCATCATTTTTTGCCTATAATATGAGTCCCTCATTTTCTCCCATTTCGACTTTATCTCTTCTTGCTTGGCGTCTATTTCCCTCCAGCATTCTTGTACTATTTTATTCTTATTCAGCCGTTTCGTTTTCTCCTCATATTTTATTACTCTTTGCCCCGCTTCTAACCTTACTTTGTCCGTATTTGTTTCCTGCAAAATTAGATATGCTGGTGTATCGAAGTCCAAACCTAACGCCCACCTTATGTATTTCTTCTGTATTTTCTGCTTCCATCCATCCCCTAATTTGTAATTAGTCTATTTCAAAGTACTTGCGATCCATCTTCTGGGTCTCCTTCCGCGATTTTAAAATGCTCGATCTGGACCTGTCCCAGGCACCCTGGCGAAACTGAAAACCCTTCAGGTGACACGAAATCCTCTTACCTCACCGCCCAGGGACGTCGTGGCTGCTGGTTACTTGGCCATTCTGGAATTCCTGAGAACAGAATGGAACGTCGTGCATCCTGAACGCCAAGTGGAGTTCAAGCAAAGTGAGGTTTCATTTTCACGCTGATTTCTTCCTGTAGCAAAGTTCCTAATTCTACGTTAAAAAATATATGTAAGAGTTGTAGATCAAATTTAAATATTGTAAGAAATATTCTTTATTTTGTGTTTTAGACAAAATTGAGCCGAAACTGTCGACGATCCTCTGCTACCAGTCCCCACGAAGGAAGAAGAGGAACGCAGTATCCAAGAACCCAGTTCCAAACAGAAATGCGTCCAACACAGAGAAGCGTAAATCTTACAGACCCAGCAACAGGTACTACGACGAGAAGCTCTCTTCTTTAACAAACAGCACGAACCATTTATTTAAAAAAGAGTCAACCTTCCTCTGCGACTCTTGCTTGGGCAAGTTATCCAGCACAACAGCCTGTGAAAATTCAAACAACACATGTGGAACGTTAAAGCATATTTCTTTAGTAAATTCCAAAGATTCAAAGAGTAAAATGAATATTCATCTCGACGACGAACTGAAAGAAATCAATAATAAAATTCTGCGACTGTTGGGTCCTTCTCCAAGGTCACCTTACGTGAGGCAGAACGTAAAAATTCTGAAAACTTATAGAAAATCGGCGAGAAGAGAGTGTAGACTTTTGTCAAACTCTGAGAAGCTTAATTGTTTCGTGCCTCCAAAGATGCAGAATAGTTTTTCAAGGTTGAAGACTGGTAGGGAGCGCGATAACGTCGAAAAGATCGAGCAGGTGTTCGATATTATCACCAAGGATGGAAAACTACTTAAATTGCAACCGCTGAGATTGACTAATTCCGAATGGATGTTGTCGTGTTTGGAGAACTGCGTTGGGATGAACAATTAGTTAAGCCACTTCTTTGCGATTTGCTCAGGTGCGAAAACAGGGGCGCGAACGTTTCGAAGGAGCATCGCTTGCTATGGTTCTCCAAGGTAAAAGAGTTGTTCGCGAAGCAAGCATCGCAGCTTCAGAAAATTAAGTAAGAATTTTGAAATCATTGGGCGAATTTTCTTGACATTTCGTCGGTTATTTAAATTTACAATGGATCGACTGTTATCTAGGGACGAGTGTGTATTGAAGGAGTGGAAACGAGACAAGAGAAGTTTTAGCAAAGCTATGGAGAAAGCAATGAGAAGAAACGAAGGTAAATGACAAATCTTATTACGTTTATCATTCTGTTAAATAAAATGTTTGTTCGACAGATGACATTCCTTTTGGGTTCGACGTGGAAGATTACGCTTCTGTGTTCAAGCGGAAGCCTAGATCGGTGAGATTTGCCTCAGAACTTTCTATTCTCAGTTTATAAACTTCCACAAAAATTTAATTTGAATCCTAGGAAAATTCGCGAGCGAAAAAGAAAAGCGGACAGAAATTCATTCCACCAGAGTGAGTGAATAGCTTATAAAAGTATTACATAAAAAGTTGAATTTCAAACATATATTTCTTGTAGCGACATTAACAAGAGAATTAGCGAGCTAGTGGACTCGCTTAGTCAACTTCAAATGAAAACTGTGGACGAGAGAACTCCTCGAACGAGGCAGCATTCGTTGGAAAACCAAGTGGAAAAGGTATTCGATACAATATCGCAAATCGTACTGGTGTGCATCTCCTCGATTGTATTCCAGATATTACAATTCCAAAGTGAGATTCAGAATTTGCGAAAATACAACGACGTTGCGCCACTGCCTCTCAAGAATTAAACAGTCCTCCCGATATTTTCAAATTCTCCACCTCGCCAGAAGTATCAGTCTTCGACGCGTTTATTTAAATAAATCAAACATCGCTTCGCAGTGTTACTTTCGCGCAAGTTACTTTACAAATACACGAGACGAGACAACTGGAAGTATTGCAAGCACTTTCCAAGGCTTCGAACATCAGCAAGGAAAATTATCAGAGAAGGTGGCATACATTAAAAAAGTTTATTTAGCAAAAGCGACATATTCTGAAAATGGTTTGTGTTAGTTGGATCCTTCGTAAAGATGTATGAACGTATTTCATGCGACAGAAACTTAAATGGTTCTTATAAAAAGTTACATAAATACAAAGTAGAAGGATGCTTTCCAGTCTTCCCGTCGGTACAGCGTTTCTCCATTCCGTTCGGACCACCGTGAAAATAGAGCGAGTATAAAAATCCTAGAAAGTGGCGATTCGAACGAGGACAGTTTTCACGGTGGTCGAACCTTTTGTACATGGCACTACATCAAATCCTGGTACAGTTTTGCCTCCGACAGAATCGAAAATCCCACTTCGCTGCGACTGTCCCTTTTAAACAGTACTTTTAATAGTAGTCGTAAGGCAAATTTCTTTCTTTTGCGTGTGAATGTGCGTGTCCTCGTAATGATTACTTTCTCTTCTCCGGCTCTGTACATTTGATACAATGGCAAATGCAGGGTAGTAAGGGCAACTAGATTGTTAGTACCTACCTTGCGACGCAATGATCTAACTGTTAATACTCCTCAAGGAGAGGTTCCGGTCTAAAAGTCGATTTTTTTTAATTTTATTTTTCGAATGTTCGATCTTTTAGGAATGCGCGTTTAAAAGGATTTGTTGAAATTCGTAAAATTCCCGAAGTTACAGGCACTGAAAGTTTAAACGCGTTTTTCTCGAAATCGGTGGGACCGGCGTCTCCAAAAGTTATTATCCGATTCGACTGAAACTTTTTATTATTTTGAAGAATATACTTCTGGCTAGAGGGAACCCTAGAAAAATACAAAAATTGAAAATTTGTAATTTTTAAAGGCGTTGAAAGGACGAAAAATATAGGGAAAAAGTGATTTCAAACTTCAAGTGTCGTTATTTTCTAAAAAATGTCATTTTTGTATTTTTTTCTGGTTTCCCCCTAGCTAGAAGTGTATTGTTCAAAATAAAAAAAGCTTCAGTCAAATCGGATAATAACTTTTGGAGACACGCCCCACAGATTTCGATGAATTTTTGACGCCTCTGGTAAAAAAAGGTCATTTTTGTAATTTTTAAAACTGTGCCCACTAGGAAATTAAAGGCTACCCTTTAATAATCTGGCGCTGTTTCTTATTTAAGACCAATAGTTTAGGTGCTACAAGTCCTAGCATTTTAGATGAATTTTTTCACGCCTCCACTTCAACGAATCCTTAGTGCCATTTTCAGTGATTAATTATAAAAGAAAAAATATATATCTACACTTTAAGACACCCTTAATTCAATGCAAAAAGTCCCATTAAATTATATACAGTAGTTCTCTTTTAATTAATTCCTAAAGATCCCCTATTTTTGTGAGCTCTACACCGGAACCTCCCCTTAAGGCTCCACAGTTTCTCATTTCTCTCAAAAACATCCACCGTTCCGCGTTACAGACCTACTATCCTTAAAACAAAGTCCATACAAAATATAACTCGTGTTATTCAACCTTGTCGCGTGAGCTATCTGTTCGGGGTACATGCCCGTGCTAACGAATTAATCGATAATTATGTAAGTAATCCTACGTTATCACATCCTGCGGCAATATACACGCACGCGCCGATCAGGAATCGCTAATGATACTGATATTCTTGCGATTGAAAATATTAATATGTCGAACGTAAAATCCTGCGATAGGTGTACTAAGTATCATTCGGGAGACTTTTGTTGCCGGGCAGTAGCATGCTTGTGGATTGAATGGTTTCGAAACTAGATGTTGCTGGTCGCTCGCACGCGTGACTCGTTAAGAAAATATCTTCCAGTGGGTTGAAGAGCTTCGATAATTTATCAATTGAACACACATACTGGCATTAATCACCATACATCATTCAACGCGTTATATACATTTTCCTTTTACGAAAACTTCCTATTAATGTACAAGCATACCTGATATATAGTGAAGTCCCATAGCACTGTAACACACAAACTCAAATCTTCGTAGAATTAAAAGATACCTTTTGCTCCGGTTCGCTTCCCTTCGTCTATTGCACGGTTTCACAACTTTCTCCCGCTTCCCCTATTTTCTCGACGCTGCCGGCATCGCTGCTACTTAATCCATAACGTGCGCACATTCCGTGCACGCGTACATTGTTAAAACACATTTAGGTGACTCGTAGCCTACGAAGGCAGAAGTCCCGGGACAGCCCTAAGGAAGTACGAGTCACGTGGAATCGTGTGAGATCGGAAAACCTCTCTCTCTCTGCATAGTCTTCCCCGCTCTCCTGGCAAGCTATCAATTTCTTCGACGAATCACCATCTGTCCGTTGTACGGAGGCGCGTACCAAACGGAGAGGTACTCGGACCGTTTTAGGAATAAGTCATTTCTGTGCCGGTCGACCGCCTCTAAACCATAGAAGCCTCCTTCGAAGACGGTCCGAGCAAATATACTTTGTTCACAAATACCACTGGTGTACTCACTCTTTGTTAGAAACTTCTACACATAGTTTTCATACCGGCGTGCTCTTCGTGCGCCGGATTCAAGTCGACGAAGCCCAACTTACTGTAGAACTCTTGGGTCTCCTTGTCCGCGTCCGGCACCGCGGTGTGCACGCCGAAGGAACCTGGGAAGAAAACGGCACGGATTAGTGTTAGTCGTGTTCTCCTCGAAGGTAGATGGCTTCGTAGCTGCATAAAGCCGGGAATCCCCCGAAGCTGAGCTAAGCTAAGCTAAGCTATGTTATGCGAGCTTAGCTTTCGGTGGAAACGGTTCCATAAGAATGTACTGAAGCCTAATTTTTTTAAAACGTAGCAAGGCATAGCGTAGCTTAGCTTCCCGGTGGATTCCCGGCTTCAAAATATTCACCATTCGCTCTCAGAGCTGCGAGAATGCAGGTGATGAGTCTTTTAGGGATTGACTGATCCGTGACGCTTGGTAACACGGCGCACAGGAGTACAGAAGGATGTTGCCTGCATAATTGCTCCGACACGTCCGGGACGAATGAGTGGAAGTGCTGTATGGCGTCCTGGGAACAAGTTCCAGAGGTGAAGACACCGGAGACACTGAATTATCGAAGGTTAAGGGGAGCTTCCGGTCTAAATATCGATTTTTTTTGTTTCGTTTTTCGAATTTTCAACCTTTCAAGCATACGGGTTTAAAAGGATTTTTTTGAAATTTGTAGAATTTCCGAAGTTAGCGGCAAATGCATGGGTACCCGGCCAATGATGGTGCGCTACCAAAATCCGGGGACTTTCTAATTTTTTTTATGAAAATGTAGAATTTTTACGGACGATATCAGAGGTTTGGGCCGAAATGGCACGTGTTTTACACATCCTGTAATTTTTTCCAAGTCGATCTGAACCTCTATTCGTTCGCAATCAGGAAAAAATGAAGAGAACAAAATATTCTGGGTAAAGGCGACGCTATTGGTTGCCGCTTGACGTTTTTAGCTGCCAAGTCTACAATTTTGTGAATTTTACTATAAACCAAGCGGTATTTTATTCAGAAAAGATAGTACTTTCGGAAAACCCAATAAAAAATCGATTTTTCGACTGCCTAGTCCCCTTAAACGCGTTTTTCTCGAAACAGTGTTCTTAAAATCGGTGGAGCCTGTATCTCGAAAAGTTATTATCAATTCGACTGAAACTTTTTTTATTTGGAAGAATATACTTCTGGCTCGTGGATAGGCCAGGAAAAATTAAAAAAAATTGAAAATTTGTAAGTTTTAAAGCCGTTGAAAGGACGAAAAATATAGGATAAAAGTGATTTCAAATTTCAAGTGCCGTTATTTTCTAAAAAAAATGTCATTTTCGTAATTTTTACTGCCAAGTCCACGAGCGAGTTTCATGCCCTTTAATAGCCTATCATTATTTTTTATTTCAGACCAATGGTTTAGGTGCTACAAGTCCCACCGTTTTGAATGATTTTTTTGACCCCTCCAATTCAACGAATCCTCAGTGCTATTTGCAACGATTAATTACAGAAGAAAAAATATATTTCTATAGTTTACGACATCCTTAATACACTGCAAAAAGTCCCATTAAATTATACGTAGTAGTTTTCCTTTAATTAATTCCTAAAGATCACCTATTTTTGCGAGCCCCTTAAACAGATTTACGTACCTGAACATTTTGTGGTAAATCGTTTACGTTATCTTCTAACGGATACTTCATACGCAACTCGGGAATCCAAGAAGCGGCCAGCTTCTGGTTATAAGTCTTCACGTTTAAGGCAGCCAACGCGTAACCCACTACACCATTCTCATCTTCGACGATCATACACAGCTCTGGACTTACGGTTAGGAAACCTCCGACCAATCTTGAAAGAAAATTAATAATCGATAAGTATTTTGAAACGGAGCATTCGCGTGCTAGCTCTTAATAGATGAAAGGGATTGTTCGCACCTATCTGCCACCGCAGACGACACTGTGCAGTTGCAGACTTTGTTGCACATAGCATAAACTGCGTCCTCGTCGCTCGTTAAGTAAGGCCTAATTGTGTAGATTTTACTACTGGGCACCTCTGGCGCTTTGTAAACGAATAAATCATTACCACTGTCCACTGGAATCAGCCTCTGTGAAAAAAGAGGCACACTGGTGTTAATTTTACTCTGGCTGCAGCGCGATAAGAATAGTGTAGAAGCACGCACCTGTAGGTCAGCTGTAAGCCCTCCACGGAACACCCATGGCTCTTGATCTCCACTCATAAATGTTTCTTTCCAGCCATTCGAGAACCCTACCCCGAGATACAATTATTGGACTTAATAAGGAGTGAAATGCGGGGCTTACATACGCGCGGTTATGCAATTTATCAGATTCATGAAATGGCCTCCACTGCTCTGAGCACTAATTTTGCTTAAATTTATAACATGCATAAGTACACTTCGATCGATGGCACCATAGTCTTCCCTATCTTGCTTGCTGTACTAAATCCATCTAACTATTTATGAAATCAAAGGGATCGTATTGCAAGATAAAGAAATCCATCGGCTCGAAAAACTGCGGTGCAGCATTTGCTTTACAAGTAAAATCATATCTAAAAACAACCCGCTTTGAGTAAACTTCCTTGGTACTCCATTAGAAATTAAACGAAAGGGCGAAATTATGCGTCTCCTCGAATAGAGATAAACCTTCCAGCGTTAAAATGATGTTAGATTTGGAACAGTTGTCGCGAGCAAGAAGTAACGATGAAAATGAACTTCAAAGAATGTTGCACCAAAGTTCGCGCAGCGATCAATTGTCGGGTTAACGGGAGGGAGAATGGGATCGGTGGAATGGTAATCCAGTTTGCCAAAATGCGCCTGAAATAAAACTCCTATTACTCCTGAAAAGAATACAGTGTCTGCAACTAAAAGAAATTAGTACAGGCAAGTTGGCAAAAGGAGGTTGTTCTACTGGTCCGTTCACAATCCATGAAAGATGTTTGCACGAGGGACAATTATCAGTTCAACTTCTCACTGCAGAAAAGATATATACAAGACACAACTTTTGCTGGTTATGCCAGACCAGTACGATATTCAGGAAAAGCTTTAATCAATTGGTAAAATGGTGTAACTTATTTGCCAAATTTCTACAAGTTGCCGATGGGCCTACTTCGCGTGCAAAAATCGTTGTCGCAAGAATGAGGAATAAAGCTCCCCTTAAAAGTGTCTGAAACTGTAAAGAATACGAATTTCCTTGAATGGTTGTTGCGGAAATAAATTCTGCGCGAAATTTTGTCGAATAAAAATACTACTGTTATTTTTGCAAAATTAGAAAGTATGCCCATCCTGCGTCAAACTATATAAAATGGAAAGGTATTTGTGTATCGAGTTGCACACAGATCCTTCGCTGCTTCTACGCGCAAATCTGTCGCTCATAATTTGACAAAGCTTCAAACGTAAACCGAAAGCCTGCAATTCTTTTCCGCCGGTTTGAAGCTTTGCTGGTCGCGCGCTTTTGTTCTTGGATTACTCAGACTGGTAAATCGCATACATGTGTAGCTCCCCTGGGTAAACGTTGTCATCGACGTCGGGAATCTGCCAAACGCTATCAACAAGACAGAAAACACAGAATTGCATGTTAGTCAGAGAATCGAAGCTGTTCTGTTCCTGATACACTTATATTGCTGGCAGAAACTATTCGCTGCGAAACAATTACACGCTAATCTCTCTAATTGCATTACGATGATATTGGAATGTACAGAAACAAGATAATGCAATCTTAATGCAGCGAATACATTTGCGCCAAATATTATCTGTGAAAGAAAGTCAGCCAATATGTTAATAGCTGGCACAAGGTTATTTAAAACACAGTATTTGCTCAGGTCCACATAGATGCTGTTAAATGATTTCCCAGAAAGTATCTGCTGCGGAAAATTCTTTCGCCAGCTATCGCGCCAGGAAGTCATAGCAATTCTCTTTATTTAAATTAAGTGCAGAGAACAATGGGAGGCTGCTAAGAGAACAATGAGAAGTGCTGTGGCTTGCTTCATTTACCAATAGAATCATAAAAAGGAAGCCGTCAGTCGACAAATAAGAAGTTTTGTAAAACGTTTGTATGCAGTCAAACATAAAAAAGCTTCATTGATTTGTTTCAATTGTTGAATGAGTTATATTCTGTCCGAGTTTTATGCGAGAGATATTGTTCCTTACAATTGTGTGAACTGTCCGTGGATAATTAAATTTCATTTGTATTTTTAACTCATTCTGACTTTGACTCACGGCAACCGTGGTTCAGTTTCGCGCGCCACGCGGTACATTTGATTCTAAAGCGCAGAAACAAATGTACAATTGCAATTCCGTAGATATGCGATCTGCGGAATATCTTAGTTCCAATCATTACTGAGGCTTGTTCACTTTTCGATTATTTAGAAATTTGTCAAATCACTGCAATTAATAACTGTAGAAGTTATTTATTTTCATATTAATGTCCCTCCTAATTATTTCTTTCGTTCGAATTTGATTATCAAGCTGCATTGTGAAATAAATTTATGCTTCGTGAAGAATGGTCACGAAGTACTCATCCCATATTAAATAATACAAAATGTATTTCCATTTTATATCGATTATATTCGTCGAAGGCAGAAGAAGGGAATAATCAACTTAATTCGATTAAAAGTGAGATTAACAAGACATCGGTAACTTTCGGAGTTAGAGCTCGTGTTCCTTGCGTGTTTTACAATTGTATAAATGGTGTCATTTTTCAAGAAAGTGTAGGATGAAATTTATTCTGTATTCGAAAGGAAGATTTTCGAACGATACGCCGTTGCTTTTTAGTGCTTCGAAAATACCACGGTATTCAGAAAATTATTCATTTCCTGTGGTCCCAAAGATCGCGTCGCAAAAAGTCAGCTTTCTTGTAAAAGAACAAAATGAGTGGGTGAAAAAAAAAAGAATAGAACATTACACTTACCAATACACGAGACACTCTTGTTCTGAAATATAAGTATAGGTAGTGAATTATAGTACTTTTGAGAAAAATGAATAACAGCACTCATCTGTAGCACGACAAATACAACTCTCTACTGCTGGAGACGATACGAACGATAAATAAAGAAATAAATGAAAGTTAGTAACACCTCGTAATTATGCAGCGACGCGAATGATTTTTTCTCTCGATCATTGTACCAGCATACTAGCATCTTGAGCAAACTTTCTTTACGTGTTACTCTGTCTTCGTGGGATTTATAATTGTAAGAATAAATAACGCGCAGATCAAGGAACATTTACACGATGCACTACGGTTTACTTAGGACGTCCTAATTTCTCTTTCCAAGATATCAGTGTTAGGCTATGTCAAGATACGTTGTGTAATTAAAATACAACTTACCCAACCATTTCACATAACTGTTCAAAAGAGACACGACCCCTCTCATGTCCCACACATACGAATACAGATCATAGAGCAACTCACGATTATTACAATATGTAAGTCGTTGAAACAATCTGTTTACAGCGTTGCACATGTCGTTCAATTTAGCCGCCCGCGTGTGCCATTCTTCGATCTGCAATTTTATTTACGGGGCTACTTTATACAGACATTCCGTTTTAAATATTAGAGAAACTACGGTGTCACTTACGTTAGGTTGAGACGCGGTCTCTTCCTCTTTCGATTTCCTCATGACGACATGAGCATTACTTTTCAGCCAATTAAACTCCTGCAGCAACTGAATTCCTTGGCCTCCGTGTTCGAATGGTAAATAAAAGAGGTCGCATAATAACGACAGGTCTTCTTGTGTCAGCCGCTTATCTGCGTCAAGATGATCCTGCGGATCCTGATCAGGACTGTCGTTCTCGACGATCATTTGAGTACCATTTACCACGGGGGAAGTACTGTCTACTTCGACTTGCATGCTGCCAGAGGCTTCGCTGCATGTCTGTGAAGCGAGGAATCATATTAATTTTACAAATAATAGTGTTAATGTTAGACAGTGGCGCGCTCAGGATTTAATCTTGGGGCAGCTGAGTGGAGAGGGTGAAAATGTTTTTAGTGCAAATTTAATAAAATTCGTTAGGGGGCAGTGGCGGATTTAAGAGGGCGGCTGATGCGCAATTGTTGCTCGGGCCCCTGCACAGAAGGCCCCCGCAGGGCCCTATGATAAAAAAAAGTTAGGATTAAGTATAGGTATTCAAACACTAATATTTTTCGTACTACTACACTTGACTCGTTTTTAGTAAACTACCTATTCATTTTTCCGAAGAATGGGTCCCTGCCCAGAAGACCCACCTGGGGCCTTATCTTCAAAAAAGTGTTATGACTTTAATACGTAGTACTACATTTGACCCGTTTTTAGTAAATTACCGCTTCATTTCCCCCAAAAATGGGCCTCTGCCCAGAAGGGCCCTATCTTCAAAAAAAAAATTATGACTAATCAAACACTATATTTTTTTCTGTACTACTACACTTAGCCTGTTTTTTAGTAAACTACCTCTTCATTTTCCCGAAAATGGGCCCCTACCCAGAAGACCCCCCTAGGGCCCCATCTTCAAAAAAAAATGATGACTTTAACGAAACACTATATTTTTTTCGTACTACTACACTTGACCCGTTTTTTAGTAAATTACCTCTTCATTTTCCCGAAGAATGGGCCCCTACCCAGAAGACCCTCCTGGGGCCTTATCTTCAAAAAAGTGTTATGACTTTAATACGTAGTACTACATTTGACCCGTTTTTAGTAAATTACCGCTTCATTTCCCCCAAAAATGGGCCTCTGCCCAGAAGGGCCCTATCTTCAAAAAAAAATTATGACTAATCAAACACTATATTTTTTTCTGTACTACTACACTTAGCCTGTTTTTTAGTAAACTACCTCTTCATTTTCCCGAAAATGGACCCCTACCCAGAAGACCCCCTATGGTCCCATCTTCAAAAAAAATTATGACTTTAACGAAACACTATATTTTTTTTCGTACTACTACACTTGACCCGTTTTTTAGTAAATTACCTCTTTATTTTCCCAAAAAATGGGCCCCTGCCCAGAAGGCCCCCTAGGGCCCCATCTTCAAAAAAAAAATTATGACTTTAACGAAACACTATATTTTTTTTCATACTACTACACTTGACCCGTTTTTTAGTAAATTACCTCTTTATTTTCCCAAAAAATGGGCCCCTGCCCAGAAGGCCCCTATCTTCAAAAAAAAATGACGACTAACCAAACACTATATTTTTTTCTGTACTACACTTAGCCCATTTTTAATAAACTACCTCATCATTTTCCCCCAAAAATGGGCCCCGCAGAACGTTTGCCACCTGGGCCTTTTTTCTTAAATCCGCCACCGATTCTCTTCTAATCATACAAATTGATTTAACGAACAAAATCGAGTTCTCTTTTCCTTTTACAAAGCTCTTGAATTACTTCACTCATGGTTACATAAATCCCCTTTTTCCTTTTTCTTTGGGGGGTGCCAGGGCCCCCTGACCCCTGCCTGTGCGCGCCACTGATGCTCGACAACACTTACGGAAGTATTCTCTATCATAGCGTCATCTTCCGTATGAATCTTGGCTGTGTGTGCCGGAGAATTATTGGGCGTCGTGTTGCAATCCATAGGCTCCATGGACGACAAAGCATTGGAAGTCGACCCGCTTCCTGTATTGGACGATATCGATGGAATAAGAGGTTCGCTGACAACAGTCGTATCCGACACTAAAGAGTTCATCACAGGTCCAGAAGGAGGAATGAAACTGTCAGTAGACGACACCGTCGAACAAACTTCAGCTAACGCTTGAAGATGCCCAGAGTTAGTGATGATCGTCGTTGTTGCAGGAGCAGAGGTCGTCGTCGTTGTCGACGTGAGACTCATACACGTGTTCACAGACGGAATTATGGGGATCGGTATCGTCGGAGCGACGCACGGCTGCGGTTTCGCTATAACACCCCACGCGTTCTTCTTCTTATTAAATTCTAGTAACCACTCCATAATAGCATTTTTCAAAGCGTGCCGAGGGTGATACATATCCGGAGACATCGTCGAAGGTATATCTTCCCCGAGTATCCCATCTTCCGCCTCAGTTTCCAATCTTATATCATCCCTCTTTCCATCGATATTACACCTGCTCCACTGAGCCAGCGTATGAATCGCTACGAAGTTCGCTCCATACTCGCAATTAGGGTTGGTCAGAACCCCGCGTAACTTGGAAATCAGATCGGGCGATCGACCAGCGTACGGCCCTAAGAAGACTCTCTTCTGATCATAATCGTTAGCGTGCAAGTTGTCCCAAATGACTGGCGGCCTCCTCAGAACCTCGGTGATTTCCTCAATGGACTCGACAGTTAAAAGCCTCGATATCACCTTAGGGCCAGTCCACATTATATCGATTTCCTGCGCCAGCTTGCTCCCGAGCGTATTAAGATACTCCGAAGACGCTACGTTCGGCATGGCCCTGGTGGCGCAATATTGCGTCGGGCACAGAAGGAAGCGGGGCTGGCCGAGGTGTTGGAAGATATCATTCGTCACCGAAACCTGGAAAAAAAAGCATTACAATTACTTGCGAACCCAGAATTTTATTTTTGGGGGGGGACGACGCGCGACTCGTTGATACTTTGTCTCGCTCCGTCTTTCAAGCGCTCGATACAACTCCGTTCCTTTTCCCTTCTTTCTCTTTTTGTTCGGGCGTGCGCCACCGCGCAACGTTAGTTAATATACCGACTGAAACTCTACGCACTTGCGCGTGAGCGAAGGACTGGAACACCTCCTTGTCCGCCTCGCTCATCTCCGGCTCGATATCGTCGAACAGCAACGCGAACGCCGTGCAGCCAAACTGGCTGACTTGCTCCAGTTTCCTCTTCAACACTGTCACCTCCTTCGCGCTCGAGTAAGTGATATCCAGGCCCGGCGAGAGGGCGTAGTAAAACATGATTCCGCATTCCTTAGCAGCTGTTATCAGGCCCGTTAAATGCTCGGCTTCCTCCACGGTGTACAAGTCTCTCCAATAAGCGCGATGCTTGTAGTCGTCTTTCGGGGCGTAGAGGTAAGAGTCCATTTCCCATTTTTTTAATCTGTGGAGGATTGAAAGAATTTAGCAAAATCTAGCGAAGTGTTGTTATCGAGTGGGCGGCGAAGATATACTTGCTTCTGGAAGAGATCCTTCCTCTGTTCGGTGGTCCAGGGCCGCCCGTAGAAGCCTGCAACGACGAAAGGTTTTCTTCATGCCAGCATTACGAGATATTATAATAAATAGCGGATTCCAGCGCTGCCCCTCCTACGCGAAATCATCGCGAGCGATGACCAAATATGTATCGCTTCTTCTAGCCCAGCGCATGTTTAATGTACCTTCGACCACGCCGCAGATGAAGTTCCCGTTCTTCGTGTGCAAATTCGCGTCCCCGTTGGTCTCCGACATCGCGGAGCGCAGGAGGTACGGTTCCTTTAAAATCGGACTGCGAAAATGGCTAGGAGTTGCCCGGTGCAGAGCAGCGCGGAGCCGTGCGGAGCGATGTTTCTCTGGGGGAAACGAGAGGGCGACTGGAGGAGCTGTGCTGTTTTTCTCGCCGAGTAGAATTCGTTCGCGCGAGGATCGCGAAAGCATAAATCGTGTTTCCTGGCGGGGAGAGGAGAGTGATTCACTTGGAATGCTTGGAACCTGTGCGATCCCAGTGGAACCAAAACCTTGTCGGCTCTGGTATTTCTGACAGACTAGGGCTAAGCTGCGCCAGGCTTCTCCTGATCGATACTGAACGATATCTCGATACGAGGTCTCGAAACCTTATGGCGGATTTTCGCGGTGGAGGTAATGAGTCCGCTGAGAATCGGCCCTTCGGTGGAGCGATTCAAACCCGATTCAAATTCGCGCGCCATTTCGCTACTAAACGGAAACGTACTGGCGTCGATGTCGTGTCGAGTGCCGAGAGTTTTTTGGGGAAAAATCGAGTTTCAGTGAATATTCGGGGTAATTAGTGGTCAGAAATTCGGGGATGGGTGGCTGGTGACTCGGTAAACAGTTGTGGGAGATAGTTTTGTAGGAGTTCTTGTTATATAGTGGAATTGTAGGTCGTGGTTAATCTTGGACCATGTTCCGAGCGTGCCTTTTTGTCATTTACAGTTGTTTCCTAGCAAAGATTTGTAGGATAATCGAGGGTGGAGATCTAATTCGATGTTTTATTGATTTGGATGAAATAGTTTGTTAATATTCTTCGTTACGTATGAGAGGTTGGAACGAGAGAATTTTTTGGCGCCAAGGCAAATGTGCAATGGACGCTCTACGCAACAAGGGTCTAATTGTTGATTTTGCTTTCGCGATCTCAATATTGGCGGGAATGCGAATGTTACAAGTGGGTAAGTTAGCGAACAAATCCTATGTTTCTTGTGCGATTGTTACTCCTGTTCGCTCTAATTGTATTATTTCTTGTTATTTCGATGAAAGGATGTAATGAAAATATATGTAATAATAGTCTTACTGTCTTTTACTGTTTGATTTCAATTTTTCCTTGAGCATCGAAGGTTCTGTACGAGAATGAGACAATATTCTGTAATTAAATCTGGCTAAAATATATCAATTTCGTTCCGAAATTTTCTGCATGATTTTGTTATTCGTATCGAACGTGAGCCATTGGCGCCAACACAGAGAAATCCTCGCATTGGCGGAGAAATTCAAATCGACGAGGTTACGAACGAAATTCGTTCCGCGTGTGGAGACGTGTGTATATATATGTTCATACTAGTTTTATCAGCGGCATCGATTAAACGTAGTCAACGTATACGCGATTTCGGGATCACATAACCTCAGTGTTCGTTCGTGCCGCAGGAGACGTCGCATAAAACAGTCTTGTACTATATCCATTTTCAGATGCAACAGCATTCGAATACTATTTTCGAAATAAAGTTGCTGGACTATATTACGAAAATATATTTTACTTAGCACGAGGAAGATATATAAATGGTTCGTCGTATTTAGATGAGTCATTTAAATTTATTTCTCTTTTCTAAAAATCTGACTATAGTATTATTATACTTTGAAATCTCTTTTGCAATAGTGTCACCCCTATTTAGGATTTAGTAGCCATGAAGGAATTTTGGAAGTATAGGAAGAATTTTTTTTATTTTTTTAACTGAAAACCTTTTTTGCCTAATAATAAAGAATATTAAACCACAGAATGCATTAATAGCTTCGAAACAAAGGAAGCACAGCAAGTAAAGATTATAGATTTATGTAGTCTCAAGGGACCAATAAGATGATAAAAAGAAATCGTCCTAATCGATTTCTCAAGTATTCTTTGAAATGCGACCATATATTTCAATCACCATATTCTCGTGCTTTAGAAGTAGGTGAACTCATTTATAATTCTGTATGTCAATTTGCAATCGATCTCAAACAAAAAAGCTGCACATATAAATCAGTAAATAACAAGCACTCCCCTTCACAAAAAATAAACAAATAACTTCCACACGTTTATCTTTCGAAACCACCAAAATTCTCTTCCATATCATTCCCCCAAATCCAGTAAAGGTATTCGGTTCTCCATTATTATTGTTAATACGACTTTATTACTCCTTAAATGAAAAATATAATACACATAGAGATACTAAAACTGTAAATAAGCCTAACCTTCAGAACGTAGAACCACGAATTAACTAAAATTACTATAAATAAACTGAAATGAAAAGCCATGGTATTATCTGTTCTACTTATTCTACCCTGAAGAATAAATAAAATTCCATCCGAAACGCGTGCCCCGTGGTGGCGTGGCGCAGACGCGCCTCAGTTGCCACCGAAGGGGGTGAAGGATTTGGCGATGGCGCCGAGTAGAGGCGCTGCGATCGGCCCCTCGAAGTAGGGGTGGCTCTTTTTCGGTTGGCACGCGGGCGGAGGGGTGGGTGGCGAAGGGGCGGGTATGGCCCGTGGTTGTCACGGCGGAGCCGTACCAGTGTGAGGCCGGCTATCAGCCGCCTAACATCGAGGTCGGGGTTACGCTTGTACACGTAACACGACTGCCGCAGGCACCCACACATACACACACCTCACACGCCGTATATATATATAATATATATATATTTATATATATATATAGACACAGAGAGACGCGTGCACATAACGCCCGCGACACCCGTGTCCACGGATTCTCGCGGATCCTCTCGTGGTGGCCAGGCGGGCAGAGGCAAATCTGTTCGCGAGCTGTTCGCGCGGGGGAATCCCTTCCTTGGCCGTCTTGAACGGGTGGGCAACCTTTCTCCCATGCAGTATGCGTCGTAATCGATAAGGACGAAAGAGAGAGAGAGAGAGAGAGAGGGAGTGTGTGTGTGTGTGTGTGTGTGTGTGAGAGAGAGAGAGGAAACAGGGCGCGTGTATGGGATCGTCTTGAAGGAGACTGTCGCGCCCTTCGAGCATGTCGGAATGAATGAAAACCGCGGAAGAGATTCACAGAGTGGGAGAAAGAGGGAGAGAGAGAGAAAGTGTGGATGTGGTGAGCAAGGGAGAGAGAATCGTAAGGAACGCAAGGAATCTCGTGTCTTTCGTTGAGGGAAAGAGTCACGGTTGAAATAGGAAAGGAAGACTATTGTGATCGCGTGTGTGCGTAACGGGAGAACAGTCCAGAAGGGGCCGTCCGAGGCAACCTCGACGTAACGGTCTTCTTTCTCCTTTCATAGCCCAAGGACCAGCCTATAACTTCGTGCACCGGTCCCGAGAAGAGTGAGCCACTGAGACAGGCCGAGGGAACCTCCGTCGTCGGGGGGCTGACAGAGAGAGAGAGAGAGAGAGAGAGAGAGAGAGAGACAGAGCAGGAGGCTCGGAACGGTTCGCGTTTTGTCAGTGTCTCGTGCTCGCTTGGAGGAAGTATCGAGATCCATCGGTCGGTGAGTGCGGTATCGGGAGTAATTAAGCAGTCGCGGGATTACTCGGCGATAATGGCTGGTCGCGATTGACCGTGGGAAAGAGGGGGCTGATAGAAAGGGACAGACAGATAGAGAGAGAGAGAAAGAGTGAGAGAAGAAGGTAGAGAGACAGAGAAGCACGAGAAGGTAGAGGGAGCGTGTGCGCGGCCCACGTACACTGGTCTACACCTAACCGAGCAGCGCGACAAAGCTGGCAAGGGAGGACGGTAGTGGGGCGAGTGGATAAGGCGGGATCGCCGTCGAAGAAAATCGGATGCCCTTAGCGGCCCCGGTCGCCAGACAACTCGGAACGGATATGTCGTTAGCGATGGAGTAGCGAGGAGGATCGAGCGAGGCCGCTCGAACGGAACTGTGCGGGTTGAAACGGTCGGTTCCGGTTCCCAGCCGGCGCAGGCAGAGGGGCCGCGGGCGGGGAGAGCGGCGAGGTAGCGAAGTATCCAGTCGATGGGAATTCGAGGAGGGAAACAGTGGCTGTATCGCGACGAGGCGTGCGAGCGCGAGCGTAGCAGCGCGGGCCCGTTGCGGACCCGATGATTCACGATCGGTCACGGGGGCCGGTCAACGCGTGTGATCGCAACGGAACGGCCTGGCCCACGGCCGTCGGTGATGCCCACCGAGCTGTCCAACGGCGACGACGCTTAGCTGACGATGTGCCATTTCCGATAAGAGTTGGAGGGGGCGGTGGCGGGGTGATCGCGCGGGCGGCGTGAGGGGAGGAGCGACGGTCGCCAGTCGCCACGACATCTGGATCTTAAACGATGCTCGGCGGTGTTTCGCAGCGGACAGGGGACAGAGCGCACTGGTGATCAGCAGCGAACAGACGGGCCGCAGAGTGGGAGTGGGAAGACGGCAAGGGGGCGCGCTGTCGAGGATGGCACCTCGGTACTCGTGGGTGGCCCAGCCGAACGTGGCGGATCGCGTCGACCGGATCGCCGGACGGGACGAAGGGAGCAGCGACGCGAGACGAGGCACGCGAACGGAAATTGTTTTTCACCCGCGTCTGGCAGCCGTGTGCCGGCGCTGAGAGGGGCGGGCCAGCGACGTTTTTTATGACGACGGGGGGGCCGGAGGATTCGGCACATTGCCCGTCGTCGGTGTTCCGCCCGCACGTGCGCGTTTGATGGTCGATAGTGAAACACCATCCAGCCGGATATACGCGGCACAGAGGCCCTCTCCCAGCGCGCCGTGCGGCTTTTCGGCGTCGAACAGGTGTGAGGGGTACGCGGAACACGCGCAATCCGTCCCAGGTCGAAGAGGAGAGCGACGGAGAGGAACCGGGGCAGGACAGCGGTTAGCCCATCGATGGAACGTTGAGCGCCGATCGTCGTGGATCGTCGTGGCGCCGCGAGCGGACGAATCGGCGGCTAGCCGTGTGCCAATCGCGTGCGGCGTTCGCTGGAACGCCTGGCGGGGGACTGTGGACGGGTAAGGGGGCATGGTACAACGGTCGGCCCGATCGTTCTCGGGAGCTGCACATGCTACGGGGGTTCCGTATCAATTCGCGACTGTGATTTCTAAGCTTAAGGTTAACACACAAGTATTACGAGGAGAGCGCGGCAAGTGGAGGAGCCTGGGACGCGGGGAAGGGGAAGAGGAATAAAAACAAATCGTCCCATTGTGATACTAAGTATATTAAACGAAGATATTAGGTGAACACGTGCGCTCAAGGAGGCAAGGGTGTGAATGAAAGGGGGCGCGACACACGGCATCTGCGTGCGTGTGTGTGTGTGTGTGTGCCAGGGGATGAAATGCGAGTGTAATTAATGGAAAGGATGGTCGATCGCGGGGGCATGCGTCGGATCTACAAACTGTGATACACCTGATACACCATCGAACAGGAGAGGCCGATATGTTCGTTCACTGACGTCCAATCGCGTGCATCCCCCCCTCCCCCCCCCCCCCACGGCCCGAATCAACTGGGATGAATCGCCGCTTTCGAATCGCGTTTCCGGCCGCCTCGTGATACGTTTACAGGTAAGTCGAATGCTCGCTTTTTAATTTTCAACGCTTTTGTGACGGCGGAGAGATCGAACAGTGGATTACCGTGTCGTGGAAATTTTCCTGCGAGGAATTCTTCTTTAATTCACCTCGTACTTATTTGCTCTCTAGAGAGCTCGCGATTTTAAGGATGTTTATTTATTTCATCTACAAAGTGCGTCGCTTTCGATCAATTTGGAATATTTTCTTAGCTTGTGCTGGTTGGAAAGCCTGTGGGAGAAAATTGTTTGGTAATTCCTTCTTTAAGTGGTTTCCTGGCTTACAGTGGAGGCTGCATTTTCGTTTGCACGGTTCGAGTTTATGAATTTATAGGCGCATTTAGGGTTTAATTTTTCACGTGGAAGCTGCTTCGTGCAGGCTGCTATACACGAAGTGTTATAAACTGTTTTCTCGGAAGCCATTATGGAGACCGATAAAATTCTTTTCTGAGACTTTAGGGCTCATTAGGGTGCTTTATGACATGTGTGGCTTGCCCAACCCCAGGCGTTAAGTGTGGAAGCTATTTTTTTTTTATGGAGAGTATAACGTAACTGTTTACAGTCTTTATTGATTTGTTTGGAAACAAGTGCCATCCGTTAGAAACATGTTTTCGCGCTCCGGGTAGGTTGGAAAATATAGAGACCTCGGGGTGTTATTATTTAATAACGGTTTCGTTAAATATTTGAACTAGTGGGCAGATGTGGCAAATATTTATGGATATCTTCCCACGTTACTCCCACTATATTTGCTGCCATCATTAGCATTACTTTAGAACATGTTCGCAGAAATTTTTCTTTCACCTACCCTTGCTTTCGTTCATATTTAATTCTGTATTAGAAAAAGGTGCAATTTTTTTTGTACCATTCCTTTTAAAAAGACGAGAGTCTTTGGCGCATTATAAAATACCATAAAAGAATTTTGTCTTCGACTTTATTTTACTGTTATTTTAAGTGGATTGGGAATATTTGAGAATATTTCCTGCAGTCTGTCATATAATTCATGGTAATATCGAGGCATGGGCCATTCCGCGTCCGAAGGCACGTCAAAAATGTGGAATAATATTCTCTAGCATGAAGTTCGTTTTCGAAAAGGTCGGTGTCGAAGATTCGTTGGGTACGCGTGCACCTGACCGAGTTTCGACTGTAAGCGGGTTTCAATATTGACCCCTGTTTTCCTTCGTTCCCGTACTCTGATACAGGAATAAGGTCATAAAATAGAAGTTCTCATAACACGTTTATTTACAACAACACCGGAGCGTACAATAATTGAAAAATTTATTAAAAGAGGAAGATAAAATTGGTGGTCCTCGCTGAGCAATGTTAAAAACGAAGCTTTGTAGAAAATAATTTCTATTCCACAGTTTAGTCTTTATTTTAGAAGAATCGCCTCTGGATTGTTTCTTAAGTTTCAAACGTGATTTAAATTTCGATTTGCGAGGGCAAATCAGTAAGGACTATCAGAAATGTACGTAAACAAGTTGTAAAAGGGTGTAAAAGTTTGTCCCTTGTTGCAAAATAATTGAAATTAAGCTCAGCTGATAGACTCGGCGTAAAAATTAACGAATAATCGCTGGCGTTCTTTCTTCAGACCCTTCGGAGCTAGGGAAACAAAACTTCCCCTTCAGCTTTGTTACTTAAATCGATGGAAACGAAACGAGTAAATATACATCTGAACTTACTAATTATTTTCTGGTTTCCATCGGAACTCTGACAATTGAAACATATCCAGGGGCTCTATAATAAGAGGGTGAAATGTGTTTTCACGGATTCGTTAATATCTCTTAGGCCCGATCAGATATCAACTTGGTTTTCATTTCGAAAAGTTACCCACACAAGATGGCTAAAAACCAATTTCACGATTTTGCCCTAATCAACCCCTAAGGGAGTGTTGAAAAGGGGCGAAATGTATTATCACAGAGTCCTTAATATCTCTTAGGCCCAGCGAAGCGCGGGGGTATTTTGCTAGTTAAACACAGACCTAGATCTTACCCTGCGTCTCAATAAACCCTCCATTACTCAGACATCGTTCCCGTTTCAGTGCACCCAGCCACTCATCCGGCGAGGAAGAGCGAGTTGCCGATCGCGCCCCAGTCGACCCCCCCCCCCCCCCGAATTGATGAAAGCAACGGGGGTCCTGGAGGGGGCCTAGGCGAGCGGTGGGCCTGATCGTCTGTCGCGGTACCAGGCGGCGAGGAGAGGTGCGAACGAGAGCCAAGCTTCCGGCGGACCAGTCACCAGCCACTGTGTACCACCCCCTGGCCACGGGGGGTGGGACAGAAAGACCGCCAGCGTGGGTGCCGGTGCTGCAGGGGCGCGCCTGGCCCGTCGGCTCGCCCGCAGCTTAGCACGCCGGCTAGCGGCTAGCTCGGGCCCGTTTCGGCGTACCGGCCTGGCGACTTCCGGGGGCCTCACGTCGGCGGCGGTGGCTGTGGCGGCCACGGGGGAGCAGCCCGCTCCCCCAGCAGCTGCGCCACGCCATACCACGCCGAACGGAAGCACCAGCGGATCGAACACCGGCTCCAATCGCAAGAACAGAGCCATGTCCATGAGGAGCCTTCATCGACGCGTCTCTCACCCGTGAGTGCCTTCACGTCCACCTACTATCGCTCTACTTTTTTTTTTTTACATTGGCCACTCGAGCTTGGCGAGCTACGCTTGCACAGCGGGATGGGATCAAGACTTCGGTGGTCCCGGGGTCGTTGTCTTCGCGGGGGAGGAATTAAGGGGCGCTGGGATGAAAGGTGCTGGATTAGGTGGCGTGAAATGGCTTGCTGTAAATGTATGTCTGATTTGGAGTTGCGGAGGGATAATTAGTTTGATAGAAAGGTTTTGTGTTTGGGAGCGGTAGAGGCCTGCGGAGCCGTGGGCTTAATGTTTTCACAATGGACGCCTGCCAAATAGGAAATCGAAAGCCGGGGTAGTTTTGAGCACCTGCCGCGGTAATGTAGATATATAAGCATGTTCCGGGGGGAATCAGACGTACGTTTGTACCAGCTTATTCTCCCTGTGTGCCTTTGGATCTATCAGGATGTGAGTGGGGCAAGTGGGTCAGATGATATAATGCCTGATTCGCGGACAAAAGTGATTTTGGAACATTAGGATTAAGGGCAGGGAAAGCCTCCCGACTGTCGGGGATCTTTAAAGTACTCCGACAAATAAAATATCCGGGCTCGAATCTCGACTCGATAATCCGATCGGCTGATACCCTTCCTCCCCCCCTCGGCAGATTGAAAACAGAGGAAATATTTTAATGGTTCGGCAAGGTCTGACTTCCTCAGCTGGTGCTTTCATCGCAGAGAGAAGTCCCTCGAGGCTTTAACAGTCCGAGTTCTTGCAGTTAAAACTGGTAAAGGCTTCTGAGTGCAATCGTGTCCTTCGAGAGGCTATCTCACGCCTTTCCCAGAAACAAGTGTACTTAACGAACTTCAAATGGAAATGTTTCTAACTGTTTATATGTATTTGAAGCTACTATTAATCTGAGCGGGCTTGACCGAAAATAATTTTCAAAGTCACCGAAATATTTGTTTCCAAGCATGCTAGCCTTCGCGTCTGACCACACGCGGACCTCTTCCACTTGCGCGCTTCTCCAGTAGCGCGAGTCAAGCACGTCTGACTTTGCATCGTAACTCCCACGCGAGTTTTTAAACATTCTTTCGAAGGGAAATTGTTATGTTTTTATCCGTCGAGAATTTGTTTATTGGAAAATTAAAACCCAGGCGGGGCAGAGGTTTTATTATAAGTTGGTTCCGCCAGGCCCTGTTCGAGATATTTTCGGAAATGTTTATACGCTTAAATATTCCACGAAAAAAAAAAACGCGATAAATATTTTCCTAGTACCGGGCGCAGATTACCCTACGCCCACTGCGGATGTATTTCAGAATCAACGTCAATTGAAGCATTCCAGCCTCCCTCCGTGCAGGTCGAAATAAACTCGACATTGTCGCGAATTGTTTCTTCGAAAATTCGCTTTATGTTCGCCTCATATTCGGCGAAACGAATTTCCCACGCCATTCGGAACAATCACGGGGCAGTCGAAGTGGAACGGACACACCGAGTCACTCCGAAAGCAGCGGAACATTTTGCAATATATTCATTAAAGATCAATCGGAATTTCCATACACGTAAATTCAATTCCGCTCGCTGGCCGCGCTGCCGGCGCGTTTAACCGTTTCTGTTTACAATATTAATCTTGATCCCATCCCCGGTGCGCCGGTGTACAACAGTGGCGTTCGACCCTTTGACGCTCGGCCGAGAAACTCGGTTATACGAGCTCGCCAGAAACGAAGCCGGAACTCGAAGTTGTCTATTAATTTTGGCTCGGCAGGCAGCCTCGATCACAACGGGGATATCTCGCTAGCTTCGTCCATCTTTCACGAATTTCTTTCAGAACGGTGCGTTTATAAATATAACTATCGATCCGCGCTTTTCCACTCCTCGGCGTGGTAAAAATATCGAAGGCGTGCAGCCGGCGTTTCTGATCTGTCTAATCCCGCTACGTTCCCCGGGTCACTTTTGACCCACTCGCGTCTTTGCTCCTCCAAAAACATCAAAGGTTTTATTTTTTGGGAAGTTATTTTGGGAATGATTAGGAATTTTAGGTTTTATTTTCTCGGGAACCTTAACAAGTATCTGTATATGTCATATAATCTGGATATTAAGGGGGATTCTTGTGTAAGAGCCCCCCAAAATTTGATTTTTTTTTTAGAAAACTATTGCTAATATTGCATTAAAGTCTTTTGGAATTTAAGGAGGCATCTTTAAACTTTAGAATCTTTTCTACGTCGATTTTTCTTATTATTTATTAATTATTGTGGAATCGCGTTAACCTCTTCGACGATGTTAACGTCAGACGTAGCACCTGTCGCAGTCATTGATTGCAAAAAGAAGAAAATTTTCTTAAAGTTAAGTAATTTACGCTGGGATTAAAATTTTAATTTTATTTTCTATTTACTTGTCTAAAGAAAAAACTTCATTTTTTCTTTCAAATGCTATAATTCTTTCAATCTTTCATTTTTCTCTCTTTAAAGTGGACCAATCCCAGCGTAAACTATCTAACTTTAAGAAACTTCTATTTTTTTTTGCAACCAGATGACTGTGATAGGTGCTACACATCCCACCAGCAGAAGTTACATCGTCGAAGAGGTGGACAAGATTCCACAATAATTAATAAATAATAAGAAGAATCGACATAAAAAGAAATATTTTCTCCAAGTTCAAAGATGCCTCCTAATATCCCAAAAGAGTTTAATCGAATATGACCAACAACTTTTGAAAAAAAAATTCTTAAATGTCATTTACTTTTGGGTCTGTTAGACGAGAATCCCCCTTCAGGTTTCCCGTTTTCGGAAGGGCGTAAAGAAAGTTGCTTCTAGCAGATTCGTTCCTCGCCCCTTGACATTACCGAACCGAGTACCGTGGCTCGGTAAAGAGATCCGAAATTGTCCCGTCGCGGCTGAAATCGAGCATTCACCAGCGCCTCAAAGGGTTAAACGCTTCTGTTTCGCGAGAAAAAGTCGCCCGAACCGAGAGCGCTGGATTCCGAATGGATTCGAGAGGATCGCTCTGCGGTATACGCTTCGGTACAGCCGAACTCTCGATTCTTAACTACGAAGCCTCGCTATGCACCTTTATCTTACTCCCGCGGAATCGATGATCGATAGCGCCCCTTCTGCCGGCCCCGTGCATCGAGACCATGATTTATGCAGATGCCGGGGGACTTCGGCGGACTCCTTCGGCAGCCTCCATCGATCCGCATTATCCGAAACTTGGCAAACCGAATTATCTAGCGTCCCGCCGCGCTACCTTTGCTCGACGAGTCCCTCCGCCTCGATCGTCCGAGGGAGATGAGCTTTTTTCCTAGCTGCTCGCGAGCTTATCACTCGGCATCCCGGCGACTCCGCTCTGAATAGCGAGATTAAATACGCGGTCATTCGCTTGTCTCATTCCGAGATCCGGCGCTGCCTCTCCCTTTCCCGGGCATGTCGGGTGTATAGAGGGACGGTGCACGTGCTCCTCAGACGCAGTTCGCGGCTGTAAAAAAGCCAACCTCGCGAGGGAATACGCTGGCGAATTGCGGTACGGGAACACGGACGGCTGTTTTGCGCTGGCAAAGTTGAGGGTCTCGCTGGGACGAAATAAACTGGCTCGCTGTAGAAGTACGAAATTTATGGAGATGGCCAATTACACGCTAATTAGCCAAGTGTATGGGTACCATGGGAAATAATTGCTTCGATTTCGATAGAATCTGAATTTAAACGTTGCACCTTTTCTGTCCAGTTTTAATAAGATCCTGTGGTTTCTCTTAAAGCCGCATGGTGGGTTCCGGTTTAATGCCTAATTTAAGGCACAGCCCCTTTAATACAAAGAAGTCGATAGTCGCGAGGCAAAAGGTGGACGTAAATTCGTTATTCGCCAGCTCGGTCGTGGGGATGTTCGAATGATTTTTCACTTCGGTGGGTGGAACCGAGGCACAGATCGAAACGCGTTTTGGCGGACGACACGGTTACGTAAGGGCGGCTGAAAAAGGCGGCGACGCTTCCCTCGATGATTCGGTCGCCTCGTTCCCCTTGTCGTTTTTCAATCGTCGCTGGTTTTTCGCTGGAGAACGGGTCCGCAACCCCCCGGGGGCCGCCGGGGATTCGCACTTGCTACGGCGTGTCATCGGGAACCCTTTGTTCGCCGACTGATCCGCTTTATCGCGCCTATGCAAATATCCTTGCGTTAAATGGCGCGTCAAATCCGCGTCGAGCTGCTCCATTAACGCGATCGAGCATCCGGAACGTCCTCCTGGCGAAAGATCGCTGAAGGAAACGCGGTGTTTCGGTTTCGACGGGGGTGGCGTTCGAACACTGCTGCCTGGGATTCGTCGGAGCCATCCGAGTGTTGCCTACTTTCAGTGACGATATTTTATCCCGTTTTGAGGAGTTCTTCCGAAAGGAAGTACTTATGCGAATATTGCATTGCTTCGTGGAGATAGGTTTTTGGAGGAGGAATATAAGATTCTAGGAGGCATGCTTGCGCAGATATTGAATCGCTGTGTAGACAGGAATTTTTAAAAGAAAAACACAAAGCTGGTGCATTTCTTTCTTAGAAGGACATCTTGGGTACTTTCTCTTATGTTCACAAGCCGAAAGATGTATTTTTAAATCGTCAATCGAGGAAGCAAGCATGCTGATTTTGGATGATTAGTAAGGAATACAATCCCGCGATCCCGGCTGCTTTTTGACTTCCAAAAATCCCCGGATTTGATATAATTAATCTAAAGGATTTCGGAATTTTTTAAAAATGGGAATTACTTTGTGATAGGGTTTATCGTTTTTTTTTAATAAATATGTAAAATTAGACCCGGTTTTTAAATTTGACAAACAACGGTTTGATATACTAGAATTAATATGTAAAAATGAATTAATTATTTAATTAAAAACGTTATCATTTTGACTTAAAATCGCGTCGGACACAAGCATGTTGTAGTAGGAAACAGTTTACTGTAAAAATAATCTTCATGAGTTCAAATTTTCGGAAGAAAAATACTAAATGAATAATGATTTATAATTTATATTTTGTACGGATTTTAGTTATCTTAGTTTTTTTTTCGTTTGGTATTGTATGCAGTGTATTTTATTGTGTTATATTTTTGTAATTCGATAATTATTAGAAAAACTGAATTTTTTTAAAATAAGTACATATATTTCTTTTCCATTCTAATAATATTTTTTGTGAATATTCGAAAACCGATTTAACCTGTCCTTTGGAAATAGTGGAATTCGAGGAAACCTTTTTTTTCAAAAGTCGGTTTTTGTATAAACCCTACCTTATGAACAGCAGAAAAATATAAAAATAAACATAGTCATTTCATAATAATAAGGACTATAATAACAATAATGATTTATATAAATAATAATATTAAGTCCCATATAACTAACTAAAGTATACTTATTTTTACAATGATATTCTCACATTCCGTTATTTCGAAATCGCACGAGTTGCAAATCGCAACTTCTCTGAACACGTAAAGTCGAAACATTGTAGATATATATTTTTTCCTTCGTTCGCATGTCCAAAAATCTTCATAATGGTTTACTGATATTATCTACCTATTGAGATTTTATTATTCTTCATTATCCTACTGTTTTTACCGTTAAAACTGATTTAAGCTTACGTTTCAGACTAATGATAGAAAGTAAGTTGGTTTACTTTAAATAAACACTTAGAATATTAACACATAATAAATCATTTTAATTACTGAAATTTTCTATTACACAAGCTCGGGAGTAGTCCCGGAATCGCGATATAGACTTAAAAAAATCCGGGGGTTAGTAAATAATCACCGGGGTTGTATTGGTGAGGGGTAGTCGTGACCGCGGTGGAGGCGAGGGGAAGATATTTAGAACAAAATGTATCACCAGTCTGCTTGGATATTTCTACAAATACTTGACTGGGCAATGAATAGCCTAGTATTTTCGATATCCACCTAGGAGAAGGCACGATACGCCTTCCCCGAATTCCACGCACCAGAGCGTCCCATCGATTCTCGAAATTCCATTACAGAAGCGTAAAACGCCTGACAGCAGCGGTTCCGCTTTATCCAGCGCGCGGCTCCCACCAATAATCTCGACCGTCATAACGAGTTCGCCGAATTAAAACAATAACGGAGTCATTATCGAGGGAACTCCTGAAATTCCGTGCGAAATTATGTTCCCGAAAACTCCTGTCCACTATCTTCCACAACAGCCATCCGCGCCTTCCTTTATCCCGTGTTGTCAATTGAGAGGCTTTATCTCAACGCCGCCCATTTCGAGCATTTTAAACGCCAGTTTAATCGTGACGTTCGTGGGCACTTCCGGTTGCCGATCCTTTTCTGCTTTCGACGAGCAACAACTCGCGAAATGATCGCGTCAATACCGCGCGCGCGGCTATGTGCCTGCCGAATTTGCATTATCCGCGGGTAATTTACATAACGTCCATGTACACGTGCATATTATATACATATACGCTTTGGTGATTAATTTACGCGGCCCCGAAAGCCAGCGGACGAGCCAGACCGGTTGCAAAACTCGTGCCCAGTGGCGTTGACAAATCGCGGTTCCCTTCGTTAAATCGGAGACTTTCTTCGGTAACCGAGGTGCCGAGATCTCGGGAGTCGACTGCATCGGGAGAAGAATCGGTGGGATCGATTCAATGGAGCTGTAAGAATAGACTGTTATTTTAGAGTCACCTTGTATGCTGGATTGAATTGTTTGTCTGGGATTGAGGGTCTTCCGAATATTCGGCTGCCGAATTCCGTGATTAGTCGCGTCCATCCTCGTCGTTGCTTTTCATCGGGAATGCTGAATTAAATTGTTATCTGCCCGGGGATTCTGGGAACACGTACAGTTCGGTCGGGGGGATCAGATTTTTCCCCTAAAAAATTGATAGAAATTTGGTAAATCGTTCGTTTTGCCTCTCGAAATTAGGAGTTTCAGTGGAAGCTGTTCGGTTTCGGTCGCCGAAATTGTTCTAAAGCGAGCGGATTTCTATGAATTTTGTGAGCGTTTGAGGCGACGCGATCCGTGCGGCGAAATGGGCGGCTGGGTTCGAAATTCTCGCTAACTTTCACTAAATAAACAAGCCAGCCTCGGGGGATCGTTTAAAAAAAAAAACGAGCGATTTACTCCGCCGCAGCGGGATTGGAAAAAACAGAGGGGAAAAAGGTGGCGTTCTGCTTCGCTTTTCACCGGACCGAAAGGGGAAAATAAGGAATGCTCGGGGGCGCAGAATCGCTAGCATCGGGTTCATCCGTGCTCGATCCATCGTGAACTAACAATCGCATCGCACATTACCGCATTCTTATACCGAACCGTGCTTGACATTCAATACAGAAATAATTGCGTACACTTCACAGAAGTCTTCCACGACCTCTAAAATTCTCATTACCATTCGTCTCCCAAGGGTTCCCTCCGCTCTTACCCCCAGGGAGGTTAGAAGTAACTTCACCCCCCAAATTAACAAACGAAGACGTCAAAGAGAATCGTCGATATCAACGAAAAATCGGCTCACCAGTCAATCGGAGTTAAGAACTCGCGATTTCCATCCGGAACAGCCTCCTCCCCCTTCTCGTCAACCGTGGACTCATCAAACTCCGCTGGAGCAGCTCCAAAAATAATCATACACCCTCCCCGACGCGGCGCGAGTCACCACCAGACCGAGCCTGTGACAAACCACCGAGCACACGGTGCGAAACACATCCAAACCCAGCTGCCAATTTCGGTTGGAGGCAAACCACCCCCTCCGTTCCGTCGTCCCCGGCTGGATCGGCAGCGCTCGTTTGACGGGGGGGATAAATCGCGCGCCCCCCGCGGCGCGCGTTGCGAAACGCGGCTTAATTGCTGGTCGGTGTCGGTCTGATGATAAATTCCATAAATACAGCGGCGGCGAGGGAGAGCCGTTATTGCGGGGGCGGTTGCGCGGCGCTGTTCATAATAACGCTCGCATGCACGCCAGCGGAGAGGAGCCGACGACGCTCGAGGGTGGTAAGTGGCGGTTGCGTTTCGGAATCTAAGATAACAAGATAGAAACGGCGGAGGTGTATGGTAGGCGTTACAGAGAGTCGACCAGGGAGCAATCAATAACTGACCCATATTGTAGTCCTCGTTCTACTCTCTCTTCTATCGTCTCCCGCCCCTCCTCCTCCTCTCCTCTCTTCGCTTCTTCTTCGCAACCCCCGTCGGCACACTGGATCGCCCGCCCTCGCCGCCTCTCCCCGCGCCCACCCCCGGCACCCTTGTTCCCGTCTGCCCGTCCCTGTCCGATGTTTTCTCACCCCCGACGTTCGACTATGTTTGCTACGTTTCTTTTCGTGCTGATCCATCGCCCGATCCTCTCGAAGCCTCGCCGAAGTTGACCGAGTCAGCACGCGAGCTCTCGCGCCTCCTTCCGTCTTCCCCCGTTTGTTGTTGCCTGCTTTTTAAGTGGGTAGGGGCTGCTGGTGCGGGGGGACGCGTCAGTCCTAGTTTCCGGGGCCAGGAACTTGGGTCTCGATGAGGAGCTTGATGTTTGGACGGGTTTGAGTAGGATTGATGGCTGTGCGATGGGGTTTGATGGGGTTTGATTTGGTTTGAGGAGGCTTCAAATGGTGGGGTGCTTTTTTAAAGTGTCTGATAGATTTCCCTAGGGGTTGGGGAGTGTTTGAGGGAGGATCATTCTCTGGACCCGTGGCCTCGAGGTAGAGAGTGTCGTTAGGTCTGATTAAGGCTAGACTAAGGAATATTCTCTGTGGAGCCTGTAAAAGTGTGTTAACGGTTTTGCTTCGCCTATAGAACCAGCTTTGGCAGTGTGAGTTGGGTTGATTTGCACTAGGACCAATTCACACTTTTAAAACACGCTGCTGCTTATACTTGTTAGACCGACTTTCGCATAATTTCACAAGAATATCAGTTACATCTGTTGATTTAACTTAGTGATGAGTTTAAGGGAGGATTCTCGTGTAACAGCTCCTGAAATTTAGGATTTTTTTTAAAATACTATTGTTAATATTGCATTAAACTCTTTTGGAATATAAGGAAACATCTTTAAGCTTGCAGAAATTTTTTTTTTATTCAATCCTTATTATTATTTATTAATTATTGTGGAATTTCTTCGACGATGTTGGCGTCAGGTGTAGCACCTACCACAGTCATCTCGTTGCAAAAAAAAAAGAAAAATTCTTAAAGTTAAGTAACTTACACTGGGACTGGATCTAAAATTTTAAGTTTATTTTCTATTTATTTGTCTAAAGAAAAAACTTCATTTTTCTTTCAAACGGTATAACTCTTTCAATTTTCAATTTTTTTTTCTTTAAAGTGGACCAATCCCAGCGTAAACTATCTAACTTTAAGCAACTTCTATTTTTTTGCAACCAGATGACTGTGATAGGTGCTACACATCCCGCCAACAGAAGTTACATCGTCGAAGAGGTGGGCAATAATCCACAATAATTGATAAATAATACGAAGGGTCGACATAAAAAAAAATTTCTGCAAGTTCAAAGATTTAATCCAAAAGAGTTTAATCCAATATGAAGAACAGTTTTTAAAGAAAAAATCTTAAATACCAGTTACTTCTGGGGTGTTAGTCGAGAATCCCCCTTTTAAGGAAAAAGGCCCAGATGGGAATCGTTCTGAGGGCCCCATTTTCGGGAAAATGAAGTGTTTACTAAACTGGATACGTAGTAACAGAAATATAATTTGGATAAAATCATAATTTTTTGAGAAGAAAGGGCCTTAAGGTGTCTTTTAAGTACTGGCCCAGGTGTCAACTCCTCATCACTCACCTCCATAAATCCGCCACTGCTTCAACTAATCATCCACCTTTCCGATTTCCCTATCACACCTGATTCATAAGCCCCGCGCCGTCCTTGAAACGAGTTCCCCGCAAATCACAAATCCCTCGCCAGCAACTGCAACCCCAATACCCCCACAGCCGATTTAGCATCGTTCCACCCTTGCGTTACAAAATCATCCATCCTGGTAGTACCAAAGCACACCGAAAAAAAGGACACGTCCCCTCTGCTCGTCAGCGCCACGTTCTGACACACACCCGCGCAACATTTCTGGCTATCAGGACCCCCCCGACCCCTCCGCGTAAAATAGGGTGAGCCGATCCACTGGAGCAGAAGGGCGACGATCAAAGCCTTCCGGGTCTCTTTCAACCTCTGATCAGAATTTCCCGCCCCAGCGTCAGGGACTCTCTTCCGCGTCCCTTTAACCAGAAGCCACAGTGGATTAGCGGGAACTCGTCGCATCGGACGGTCCAGGGCGACGTTTGGCGTGCGTTCAACGACTGGGCAGCTCGAGGAAGAAATTTCATTAAGTTCGGAAAGGCCGGGCGAATGATTTCGTTAATCGTAAGAGGGGCGATCCTTTTCGATCGGCATCACCGACCCAGATCTCCGCCATCCACCCGTTTGGCAGCCGCCACGCCGTGTCGTCTAAATAGGGAGGCAGCCAAAGGCGTTTTTCGAGTGGGGCCTGAAAGCCGGGGCGGACCAACCGCAGGCGAAAGGGTGGCAGAAGAAGTGCTAGAATGGTTCATATCTCAGCAATCTCTGTTGAGGTTCGCAGCCTGCCGGCCCTCGAGGACTCTACAGTCCTCGATATTGCGTTCCTAACCCACATGCTGAACTCTTCAGCGGTGGGCGGTTGACGCGTTGCCCAGGCTGAGGACGAATCCGTCTCTCGCCGCTGTTTATTAACGTCTGCCTGGGGTAACGTCTTCGGGGCTGGCTGACTAGCATCGTGCTTCGGGGTTGGGGTCAGTCGCTGCCTGGAACTCGTACGGCAAACTTTCCACTTGGCTGCTCGGCGGGTGCACGTGAATTTCGTTTCTTCGGGCGAAGGTACGATAGGATCTTTTATATTCCTAGTTACTGCTGTGCGGGGTTGTGTTTCAGACGCGGGAATTTTTTAAATATAATAAAATTGCTTCTCCTTCAAACTCAGGACCATCAATTTATTTGAAACGGTTAGTCGAAGTGAGGAATAATTTTAGAATTATTCGTTTGGTCTTGTGTACTTTTTAAAATAGAAATATTGAACTTTTGCCCAAGTCTAGCAAGTGGAAGCTTTGTTCAGGTAGACGGTAATATTTTCTTAAGTGGTGACTTTACTACTTTGTGCATTTGGGAGAAAGTGTAAAAATTCTTAATTGTGACATCTTCGTGAATAATATAGTAGCATTAGCTGTTCTGTTTGGAACTAATATTTGAAATTCTATTAAGTTGTTAGACGGTACAAAGTCTAGAGCGGTCTCCAAGGAGGAGGAGAACCTGTCGGTGTATACTCTTCGCAAACTGTGTACTCTGGTTACGTATGCTCGTAGCCTAAGGTTTATAGCCTTGACCACCGTTCCTTAATCACTCGTACTTTTCCAAGCATTCGGAACGATTATCATTTCCAAGGAGCACCCTGCCCTCCGCACCTTCCTGCTCTTCCTCCGTCCACCCACCCCGCGGCCAATCGTATTCAAGAATACTTCGCATCCAATACCTAGTCGCGCCTACATTCGAGCCTATGCTTAGACCAGAGTCAGTTTTCTGCGGATCGATCGACCTATCGCGTTTTGAGCAGCCACTGTTTAACCTAGCAAACGATTCAACCCATTTCATACGTACATTCGACACTTGCATTCGGAGAATCCGCTTCGGCGCGCGTAAACGCGTTTAGCACAGTTAATCGTGACAATGCACCAGCAATTAAGAGCAAGAGAGTGGTTGTAATTACATATTTCTTGGAATTGAAATTGGGTTGAAGTCGAAGTATCCAAAGAAAGGATAGAAATTAAAAATTTAGGGCGATTAAAAACATTATTGTCGATTCAAGTAGTATAGGTCGATAATAATCCCGGCACAAACTTCTTCACTTAAAATTTCGGCGATAAAGGGAAAGCTTGTCACGATTGACTTTTCCCATTTACTTTCAAAACATACTTCCTCGCTGTCTGAAGATCTTAGGTAGACTCTGTAACTAGGGATGCGAAATTTGCGCCAGTTTAAACGTCTTTGGATTACCCAGAAGACCGTAGAAACTTGGATCTACAATCCCATAGAGGGACAATGAAAATAGTCAGTGGCGAAGTGGAAGTTCGGATGAAGATACTTATCTCCCTTAGTTCACGCGATTCCGACATGTAGACTGGAGGAATCTATTGGGTGCTTCGCCAGTAGATCGTCCTTTTCCTAACGTTTCGACGTGCGTGCGCGTTTCGATGGAAATTAAAGGCGAAACGTTTTTTTCCTATACCGAAGAATTGATCGCGGCTTGACATCTCGTCGCGTAACCCCGACGAATATAAAAAAAGGTGCTCCGCAACGAGCTGAGCTCGGAAACGTTCTCGCCACTCTAAATGATAATCACGCTTCTTCTAATCGTATTGAAACCGTGATGCCGAGCGAAGTCACTGATCATTGTGTTGTTGTGTTGGTAGGAATCGGAGAGTTGTCGGGGCTTCCGGCCGATCAGCATCGCAGACTATGAGCAATAGGGTACATTTGTCTCTTTTTTCTGAATTTCTCTTCCCCTTCACGTTTTCTTATTCTTTATGCTTGGATACTTTTTTTTCTTCTTCTTACTGTTACTTGATTAATATCTACTTGTATCTGGTCTGTTTAGCCAAAAGTATCATCTACTTCTTACATGTTCTCTTTTCTCACTATCTTCACCGTTCTCTGATATATTTTCTCATCTAATTTTCATTAGACTCATACACGCTTCACTCCCCAAGCCGCGGGACACTCATCACAACCTTCTGTTATATGTCTCGCATGCCATAAACTTTCTCTATCCTTCTCGTGCCCATCGAATCTCTTCGTTTTCACTATTTTATTATATATCATACATATAAACACTTATATATGTTGTATATATAATAAAACGTTCACACTTTGTTCATATAGTGCATTCGATCGACTAGAATGAAGGTATCTCGTAGGAGGCACACTGTTACTCGTTATTGGACTTTCTCTTTTTATCGTATTTGCATGCGCCAGAGGAAGTGATTATCCATTCTATTAAGCTATATATTTATCATTACGGTTCTCACTGTGCTCTCTCTTACTTTTCCTTTTTAATTCATTCTAACGTTGTTCACGCTGGCGAAGGTAAGTCCGCGAACAGAGGAGCCTAGAAGTGCTGCTAATGTATGATTGCTGGCTGCGAGCTTCTTGAAAAATGTTCATCAATAAAATTAACAGAAGTTTCATAGATAAAAAAAATTTAGAAAAATTCAACATAGCAGTCGTGTTGTCCTCGTCGATACGAACAACTTTTGCTCGAAACAATTTTTTAAATAATGCACGTGGAGCGAGTTACAGCGACGCAAAGCTCCCGGCACGTTGGTCCGGAGCCGGGTCCGACCACGCGCGGGGCTACTCCCCTTACCGCCGCCGCGCGCATACAGAAATTACCCCATTCCAGATATATTTACCATGCCACCGTTAGCAGCACTTCGAAACGAGAATTCCCTTTCTTTTTTTTACATTTTATGCCTCGCTTGTAGTACATTTTTCTCCGCTTTTTACAACCGTGCCTCTTCGTCTCCGAGAACCTCGGCGACACATGCCGCGAGCGATTGCATCTCATTCAGCTGTTTTATTTCATAACAACCCCTATTCGCTCGCTCGTTTCAACCACCAAGCAGATCGTATCCAAGCGACGAGCTTCACGCAGCGGCGACTCAAAATCCCCGGTCACTGTTCTCCATGCCAACACGGTGCGACTAGCCCGCTGAATTCTCTCTAACAGAAAGTGCGCCATGAACAGTCACCTAACTCCCCCCTGCAACGATATTTCGCAAACACGCTGCTAGAAAATGGACGCTAATCGCGCGAAGCCACCCCATTAACCGTCGCGCGTTCGCGTTCGGGGGAGCCGCGGAGCTGAAACGAGCCTAGTTGTACATAGTCCCCGAAAATCAGCCAATAACTCCTGAAATAAGCCACGAGGCTCCATTGTTCCCGCGGTTTGCTTTTGTCACGCGGACGCGACCCGGTAGAATCGCTCACAAAGCGTCGAGCATCGATGCAGTATCTGCATGCCCACCTCCCGCGGCCCCTCTCCTCTGAAAATAGAGAGGCAAAGAGGCAGATAGAAAAAGGGAAGAAAAAGAGAAGCGTGAAATAGTCGAGCACCGAGCGAAACAATAGGCTTGTTCGTTTTGCAGTTTCGTGCACTCTAAAGCGCCCGTTGAGCCTTCGTTTATGCGGAAGCCTTGGCGGTATAGGCGAGCCGTTCCTTTTTATCCGGCGCGAGAAGAGAGACAAAGATCCACGCCGGAGCCCGGGGCAATACGCCCCCAACCCACCCCCTCCCTCCTCTGGCGCCTTACACTTTTCCTCGAGGACGAGCGCGAGGCCCACTACTCCCTCTATTGCGGCCTGATGATGATTAACCCCTTTGTGGCGGTACACGAAACGCGAGGACAAAGTGTCTCGACGGGCGTGAAGCGTTCTCGCGGGGCGAGATTCACAGCGTTTTCGGCGCCAGCCACTCGCGATCGCGGTTAAAGCTGGCGTTAGGGGTCGCGACGTTTTGTGGAGCAGCCTGCTGGGGATGGATGGAAATCGTCGGGGGTGTAATAATTGGGCGTCTTTATTGTGTTGGTTGATAATGGGCAACGGGGGGAGGTAAAGGGTGGGGCGTGGCAGTGACGGAAAGGGGATTTAATTTTTTTTGGTACAAGGGGATGATCCGCAGGGGAACTTTGGTAAATCCAAAATTCCAATTCTGTTGAAACTTCGCAGGTTTGTGGGGGACCTTGATGGAAGTATCAGACGGTTTTTCTTTCCCGTTACTTTTCAGTTCCTCGGGGTGAAAACAACCCCTAATCTGCTCGGCTAGTTCACTGCATATCTCGAAAGCTACGGGAGCTAGGAAGAAATTGTTGGAATGAGATTCTAATTAGACTGCGGGACGTTGATGATGATAGGATTCGAAGCTGTCCACTCGGGGAATCGACTCGGGATCCGAGATCAAAGATCGTTCGTCCTCGATGAAAGTTTTTCAATTCGTTCGGTCGCGCGAAAAAATAAAAAGGAGGGTAACAGGACCCCTTCTCTCGAAGAGTAATTGCAGCACGAATTGCCGCGCTCCGACGAAAGACACCGCTCCCCATCGGGAACTTTCGTCTCAGGAAGTAAGCAAGCGGAATCGGTGCCACGTTTAATCACTGGGATTTCATTAGTTGCGCGAAGGAGCCTCGTGATTCGATTTGATTCGAGGAGACGAACGGGCGCCGTGGCCGCGGTGAATCGATACGCCTGCGACTCCTGCGAGATCGAGTGACCTACACGTGTGTAGCCGGGGGGTTGGATGGAGCGGCTCGATTTTTATTAACGACCACTGTTTATCTAGAAACAATATCTACTTACTCGTAAATACCCTGTCGATAGCAGTAGCTTTTTCACTTTGTAGATCCTACGATTCTATGTTGAGGACTGATTTTCTGCACTTCTTAATCACACGCAAATAATTTTAAAGTTCTAGAAAGCTAGAGAGTGTGATCTTGAAGGGAATATTGAAATAAAAATCGAAGAAACTTCCTGGGTTCAATCTCAAAAGTTTAAAGTATTATTATCTCTGATTCCTTCATGTTTGCAATATTATTAAATTCTGCTGTGGTAAATTTAGCGAAAAACAATATTTCCTAGATTTTTTATCTTGTAAATTTTGGTATAACATTATTAATTCTCTGTAAAAGATCTCGATATTAGAGTACTTTGATTCCAAATGGTATTCCAACTCGAATTAAAATACTTTCCCGAAGTTTAAATTAGATACGTTCTTCGCCAACGGAAAAATGGAAAAATTCTATATTCTTAAATATTTTCGTAAACAATTATATTATTCTTCTAAGCACGATCAGAAATTCGACGAAATTCTAATAAAAGTAGCAACTTCGTTCATCGCACGCTTTCAACGCAATATTCGAGGCTTTCTGTGAATTGAACAATTACCAGTCACTCTTTCCAACGAACGCATTGGAAACATCTCGACAGTAGGGGAAACGCGTTTCCTGGACATCCTGCTACGTTCTGATCGGTGTACAACCAGCTTTATAACAGACCTCCATAACAAACTACCGGAGGTATCGATTGATCATCCATTAACCTTTGCCATCCCCCTCGATGTATCGGATTCGCTGCTTTGCTTCTGATATTTTCCTGCGTTGACAGATTGGGCTGAGTTAAAGCAGCATTTGCATAATAACGATATGCCTCGGTGTCGATTAATATCCATAAGATACACGTTAGGACCACTTTTCAAAATTCAATTGCTGCTACAGAAGTTGACCATTCTTGAAAATTACCTTGCATTTATCAAATATGAAACACTATGAGAATTTAACAAGGGAAGAGTTAATAACCTACGAATTTTTTTAACCGAACCACACACCTTTTCTTAACAAAATCGTTAAGGAAATAACGAAACAGGAACATACTACTCACCCTGATGAAAATAAACGTTTGCCAATACGATTCATAATTCACCCACACTTGAGTGTTTTAAAATATTTTAAATCACTTTTAAAAACCTTATTTTTCACGTTTTTCTGCAAAATTGGTCAACTACCGATACACAGTCAACTACTGGTACCTTTTCTTTGCAGGGTGGTTCGGAAAATTTCGAAAGTAGTTCTGCAAACTCTGCCAAGTTCATTTAGATTAAAGTAGTTTCTGGAATTTTCATTATTTAAAAGAATCGCTAAGTTCCGTCTGTAGAACAAAGTTAATTCAATAAAACGAGGACTTTCAAGTTTTCTTTTAATCCCATATATCCCTTCAGGAGATTTCATTAACCTGCAAAGTAGCCCCGAGTGTGTCGACTTTAAATTACTTTAATAACGAAAGAATCTACGTAATTGCACCGGTGCTGATCGTTACATGAGAAAGGAGAAGCCACAGAGAGAGAGAGAGAGAGCTCGGTCGAATTATGTCTCGAAACACTCGTACGATCGCACCAATTCGAAGCAACTAAAGCGCCAGGCAACAAAAGCCCAGCGACAATGGAGGCCTCTCGTTAAGCGTCGTTTAAGTGGCTCGTAATACGAGTGTTGGCGTATTCCCCCGAACAGAAAAAGAAAAACAACGTTCTCCACTTGAATTCGACGTGGAATCGCCGCTATTGGCTTAACAAAGAGGCTTACGAATCCATCTTCAGCCGTTCGAGCCCCTCGACGCTCACTGAACATCCTATTCAAGCTTGGCTACTGTCTACCATTTCATCTCGAACCACGAGACATGGGTTTCTAAAAGTTATTCAGCACGTCCAAGTGCTTGTCTGTGGAATAATCTGAGTTTATTGGACGGGGACTTCGTTGAAGCCTCTGAGGCTTAATATTTGTGAAAATATAGATTTCTTCTGCGAGGAAGAGCTTGTCGAAGGTGTCAAACAATCACGGGGCATTTCCCACCCTTATCTCACACAAATTCAGATCTTCTCCACCGTCTTCAGCACTCGAATAATATTCAAATTGATTCGAAATGGACCAACAAGGTTCATTAAGAATTCGCAAGGTCTGCAATTTTGAAGATCGAACGCCCGAGGGCAAGGCACGTGGAACAAGAAGGCTTCTTTGTATACATTAGCTTTGTGTCTGCCACCGCCGCAGCCACTCCGCGTCCCTGTGCATCTTGGACGCGTTCGAAAACGCGCGCGTCTCGAAGCACGCGCGTATAAAAAAAAGAAAGGAAGGAGCGTTGTTGAAACGCGAGGGACAGGGGGTCGGAGGGGCGCTTGCGGGGGTAGGCTGTGGAAGGCAGACTCGAGAGTCGAGGGCTTTTATACGCGGCTCAAAAAGACCATCCCGCCTATCCGCGCGCACGGCCGAGCACACCGCGAGCAATTTAAAGGCGACAGCCGCGAAAGACACTCTTAGCGGCGTTTCATGCCGGCAATTTCCATTGTCGACGCGTCGGCAGTCAACAGCTTAACGCGTTCGACGGTAAATGTGTTTTGTTTCGCGTAACGTCGTCAAATCTGCCCGAGAGTCTACCTTGCACTAGGGGCAGTGTCCTAGGTATGCCTGAAAGTTAGGGATTTTTGAAAAATTCTCGGTAAAATTTGTGCGCGTTTTGAAGCTCTCGTCATGCTCGACAACTTTTATTCCAAGCAGTTTTTAAAATAACGCACCGGGAACGAGATACGGAGGCTCGAAGCTCCCGGCACATTGGTTCGGCGCCTGAGTATAGGCATACCTATTCCACTTGATACTTCCACGCTCGGGTTTTCCTATACCTTGCTTGATTGTCTCGATTCGAAGCTTTGCACGAGAGAATACTCTATGTGTTTTATTCATTCTTTGATGAGGAATTGCACACTTTTTCGATAATTATCGAAGCGTTGAAAATGGGAAAATTAATTGGGGTAACTGAGGTTTGAAAGCGTTTGAGGGAATTGAAGAGTACTTGTAGAAAACACAAAGGGGTGAAAGAAAGAAAATATAGGAATAATATGGTATAAAGTTTGATTTTTGGCACTTACAGTATTTTCTACAAGCACTCTTCAATTCTTTAATTTAATAGTGATGCAGCTCGATCATAAGAACGACTCGTGTCGATTGATTCACTTCTGGTATCCAGTACACACATGTACGTTTCTCATCCTTTTTCGAATTATCTGTATCTTGGTCGAGCAAATATGTCGCCTGCACCAGTCACCAGCTGTTAAGAGCCTTGTTTTGGATGGGTCTCACAGATTCTGTCTTTATGTACACTGGCTAAAGACGTATTAAGCCCGAAGAGCGAGATACGCGCGTACGTTACTGTACCGATTCAAGCAAAGTGCTTCAAACACCCCTCCCGTGCTTTTGTCTCCACGCTCGCGAAAGAGGGACGGATTCCCGCTTTTGTGGAGGGGTAGTTTGAGCGTGATTCGGGAGCAATTTGAACGCGAACTCTCTTACCTTAACGAGCTTTTTCAAGTCTGTGGCAATTCGAATTAAACCGAAAGGGGATTCCTGTGCGACGGAGATAAAGAAACTTGTCATGGGCGAAGCGATCGGACTCGCTATTGAGAGCACCTCCAGCTGTTACTTGAAGCTAAACGTTCCTTAACACTACAAATTTTTTTAATTTAATTGTGTCACCAGTTTTTGGCGTCTGTCGCCAACGTGGAAACCTGGGGAAATCTTGAAATCTTAAAATTTCGAAATCTTGAAATTTTGAAGTCTTGAAATCTTTACATCGTGAAAGCTTGAAATCTTGAAAGCTTCAATTCTTGAAAGCTTGAAAGCTTGAAAGCTTGAAATCTTGAAATCTTAAAATCCTGAAATCTTAAAATTCTTAAAATTCTTATAATTCTTAAAATTCTTAAGTCTTAAAAATCCTTAAAATTCTTAAAAATTCTTAAAATTCTTATAATTCTTAAAATTCGTAAGTCTTAAAAATCCTTAAAATTCTTAAAAATCCTTAAAATTCTAAAATTCTTAAAATTCTTAAGATTCCTGAAATTCTTAAAATTCTTAAAAATCTTGAAATTCTTGAAATTCTTAAAATTCTTAAAAATCTTGAAATTCTTAAAATCCTTAAAATTCTTAAAATCCCTAAAATTCTTAAAATTATTAAAATTCTTAAAATCCTTAAAATTCTTAAGATTCTTAAGATTTCTGAAATTCTTAAAATTCTTAAAAATCTTGAAATTCTTGAAATTCTTAAAATTCTTAAAAATCTTGAAATTCTTAAAATCCTTAAAATTCTTAAAATCCCTAAAATTCTTAAAATTATTAAAATTCTTAAAATTCTTAAAATTCTTAAAATCCTTAAAATTCTTAAAATTATTAAGATTCTTAAGATTTCTGAAATTCTTAAAATTCTTAAAAATCTTGAAATTCTTGAAATTCTTAAAATTCTTAAAAATCTTGAAATTCTTAAAATCCTTAAAATCGTTAAAATTCTAAAAATCCTTGTAATCCTTAAAATTCTTAAAATTCGTAAAATTCCTCAAATCTGGAAATCTTCAAATTGGCGGGAACGGAAATTAAAAATCGCGCTTGAGTTGCCCCTGCAGTCTGCCCCGTGCACACGCCTGGCGAAAATGCCAGCAATGGTCGGGCGTCTCGGTGTCAGGGTCGTTAAAAATAATTTCGAAGAAAATCCGGCGTCGCGGTCAGCCGAGAGGGCAAAGCAAGCGCCGAGGAGCGATGGAGGGCCGCGGGACGATTAAGCGGCGAAAGAATCGCGGGGGAAATTGTTGCTCGAGAACGAGATCAGGGTGAATAGAAACGAAACGAGACGGGACGGGTTGCCTCCCCTCTCGTTTTCAGCGGGCATTCTCTACGGCACTCGTTAGCGGCGCAAGATGCACTTTTATTCACCCTTCAGACGCTGCGACTCGCGCCATTGTCGAACCTTCGAAGTGGTATTGTACGAGAGTTAAGGAAATTGCTCGACACGCTGACACGCCCCGCGGAGAATGAAAACAGCCGTGTAACCACGTTCCTGCACGTGTATCACTCGTGCGCAGACTTCTCCCCCGTTCCGTTTACATTCCAAGGAATATTTTCACGCACATAGAGAAGTCTTCCATCCCCCTCCTTTCTCTCCTCTGTTTTAATTAAGGTAAATAGAAAAATTCGACCCAACCGACCGAAAAATATAGCCTGTCCAGGTTGTCTTTAAGAAAACTCCAATTCCACGCGGGCTGCACGGCAGCGCCACTAATTTCTAGAAATTCCGAACCAAGCATCCGGTATTCCATTTGTATAAAGTATAAAGGCTCGTGCAGTATTCTCGAAGAGCGGAGGTGGAGAATTTTTCTTCTCTCCATTGAATTCCGCGCGAAGAATGACGATGAAAATGTTCCCTTACCATTCCTAGTATCTTCTCGCCTGGAAACCGTCTTCGATGGATTTCAATGAAATCTTGAATGAAAAGTATTTTCAAACTCGAATTCCCCGCTGTACTCCATTCCGTATCGAACTGATCTTCATGTCAGGCGACAGGGACAGGTTTTGAATCGTGGAATTACCATATACGAATAAGGTTCCGCCGATTCGACTGTCCGTTTTAATTTCCATCGATTTGTCCGCTATAAAAGGATCGCGCCGGTTAATTAGATCATCGTTACACGTACGCAGGCCCGCAGAGAGGGTGACGGAGGCGTCGGAGGAACTTATTGCCCGCTGAACCATAATTTGCAGCATACTGTCTCTAACAGGCGAGGCTTCGCTGCACAAACAGTGATATGGCGCAACTCACGGTGCTCTGTAAAGGGTTCTCGGTTTCAAAGAATCAGCAGCGCGTGAATTTCGATTGGAACTTGACGGAGGAAGTGCTGACAACTGGGGGAGAGAGCTGGCAACGATAGCGCTCCGCGTGGCTTCTTATTTAATGATAATGCGCGGGGCGTTTCGAGTAATTCCGTCGACTCGGGTATTTTATTTCAGCAATCATTAATGGAATCATTATTGTCAGGGGAAATTAGGAATTAATTTGCCGGATATTAATCACTTCTGGGTGTTAATACCAGCAAGGAGTCTCGCGTTGGGCAAAAGAACTTTGTCGCGAACTTTTCCCTTAATTAATTACTATTTAGAAACGTAGTCGTGGGGTGTCTAGCTTTTTAAGAAACCAAGGTAAAATTTTCTGGAGGGTATATTTTTTGGAATATTGTTTAGAGAGAAGTGTTCTTAGAACAGTTATTTATGAGGAAATCGGTATGGGTGGTTAAATGGATGGCGCGACTGAAGCAACTCAGCGAAGATTCCACTGGAATTATTTATCGCAATTTTATCAGTTCATCGTGAGGAAGGTCTGGGCGCCGAGTCGATTCACTTGACTTCTCGCAGGATGTTAAAGATCGACGTGGTTCATATCGTTGAATAACTCGTTTCATTAGCTTTCAAACGAGCGTGAAGCGAGCCCCATAAGCTACGCGCGGAGAAAGTCTGCGCGGTAGATTTCTTAAGCTGCGAATCCACGTTGAAATTTTACTTCAGACTTTTCTATCACTATACAAAAATCTCGGCAACAACGGAATAATTGCGGGAGATGAGATTTTTGAAAATTTATCATGAAAATTGTCTCAGGAGAGTCTAAATAATTTCATGAAACTAATGGTAAAATAATTGAAAAATAATAAAATAGTGAAATAATTGTCTCGTGAGTTTACAGTCTCTTGTGAGACACGATATTTTTGTCTCATCGTGGATTTGCTCAAACCCAACGAACCTTTACGTATTTTATAAAATTGAGGGATTTGATGGGAAAAGGGCACATACGCCGAAATGCCATTTCAAGAAAATCGATTTCAAAGTTTTCATTATAATATAACTTCAAAAAAGTAATGCAATTAAATCCATTTTTTCAGGGTGTAGTTTGCATTGCCTTCAAACGTTCTGAAAACAGAAGTCATGATTTGAAAATGATACGCGTCTTTAGTTACAAGTTTCAAGCAAGTGGTTTATGTGCCCTTTTTCCGTAAATGTTGTAAATTCGCAAAAAAATTGTTTCTTCGTTTAGTTATTTAAATATAATTTTGTTGACTTACTTCGTTACGCATTTTTTCTACATTGCTTAAATAAAAAATACAAAATGAAGCACAAAACTAAACAAAAAATATAATATCTTAAGCAAGTATTAGTTTCTTCAATTTTTTTGCATCAAGATGCCTTACAAATCAATTTTTCCTTTCCTAAGTTAGCTTTTTTCCTTGGGGATTCGATACTCGCCCCACTTTCCATATTTCCTCGTTTAACACAAAATCCTCTATGAAACAAAAGTACTTATTGCACGACGGCACGGTAACGATCACGCTTCGTAATAAAACAGCATCCAGCTAATTCGAACGCGAGAGAAGTAATGCCCTTGATATATTATATATATAACATAAAACTGAGTCGATTTAAACGATTCAAGGAAAAAGGGCACATAGGCCTGTGTGCCCCTTTTCCATCAAATGCCTCGATTGCAATAAGCAATTTGTACAGAAACCCTAGTGGAATTAGGTTAAAGTTGAAAGCTATCGGTTGCCTTTCACACGCTTCTTCGGTAGAAAGAATGACGAGCGAAATCGGTATCTCTTGTTACGTAGTACGTTGCTGGTACGTTCACAAAAAAGAGGAGAACGTAGCCAATGGGTTCGGCCCGCCGTGTATCAATTTAAGGCCGAGATACGTTTCACGTCGCGTCGCGATAGCATCGTGCACAATATTTTGACGCCAGCGGTGTGTATTTAATCGGCGAAGTTATTTCACTGAATTCCTCGGAACTATCGCGATAACTCAATCGTCCGGATACCGCGGCAATCTGCAGAGCGCGCCATTTCGAGCGGGGACCGTTCGCAACGATATTCCCGACCTGATAAATACTTGGTATCTTCCTGCTCATCGATCCGACCCGTGCTCGCGAAAAATTAGCTCCACCGATTAAACGCATCGAAGATCGTGCATCGGAGAATCGAGGGGTTCAGTGGAAATCGGGTGGATGGCATATCTGTATAGATTTCTTGTTTCTCGCGCTGTGAAGTAGCTCCTGCAATCTAACGTAAGTACGTTCTATCGAGTTCCACCCTTTTCCTGCACAGGGGAATATTAGAATTTCGTGATATTGAAAGCAAACGGATGTTTAGTGGAAAGAGGCCCAAGCCACTCTGTGTATTTATGCTGAATTTTTTTATGAGGTGTGATGAAAGTGGGGGGAGGGAGGGGGTAGGTCTTGCATGTATTGAATTAGATTGGATAAAATTTTTTTTACTTGTGCTCTGATTATTAGTGTTATTTCTTGGATTTTTTTGTTATTTAATAAATATAGGATGTAGCAAAGTTATTTTCCAAACAGGTTCGAATTATGAAAGTAACAGGAGCTGATGAATCGATGGTTTATTTTAAGTAAGATGTGATGAAAGGTGTCAAGGAGCATGAATTTTGTAGCCAGGATTTGATACTGTAGGAGGGGAAGATTAGCATATTTTTTTAACATTTTACTATTTATAGTTATATATAATCGTTGTGTCACTGATTCGTCACCGTCCAGCCTAAACTGTTGACCCTATAAACATGAAATTCGGAGGGTATATTTATTTTGCGACGTAGGTGCTCGATAAGAAGGGATTTTTTGAAATTCCAAACCGAAAAGGGTAAAAAGGGGTGAAATATGTTTTCTCGGACTCATTATTTCTTGGGCCTGATTAGATATCAACTTGGTTTTTAGTTACAAAGGTTACCCACACAAATGCTTAAAAACTAGATTCAAGATTTTGCACTAATCATCCCCTAAGAGGGTGAAATGCATTTTCACGGATTCCTTAATATCTCTTAGGCCCGATTAGATATCAACTTAGTTTTTACTTCGAAAGTTTAGCCACATAAATGTCTAAAAACCAATTTCAAGATTTTTCCCTAATCAACCCCTAAGGGAGTGAAATGTGTTTCCACAGATTTCTTAATATGTCTTAGCCCCGAAGCAAAGCGCGGGGGTAGTTTGCTAGTTTATGATATAAAAATTAACATTTTTACATTTGCTTTAAGTGTCCTATAAAAACAATCGCACCCTCGATGCGATTGAACCACGCATTTAGCATAGTCGAAGAATTTAAAACGAACATCTGGTGTGCTAGTGTTGCAACATTGTTTACAAATTTCATTAGCTCTATATATTTTCCTTCTCTATTTTACTCGCTTTACTACCCAAGAGTAATTATTGTTTTTCGTGAAAATTCTGTCGGTAAAAATCCAGGAGTATTCTAAAAAATATTTTCTGATTGTACTACAACTGTGCAAATTCATAAAATTGTTCTCCCTTTCCTTCTTTAATACATGTTAATTAGCTGCCAATATTAGCCCGCAACCGTGGTAAACCACTGAAATTTGTTTCTTTTTATGTTCAAAGCACTCTCTTTTATATTTCTTTTATTTTTCTTTAACAGCCAATGTTCCCTCAGTTTACGGCAGTAGTTGCCATTTACTACCCACTTCAATTACCCCTAAAAATAATTACAATTTACCACCAAGTTCCTCCAGAAGATTATTTCTCCTGAAACTTTCTCCCCTATCGCGAGTGTGTGCCTGTTTTCCACTAGGCTCCTCGATCCACCTCGAACCTTCCGATATTGCCGCCGGAAAGCTCCCACTTCGAATTATAAACCCAGAATCGTTCCAAGATTCTTAAAAAAACCACCCCCGAGTTAAACTTCTTCGAATCCAAATCCTCCAAGATACAACCCTTTCAATCATCCCCCGAGCTCCCTCCCCGTAATCCCGCCCTCTCAACTTTCCCCCATCGCAGCCCCTCGATTTCCAACCCCCCCGGAACACCTACCCCTCCCGAACAGAATCTCCTCCGAGTGGCATCCCCCAGAGCTGCTTTCCTCGGTCGGAATCTTTAATTCCCCGAGTACACCGCAACGGCAGCCGCGGGATTCACCCTCGGAGGTCCACGGAGCCTCTGCAAAGTCCCCTGTAAATTAGTTCCACGGTACACAGCGCCCGCCTCGCTAAGAACCCGCCATCCGAGGGAACCGCGGCGCGCCCACCGCCGCCTCCGGCCAGCGTCCAGTAGTCCGAGTCGACGCTTTGTCCGGCGCCCTCCATTCCCGGCGCGATCGTCAGCCCCCCGCCCTTCGGGGGCCCCTTAATCGTCGCGCCGTCGTTCACCGCGCCCCCGATTGTGCTCGGGGGCCGCCGTGGGGGCGCGCGGCGCATATTTATATTTCAGAATTCTCATTGTGAACCGGTTTCTGGGCCACGGGCGAGATACCGAAACCCGCGCCTATTGAAAACGCCGCGCGGTCGGACGGCCGTGAGTAGCGCTGTCGTTCGATAAACGGCGTCTTTCGGTTCAAAGATAAGAATCTCGGATTCGAGGTCAGCCAAGCAGTCCTCGAGGCCTCCTTTGGCCATCGGCAAATTTCGAAAGGGCGCTCGACCTCGTACGGGGTGGCAACCGGGCCGTGGAACGGTGGCGTGCTACCGGGGGGGTGGGGGTTGGAAGAGGGGGTTTGACATGTCTGCGTGTCACACGAACTTATTCGAGGCGAGGGGGAGGGAGGGACAGTCGGGGGGGTGTAGATGAATTGGAGTGACATCGTAGGGGGTTGGTAATTTAAGTTGATTTTTTTCTTTTCTCTCATTCTATTTTGTTTTTCTCTTTCATGCGACAAGCATCTAGTTTCTTCCCGTACGATCGAGTGAAAGGAAAGGCAGGGGGTGCTCGATACGTCGCGGAAGGTCAAGCGTCCTCCGTGCCAGACAATGAAGCACTTGTGCCCCTCCTGGACGGTGTACAATGCGCGGTCCGGTTTCACTGTGCACGCTCAATTATTTCTGGAGTCGTGTTACTCGTCTTGGAATTTTTCGGGGTACGTGGAGGGCTGCCTCTGGCCTCCTTCGAGGGGCGGCACTTGTTGGGGAGGTTTCGACGCGGCCTAGAAATTTCTCAGTTACCTCCCCCGATTCTTCGCTTTCCATGGGGAATTAAATATTACTTTTCGAGGAGCAGGAACGTGAAAGATTCTCGCGTTGACAACCGCGGGACGGTTTATTTCCGTCGGGTTTCTGGGGAATATCAAACGAACTCCCATCCCATGAATAAATGGGAATACATCGACTAGAAATAACAACGGCCCTCGATATCCGCGTCGATTCTCGGCCGAGCTGCCAAACAATCCCGTTTCTCCGCCGTGCAATAATCCACCACCGCAGAGACCACCCTCGCTCCCCCACCCCCCAAACCCCCTCGAAGTGGCTCGGCCGGAAAATAAATCACCGACCGCCCCGCATCAAGCCCCAATTTCAGATACAGTCCGGACACTTGACCGTCGAACGTTATTCTCGCGGGGCGGAGGGGGTGGCTCGCCCGCCTCGGCGCTGAAAACATTTCGTGGACAAGATGCAGCCCCATTTTCGGGCCCATGGTGGCGCGGGGGCGGTCGATACGGAAGCAAGGAGGGTGCACCACCCTGGAACGGTACACAACAGCCCATCGAACCACGTGGACAACTTGGAGGGTGCGGTCGAAGTCGCGTTGCATCCGCGGCCTTTCCTCTCCAAGGGTTGATTCCTCTCGAAACAATTTTGTCTTAAATCAGGAGCCCTCGTTTTCGAGATCTGCTTGTAAAATATTGGAACTCGATATCGCAGGATTTTCCTTTTTTTTATTTTAATTGAAACTACTTAGAAGCTTTATTTAATAATTTTGAATAGATGTGCGAAACATCGGGGGGGATGACTGCAAGCCGCGCGGTTAATTTCAATTTTCGAGGCTACTTTCCATTCAGAAGTTTAATTCCCCTCGCCTGGTTTTTTCTTGTAAAGGGTTAAAGAGGGTTAAACGACGCTTTTTGCTGGTGAAACGCGACGCCGCGGATCGCGTAACGATAATCTCCGAGGGTTACATTAAAACGCGGGGTGGTTGGGAGTGAGAGATAAAATTCACGAGCCCCTGGCGCAAGAAACTTTCACAAATCATTGTTCCCGGTGATAAGCTGCCGGGGGGGAAAAAGCAGGACAAAAGGGAAGCGGTCCTGGGAGTCGGTTTTCTGGGTCAAAATGCGCTTTACACGGAGGCAGACGTTTCGCAACATCCTGTTATAATTTCCAAGCCTCTGATAAGCTTTAAAACAGTGGCGCGCGCGATCCCGGCACCAGGAATGCAGACGCAACTTCCTTCGAACAACGTACAGGGCAGCCCGCTTCCCACCGAAAATGTACAATTTCGGTTGCTTCAAAGCAGCTTGGTGAAGAAGTGCGCCCTTCGACGAGCTTTGCTCCTTCCGCCGCGATCCTCGCGAGCAGAGCTGCGCTTAGAAGTTTTGGAGCCCGGGGCAAAAGTCGATATTATTAAAAACATCTGATTGGAAAGAGAAGTCTATTTTAATAAAATTCAATTAAAAAGATAGACTTGTATGTTTATTATTATTTCGTAAATTCAGCACAGTGTGAAACGACTGTGAAACTTAAAAATTTGCGACGAATAAATGTGAAATTTATTTGTCGATGAGTAAACAAAATATCGTCGTATAATTATAAATATAAAAAAAAATTTTTTTGTAAAACGATTTCATTAAAAATGCACTAAGAAATAATTCTTTTTTTGTACTACAATTTCGATGGTGTTTTTTCACTTTAAATAAAATCGTGGAGCAGGATATGTTGTAACAGAATATGAATCAATTTAATACAGAATCAAGCGTCAAAATGAATTTGTTGTGACGTTTCCTGCTCCACGATTTTATTTAAAGTGAAAAAACACCATCGAAATTGTAGTACAAGAAAAGAATTATTTTTTAGTGCATTTTTAATGAAATCGTGTAACTTAAATTTTTTTTATATATTTTTAGTTTCCAATTTTTAGTGTTTTTGTTAATTTACCTAATTGCAAATCGCGATGCGTAAAGAACGCGAGTGGCCGATTTCAAGTCGTTTGGATTTGTGGTTAAGGGTTATATTTACTGGCGACTGGGTAATTTTTTCACCCGCTCGGGCCTAATTTTTTTTTTTTTAAATACTGTACGCACGCCTGCAGAGTTTCAAGACAATTGGATAGTTGGAAGTGGGTTAAATTTGACTTGCCAGATTTGAACCATACAAACAAACATACAAAAAAAAAAATACAGATGATCGAAGTTGAATAAAATCGTTTAATAATAAAAATGCAACCGTTTTCAAAATCCTTATTTCTCAGAAAACTCCATTTTTACATCATTTCGCGATTCAGCCGCTATAATTTCAATTTGGAATTTCGTATACTGTTTCAAAAATACGTGCGAAAAATTGATACCTCAACTATTACACTCAATTCACTTAATTTTTACAAAAAGAACTTCCTCTTCGCGGGCACTCCGGTTCGTTTGCACCCCCAGGCGTTCCCTAGTCCCGCTATGGCGCTTCTTCGCCACAATGCAAATCTGCCCGGCGACTAATGAATTATTTAAGCGTCCAGAATGCATCTTGTAGCCACGCGTAGGCATTCCTCGTCGAAAACCAGCGGACTCGCGCTCACGTTCGTCTCCCCAGCGCTATAACGATGTCCTCCCCAAGGGTTGCTTTCAGGTGGACCTTGAAAACCCACGAGATTTCGTCGACTCGAAGGGTTTCGCATTCTATCGATTTACCAGGAAGCTTTGAAAGCCACTTCTCGTCCCTTCCTTATTTTCTAATTTAGAGGAGGCTGCATGTAAGTGGTCGCTTACAGATTCCTCCTCCGTGCTTCCACCTGGCTCGACCAGGTAATTCGTTGAGTGTTCGGAGCTGGGCTCCGCAGACGCTTGGAAATTGGGGACCATTTGGCCCTCCTCGCTTTCGGAGAGAGTTGCTTTAGGCTTTCTTTGAGCCCCGCGCTGTGAAACGGTCACAATAAGCATTGTGTGCTGTGAAGAAATCGATAACTACGGGGGCTTTGGGGGGGGGGGGGGGTGAAGAAGCGTCCCCTGGAAATTGTGGCTTCCGCGAAATCGAGTTTCGCGAGTTCCGTGATCCATTTCTTCGGGGGCCTTCGAAGCAAGTTTCATTAAAACTGACTATGGTCGACAGTGAATAATGTTAAAATACAAATTTTCCAACGCTTACCGGCTTTCAAAAATCGCTTCAAGCGTCTGATATTTATTAGAATGCACCGAGGTTTCTTATACCGAATCAATAGAACACTTTTCTTCGGTTTTTTTACAAGCATTAAGCGTTAAATTTATCAGCTTCTTTAAAACTCTACAGCGAGCTCAAAGAAGCCCACCCCGTCGCTCGAACGAACCGAAAGTTGCGACATCCTAGCCCAAGGGATCTCGTTACACCGAGCCGCGAACTTCGGTGCGCCGTAGGATTTTATTACGACTCGGCAAAAAAAAAAAAAAAAAAGAAGAGCGGGCGAGAAAGTTGCGGCCCCTGTTCCGCTACGGCAAAGCCTCGGCTGAACAAGCCGCGCGGGATCAAGCATCCACGCACGTGACGCGATGCGCCGCGTAAAAAGCGAAGGGGAGACGGCAAATCCGTTTTCCATTTACAGAATAAACTTTCCGCTCGCGTCCCGCCGCGCTTCGGAACGCTTTGTCGCCGCGGACCCTCCGCCGAATGGAAGATAAACCGTGCCGAATTACGTAACGAGCTCCGCTGCGATCAGCCCGCTCCGCGTGCACGCTTCTGCTAGCCCCCGGAAGGCGAGAGACTCGCCGGAGTCGTCGTTCGCGCTCGCGCTATGCCGCACAGCTTCTAGCAAACGCTCACGTCGAACGCCAACGAAATTAATGCTGACCTTTTCTTTCCGTTCTGTACAGTTGCCATGGAATTGAGAACCGACATGCCGCGAAACACGAAAAGCGCCCGTCACAGAAGCTCGAAACCTCCTGGCCATTTTCCCTGTAAGTCCACTAGAAATTATACTTTTGCAGATCTACTCGCCCCAGCGATTACGCGACCCGGCTGGCCGTTTAAGCGAAACGAATCGTCACCGGTCCCTCCGCGAGGCCACCGGCGCCCCACGGGAATGATTCAATCGAGGATTCCTCGTGTCGATCTGCGCCGCCGTAATTACGTAATTCGGTTCGTTCGAAGGGGGGGGGGGGGGGGGTGTTACAAAATTCTTCCCCGAGTAACGTTTCATTGCGCGGAGGGTGAATAATATTTGCAATCTTCGAATAGAAATCCCTTGGGTCACCGGTGGCTTCCAGGAAAATTATACTACCCCAGTCACGCGTTAATTACCAGTTCTTGATCAAATCGCTTTCAACCCTTAGCACCGCGGTGGTTCGATTTTCAAGCATCTAAGGCTTGACAAATATTCTTACCAGCGTCTACCGATTTCGACTCAGTATTTTAGGGAATTCGCAGAATTTTAAAACACTGGGGGTTGAAGGGAGAAATAACCCTCACTCTCGAAGAACCAGAAACCACCGTGGGTCACGTGTGAACTACCCTTATCTATTGAACCAATGTAACCGCTACAGCACCTCGATTTTTTAAAGCCGCCGTGGCGATGAAAATGGAAAAACCGAGGTATCCGTTAATTTTCCTAGGAAATTGGCCAACGAAATTTCGAGGGACACGGCTTCGCCGACCTTTCAGTGGGATTCCCTTCGCGTGCATTCGGCGTGGACGCCATTTTTACGGTCAATATTTCCCCGCGACTAGATGTCACCCCTTACTCGGCCACCCTCGCCCCCTTCCGACTTGCGCCGCCCACCGCGCGATAGCGCCACTGGCATGTTTCCAATTTCCACGAGGACGGAGTGCCCGTTCTTTGTCCACCGTTAACCGTTCCATCGCTGGTTTCTTGCTCCCGTTCCGCCCCGCTAAATTTATTCGCCGCTTCCTCCGCCCGAGCTTTTCCCGCTGGCACAGAAACGTCCGCCGCGCGACGCCGCCGGGATTCCCTGCAGATTGATGGAAAGTAAAAGTGTCCGGGCGGCTGGGCTCTTACCGTGAGAGACGCGGATCGGTAAGGGGGTGGTTACGTAACTGGCGCGAGGAATCCCAGGAACGTTGTCACTGGACGGCAGAATTCTGAAATTCTGCAGGTTTTCGCAGATCGATATCCCTTCAATCCTGGAGCCTCGCTCGCCAAGGAATTTTTTCGCGGAATTTCAGCGTGGATGATTTAATTAAATTTCGGGGGCTTGAAGTGCTTGCCTTTTGTGGAGTGGTTTTGTTTCCGATACGGAAAATGTATTACCTACAGGTTGGGAAAATTCTTTTCGTGGCTTTTTTCATAAGGTTACGTAATTTTTAGTGAGCGTAGCGCCCGCGGGAACGTTATATCGATAACGGTATTACAGATAATTCTTTTACGATGTTTTTCCGCTAGGCAGCACGGCTGCTTCCGGTGTATTTATCGCCGAAGGTTTGATTTTAACGAGGTGCAGGTTTTACGCAGCCTTTTTTACGAGCAATATGATCCTTTTCGAATTTAGAGGCGATAGGAAGCTGAATGTAGGTCGCTTTCAATTAAATTTAATTTCTTGATCTTTTCTGAGTGAATGATTACTGTTATTTATTGTGTTATTTATGGTTTTCTTTGACTCAGATTTGATTTTGAAGGTTTCGATGTTGAATTAAGATTATACGCGGTAGGATACTGAATTAATCGGTATCATTTGTAGTTTTATACATAAGCTTCTCTTTGATGGATCACGCATGAAACAAACATTTGATTTCCTTTCATAAATCTGTAATGTATCATCGTTGAATGGGTGGATACTTATATCACAATGTTTCATCGTTGTGTCATCAGGATGACAGTCTGTGTTTTGCATCCAATTCGCATGGATGCATAGACGTTGTGCAAAGAAACGGAAGTCGCTTAGGAAATTGATAACGTAACAGAATGGGGTGGGTGGTAGCAAGGGTTGTTGATCGAGGCTTTTTTTAACTCTGCTTCTCTTTCGCAAATTATAATCTCTCGAATTCCACTACGTCCTCAGAATTGAAATTTTCTAATTCCAACCATGGAAATATTTTTATTTCGCCAATTCTGCAAAATTGATCTGCTCGAATTTCCACATTTTGCATTAGAATCATTCTCATTCCTCAATTAATAATCCTCCAAATTCTTCAAAACTGGAATCTTCCACAAATTACCACTTCAAACTCGAGTGATTCAAATGGCACTCTTCCCATCGCCGAATTCTATCGCATGCCCAGAATTGAAATTTTATGATTCCAACGTTGGAAATATTTTTATTTCGCCAATTCTGCAAAATTGATCTGCTCGAATTTCCACATTTTGTATTAGAATCCTTCCCACTCCCACTCCTTGATTAAAAATCCCTCAAATTCTTATTTTTCATCCAGATTCTTCGAAACTGAAATCTTCAACAAATTACCATTTCAAACTCGAGTGTTCCAAATGGCTCTCTTCCCATCGCCGAATTCCATTACATCCCCAGAATTGAAATTTTCCAATTCCAATTCTTCGAAATATTCTTATTTCGCCAATTCTCCAAACTTTATCTGCTCGAATTCCCACATTTTGTATTTTCAACCTTCGAAATATTTTTGTTTCTCCAATTCTCCAAACTTGATCTTCTCGAATTCCCACATTTTGTATGAAAATCCTTCCCACTCCTCGATCAAAAATCTCCCAATTCCTATTTTTCATCCCAATTCTTCAAAACTGAAATCTTCAACAAATTACCATTTCAAACTCGAGTGTTCCAAATGGCACTCTTCGCATCGCCGAATTCCATTACATCCCCAGAATGAAAATTTTCTAATTCCAGCCTTCGAAATATATTTATTTTTCCAATTCTCCAAACTCGGTCTGCTGGAATTCCCAGATTTTGCATTAGAATCCTTCCCACTCCCCCTCCTCGATCAAAAATCCCCCAAATTCCTATTTTTCATCCAAATTCTCCAAAACCCAAATCTTCCGCAAATCATCACTTCAAACTCGAGTGTTCCAAATGGCACTCTTCCCACCGCCGTTCCCTCAAAATCAATTCCCCAACGCCCCAAAATCCGTGATTTTTACAATCCGAGTGGCTTTAACCCAAGAACCACCAACAACCCCCACCGATTAATAAATCACCCCACATTCGCGGCACTCATCGTCCCACGGACGTTTCAACGCGATTCCTAGTCGAGGCTCGGCGCAGGGTATAAATTTTGATAGTCGAATAATCGTGGGCGCGCTTGACCTTAACGGCGATTGGTCGATAGCTTAAAATAGCCGGGCTCGCATCTGATAACGCGGTTTATTTATAAATCTGACTCAACATTTTCGCGGCGGTGCACGGACGGGCGTCTATCCGCAGATTTCTTCCCCCGAGAAACCGTGGCAATCGAGGTACCCAGCGACACGCAGAATATTCCTGTCCATTTATCGATTCCCCTGCAGACGTAGAAGGGGGACGTAGGCTTGCACGATCTCCTGAAAATCTACGAAAGCATTCTGCACTCTCCTACGAAAATTGCTACCCGATGAATGGCAGCCAGACGGACCTGTAATTAGAGCAGAACGTAGGGGGTGGTTCTTGTTGCCGTTGCGCCTCCATTGTTGCTTAAGTCCACGGAGCGGAGAGGCACTCGAGAGGCGGACAAAGAAATTTCTGTCTACGGGGGCAGCCGGCGCGAACTGTATTTTCCCCGCAAATATTTATTTATTTAATGGTCCTTCTCTGCTTCATCTTCGACGTCCCATTCAGAATCGCGGATACCGAGTATTAATTACTTAGGAATATTCAGCGCCGTGGGTTTACTCGTCGCAAGTAAACCGAGTGTCCCGTGTGGGGAAACACAGTTTAAAATTTTGTCGTAACTCGCTTAGTTTCCTAGAAAATTGACTTTGAATGTCGGCCGGGTACGCGTGCACCGAATCAGAGTTTCGGGCGCCCGAGGGGCGCGCCGAGGTAAGGGGCGCGCTCCCCCCTCCCTGTGGCTTCTCGCGTGCAGTGTCGAGAAGCGTTCCCCTTCCCCCAGCGCGCCCCTCGGGCGCCCTCAACCGTCGGTACTTCGGTGCAGTCGCACTCGGCTAAAGTTCAAAGTCAATTTTGTCGGAAATGAAACGCGATCTCTATATTCCACATAAGAGCAGTCTACCATTCTACTTTTCTTGGATAAATAACAGGAGCTATATACACAGCTGAATGGAGCTAAATAATCTCCGACAGTAGTGACTAAATTTCTCCTGGAACAACCCATCTACGAATGTCTGCTAGTTCCCCGCGCCATCTATCCCTGAAAAAGCCCCAAAAAGTCCCCTTGGCAACATCCCGGACCAAGGACCTCGACCTTCCGCCATCGTCCAGCCGCGTCTCTCCCCCCCCCCCGCGCCGCCCTGTGGCGGTTGAAAAGGGAGCAGCAGTCGCGGAAAGAACGGGTACGAGAGGGAAAACGAAGGGTCTAACGGGGCTGGAGTGTGCGCAGTCGCGGGGCCGCTCGATGTGGCGAGCAGTCATCCGCGTAGAGCGACGGGTTTTCGCCGCGTGTACGCGGCATATATCGGCGACGGTGGTCCAGGCCTGCAGGATCGTGTGATCTGTGACGGGACGATGGTCGTCCAGTGATGAATTAAAAATCCAGCGAGCGTGGTATCGTCAGGGAGCTTTTGATACCCCGGAAACTCAGGCCAACTGCTTGGAGACGTGGCGGCGAGGTTTCCATGGCAGCTGGGAGTGGATCGAACCCTCTAAGGACGTGGGGAACTGGCGCGAGGGTAGGACGTGCCCCTGGTTAACCGTCGGCCGTGTGCCGCCTGGCGGAAGATGAGATGCACGGGGGGATACGCGGCAGAGAAGGCTGCTAGACGCGATACCTGTCCCCTGGCGGGCTGGCTGACGGCGCTGCACGTCGGATCCGCGCGTTCCGGCGCGCCTGTCGCGGCGCAACACGGCTGATCATCGGTCGGGGGCGGCTGTTGGCTTCCTGGTGCACCGTGCCGGCCTCCTCGAAGCATCCCGTTACAACGATCGATCCATCGCGGAATATGACCTTCGAGTCACGTGCGACGCGAACCGACACGCAAGTCGCCGAGATACGTCGAGTGGCAGGGAGCCGCGTAGACGGGCCCCGGGCATCGATCACCGGGGTTCCCGCGCCTCTGACGGCCTCCGCGACGCTGGGGACGCGGGCTCCGCTTCCGGTTTCCGGCCTGAACGCGACACCGCCGCCCGGAGACAGGGCGGGGGCGGAGAGGGAGGCGGGATCGATAGCGGCCACGGGAAAGTGGAGTTTTTGGCGCTGATCGGGGATTCGAGGTTCATCGGTGACGTCAGTGGTCTGATCTTGTTGATATCCCCAGCGGTAGATCGATGGGAGGCGCGGGGGGTGGCGGACAGTCGAGGGCTTGCCTCGGGGTGGCGATGGTGGACTGTAGGGTTTCGGTACTTTCGGCGATGAGACCAGTGGGGACCGGTCGGTGCGAGAGCTTCTGGGGGCGGAGGGCGCACTGTGAACACGCCTCGGGCAAATGGGGGCCTCGATAGGAGCCGAGGATGCCAGTGTTGAGGCTACGTTGGGTACGACGGTCGAACGGATTCCTCGTTTCCGCGGGGAAGCAACGGGGACAGCTGACCCACTGGAGGACTGATACCCGAGGATCATGTCGGTGCTCCAGTTTCGTCGATTCCCCTGTTATCGATCGATGGTAATCACGAGGGGGATTCCACACTTGGGTCTGGTCTCTTGAGAAGCCTACAGCGAGCGTTGACCACGTCCCTTCAGTGCTCTAGCTGTTCTTCGTTCGGGACTATCCTCTTTCTACGGTAACATTCACTCTTCGCCAACGGTAACAGTGTTCTTGCCAAGCCGATCCTAATCCCCATGCATCGATGACTCCGTTGAGGAAGACTCTACTCTTCAGGCTAACCCGAAAGAGTTAATTGTGAGCTGTGATTACTCGCCGTAGGAAACAAGCTTCGGCGTTTCCCCGTTGACGCCTGGTGATCGAAATCTATTGATCCACGTGTTTCTAAAGCAACGCTGATCGCGGGGAAGTCCAGCCCGGATCGAATGCGCGTAAACGATACCAGTGTTCCGATCGATTGACTCTCTACACTCAGGACTGCTGCTCCTCCACTGTCCGCTCAATTATCCGCCTTCGAGGAGGGAACCAGTCAATACGTCCCGTTTTTACCCAAAGAAAGTGTGATCGACTTTGCCGCCCAGACATTCGTCCCCGGATATAATCAAGCTTGATAGATCAGGACAATAAAGCGCTTGGTGATACACGCAGAGCTTCGCTCGTTCAGTTTTCCACGAACGGGGATTTTTTATTTAGCATAGTCCAGCCGCAGGCATCCAAAGGGGATCGATCGTCGTCCAAGAAGGATCCGACCCCGGGGCAATCATCCTTAGGACATAAGTATCCGCGAGCATAGAGATCGGCGGTGCCGGATTCTAGCCAGCAGTAGCTTCGCCGAGAACGCGAGAGGCTCGCCCCCGCTGCGCATGCCCAGTGCCTTGACTACCAAGAAGACGCCTACGGCACCTTGGCCGACGCCGCGGGCCACCTAGAGGGGTGGCTGCGTGCAGGAGGGCGGCCGAACATATCAAAGTTTCGCCGTGTGCCAGCGGTGAGGTATCCCCGATAAAAAGCCACCCCTGTCACTCGCGGCTGGACGCTGTCACGGCTGGATAGACGCGCGCGAAGGGGGCGGGGGAGGACTTGGAGCAGTGAAGTGGCCGGAGAGGAGCCGCGGGATAAAAGGATCCTATGAAGCCAGCTCGACGCCAGAGCCCCGCAGGGTCGTTAATCATTGGCTGTGCAGTCACTCCGTCAGAGCTTATCTAGCGGTTAGTAGTCGAAGGGGGGGTCCTTCGCTGAGGACCAGGGAAATATTTTTGCTACGTCCCTTCTAGTACACGTGGCAGACACGTGGGCCACACAGAGACTCGTCCATCGCGTAGTCTTCTGCCAAAGATAAGAGACTCTAGACACAGATTCCTCAGAGCTAGCTGAACCTGGAGCGTTTTCCCCTCGGAAACCGATCGAGGGGAAGCCCCTGGACAATGTCGTTTCGCAATATCCTGCGGAAGTGCATCGACAAGACCCGCCAGATTATCGGCCACGCTCTGAAGAGATGAACACCGGTGAAAACGTGCGCGCTACCACGTGGACGATGACACGCAGCTGATCGCTGGGTCAAGGATTATTTGCTACTCGCTGAAACGAGGAGATTCCCCTTCGGGAAGCATGACGAAGTACGGACTGGCCAGGCTGGCCCTGTGGAGGCCCAGGAGATCGGTCACTTCCCAGCCGGCCAACCACCAAGAGAACAACCCTCTGATGTACGCCGATAGCAGCTTGTTGTATGTTGTTTGAGAGGGGGGCACAGTTGTCTCGCTGCTTCCAGGGCCCCGGAACGGGGTCGCTGGGCTTTCGATGTTCACCATGGACGTGCCGCTGTACATGCTGGTTTTCTAATAAAGCCATCGATGTTTCGTTGTTCCTGTTGTCGCTTGATTACGCTTGCACTGGCGCGCCAGAGCTGGGTGAAACCGGGGGCCGCGATTGCTTTCGGCCAGCCGGCGGGGAAATTGGAAATCTTTGGGGGCAATTGGCCACCGGCACGCCTGCTGATAGAAATTTCACCTAGGCGGTAGTTTAGCGGAGGGGAACTCTTGCTTATGCGAAATTTCTCGAGGAAAATTTATTTACATTTAACCCTTTAGCGCCAGGTGTCGCGTATACGTTGCAGTATTTTTGAGCGTATAAAAAAACTCAATAAGTAGTAAATAATTTTGGGAGACTCTTTCCTCTTCTGGGTGTCTGAGCGTTGAAAGGTTAAACTCTGCCTGTCTGAATTCTTCACTGAAATTTATCACGAGATTGCCCGAGCACAGTTGGCAGCAAATGACAACTCGAATTCTACGTCAATCTGCGCTCAACACCGCCAAACTAAAACTACTAATCAAAATTACTGAGTCACAACATTCGCAGGATTACAATGCAATTATTCCATTCAACAAAGTCAGAAAATTTTCAGAATTACAATGCAAAGGTTTCATTCAGCTCTGTCACTTCCACCTTCCCCCAAAAAGTTCACCCCCGCCACCTCCTTTCATCCCAAATTCGTGTAAAATTGCGCTTTGTTTGTCGCTTTCTGTGTCCGCAGCGTTGGGGGCGCCGCGAAAGCTAACAAAAGCAACCCGGCACGCTAACGATCACGCATGTAGATCAATGATTCACTGAAGCAACCCGCCGAAATCGCTCGATCGAGCCTTGGCATTTGAATGGACGGCGAAAGGTGAGGACGGGCCGCATACTGGCCTTAAAGGATTATCGAGAGCGGAAAAGGGGGGGAAAGCGTTTCGTGCGTGGGCGGGACGTTTCGTCAGGATTGAAAGGTTCCGATAAAGTCGCGCTATTTGTCGCGACAACGATCGACGGCCGAGCATTATTCAGGGGCACATGCGATCCTGATCGCCGGGACAGTCGAATCGATTACGTGGCCGGCTGACGTTCGTTCTCTGCCTCGGCGCATTCGCTGGAAAATATGATTTGCGACGCGATAGTTAGTCCCTTATGCACCGGACGCCCGATGATCAATGGTCGGGGACGACTGGCGACTGATATCCTGCACGCATTCACGCAGTGGCCATCCTTGTTCGACGGGGAGCTTGACTGCGTTCTGGACACCTGTCGTTAGTCACTAGGACCTGGTTTAGATGGGAGACTATGCGTTACTGAGGTGTAAAGTATTAAGTAATATATAATGAAGCTTCACTAGTTATGGTATTAAAGCTACTGTCACCTTTAGCTTAGCATTATGGCCCTTTCTTAATTACGGAAAGATCGGAGGGCAGGGTTATTAAATGTCTTGATTAAAATGGGCTTAAGTGGGTATAGGACTATTGAGCGACTAAAATCGACGGTTTCTTGTCGGTTGGATCGCGTAGATACCAAACAATCACCGTATCGGCACTTTTCACAGTTTTTTATATACGCTTTTACGAGTAATGTAAAATAAAAAAATTGTCAGAATGTTGAGAATTATTCAAGTTATTTGACGCTAAAGATGGTCCCGCTTAGCGTGCAGTTGTAATCGGTGTACATAGTCCCACGTGAACCAATCATCTAAAAGCAAAATGCTTTGGGGTGAGTAATTTCTAGGCTAATAGTTATCGCGTGAAATTTCGCAGGGCGAATTTAAACAATAATTGTAAAAGTTACACACGAATCAATTTTTTCCCCACATTTTTATGGGAAAGAAACGTCTTTAATTAGTTGTAAAATGTTTTACAAACGTCCAATGTTGATGCGCAAATTCCACACGATAGAGAAAGGGATTCTACAGCTCTGGCTAAAATTTCATGTGGAAATATTCATTGGTTCAAGAGTTATGATGTACACTGTTTCTGAAAATGGTGTTTCGAGAAAACCGGCTTCAAAGTTAAGTGCACTCAATTACGTTTAGCGCTGTAATTTTCGTAATTATTCGAATTTCCACATGAAACTTTTTCGTAAATGTTCACAAAGAATGACACTTTCAGAATTAATAATAAAAAATCGAATTTTCGATATTCCAGTAGTCCTATACCCCCTTAAAATAAACTCCAAGATGGACCAGAAGTGGTCCTAGTTCATCGACATAGTTCTTACTTCTTTCTCTTTTGTTGGAGGACATAGAAGTCCCACAGAAATCTTCCTCGGTTTATTCGCTACAGCGCACTGCCACTGCCATTGTTTGTAACAAGAACGGTTCTGTATCTAAACCATCTTTCATTGTTCACTTCAGTCAAGTTTCAAGGCACTCCGCTGCCGTCACTGGGTCCCATCTTGATTCACTGTTGATGATACGTTAGAGGCACTGCTTGGCCTCGAACGTGAACTATGGAAAATGCAGTTGTTGTTTCGTTAGACTAAATAATCTATCTAATTGGAGAGCAGTGTCATGACGGATTCATACGCAGGTGGGATATTCGAGCTATAGTAGAAAACCTCTCCGCTGTTGAAGGGCACGTGAGTCACTTTTTTTTTATTTCCTGCATCTCCAGCTGGGCTACACTTGTGGCGATATTTTTAGAGTAATTTTGGAAACCGGTGACGTAAAAAAATTCACTTGGTTTCATTGTGGTAGTTAATCCTGTAGTAACTATCCTTCAGTAAAAAATAGTAGTGTGAACGTTCTCATTCGAATCCTAAAAATATCAAATCCACCTTTAAAATATCACCACAATATTTCTTGATTCACAAGGGAAGTTAAGCAACCCGGAAATTCAGGAAATTATGCAGGTTTGTTCACAACAGAGTAATGCAGTTTTAGGGGATGAAATGCGGAGTTTTCTTTATCATGCAACATATCCAAAACGCTGAGAGATATCGAAAAGAAATTTAAACAAAACTTGCGTCTTCTTTTTATATCTACAAAACTGCCTAAAAATAATTCTCGAAAAATCCATACTTTTCGAGCTACCCCCACCACCAACCCTTGATTCGATAATTATTTTCACTCGGTTTTGTAAATATAAGAAAGAGAAGCAACTTTTGTTCAAACTTCCCTTCGACATCTCTCACGGTTCTCGAGATACTCCACGACAAAGAAAACTACGAATTTTTTCAAGGGATGATTTCACCCCAAAGTTGCATAATTCTCTGAATTTGCCTAACTTCCCTTATCACTGTCCCTCGATAAAAAAATTCTATGTGCCCCAAGCGATTCTCCAGGGTGTGTCTCTCTTAACTTCACCAAATCCTCCCCGCGCAATGTTCAACGAGAAATAAATGCATCGACTTAGGTAAGCATTGAAACAAAGAGGGGAAAAAAAACGCGAAACAGTGTGACGCAAAAGCGACAGGGTTAGGTAACCAGCTGATGCGAATCGATACGCGTTTGTACACGCTCGCGCCCCGACTATAGACGCTGGCTACAGTGTTTAGAAAGTGGAGAGGGAGGTGCATGATTAATCGAGTAACTGACCTTTGCGGCTATATTATCGCGGTGCACAGCTGTAGCTGATCCATCTACGGCCGGGAATCCCTGAATGATCCAGAAGGGTACATAAACGGGGGAATAAAAATGTTTACGCCGCCGCTTTAAGCTCCACTTGCTCTCGCATCTTCCCCCGTCGTAAAGGATCCGGCACGTGTCACGTCCATCGGTCGTTTCGTTTGACTGTTTAGGAACCGTTTGTGGATCGTGAGAGGTCTATGGGAAACTGGAAAAATAAATGGGGGATTTGCGAACGCGTGATTCTTGCGAATTTAATTTAATTCGAATTTACCAAAATTGCAGAACTGATACTTTATTGGGTTTAATATAGTATTCTTAAAGGCATTCTTGTTTGAATAGGTCCTGCCACGTGTAAGGTGGTAGACGGTTGTTAGTAGAATTCGAAATTTTGAAAAATTTCTGGGACCATTCCCAAGGGCACAGATTTAGGGGAGGGTTATTCTTAAGGGCAGGTGTATTATTTATTATGATATATATTTACTAGCTTTACTACTCGAAATTTAGATTCTGATTTTATAAGAAAGAAATTTTGGGGTTTGTTTTTATGAAAATGGTCACATTCGTCTGGATTAGTCAGGCATAATGAGCTGAGGCACATTTCGTGATCCCAGAATTTATCTTTTGGAGCTTTTTTGGCGACGGACAAACATATAGAAGCTTTCTGCTTTATATATTATGATTTTCTACTGGATGCGGAGATTCCTCGATTTTTAATTCATATGTTAGTTCACATTGTGTCTTCTAAATCCCCACAGAAAATTCGAAATGACTTCATAGTGCTTTAAAAAGGATCGTCGTCTAATTGAACGTGTATATCTATTCGATCGATGACAAACATAGTGCAAGCACTATTTGCAATTCTCGAGTGCTTCTGTTTCGAGAACAGAACCGCCCACGATTCGTCCTAGGAGGACGTTTCTTGATAGGCTGCCCGCGAGGCATTGATTCGGATGAAAAATTCACGAACACTTCCCAGGCTGTGATTCATAAAAGGCAACTTCTTTCGCTGCTGCTCGATACATTGTGAAAAGTCATGGGCACTTTTCATTTATAGCGGCCGGAAAATATAGATTCGTACGTGTTGCGCCGTTTCTTTCGTCTGATTTATTATTATTTATTTAAACCGGACTAGCCCTTGGTATACAAAATTGTATAAATATATGAGTGGTTGTAACACAACTCAATTAATCAGTGAGAGAAATTCTCTGCACAGCAGTTTGGGAAGTCCCTAGTAATTTTTTGAGAAAATTTAATTCAGATCCTGTTTATAGGATCAGCATATGCTACCCTAGATGGTAAAACCGAATTGAAGCATCTCTCCCGTTATCTTAACCCCCTCCAGATTCTTTTTTACTAATTTTCAACTACAAAATCCGCGAATTATGATTTTGGAACATCCACCGTTAGACCCACTTTCAGGCACAACCATCCACCCAATTATGAACTTTAAATTCGATTACTACACAACGCTTCATGCTTTCACAGTGACCAACCCTTTGAATTCATTTATGGGCCCAGTAAATTCGCCTCTGCCACGCGTGTCCATTAAACTACATCCCTCCGCTCGAATTTGCAAATTATATTTAGGGGTACCGACCACCCACTGTTGTATAATAAAGCTGTTCAATGAAGAAAATGGAAGAACAGGCGATAAATTAAATTTACATATCAGTAAGGGTAGTGTAGGGTTTGTAGGAGAAGGAAAATTATTTCTCCACCCCTTAAACATCATGGGTCACCAGTGACCCAAGCGTCACGGTTCACCAGGCAATAAATAAAATAAATAAATAGGCAATAAATTAAATTTAGTAAGGGTAGTATAGGATTTGTAGAAGGAAAATTATTTTTCCACCCCTTAAACATCATGGGTCACCGGTGACCCAAGCCTCAGGGTTCACCAGGCAGTAAATAAAATAAATAGGCAATAAATTAAATTTAGTAAGGGTAGTATAGGATTTGTAGGAGAAGGAAAATTATTTTTCCACCCCTTAAACATCATGGGTCACTGGTGACCCAAGCCTCAGAGTTCACCAGGCAATAAATAAAATAAATAAATAGGCAATAAATTAAATTTAGTAAGGGTAGTATAGGATTTGTAGGAGAAGGAAAATTATTTCTCCACCCCTTAAACATCATGGGTCACCATTGACCCAAGCGTCAGGGTTCACCATAGCCCTGAGTCTGCCAGTCTGCCTGACTCTGCCCTTTTTCCTCGTTTGTGTGTCGCGGGTTCGCGACCGTGCTACGCTTTCGCCCGTATTGATCTAGTTTTACCCCGCATTCCACAACCCCCGCGCAACCCTCTGCACCTTTTCTCACCCTCCTCAATACGTGTATGCATACCTGTGCCACCTCTTTCCCTAATTCCTATGGGTTCCGGACAATTTAGCTGGAAGAAATTTGGTGTTCAATGAGAAACACTGAGCAGGGGGGGGGTTTTGAAATATTTTTAACTGTTCCTTGGAACTCTATTATCCTCAAAATTGTAGGTCGATGTTTTCAGACTGGTCCACTAGTCGTTTTAATGGAGAAGAAGTTGGGGTGAAGTGACTCTATTTGTATAGAACAAAATTTGTTTAACTAGTAAGTTCCCATGGAAATTGTTTCAACAATCGAAGCTTGAATCAAAGTTGACCCTGCGAAGGAAATTAGGAAAGCTTAATCCTCTAATTTGGAGCATCCTGTACATCAACGATTCTCCGGGCACACGGAAATCTTCCACTCTAATTGAACACCTAATTTGCAAGGAATTACTGTAACATTTACGTGCAGACTGCCAAGGGCGTGCCACGTTTTTCTACCTGGTCACGTTTCTCCGATTCGTCACGGAACGGGACTTTACTTTTATCTACAGCCACGCGTAACACCAGTTGGCTAGATTCTGTTGATCCACGAGCAAACATTTACTGCACATTTCTCTTCTTCCAATCGGGCACCGAACACCTCCCCCTCCGTTCCATCTGGCCGCTGGGAATACAAATTCGACGGATCCGCGTGAATATTTTCGGGCCGGGCTTAATCGAAGCCCGGGTATCGAACGTTGACGCTGGTGACGTTGATAAGAAACGTCCAACGAACTGGTTGTCAATGGGTTGGTGGCTGAATGAATCGAACGGGTCCAGCAAGAGAACGTATGGAAACCGAGCAAGCTGATTTTCATGAGGCTCTGCGTATTTGCAAAATAGTGAAAAATATTTGACACGTATTTTTTTATATCGGTAATCGTCTACAGAGGGTGGTCACATTATTATACTCAAAACATTTTCGTCAATTTTTGCGATCGTTTTAAAATGGGTTTAATACGATTAAAAAAAAATCTTAAATTGGCAACAAAAAATTCTGAAAGGATTCTTTCTTAGCTTGAAAGAAAATGAGTTCGCAAGTTATAGGTGTTCAAAGTGAAAAGTACCCTTTTTGCTTTGATCGCGAATAAATCGGTCAATAAAAATTGTACAGTAAAACCAAAAAAACGAAATTAAAGAGAAATTTTTGCTTTATAAGAGCTCTTCGTTGCATTTACCGGATATTTTTTTTGCACCGTGCATGGGTTTAAACTAGGCAAAAATTTCTGAAAATTCGTTCCCTGCGCTTTATCTTCATAAAACAGTATCGTAACCGATGAAAAAAAAATTGAGTCTTTGGCTCAAACAGTAGAAACTTCGACCGTTAAAATGCGTTTTTCAAATACTTTTTGCGACCATTTTTCGCAGAGATACAGCCATTCCATTTTTTAAACTTACAAAATCTCAAACCTTTTCGTTTGAGTATAATAATTTGGCCACTCACTGTATGTTGGATGAGTGAAAACGGCCTCTACAATTGGGGGTTGAAAACATATTTTCTGAAATTTTGTAAAATCTGCGCAGGGGGTTGGATTCCTCCTTAAAAAACACACTTAAAAAAAAAATAGTTCTACGTCTAATAGTTCTCGAGACATTACAGAAAAATATATTTCCGAACCCCAATTTCAGGGGCTGTTTTCACCCCCTCAACCTTTGCCGATAGCAAAAAATAGGTGTCAAATATTTTTCGCTGTTCTGCAAATCTGCAGAGCCTCGTCAAAATCGGCTTGTGCGGGTTTTTCATTCAAAACTCCCCCAAAATCACACCCCCTACTATAACAGTCAAAACCACCGATTATAATTCCTCAAAGGACCCCCACCCCGTCGAGGAATCTTCAGCAGAAAATTACCTTCGTGATTCACCATATTCGGGGAATAAAGTCTGCTCTCCCTGGGCACTGCTATAGTGTTTAGGTTCCTCAGCACCATAAATTCGTGCCGCGGCCACAGTGACCGAGTTTTCGGCGAGTCGCTTTCTTCACCCTTTCCCTCTTTTATTTTTAATCTCCTCGCCCAAGGCAAGAGGGGCATTTAAAGTACGCCATGAATCGTAACTTTCACCCTTTCGTGATCTCGGCCCGAGTTTCACGTGACCCGCGATATTAATCACGCACCCCCAGGGCTAAGGTCGCGTATTGAGTATAACGGAAGTCAGCATGAAGGAGCGTTTCGTGCCGCAGGGGGTGCGTGCTGGTGTGTGTCGCGCGTATCACGCATACGCGGTTAAGTATGCAAACGTTTACCGTCGCGTGTCTCGCTTTTTCGTACGCCTCCCTTTGCGGCGAGGGTTGCCGTGCTCCGCGGCTGAGGCTTTGCTTCCTGTTTAACCCCCTTCTCGGCGAATACGGGTCCATTTTGATCCACACAGCACTACTTATATCAGTCATTATTTAATAACGACAGTATTTTTTGGAAAATAAAGACTTTATACATAAGAAAAGAATTTTTAAATCTACTGTAAAAGCTTATTTTGAAAAGTATCGGAATAAAATTCTATTGTGGATCAAAATTGAACCAATATAGCCGTCGACTGTCAAGCTTTGAGGGGAGGTTTGGAAATCGATCGTGGATACGATATATTTTATTGGGGCGTAAGAATAAGTTAGGTCTGGGTTGGAACTATTGGTGGAATTCTTGATTATTTCTATACTTTTTTACTCTATACCGAGTCTCAGGATTTAATCTTGGGGGGAGCCGAGTTGAACGCACAAAAATATTTTTAATTCAAATTCGGCAACATTCATTAGGTGACTATAAAATATTTTTTGAATAATAAAATCCTCTTCTCTTTTCTTTTTACAAAGCCCCTTCTTTGGGGGTGCGATTAATATTAAAGTACATAAGGGGCATTTCTTTTTGCCTGCTTAAATTCACTCTGAAGGAGTGAAACGTGAAATCAGCCCTTAAACTAATCTCGTTTTTTAAATATAATTTTATTTATCTTTTGTCACTGTGATAGAGCATAAGCAACTTCGCCGAAATTCTATCTCTCACCGTTACAAGTCACTTTGAATTAAAAGAAAAATGATTCCCAGGTAAATCACAAGTGTTGTTTCTTTAAAAAATAATTCCCACCTCCATAGAAGCCTTCATTTAAAAAATTCGTCCGTTTCCTAACCGTCTGTTCACTTGTTACGCCTATTCCGTCATAGACTCAAGCCCACTGCAAAGCACCCCTTTGTCGCCGCCTTTACCGACGATACGAGCGCGATAATGGTTCTTTCCTTTCTTTCCCGGATCGGCCGCGATATCGGTGAGCCCAGACTTTCGACTATACCCGATAAGGTTTCCCCTGGCCACGGCCCTCGAGCCTTTCACGCTCTCGGCGCGCCACTTAGAATATTTTTTCCCGGAGGCTCTCGGCCCGAGCGGTATCCGCTGCGCAAAGAAAGCTCGCGGCGGAGATCACTACAGTTGCCCAGAGAACGCGACAGAAATTTCCGCCGCGGGGACGCCGCGCGGCCCGACGCCTCGGAATTGGAAGCCGCGCAGAAATTCCGCCGAGTATCGCCGTCCCGGAATTAACGTCCGCCCGCTCCCGGTGACAAGCGGGAGGTGGCAGCTTCGACATCCCCGGGAAGTAATTCGTTTCGTTTCCATGGATGCGTTCCAAGCCCCGACATCAGGAATCAATGGCTGGGCCGCGGCGGGCCGGAAGACGGGATTAAAATATTACATGATAACGCCTGCCGAGCGGTCGGCCGCCCCTTCGGGAATGGCCGAAGGGTGTCCAGGGGCCGGGACACCGCATCGCGGCCGGCTAATTGAAAAATTGAGTCGCGAGGGGCAAAAAGATGCGGTTGTCTGATCCACTGACCTAAATCGCCTGCCACGCCGCGGATATATCCAGGTGAATAGAACACACATCCAGATTTGCAGTAGGCACGAGCCCAATCGATAACCTGCTGGATTTTATAGGCCCGTGTATCGCTATAAACGCCAACGCTTGGCCTCCCCCGTGTCAGCAGCTGCTGTAACGCCGTGATAAAATCCTTTCTAACGTGGCAACAGGATCGCGTGAATTTGTATGCTGATTGGAAGGGCTGGGAAATATTGGGGAAGCTTTTGGGAGCAGGGATGCTTGCCTGTTTTGAGATTCCTTCGAAATCCACTGAGTTTCAGTAGTAGAAGCTCGTGATTTGTCAGACCACCCTCGAGTCACGAGTTACACTTCTGTGGAATTGCTTTAGGGGATATTTATGGGGTGCTTTATCATATTTTGAACGCAGTGTCTGGGTGGTTTTAAGAATCTCTTTGATATGCATTTATTCGACTATTTTTAGTGGATTTTTAGTGGAAGAAATAAGTCGAACAGTTTTTCTTAAATCTTTATTAATTTGTGTATAGTGTGTTGTACATTTTTTCTTATAATAAGTACATATTTTCTTATATTAGGGAAACCTAATCTAACCCAGACTATTTTTAGTGGAAGAAATAATTCGAACAGTTTTTTTTAAATCTTTATTAATTTGTGTATAGTGTCTTGTACAATTTTTCTTATAATTAGTACATCTTTTCTTATATTAGGGAAACCTAATCTAACCCAGACTATTTTTAGTGGAAGAAATAATTCGAACAGTTTTTTTTAAATCTTTATTAATTTGTGTATAGTGTGTTGTACATTTTTTCTTATAATTACTACATCTTTTCTTATATTAGGAAAACCTAATCTAACCCAGACTATTTTTAGTGGATTTTTAGTGGGAGAAACAAGTCCAACAATTTTTCTTAATTCTTTATTAATTTATATATATTGTCTTGTACAATTTTTCTTATAATTAGTACATATTTTCTTATATTAGGAAAACCCAATCTAACCCAGACTAATTTTAGTGGAAGAAATAACTCGAACAGTTTTTCTCAAATCTTTATTAATTTATCTACATTGTCTTGTAAAATTTTTCTTATAATTAGTACATCTTTTTTTATTTAGGAAAATCCCTAGAAAAAGTTTCCCAACAGGGTGCTTATACATCGGAAAAGTTGCAGGGTTGGCAGGGAAGCAATCGCAAAGTTTAATTGATAACATGTCATCTAATATCCCATGTATGTGTAGCTTGAATCACACTGTCCCCGAGTATCCTCGTACTTTTTCCCAGAATCCTTGGAAACTCTATTATCCATTAAATTAACTCAGAAACATAACGACGCATGCAAACTTTCATACAAGATACACATAAAATAACCATATCTGCTTCGTGTATTCACATCCTCTGCTCTAATTTCGTAAAATCTTCATTCCTTATTCTTCCCTAGTCAAATGGCAGCTCTGCAAAGCTGAGGTCTCAAGTAATACACATTTTTCTCCATTTCTGAAGCTTCCTTAGTTCTTCTCACCTACTTCCACGCTTCCTCGCTTCTTTCTTCTCCCGCGCGCTATATTTTTACGTAAGATCAATGTGGAGTACGATTCCTCCTCAGCTATCACACCTCCTAGGGAAATCTGTCTCGTGCAGTTGGTAACGTAGGAAGTAGATGCTGCCGCCATCTGGCACCGAATTTGAGCAACGCTCTCGTTCCAGCTGCCTTTGCCTCGTGCGTCGGTACAGCTTTATTAACCGAGCGGCGCTTGAAAGAATCTCGCCGAGCAGAGACTCGTTTATCCGGACCCGCGGACGGTTTCTACAATCGTTTCCTGGAAATAATTTATCCACGCCACGAAACTGGAAAATATTAGTGACCTTTTGCAGCCTGACTTTTCGCGACAGACGTTACGTACACGGTTATGCTTGCAAACGCTGAAGCGTGTCATGTGACCCGACGTGGACATCCGGATAAACGAGTTTTTTCCAGTTAAAGAGCCTCGAAGAATTCATTCGGCTATTTTTATCGTCGCCTATTGCTATATCCCAACGAAATTGTCGGGGAATGTGGGACAAGGCATCAGTGGCGCGCAGATCTCTGAAATTATGTTTTAAAAAAAAGACGAAACCTTGGGGACAAACTGAATAAAATTCTTATGGAACAACTGGTTTTATCCAATGGTAGAGAGAAGTTCTTAATCAAAGGGACCGTGGAGCACACTCGAGCAGAAAAATTCAAAGTGCCATTATTGGAGTCGCGAATGAATTCCTTCGCGACGACGCAACGATCACTTCCATTCTAAGTGCTCTGTTATTTTTTTTTTTTTTTTTTTCGTGGAAACGATGAACAGAGGAAAAAAGAATCGGAGTCATTTGCGTACGCGTCCATTGTTCTCCTTGAGAAAGTCAATTAGTCAATTGGTAGGCGCGTGAACGGCGGACGTTTGGCGAAACGAAACGGTGTAGAATATTCCGCGTGAAACACAAGACGGCCGAGCCGCACACGGGATCATTTAATCCTTATTAACCAGTAAATAAGCTGGCTCCTTAAGCAAATTGAGCTACGCCTAGTGTTACCGAGAATTCCCGCGCGAATTGCCCGTTTCAATTGAAGACGAGCAAATAAACAAAGCTGGGTCGCGGCGTTTCTGGCGATCGTCCGAGCGCCGATCACATGCGACGCTCGTCGTTTCTTCCAATCGAGCAACAGATACAGGAAGCTTCGCTAATCTACAGGGTGTTTGAAAAGTTGTGGGGAAAATTTGGCTGATTAACGGAAGGTTAAAGTTAAGATTAAGGCCGTTAAATGTCTTAGGTTGTCACAGTAGCTTTGTTAAAGAATTGTAGGAAAAAAAAATTGCAAGTTTTTGAAGTCCTTTCTGCATTTGGAAACGACTTTCTCAGTCCACTTTTATAGAATTCATGAACCCCGGAGCAGCATTTCAGTGCGCCGTCTGCTAGAGGACCCTTTCTGGTGTAAAAAATGGCGCATGCTTAAATAAATGAAAATCGCAGAGGGAAAGATGAAATATGTAAGATGGACGGTCAAGTGTCTCAACTCTGAACTCTAAAGTGTATGAGTTATGTGGGATTGAGTACTATCGTGCAGAGCAACTGCTTTTCTATTGGTCACACTTCGATCAATGCAGGCTCACTGTACCAAGTTGTAAACAAAAGTGTTCTGCATTCATAAATTCTTCCATTCAACGAAACTGTATAAGTTTGCTTAAACTAGGGATTTTGTATTAAACTAAACAGTAGTCTTTCAGGCTTACTGCAATAATTGGGAGGGTAAATGTACCTTTATATTAGATTTGGAGAAGGTAAACCTAATAATTCTGTGAATCCAAGAATATCTACTACGAAATACCTAATTGAGAGTGCTTAAGGACTGTAATATATTTAAATATTTTTCGTATTGAAAATAGCATTTTCCTGTTCAAAGTACTGTACCCTTACAGTAGATTTGGAGAAGGTAAACCTAATAATTCTGTGAATCCAAGAATATCTACTAAGAAATACCTAATTAATGGTGTGCTTAATGATTGTAATCGATTCAAATATTTTTCTTAATAAAATCAGCGTTTTCCTGTTAGCAGTATCTGTTCTCAATACCACCAAGTGACCTCACTTGGCGGAAACAAGGTTACGTTAGGTTTCCTCAAACCTAATCCTAATAAAAAAAATTGATAAAAAAATTTATCTAACACGAAATTATTAAGACACATGAGAAATAACTTTAAAGCTCATATATACAAGAATTAATCAATATTTCTTAAATAGGAGCATGGCCATTCGGAGGGGTGTGCAAAAAGGGGTAGTTGCCCCCTGGATTTCGAGAAAAAATCGCTTATTTTTCAAAACTGACCTTTATTGAGTTTATTCTAAAAAGGGAAATATTTTCAATTTTCGGTTTTAAATTTATAATTAAATTGGCACTACAAAATGGGGTTAAAATAAAAGCTAGAGGGGGGTGTATTTTTCTTTACCACCATCCCAAAGTTGCCCCTCCCCAGGAAAAAAATCTCCGGACGCCCTTGAGTAGAAGATATCAGGTACCATTTTATCATCGCCTAATTTTTGAGTCCGAATTAAAAATTGACAAGTTCCCCGATTCTAACTTACGCCAAATAAAACAGCAATAATTTCTCTTTACTTCGAAACGAATTGCACACAAAAATATCAATTACTCTTCAATTAAGAGCGATTTAACTTTCGCTAGACGATATTAGGCACCGTTACCCCATAGAATCGTCTTTGATACAAACTGGTTACCCACGAATCGACGAGCAACGAACAGCTCCCACCGAATTTTCATTCGCCGCCGGCCGGAATCGTTCTCAGAACGCCTGCCGCTAATGAAAAAGATGATGATTTATTTTCCACGCGCATCTTCGCCCATTCAACTGACGCCTGCTCCACTTTCTGCGTCGCGCGTCCAGCTGGATGGCGGCGCTGAGGGAATCGTTCTACGCGATATTCAGCCGCTTCGTAATAAACTCGATAGCAGCCGAGAAGAGCCGTAGATAGTAGAACTAATAAAAAAAACAAACTACGCCGGTAATAACTATTTACGAAGAAAGTGGCGACTGGTTACCGAGATACGCGAGCCCAAGACGTGCGCTGGCGATATTTCGATTCGGATAACGGAGCCCGCAATGGCGAAACAAACGTTTTTTTAAAGCATATAATATTGATAAATATTGTATCAAACACCAAGTCCCACCTTCTATTTATTTCTTTGTAATTAATTGAAAAAGAAATGCTTCTGTTTCCACAAAAACGACTGCCCTTAAAGGTTCCCTTCGGAAATCAATTAGGAATAACCGAAACAAGGGTAAGACTAATTACGTGATAGTAAAAGAACGATTTGGTCGACAGTAGAAGTTCGAATTCTATCGACAGGCCTGTCTTTATTCCTGTCGTCGACACTTTTCAAGGAATGGAAACATTTGGTGCATGGTTATGTAATATAAATTGAGGAAAATCGTTCCCTGGTAGCCTCTGCTACCTTATCATCGCAATCGGGAATGTGTAACAGGCACCACGTCTGCTGTCATCAATTTATAATTTATCGAGCGTCGCCGAGCACGCGCTATAAAAAGTAATCACTGTCACGTACACCGCAAGTCATCATTATGTCGCCTTCGAATTCTTCCCGCTCTCGAACATTTCCGCTGCGGAATTGCAGATAAACATCCAGTCGCAATATTCCGTGGCACAATATTGTATTTTATTTAGTACGCCGAAGTTCAGTTCAGCTCTCTAAATTCGGGAGTTGAAATGCTTTTATTTCTGGCTTGTAGATTATGGGATCCAAGAAAAAGAATATTTGTAGTGGTAATTTGAATAGACTACTTAGGACTATTTAAAAATTTGTTTTTTGTTTCCAAGGTTTGTGTATTCGAGCCCGCTGTGATTTACCTCGGGACTTTCCAGAGTTGCAAAAGATGTTGCGTTGTTCGTCTACCGAAACCGGTATTTTCATTCCTATCAAGCGCACATTTGCGTCTCATAAGCAGAGTAATTGAATCTCACTTGCAAATTTAGAACAGGAATCGATGATTTATAGAGTGTTTAGAATGTTTACCCGCGACTGCTTGGATATCGATGTTCCAGCGGTTTTACGAGGAAGAAATAACAATAATTTGAAGAGACAGGATTCGAATTTTACAAGTTCTTATTAAATACACCCGAGCACCGTGATAAATAACAGAATAGGAATTCCTCCGAACGGAAACACGCTAATCTCCTGGAATGGTCAGGAAGATTTAGTGGCCTGCAGGTTTTATGGTTCCCCAGGAGCAGCGTTACATCGCAGTTGTTTCGTAAATTAAGTTAAAGCTCTAGGAGTCCCCTTCTTCTTTTTTTTTTTTAATAAAAAAGGAGACAAAGCCTTGGAGCGACTGCGTCCGATCCAACTCATAAAAGTGACTTTTCCACGAAAATCTGGGTGGCCCGCGGATTATTCCAAGTTTCGTTTGAAGCTTTAAATGATCCGTGGTTCCTAGGAAAGTATGGTTCCTGTCGAATGTTAATAGGCTTAGAAATTCCAGTTGCACATTGCGATTACTCTGCAGTATCGATGGCTGAGCTCGCTAATGGGAAATATTCTTTGGACTTTCACCTGTCTAAGCTAAATTATTAGAAAATTGAAAGACACTAAGCTCAATTTCCAAAAGGCCAGAGGCTTTCCTGCTTCTTTTACGCCAAATTATTTATACGTCTACTCAATGGAAAAAAAAACAGAAACGTTTCTGTAATCTTCTATTGTAAAATAAAAGTGTACTTGAAAGGCACTTGGTTTTTGAGTTGGAGGTTGCTCTTATATGCGACCTTAAAATCATGCTACTTAGTACGCACAGTATTACTTCGCGGTGTAACCTTGCACGACCTCAACAAGTACAAGGTACCACGTGCCTTCGAAGCGTAGACGAGGAATCTTTGAATATTAAGAGACCCAAAAAATAATTCCCTCGTTAATACACACAATTCGCAAGTACAACTTGTGTTATCTTAAACTTAGAATCGAAGAGTCCTCGCAGAAAACTATAAGTGACAAAATTAACCCGGCGTTCGTAAGGTGTGGTCTCCCAGGGCCCAAAGATTTTGAATTCAGTATAACTTTTGTTCATTTTATAAGCTAGAAAAAGTATATTTTTGTTGAAAATTAAGGATGCTTAATTAGTTAAGTATTTTCGGGTAATACAAATTTAATTAAGGATTTCTATAATACGCTAAATTATTTTAGCCTCCGGTCAGGCATAACAGCAGCCGCGCTGAGCCTCGCCCATTCTGTTACTTGCGATACGAGTTGTTTTGCTTCTAAAAAACGGGAATAAAGACGATTTATTATTATTATTATTTGCGAGGTCCGTGGGACCCCACCTTACTACTCTTGTTACATTTCCCCACCTTACCAACGCCGGGTTAAATTGTCATAATAGTGCAGCATAGAATTTGATTTTTGGCGCTTGCAATGTTTCCTACACTCTTCAATTAATTTTCAAAACGCGTAAGCCTCGTTCACATTGATCAAGTTCACTGGCTTCATGTCGCTTGGAACCAGTAAACAAACCTATTATTCACTTCGCTTGAAGCATCCTTTCAAGTTTCAAGCGAAGTCGAGAGTGTTCCACCTTCTCTCGCCCCGGAATAAAACAACTTGAATAGTGTGAACGTACGTACAAGCGTGAACTTAAAGTCACGAAGCGACTTGAAGCCCGCAAACTTCTTCTAATGTGAACGAGGCTTTACTTAAAAACAAACCCTCGAAAGAAACCCCAAAGAATCCATCAATTCCTCCCGCAACAAGCTTCTACGAAATCACCGGAAACCACCGAAAGATCCTGCAAAATCCGTTAAGTATCCCGCGAGAGAGCCGAAAAAGTCGTGGTCCGCGGGTCACGTCAAGGAGCCGCCAGGGAAACACTGTCTCCCTCCCCAGTCGAGCCCCGCTCGTCGCCCCCCCCCCCCTCATTCCCCTCCTCCCGCGTCAGGCAGCAGGCGCAATTCGAAGCGCGTCCTGCTCTGGCAGCCTCTGCCGGAGGAACTGTTCGGCCGTGCAGTTAGTCAGTGGGGCCAGGGCACGCAAGTCACTGGCATAGGCAGTCACTCCCGGACGATCAGCTGGCGGTGGTGGCGAGCACAGGCACGTGTGCCCCCCTTTTTCATTCTGTCCGCGCCGCCTGATCGGCTAACCAGCTCGTAGTGTGTATACTCGCGCGCGCGTTCTCCTCGCGGATCGGAGGCACCTGTGCGTGTCCGTCCACACGTTCCCGTTCACGGCAGTGCACCCTCGGCAACCCGTCGGCGGGCCCACGATCCACACGCCCCCCCCCCCCTGTTCCGCGACGCGGGGCCTCAACCGCCCGTTCCGCAGTGCCCGTACCGCGCGTGTTTTCATGGTGAATGTTGACTGACGACGGCAGTGCTTCGTTTCGGCAACGGTGCGTCGGGACGGCCGCGAAGGTGACCCTCTTGTTGTGGCCACGGCGCGATGGAACTGTGCTGAGAGGGCCCGCGAGGAACTCTCGACAGTTGGCGGCCAGTTGAATGGGAGTTGGAGGGCCCCGGGCGAAGGGGTCCTAGGATCGACCTTCAGAGTAAGTCCGCGGCTTGCTTTTTATTTACAAGGTGATTGGGTACCGAAGTGAGGCTTCGAGTGAGTGCAGGTTCCCGGGTGGTTTGGTGATTTTGAGTTTTGGGAGTGGTGAGCAGGTGGAGGACCTACCAAGTTCGAATTCGTGCGGCGAATTGTTTGGTGAAGTAGGTTGACTATTTAGTGGCCCGTCGTTGACGGTTTTGTGAACTATTTAGCCTGGTGCTACTCTGTTCTGATTAGCTTTGTGGGTAGGCAGCGGAGTAAATTTTTTTGGACGGGAAAGTGAAGGTTTATGCTGCTTGATAGACAGGCTAGAAACAAGCTTCTATTTTTGTAAAATTCGAGTTAGAATTTCCCGCCGTTTGTATTTGATGCTCAGCTAATTGCAAGCTACTGTGCCATTCTATGTGCCCACCGGGTGATGCCTGAGTGATTGAGCCACTAGAAGCAGAATCTACTTCCTCTGTCTATTCTTTCATCATCAGCGATCCATAAACTAAATTACATCATTCTGCGTTTGCACCAGCTATGATGCACCACGTGAGCCAGACCTCGAGTGCCGTTTTTGCAACGTCAACACTGAATAAGCTAGAATCTCTGCATTCCCTAATTAGCGTCTGATCAAGCAACTTGAAACCGAAATTTCGGGATTTCGTTAGTGACCGTTTATCCACGTTCTCATAGCTGTACCAAATAATTCGCAATCTCCAGAAATTCAACAAGTTATCAACGAAATAGATCCCCCGCCATAATCAACGGTTCACCAAAGGGCCGGAGGCATCTGTCTCGCATTGGGGACCATGGGCACCAAAGGTCTGGCCACTTTTCTCGCCAGCATAAGCCCTGTCTTGCCCTCCCCGAAATGTCCCTCTTCCATTGGCGCGGGCTGCAGCGACGGGCCAAGTCGGAATCTCAATTTTAGTTTCCCCTCCGCGGGGAGTAGCGCCTTATCGACGGCGCTTAATGAATGGGAACGCTTGAGGGGGGGCAGAAATAGAATCGACGTGTTTCGAGCACGTCACGGCACGTACACTGAGCGTAACCGTCGCCTCTAACTGCTGCACGCGTTCAACTTGGCACCATGAGCGAGCAATACAAGGTATTCAGTTATTATTCCCATCAGGCGCGGGGTCTATCGACTTTCGCGGAGGGCGATCGATGAATAGGCGTCTAATAGGAAATATTCCGCCGAACGAGCTCCGTTGACAAGGAAAGAATCGACTTTGGTGATCTTTTGCTGTGGTAGGTGACTGATAAGTGTCTTGGAATCGAAATTGTAGCTGGGGATTCTTCTACCAGCTCATTTCCTTGATTGGTGGCTTGGGGGCTCGGAGTTCTGTGCGATTTCGTGAAAGTAGTGATGGGTTAGAACGGCTCGCGAGTATTTTTGTTCACTAAACTACTTTTCTTTGTCTTCTACTATTTTCTAATTTGAAAGCCTCGATCTCTAAATATAAGTAACGCACTTTCTTCCTCTTCCTGTTTATATAAAAAAAGAGTGAGGAGAATTGGTTTGTTTTCACTATAAAATTGAATGCACTGGGTTAGACTGAGTCTTTGAACAATAAGGTTCTTTGGAATTAGGAATCCGTGTATCAACAGAATTTCGTAAAAGAATTTTAAAGTTATAGAAGCGTAATGGCCGAAAAAAGAGCTCGCAGTGTCCCATTTCAAGCCAATTAGAGGCAATCGCGCTCGTTCATCGGACAAATAAAGGAAACTGCGGAGAAAACGGCCGATATACATATCCCAACGCCAGACTTTTCCCCTCCCCTCGACCATGGTGGGCCGGTTGCTTGGTGTTCAATTAAAAATAATCACGGCCATTTTCGGCCGCGAAATTAACGAAACCGTTGCCCCACCGAGCGGCCACTGCGGGGCAGCAAATAAATTCGACGAATGTCATCTGGCTGTTCAATTGGCCAGGCAAATTGGATCGAACGGGAGTGGGCATGAATTATACTGCGCTCGAAAAATAGAGGAGCAGAAAAGGGAAAACGTGATTGAACAACGCCACGTGCAAGGCTCACTTGCTCCTGATTCTCACTTCTTTCCTCTTGCACTTTCATTTGCTCCGATACAGCCAAGTGGGAACGTCAATTCAACGCGTCAATTGTAGGTTTCTCAGTGTACAAGAACCTTATTATGTAAACCTGTGGTAGGGGGACTCATAACCGCCAAAGAAGAAGGCTTCGTTTTGAAAATCTGTTGCGTGAGCGTACTTGTTTAATTACATTTCAATTATTATCAAATTTTTCCTTCTGAATTTTTAATGGAAGATACTTTTGATCTCGTTCTATAAATAGTATCTGAGAAGATAAATTTAGATTAAGCCGAAAGATGTGTCTGTAGTCAGGGAACTTTGAGAACCGATTTCTCGGTGAAAGAAATATTAAATCTCGGATGCAAAATCGGAGCAGATAGAAGCTGTGCGACCAAATACGACCGAAGGTCACTGTAAACCATAAATATTGGCGGCGGCGGTGCGTTTGCGAGCGTGCAACGGGAACGACGATAAGATAAAAATCGACGATGTTGTTTGAATCGATCAGAATGGCGTCTCTCGATCCCTTCTGTCTATCGCGGCGCGAGCCCATCAATTCCATCAGGTTCGATCTGGATTTAATTGGAGGACAGAACTCACTGCAATTCCTCACGCATGCCTTCGCGATTTCTCACCTTCGAGCGGGGAATGACCGTTATTTATTCCTGATTAAAGCATCCTGGCGCTATTGCGCCGGTCGTGGGATTTCCTCGAGGGAAAATTGCGAAATCTCGAGGGGAGGATCGATGGTGCTTGATTGAGAAACGATTTGTCACGTTTTCTGGAGATTTCTTTGTGGGGGGCGTAGGGAAATTTAAATTTCGGGTGTTTAGGTGTTGTATGGAAGAATGGAAAATTGTATGTGGGAATGGAAAAATAAGAAAATATAGAAATTTGTGCTATTGGAATTGAAAGGGTTGGAATATTCAAAAATAGGAAAATAAGAAAATTGGGAAATTTGTGGAATTCGAATTCAGAGTGTGGGAATATTCGAAAATAGAAAAATAAGGAAATTGGGCAATTTGTGAAATTAAAATTCCGAAGGTTGAAATATTAAAAAATAGAAAAATAAGAAAACAGAGAGATGTGTGAAATTCGAATTCAGAGGGTTGAAATATTCAAAAATAGAAAAATAAGGAAATTGGGAAATTTGTGAAACTAGAATTCGGAGGATTGAAATTTTCATAAGTAGAAAAATAATAAAATAGAGAAATTTGTGAAATTCAAATTCAGAGGGTTGAAATATTCAAAAATAGAAAACTAAGGAAATTGGGAAATTTGTGAAAGCCGAATTCAAAGGGTTGAAATATTCAAAAATAGAAAAATAAGGAAATTGGGAAATTTATGAAACTAGAATTCGGCGGGTTGAATTATTCAAAAATAGAAAAATAAGGAAATTAAGAACTTTGTGAAACTAAAAATAGAAAAATAACAAAATTGAGGAATTTGTGAAACTAGAATTCAGAGGGTCGAAAAATATTGAAAAATAGAAAGCTAAAAAACGGGAAATTGCCAAAGGGAAATTGAAACAGTCGAAATATTGAAAAATAGAAAAGTAACTACACTATTGAAGAGAAAATAGAAATATTCGATACCCCAACAATGCGAAACAGAAAGATAAGAAAATAGAGAAATTACTCAATATAAATGAAAGATAGTTGAAGCACTGACGATTAGGAAAACAAGGAGCTTATTCGACGAACACTTAAGATAATAAAGAAAATCACAGTAAGATTCAAAGACGTAGTAATTGCAAGATTTCACGAGCAATGGAACATGGAAAAACACAAGAAACCTTCGCGCTCCATTAAACCCCTTTATTCTTTTTCTTGCAACTTAATTGATCGGTAATTGAAGCCAGATCGTAGTGATTTATTCATCCCGTTGTTTACTTTCCAAGTGCTCGCACGTCATCGATCAGTCACGCAGCTCGAGTGCCATAAAACGTAGCTCAAACAAACGGGAAATTAATTAACGAATCCACCCCCTGCGATCTCCGTCATCGTAATAATTATTCCTGCGTTGACCACATCGCCCATCTGCTTCGTTCAATGTAACATTTAATTTCACAGAAAACGGTCGTGGTTTAGAATAAAACGAAATGTTAATCAAGCATGGGACGCTTTTAAAGAACTTTTAAACTCTCCACGCACACACACTATGAGCAACAATTCCGCGGAAAATTTATTTAATTGCCAGCCAGATAGCCTCTCAATTAATTTCATTGAAAATTAACCACGCTGCAAGGAAGATGTCTGACGCGATTTCGCGTTATCGAGCAGTTCGCAGCCGCGGCGTTCCAAGAAGTGCTCGAATATCATTAAACATCCTACTGCGGTATCCATGTTCCAGATGAAACTCCTGGTACGCCTCGCGATAATATGGCCGCTTTAACACCTGACCTTTCGCTACGTTTGATAATGCAATCTGCCAATCGCGTTCTCATTTCCCATTTTTCAACGCCAATAACATTAAAACTGCCTCTGCTTCCTTTCATCACAAACATTTCACCTGCTCCCTCGATAATTACTTAAACAATCCAATGCAACCACGCTCGCGCGTCATTTCGCTCGAACAAAACATCCATAAACATTTAGTCACCAAACTCAGCCCACAGTGGCGATCTCAACGAATTCGCGCGACTCCTCGAAGAGAATTTGATCGCTTAATTATCAGGTGGATAGAGAAGCCACCGACGAGTAACTTAATTGCTGCACTCGGGAGAAGACGCGATCATTAACATCCATAAACTGCGCCAGAACGCAGCGCAATGTAAACGCATAATAAACACGAACACAATGGCCCGTGATATTAATTAAAAATGTATTCAACCGTGCACGTTCGTTGTACCCGACGTTTTCGCGAACAATAACGAGCAGCGTAGCAGCAGTTTCAACGAGAAACAATGAGCAGGAACAAGCTAATACCAGCGATAATCACGTGGGGTTAAATCAAATTTGAATTTAAAAAAAAAATCGCGCCCTCCGGATGGAAAAGGCAGGCCCGTTATTTGCCCGCCGAACACAGTTACGCCCGCTGGTAATAAATGTCCGAAAGAGTGAAAATAGTGAGTGACAAGGCGGGGGAGGAAGGGGGAAGGGTGGAGGGGGAGGCTTAATAAGGTAGTCTGCTAAGCAGGCGTTCATTTTTAATTGGCGCGCTGACATTGGGACCAACACACATTCTGCGCATTCAGGTGCCATCAGCACGTATCCGTGTCCGTGTACAGGCTGTTTCATTAACTATGTCACAGCAAGATTTTTTTTTTCAAATATACCCGTGGCATAGTTTCTCCTCCACTGTCTTCGTTTCGCGTGGAAAGGAAACTTTCGAAACCCCCTGCTGGTGTGAATGAATGGCGTAACTTTGTATCTTTAAATAAGGTTACTGGAGGATCTGTCCACCATTCGGAAGAAACAATTTTTGGTATCATGAAATTTCTAGCGGCATTGGGAAAAATGGACAAGAATGGTAACTTCACATTGCCGGGACAAATAGAAAATTACGCCGATGTTGTTGGAACACCCTGTACGCATCGAGTCTGCCGTGTTGTGTCCAGGGTCAAGGATACAGGAGAAAATCAACATGGGATGTTCGCCCAGGGGACAGACACGTGCGAATACTTTCGTAAACAGTGCTCCTTCTATTCCCAATGCTTCTGGTCTTGGAAGACGAAACTACTCCTGCTTATTAATTATGTTGTGCTGGCATTTGACGTTTGGGGACAGACTATGGTGCCATTGGTATATTTTTGTATTTCTTTGCTCTTCCCCCTAGAATGGTGCCATTTGATAAGAAAATAGTCCCTGAGAAAGTTTATTGCAATTGGATAGCAGGAAAGGGTGTTGACCAGGCCTTAAAGTTGAGAATTCATTAATAATTTGAATTTAAAGAATTTTGTCAAAAATGGTAAGTCCTATCGAAATTTTCTTCAAATAATATTAAAAGAGCATACAATTTTCTACAATTACTGTATATATAAGTTTTTCGTGAGTCCAACCATTTTTTAGATAATAGCGTTTGAATCACACCACCTGTGCGGCGTGACGTATTGGCTAAACGCGTGTATCGCCGACTTCTCTATATTCAAACGCTATTATCTAAAAAACGGTTGGAAGCACGAAAAAAATTATATATGCAGTAATTGTAGAAAATTGAATGCTCTTTTAATATTATTTGAAGAAAATTTCTATAGGGCTTACAATTTTTGAGAAATTCTTAAAATTCTAAACTTTAAGGTCTGGTCGGCACCCTTTCGTTTTGTCCGATTCCAATAATCTTTTTCAGGAACTATTCTTTTATGAAGTAGAACCATATTAGCGGGTGCGAGCAAAAGAAATCGCAGGTTGAAATTAAGGGCCACCCTATATAGGTGGCGCCCTGATAGTTTCAGTATTTGTAGACTTCAGAAGACTATGACATCGAAGAGTCGACTTTGGGGGAATCGGTAACGCGGCTGCCCAGTAACCCGAGGACCCCGCTGATCTTGGGTTCTCGAATCCCGTGAACCCAGGATATTTTTTTCGCCTACATTAGTATGTTACAACTAGCAGATATGGTGCTTTGGCTACCACGCATCACAAATCCACTGTTCCAGAGTTCATCCACTTGCGAATTCCTCTCCCCAAAATCCCTGATCTTCCCAAGCCCATTACGGAGCAACTAGGTCTCACGCTGCCCCCAGTGTTCACCCGACACGCCCCCGCCATCTTCAGCCAACTTCCACCCCCGAGGCTCGCCAAGAAATCCCCCTTTCGAAGTCCCTCAGCAGCCTCGGTCCTCTTCCATCCTCGCAGTCCGAGGGAACCTGTTATCCGAGCTCGCTGACGCCTATCATTACCGTCACGGTTCGTTCTGGTACCGATGCTCTCACGCCTACCAACGACCTGTTAACGCGACCTGCCATTACGCGGCGCGAATAATTGCAGCTTTTGATAATCGCCCGTACGATCTGGCCCGTTAAGCGGAATATCCACCACCCACTTGAATCCAGCGCATAAACAGTCAGCGAAGCCTGGCGCGTCCACCGGTGCTCGCCGAATCACGCGACGGCAGTTATACAATCGCGGGCTGCCAGTGTGCCGTTGTTTTAAATAAATTAGCCGAGACTCGCCAGCAGGATAAACGACCCCTTGGAAACGAAACGCCGTAAATCTTATCCCGGAGGGGGATTTATGGCGCCTCCGTTGCTGGATCCCTGAGGGTTTATCAGCGCCAGGTCTGCGGACGCGCGGAGAAATTCGGACGAATTTGTAGGCAGTTTTATGATCCCCGGGATTATTTGGAGAGAGAGATGTGCTTGCTTCTCTGCAGTCGTTTGATGGCTGTGAAAATGTTTCGGTTTGGCGATGTGGGTTCTTCGGCTTGGCTGTTAAAGGACGATAGAATCCAGTTTGATTGCTGCACTGGCGATTGTTAGTGTGTTGGCGATTTTATCACTCATAAGATTCTGGCTTTAATGAAACCTTGTGGGAGTGTAGAGCATAGTGGAGCTTGCAAAGAGGAATTGGTTTTTTCCTGGGGAAATTTACTCTTATTCCCTTTTTCAATATAACTTTAATACAGAGGTGGGCCAAATTTTTATTTAAATAAAATTTCGAATAGTCAAAAAAATTACTCGTCATGTGTCGAATAAAGCTAACTCTGGTTAACGATATTTTTTTTAAATTTCATTCGTTATTCGAAATTTTATCTAAATAAAACTTTGCCCATCTCTGCTTTAATATAACTTGATAGAACAAAACACTAAATATAAGAATTATTCAGTTTTTATACTCTAGCATACTACCAAAATAAAAACGAAGTTATATATTAAATAAATAAAAAAAAAACACGAAAATTGGTTGGCCATTTAAGTAAAATTGTCACATAAATAGTGAATTATAAATCTGAAATTTAGTCAATTTGAAATGAAAATCAATATAAATAGTAGGTACAGAAAACTCTAATAATCTAAAAATAAATAGAGTTTATAAAAAAATCAAGAATTTATAAAAATATAGGTAACATAGGCATTTTTTATATTTTTTCGTTTCTCAAAATAGGGCCAACCATTGTACTCTTTACCCTTAACATTAAAGGCTGATTAAATGAATTTTCCACACAAAAAAAATATTACTCCTTGCTGTGAATTCACACTAAGTTTCATTAAAATCAAAATTTTCGGATTAAGTTTCATTAAAATCAAAATTTTTGGATTAAGTTTCATTAAAATGAAAATTTTGGGATTAGGAACTTTATCCATGTATATAAAATTAATTTTCTGTTTGTTTGTTTCGAATTTAGTAAAATTTCTGTTTGGACATGTATTTTTGATTAATTTGCTGTCCTAATCAGAGCAAATAAATTATTAAAAATACTATTACCTTTCTCGCTAACTTTAATAACGCTTATCAACCGTTTTGCCGTCTATAATACTGTCGCTTTAATTTTAAAAGTTGCATTAACCTGGGTAACAGCGAGTATTTCAGAAAGATAGGAATACTTTTTGCGGCGACTACAGCACTTAGTTCTTATCAAACTTGCAATAAACATAAATCGGTCACGATAATTTTCTACAGTGACGGTTTAACTTGCTACAGCATCATTACTTGCCAGTAATCCTATATTATCTCACAGCAATTAATTTATAACCTCGCTTCACCTTCTCCGGTCATTATCATCGTCAATTACGATATTCCAGCTCGATCGCTCCTCCATTTCATTTTACCCGATATCTCCGGCCGCCGATCGCGGATGATAGAAATTACCTCCCGAGATCATCCTCATCGAAATTATGATTAACAGGAGTAGGTAATCCTTCGGTATTTCCCCGGGGAGGTGTACCAATCGATCTCCGAGAGGACTCGAATCCCCGCAATCCTCGGCCAGGGAAGCAATACCTAAAAAAATCAGCCATCTTCGTTCCTCCCTAAACGAACATTCCAACCGTTAAACAATCCAACGCTTCGATTGCCAATGAAATCGACGCGAGTATGATCGCGACTGTTAAGGTAAAAGTACCTATTATGGAAATTTAACTAACGTATTACGTTGAAGGGAATTCACGCATGTGTTTCATAAACATGTACCAGCTAGAGTGACAGAGCCACCAATTATGAAACACGCTTTTCTTCTGTTCCATAAATACGGCATGCGAACAAATATTATGTACGCAATTTGGAACACCTATTTTATAAATAAAATTCTATTCAAATTTGGAAACTGAGTAGAATTATTCATTCTACAACCTATAAGCTATCCTATAATCTATTACACATGCTATATAAAGATTTTAATTAAAAAAGACAATTGAAAAATAAATCGTCGAATCCTATCGGTATTAACTTGGCCACTAGCCAAATTTCTCAGAGCTGGCAACGTGTTTAATATTACAATTTCTTTCTAATATTTTACATGAGAAAATGATATTAACTCTTATTTATCTACAAAATTAAATATTCGTACGTATTGAAAAAAATTTTGTAATTCCTAATAATCCCTAAAACTATATTAAAATTGCAGTAATGATGAAACTGTTCCATGAAAGGGACAATGTTCCATAATAGGTACTTTTACCTTACATGACGCAAGAGCAAATCGTCGAATGGGATTATTCACCGTATCGAATCCAACGACGACTGGCGATCGATCCAATCACACGCTCGATTGTGTCGAAGTGGCGCCGGAAATATCGAAAATAAAAAAATTTAATCCGCAGCGATCGGTGCACTGCAGGCGCGACGAACAATCTCTTAAGAGCGCGTCAGATCGAATCCCGAATGCGGCGCGAGGAGCAGCGGAATCCATCGATCGCTGGGAATTAATTGAATCCGATTTTCATGGCGCACATCGCGCGAAGAAGCGGCTCAAGCTTTTTCATCGGCTCGGGGAAGAAAGCAGGTGCTGGGCCATGTTGCGCGCGTAAAAGGCGGTGGTCGGGGGGGGATGCATCTCTGCTCTGAGCTATAGAGAAGTTTATGTATGGACATGTATCGAGGGAATATTGAATTTCTTCGGCGGGTGGCGTGGAAGTTCTTTTTTCGCTAATGAATTGCTTGTGGAGGTAAAGAATTGTAATTTTTGGAGGTTCTTGTAAATTTTTTGGCGATTAGGTAACTAAATAGGTAATCTTATTGTATCTCGATTAGGGGATACTAGAACTTTAATATAGTAAAATATATTTTACTTCTAGTACAGTAGTGTGTGAAAATAGTTTGAATTTCAAAGGGTAACAAAGAACAGATATTTCTCAAAATTTATTTATACCTCTGACAGCTCAGAAAATAGGTTTGTTTTTATGAATTTTACTTGATATTAAAAAACGTTATATTTAAAAGTAAAGACATACACCTTTTGTGTATAAATTAAACTGTATTCTCTTCAAAAAGAAATTTGATATCTCAATAAATTCTCTCAAAGCCTCTTCATAGTTACACCATTCGCGGTAGCAAAAATATTTCAGAGATTACTAGACCGATTTGAATAAAATTTTGCACGAATATTCTCAAGACTATAATCCGATTTTGAAAAATGGCAACTCACGTTTTCATCTTCTCTTATTAATAAAAAAGACACAAAATATGAGTAAACATGCATAAGATATATATGTGATTTCGGCGCACTAGTTCGGTCAATTTAACTTTTTTTTTATTTTTTTTTTTTTTGGAATTTCGACTTTAGAGAGATTTTTAAGCCAATTGTCGTTATTATTATCTAAAGTCGTATTTTCAAAAGGAACAACCCCACCACAATCATTGTTACGAGAATTAATTTTGATTTCTAGCAAATTGTTGAATTTCTTAATGCAACTATTTTTATGGATCTTAAACAATCTTTTGTATTTCTTATTTTCAAGGGTATAAAATCTTTCAAACAATTGCGACGGGAGGATGAATTGAATTTCCTCATTCAGATATTTAATTCTATTTGAAATTGAATTTTGTATATTATGTGTGTCCTTGATAGCAATGTTAAGCAATTTTTTCACGAATCTCTTTTTTAAATTCAACAATTTTCCAGATGCTGCAGCAGAAACTGTAGACATTTTAGAATTGTTCATAAAGTTTTTTGAAATAAAGTTAGGAACAATATCATTACTTCTGCATTTAAGTAAAAATAGTTTTCTATTACTTAGTTAAATGGGATCTACTGCTGGATAAATTGTTAAATTGACCGAACTAGTGCGCCGAAATCACATATATTAATTATTACGGTCGAAATTAAATGTATAACTTTTAAACATGCATAAGTAATCGTATAAAAATATTACGTTCTGCTGTACACTATTACACTTTCCAAAACCCAAATCGGTCTACCATACTCAGCAACGTCTTCGCAAATCCCAGCGCAATTCTTCCACATAATATTCCACTGATGCAACAATGAAGAGATTCGACGATCCCTTTCCCAGGTCTCACGGGTTGATTCAAAGCTATCTGTCGGTCGGATCGATCCTCGTCACTCGAACTCGATCCGAAACCGCGGTCCGCCGGCGTGCCGCGAGTCGATCCCCGGCTCACCGAGCGCATCGTCTGGGCGAGATTCGCGCTCGTTCCGAAGGAAGCTCCGCTGGATACCGAGCAATTGGTCGTTGACACATTTTCCCGCGGCGCTAGATGATTTTTAAAGGCGGCCAACCAGACGATTGACCTCGGTATTTATCGGCGGTCGCAATTTTTGCATAGAACTCGCTCCGCGAATTTTTACGTAATGCCGCTTTGATCGACCGTTACGTAACGCCGCTCCGCGAATTTTGTCCCGTTTCGCGGAAGAGCGCCGTTTCTTCCTCTCCTCCTTTTACCAGATGATTGATCGCTCGATCGGTTACTCCGACGTTTCGCTGTGGATCCCACGGCCGTACCTCGGGCACGCGTCCAGAATCGATTTTCCGACCGTTTCTTTAATAACCGCGGCCGCGATTGTTCGGCATTTATTGTTCTACCCGATTTTACCGGCGTAGGTATCTTCGTTCCGCCAGGTCTCGTTCGATTTACCCTAGAATAAAGCTCCATTTCACCTTGTCTTCGGGCCGCGATTCGACCAGCTGCGCTTTATCGTTCACGTGGCTTCGGTTTACCATTACTCAGGTTCGTTTCGAGCTGTCTACGACGTGGAAATGATTTATGCGAGCGTGGTGCGTCGTATCGGACGTTTATAAATTGCTGTAACTATTGAAACTAGATTCCTGCTGCGGAACCGTGTTGCATCCCGCTGACGGCAAACGAGATATCTCTTCTTCGACGTTTCTACTCGAATTACCAACGATAATATTACATTCCGCAGCTAAGTGGAAGCTTCCACGAAACGTTCTTAATACATCTGCCATTAGAAATGTTATTACACCGCAGCGGAATCTTTTAAATATTTTAAACCGCCGCTAAGTCTGTAAAGAATACTCGCGCACCGTATTTGTTATATCACTGGCGCCGAAGCGATTAACTCGAGGAGCGCGCAATGCAAAATGCCACTTTCTCCGTTGCAACGCGACTCGCGCATCTGCGGCTGGACTTATGCATAATTATGTACATCCTTGCGGGTTTATGCAGATTTTTCTTAACCACGTTGCACTGTTACCGAACCGCCTGCATTTCGAGACGACCCGGCGAATGGTGGAACTGTTTGAACGACGGTGCTCGCGGCCATTATTCCACAATTCTACGATAAAGTCATGGTGAATTGGGGCAATTTCTCCTGCTCCTCGTTGCCCATACGATAAAACTGAACGGAGTGGCAAGTATTCCCCGTTAAAACGTCCCGTAAAACGCGCCGGGTTTTAACGAGCACGCCGGTGCACGTAGCTTCGGAAAAATCGCGCAGCTTTTTGCCGGGCAAAATCCTTTTCTGCCCCGCGGAAAAACGAGGAACTCGACGGTCCCGTGTACGCCTCGGTTGCCGCTCGGTTTTTCGCCGACGCGGCCGCGCTTACAGCGAAGCCTCGCGATTAAACGCGCTCGTGAATTTCTCCGCGGGTATAAAAACAGCCGATAGCTTGGCTGTGAGCGTCGTTCTTTAAACGCGCCCCATTGCATTCCTTTCTTGATGCCTCGAGTGGTCGACGAGACTTCGTTTGCATGCGCGACTACTCTGTTGTTTTCCTTCCTCTTAATTTCATTCCCACCGCGTGACGACGCTGCCGCAGAATTCCTCGAAAAGTGTCGAAACAGGCGTAATATTTCTTCTGCGTCTTTTTTTTTCTCTCTTAACGAGAATTCCTCGAGCCGCGAACCTAGCCACTTTTACTTTCGTCGATGGAACTGGCTAAATGGCTGGCGACAGCGCCGCGAGATGCACTTTCGTTCGCCGCATAACGGGCTCGAGGTGGTATATTGTTTGGTATTAATTAACTCGCGGGGAAATCGAGATTACCGTTGCGATGAGAGGGAAAGTCGGTTAATCCGATAATTGACTTTGCAACCGCATCAAAGTTGAATCAAAGCGACCTGAATTGAGCCACGTGCGCGCCGGTCGCGCTTCGTCGCAGTGTTAGGGAAGGGGGTATATCCTGCGGGGGGAACTTTCTCTAAACTTCTTTCCTGTATTATCCCTTTGTGGCCGCGCCGCGGGTCAGTTTAACAGCTTTGCTTTTATAGCCCACTAAGCTGCTGACGCGTCGGTGTCCCTTTTAACGTTTGATGGTCACTGCGCTGGGACTTGGTGCATGGTTCGATAACTAGGTACCAAACTACTAGGTCTCTGGTGGCCCTTAAGTTTTATGGAGGCTCGCTTATTACGTCGAGAATCGGGATTCTATTAAAATTGCTTTATGGCCCGTCGATTCTCAGCTTTTATTGGTTATCAGGATCGCGGGGCTTACGGAGCCCGTTAACTTTCGATAGGTTAATCAATATGAAGTTAAGATTACTGGCGATCATAATCACTCGCAGTTGAAGGCCTTCAACTTTCACAAACTACTGTGATAGTGATTATCACGCATCTCCTAATGTTTAGGTAATTATGGTAGGCATTCGGCGTTTGGAAATGGTCTATGGTGCGATTGGGATTTATTTTGCTCTCCCCCCTAATATGGTTCCATTTCATATAAAAATAGTCCCTGAAAAGGATTATTGCAATCGGAAAACTGGAAAGGGTGCCGCGCAGACTTTAAAGTTTAGAATTCATCAGTGGTTTGAATTTGAAGAATTTCTCAAAAATGGTAAGTCCTATCGAAATTTTCTTCAAATGATATTAAAAGAGCATTTAATTTTCTACAATTACTGTATATATAAGTTTTTAGTGCTTCCAACCATTTTTTAGATAACAGCGTTTGAATATGTACGGCGTGACGTATTGTCTATACGCGCGTGACGCAAACTTCTCTATATTCAAACGCTATTATCTAAAAACTGGTTCGGAGCGTGAAAAAATTATGTACACAGTAATTGTAGAAAATTTAATGCTCTTTTAATATTATTTGAACAGAATTTCGATAGGACTTACCATTTTTGAGAAATTCTTTAAATTCAAACTATTGATGAATTCTAAACTTTAAGGCCTGGTCGGCACCCTTTCCTCTTGTCCGATTGCAATAAACTTTTGAAGGGACTATTTTTTTATGAAATGGCGCCGTTCTAGGCGGTGAGAGGAAAGAAATACAAAAAAATATTCAACACGTATAAATAAGGGCCATCTTAGTGGGACACAGGTGGCGCCCCGTAGGTTTTGGTGTTTTTAGTGTTCGGAAGACAGTAAAATCGAAGAGTCGACGTTGGAGGAATCGATAACGCAGCTGCCCAGTACGCCGAGGACCCCCGCAGATCGCGGGTTCGAATCCCATCGCCCGAGGATCTTTTTTCGTCGATATTATTCGCTCTGGTCTGACCAACACCATCACTAATCCCCTTATCCAAGAAGACAAGCCTTTAGCTGACTGTTATCGAGCCAAAATCCTTCATACCCTTGCCTTTCCACTTCCTAATGACTCTGGCACCCCATCCCCCTCAATAACCATATAAAATCAAGCACCCCAAACCCCCATTTCAACCCTAAATCAAGCACCACCATGCCACCCGTTCACTTAAATCACCCAGACAAGCAGCCCGCAATTATCCAGCCCAAGATTCGCGCGAGATTAATTGGAACCGGCGTTAACGAAACGAAAAACGAAGCGACGGGAAGAAGTAGAGGGGAGGGTGGGATGACGAGCAGCGACAGGAGGGGTGAAAAAGCAAGCATCGGTACAAAAGCAACCACGCGAAAGCAACGGCATGGAAGCAGCCAGGCAACGAGACAACAGCCATTCGTATTGACGGGCGCTCGCGCGCGCGCGACGCCCCCCCCTCTGATCCCCCCCCCTCGCGCCCCTAGAGCTTTTGATCTCGGGCGCGTGCTGGAACGTCACCTGGAACAGCACGAGCCCCCGTTCTCTTCGGTACAAATTGTAAACGTAGCAATCGAAAGCGAACCTTGACACCTTTTTCTCCCTCTCTCACGCTGTCTGTCCCTTTCTAGCCCCCCCCCCCCACTCCGCCCTCCACCTTGATGGTCGTTTTTCGAGAGGCGGCGCACTCGACGCCGCGGATATATGCTATCCTCCTCGGTCGACCGCATCAGCCCAGCGGGGAAGTTTCTTAAAATAGATTCTAGTGCCGGGCAGGAGGTTGCCGTGTGCATGTGCATCGAATGTGTACACAGGGCGAAGCCACTCGAGAGGGAGCGCCCGCTGAATGCCTCCCGCCCTGTCGCGGCACCCGGAACCCGCTTCAACTAGCCGGACGGGACACGCTGGGTGCCGCGCGTTTAAACCGTGGCCGACGTCCTCTGGGTCGCGGGGTAGCTGCTTCACTACCCGTGCTCGGCTCCCCCGGGGGGTAGCTTCCGTGCTGTCGCGCACCGGGGATTTGCGATCCACGGAGAGGTCTTGTCCAGGTGAGACGCGCGGTAGAAAAGGGCAGGGAGATCCTTGGGGGCTGAGATTGGGGGATCTTCTGTGGTTAGGTACGTCTAGGCCAGGCCTGTCCAGGCATTTGCTTCCACGAACAACCGCGAGTTGCTCTTGGCTCTTGGAGGCACTGAGCCAGGTCCCTCGTACTCCTCAAGAGCGAAAGTCCTCATGATGGGGTACAACTGTCGCCCTTGCCTTCGCTCGCAACCACCCGCGGTTGCCTTTCGAAGCAAAAGTTGGACGGACCTGGTCTAGGTAGGTCCAACAAGGGATCTGTGTGAGGTGCTAGATACCGATTTTGATGGGACTTATTAAATAGGTAGAGGATTGGAAGATGGTTGACCCCTGTCCGACTGGAAAGGGAAGACACCTAATAGTTTACGAGATATGTGACGACAAACATGACGTTTGCTCATTGGCGGCAAGTGCCGGAAACTTCAATTGTGTACCAGGGGTGAAATATGTTTCAAGTCTTCACCTTTCTACGACGTTTCATCGAAATCGGTACGCAACACCTCAGGCGGTCCCCTTGTAAGTGCTCGTAGTGTGATGCGTATACTCTGAACTCCGAAGTACATCATTTTGGATTCGAGTGGGATTAATATTGCATAGTAGTCTAAGGGAAACTTCAGCACCGTTCCCTGAGCACTGACTTCTCTACAACCTTCCTAATGGGGGCTATGAACAGTCCTACAATCTAGTTAGAGTTTAAGTTGAAGGATCGTCCATGTAGCGACACCTCCCGATTCCGCCAGAAGGTGGCATTTCAACTGATCCCGCTATCTCGCAAGTTCTTCCTCATCCACCCATTCGGATGGATACCAGTTTCGTCCTACCTCCTAACATCCCCGCGTCTAAGGCAGGGTCTGCTAGGTAAGTCTTACCCATGAGTCCACCAGCAGGCCCAGGACGAAACTTAAGGTCCAAACACACATATCAGTTCCGTGTCAGTTCCGCTCCGGCGTGCCAGTGGTAAGAAAAAGAGGGGCGTAGAGGTCTTCTTACCACTGGCACGCTGGAACGGAACTGACGCGGGACGGATATGTGTACGCAGACCTTTAACCTTCATTTTCTCTCCTTCCGTCCTTACAACTAACCGCTCCACAACCTCCTCCAGTCTGTGTTACGTCTTACTGGTTCCAGCTGACCATAGTGTGGTGCCTTTAGATCTTGGTACTCCAAAGTACATACGCCACTTTGGACTCCCTTCAGTAGGCCTTGTTAGGGAATGTGGCTTACACAACAGATTCCACGGGGATTAATATTCCACATTAATCTCCGCGTTCCCACCAAGTCTAAGGGAAGCCTCGCGGCTTCATTGCCGTTCCCTGATCACTGACTTCACTCCATAACCTTCATAAGAGGAAGGAGGCATACACAAGTTCCGCTTACTTCGAACGCGCACAGTGGCAGCCCACCTGGTTACCTAAATAGTTGCGCAATATCGAGAAACCCGCTGAGAATAAATCCTCGTCCTCTCGTCATGCATAACGTAGCGCCGTTCTTGACCATATTGCGCGACGAGATTGCATTACGAGGCTCTTCGGCGAGCGGCGCACGTGGCTAAAGCGGGCACGTCCGGGCGTGCGGGAAACTGGCTGGTCTACGAGGAAGAAGATCGCGCCTCGGCACACACTCCCGCCGCGCCCGTACAGCCTCTCTCGCCGCCCCTCTGGCCCCCTTCGCGTGTCTGAGAAGCTCCTTCGTGTCTGTCGCCCTGACCCGTCCCGTCGTTTTTTCTCCCCCAACGAGAGGGGAACGCGCGCAAGGTGAGACAGCCACTCGTCTCTATTTTTGCGCGCCCTACACCCACACCCGCCCACCCAACCCCATCCCCCCACCCCCGCCGAGGTGTATTGTTCACGGCCCCGTATCGACGCTTGCTAATTGGGGGAGGATAATTAGCGTTCGATCAGACTTGGGGTCGCGCGACTCGCTTCGCTGGAGTAAGAATGATCGCACAATGGCCGAGCACGTGTTCCCGCTCTCGATAGGCCCCTGTAACACGCTCCCAACAGATCGGGAACTAGGTCGACGTGCTTTCCGCGGCCAGACCGTACGTACCGTCCAAGTTTCCTGAGGGCTCCAGTTTTGTTTGCCCCGTACCCGATTGTTACTCTGCCCTTCTATGGACTCGTCGTTGGCGCGCCACAATGGGCCGTCGTTTAAACGGCATTCGCGGTGGATATTGGGACGCGAACGGATACAGGGCGATTCCGCGCGGCAAAAGGAATCGAAAATGTACAGTGGGAGATTTCCGTGGGAGGCTTCGTTTTGAGGGGAAACGGGTTTTAAGGTGGGAGGCTTCGGGTTGCAGTCAATGGGGGGTCGGTTTGACAGGTGGCGCTGCGGGCGCGTGTCTTCGCTGGTTGCTCGCGTAAGGGGCATCGCTCGAAGCGTTGCGGGAAGATTCAAAGGGTTTCCTTTTGTATTTGTTTAATTAATGGCTCGTTTAGTGGGGGAATTTGAATTTGTAGCGGCGCGGGATTAGTTGCTTGACGGTGTTTCATTGAAATGCGATTTTTTTCACAGATATTTCGTCGCGAATCCATCGTCCGGCGCGGTTCAATAAATGCACGAGGCCATATTCATCTCGCGACGCACGAAGCCAATAGAATTAATTTGCGAATTTATCCGCGAGGCGAGGTTTCCTCGCATTCAATGAAAGTGAAATTAAGTCCGTTTTATCGAGTGGCTCGCGAAGCCCGTTAAATAGCGCGGCATACTGATGCAAAATACCGCCGATTCGCGCGAAATAGAATTCAAACCGTGGACAAGGGGCGTTAAATCGGATTCCTGGTGAATTGCCGTTCGATAATTGAAGAATTAGTTTGAATGGAGATTAATTTAATTTGGCTTGCCCTGACCTCACCTGCGCGTGTAACGGAATTACTCTATCAAATGGCAAAAGTTCTATCTAGTTCTCCACCAGATCAACAACCAACTCCTATCTGTGGTTTCGTAAGGTTTCGCGTACTTTTACATTTCCACAGATCTCCGAATTCTTTTTGGTAAATCTTCTTCAGAGTTTGTGAGATTTGCCAGCCCATTTCAGAAGAGATTTAAGTTACCACGATGTATTCCATTTTACAAGGGAAAAGGGAGAAAGAGGAGTAGCAGGCAGACATTTATCTGGCATTGCGATCTGAGGCGGCGGTGGTTGCACAAGATATCCTTCCCTCCCAAACGAGCTGTCGATAACAGATGCCCAGGATCGTTATGTCCTGTTCCTTGTCGCTGGATCTGCTGATCCGCCTTCATCGATAAGGTTCCTCTTCTTGTCGTGCATCGATTACATTTAAATCACTACAATGAAAGTGATTGAAACGTTCCTTGAAACCTCGACGACACTCGATCCTTCAAAGAAACTTCTAGACCATATTAATACGAGTCTGGATGTTTCGTTTCAACGATGCGAGATATTAAGTGAATTAAATTGCAGGGGTTGCAGGATTCGATATTTTAAATTGCTTAAAAACATGCGACCTCCTCATCGTACGGAGCAGCGAAACATGGCGGTTAAAGGGGTATCGATTGGCGAAAACGTGAGAACAGGGAGCCGGCGAATCAGCGAGCGATCTGTCGAGGACGATAAAACGCGGCGATAAGAGAGGCTAGGAGTGTCCAGAATCGCGAGGACGATTCCAAAGAGATAGAAAGATTAAGAAGTGGAACGCGCCTCGAGGACGGTTTTGCAAACGGGCGCGTTCCAAGGATAGCTATCGAGACGTGCTGGGATCAAAGGAGGCCGGAGGGGGTGTACGTGTACAGATAACGATTAAGATAGAGGCGTTGCTCCTTCGTCGGCGACTTTAGCTGGTCGTTTGTAAGTAAGGAATCGGCTCCCCGCACGCGTACAAGGATCTTGACGCGAGAATTGCATTCCTGATTCACTTTGGCCTCCTGAAGATAAGCCAAATGGGTCCTTCAGTCACTGATAACGCGAATTCGGGGCTGATAGAAGATTCTTAGCTAGTATCAATTGTATCACCACTTACAGTGGTTTAATGTTTTAGAAGACCCTAAAGGGGAACTTAAAAAATAACTTCTACTTAGAAGTATTTCAAGTTCTTTGAAACTTGTTCAAAGTTCTCGAGTTAGTTTTAAGTGTTTTAGTTTCTAAGTTTTCTAGTTCCTAAGTTTTCAAGCTTCTAAGTTTTCAAGCTTCTAAGTTTTCAAGTTTCTAAGTTTTCAAGTTTCTAAGTTTTCAAGTTTCTAAGTTTAATGTTTCTAAGTTTTCAAGTTTCTAAGTTTTCAAGTTTCTAAGTTTTCAAGTTTCTAAGTTTTCAAGTTTCTAAGTTTTCAAGTTTCTAAGTTTTCAGGTTTCTAAGTTTTCAGGTTTCTAAGTTTTCAGGTTTCTAAGTTTTCAGGTTTCTAAGTTTTCAGGTTTCTAAGTTTTCAAGTTTCTAAGTTTTCAAGTTTCTAAGTTTTCAAGTTTCTAAGTTTTCAAGTTTCTAAGTTTTCAAGTTTCTAAGTTTTCAAGTTTCTAAGTTTTCAAGTTTCTAAGTTTTCAAGTTTCTAAGTTTTCAAGTTTCTAAGTTTTCAAGTTTATAAGTTTTCAAGTTTCTAAGTTTTCAAGTTTCTAAGTTTTCAAGTTTATAAGTTTTCAAGTTTCTAAGTTTTCAAGTTTCTAAGTTTTCAAGTTTCTAAGTTTTCAAGTTTCTAAGTTTTCAAGTTTCTAAGTTTTCAAGTTTCTAAGTTTTCAAGTTTCTAAGTTTTCAAGTTTCTAAGTTTTCAAGTTTCTAAGTTTTCAAGGTTCTAAGTTTTCAAGGTTCTAAGTTTTCAAGGTTCTAAGTTTCCAAGTTTCCAAGTTTCTAAGTTTCTAAGTTTCTAAGTATTCAAGTTTCTAAGTTTTCAAGTTTCTAAGTTTTCAAGTTTCTAAGTTTTCAAGTTTCTAAGTTCCTGAGCTTCTAAGTTTTCAAGTTCTTAGAAGCCCTATCTGAAAACTTTCATACAAACTAAACAATCTAAGACTCCCAAAAAAGTACTTCCGATGCTTTCCAAAAACTATCGACCCCAAAGTACCTGAAATCCGTGCACGTGACGCACCTCCCTCGGCGTGAAAACCCGCCAATGCCAGTCAAGTAAAGCTCTTACGAAACTATGCATAACTATCGGTTCTTTAAACACGACTACCAACGTAGGCACGAGAGGCGATATAATAAATTCTAAGAGCAGATTACGGGAATCTACCTAAGAGCCAAATGCATGGTTAAATTTGCTTTCCGAAGTTATCAATCTATTCGTGCTCCGCTGAATTCGCATCTTCTGAATGCGCTGATGGTAATACCTGTTATTAATAATAATCGTGGCTGCTTTCAGGGAGGGCGAGGGTGGCGGCGGTGGCGGCCGTTCCGTGACCAGCGCTGGTGGGGGTGGAGGAGGAGGTGGAGGTCGTCGGGCACCGAGTCTACGACTGGTGAACGGAAGGGCGACCACGGGGGTCAGTTTGCACACCAGCAGCACAGAATCCGTTCGTTCACCCCATCACCACCTCGGCCAGCAGCAGGGCGGCAACAACAACAACAATAACAACAACAACCACCACAACAACAATAACAACAACAACAACCATAATAACTGCCACGCCGGTAACAACCCCGCCGCGAACAATCATCCACGGCTTAAAAAAGATGACAGCATCAAGATCAGCATCGAGAACACCAACACCTGCACGGACAGCCTCGTCACTGCTCTAGACGACGAGACCTTGCTCATCACTGATTTCCTGGGCGACACCGGTGAGTTCCCACGACAATTTTCTTTTCTTTTAAGGGGGTTAGAACACCTGGGCCAGGTCAAGAATTACCGCAACTTTGGGAATTTATTTTTAAGTGGCAAAAACACTTCTTTCCATTAAAATTTTTCAATAAAGATGGAGACCTCTTTGAATAATAATTAGGTACAATTTTTTTTCTCAAGTTTTCTTTAAAAACATATAATATATTAATTTTTACCTGATTTACGCGTAAATAATTTTTTTACCAGAGAAACTGAGCTTTCTGCTTCAAAGTGTAGCAATTTTGTTATTTTTCAACCAAACCCTTTAAACCCGGACAATTTTAAAGCAGAAATTTTCAAAAGCAATTTTCCCACATCGATATTTATTAATTTCATATAATTCAGAAGTTATACGTCGCCCGGATTCAATTAAAATATACAAAACGCGTATATACATTGCCCGGATTCAATTGGTTAAATGGTTAAAGTAAGGTATTCGAGGTTTCACAGAAAGAGTTGCTTTCTGTAGAATCTGCTCTTAAAGAGTCCATTCTTAAGTGTTCTACAGTGCCCTAGTAGCACTAGGGGCTTAACTCGGATGTTTGGAAGCGAGTGGTACAATACCTAGGAATGGCCTGGAGAGGTAGAAGACAAATCACTATATTTAAATCTGAGTCCATCAATTCCTCCTTCCCTCGCACGACTAAGTTAGCCACATAGGTACGCGTGTTACCCTACTCCGAGGTGTTAAGTTACAGCTGAATCTCGCTCACCGGAAATTTCATTACGAACCCTGCAATGGACACTTTTCCTACTTCATACCAGCACTGCGATGCATTTCGAGAAACCCAAGCTCTGAATTTCCCAGTGGAATTTATGTGTCCCTTTATTTTGTAAAGAAATATTTAATATACATCTACACTTTAAAAAACTACGTTCATTAACCCCTTCTGATTTATCTCCACGAACAGTAGCGTGCAAACTTCAACATGGCCCCTTTCGATTCGTCGGAATACACCGACACCTCCGCTTAATATAAAAATAAGGAGGTGCGTTTCTAAAATCCAGACACGTGGCCGCGCGAAAATATGTTGGCTCGTGAAAGAAGTTCTCGATGAACGCTCGTAACGATCCCGCCATCGACGGCTGCGATATTGAAAAGCAATCGCGTCAATCGTCCATTTAACGGACATGCTTGTAGAAGAACGAATTTTCTTCCGCGATGGATTCGAGTTTGTTTGTCGTAGCGAATTGCCAATTACCCTCTGTCCTTTTAGATAAGTTCCCGAGCCCCTTTTCAAGGCTACCTGCCCAACATACTTCCTCCCTAATTATTTCCCCACTTCTCTGCCCCCAAGAAAGATATTAATAAAAAATTCTCGTCATTCCTTGGTTCCTTGCATCAGCCAGCCTCAGGAATCTTTCAGACAAACTTCTTGGCCCTCTCTTGGACGATGAGCTTTTTTTTCTGACTCTTTTCTTTTTCGTTTGTGAGTATGAACAAGGAATTTTCTTTCATCCACTGGTCCCGTGCTTTTATTCTGTCTGCGAGCACCAATGGAGAAATCTTAAGGGAGAATATTAATAGAAAAGTCTGCTCAGTAGATCTCTTCTAGATTTTTTTCAGCTACAGTTCTAGGCTGTTTCGTGAATTTCCCCATTTGTGGGCTTTTTTCCCTTTCTGTCTTGAATCATTCCTCTTCGGGGTATTTCGCTCCCCCGCTGCTTCTATTGTAAATAATTTCAAACGACCCGGCAGGGACACTTAACGCTGTAAAGCGTTGCTTCGTTTCTGGTTTCAGGGAAGCCCCCAGCTCCTGCGGTTTAGTGAAATGAAACGGGGGAATTCCGGGGGGTAGTGTTACGCGCGGATGTATCGCTGGGATTCCACATCAAAGTGCAACTGTTGTGGGAAACTCTGAGTTTGGTTAACCGTGCAGCTGGGCGAGGAATGCGCGACAGAAGAATGAATGATTTCGGGTTTAGGTAGGGGAGAACTGAATGTTTTTCAATTTCTTAACGCGATTTTCAACTTGGATTAGGAATCTTCTCGGTTGATTTGAAGAGAATGATGCAAGGAACGTTGAGGATAACACGATGCGTGACTGAATAGAAAACGGTGAATCATGAGGTGTGTTTTTCATAGAGGGTTTTGTTTCATAAGAGGCACATGCCGGTTTTTATAATTGGATTAATGAGCAGTCATTAGGGAATTCTCTTTTTTAATCACGCGTGATCGCATATTTGAAGTGTTACATTGTTGAGCTAAATGGTCTGGCATCAAGTTAGATATTGCTTGAACTGGGCATGTTATTGTTCCAGAATTCATTTGTCAGGGACCAAAGAAATATTACAAATTTAATCTGGGATAATTAACACAGTGAATTGGGAATATTAATATAGGTAAAATGTTTTCAGATTAATTGCACTGGCTCATTTAACACGCGTGAAAGTATTTAGAGTTGCAAATAACACCCATTTAATCAAGGAAATATATTCGTCGTACGAGTATCTATGCCATGGAAGATATTTAGGAAATATCGGTTTTCAATTTTTATAACTAAATTCCACCCGTTCAAAATATCTGAAAAAATTACACATTAATAACCATACAAATACGTTAATATTGTAAAAATATAAAAAAGGGAGCTTGATAATTTGAATATGAAATCCGCATTTCTCATCTTTCTGAATTTTTTAACATTCGGTTTTGCAGCTGAAAATTCTGAAAAAAATCAGGGCCACGTATACCAATGGATAGAATGTGTCTAATTGTTTTTATAAGCTTCTATTCGATAGAACAAAAGTAATAGAGCTTAAATTGCAAAATAAGTTTCACCCCTTGGCAGAGATATTTTTCTTTAAGGAACCTGTCGATTGCTGCACCCCAAGTTCAATTTGGTTTCAGGGTGCTTTTCACTGTACTTATCCGACTAAGAGACAATTACATTTGCGTCAAAACTTGCAGTATGGATGATGTTCTTGTTGTCAAAAATATGCAAGCAGGTCGAAATAAAAAAGAAACACGTATTATTATTTTTCGATCCTCTAAAATCTATCCAAAAATCAAAACGATCGAAGACGGACATTTAAAACCCTCTCCTTGTTACTTTATGACTCAAAGCAAGTAAAAAGAACTCACAGAAAATCTTCTTCCCAATTAACACAAAAAACCCTGCCCAAAAACTCAACATTCCATTCACCATTCCAATACCTCACACTAAAAAAGAATACATTCACCAAGGAACAACGTGGGTCACTCGTTTATCACGCCATTATTGCGCGCATTAATGAATATACTCCACTTTGAGATTACTGAAAGCCTCCCAGCAATTAAACGTTACGCAGCGAAGCTGGCGCCTACGGAGCGTAGTAAACGCTTCTGTTGATGCCCCCGTGGACGAGATAATTCGCGCGCTCTTTGTCCCACCAGTGCATTATGCATCTCAAAGTTCATTCCTGGGAGGGCACCGTAGGAAAAGAACGTTTCGCGATAGCGGTGCCAGCTACGATCTGAACTGTCGCTTCTGAAGCAGTTGCCTCCGGCTCCTCCGCGGCGAAATAAATAGAAAACGATTCCCGCCATCTTCGGGGGATTAAATATTCCAGCATTCCTAAGTCCACTAAAGCGTTCCAGACTTTGGACCCTTCCCATGTAACGCGTCCAACTTGGTTAATCCCCTCGAGTGCCCCGCATCTCACGATCCCCGGGATCACCCGGGTCTCACGGCGTCCAATCCCCTCGCAGTCCTCACTCCTTTGACGGAATCTGTTCGACAGACACGCGGATCGATTGTACCTTAACTCTTTCGAGGGAGCAAAGGAAGTGGAGCTCCGCGCCTGCTTCATCTACACCTTTGACCCCACAGTCAGCTACAACGTGAGATTTATAGTTCAGACTACTGACTTAGGGAGCGAAAAGTGGGCAACTGAGTTGGGAGCGTAAGAAAGGCACCGATATGATCAGGAAATTCGTAATGAGTATATCGTCTTCAACTACCCACTGAGCGACACTTATCACCCTTCAGCTAACTCACTACCAACAGATCTGTGAGTGAGTTAGTACAATTCTCAAAGGCAAGCTTCTACCTAAGCTTCTCCAGGACCGAGGGAACCGTTTATCGCGCGGGTGGCAGAAAGCCGGTCAGATTTAAAATTGCGCGCAACCGGCGATAATTGGCGATCGTTGGTGGGGATTCTAGGGATCTCGCAGTGTCAAGGCTGGCGGTAGATCCCGTGCGTGTATTCGAAAGAATCGGATATCTCCCTGTGCGCGAGCCGCTCCTTCTGCTGGTCCCACAATAAAACCGGTCAGTGTTTCTCTCTCTTCTCTCTTTCGCCTCGTTCCGCGCCGCTTTCGCTTACGGTGCTCCCGCATCTTTTTCCCCGCGCGTGTTCCGCTCGTCATTAGTCAACCTCTGCTCCGGGGAGCGGTGGCCGCCGGCAGAGACCGTTCACGCGATCCTGAGGCGGCTGGTCACGGGCGATGGCCGACGACCGAGCGCTGGACGAGCTGAGGAGACCATTGCTGCGGAAACAGAGGCAGCCAGCTGACGATAACGGGCTGAAGGACTGCCGTGGCTTCGTCGCCAGCTGGCCGGAATTGTCCTACGCGCGGGCGGCGCGCAGATTCGGTGAGTTCGTCTGTCCCTTTCCGGTGGTCGGATTCCTCTTCGGTGGGCGAGGATCTCTTGGGTTCTGGTTGGATCTACTAAATCTTCTGTGGATGTTCTGCTTCGAGTGCTTTAAGGGAGTTCCTTCTCCGAGGGTTTGTGTTCTGCTTGGGTCTACTGAATATTTTGTGGACATTGGTGCTATGCCTAGAGTAGGTACTTGTTTCTTGAGAAGGAAGTTGTTTCTTTGGAGGATGAAGGCTTGTGTTCTACTTCAATTTGCCGAATATTATGTGGTTGAAGTGCTATGGGAAAGTTCTTTCTTCAAAGGGTAAAGGGTTGTGTTCTGCTTGAATTTAGCGAATATTCCCTGCGCATGTGATGCTATGGCTGGAGTACCCCGAGAGAGCCCCCCTCCTGATGTTCTGCGCCGCGCTGCAGTGGCTATCCTTGTGTACAGAGTTGTCCACTAGTCATCAGGATGATCGATCGTCTTGTTCTTTGGAGCCTGTATTCCCAAATTGTGTTCTGCGTTGACTGGTCTTCCGAACTCGTTATACCATTACCATGATTAATCATGCGCGTCGGATGGTCTGGGTTACTTGTTCGAGGATGAACTATACGCTCCGTGGTGATTGTTGAAATCTGTTTTCTTGGATCCTCTATTTTAGCTTATCTGACATTTATCGGAGCTACCTGTAGCATAATTCCAGCTTGCTTTACTTTTCCAAGAAGCTACGGGAAACATAACGATTTTCCCTGTACCGGTGTTACACTTTCTCCAAGATATGGTTGTTTTCCTGTTCCACAGATTGCTCGAAAGTTTCCAATGAGATATGTAACGAACAGATTCCTAACGTTCAACTTCTAGAAACTCATTACCCAGACACTGACCTGGGGCACAGTCGCTCGAGATCTGAATCGGTCGAACTTCCCAAAGCAGTGCAATCTCTGACCGTTGTAAAAGCTTTGTACACAAGCACTGCTTGCTTCCCCTCGACACCATCTCGCCAATTTGCACCTGGTAGTCTAACAAAGGAGATCATCTTCGATGAGAATCTCCAGAAGGATCACAGAGCTCATCAATCCCTCAAGATTGAAGCTTCGATTTCTCAGCCCACGTTTCCCGAAGTTCATTGACCAAGCCCTCATCGCCTGTGGCCCAGTCGCATTCATCGGCAGCTGTAATTTAGGCAGCCTTCGTCTAACAGTCTTGTCTGGGCAGAGTTCAAATTGAGATATCCCCTCGCGAGGCCTGCCTTCCATTATGGAGCGCAGAGGCCGAGAGAATTCTCTCGGTTAACTGTATTTAATGGTGTGGACGGGAGAACGGTGCCTGGAGGTTTTTACGTTTCACATGTGCTCGGTGGTGCGTATGGTGTGCGTTTGGGTGCTAGAAAGGAAGCCGATGGGAGATCGGAATGAGCTCGCGTGCGCGCCCGACGCTTGGTGGGGATTTCGTGCGCCGTTGGGTGCTGTCTGTTCCTACAACCGGACTCCGCCATAAATTATGTCAAGTGAAATCGAAATTAACGGCCGCCTAGCCATGGGGCATTCATTCCCCGGGGACTCTTCGCAAATTACTCATCATTTGAATAACCATCCTAGAATATTCCTACGATCCCCAGACACCTACAAACCCGAACTCTAGATCAGACGGAGTCTCCAGTTGCTCGCCCGAAATACTTGTGCCATCCGCTTTTCGTCTCCCGGATTACCAAACAGACCCACCTCCATTGAAACGTATCTTTGCCCCTGCAAAACCTCTCGCAGGCTTTTTCAATGACTACAATACAAAAGTTTGACAATGGCTTTCCGGAGGCGATGGCATCGATAGTGAAAGACTTCCAGGCCCAGGGGGAACATAGGATCCCTCTTTCAGGGGACGATAGTGTAGCTGACGATGGGTTTTGTTGTTGCAGGCAACGAGATGAATTACAAGGGCAGCGGGAAGGTCCACTTCGGAGTGGACGATGTGTCCCTCTACGGGACGCCGAAGGAGGAGCCGGGCCCGGGCCACCCGGGCCAGGAGGCGAAGCCGCGCTTCCGAAATCAGCTGCAGGCCATGTTCCACGTGACGGACAACAAGCTGGCCATGAAGCTGTACGGCAGCCAAAAGGGGCTGATGAAGGAACGGATCAGGCAAGAGGCTGCTGGTCACTGGGTCATCCATCCTTGCTCCAGCTTTCGGTGAGTCTCTGCGGCTATTTTATCGTTGGAGAAATGTTTAAACAGTGAGGAAAGTGAAATAGATCCATCGGACAGGATTATATCCCGAGGGACATCAGATTTATCAGATTTATATTAATAGGTACTTAAGGTGTTGTGTTAAGTTAGTTATACAGAGGTTTAAACATTATTTTGACCGCCACTATGACAAGGGGACGATATGGGTCTCCCCATAATTAATAGCTTCAAAGTTAAATCCCGGATTGAAACTACATTGAACCCTTCTTTGAGTGCAAACATGAGCAGGTACAAATTTGCATTGAAATCAATTTCCTCAAGATTGAAAAATTGTATGGGAATAATTGTATCAGACATTTTCAATTGATTCTCTAATGGAGAGCTAGACTGTTTAGCTCGGCGACAAATTACGAGGCACCCATTGCACGAAATATTCTTTTAAATTGATGAAACTACGCTGGAAGGTCCACGCGGATAAAAGGGGAGATGATTGTTTCTGGCTGCAGCCAGTTCGCACCGAATTGGGATAGGATGTTGAAGGTGTCCCCGATGATCAGTTAATTTGTACGAAAAGCGGATCGCGAGGAGTGGTGGCAGGGACTGTAGCAGATTAATCCAAAGTCCAACGGTCAAAGTATCTCGAACGCGACGATTTCGTTAACGAGGGGGCTGGATACGAAGGATCCGCGAGCGAGAACCGATAGACCACTCCTGCCTGTCCTAATTACCAATTAAAACGTCTAATTAGAGTATCCCCGGCCGCGGGAACAGTGATTCGGAGCGGACGAAACGTTACGCCGAAGGTTCCTTCGTCGAGATCGCGCGTTGATCGACTTTGACCCACTTCGCAATCTTTTGCTCCAGGGAACAATCGATGATAAATGTATGAAAGCACTAGGAGCTTCCAAAGTGGTCGACTGACTAGCGACATAGTTGCCAAGCTAGTCACTAAATAAGGAATACGAAATATAGTCAGATAAATGTTAGTGACTCCTCCCTTTAAAGTAACTCCTATTATTTATCAAAACATTCCGTTCAACCGAAGTTCCTCCATCATTTCTGTAACTCTGAGCTTCCTCTGAGAGTCCTCTGAAAAGACACACAGTGACCTGGACTGTCAGGTGTACAGTGTCCATCTTTCAAATCTTCTTCCTCCCTCCTCAGATTTCAAAGAGGTCGAGTTCCCCACTTGTCAGGCCAATTGGAAGAATTATATACGCTTTGGGGACCTGGCCTTCGTCTTCCGTGGCAGGATGAAGCGCTTTTCTCGTATCGGGGTCGAATTGGCCAGCCTGGTCCCCAGAACTGGGATGCATCTCTCGACAGCGACATATTTCGGGGAAGACTGCAGGAGGGAAAGATATTCCTCCTGTGGGAGCAAGGTAGCGCGTTCCTTCGAGCTTGGACGATCGATTCTGCTCGTTGGGACGGCTGGTGGTCTAGTTTGGGACGGAAGCGCAGCAAAATACTGCTGTTCTTATCCATTTTATAGCTGTCTACTAGCTCTTCAACATTTATAACCTCTACCAAAGCCCACCAAGGACTGCCTAGTTCGCCGGAAATCCCTATACCCATCGAAACCGAAAAGTCTCTAAGGTCCGGGTCAGATATATTGACCACTCTGAAGTTGTTCCGCGAATCGAGGAGTAATCGGCTCCCTCCAGCGAGCCTTCCCCTTTTCTTGACGTTTCCTTAACCTCAAATTCTCCAAAACCCCCAATGCTTATCAAAGTTCAGTGAACTCTGCAAGCCTCCTCCCCTGTTTCCAGTGACCCCAATACCCATCAAGACTGAATAGTTCCTTGTTCCGCCAAAACCCAAGAACCCACCAAACTGATGCTTCAAGAATTGAAGTCACCCAAGTCACATAACCTCAAACTTTCCGAAAACTCCAATGCTCACCGAAGTCCACTGAACTTTGCATACCCCCTCCCTTTTTTCGAGTGCCCTCATACCTGTGGGTGACGGGAAAGTGAATCACTCAAGGTATTTCTGTTGTTCGTTATCTTCATTAAGACGGTTGACACAGGCAGCGGAGTCGTCCGTATTGCTTTCAATGTTCGACTTGGATCGACTGCCTATGTGGATCTTTGGGGACAGGATGTTTATACGATAACGTATCGACGACGGTCCTCACCGCTTTCCGAGAACCCTTCGCCGCAATCATAGCGCGACGCAACGGCGCCGAAATTCGATGCGTCGCTAATATCGCTGGTCGCCAGACTAAGCGGCTGGTCGTAATGAGGTAGCGCGCTCGTCGCACGTGCCGCCACATACCTATTAAAACTGAATGATCCCTTGTTCCGCCAAAACCCCAGAACCCACCAAACTCTGATGCTTCAAGAATTGAAGTGATCCGAGTCCCATAACCTGAAACTTTCGAAAAACCCCAATGCTCGCTAAAGTTCAGTAAACTCTGCATACCCCTCCCCCCTTTTTACTGACCCTAATACCCATCCTCTTGGGTCACCCGTGGAAACAATGCCCACGGAGCCCTCAGATTAAATCTCATAGCCTTCACTCCTAGCCCAAAGTGTACAGCGGTTTTTTTAGGGACGACCAATGATCAAACACGCCGAGGGAGCTATATATGCCTCATTCCACGATCGTTTCTCACGAGCAAGCATTTAACCGATCCTCTTGGCCACGCTAGGGTTAATGACGTAAGGGTCAACGGCCTCGCCTCGTCGCCAAAGAAGAGGCCATCGGTGCAAGTGATTCCTGGCAACTAGAGGAGGGTCGCGCGTGTTTTTCCCGTCTCATTTTTTTTTTCCTTTCAAGAATCCGTCGTTATAAATACCCGTCGGTCGACGCGCACGCAGACCTTTGCTATTTTCAGTCGAACCTTTAAACGAGCATCCGAGCATCTGACTCGTCACGGATCAGAGGTCGTTTTTATAGTTAGAATCCGCGTCCCGCGAATACCCGCTTCCTGGACGGGAATCAGAATAGATGGATCTCGCCGCGGCGACCCCGGGCGGGGGATCCAATAATTGCGCGGGAATTCTGGGACGATTGTGGAAGATTGAGCGACGATTCCGCGGAGACGGGAATCTTGGGATTGGATGCCACGGTGCAGTTGATCCCTCCTCTCCGATGGCCTATCAGAATTCCTCGACACATATCGTTGGAGCTGTTACTAGGGCTCGTTAGAGCACTAAAGAGGTGGGTATGCGCATCCGCCATGTTTGGTCCTCTGGAGAGAGGAGAGTATTGTGTAGCCTTTTTCAGTATTGTTAGTTTCGTTTTGTAAAGAGAATACAAACTTAAATGTAAGGAAATTATCAAATAATGTGTCGTGCTACCAAGTATCAATATCAACAACGTATCTTCTGTTTGTAATATGAATTTGACAATACTCAAAAAGGCGGATGCGCATATTCACTAGGGTGGCTCTTATTTTCAACCTGCGATTTATTTTGCTCTCATCCCCTAATATAGTTCCATTTCATAAAAAAAATAGTCCCTGAAAAAGATTATTGCAATCGGACAACAGAAAAGGGTGCCGAGCAGGCTTTAAAGTTTAGAATTCATCAATGGTTTGAATTTGAAGAATTTTTCAAAAATGGTAAGCCCTATCGAAATTTTGTTCATATAATATTAAAAGAGCATTCAATTTTCTACAATTATTGTATATATAAGTTTTTCGTGCTTCCAACCATTTTACAGATAATAGCGTTTGAATATAGAGAAATCGGCACTTCGTGCGCCCCACCTGTACAGCGTGACGTATTGTCTATATGCGCGATGTGCCGAATCCTCTATATTGACACGCTGTTATCTAAGAAATGGTTGGAAGCACGAAAAAAATTACATATACAGTAATTGTAGAAAATTGAATGCTCTTTTAATATTATTTGAAGAAAATTTCGATAGGACTTACCAATTTTGAGAAATTCTTTAAATTCAAACAATTTATGAATTCTAAACTTTAAGACCTGGTCGGCACTCTTTCCTGTTGTCCAACTGCAATAAACTTTTTCAGTGACTACTTTTTTTATCAAATGGCACCGTTCTGGGGGGTGAGAGGAATGAAATACAAAAAAAAATTCGACGCATATAAATCAGGGCCACCCCTAATACTCACCTCTTTTAGTACTCTAGACTCGTGGCTTTTTCACCCTTCTTTTACTGGAAAAGAGTGCGGAGTGTATCGTAAAAATGTATTGGGAATAAAACTGCCACTGCAGAGTCCTTCACACCTGATGCAATTGTTCATAAAAGTGCATACAAAGAAAAGGACGAAGAACTAAACTACAGCTACGATATAATTCAAAAGCTGCACGTGTAGAACGCGACTTTGCATGCAATGACGCTCGCAACACACGACCCGAAGTCTACGAAGTGAAGTAAGGCACAGGGCCGGCGAACATAAGAGCACAGAGAAAAACAGCAACAGCGCCACGTGCAGAATAATCAATTAAAATGTAATACCGTGAGAAACGAAAAACAAAAAGGAACACACCACACACGATCTATATACATACAATCCTCCAAGAAACTGATATGAATTGCCAGCTCACTTTCAAACAATTCCCCTCGATCGAATGGTTTAATTACACGATTGAATAGCTGGTGCAAGAATTCAGGTTCAAGATTCTAGAATTTGATCTTGATTCAGGTCCTTACAGCCGCCCGCGTACATGCAACGCGATTAAAGATTAAAATTGCACCGTGGACTCTTTATGCTGTCTTGCTCGAAGAAGGGCGGCGGTTCTTTGGGCACTGGCCAATCGCGAGCGGGTCAATGGATTCGTAATAGCGCAGCATCGAATGTTTAATTAATGAGCAGGATCGATTCCGCGATTTGGCTTTCTAATCTGGCCTCTTCCTCGTCGAATTAACGCGGCGCGTCGGCGGTTTCATCCAGGAAGCGTTATTCAAATGTGACTTTTTGCAAGCGTTGCTACCCGACAAGGATGAATGAAATATGACCAAGATGGGGGCCAATGGGACTCCAAAATATCGTGAAATTTGTACGGAGAGTGCGCTGAATATTCATTAAACGATCCAGCTTGACGCGGGGACAAAAAGTTGAGGAGGCTACTCGACCCCCGAAAACTTGACAGAATCTTGAAAATATTTAAGAGGACCCCGGCAGGTTTGGGCGTAAAATTCGTCACCGTGGAAATTACAGTAGCGGCGATTAATGGGGCATCAAGTATGGAATGCGTAAAGGAATTAATGAAAATTGAAGATGGGAGGAGGCGAAGACTAATTTCGACGAGTGACAAGCTGGAAGGACATTCGTGGACTTTAAAGTTATTACTCGGTTGGAGTTTCTTTCCCTGGCGAAAGGATGCAGCGAATACTTTTCCTTACCCGGCAATCTTTCCTTTTATCTCATTCTCGGCGGAGACGAGGATATGTATATACTCTCTGGTCGGAGGAGGCAAAGACTTTCCCAAGGAGGACGTATTTCGATGGCGCCGTGAATTTATTTCGCCTGGTCTCGCGAGCCATTAGCGAAATTAAGGGGCGGGGGATTTAAAATGCGCCACGGGGGCCGAAATATTCACGGGGCTGCAAACAGACGTCTTGGGAAGCGGGATTAACACTTTCAGAGCAAAATAAGTCTCCTTTTTCTTCTTCCCCTTTTCTTCTTTGGTTGGGGGAAGATGGAGGGGGCGGTCAGTAGCTCAGAAACGCAATTAGAATAGATTTTCGACGTCAGTACTGTGCTTTGTAAATATGTAATGAGCAATTTGGGATTTGCGACACATTGCTGAAGTTAGAATGTACCCAATGTGTCTTTTACCATCCTTTACAAAGTTACATTTATTTGGTGAAATTTTTTTTCAAGATTTTCTTCGCGGCATCTCCGAATAATACAAAAAAATATTTGTGCAAAGTTTGAGCCCCATCGGATAACGGGAAAAGGTGCCCTGGGCCCTTGAACATTTAAATGATTATTTAATAGCTCACAAAGTCGATTAAATATAATAGCTAGCCGGGTTTCACCCGGGAATTATTATTATTATTTATTATTGTAGATAGCATATTTATAAATAGCCTATAATCTAATCTAGGACGTATTTAATGTATATTCAAAATTTTATTAAAATCCGTTCAGCCGTTTAGGTGTGAAAAAAGGACAAACAAACGGACAACGTTTCACTTTTATATATTAGTAAGGATCCTCCAAGTTATTGATTACATAAAAAAATATATCTAACAAAAGTTGTGGATTCAGACAAGGAGCGTCGTTTATCTTCTATCACTTTTTCTCGTGCGACAAACGGTTATTTAAAAAAAGTCCGAAAAATGGGAGAAATAAATTTTTTTATTTCAAATTTTGATAGTTTAAATCCTTTTCGAATACTTTTCATTTATGAAGGCGAAAAGAATTGTAATTTTTAATATCGGGGATTATTAGGTCATTAATGTTGCCTGGAAATTTGGGACCGAAATTCGCAAAAATATCGAAGTGAGGTATTCAAATGTATTTTTCTCGAAATCATGATTTTCAAACATATTACCCACGATTACTTAAAAACTATTCAACCGATTTACTTCAAATTTTGCATGACTATATGATACACTATTACTCAGTTCTTGATAGCGCAAATTTTTCATTTCACCATAGTTTCTTCTTTATTACCTAAAAAGGGCAAGATTTCGATCATTTCTTATCGAACTCAAACTTCACACAGATCTTGTTTTTATTATTTTCAACTATTCTGAGGGTGTCGCGAAGAAAATTCAAAAGTCGAAAATAAAAGCCACCCTACTGAACACATCCCCAGGTCCCTGATTTCTTAGCCAGCCCCACGAGGACCCAGCTACCTTTGCCCCCACTACTCTCACACCGCTATATCTCAGCAAGACTTGAGAGGCCCCAGGCGAACAATCACTTTCCTCGGCCCCCTATCGAATCCCTAAAAACAGTCCTACAGGCTTTCACCACCAAGTCAACTATAGGACCATGTAATCTAGCCCCTCGCAGTTCGCCACACGATCATTCCAGGTATCAAATCAATCTCCAATCTCCTAATTCCAATCTCCAAGCTCATAATTGCTCCACGATTATGCTCGGCTTAGTAGGGTCTCCTAGTTCCCATTCACTGGAACCAATCAATTCAGCTTCGAAAAGGCTGCCCCGCCAGGCGGAGCGGCGCGATCGCCGCGAGGGAACAAAGAACGAGGAAGGGAAGTGAGATTGGACGGTGACTGTCTGCGTAATGGCAGTTAGAATCGTGCCGGCTGGCATCAGCTGTGCAAGAATGATCTCAGAATAATCATCCGATTAAGCGAGAGAGGCTACCGTGTCACTGCGGGCACGTTGCTTCGCGGATCCGCACGTGTCGCGCTTGTGCTCGCGCCCGTTCGCGCGTGCACCATTCCGTCACGCTACTTTCAGCGATATTCCGTCTTCCTGGACCGGCATCTCCTTTCGGATTAACCTGCCGACTCGGTCGCGAGATATTAACCCCGCGAATCTCGGCTATAAATCCGTGAATCCAGGGAGGAATATTGAGGCTACTTTCATTTTTTTTAACTGCTTTCATCTGGCGTTTTACGCCGGGGCTTGAAGAAGGGGCCGTTTTTAGATCGCTGAACCTCGCCCTTTGCGGGTTAATCTCGCCACTCTCCGGTTTTATATTAGTTTGTAATATAGGCGGTTTATTATTATCGTCGCTGTTATCCCCGAAGTTTATAATACACCGGGGTGGCCGTCTTCGTGGCTCCGGGGAGAGCGATTTCTCTCGAGCGGGGTCTACACCTTCGACACCGGTTATTATCGCAGCTCGAGGATGCGGAAAACAATTTCGCGGCGATTAGAATCCCGATGGGCGAACGCGAACAACGGCGATAGTCGAAACAGGTGGGCATTAACGGAACGGCGCCGTTCTACCCCTTGGGCGCCCTCTTTTCCCCTAATTGATCGTCGAATAAAACTCGATAGCCCGCGGCCGGAACGGCTGCCTCTTTTCCAGCCACCCCTCGCGTCCCAACGACTTTGGTAATAACAGTTTTGTACGTCAGAGAAACTAATATCGAATGGAGGGAGGCTAATCTTGGCTCCTCTTGTCCCGCTCCGGTGCATCGAGCTCGGCCAAACGGGTGTCAGAGTGACGAGGAATTCGAGTCCCTTTGGATGCTACTAGAATTTCGAAGGATTCCACGCGAGCCGCGAAAATCCTGAAGCCTCCTTTGCCCAACAACTTCGCGTGCAGCTATTCAAAGGGGACGCTTCTGTTCTTCGTTACTTGTATCTTGAGTACCCTCACTTCGCAAAAGAACAGTGTTTAGTCTCCTTTCCATACCGGCACACTCGTCATCCAAATTTGAATCATCATTCGCCAATATTTCGGCTCATTATTATAATTCCCTTCCACCTGATATTCGAGGGCTTAAATCGTTTCCTGATTTTAAATGTAAAGCTCGGCGATATATTTGGCTACATTACGTGTCAGAATAATGTTAGTTTCTGTCTCTCAATTCGAATTTTTCTGCTTCTGCTTTTCTTCCCTAGTTATAGTTTAGTTTTATGTTAGTTATTTAGTTACGGTTAGGCTTCTAACAGTATTGTACTGCAGCCTCGCCATTTACTTCGCTTGTCTTTATGTATTATTTCTTTTTCTGTATGTTTCAAGTAATAAAGACGAATAATAATAATAATAATAATAAAAGTAGTGAAAAATAGGCCAATTAACCATGGAAGTGTCTCAATTGAAAGAAAACCCTCTTAGAATAACAAGCTACTATTATTTATAAATTTTCGAAACAAGCTTTGCATAAAGAATAAAAGCTGCGCGTGTCGAAGGAATTTTAAGTTCCTTTGACGAAGCAAAGAATAGGGTTTCGGTGGATTCGTGGATGAGGGGGCCCGATAAGAGCAGCGGCCAGGCGACGGCGTCCATCCGCGCGGGATGATTAGGCGTCCCGACGACGGGCGTCATTAGTCGGCTGGCGTTTCGAGCGAGGAGGTGGCGCATATATACGTGCATGTATCGTATCTCGTGCAGTTCATATTCACGCATTCCCTCGGGTCAATTAAGACGTCTCGTGGCTATTCTATCATCCCCGACCCTGGCTCAGTTGTGCAATTCCGCGTCCAACGTGTGCACAACTCGCCACGTCTATTCTCGTCCCTCCAGCGAGTCGTCGTTGGCCGCGATGCTCTCGGCTTCGGATTCGATCGCTTTCGTAGTGCTCGCCAGTTAGGGAGCTCTTAATTGGCGAAGGAACTCGCGTTGGATCTTTGGGGGAGGATTCGCTAGCGATTCTACCCTTATTTTGAAAGCTTGAAATATCAAAGATTTGCTGTTGAGAGTATTTGAGTGAATGAGAGTGAATGAGAGAAAGTATTCAGCTAGATTTGTGAAACTTTTCTGTTTTTCTTTTTTTGTTCCTTCTCCCATCATCGGCAGAGTATTACTTTGCGAGCACAATGTATGCAGTGTTGCTAAGCAGAGTTTTCCAACTCTGGTTGAACTTTTAAATGGCATAACTGTATGATAATGATCAGGAAAATTACCGTCGCGTGTTTACATTAGTCCAGGCGAGACAGTGCTTCCTGCCTCTGGCTGGCAACGGACAGCAAACCGAGATCGAAACATATTTTTAGACGATTCCTGCGATATTTCTTGTCCCTCGAACATGATTTGTGAAAACTGTGGCACTCGAGTCTAGAAGGAAAAAGGGAGATATAGACACTTCCATCGGTGCTCCATGAAAGCCTCCAGAGCACTTCTTGGACAAACCCCTTTGGAAGTTTCAGACTCTCGAAACAATGCTTCCTTTCAACAAATTCGTCGACTAATTACCAAAACCATTTCCGAGTAGCCTCCCCTCACTATTCTTTCATAAAAGCTCGAAGCTCCCACAAATATTGCTGAATTTTCTCAGAGGGACATCGAAAATCCACTGTATCGTATTCTTAACAGCAGCTGTTTCACCGAAACAAACTTATACAATTCTAGAGGCTCTAGATTCGGATTCTATATCGAAACGAACCGAAGCTTCGTTTAGACAATACCTTATCTAAGCACATCCCATACCTATCTGAAATTTAATTCAAGCACATTAGCCTGAGTTTCTCGAATTATCCACCGTCATTTCAGAACTCCAACTCCATCATTCTCCATCACACTGCCACCATCAAACATGTCCACCCAACTAGAAATCTTCACATCCTGACCTGTATTTTCCACGAACTTTCTCCTCCCAGAAACAAAATAAAGTATTTGAAAATAAAGGCGACTTTACACGGTTCACTTTCCTCGAAGGAAACTCAACGGCGAATGTTTACACATCTCAATAAAATGGACCAATCTATCATCAAAGCAAGCTGTACGTGCTGGTGTTAAAGTAATTCGTGAACATTATTATAAGACATTCGCAACTTTTGTACAAAATTTAAATAACAGAGTCTGTACTTCGTTATAAAATCTAGAGGCACCACAAAATTATTTATAATATTCTTATTCCCTTTAAAAACAAATTTCTGTCAGAAATCGGCATGCTCTGTTTACAAACGATGCATCGACTTAATGGCAGATAATTATGGTAATTTACTTTCACTGTTCGAGCAAAGCGAGCCGTGGAGAATCGGCTTAAGGAAGATCGCGTTCATCTGGCGTGTCCATCGACGTTCAACGGTTCCTCGTCGACGCGCTTCGGCTTCAATCAGCGTCGTCACGTGGCCCAGGGCATTGCGTAACCTGGCCTGACCGTGCCACATACCGGCGGTCCGTGTTAGCGGTAGGAAACCATTGTTTAAATTTGCAAACTACCTAATGATAGGACAGAGCCGAACAAGGCCTCTGCAATTTTCAACTGGCTGTCGGTGTTTCCGATCACGTCTGCTAAGTTTAGAACGACAGGGGACGTGTCATCGCACTTGTCGCGAGGATCGGCACCCACAACGGGACACTTTAGTAGCCGTGGGTCTGGAAACTTTTACCTCCGCGTGAAACTTTTATCCGCCTCCACCTCGATCGCTTACCAAATCGGTTCAATTGATTTAGGAGGGAATCCTGTTTCGGGGGCTAAAATCTAGCAAAACTTTGGAGCGATGATCGCGAATTTAATTGAGGTTTTCTTTGGATTCTTCAGAGCTCAATTTTTTTCAGGCATCCTGTATTAAAAGGAAAGAGAAAGAAAAATAGCGCAAAGGCGAGATTTAGTCGCGAGACTATTTTGCAATCTACCCTGAAATTCAATGCAGCAAGATTTTATTTGAAAAATTCTCTTCTTCCCAAGTAGTGTATTAATCTTCCAAGCCCAAAGGATCGTTTCCCTCGAATCCCAAGAAGCGGACGATAAATTTTCAATAACAATAAGGGAAATCGAGGGGCCATTAACGAAAATCAATGAACGGGCAATCACTCTTTCCCCGTCCGGCGTAGAAATATTAATTACTCGTGGAATCCAGATACTTCGTCCAATATTTCCCTCATCGATCAGTGTCAATTAACGCCAGTGTACATTCACGTCATCAATTTAAACTCTGCTGTCAACAGCCCCGAAGATATTCGCATTAAAATGCTAAAATGGCCCACGAAATCGAACTCCACTTCTTCGTCGTCGATCAAACTTGAAATCCCTATCGATACCCTACATCGATCTTCCCAAAGAAGCATTGAAAAAGTCCTACGCGTGGCAAACTCAGCTTCGAAATGGTCCTCCGCGATTCTCGGGAGGATTGAAAAGAGATGGAGAAGTTAGCACACAGGTGTCAGAGTGTCGCGAATGGAAACGCGGTTGAAATGCGATGGACCAGATAAAATCGCGAAAGATAAACGCCCGGTATCAATGAACCGGCCACGAGGGATGACGATCGATCGCGCAAACTCGGCTGATCCGACTTTAATGGCCGCGCAAACTGGAAACGTTGCTGGATTACTTCCTGGCCGAGTCGGCGACTCGGCTTCCAGAACACCTCGACGAGGCGTTCGGCGATCTTATTAAGCGTTGAATGAATGGACACTAGGCTGGTCACGGTGCCATTTCTCCCTGGGCTGGGTTAAGTCTGAGTCAGGTGATCCTCATTCACGATGGAGAGCAGAGGCGGTTGTCTCGGCTGGATCATCCTTTTCAAGGGAAAGAATCTTCAGAAATTCTTATTCAGAATTTTCAGAGAGTCAGAATCTTGCGAGTTTATTATGAGCCGTGGGTGTTGCTTGAAGAGTTTGACGTGAATAGCTCGCCATCTCGGCGTAGTTGTGGAAGATTGAAGACCTGGGATTTGTTATTTAAAGGTGGTATATTATGAAGGATTATATTTGTAGATGGAAGATAAATTAGTGCTTGGAGGAACTTTCAGTGGGGCACTATTGGAGGAATTGTTATTGGCTATTTTGTGTTCCAATAAAATTCTCAAGACACTCGTATTACGTTTTCGAGTTCCCAATGTGTTTTCACGAGGCCTGTTGCGTTGGAAATGGAGAAAGAATCGAAGGAAGATGGCTCGAGGCAACGGGGACGTGGGAGTGCATGGTACAACGACCACAAAACTTGTCCGGATCTCGATTCCTGAGAAGAATCTACCTTCTCGCATATCGCTTTACGCATTGAAGCCCTTGTGATTCAACGGCCACGGCGAACCCAGTCCCGTCGATAAATCTCGAGTGCTACTGTTTCAATCTATCCCAGATGCTTCTTAATTACGTACTAGATAGCTCATCTAAATTCGGAGCGCGAAAAGGGAACACAATTTTATGCGAGCACAGCGTGGAAAATGGTGAACAATTTGCTACGCGTTAAAATATGGATAATTGCCGTGGAGGAACTCGTGAATTGATAAACGTGACCTTAGAAATCTAAAATTCCCTGGCGGGGGCTCATAGCTGCAGCAGAATGCAGCGCGCATTCGGGATGCATGGGCTCTCTGGCGGGGGCGTTGCGGTTCCTCCGGCATAAATTTGAAATTGCAGTCCCGTGGCGTTTCGAACATCCCAATACGCGGGCTATTTATGTACGGTGTTGACACACTGCGCTTAATTTAGTCTAATCGAGTCAGCCCCGGAAGCACGGAGACGTTATCGATCCCCGCGGTCAGATACCAGCTTCCTGGAAGACGTCTGGAGCTCGGGCATGTATCAAAACTTGCTTTGATGCTGTTCGACGTGCTTTATCCTCTCGCCATAGAATATTCTAAAGGGGAAGTGTCGGTGTAATACTCTTCCACTAAAGTTACATTGGCGGGTTTATACAAATAACTTCTTCTTCGGGATCCTTTACTCTTGGGAGGTCCTCTTTCTGTTTTCTTTGGGGCCATTTTTTTAATTTTGGAAGGAATATCGGTTAGATAGCAGTATCTAACTATTTACTCAGGATTTAATCTTGGAGGAAGAAGGTTGAACGTATAAAAATAATTTTAATGCAAATTGAGTAAAATTCATTTTAGGGGATTATAAAAATTTATTTGAAGAATAGAGTCCTGTTTTCCTTTCTGTTTACAAAGCTCTTGAATTATTTCAGTTGTGGTTACATTAATTTCCTTTTTCTTTGGGGGGTGGCTGGGTCCCTTACCCCACCTCTCCCCCCAGTAATTAGAGTTAAGCTTGAAGTCGTGGCTAATTTTTCTTCAACATTCTTCTTCTTCTTCCATGCATTTGTATCGCTAGTCACTGAATTCCGTTTCCCTCAAACATACACTTTTATTGGAAAAAGAAGGTGACCTTAAAACCCTCGCAAGTGATAGTGAAAAAGTTCAATTTCTGTGTCACGCTTCCTTCCCCGCCGATCGACTTCTTGTCCACCTCCAATTCGAGGAAGCAATCGTCACGAAACGCGACCGGGGACAGCCAGTTCACCTTCTTCCCCAATTTCTGAGGCAACCAGAAAGTAAGAGAGCGTAGGAGTGGCTCGACGGCCTGGAGGTCCCCGAAAAATTGTCCTCGGATGGCGGCAAGGTCGCCTATCAGCCTCCGATCGACATTTTCGAGTCGATCAGCCGATGTGTTACCTTCACCGCTGCCAGATAATCTCGAGGGAGTTGTATATACATCCAGCGATGTACAGGGTGTCCCGTGGCGGAATAACCGACAAGCTTACCCGGCGTGCCTTGTCAGGCCATCCTGGACCAGAAAGCCGGTGTGCGCTATCGATCTATCTCCATTCGTTATCGAGATAAGCGCCGCTTTGTTTCGACGCCCAGTCCCTCTGAATCGGTCTGTCTGTGTCGATCGGTCTGATTCTACTTTCTGGCTAGACTCTACGTCGGGCTGAGTATTTTCTGCTTCCGTTCACTGGGCAGGGTGCCTCGAACGCTTCCATAGATGTTGCAAAAGGTGCGTGGCTTTCGCAATGATATTAGTACTCTAATAGTGTTAGTAGCAATTTTTGTTTTGGATGTGCTTAGTGTATGGTCGAATACACTGCTGTTTATAAGTGTTGGGACACCTATTTTGTGTGGAATAATTTTATTGAGAAAAACTATGCAAATTTTTATTGAAGAACTTTCACAGATTTTACTTTATTTGGTAGTTTAAATTAAAAGTAGTATAAAGTATTTCTTTAATCTGTCTCAAATAGACAACAGGTGTCCTAATACTTATGGCTGTGTATATTGGTAGATGGGGTTTATCATTGCTATTAGCTTCAGGAAGTGTGCAGAAGCTTGAGTTTAGAACTCGTAGTGTTCATTTGAATGAGATATAAAGGATTCTCTGGATCACGATCGACTGGCTATCGATAAATTTATGAAACTTGCTACAGAATACCACTTCTCATAATACTAATTTATCTATACACCAGAGGGTAGAAATATCACCCAAAATGGGGAGGAAATCTCATAAGACCTGAGGTAACAGAAACCCTTCCGCACCTCAAGAATTATTAATCTCACGTCACACATTTATTAAAACTTTTCTACTCGTTTACAAGAACACTGCCTCCAAAAACCATCATATCCATTCAGTATCCATCATATCAGAGGTTTAAAAAATACAAAACTTCGGAATACCCATTTTTACTAATTTTTTAAAACTATCCCTTCTGTGTTTAATATATCATCAAACATCAAATTTGAGTCAAATTCTCGTGCAATCTCTTTGTAGGGACATTTTTCCCACGTGTACTGGAATTTTCGCTTCGGAATGATTTGATAGACATATTAGGAGACACTGTCGATTATCCGTACACCCCGTATATCGAGTGGACAGGTAGCTGATAGACGTCCCCGCCTGTGTGGGTGTGACCCTGCGCGTTAAGGTCTTACTGGGCCATGGCCGACTGGAAGCTATAAGGAGCAGGAGGTGGTTCAAATATTTTATTAGTCCAAGATTAACAGGCCTTCCCCCGTGGACTCACTTCCGGAAGGAGGGGCAGGGTGTGGGTGACTGGTAACAGCATGGGAGCAGCGGCACGTGCTCGAGAACTCTCTCGCCACTTTGCGAAACGGAACTGAGACGTCGAGATTGCGAATGGGGTCGTTGAGTTCGAGGACTGGCACGGTTCAGAAGTGAAAGTTCTAGCTCCGAAATTCAACCGGTTCGTATGATCCTCCCCACCTCTTCCAACCTTCTAAATTTAAGGAGGGCCATTTAAACTCTCGCGAATTGATTAAGAATTCAGTGTACCTATAGTATTTTATTTCCTCGGGATCGTTTCCTTCCACGTGAATGTTTAAAAAGCCGGCAGAACTGTGCCGCGGCGCGATGAGAACGGGACACAAACGTCCTGCCGGCCGCTGGATCGTAAAACTCGGCGTGAAATCCCGACGATTAACGCGGCCGGTGCTTTCAGCCTGGCGGGCTTCAATTAAACGAGATCGACGGGAATTTCAACGGCATCAAAGACTCGAGGGTCTTCCCCCGAAAGGGAAGCAATCCCGCGGAGTGTCCCGTCGTTAATTACGCGAGATTTCATTACGGCGAATCTCAATCTCGAGATGAGAGCGCGGCCATCGCGGGCGAGGCCGGACGAGATCGTCGTAAAGCGGCAGGCATAAACCAGCCGCGGTACAGAGGATCCGGTGGCGACACGCTAGCCGCCATTGTCCCTCGTAAATTCCCCGTAAAACTGGGGATCGAAACTTTCAACGGGTACATCGGTGACTGCGTAAACATGACGGGCGAGGGCCCGCAGCTCTGCTCCGTAAAGCCAAAGTTCCCGACGCGGCTCCACCCCGTAACGACCACGAGGCCGTAAATCCGCGTGCAACAATGAATCCTCCGGGTTTCGAGGAGAGGCGAGTAGGTCCAGGGGAAGGTTAACGACATCCCAGGCTGGTGGCAGCAAAGCTTTTTAATCGCCTTCGTCGGGTTCTGGGTGAGGGGTTAAAGGATCGAGGTAATCGCGCAAACGGATACTTGCGGGGGCACGTAAAGGTGCCATTTTGTCACGAGGGGGCCGGCTAGCCTGGGAAGCGTGGATCGTCGATTTTGTATCGTTGGGGGTTAGAAGATCCGGTAATAGGGAGTAGTAGGGCACTTTTAGAGGTCGGTGAATTGGTGGGAGTGGAGGTCAGGATTTGAAAGTCTATGGAGTAACAATTTCCAGCTTGTGTCTTACGAACCAGACGTTGTCAAGGCGATGTCTCACTTTTTGATGACTCATATCACTTAGAGCAGAGGCTCTGTGGCTTTCTCTCACACAGGCCTGCACTTCTGAGAAAAACAATAAAAGAGATTTATGACCTCGGTATATTCAGAAGTGTTAAGTTATGCAGTCAACGGAACCGCGGCTGAGCGGGTAGAGGCGAGTGGTTCGTATTGCTGGGGTCGGCAGTTCGAATCTCCGTATGCCTAATTCGTTTTTTCTGTGGGATAGAAAATCAATAGGGTTAGTCTCACCTAGTAGTCTCTACTTTAAGTGCTGTGAGACTCTTAAAAAATGAGACATCGTCTTCACAACGTATCCTTGCGAGAGTTCAGTCTAGAGTTATCCCAAGTCTGATTGAAGTCTTAACCAAAAAAAACCCTGAGAGTATTGTAGCTCTAAAGTATCTCCTAGTATCATAAATCTAGAGGACTCTCGATCCAAAGGTTATCTAAATCACAACATCTCAATCCTCAAAGTCCCAAGCCTCTGTGACTCTATCCAAAACTTAGAGAGTAATCCATCTTAGGACACTCCGCACATCAATTTCATGTTCACTGGTTCCGGAACATCCCAATTACACATGATCCTCACCCACTGCGACCCAACCCTACAAAATCGAATGCCCTGAAAATCCTAAGCTTACAGCATCCCAGCTCATCCAATTTAATCACTCTTAAGTGGCCATTTGAGCCACCTCCCACCACTCGAAAACGTAAAGGGTTAAAAATAGACTTCCCCGCCGTTTGAGTAATTACGACCAATACTGTCATTCTCTGTCCGCCATTAAGACGTGCTGCCCACCAAGAAGCGAGTGTTTCTCGCCGCCGCAAATCTGTCGCAGCCTATCGCCACTTCCTGGAAACGACACGTCCGACACGGCCGGCAGATTTCCCTCCCCCGGCGCGACCGTGCAATTTGCGATGCGACACACGGAGCCAGCCAATATTAATTGCCGGGCCGCGGCGTCTAAATTGTCCGCGCTGACGACCGGTTTCATTCATCTTCGCGTAAAAGTCCGTCGAAGCCTCTGGCCACGTGACGCCTGACAACAGGTTTCGTCGGTTTTTGTCGCAGCGCTGCAATTAGCCGGGCCCACGTCCCGCCCGCCGCGGGACGGACACCGCACAAGCCCGCAATTAAGGCGGCTTAATTAATTAATTCGTCTCTATTGTTGCGTTAATTCCCGGGGCGCGAAACCGCCACGACCGTGACCCACGCCCACCGCCTCCTCGTTCTTCTCTTCTTTTTCCCTCCGTTTTGTCCGCGGTCTCCGTCCACTGCTGGCAGTGTCTCTTTTTTCCTTCCCAGCTGTTGAATCTTCTCTGGATCAACAAGTACAGAGAGTGACCACGGTTTCGAGTGCCTCGTGGGTGGAAGTGGGATGCTGGGTCGAGTGTGGGCTTCGGGGGATACGAAGTCGAAGGGATTGGGATGATTGGAGTGCAAGCAGAGGAGTGTGGGAGGTGGCATTGACAAGTTTTGGAGGTTAGCTTCGGAGGACACTAGTGGAAGTGTGTTGGGAAAGTGAGGAACGTGGATAAAATGAAGTGTACCACTGTTGCGGAGGGGTTAGGTGTGTTTGGCAGCTGTATGGAGTGGGATTGGCACTTTGCTAAGTTTAAATGATCTTGGAGCTAGAGTGGTGTATGATCTAGAATATCCTAAGTCCAGAGTATCCTGATTCAAAGGACTCCTAAAGCTACTGAGTCTGAAGATCCTCAAGCCTAGCTCTATTCTAGGTCTAGTGTCCCAAGTCTTAAGGATCCTAAATCTATAGTGCCCTAACCCTACTGTGCTCTAGGTCTAGAGAGTCCTAGACTCAACGTACCCAAACTCCAGAGTATCATAAGCTCTACTTTAACCTCTAAACCACGACTCCAGGAATTCTTCATCACGTGGTCGATAGAATAGAGACGGCTGCTAACAGCGGCACTGGTAATTCAGTCATTAGAAAAAACGTATGAAAAGTTTAAGAGGCCTCTCGTCTCCCCCCCGTCCCCTAAGAACGTTCGCAAAGTGTCCAGCTAATAAGCACGACGTGATACGTTTGATCGTCCGCTGCGCGCTATAACGACTCAATTAATTATTCTCAAGTAGCGTTGATCGTCGGCCCCGCGTATTGAAGTGAGTTCCAGGGGCGCTGTGCATCGTGTTTTACTCCTATCGCCTATACACCCACTGCTACGTCATTTGAAAAACCATTTACGAACAAAGACGATGTAAAATCGATACTACGACAGTGTATCTCATCAAAAGAAACTAATTTTTATGAGAACGGAATATGCAAGCTTTCTTATCGAATGTGATAGTGACTATTAACTCTCTGAGACACTAAATGTCTTCCTCAAAGACAGTCTATCCCCGACTAAGCATACACCGAAAAGTTTCAGTGCTCCAGTAAAAAATCCTGCAACCAGCAGAAGCTTCGCCCATTCCAACCCCAGAACCTAGCCGGACCTAACCCCGCGTCTCGCATTCGCCCAGTCCGCCTCGGCGGCGACGATTGCACGCTGTGCAAACACAGAAACCGTGGTCCCCGGTCTGTCGGCCGCTCTGTGAGGAACCATCCGAACGAGTCACGCGGTTAAACGGGCCGAAGCAATCGCGTCGGCGTGATCGACGCTGGGGCGCGAGGGGGCCAGGGGAGACAGAGAGAGGAAGATCGGCCAGCTGAACTGAAATTTGCATCGTGCCATAAAACGACACGCACGCGGCCGTGCTTCTGGTTATGTCAGCATCCTCTGCCAGACAATGGGCGACCCCGCGGTATTGTTCGCCGCGCCTGTACGCGCCAGCCGTAGTGCGCGGCTACTATTTCACGGTGATTCTTGCTAATCGATGTAATCGCGTGTACGTGTGTGTGGGCCACGGACGCCTCCACGTGCTGCCGTTGTACGACACTGCTCGCGGGCCCACGATGGCCGTCTTAAATATCCCTACCACCGCGAGCCCATTGTCATTCGGAGTAATAGCTCTGGGAGTTTCCCTCGTGGGCCAAGTAGGCAGCTGAAGGTGATTCATCGTGGTCCTCGGCTGACTGACGGGGATGGTACAGTAGTGGTCAAAAGAGATAGTCGAGTAGTGGCCAAAAGAGAGCTTAAACTACAAATAGTAACAGAAATAAGCTAGCTTCGTGAAAAAGAATTGTATCTTGGAATTTATATTCCATAGTAGTTTTTTAGCGATAGCTCCATACTACTTATAAGTGTAATTTAAGTATATAAATATCTAAGAATATGAGTTTAAAATTTTCTCTTGACCACCTCTGTATGGACAAATTTCCCTGCAGGGTGGTAAATGGGAAAAGGAATGTAGTTCACGCGAGAGTTCCCTAGGTGGGAATACGTGGCTGTTGAGTAGACAGAGCAAATATATCGTCTTAATTAAAGTCGGCTGAATCATTTAACGCGCACCTGGAAACGCAGAAACACCTGTGACGGATTAATCATCCTAAAACAAACTCTATTAGGAAGCCTGGTAGTTTAATAGCGGCTGACATGATCAATGAGCCATAAAATATGTAAACTCATAATTCAGCAAACTCTGCAAGAAGCAATATAGCGAGGGAGGATATTTCTTTTACGAAAGCACCAATAACCAACTTGTTAAACGGTAGTAGACTTACATAATATCAAACATTAGAAGCAAGATTAATGTCTTCCTGATAATTGAACCATTTTCGTAGGCTTCACAAACTTAAAAAAAATTTATCAGTCCATTTGCTTCGATAGTTGTATGATTCCGCTAGCTGTACCCCGAAACATGAACCCACGACGCCCCTCCTCCCCATCTCGACTTCCCAAGCTCCCACAATTGCAATTCCTAGACTCCTCGCTCTGATGAGCTTCCTCCATCTTCATCTACATAAGAATCCTCGTTCTTGGAAACCCCGAGACTGACTAGTGTTCATCAACGAAGGTCCTTGTTAGAGTTTCCTCCGCCGAAGAAAACTCGCACTTTCGAGGCAAGCTTATTCAGACCCACCGAACGGGAACAGTCATTAGAGACCGGCGGGCAATGTATTCAGAGCTATCAGCTAATCCTCCCGACAGTGATTGGTATGTACAGAATCCTCTTACCCTCTAATTGACCGTTTCTTCGGGCCCCATTGTGCGATAGGAACGGAGGAATTGACCGATGAAACCGTCCACCGTCCGTTTATCCGCGTGAAACACGATCCTCCTCCCCCCCCCACGGCCTCCCGTATTTGGAGCTTTTCTATCCGCGCCACGTATTCAGTTTCGCCCTGCAGCTTTCCGCTCGACCCGCAACGAAGACTCCGAGGGGATTAATCAACGTCTTCGGGATTAACACGAACAGGCTGCTCAATATTTCACGGGGCTCTAGCCTCGTCCAGGCCCTCGACCTGGTACATAGATAGTTACTTAACAGGAGCGATTTCAACGACGTCAGGATTTTGGGTCGGGACACGTTGACAGACAGTAAAATAGTCTCTCGCCGGAGGGTGTGAGATTAAAAACTGGGGGGGGGGTTGAATTCTATACGATTGCAGATAGGATTTTTGTAGTACCAGTGGAGGTAGGAAAGTTTCAGATGTATAAAGTGGAGGAATAGCGCAGTGGTTCATATTTCGGGGTGCAGCTCCTGTAATAATTCGACTATCGAATTATATTTAGTGGGAGATTAAAGGGGAAGAATTAAGCTTCAATTTGAGTACAAAGTTGAAGAATTAAATTTAATTTTTCATAAGATTTCCTACGCCCCCAAATTGGCAACCCTTGTGTCCACGAAACGGCACGACGCTCTATACTTTGACCTCTAGCGGGTGTGCTACCTCGAGTATCAAATCGACCAAGGTAGTAAATTAATGGGGAAGGATCAAGCTTTAATTAGAACCCAAATTTGCAGACCTACGTATAATTCTTCTCGCGATTTCCTACGCCCCCAAATCTGTTACCCACCCGTCCAAGCGCACTCCTTCGCAATTGATCGCGTTCAAAACGCGTGGGATTTTATTCCCCTGCATTTTTCAGCGCAAAACGCCCCCTCTGCCTCGGGACCCCATATAACGTTTCATGATTCTCGCGCAAAACATCTCCGCATCGCGATTGTTGCAGAGCTGTTCGCAGAGATACACGTTCCACTCCGTTGATTGAGAATGCATAATGCAAGAGTCGCGGAATCGCGTGATACCCTGGCCCGAATTGCGCTTTCTTAAATATACATAAACGACCGTTTCGTCGGGAACACATCGATCGCCGCGATTCGAGCCTGACAATAATTGCCGTCATCAAGGGTGCACGCCGCGACTGCATCATTATGCACTTTGTTATTTCGAGGCTATCCCCGTCACGCGGTCGGAAAAATTAACAAACCCCGCTGAGGTTGCGCTGCATAAGGAAATTGAATTTCTTCCTCGTTTCAACCGAAAGCTCCTTCCCTTCTTTTCGTACTTCCTTTAGCGTCTTTGGTACTATATCCGTCGGGCCATTTTCTTTCAAGTTCGCTCGCAGTTTATGGTTCCCCGACAATTAACCCAGAATAACCAAGTCCCTCTGTGAATATGCCACCACTCCTTAAGTGTCCTAATTGCTTTGCAACTTGAAAAGAGCGATACCGTATCACATTGGCCACCAGCGCGCACCCACAAAGGCGACTTCTCTCCTGGTCAAAGTGACTGGAATATGATGGTAAAGTTTGCCCAGCCGCGCGCAGTGTTGCGCGGGACGGATAAGCATTTCCGCAGGTCTGGCCATTTCTTTCCATGACATTACCATTCATCTTCATTTGCCACGGACAGTTCAGCGTGCAAGAAGCTCGTACATCAAAACTTTCCTGGTTACCTGCCGCACTCTAAAGCCCCTTCTTCTCATCGCGGAAACGACGGTTTTAGATTTAAACGACATCGGGGATAACCATCCTCTAGTCTGTCGAGGGTCGTATTATCCATTAGGCAGAATGGTCACGATACCCGAGGCGCTTTACATTTTTGGCTATGCCAAGGTATCGTAAATTTAAAGGCAATTTTGAATAAATTAATCTAAGTGGTCGGAACTCCGAGGCATAGAAATCTTTGTGCGTGATTTAAATTTAAAATGGCCGAAGTTTGGGCATAAGACGTTCCACGGGGAGATGTAGTGCCGCGGAGGAGGGAGCTTTCGCGAAGTGAAATGTGGTAGAAGAAGCGAGGCCCAATTTCTAAAAGCTCCGCTTTAATCAGTTCGATTCCAGGCCGAGCGATGCAACATTGGCCCACTTCGCCGAGTAATAACGTAGCTACATCGGGGCAATAAATGTGCTTGTAGCTCGCATGAAGCTACCCGGTGGCTCGGCCCGCAGCTCGCGCGGATGGAGGTGCTCGAAACCGACGCGAGAGAGGCATCTCTGGCAGCACGCACCGGTGAACGTCGAAGCTTCCGCGGTTCCACTTGCCCCAACACCTGCGCGGGCAAACCCTCGAGTACCTGTTTATCCTTGTTCGCGAGCCCTACTTCCGCCCTGTCTCCGTGAAATATCGCTCTCGGGTGTTTGAATTAATGCCCGCGATGAAAGGCTGCGTTCCTTCTCGAAAGTTTAGAGATAGCGGCAGGGATCTTACTTGGAAGTGCCACTTATTTCCTGGATGCTGAAGATTTAAGTGGCAGCCCCGGAAGAAATTGGACGATTTTCTCTTCTTTTTTTTTCAAGCTTTCCTAAGCCTCTAAGTCGATGGCCCTCGTCTTCGCGGAGTAACGCGGTACTTCACGCTTTCAGCTCTGGCGAGAGTAGCCTGCGAGGAGGAAAATTAATGGAGAAACATCGAGCTTTAATTTAAGCCCGAGCTTGTGGAATTTGACGCAATTTTTCTTGAAATTTCCTGCACCTCCAAATTGCTAGTTTTCGTGATCAAGGAACACTGCAGCATTCCATAGTTTCAATTCTAGCGAGAGTAATAATTCAAATATCGAAGCAAACCAGTAGGCAAATTAATGAGGAAAGTTCGAGCTTTAATTTAAGCTCAAATTTTTGGAATTTGGTGGAATTTTTCTTGAGATTTTCTGCGCCCCCAAACCGGTAGCTTTCGGGTTCATGGAACACTGCAGCACTCCACATTTTTAATTCCAGCGAGATTAATAATTCAAGTATCGAAGCAAACGAGTAGTTAAATTAATGAGGAAGGTTCGAGCTTTAATTTAATTCCAAATTTGTGGAATTTGATGCAATTTTTCTTGAGATTTTCTGCGCCCCCAAATCGGTAGCTTTCGTGTCCAAAGAGCACTGCAGCACTCGACATTTTTTAATTCCAGCGAGAGTAATAATTTAAATATCGAAGCAAACGAGTATGCAAATTAATGCAGAAGGATCGAGCTTTAATTTAAGCCCAAATTTGTACAATTCGATACATTCCTTCTCAAAATTGCTTGCGCCCCCAAATCGGTGGTCCTTGCATCCCCGAAACAGCACGTACCATAAAGTCCCCATGAAACTCCCAGAAAGGGAATTTCCATATAAACTTCTCTAAATCTTAAATCAAAAGGACTACATTATACAGCAGAGAAAATAATTCACCAGCCGTTTAAATTACACGAAACATGTGGGAAGATTGACGACCACGGAAGCTCTCCTGCACGAAGCGTAGTATTTGGAACGGATTTACAGGCAAGATTCGCTTTCCAGTTTTAATTCCGGATTAACAGAGGGAGAGCGACGGATTCGGTAAGCGGGAACTCGGTCCAGCGCGACTTTTAAGCAAACAGAACGAAAATAAAATCCGTTTCGTGGCCACGGGCCGCTTAAAACGTTGCCTCTCCGGTAATTGAGTAAAGTTGGTCTCGTAAAAGACAATCTCAGAAATGCTTCCGGTTTAAGGAAGCCCGGCCTTTGTCGTAAGTAGGTTACGCGTCGGAGCCTGAATGCAAATTTCTAATGCAAAATTCAGCGGAGCCTGACTTATTCCGTGCGCGAAATAAAAGAGGAGACGGCTGACGTTCCTGTAGAAACAGGAAGAAACGAGCCTCTGGATGGCTTTTCACGAGGAATGGGAATTCGTTTTCAATCCCAGCTTTCTTATTTTACTTCCCGATGTCTCTCCGGGGGAAAAATTATTCCTTTAAAAAGAGACCTGCTGGAGTCAAGGCATGCTCTGCAAGGAATTACTGTTCCTCACCCTGAAAGAAGCAATTTTTATTCCCTGATAGTTGATGTATTATTATTTCAAATATTGCAAAGGAGAGTACCAAATTTTTAGTGTCTAAGGTGTGTGAAAATGATCGTTTATGTACTAAGGAATCTTTTGGTTTCTGATTTCAGATTCTACTGGGACCTCTGCATGCTCCTCCTGCTGGTAGCGAATCTGATAATTCTGCCAGTCGCCATTAGTTTTTTCAATGACGACCTAAGCACTAGGTGGATAGCCTTCAACTGCCTTTCCGACACGATATTCCTCATAGACATTGTCGTCAACTTCAGGACAGGTGAGTTAAAAATAACTCCAAACTAACGCATACAATGTAAAGTTCAGTTCTCAAGAAGAATTCTGCATCAAGATTAAAAGTGTGAATAAAAAGCTTCCCCTGCGAAGTGATCACACTTCCAAGTCTACCTCCCAAACTCCCACCTGACCTCTCTCGATGAGACAAAGAGCAAAACCGAGGATTTTAAAAGAAATCTCGATACTCCCAAAGCAAAGCCTTGCATCCCAAAAGATTCCCCCAGATTTTGCGATTCACCTGGCAATGGGGAAACGCATCCCCCGGGTGTTACCACGAATTACAAAACACCCTCCAGCTGGTACTTGCCCGGAGGTTAAGCGAGAATGTACATTCGATAACGTGGATCTCATTTCACCGGGGAGAAAGCTGCCGGTTCCCGTTCAAGCTCAATCCACTTAACTGTTTTAAAGGCTTATCGACAGCGACGCCGAACCATTCGGTCGAATGGTCCTATTTAAAGATACAGAATGAAGCCTCGAAAGGCTTCCGTTCCTCCCCTCTCTCCCCTCCCCGGCCCCGGCGATCGGTCGGGGTTAATAGTAACCTGGTGTCCGCGGGAAGAGGATCAGGAACGATGGAAAGTTTGCATTGTCGCGCGCCCGCCGAGGGAAAGGACATCGAGAGAAGAATGGAGCGACCTGGTTCCTTCCCTCATTTTCTTCTCCAACCCCCGGCTGGTTCTCTCCGACCTGGCCTCATCAGGCCAACCCAAATCTCCGTTTCCCACGAACGACCCCCAATTCGGTCGGCTATACCACCCTCGTTTCCGGGAAGACACGTGGAGGGTGTTAAAAGAAAATGCCACCAGGTAGGAAGAAAATGATTTGCAGGGGCATCGATGGTTCCGGCAGGTAGCTTGGAATTGTAAGGGTTGGGTGGGTAAGGGGTGGGTTTCTAGAGGGGCAAGGTGGAGGAATGTGGTTGGAAGTTTGAGGATGTTTGGAGAGCTAGCAGGGGTTTGTGGGGAGACTTGGTGGAAGGAATTGAAGTTGAGGGGAAGTGGTTTGCTTTGCGATATTGGATTCAGTTATTCATGATCATTGAAATTGATTGAATGGAGGGGGATTTAATTTAGTGCGGTTTGACTGTATCGTAGTGTAATTTGAGGGAACGTCGTTGACCCTAGTGCAAGCTTTCGCGATTCTTCGCTCAGACACACCCTTTCAGGTAGCTTCCTTCTCGTTTCACGGCTCACTATTCCGACAGAAGCCTCCCCTTTAATGTCAACAATTAGAAGTTCTTTCTTTTCAACGTTCGCCAGGGTCTTTCGCGGCGGCGAGGGCACCTGAAAAAGCAGTCGCGTCTCAAAGCCTCTCGCGGCGACATTATCTAATACCGGCCAGGTGGAAAACGATGGCCCGAAGATAGGGAAGATTTCATTTAAACGCGTTTTCTCGGGGAACACGAATCGCCGAGATTTCCCTAATCAGATCAAGCTTCGTCGCCAGGGCTGCCTTGCCTTTGACGCCGCGCGCCGCGTCTGACCACATATGGGACCATTCTACTGTCGCTCGCGCCGCGCGACCAGAATTCCACTCTTTGACGCCTCGCGAGTGATGCTTCGGTGGCTTCCAAGTGTGCATTCTTTCCATGGACCGCAAGTTTTCAGGCGACAGAGCGTTCAGATTTGGTTTCCCAGATATTTGAGCAATCAACAGTCGAAACCATGACTAGACACGTGTGACAGAAAAACGGGGCAATAAGGAATGGGAAAATAGGAAAATGGAAAAATGGGAAAGAGTAAAAGAGGGAAGGTGGAAATGAGGAAAATGAGAAATGGGAAATGAGGGAAATTAGAAGTGGGAAATGAGGGAAATGGGGAATGAGAAAAGGAAAGGAGGAAAATGAGGAAAAGGAAAGAAGAAGAATTGGGGAAAGGGGTTAAAGGGAAAAGGGGGAAATGAGGGAAAGAGAAATGAGGCAAATGAAGTAAGGGGAAAATGAGGAATAGTAAAGAAATGGGGAAATAAGAGAAACGGGAAAGAGGTCAATGTGGAAAAACAAAACGGAGAAATGAGGAAAGGGAGAAAAGAGGAATTAGGGATAGGGGTAGAATAGAAATAGGGAACGAGGAAATTGGAAAAGGACACACGGGAAAATGAGAAAATGGGAAATTGGGAAATAGGGAAAGGGGCCAGATCGAGATAGGGAAATTAGGAAACTAGGAAATGGGAAACGGGAAAAGTGGGAAACTTCGCAGCGCCAGCCCCTTCTGGGCCAATTCGATCGCCCCCAAGGGTGGTCCATCGCGGTGGCGACAGCCTCATTAGCATGCAAATATTTCATCCCCGATCGACCCGGTCACTGGATGCATCCAGGCGTTAGTATGCAGCTCACGGAACGCAATATTGGCCGACGGCCGATAATCTGGATCAAGAATTCGCAACAATCGCGAATCGACGCCCAGCCACGTACACGGTTTAGTGCATGCACAATGGGTTTTCATTGAGCGCGGCACGTGACCCAATTTCCAGCGTTTCTGGGACCGACTCGGGCGCGTTTCAAATTAATCCACGGTAATAACGAAAACGTCTGGGTGCCACGTGTCGAGCAACGACGTTATTGTACGTCGTGCCCGCGTGAAGGGCTGCCAATTGAACGCGTTTCAACGACATTGTCTACACTTTCTACACTTGGGACGATAAAATGGCACCGGGGGATTTCCCCCCCCCCCTTATTCAAGTTCACACCGTAATTATCAGACGTCGTTAAGGTGGAAAGCATAATTAATTTTCAGTAACTGTTTTTGCCTCGGTCACTGAAGCAATGCAATTTAATATTTTAAACCTGTAAAACTGTAGAAAATAATTATTGTAAATGGTAGAAGGATACAAATTATCTTTTTTATAAAAGAATGCTATCATATTTCAAAATCAGATTTACTCAACATAACTTGCAGTCGGTTAAAAAGCAACCACACACACACAGATAATTTCTTCTTCGTATCTTTTTATTCAAATGGAAATATGCAAATATTTATTTATGGCTGAATTAAGTAAAAAATGGGACCTTGACCCAAGTTACGTACCCTCGTGGAGGGGGAATAGTATCGAACAGTGTTCGATAGCCTGAGGTTTCTTAGAGTAGAAGAGTTTGATGTATCTTCAATGAATAAGGACGTTGCTCGCGAAGGATTTAGCGGGAAGAGGAGGCACGGTGCCTCGGGTAATACACGCGTGTCATTTACCGCCGAACATTCGAGCTGTAAGCACTGTTCCTTGTTTATATTCTGCTTTGCCTGTAACCCATTATATTCAACTCAAAATCCTCAACTTTAAGAAGAAACGTGTCTTCAAATGTGGAAGATATTGTGTAATTGTTTAATTTCTAGGCTCCTTAAATTACTCAATTTTCATTCATATTATTATCCATCGTACTCAATGTTTAATATTATTAAAAATATTGAATATAATAGAGTATTTGCGTTTCTGTTCCAACAGGTATAATGCAGCAGGACAATGCAGAGCAAGTGATCCTGGAGCCAAAGTTAATCGCGAAACACTACCTCAGGACTTGGTTCTTTCTCGACCTCATTTCCTCCATACCACTAGACTACATTTTCCTCATATTTAACCAAGTAAGTGCATATTAATAATACGTGTCCTGGAACACCCACGTATCCCCCGTATCGCTCCGCTCGATCAGTTGTAAAATCAACACGCGTAATTAATCTGTTTATATTACACGCGAGCGTAGCTTTCCAGCACATAAACTATCCCCAGCAATTACATAAATACAAATATCGATTATATCCCCGTAAAAATATAGTATATTAACGTTGAATATTGTATATTAACGCAAACTGCGAATCTGTTCGGTTCGTTGCGAAATTCAAAGTGAAATTATGAGGTTCTAATTAAGCCTTATTAACTGACTAATTGAACAGTGCATTAATCACCATTCACGAGTAAATTAATGAATATATATGCATGTTCCACTGATTTGGATTCTAAATGGACACAGATAATTTTGTTAAATCGTCATTAGATATTAATAACAATTGACACCTATCTGTAATGATCGAGAGATCTGAAAACATTTGGCAAGTATATTGTGTTTAATAACTCTCATACAATCTTGCAAATTTTATGAAGTCTGAACGTCCTGAAAGACTTAAAATTGTTAGAGTTTTGAGTGCTCTAGTCCTAATTACACTAATCTCTAAAATAAGCAGAAGCATATTCTTCGGCATCCGAGTATTTTCAAGACTCCCGAACCAAAGAGCCTCAGAACTCTGTATTCTCTATTTCCCCGAAAAGAATTTCAAAGCAGCACCTCGAAATCCCATCGCTACATAGAAACTTCAGTTTTCAAAGAACTCCAGCTAATCCTATCTATCTAATCCATATCTGCACTGCCGTTCATAAGTAATAGGACATCTGCAGCATTAGTACAAAACGTGAAATTTGAATACTTCTCACTACTCTCATTTTCCGATTTAAATTTAAAACACAAAATAAAGAAATATTTGTCAGAGTTCCTCAATAAATCTGCACCATTTCCCACAATGATTCCTCAGAAAGTAGGTCTCCCATTAGTTATGAACGGCAATGTAATCAAGCCCTAATCGAACTAAACAGAGTAAACTAATTAAATCCGGTGCAACCGTTTAACGTTTCAGTTCCAGGACTTCAGTGAGTCGTTCCAGATCCTGCATGCGGGCCGTGCTCTGAGGATCCTCAGGCTCGCGAAGCTGCTGTCTCTCGTTAGGTTACTACGGTTGTCAAGGCTGGTGCGGTATGTCTCGCAATGGGAAGAGGTCTATGTGAGTGTTACCCACAATTTTTCATATCCGAAAGAGAAAGCACCGTTTTCATTATTTTTCTTTTTTTTTTATGAATCTCTTGGTATACACCGTTCTCTATATATAGATATATATATGACTACCCACAGCTCGTGTGATCCTTGTATAAAAAAAAAGAACAGATACCGTCAGCCGTCTCGTCGTCTTTCTTTGTTCCGTCGGTTCCCAAAGCAAAAGTGACCGACCCCCTGTGTTTTCTTGAGCCTCTATCGGCCGCCGCGCTGTCTGTCCGTACAGCTTAGCGTCGTTGCGAATCATGCTAACCGCATTCTTTGTCGCGGTCCAGAGTTCGCCGAAGCCGGCAGGATATCTGAACCCCTGTGCGTCCACGGCGACCGTAGACAGAGTGCAAGGAGGTAAAAAGAACGGTGGCCCAGGAACACGAGTCCCCTCACGGCTTGTCCCCCTCTCAGAGGACCTAGGCATGTGCCTTGTGATATGCGTACGGGTGTCAAGCTCCCGAGTGCAAGTTGACGACCGATGATGGAGCCACGAGCGAACCTAGAGCACAGTGATGGTTGCCCCTCTCTTGTTCGCCAGCATCTTGCCCTGGCCATCGCTAGAGAGCTCCTCCCCACGATTGTTCGCTCTCGGTGCCCCCTAGAACCAGTGCTCAGGCTGCAGCGTTCTTTCAGCTGACGGAGGACCAGCACGACCACTGCGGGGGATCTCCCTCGTGGAAGGGAGACTTTGTTATACCACACGTCTCACTTTTCGTCTGCTACCCACGTGGACTGTGTAACAGCGTCCCCCCGCGGCTCTGCGTGATCCTGATTTAATCCAGCTTTCTACGAAGAAGGCCTCCAACCTTATTCTCCGCGTCTCTTTCTCCGTGGCGTGAATCAACACTCGACATACGAAGTGGCGATGGGCGTTCATCGTGGCGCGTGAATCTTGTGCGTAGCTCGGTAGTGGGAAGGGTTCTTGGTGATGTTAAAAATTGGGGGACTGTTGGGGACTTCTGGTGGAGTCTGTGTGATTTATGTTGGTCGAGGTGACTTATCCTGGATATTTTCAGACTGTGGGAGTGTTGGAGGTGTAGTGATAGAGTAGAAGCCCTTGAAACGTTTGCAAGGCAGAATTGGTAAATTGGGTAAGCTAGATCTGCAGCTGGATCAGAGCTGTTCGAATCAAGACGGTATTGATTGAGTCCATAATCTCTGGATTAGGACACAGTGACACCTACAAGTGGGGCTAGACAAGTGTAATTCCGGAGCTTATGGATCAATGAAACCATTCCAGTAAACTGTGCACCACTAATATATATTTGGACCCCCATATTTCATTGAAGAATCTACTGATTCGTTTTCTCTAAGCAACCTAACTTCCAACACGTCCGAAGTCTCTCAATCTCAAGCAGCATTCAAGCTCCTCGAAATATTTCGCTGGGATCGCCAACGTTTCAGGCCCATCGCCACTCGTTCGATCGCCCTATCGCACCGAGGCAACCATAATCGATCCTCCTTCTGTTTCATTCCATTTTACTTTGACTCCCACATTCGAACACGAAACACAAGCAGCGCGGAACCACATCTGACGCGAGCATCGATCGTGATCGCCGATTACGTCCCCAAAATCTCGAGTGTCTCCGATAGATAGGCGTTCTCGCGGTAGTTCTGGTTAGCGGTCGGTAAAGTAGGACTCCTCGGGTGGAAGCCTTCGGGCGCCACCGTCCACGCGCATGCGCAGTCACGTCCGATCTTCAAGCGGTCTTTTCGAGCAGGCACTCGAATAACTTCGATCGTACCAATCCAAAACGGATCGAGGTGGCATTCCCAGTCGATTCGATCAGATTCCAATGCACCGCGGTGTCGTTCAGTGTGTCCCGTTTTCTCTTCAGTATGCATGCAACAACACTTTATTTAAAGTGGGTTTCAACGCGAAGTGCGTTGGGAATATGTGGTGAGTTACTGCGGAAGTAGTTCTAATCACGACGTACAAAACATTTGGAGCTATCGAGTGTAAATCCGGTTCAATAGGAATTTTATCAGGGGTTTGCCAGCATTGCAGCTAGCTTTATCAGAGGTCTTCAGGAGACTTCATCCGGTTTCTGATGAAGCTAGCTGCAATACTGCCGAAACCTTGAAATAAGACTCCACGGTTTACACTTAGAAGCCTTAAGCGGTAATAAAATTACGTACGAACAAGTGTCAGTTTCTTTGCAACTATCGAGTAAAAAGACGAATGGTAGGTGGTCTTCGTGAGGAGGTTCAAGTAAACGAGACACCTATTGCGACTAGGATGCGGAGCTCGTTTCGCAACATAGTAGAAGTAATTGGAAAACTATTTCTCCGTTGATAGAGCGAGTAAACCAGGCAGAGTCGTGGAAGCTTTCGCACGTGGTGCGTTAAGAGACAGAGAACTAGGATACCTGATGGATGTAGCATTGATGCCGACCAGGGGTAAAGTTTGTAGCCATCCCGTACCCCCAGACGACCCACGTTGATACTTGTGTATGATATAAGAGTCTACTCTTCTCATTCTTTTTCCCTTGTGCTCGATTGTGTCTTGCCGTGTAGCGTGAGCCGTGGCGCAGCGAACAGACCAACGAATCAATCAGGCTTTTCGCCCAATCGAGGGAGCAACCCTGTCACGTTAATTGTACTCTTGAGTGTGTTACCTGCGCTTGCGTTGAAAACGTATTGTTGCCTCCCTCTGCTTTCTTCTCCTATCTTTTTCTGTCCCGTTCGACGAGCCAGACGTACACCCCCGTGGCGAGCTCGCGTCGCGTTTCGATCGTCCACGGGTCCAAACCCCTTTGCACCGTCACACTTTCAACAGACACCTCTCGACCCGAGAGCAATCGTCAGGCCCAGGACATAGGACATTCTCGCTTCGCTCTCGATCTCGTCGAATTCTGCATCACCATCCAAGACCGCAGGGGACCTCGTGTACCCCCAAGTCTGGAGGTAGAAGTGAAGCTAGATTAAGTCTAGTTAAATTAAATGTAAGCAAGCAAGGGAAGCTTGATTGCTTTTGATAATTCCCAAAAAATTACACTCGGAATTGAAGGTAGGCGAGATCCCCGGCACTGTAAATTACCTTCATCTAGAAATCAACGCGAGGACGTCGCCTGGAAGCGATCAGAGTGGAGTTTAGGTCCGCGTGGAAGACTCGGGGGAAGAAGCGTTCACTAATTCGACTAATTAACGTCCTTCGTCTTGCCACAGGATGGAAATCGTATCCTTAAAGCGCCTCCGCCTCTGTTTCACTTTAATCGATTCAGGGACTCGGGTTTAACGAGCGCGGAGAAAATGACGGCGGAGCTGCGACAGCTCTTGCAGAGAACTGCTGACCGTGGACATTAAAAACTCGGGGAATTCACGCCTCGGCGATGAAATTCTGAAGTAACTGATCGGCGATTGGACACGGAACCGTTTCGATATAACGAACGCCAAAAATCATCATCTTGTATCATCTTGTTAGCACCTGGTCACCTGTAGCAATTTCAAGCTACATATTGTTCTCGAAAGATGACAACACTTATTTATTTTCAAATACATAAATGAAAATCGCGTTATCATCGATCAGGGTTTACGAAATTCTACAGGGGACCTTAATCATTCAATTTCATCTTCATAATTCAATTACCATCTCAGTGAAAGAGTCACTATACATAGTTCAAGAATCGTGGAAGGTGTCTGCGAACGTTGACCATTTCTAAAAAAAACTGCCATAAAACACCTTGAAAATTTCTCGAGACCGTGGAATATCTCTCGGTGCATCGTTCCCCGGATTATTGTCCACTTCTGTAAATCCACGTGTGCGACTATACAGAGGGTCATGGGAAAATGGCGCGCGGGGACGTTCCCGCGGAAACTTCTCGCGTTTCTGTCTCGATCGAGGCAGGTTTGGTTAAAAACCGCGTTTTTTTTGTACACGACACACTTTGGGGTATTCGTCTGGGCTCAGACACTGTCGAGGTACTATGGAAATTAGCTCTAGATTTGCAGCGATGGTCCAGCCGCGATACGTTCAGGGATCGTTCAATGTTGCTGGAAGCTTAGCCTTAGGCTGGATTTGTGGTAATGATCGGTTCTAAGTTTAAGTGGCTGATGCAATTAGGGTTTGATAGGGCAGGGTCAATATTTGGACTTGGTGTGCCCTTGTAGTGCTGACACGGGTCAGTTTTGTGAACTCAGAAGTAGACTTTGCTTTTCGAACGTTGGTTTATGATATGAGAGGACTGTCTAGTTTATTTGGAGTAGTGATGCAAACTTTGGATAGCTCTACGTAACTAGTAATTCAGTGTCCAATATGATTTACACTCGTGATTGTAGATTCTCTATGAAGTGAGATTCAATATCAATTCAAACGGGCTTTGAGAACTTGGGGGTACTGGTCCCTGAAACAACATAATCCCATTTAACTGTAATGTTTAACAGAATGAACCAAGTGGTATGATATTTTTCGTGTTGAACAAGTCAGTTGCTTATCCAATCGCCAGTCTAGTGTACATCAAGTCCTGAACACCTCACGACCAACGCAAGACTGAACCATTAGCATAATCTCAGCGGCATGGTCCCTCAGCTTCAGACCAATAATTGGTGGATCCTAAAGCTTCATATCTTCTCATTGCTCAACAGTACCTACTATTGCTAACCACCCTCTAGAACAACTCCTGAACATCCAAGAAGCAATTGAAAATTGGACCACTAAAAGACCCAAGTATTACGATCTATCAAACTCTCAAAGTCGTTCGCTATAATCAATCATTACCCAAATCACTTACTACGCAAGTCAAGTCCTGAACGAACCCCGGACAAATTCGAGGCTGGAACACGAGCTGATCATTCTAGTGTCCGCGATACTCCAAGACACAAAGAACACGACAAAAAAATTAAAAACAAAAATGCAGTACCAGGCGCATTGCGAGAACACGTTTCCGAATGGGTTTGCAGATCCCCCTTTATCAACAGCCGGAGAGGCACTACGAGCGTCCGGCGACACCGCCCCAACCAGACCGAACCAGCAAGGTGTGCCTGCCTAGTAACCCTGAAACCAAGGCCAAATGTCCTTTCTTGATTCAAGCGTTCGTTACCTTAAAACTTAATGTTTCTACGTACACCTATACCTACAACTACCACATATGTATATTATCTACATATACATACATACTGTACGCTAGATTACTCATTATTACTATATTGCTCTTTTGTTACGGTTACTGGTTATCGTTGACACTTAATTATTGACCGTTGTTTATGATCGATTGATGAGTATTCGTTGTTCGTTTTGGTTTGGAAGTTTCCTCTAGAGAACGTATATAGCCTTGCCGTGTTGCCGTGTTACTTGTTCTGTCGGTTTGAACTCTTCGGTATTGTACACGACGCCCAGGAGACGTTTCGCTCGCCAAAACACCAGTGCCAGAGAACGGTTTCGTCTTGGATCCGTCTCGCTGAATGCGCTGGCCGATCAAGAGCTTCCCCCCAAAGCAGATCTAGTTGATCGCCTATCCGTTAGATGTTCGTTGCACGATCCGTAAACGTGTAGAGGTGTGACATGGCGAATGAACCTAGAGGATAGAAGACATGTGTTTCTCATTCTGTTCGTTTCTGTGTGGCGTGTGAACATCGTTGCATCGTGCAGGTCTCGATTGGCGTTCGCTCTGTTGTTCGGCTTTACCACATCCCGTTTGAACCCCGGACTGGTCAGCGCGGCCGCGTACACTTCACGGGTCGGACAGAGCCCCGATCCGTTGTCGAGGATCCCCGAGCGGCCAAAGCAAGCTCTTGATCCGGCCAGGCTCCAGCTCTGGCGTCTGTGCCGCATGGATCACGAACGCCGAACTGAGCGACGTAACGAGTCCTCGAAACGCGGAAGAAGCTAAGCCTGCGAGCGTCGGCTTCCAGGCGAATCCGTGTTGCACCGGCTGGCCCGATCCCTGCGAAAGCTCTTTGGGAACGGTTTGACATGACATGCTGTCGCGTTGCTGTTTTTTGTCGGGTCTTGTTGATAGCTCGGTTCTTGTTAGGCATTTGAACGGCACAATTGCGTTTGGCCGGCATAGTCGCCGAGTCGTGTCGCATACCAAGCTCCATCCGGCGCCGAATTCTCGGCCGTCGTTGCGTCTCTGACCCCCCAGCCGCCGTGCGTTCCTCCGCTGGCCCGACACGACACAGGTGCGCATGTATATTGACCGTGTGGATCGATAGTTGACCGTTTAACGTTTATCCTGTGGCGGGGACCAGACTCTGTACATGACAGAGCGGACGCGTGCATGTAACTGTTACCCTCTGACCTCTGATAGCCAGCGAGCGGAGGGCACGGTGCACCGTGCTGTCCGAGATGGTGGCGCTCCCTGCCGCCCGAAGACGAAACGACGATCGAGAAACGGGAGAGTCACTCCGCTTTGACTAAACAGGGGATTCGAAGGTTAATTATCGGGGAGGGGTAGACGCTCGTGAATGAACGTTTGGATGACAGGCTTGGGTGTAGAAGCTAAGGGGTATTCGACACGACGCGTTTTGAACATGGCTGCTCTACAGACGAGAAAGTTGGTTGGACTGATCGTAGGTCTGCCTGTGAGTGTTAGGTGTTACATTAACCCTATTTGCCCGACGTTTTTGACGATGTGCCCGTGTTCAGTGTGTGCTCCCCACTGTTTCTTTTCTGTCCAGCCCACAGTTCACGCTCCCGAGGAACCCCGCTCTCCCTCCCCGTTGGAGAAAGAAACAGATTTCTGTGCCCAGTTTGCGTCTCCGTCCTCCCTACAAGTTGCTTGCTGTACACGTGGTTGTTTAGATGCCTGCCCCCTCGCCCCTCCAGACGTTGAAAGATTTGACAAGTTTGCCCCGCTCCCACCGTTGTGTTCTGTTCGCCGTGTCTTGCCCGTATTCCTTTTTCTCCCCCCCCCCCCCCCACCCCTGTTTGGTAAAGGTAACAATAGACAGACGATCAGTTTTCTCGTAGATCCGTAGCACAGTCCCCTCAGTTGATTGCGGTCGGTGTCCATAGACCTTGTTAGCCACCTTTCGGCGAAGCAGCATGCGGTTTCGACGATCGATCGACACCACCTCGGGAGTGTTGCCCCTCTCCTTCTTTTCTTTCCGCGCCCACTGTTCCGCTTCTTGGCCGATCGTCCGTTGCGTTTACTTTCCCGCGGTTGCTACTCCGTTGTGTGTGGTTTCCTGCTCGTGGGAATGCTGTAGCGCGGGCACCGAGTTTCCCTCGGTCGATCGAGTTGCTCACACGGGATTGGAAGAATTGGGGACTGACTATTCTTTGAGGTTATGTCTGCCCAGTGCTTAGCTCGAGGGACGTTGAGCCGATAAGACGGAGGGGTTTCTCTGAAGAGGCAAAGGCCCAATACACGTTCGGAGGAAGAGGATCCTCCTCGGTCCTCCTCGGCCGGTGTACACGCGAAATCGCGCGAGATTGACGTCAGATGATGATGCGTTACACTCCCGGAACGCCCGCTTGAACCGCCGCCTCGTGAACCCTGACCGAAATGGATCTTAGAGCGCGATTAATCATAGCTGTTGCGGGGGAATGATAAATTGCACAGGTCTCGCGCAACACGCGGATTCAAGCGAGCCTCTTTCGTCCACGTTTCACTCTTGTTCGCGGGACACACCCCCTTAGAGGAAGGAGCGCAACACCCGTTCCTACGACTGTACGAAAGTCTAGTGACAAACAGGATCGGCTCGGGTCCAACTCGAAGACTAATGGGACCAAAACGGGAACAAGAGCAAAACCGTTCGTTCGATAACGTTTCTATACGTGGCCGACGCGCTGCACACCCCATTCCACCCTCAATCACTCGTTTCCTCGCAGAATGTTGAATACCATGAATACATGGAGCGCTGGTAACGCCGATTTCAATCAGCCACTCGAAATGTAAGTCGGAGGCTGAATAAACCGAGGAAACGGAAGGGGGAAGTCTAACTGAACAGACACTGATCAATCGTTGAACATTCTTTTATTTAACAGTGTTTTCTGCATTTCCTTTGCTCGACGATTTACTTTCTATGATTTTACATCTCTGTTCGCGAACAGAATATTGGTGACAAGAATATCGAGTCGAAGATCCTTTTGCGGGAGGAAATACTCCTGATCCTGGTCTGAGTGAAATCAATTGGCTGCTCAGGGTCACTGTGGGAGGAGCTATCCCCACTCTAGTGGAGGGTGGAGCGTCCCTCGAGCGTCCAATTGGTTTTGGTCAGACTGCAATCCCGTGGAACAGTGCTTCTTTATTTCATCACGTCCCATCTTCGTCGTCCGTTTCTCCCCCTTCGACAGAGACGATATTCCAAGCATACAGACACACACTTTTGGTTTCCAAGAAAGGAGAAATCTGCCCGCCAATTTCTGCCTCGCATTTAACCTAACTCGATGACAGAATCGTCGCGTAATCGGCATCCCTTCGCTTCGTCACGACACGGCATCGACGATCTAACTTGAACTTTCTCTCCGATCGCTTGTCGAAAGCTACCCGACCCGCTGAATCGATCTCTCGAGCCTTTATATACATATATATTATACGAGCTTGACAAAAGAGACTGCGGCTTCACGCTTGGCGCGACTGCTGCAACGAAAGCTTTGATACTAACGAATGGCTTCTTGATTCTTACTTCTTAACTCTCACCAATCATCAATTTATTATTATTCTATTTATTATTATTACTGTTATGATTATACTTATGCGCTGTTGACGGTGAATCTTGTTGCAACGTTTTGTCCTCCACACCGTACTTTCAATCCAACACTTATTTGCGCCAACCCGTCATTCGCGTCTCGCACTCTAGATAACGGGAACCGAGCAACCACGGGCGTGCAATGTGGAAGAACGAACGAGCGAGGGAACACGAGGCACAACCCACGTCCCCCGTTTTCACGTTTCATTTCCCCATTTACATGTTTGCGTTTCTCTCCTCTCTCACGTTTCTTTCTTGCCTCATCGTGACACGCCCCGGGGCGTGACCTACACGAGCCAGCGAATCGAAGAGGAAGAAGGATCTGGACGCGCGCGGGCCCGTGCCCCTTGCCGCGTCCCTCGAACGCGATCGCTTGATCCAGACGGTCGAACAATCGAGGAAGCGTGCACGAGCTACGACTATGGGGGAGAAAAGTGTGGGGGATACTGCGTGACGACGGTCGTCGACGGTTGGACGCCCACTTTCAGCAGCGGACCAAGTCGCGAAGGGGATGGTTTATAGGAAGCCGACGGGAGGCCCCCGTGTTGTGTTGGGACCCTGAGCGTTTTTCGTGGGACTTTGAAAAACTGAAAAGAGAAAGGCTAAAAAAAAAGAAGGAACTTGATCCTCCTGTTCGCCTCTACCGATCTCTGCTCCCAACTGTCTTCTCTTCCCCTCTTTATCAGTCTCTATACAAATATATACTACTTTATGCGACACGCATCTTCTGTCAACTAATTGATACCAAAGATTCTTTTCTCTTTCTCCCATGATTTTTCAACGACCAGTCTCGTCACACACACCCTCCTATCCGTTTCTTTTCTTACGTTCTTTCGTTTATGAATTCTCTGTCTCTCGGTTCTTCTTCTTTTTTCTCTCCCTTCCACCCACAAACTCCCGCCACCCCCTATCTCTCTCTCTCTCTCTTTCTCTCTCTCTCTCTCTCTCTCTCTCTCTCTCTGTCTCTCTCTCTCTCTCTCTCTCTCTCTCTCTCTCTCTATACGAATCTCTTGATAACCTGGCCCTTTTCTTATTACGTCTTGCTATGTCCCGCTTTCTTTTGTTTCTAGATATTGCAGAACCTACAAAAAAAACGCACTGAGCGGAGGGGGCGCCTAAGTTCTGACAATATGAGTAAAAAGAAGTCCGGTTTCAGCAAAAGCGACCTTATTTTTAAGGTAACCCGCCCTGAACGAATGCGCGAGAGCTCGCGTCCAACGAAACGGGGTTCGCCGTCGAACCCGCCTCGCGGCCACTTCCGGTCCCGTTTTCGTCACACGCCGAACGAAGGACGCCCGTAATATCGCCTGCGTCCCGTAACGCCCCCGCCGGCCGAATTCGACGCGCGCAAGCGGGACCGTTCTCTTCTCTTCGTTCTCTGTCTTTTCTTATTCTATTTGTTTTTTCCTCTTCTTCTCTCTTCTCTACTTATTTCGCCAGCTTGCCCACCAAGAGAATAGAGACGCCCGGACGATCGGACTAGCCAGGAAGGTGAATAGTCGTGAAACGGCGGGGAGACCGATTGCCACGAGACGCGTGCGCCGCGAGAGGGCAGCACCGAGGAGAGAGAAACGAAACAAAAAGAGAATGAATGTAGCGTCTTGGGCACGGGGTCCCTTTGGTCGATAGTGTCTCAGAAAACGGGGACCGGTGATCGCGAGGCAGCTGGACGCAGGAGCTGTACGCTGATTGGCTCGTTGGTTTATTACAAACATTCGCTTCTACTTTTCCGCCGCATTATACATTACATATTACCCGCAGCAATAGGCTATGCTTCTATACATTTCACCATCGGCACCCGCCTAGCGATGAGAAATTACCAAAAGTGTGTTTTATATAGATTTATATATATATATATAATATACATTATACACATGCATACCGTATATGTGTGTGACCTTGCGATACATTACGACCATTAGAGAAATTTCCCCGGCCAGACCCGCCCCCGCCCTTTGCCCAATAAAAAAAAGGAGGAAAAGAAAAGAAGAGCGGCAAAAACGACCTGGAGCCCAGCGCTCTTGAGGATGACGGAGCAGTGATTCTCTATTTAACTCGTTTTTCCACCCCACCCCCCACCACCCTCTTTCTCTATCTGTTTATCTGCCCCCCACAAGCGACATGTTTTTTCGTTGTCAGACCAAGTCGACGACGTGGAACCGCGGCCGTGATGCGCTCCGAGTTGATGGAATTGCGGCAGAAGATCGATTGCTGACCAGTACAGATCACGTCTATCTGTTTACGTCGCGGATCCCTACCCCTCTCTTTTTCTCTTTCTCTCTGTATGTCTCTATTTTTCTCTCGTTACTCTATGCCTGATTTGCTATATCTTTTAATACGTATGTATCTTCCAAGTTTTCACCCCATCCACCGTTCCGTCCCCGCGGTTAGTTCTCTCGGAAAATCATGGATCAGACATCACCTTGCCCCCCCCCCCCCCCCCCACCAAGCCCGGAACGCGAGCCCCAGCCCCCCAGGGACATTCTAGGCCCCTGACACGTCCCTGGGCTAGCTGGGGCATCGGTCGACGCCCCGGCGAGCCGGAAGTACTGAGCGGCCGCAACTCCGTTTAATTAATTCAGCCCGCTACGTCCACGCACTGTCTCTTTGAAATTCGCTTTTTTGATCGCTAGACGGTGTGCACGATCCTTTGGAAACGAGCGCACGTTGATTGGGCGTCCCTTCTCTGTCGCTTTGTTGCAAAATCGCACCAGTGTGCCGCTGTTAGCGACGGGTGGCCGACTCTCTGCTTCGAGGTCCAGCGCGATATCGCCGTCCCGGAGGCGTTGGATCGCTTTGGATGTTAGCTTAGCGCGACGGCGTTCGAGGGTCTAGGGGAGGCCTCGGCAGACTGGACAGTCCCGGCGTGGCTTAGGGGGGCCTGAATGGGTGGACACGGTGGAGCCTCGCGGGCATGGAGCTAAAGGTGTCCGAGGATTTCGCAAGAAGTAGAATCTGGGAACCCCCAAATCTGGAATTAGGGGACTCCCAGATTTAAAATATTTAAATCCCCTAAGGGACCCCCAGATGTAAAAAATTTGGGGACCCCAGATCTGGAATTTGGGGACCCCCAGATCTAGAAAATTTGAAACACCCAGATCTGGAATTAGGGGACCCCCAGATCTAAGATCCTCAGATCTAGAAAATTTGGAACCTCCCAGATCTGGAATTAGGGAACCCCCGATCTACAAAATTTGAGATCCCCAGATCTGGAATTCGGATCAAGGAAACTTGATACTCCCAGATCTGCATCTCAAGAGTTCTCCATCTTCCCAAATACCTCTTCCATGTCATCCCTAGATCCACCAAACGACACACCCCGCAGCTAAGATATCCCCCCGAGAAGCAGACCTCCCAAAAAGATTCCGCATCAGCCTACATATCAAAATCGCTTTCCTTCCAATCTAAACTCAGTCGGTTTGAACGTCGATAGAGCTTGCACCCCCTTATTATTAACCACCCGAGCTAACATTCAGAGCGATTCGAGACTCTCGTTTCACGCGTTCCAATTGACGATTCGAAGCGTGTCGTAGCCCATCGCTAGCCATCATCATCGTACCCTTCACCCCTGCCCTTGACATACCTCCGAGCCCCCCCCCCCCCACAACCCCAGTACGAGGCGCAATCGCTGTTCTTTTCCTAGATGAGTAACGAAAACGGAAATGAAACGTACCAGAAAAGGAAACGGAATAACAATTAGGGCGCAGTGTGAGAGTAGAGAGCTCGCTACCCCTGCCGCTGCTCTGCGAACGACTTTCACTCTCTCTCTCTCTCTTTCTCTCTCTATCTCTCTCGCCTCCTTTCTTCCACCCACCCTCGACCACTCATCATTCACCCAATCCTCCCATCACCCTCCCTAAGCCCCTTGAGCGCCTCTGTTGCTTCTCGGCCAAGAAAATGCACACCTTTTTGCGATACTGGCTGGCTATCTGTGTGTGTGGCTGCAAGCAGGCGCAGAGAAACAGAGAATACCGTTAAAAACGATAGCAAGAGGAAGAGGTGGCTTGCTTCGTTGCTTAGAGCCTGGCTTTTTCGCCGCTTGATGATTGTTTGACTTGACAGCTGGCGTTCTTTTTACGTTCTCCCTCTCCCTTCCATCACTCTGTCTATATCTCTCTCTGTCTCTCTCTCTCTCCCTCTGTCTCCATAAATCTCCCTTTCTTTCTGTATCTGTTTCTTGTTTCTTTTCGTTTCTCACTCTTTGACTATCCCTCTCTCTTTCTCTCTCTCTCGCTCTCTCTGTCCCTTTTTCATTTCGTTATCGTTCTACGTGTTTGTTTGTTTGCTCGTTTCTCCCTCTCTGTTTGGTTCCGTTGTTTTTTTTCCTCGTTTCCATTTTGTTGAGTTCGTCCAACCACTGCCACCCCCTTCATTTTCTCGGCGGTAGTCGCTCGAACGTCTCCGAGAACGTTCGCGATCCTCCCCCACCCTCTCGCCGATCGAAGATCGATTTGCGCTCCCCAGTTACCAACTGTCAACCGCCCTCATTTATTTCCTTCTCAATTGCCTCTTCGTTTCTGTCCCTCTGTTCGTTTGTGTTTTCTTTTCGTTCGTCCCACATCCCCCACCCCCCACATTGCGTTCTTTTGGTTTACTGCGTGAGTTTTTCGTTGTTTTAGTAACGCTGTTGGCCACCACCTGCGCGCGCGTGCGTCCACGTCAGCGTTGCCGGCAGAACCGGCCACCGTAGGGGGCTCGTGTCGTCACGGGTAGCTATAGCCGACGTCACGGAGAGCTGTATATATTTAGACTAATACTAATTCTCCGTCTACTGCTCCCCACTACGTCAGCAGCCCCCTACGCGGCCACTTCCCCCCCCCCCTACTTCTGGCAACGCTGGACACCACGTATGCACGCGCACACGAGGGGCGCTGCGCGTGGATACACGAGCACGGCGCGCGCTTTTCGTTGTTGTTTTATCTCTCTTCTTTCATTTGTGCAAAACGACTACAAAGAGAAACAGAAAAATCGCAAAGTAGAATGAGAAAGCGATGCGAGATGAACAAATACAACGCCATCGTTACTTGTACTGACCATTCTCAGATCGATCATCCGTTTTTACCTGTTCATTTGTCGACCGTGACGAGTCGCCACCGAACACGTGACCTGCTTTGCGTCTCCTTTTCGTTTTATTTGTTAAATGGACGTTGTGACTCGCCTTCTCGTAGAACGGAAGGTGCCTCGATGTTGAGTTTTCACTGTTGCACATGTACGTGTACCATCGCCCCTTTTGTTCGTTCTCTTTCTTTATCTTTCTTTCCGTGTCTCGTTCGTCTCCCCTTCTCTTCTGATTTGCCCATTATCGTTTCTGTCTCTCTCGTCTCTTTTGTTTTCTGAATGACTCGAACCATGCGTGTGCATATCCACTATGCGCGCTCTACCGTGCGTGAAGGGAACCAAGTGCCATTTTATTAACGTGCGCAAACAACACACACACCTCAGCCATCCACACAACCACACACAAACACACACAGGTATATATCTACACAGTGTTATAATCATCGACTCTCAACGTAGCGTTGCGCGCGCGCGCGCGCTCGGTCGTGTATGTGTACCGCATGACGATGTTTGTTAGTTCGTTCTGTTTTCAGTTTCTTGTGTTCCATTTTCGTTCAGATGCCAGGTAATGTATTTTGAAAGTATAGTTGTGGTCTAGCCGTAAGTTTTTACCATCGCCCCGTGTTTTTTAACCCGTACTTGTACCAGTAGGCGCAGAAACAGACACACTTGACTTTTGTTAACAGCCCATGGAGCATCCGTGACTTTAGATCACACGTCCGTTCGTTGTTGGCAGCCGTTAGTTTAGCGGGGATCTCTGTGCGCTTTTTCTTTCAATCTCGCATCGAAATCGAATGACTAAATACACTCGGAGCCACGGACCGACCTCCTTCACTGAATTCCCGCGACAGTGGCGCCTCTCGCGAAGCTCCAGCCCAACTACGAGCAACAACGGGACAGTGGAGGTGGTCTCCATCCGTGCTGGGACTGAAGACGTCATTCGATTTCGACACTAGCGACACACGCATCCGCGATTGCCCGATACTCGGTAGAACACCGACAGGTGTCGGTAAGCAGAAGCTTCCTCATCGGAGGAACCTTTGGCACCCGATAACCTATCTCTGGAGCCAATAAATAACCTCAAAACACTCTCCACCAAACAGTACTTATTACATCTTCTTTTGCGTAACTTAACTTCGTCCTGCGTAAACTTAAGACTTCGAAAAGTGAAAACCACGTAACAGTAGATTTCTCGTAAAGGAAAAACAAACTACCGTGTGGAGAAAGGTGGAGCACGTTGCTAAGAATTCTTTCTAATCGAGTTCCAACTTCCAGTAGCGTAGCGACGCTAATTCTTTTATCCTTTCAGTGGTTCTCATATTCTTTGGCTCCAGTTGATAGCGTGAACGAAGGTTGCCCCAATTTGGGAAATAGCTGGGAGTTAGATTACAGATGGGCCTACAGCGATGAATAATAATTGAAGTATGCCGAGTATCGGGCTCTCGCGGGTTAATTTGTGGAAGTTGCCGAGATCGGTCGCGGATCGCCGGGGTCAGAGATCGTTTCCCGCGATGGGGCTCCTTTTTGGCGCGCGTTTCCAAAGCGGAAGCCGCCCCGTCGTAACGGAAACGCGCGCGGGAACGTGTGCTGTACATACCCACGTTACGCACATCATCGAACATACCCTGATACCGATCCTTAGTCTCTAGCCCTTGGATCGATTGGAGAGCGCAGAGAGCACCCTCGACGAGGCCCGATCTCGCGGGAGAGCGAGCTAATTGTCAGCTTGTTTTTTCAGGTCACTGGATAACGGGGAAAAAGTTGCAAACACAGTGCAAGTTGAATTATTCGCCGGGCTCTCACTTCGGAACTTACAATGGCACCGCGGAACGCTCGGTGGCCTCGAATTGCTCACGCAACAGATGCGTTCGCGACCTGATTCTTTTGAGGGCTATCGAGTTAAGAGGGAGGATCGCGAAATTTGAAAGGATACAAGATTATACTTCCGTAGTAATTCTGGGGAGACTTATACCACTCAACTTGGTTACGGGATTGTTTTCGATAGAACAGTTATTTTCTGATAAGATTCCTTTTTCCTTTTATGGATAAATGCAATTCTTACGACGTGCTGCTATAGTTCCAGTTGTTTTCCATGATTCAGTTCTACAACGCGTGTTACTTAGTTCGAAATATATACGTATTGGTCGTTTGACCAAGCTCGTAAATTATTTCGAGAATGTTTTACACGCGGGAAGAAAAACGCGGCGAATATGATTTCATCAGGCGTTTCTGAAATTCAAATCCGGTTCGTCTAAGATCGAGCGTCGGTCGAATATCATGAATAACTTGTTACAAGCTACAGTGGCGTGGAATTTTCAACGCCGCGAGTGTTTCATGACGGAAAAGAGTAGAACGTACAGATCCAATTCGCGCGTTTCCATCCATCGTCGTTAATGAATCTTTAATCGACGTCGATAAATCTCCCGTTGACTCGTTCAATTATCTCCGCCAGCAATTAATTTACAACTCGCTAACCAAACAAACGTTCGCGCAGCCGCGATGAGTGGAAATCAGCTCGAAGGATCTCTTTAAAAATCATTGCTAAGTTCTTTAAAATAAAATCGAATGCATTAGGAAGAAGTTTCCAAACACCAATCGTTCTTTCAAATTTTGTTATCAATCCTCCTAGAAATTTCCACGCAGATATTGGGAAGGATATTGAAAGCAACGCATAACTTTATCTTTATTAAAGTCCTTACAATACTGTTCACAATTATTCCAAAATTTCCATACGTCAGGAGTAAAATCGTACTTACCACAAATTTCACTAAAAGAGCCAATCACTTCCATCACAGCGAGTAATCCTTCAGTCAATTAATTCCAACTTACTAAACCGAACTTCTCAACTAAACGACCCAGCTGATCGTAAAGAACGAATCGATAATTGTAAAATTGACCGTGGAATAAACACACTATGGTGCTGGATAAAAACTAGAAAATCTATAACAAATAGAACGATTAGCGTAGTGTTTCGTTGCGTATTTATAGCTCGCTAAAAAGAAGGAAACAACTAGCGGCTGTGGAGCGTGAAATGATCAAGCCGGAGCTTGGAGCGAGTTCCAAATTCGCCATGATTCGAGTAGTTGTGAACAGTGTTTGTGCCATTGCAGAAATCGAGACCACCTTTTTTTTTTAAAAACTAGGTGGGGGGTTACATGCTCGATTAACAGCTCGCTCTCGACGGTGTGGTTTCTGCGTTCTCCAGCTTCTTCTCTTAGCAAGGACTTGGATTCCCATATCGTACTTATGGCGCGACTGTTCAGGCGGGCAGTTTGCAACTCGCGCTGGAATATCTAGCCAATCCCTATTGCAAACGCGGGCGCGTTTCTGTTGCCCGCGCTGAACAGATCAGGGCCTACAAGCGGGTCTGCGAATCTCGGCCTAAAAATGCAGAGTGATTACATACGTATTATATATATATATTGTATACATTTCGTTCGTTATTTTTGTTTTTCTGTTCCTTCTGTTTAGAAGCATTCGTAGAGAGTAATCATTACTATAAACGTTTCTTTAGGTTACATTGACTTGTACTTTTTTGTGTGCCACGTGATGCGTATTTTCTAATGTAGCATGCTTTTTCTGAACTGAGAACCGAAACCCGGAAGTATGATCAGCGAAGACTACTTAGGAGAGAAATGACACTGGAATCGTTCGCGTTCGGACCCGAACTGTCTCCCTTATTGCATCCAAATTAGAGAAAGGAAGAGAAATAAATTCGAATGACCGTGGCATGCCGAAATAATAATATCAGACTATTCGCGCCTGAATGGCTGCAACCTGAAGAGCACGTCCAATTAATATTTATCTACCTTTGAATAAAGCCATTCATGAATAGTCAAAGGGCACTCGTTCAGGTCTGAACGCCAGAACGTCAGGTAGTTTACATGGTCCTTGACCCAGACTTTGGATAACCAATTTACTAAAATAGTTTGTATCTTTCTTTTTTCTATTTTTTTCTTTGGACAATGTATTGAGTGAATTAATATTTGAACGCGTTTCTGTGCAACACTTGCTTATTTGCTGTACACTACGCAACCGGAGCTTTTGGATAACGAGAGAAGTTCTTGAACCGAAGTGTGAAACAGCATCACGGCTGCCGAGGCCCGGCAAGAGAGTAAAACTTTGTCGTTGTTGTTGGCAGTTCCTGAATATGGCATCGGTGTTCATGCGGATTTTTAACCTGATTTGCATGATGCTCCTGATCGGCCACTGGAGTGGCTGCCTGCAATTCCTGGTCCCCATGCTCCAGGGGTTTCCTAGTAACTCCTGGGTAGCCATCAACGAGTTGCAAGTGAGTATGCCAGACTTCTTCGTCGCCTTAGCGTTTAGCATCGCGATATTCCAAGCGACGAAGTAATTTCGGTAATCCGAAAATTACGAATTTTACCTTGGGGAGTTTTTTCACCCCGAAGGATCAAAAAGAATTTTTTTTTTATACGTCTATTAAGGTTCCCTACAAACCTGCGAAGTGTAAGAAGAATCGGAATGTTCGGGTTACCGAAGTTGTCTTGTAAGACTTCCTCAGATCCAGAAAAGTAGCTTCTTAATCAGAAACTGTTTAAATCGAAGCTTCCAGGTGTACAAGCCACCTTTGAGCTTCGCGAAATTACTTGCTTGAATGATTTAGATATTTGTCAGAGAAGCAGATTCTGGGTGGGGCTGGGAGAAGTGACTATTCCTCTCCCTTTCAGACGTATCAGATAACCGTAGAATGGTGTAACTTATTACAGGCATTGTCCTTTGTAGCAAGTTTCGAGAGCAAGCAAAGGAACCGAAGAGCTTTCCTTTTCGATTTCCTCCCTTGATTACTGATTTCCTCTCCGCGATGGAAGCTTGAAAGCGCAAAGGACAATGCGACGCTCTGAAACTTGGGAGAGGATTCCGGAGTTTCCTTCCTTGAATTCTAAAGCTTCTATATCTCTCTCTACCAGCTCCCCTCGACAATTGACTCCTTTCCGATCGAATCATGGATGTTTCTGATCTCATCTTTTCCAGGACTCGTTCTGGCTGGAACAGTACTCGTGGGCCCTTTTCAAAGCCATGTCGCACATGCTCTGCATAGGATACGGGAGGTTTCCGCCGCAGTCCTTGACCGACATGTGGCTCACTATGCTCAGCATGATCAGCGGCGCCACGTGTTACGCACTATTCCTCGGTCACGCGACGAATCTCATTCAATCTCTCGATTCCTCGAGAAGACAATACCGCGAGAAGGTAGCTAGCACTCAGGAAGCGAGCAGCACATCAGCAGCAAGGCCTCTTCCCTTCCCTCCTGAGTTTGCTCCCCTTCTCAGATTCTCAGATTCTTTCATCGGACACTTGGCAAACCTGTAGGAATGTGGAAGCCACGAAAAAAAGGGCCTCGGGTGGTGGGACTCGAACCCGGGATCTGCGGATCCGCCGCGTACTGGCCAGGCGTTTTAACCAACTTCGCCAAAGTCGAACTCCCGAGGTCTCTTATTCCAAGCTCCCTCTTTTTCCCACAAAACTGGCTAATACAACTCTTGTTTTATCGAAGTGACCAAGTGTCTGGTGACTCACAAAGGAACGTTAACTCCGGAATTCTGATTTTAATGAAACTTCGTGTGGAAGTGTTCCCTTGTTAGAATTCTGCGCGTAGTATCGAATTGAATCCTCTATAGTTTACACCCCACACCCCACAACGCACACCTCGGCGGACCCACTTATTGGGCCAGCCACAGCGTTCGATGCACCGAGGCCACGCTGCCGCGTGGAGCACGAGGACTAACTGTTGTTGCTCCGACCAGGTGAAACAAGTAGAGGAATACATGGCCTATCGAAAGCTGCCGCGTGAGATGAGACAGAGGATCACGGAGTACTTCGAGCACCGCTACCAGGGCAAGTTCTTCGACGAGGAGCTGATCCTTGGCGAGCTCTCGGAGAAACTAAGAGAAGTACGACGGAACGAGTGACCTTCCACTGACGAATTCCTAGCTCCTAAAACGTTCTTCTTTCGTTCCAGGACGTGATCAATTACAACTGCAGGTCGCTCGTCGCATCCGTGCCCTTCTTTGCCAACGCCGATTCGAACTTTGTCTCGGATGTCGTTACTAAACTGAGATACGAAGTCTTCCAGCCAGGTATCGATTATTAGGCTCATAAGGGAATCGGAGAACCCGTGGCGAGCTTTATCTTCCCAAGCTTTCCCATCTAGAATTCACGTATCTCCTTTTCGCGCACTCGCACACTTTCCGCAGGGAATTTTCTATTACCCTGGGCTGTCTAGCCAAAGTTTTAGCAATCTCTGAAACACGGGGCACAATAACTGCCGAAGTAATAATCCCCCAACAACGGTCGGGTATCGAAAGAAGCTTTGAAACGTTGGCTCCGAAACTCGAGCAGCATAGCCTTCAGGCTCGAGATCCCAAATAATCTTAAAAGATCACCCCCCTTGGCTGGTGTAAAATATGTCAATGAAACCGAGTCCATTAAGTCCCGAGAAAGCTCGATGTACCAACAGCTTCAGCGAGTGACTTCGGAGTGCTCGGTTGTTCCAGGTGACATCATCATCAAGGAAGGCACTATCGGCTCTAAAATGTACTTCATACAAGAAGGCATAGTGGATATCGTGATGGCGAACGGGGAGGTCGCCACCTCCCTGTCAGACGGCTCCTATTTCGGGGAGATCTGTCTGCTGACGAACGCCAGGAGGGTGGCGTCGGTGCGCGCCGAGACCTACTGCAATCTCTTCAGCCTCTCGGTGGATCACTTCAACGCCGTGCTGGACCAGTACCCCTTAATGCGCAGAACGATGGAGAGCGTTGCCGCCGAGAGGTATAAACTTTGGTTAGGTTTGTTCTATCGAGTTGGTGTGCTACTAGATGTCAATCATCACTCCCACTTCCACGTTGATTTTGTTGAACATTGTGTACTGTCCAACGGTATCGAGTACGATCATTCTCTACTCTTCTTGTCCAAAACACGCATCATGTCGCTTCTCTTCAACCTATTGTCTGATTTGGTTTCTCTGTATGTGCTGGTTTGGACACGACGCGCTTCTTTTACATGACACCTTACACACACAAGAAGCAAACTCTGCCTAGGCCATGGATGCAGGGTGGTCGAAATCGGGCGGGAGTTTGCGGGGTGATACTACGGCACAAAATAAAACGAAAGTCAAGAGTAACGAAATTGCGGTGGATGCTTCGTTTTCTAGTTATTAGCGTTTAAATTGGCGGACCGGGAGCGCCTGAAGCGCGGCAACTCGGCGATTAGAGGCCGCGCGCAACGGCCTCGCTGACCTGCGCAACGCGCGCCGCTCACCACCGACTTGCCGTCCCGGTCCGGCTATTTGAACGTTAATAACTAGAAAGCGAAGCTTCCACCGCGATTTCGTTACTCTTCACTTTTGTTTTATTTTTTCCCGTAGAATCACCCTGTAAATTTGTTTCTGCTTAATGTCGAGCACCCTGTGTATTCAAATATTAACGGTTCTAATTGTGACAGTGCAGAATAAGTTTGGGGAGGAACGTTTGCAACGAGAGCGCACTAACTTGCGATGAAGGGGCGCGTATCTTCCGCATACGCGTCCCAAATGAGTTGAGAGGGTCCTAAAAAAATATTTTCTCGACACAGTTTCGAGGGACGCGCTCGGCGCGCGTCCGCCTTGCACGTGTGTCGCGCGTCTAGCGTGGCTGTGCCGCGGTAGAAGATACAATTTGAAGAACTGCGAGACATCGCGACAAAATATTTTCACACTCTCGACACATTCACTACATAGTAATGTTGTATTGATAAGTTTGCATAACATACTTTATAAATGAGTTGGATTCTCGGTTCTGCTGCATCCCCCGCTGAATCACGTTTCCCTTTGAATCTTCATGGACGCGGACACCATGAAGGCTACGTGGAAAAGTTCACGCGCGCAAAAGTTTCGTTCGGCTGTGTTAAGGTACTCGCGGATGAAGCGTGATTCCGCGGCGGTTATTTCAAAGCTATTGACTTTCTTTCATCCAATCTTGTACCTTACATTGTAAAACCTTTAGCGGTGCAAGTGGTATTAGAACAAATAATCCAAGTCTGTTGCAAGTCGCGGCGGGAGTAATGTGTTTTGTGAGGAGTCGGCAGTTAGGACGGCCTATGGTGCGAGTGAGGCCCATAGGTGGCGCGCCTTAATAGGAGTCCGGAATATAGAGAGCTCGGAGAGTCGGCGCTGGCGACGGTGGTTAAGGCGGCTGGCCAGTGCGCAACGAATCCGAACATCGCGGATTCGAGTCCCAGCGTCCGAGGCTCTCTTTTTCCGGCTCCTTACAGTTTGGTTAGGAAAAACCTGTACTGCTAAACGGTTTGTAAGTCGATCGATGTTGGATAATCGGTGGTCGTGTTCCATGCTACATTCCCTACGCTTAATTGTACTTTCCTCACAGGTTAAACAAGATCGGGAAGAACCCGAACCTGGTGGCCCACCGCGAGGATGACCTCGGCAGCGAGTCGAAAACGATAAACGCTGTGGTGAACGCGCTCGCGGAGCAAGCTGGACATGGCAGCGCTAGTGAAGAATCGGTAAATCCCAACATATAACACCGCTAACGTAACATATATAACCTCCTTTATCCTCGCCAACCAGCTTGGACTCTCAATAATCCTCCAAACCCGCTTGGTTAAATATCGCGTCGCGCATACAGTGGAGTCTCGATAACCCGACGTAAGTCCCAAATCAATTGGAAGCATCGAGAACTCGGAACAATCGGAACACAGAGCCTAAGAGGAAGCTGAACGCGATTGGAGACGCCTCGAACATCAAGAAATGTCTGTCGGAATGCTAAACTCGGTTTGTCTAGGCTCCTCTGGGTCGCTTGAACTCCCTTTCAAGTCCAACATCGAAAGCGCGGGGGAGATGAGGTACCTGGAAGTTCGCCACAACAGTGGACGTGTGCTTGCAGGTGCACAGCATGGAGCTGAGGAGTCGCCCGGTTTCCCTGTTGCCCAGACCGAAGTCTGAGAACAATTTCGCGAGCCAGGAGCTCTCGAGGGAGGGGCGAAGGATCTTCCACAAGAGCGATACATTCCACAAGGACTCGTATCAATGACGACACTCGTTATACTAGCATACGGAGAGATACTAACGGCTCCATGGACGGCAGTGGGCGTCCGCTGCCGGTTGGATCGACGGCCCCCGTTTCAAGCCTAGATTCTGGACGCTACTCTAGAAGCAGTCTATAAATAGATAAATACGCCATGCCAGTAGTCCTTTAGCGATCGGTTTCTAGCGCCTTCTAATATTAACCTGACGGGCACGTCTGTCCAGAATCTAGGCGTGGAACCGTTGCGTGCCAAAGTATCCCGTTCTCCAACGGCGACACAGTTCCGAGGAACACGTTCCGACGTGTCGAAGCCACACTTCTCCCGTTGGGAGGCTAGACTTCAACAGCAATAAAATAGTAACCGATCCTCGATGGCAGAGCAGGACGCGGGGACTTTAATTTCTCGTTTCGATTAGGGCTGAGGGTTTCGCGCGGTGAATTCCGTGGAAGGAAATTTTGATCGCCAGAGGATCGGTGGGCCGTGTTGCCCGATTGGAGGACACGGAGCCGTTATCCTGCCGCGAGTCTCTTCATCGAACAGTCGACGGAGGCGTTCGAGGACGCGAGGGAAGGGCGCGACGACGGATGAAGACCTTAACGACGACGAAGAGCAGGCCTAGAAATTTATAGAGCGTATATAGCCCACTGTGGACTAGGTATAAATCCTAAGAACAGAAACACAAATTCTCTGTGATTTTGCAAGCCGACGTTTCGCACTTTAGGGAGAATAAAAGGAAGAATGGAAGCGATGGTGGGTGATGCAAGACAATTAGGATTCTCTTTCGTTTATCGTTCTGTTTTCTTCTCCTTCTTTGTTTTTTTTTCTCTTTTCTTCTTTTAAGGACAATTAACGTAGAGGAGGAACGTAGCCGTAAGGCCAGAGTAATTCCAGTTATGAGATTCGTTAACGCGTTTTAACCGTAGCTCCGTATCGTGAATAGTCCCGCGCGAGTGATCAATGGGGGATGGAAGAGGAAGGGAGCGCTAGGTACCAGGAGCTGGCAATCGGACGATGGGATGGAAGATCCCGTGGAAGACGGACAAGCCCGGAAGAGGATCTCCTCGTTTCACCACGGGAGAGCCGAATCCTAACTCTCTCCAGACTTCATTCGGGGTGGGAGCATTGCGTTCGGTGCCTTGCTTCGCCGGCGGCGGCCACCGTTTTATTTTCTAATACGTCTTGAGTCGCTTTCAGAGCGTAGTGGTTACTATTAAGACAGAGTTGTGAATACGAGTTCTATTAAAGTAATTCGGAGTTTAGGAAGACCGTCCTGAGACGTGAACGAGATCCAAGCTACGGGAACGACAGGAAATATAATAAAGGTACGAGAAATTTAGGGGAATTCTACAAAGCTGGGGATAATATTATACAGTCTAATCGGAGGCCCAAAGACCGTGTTAACTTGTTGAGAGTTCTTTGGGCTGTCGCGACTAAAACGTCAATGAGCGGGGGTGTTAAGCGGAACGAGAGAGAGGGAGAGCGAGAAAGAGAGAGAGAGAGAGAAAGGTATCTTTTTATCGAGGCGAAAGATGCGATGTACTATAAGAAACAAAAAGCTATAAATATTATGTAATAAATTATTATTATTGTTACGATTATCATTGCAATGATTATTACATCCACTACCGCATAAACTAGGCAGCTCACTAACGACATAAATGAGAAAAACAGATATAACACGCGACGTACGTGTGCGGCATGCACGCGCCCGGCTCGCCCGCGCGCTAACATCCGCACACGTACAGAGTATTATGCATAGTGGTCAATATCGTGTTGCAAGGAATTATGTAATATTTTAAACTGTAACGCAAAGGAGGTCTGAACAGCCGACATTCATGGACAATTGCCGCGCGACGATACCGGGAGCTTCTTCTAATGGGTTTTCGATCGGGCGATCAACTGTCGCCGGACGAATTACAGTAAATCGACCAAAAACGGTTCCAATTAACCAGTGGATTGTATTATTTTTGTAGTCGTTGATGTATGGTTTAAGCAGCGATATCCTTTGCCCCTTTGAAAGTTTAAGACGATTGTTGAGATTTTCTGATGTTTCTATATTGCTAGCGAAAGAAGGAACTCGGCTCCGGGGGAACACCCTACGAACCAGTGGCTCCTGAACTATTTTCCCCGTGATTTCTAGCTTTAGATTCTCGATTAATACTACGAATTATCCGCTGCGTAGGATCTTATAAATTCCTGGTGAAATTCGAGCGGGATTTAGCTGTTCGCGAGATTGAAAATCACTAATCCCGAATTAGCTTCTATTCTCCTTTACAGATTCAGGAACCACTGTTGCCAGTGTTGCTCGTCGGGGCGTAGGTCACGTCTGTTAACGATAATACTCTTCTTTGAACAAACGCCGTAAGAATCTAATTTAGCAGCAATGTTGCTTGTTAATTTAACATACACATTGACACTTCTCGCTGACTACGTTGCGGTGGAGTGAAAGAAACATGCCATTCGTTTCCTAGTTGAACGTGTACACCTTCGTGCGTACGCAATTATGCACGCCATTCGCATGTACAGGGTGCCCGAAAATTACGGAGCTAGCAGACGCGTGCGAGTCCCTTGTGCCAAGAGGGGATTCCCAAGAGTGCTCTACCAATTTGCAATCTGAGGCTTCGTTTGCGAGACATATCTACATGGGGCGAGTCAGTTAAAAAATGTGGTAGAGTGTGTTCTTCTTTTGTCACTAATAATCCACAGACTAGCGCTCTCCAGATTACCCTCAGAAAATAAAATAGTAAATCATAATTTACTATGAAATGTCTTTGCCCCCCCACTCTGTCATAAATTTCGCACACAAGTGACCGTGTTATCGTGCCTATACTTCCACCACTGGTCGACCCTCCCTTTCTTAACCACCTGTACCACATTTCTTACCCATTCTAAATTTCGAGGTAAACCTTCAACAACATTCTCGAGCTTACCTTGGAACGTTCAGTATTACTATAGTGCCGCGATAGAGGAAGGGGAATCCCTCCTCGAAATTGCTACGTCGAAATAGAAAAGATAAGTTCGAGCGAAAAAAAAAACCCAAGCTTCAACCTCTATTCGAAAAACAAAGTCTCAGATTGCGGGATGGCGGGTGACCTTCTCGTTTCTTTCCAGCGCAGGGGATTTGAATATTTTCGCCGTAACTTTCGGGCGCTCCGCAGACATCTATATATGTATAAATAACATAATATAAATACCCATCTAAGAGTCTAGGAATATTATACATGCGTTTCATACATATACATATGTAAACATACACCTACACACATGCGAGGAAAACAGAAGTACCTATTTTTCATGTAAGAGAGAGATAGTTTTCTGTCATTATTTTACATCTCCTCACCTCATCCTGAATATATATATATATATATATATACACGTATATATATAAAACTACTACTACTAATGATAATAACGATAACATGTAATAGCGCCGAGAGGATGGTTTGCGTGCCAGAGGTGAAAGCATCCAAAAAGAATGGTAGAATACTCGTAGACCGCATGACCGACGTTTTTATAGATTAATCTATACACATGAAACCGGTCTAGGACTAATCTGCCAGCGAGCTGTCGGGCCTAAGGTGTACGCGCGACTAACTATTACAAAAAGGAGAAAAACAAAAAATAACAAGAAAGCGAAATAGATTAAATAATTGTTACTACTTCGGTTCGGCGAGGAGGCGGAGGCGAAACTGTGCGTGGCGGTAGTTCGCGGGGTTGGAAAAGAAAAGAAGCGAACGGTAGGGATAACTTGCAAAAGGAGGGACTGGGGGTGGGGGGAAGGGAAGCTGTACTTTATACTATCACTGCTAACTAATAGACGACTATTTAACCACTGTCTGCTAATGTTAATAAACGATTAAAGCGCGACAAGAGAAACTGCTACGGCGAATACACACACACACATTTGCGCGCGTCCGCTGTCCGTACAGACCGCACCCGTGCACACAAGCGGTGGAAACGGGGGAGGGCAAGGGGTGGGGGGGGGGGGTGGTTGAGAAGTTGAGAGAGCAAAAATGCGCAAAAGAGAACGTTAGGATTATATCGAACAAAAGTAAATGGGAACGTTCCAAAAATCGTGCGGCTGTTCGGAGCGGGGGTAGGGGGGGGGGTTGCACGTTATTGCTAAGCGACAAGAGTGAGACGTTATTAAGAAGATTAGAAAAAGCGAAAAAACAAAAACAGACGACACAGGAGGGCGAATAGTTTTGTATCAAAGCGAGATAGGTTTCGCGACTTAGCAGAAACGGAACGGGGGTCCGGAAATCGGAAATGGTGCGCTGATATCGGCGGCAGGGCGGTGTTCAATTAAGGGGCGGAGAGCGCTCTAACGATCCTTTGGTTCCCGCGCGATCGCGTTGATGATGAATTGCGAGATCCGTCGCTCCGCGGTCGCGGCTGGATTAGGCGACGCCCGGCACTGTCTTCAGAGCCGCGTAAAAAGTATAACACAAAAGACTGTTTGCGCCACGAATGTGTATCTCAGATCTTACATATCAGACGTTTCGTTCTCGAGCGACTAAGAAGTACGCTCGCAGCGAGATTTTGCTGCGCGGACGCGAGCCAGAGTCCCCGCGTCGAAACATGCCACAGACTTTTAGGTAGAGCCGGCGATGGGCGGACGACTCTTTGGGTCATCCGGGATGGTGTATGAAGCACGGGGATTCTCGGATGCCCGGGAACATTGGAGCCGCTTGGGTAGGGTTTCTATGAATGTCTGGACGGGAATTATTACAACTTTTTATTCGCACGGGAGATGATCGTAAGAGGTGTCACGTTTCTATCGACTTAAGAGCCCGAACGGCAAAGACGTTTCCCAGAATTTCGAGGGCCTCGAGGAGCTTTAATTTGAGATACGGGGAATCGAATGCCCATCGCGGCTTAGGCGGAATTCCTTTGCCCCCCCCGAATGACCTCTTCACCCCCTCCAATCTCGCAATTCACGTTACTCTCGAAATTCCCTTCTCGACGCCATTGGCTTGAACGTTGGACGATCCTCCCGCGACGCAGAAAACTTTGGGCGTAGCCGAGCTGAGCTTTAGCAGCGGAACAGTGTAGACCCAACTTCCGTTTCCGGTTTCAATGGATCAAGCGCGACGCGAAGGCGATTGATGATGAAACGCGCGACTGTCCAACGCCAAGTAGAGTGCTAAGCTTTGTTAGACGGTGCGCTGTGAAGGCGTTCTTTTCGGTGATCTCTACAGGGTGACACAAGACTGGTTTAGCGTCAGCATCTCCTAGACTCTAAGTAGGCCGAATTATCCTGCGATCCGGAGGGATTGTGTTTGATTTTCCTGGATGTAATCCTGATTTTTTAATAAGCCGCAAGTGATTGAAACAACGAAATCGAAGATATTAAAACGCCGTTAACGCAGACACTGAACACATTGATTGCCTTGTAGATCTCGTAGAGGTAATCATCGGTAGGGTTAGCAACTGTGTCTCAGACTGTTCCTCGTTATCGCTATTTTCTCACTAATTCACCGCCAAAACGAAATTCTGATCCAACGGGCCCGTAGGTTTCTTGTAGAGTGCTTGAATTTTTCGAGGTGGCTTATCGGACACGAGCGAAAAAAAATATAAAAAAAAAGATCAAGTAGTGTGGCACCATGTAGAAATCATCTTTGTTATGCGAGAAACCTGCGTAGTAACGCCTTGTAAAGAAACAAAAAATAAGAGAGCGAAAGATAGAACGAAAGAGAGAGAGAGCGAGAGAGAGAGAGAGAAAATAACATTACCCTAGCGTCAATTTTCTACGAAAGAGTTTTCTACAAAATTCACACTATAAGCGTGTATCTGTTATATCGCGCTTATTGTATGAATCTGTATGTATGCTATGCAAGCGCTGGTACGAATCTCTTGACGTTTTTCTAATAGACATTGTTCGCTAAGTTTGTTACCGATGTTTAATGAGCGACGAACCGGCGGTTCGATGTAAACCGAGAGCGCGGCCCCAAAGCAAGCATATAGTAGCGAATTAAAAATGAAATCCATAGGTGCTTGTTCGAGACACAGAGTAATCATAAAGCGAGCACGGCGAACCAGGCAGAAGTGAAATACGAAGCAATTGTAACTATCGTTCAATTATTGAGTTCTGTATTGATGCTCACCTTTTCGCACTCAATACACTTTCCTTTGCAGCACGCCGCCTCGGACTGTATCCCCGCCATTGAAGGCTCGCGCAACGGCCCCGATCTATTCGCCGCGATCACTTGTAAACAAATAACGAAATTCGATCCGTTCGGATTGAGTGCGCAAGGTTTAAGAATCAATTAAGCATTCTTATCGCTCTGGGAAGAATAGTCAAGTTGTCACGCGAAATGGATTATAAAGGCGTTCGAACAAAAGCGATATTACGATTATAAGTGTTAACGTGTACTTTCGTTCGATCGTAAATCCGTCATCTGGTAAAAAGTTCAACGGTGTAGCAGACTACCGGTAGAGAGCGCTCGGGGCGGACCTCCGCGCTTCGCGAACGTTCGGCCCGGCGTCGTGTTGTTTCGGTTTCTATCTACACGCGAGCGTGACTGTACGTATACCGACTCTCTAGTCGCCGGGGGCACACTGAATTTCTTTAACTACGCTACCTTCGTTTGGCCTCTCTGTTGCGAAAAAGCAATCGACAAATTCGATATTACACGTTCAGACGAGCTTTTAGCGAAGTTACACTCTTGTATTGGGATAAACGTAATACGATAGACTAATTATTCTATAGGATAATTAACGTTAGCAGTCGTTACGAGACGATGCGAGCAGATAGTGGCTAGAGAGTTATACCGAATTATTTTACCGACACTGATCTTCGTTAAGCGCCACACTATTGTTCGCAGAGTGATCCCAGCGCGTTTTGGGCGATAGCTGTTGCAGAAATGATTAACACGTGTATTCACGGTACATGTAAGTGTATATGCGCGCGTGTGTACAAAGATGCACTTCGTTTATGCCAGCTCGTGGCTCGAGCATGATATAATTCATTGTCAATCGGAATGGTCAGTTCGGTCGAAGGGGTTTAATTGAAACTTCTGCCATCCGCAACCTGGTATAATACACAATGAAAGTCTCCATTCCTTACGCCGCGGTATACAAAAAGAGGGGAGCGACGGGGTGAACAATAAAAACGTGGGACGGATTTAAAAGTCGATTGCGTTGATAAGAAATAAGCAAAAAAAAAATAAATAAATAAAAGTCGAAAAAAAGGGGGAGAAGAAGCTAGCGAGGGAATACATAAATACTCGAGACACATACGTATACTTCTTCTTGTTTCCGGTTCTCTAGCCTGCGGTTAATTCTATATTTTATCAAACGGTATAAAAACAGATAACTGAATAACGAGCATAAGTAAAGTTGCATGCAAAAATAGAGTAAAGAATTAGTGGCCGCGGATTATAAAGGCGCAATTGAATTTAAACGAAAACGGAAAGAGAGACAAAACGCAGACTAGTTCTTTTTCTAACGAGCGAATCATTTTTTAAGGTGATTTGACACGTAGCTGGCTAATTAGGAGTTACGTAACTGGCCAATATACTTTTATAAACTGTATGAAAAATGAAAAAAATAAATAAGTATTCACGCGCGTTTAGACATCAGCACTTTTAAAATATACTTGCCATAATGAATGCCTTAGCGAAAAAAAAAAGAAAAATAAATACATTACTGTACATTGAGGTGCGAGAGGAGGATGGTAAATATATAAGTATAATAAGTACATGCAATGTCATATACGAACAAAGAAACAAAACGAACAAAAAAAATAATGAACAAATTGACAAACGATGAGCCAAAAGCCAATGCACACATCAAAGATACATTAGTAGCAGACGAGGGCGAGAGATGCGCATACACATGTTTACCTTTAATTTTAAAACCGTCGTATCTGTATAAAATGTACCCGCGAACGTTTGCTCCATGTATATTTTATACATTTAACGTATCGTTTGGAAATGAAGCAGCAAGTGGTTATAATGAATTAATTAAAGCAAGAGAAATGATAAACAGTGTACATGAAACCTCTTCAGAAGCACACTAAAAATAAAGAAGCAAGAGATGACGATGGAAAAAAAAGTGAGAATATATTATTAAATGTATCTAGCGTAAGATTGAATTATTAGGGGGGGGGGGGACGAGGAGAGTGATCATTATCGTGTACATAAACACCGTTGGCAATATTTCGACTTCGCCCGTCCATTTAGTTTCTAGATCACACGTCTCTGCGATTGTTCCTTTTCGAGCCAGCATCGAGGAAACAATTGGAATAATTTTTGCGCCTGTAATTCTTGTTAATCTATCGTTAACACGTTGACACAATTTAGTCGAAGTGTTTTCCTCTCGAAGCAGAGAATAATTATAATATTTTAAAATATATCATTGTTTATGTTTAAGACACAATTCCAAATACTCCGCATTTTCATCACACCGCCGCCTTTCTTCATTGCCATCTTCTTCTTCATCATCTTTATCTTTTACACTCCCCAACAGCTTCTCCATCACCGAGAGACAAATATTAGTTTCTGCATGTGCGACATTCAAGCTCATAGTAATCCAATAATAGCGTTTCGATCGGAGTGAATTTACAAATGAGATTTGATAACACAATCTAATACCTTCTATGCAATTGATCGATAAAGTACTCTTACACGATAATCTAACGTACAAGAACCAATTAATTATTCTCTTCATTCTTGCTGCCCTACTCGATATAATTTCTATTATGAAACATGGTGTCTTTGTTGTTGGTAATAAAAATCTCAGAAAAATATTTCCCACCATGAGAGATTCGAACCCTGGCCAATCGAGTGGCAGGCAACGGCTCTGCCCACTTCGCCACAGAGCACTCCATTGTCGTCGGTAAAAGAATATGATTTTCTATTTCAAAGAGATTACGAATTATCGATTGACTCGCTTGTGTATGCTTTTATTATACCACGGAGCTAGTTTCTACACCAGATATCCTAATGTAATTTTTTTTATGAAGTATCCAAGACTTATGTTCTTAATTACTACCAAATGATAATGTTGCTAATAAACAATTGTACAATATATATGGACATCTTTACACACGTTTCAAATACTCACATTCTGTACAAAATTTATAACTATTAAGTAATAAACCAATTTCGGTAATGCATTAATCAAATTTACGTTAATCTTACACTTCGAACTGCACACTTCAACATACCGAATATAATACCGGGATTGTTAATAAAAAAACATTCCAATAATTTCTTGCAAAATTTCAAATTTCAAATTCGACTATCGATTGCTGACTCCTATCGTTCGAGATAACGATGTTAAACAAAAACAATGACGATTCGTCGAGCTCCGAGGACGAAATAACGAAGGACGCGTTAAAGGAAGCAACGGATCATGAATTTTTAAAAGATGCCTACTTCTCCGCGACGAAATCTGAAAGTTCGGAGGTTTCAGAAAAAATAAATAAGCGCAGTAAGTATCATAACCTCGTTTCCATTTGTTTTGGAAGTACATACTTCGCGGAACATTTCCATTTTCAAATTCCTCTTGTTATAACGTTCGTGAGTATTCAATTTCAGTTTTCCTTTCTCTATTTCAGCTAATTCATTGCGTAGTGATAATTTAACAAATCTGAAGTCACTGAGGAAAGGTATAGAACAAAAGGATAGCTTCGAAAACTTCGGAGTGAGCCCGTCGTTTCAGAACTACGTTGCGAAGAAATTGGACGAAATAATAGAGAAGTGCTTACTTCAGGATAATATTTAGTGTATAATAAACTTTTCAGTGATCATTTTACGTAGTCATAATACTTCTTTCTTAGATCTATTAAGCTAAAAGAGAAGAAGAGAGAAAGTGGACCTATCGCAGACGCTGAAGAGAATGCAAGCGATAATTCCGGTGTTAAGCTTCTCAGTACTTCCGTACAATATTTAACGACCGAGGAAGAGGCCTTGGAACTCCAGAAACCCCAGAAGAGAAAAATTAAAGAACCCATAGACGATAAAGCAAATATATCGAAATGCAAAGAAGTCGCTGTAGATCCCAATTGGATATTATCCAAGGAGGAAACTAAAGCTTGGACGAGTAGACGAAGGGGGCCCGAGTTTAACTACAAAAGACTGAAGAATGGTTCTTTAGTAGAACAAACCTGAAACTAGGTTAAATATTCTAATTCTTCATTTTAAAACAATTGTACAGAAAATATAAAAAGAAGTATATACAAAATATGAAATACTGAAATCTATTATTTCTTTCGTCTACACTAATCCCCTGCAGTGTAATTAAAAGCATTTTAATCGTGACTGGACTTGGGAGCACATTTGCAAAACTATTACCATAAACAGAGTAGAAGTTTTGTTGAATGAAAATTAAGCAGAGACTGTTTGTTATTCGACATAAGTTTGCGATAAAATTATGGATGCTCCAGGAACAAGCACAACAATTAATGATAATAGTCTTTGCAAATTGTATGTATTGCGATATAACCTTAAAGTTTGTATTAACAATTTATGAAGAAATATATGTCTTGTCTAAAACTCCATTATTCCTCCTAGATGCAACAAAAATTCTCGCGTATACACCTGCCCAAGATGTAGCATAGGATATTGCAACGTCGACTGCTACAAATCCGAAGCTCATTCGGAGTGTTCGGAGAGCTTCTACAAGCAATGTGTGGAGGAAGAGTTAAAATCTGAAGAGAGGGACCCGGAGGGCAGAAAGAGGATGATTGAGATTCTCAAGAGGGTGCGCGAACAGGATTTGAAGAACACTGATTTTGAAAGTGAGAGCGACGAAGGAGAAGAAGAAGAAGGAGCAGGGCAATCATACGAACAGTTGGATTCAGATGACGAAGAAGACGTAATCAATATTTATATTCATATCGAAGTTTAAAAGTATCTGGACCGAGTGATTTTTGTTAACGTCTATGCTTCAGGTTCCAGATTTGGGAAAGCGATTGGAAAACATCAACTTGGATAACGCAGATGAAGTGTGGTCTGCGTTAACCGATGACGAAAGGCAACAATTCGAGGCTTTGATAAAGAACGGTGAAATTGAGAAATTGCTGCCTCAGTGGGCTCCGTGGTGGACTTACCATGTTAAAAAGAAGCTTGTGCAAGACGTGGATCAAGAAGACAAGGAAGAAGGGAGTGAATACCCTGCTCTAATTGAAGTTCCGATATTCAACGAACTGCAGGTAATTTATAGAGTGTGTGCGGATTTAACAGGGTGGCCGATGAGCAGTTGCCATCTGGAGCCCTGCTCATAAGGCCCTATCCTTAAAAAATTGTGATTTTATCTGAACTATATTCTTTTTCTGTATTAATACACTGAGCCCGTTTTCAGTAAACTATCGCTTTAGTTTCCCAAAAATGGGCCCAGCTCAGAAGGCCCCCCTAGTTTTCAAAAATGAATTACGATTTTATCCAAACATTTTTTTCTGTACATTTATCCCCTTTGAGTAAACTACTTCTTCATTTTCCCGAAAAATGGGCCCCTCAATGTTTGCCACCTAGGCCTTGTTTTTCTTAAATCTGTCATTGCTTATAAAAGAACTTATTGATTCAAACTTTGTGTTACAAATAAAATGAGACTTTATCTCCTGCAGAAAGCTTCTCCAAATGTTCGCTACAATATAATAAATGTAGTCTATGCATACGCGTATGTAGCAAACTACTACAATGGCGATTATTCAAACTGTCCTTTGGAAGCTGCAATTGTCTTCTTGGATCTTTCTGATAACATGAAGGTGAACAAAGTTTACGAAGATGCTCAGTCAGCGATAGCTTCTGTTGCTCATAATGTTGTTAATGTAAGTGTCTTTTACTCTGATTTTATGCGATCATTTTAAGTAACGAGGAATTGAGAAGCTCACTTTTGCTTCTAGTGTAATTGGTTGCCCCAAGATGAGCACACTTTATCAGCTTTCAAGGAAGCTGGGGATTCGATAATGAAAGGGCCCGAGCAGAAAAATAAGTATTTTTACATTGCCATTGCGATTTCTGAATTGCACAGATTGCTAGCGGCGGCGAAAGGCGAGATTTCGAAGCATAAAAATAAACCCGAGCGTAAGGAATTCTCCGAGAAGTTTCTTCAAAGATACAACATGGATTACAAGCATATATCGAAGAAGAGTCTTCTTTTGTACGGCAAAAAATTGGAATACTATTTATCGTGGATTAAAAGTTGCCATATGAACGAACATGCGTAAATAATAACCGTTGCGGATAAGAATTTTGTACAAACTTACATGTGTACGTAATGATTCTTTTTATAAAGCAGGCATGTTTCAAGTTTCGAAAGCTCAAATGAATTCACTCACCGAAATCCTTTTCTCCTTGGCGATTTCTGGAATCTCCCTCGGTTATTTCACCGTATTTTGCACTCGGAAACATAAGTTCACAATTATTCAAAGACAAAACGGTACGCAGACCGAACCGGCGTACCGAATTCAAACTGTCTCTTCGAGAATCGAAAGCACAAACTTGCGAATCGATTTCTCGAAACTCTTAACTCGATGTACCTTTTGGCAAATTCCATCGCCCGTGGTTTTCGTTTTCAAATTTATGAAAATCTCCTGAAATATGGAAAAGAAATCTGTGAAAGACTCATTATCGGGTAATACAGGTTTTTAAATATAAATTACGACTCGAAAACAGGAGCGTATAGTTTACGATAGTCAGTTTATTACAAAAACCGGAAATTCCTGCGCGGGAGATTTGAGGGTAAGTGGAATTCCCCCAAATCATTAAAATGCAAATGCGCCATAAATGCTGTTAATGCTAATGTTTGCAGAAATAATATCCATAAAAATTTAATTGAAATCAATAATAATTGATTAATATTCTTCGGTCTAGTATGCACGTCTCGATAAGAATCAATTCTTTCCAAACTTTTCTCTTCCTGTCGCTGCGCTTCGCTAAAATGCGCGACGGCCTTAAAGCACGTACGTAAAAGCAAATTCTCACTACATCTCTCCTCGCCTCATTCTATTCTTCCCATGTTTTTCTCACATACTTCGACAATTTTGACTCACACTGCGCCTCGCCTCACTTCGGCTCGGCGCGGCTCCGAGCCGCGAATTCTTCCTCGAGAATTGGGAAACCAAGAATTTCAATACGCCAACTAGTGACAGAAAATTAAACTACTATGAGTAGGCCGAAATCCGTCGAAGTCCATACGATTATCAGTGTTTATATAGACATTTTGTGAAAAACAAGTGTTTTTAAATTTTTTCGAACACTAAATTTTTACTTCTTCGATTAATAAATACTTATTCGGAATGTTTGGTAGGATCCGGGCCTATTTGCAATAGTTTGCCAACTTACCACCACAGCGCTGAAATCTAAGCCACGCCTCCACTTGGTTTCCCAATATTTTGAGGAAGAGAGACGAAACTCGGCGTAGTGTGAGCCTACCTTAATTCGCTTCCATAAACGCGGGAACATGCGCGACGTTCGACTGCGGGAATTGAACGAGTGTATCTTGAAATCGATACCTCGAACGCAGGCGGTCTGTCAGTGAGACAAGCAGACGATATTTACAGGGAACTGCACAGCGAGTGTGCACTTGGCAAAATGGTGGCGGACGAGAGGCTGTTCTTCTCGAAAGCCGTCCAACAATTGGCCAGATGTCTGGCAGCGATCAAGCCCACGCCATGGGAGAAGGTTCGTTACTTCCTAATTCTCTACCACCAATTAACAAAACTTTCCAATAATGTCCGTGCGAAGGAACAAAAATCTGACATTTGCGCGATTCAGATTAGGTTAAGGATGTGTCAGCTGATATGTCATTCCATGATGTAATTGAATAGAGGGCCTATTAACCGTCTCAGATATTAATGACACATTCGAGACTGATAATTAACGACACTGCTCTTCGAAAAAAAACGAGTTCGTCACGATCGTAAAAGTCATTTCCTGTGGATAAGAATGTTTTTGCAGGCAAGAAGTTTCCACGATGAAAGAAATTACCACATACTTATTATTGTAATAACACGTGAAGCAACATACAAATTACTATTCTAAAAAAAATTCACGTCAATTAAAATAACCGAAGACCATTTTTAAATCTTCCGAACGCCCCTTCGCTCAAATACATTTTAAATATTCTCCTCGATGCTTTCTAATTTTCATTCGAACCATTTTTTACTTCGCACGACGTATTAATATCTTTGCGTCGATGTAGGTAATGCAATTATTCAAGCTCTGCCCACAAGAGTCTGCCCAAGGTATATATCGTTTGGACCAACGAGGGCAAGATGCGACCATCGCGTTGGGAATATTCTTTCTGGAATCGGGCTTACAACATCGGGACAGAATATTGCCTTACCTCCTGCGCCTACTGCGCGGCCTCCCCAAAGCCGTTTGGCTGGACGAGATCAAATGCTCGCCGATGGAGCGCATTCCCGTCGCCGAGCGCTTCAGCTTCTGCTTGAACACGTTGCTCAGCGATATCGCAGCCAGATGCGAGCCGGCTCGAGAGGAGATCATTTCCACGCAGGTGGAAATCTTGGCGGTGCTCACGAATCTCATAAGGGGATATAAAGATCAGAATGGAAGCAGAGGGATGCAAGCGAAGCGTGGGTATTCTCGGTAACGGAATTATTCCGTCTGACGGAATTCTAATCGGAGGTTTATTGTTTCCAGTGTCTTTATGTAAATGCATAGTTCCAGTTCTGATCGGATTAGCTAGATCGATGGGTCGTTTCTCCTGCACAGATCCTCCCCTCCTCTGTCGCATTTTCCCAAGACAGGAGCCACCCCTCTCCATACCGAACACAGAGACGCGTTTAACGTCTGACAAGAAGCACCACAGCTTCTCGAACTTCAGGCCGATCATTCCTCGATCCTTAAGCGGCAATCTGAATCCTCACCCAGCCATTGATAACACGCCTAGTTTGTTAACTGGGGATCACGATTATCCCTGCGCGAAACGACCGTCGCTGCAGTCGTACTCGTCGGTGCCCTACGATCCAGCTACGTACTTCTTCAGCAGATACGGCTCAAGCTTCAACCAGTTCCCCCAAATGCGATGCAACGAAAGCCCCGAGAGGCGAGCCGGGTTGCAGTTCAGCGTGGTGCATTTACAAAGCGTACTAGCTCTGGCGAAGAAGTTGCTCACGAAGGAGATTCTAACGTTCCTCGACGACGAAGCTCAGCAAGTCAGTGGGACTTTTATTACCAGGGGGCTCTGTTATATTCCGTTATTAATTTCACTGAATCCTTTTTGTTTAGATATACAGTTCTGGTCAAGTGCAAATATTCCCCTATCGGACGTTTAGTGAGACAATGAATCTGGTGATGGTTGCTCTTTTACGGGAATTGTTGCAAAACCAACGCGATCTGCCCGCTCCTTTCACGAGGGACGTGCAGGAGTTTGTGAAAGGCTTGTTTTTGTCGGGCCAGACGGAATTGCAATCGCGCCAGCATGACGCGAGCGAGCGCGAGGATATGGATACCAATTTCCGAACTGTAAATAGGTTTAAAGTGAACGTCATGGCTAATTCCGCCTGCGTTGATCTGCTAGTCTGGGCGATCGGTGACGAGACTGGTAAGTGGAAACGGAAATTTAAAGCCACAACTGTATATACGCTTGAAGATCGAGTAGATGTATTTTAAGGGGTAGGTTACCCTTGGTAGCCCTAAAACAGGCCCTTTTTCAAACGCAAATTGTACAGTGATAAATAGCAGTAGGGAGAATGTTTTTTTTAGTTTTAATCGTTGTTTTATGAGCTTTAACACAAAACAAGAGAAATCTAAATATCTCTATGTACATAAAAGTTGTGAGTAAAAACGTAAAGGCGTGTTCGCGGTGCATCGTTTGATGACGAACATAAAATCTCGAAAACCGCTCCACGGTTTGGATGAAAATTTAATGAGAGATACAGAAAATCATTCTCTACGATGTGTCGAGAGCAGATTCTCGAGAAAAAAAATAATACAATTTTTATGTTGAAAAATACGATTTTATCGGTTTCTTGTATGAAATTTTTTTTATCTTTTTTTTTAAGAAGTTATCTCGAAAATCTGCTCCCATTAAATCTTCATCCAAATCGTTGGAGCGGTTTTCGAGATTTTATGTTCGCCATTAAACGGCGCATCACGTACACACCTTTACGTTTTTACTCATAACTTTTATGCACATAGAGATATTTAGACTTTTATTTTTTTGAGTTAAAGCTCATAGAATAACGATTAAAACTTAAAAAAAACGGTGCCTCTACTGTTATTTATCAGTTTACAATTTGCATTTGAAAAAAGGCCTGTTTTAGGGCTATCGAGGACAACCTACCCCCTTAATGTTAAACTGCTGTTTAAATGAAAGCCTCTTGTGTCGCTGAGAAGTATAGATCTCTTACGTTATTTTTCCAGTGAGAGACCAGTATGATTTGTCCGCGCTATTCGCAGATATCAGCTCGATGCTGATCGGCGAGGGTATCCGAATTTAGCTTACTTTGCACTTCGATTGACTCTCCTACATCTACGATAACTTTCAATAGTTTTTCAACTAACGAGTACACCCGGTTCACCTCGCTGGCCTAATTTTTATTTCACTAAATGCAATTCTTTCTTACCTCATTCTAACTAGGGCTGCGACTATTTGTCGAATTTTTCGGTATTCGAATATTCGAATATAGTATTGTGTCAATTATTTTATAAGCTTTTATTTAGTTTTATTTGGGAGTTCGTTAGTTTGTCAGGGTGAAATCTTGTAAGCTAATAACTTCATTTATAATTCACACCATACTATTCGAATACACCAGTATTCAGTATTTCAGTAGTCGAATACTTAAATATTCGAATAGTATTCGATTACTTAAATATTCGAATAGTATTCGATTACTTAAATATTCAAATAGTATTCGATTACTTAAATATTCGAATAGTATTCGATTACTTAAATATTCTAATAGTATTCAATTAATTAAATACGCGAATAGTATTCGATTACTTAAATATTCGAAGTTACTTCATAGCATTCGAATACTTGCAAAACATTCGAATATTAAATTATTCAAATAGTCCCAGTCCTAATTCTAACCATTTGTTCAATTCCCAAATGGGAAGATAAACAATGAACTGCCTGTTCATTACTCTCGTTCATTTTTGTGCATTTTTTCAAGGATTTCTTAGAATTAACAACCAGTCATTCGTCTCATGAATGACTGCCCGCCTCAGAGATATGCGAGCGCCCTGTCTGTGTGAATGCGACTGTTCACAGGTGCGGATAGTTTATGTGGCCGACTGGTCGAGAAGATTAATTCCAATCACGGGCCGAAGCTGGTGCTGGCGCATATGCCTCTACTAATGGTGTGCCTGGAAGGTCTAGGAAAACTAGCGCAGAAGTTTCCTAACATAGCGATTACATCTATATACAATCTCCGGGACTTTCTCGTCGATCCGTCGCCTATACTCCTCAAGCTGCACCGCCAGCAATACGGGAAAGGTATTTAAAACGCACTATGCCAGCGCCCAACACACGCTAACAAATACATCTTCTTCAGGAAAAGAATTGCACGATTCAAAACAGACTACCTCGTCGATTCAAAGCGCTTTCGAGAAGCTACGAGACGCGGCCATCGGGAATCTCTGCATCGCTTTGGAAGCCGCCCACTCCGTGAATCCAGATTGCGTGCCGGCACTAGTAGCCAGTGTCTCGAATAGATTATTTGCTGCGGACATTTGCGACGGGTATTGTTGCACCTGTTACTTAATCCTCGGTCGGCGGTGCCTGGGTCTTTCTGGGCCCAGCCGTAACGTCGCCGAGCGTAATAAATAGTAATAGAGATTACCTTAGATATCGAGAATATAAGTTGCTCTAACGAAAAGAATGTCACGTTAAATGCGTCTAGTAAGACAATTACTACGGGTCCAAACGAACCCAGGCATCGACTCCCCCGCGGTCGTCCGAATCCTCCGCCGTCCAAAGGTTAACTTACTACGTAGTTCTGATTCGCTGTTTTATAGCCGAACCCTAGCTCCTGTGATTTCTATAATTCGCTTTAACACTTTCAGCGACACCGATGAGAGGTCTAACAGCGAATTAATTTCCAAGAACATTGTAATCATGCTGGGGCACGTTGCCGTCGCGTTGAAGGACACGCCGAAGACCATGCGCACGATATTCCCATTCTTTCAGCAACTCTTCTGCCGCACACCGAGCGATCTCGATTTCCTGATCGTCGATCAGTGGGGATGCATGATCATCGCGAAATGCGAGTCGAAGGTTCATTATCCCGTCAATTAGAAGCTACGGAATTAATTGTTCATATCTTAAAGTACGCTAGATTGTAAATGTTATGCCTTTTAGATTTACGAAGGCATAATGCAGATGTTCTCCATGTCGCTGGGCTCGAGTACCGCGACTTACGCCTCGAACGACGATCGCAAGCAGTACTGCCACGTGTCTAAAGCGGTGACAAACGCGCTCGCGAACATAGCAGCGAATCTAGTTGGCGAAACAGAGTTGGACGACTTGCTGCTGCACCTGCTCGAGCTTTTCGTTCAACTTGGATTAGAGGGCAAGCGTGCGAACGACAAGGCGACCAGCACTGCCACTGCGACGGTAAATTAAACAGCTTGTGTACATACTTTCTACAATTTCTATTTTAATCGTTGAATTTTACTGTAGAAGGCGGCGAGTAGCGCAGGAAACCTCGGCGTGCTCATCCCCGTGATCGCAATATTAGTGCGACGACTTCCGCCGATCAGACACCCGCAGAAGAGGCTTCTCAAGCTTTTCAAAGATTTCTGGCTTTACTGCGTGGTGATGGGCTTCGCTGGCGATCAAGCGGCGAGGCTGTGGCCCGCGGAATGGTACGAGGGCGTGAAGGAGATCGCTGTGAAGTCGCCGTACCTTATTTCGCAAACAAGTGCCCGCCTCGAGATGAGAGAGCTGCAATACACCTCTGCCGTGCGTAACGACAGCGTTTCCTTGAACGAGCTGCAAGAGCTTAGGAGTCAAGTACTGAAGCTGAGTACTCGGTGAATATCTCTTTTTAATTTTTATCCACATTTGAAGACTGGCAATTAAAATATTCCTTGTTCGCAGAACCAACGATATTTCTCAATACGTGACGAAGCTGCAGTTCGCGCAGTGCACGTATTTGCTGTCGGTCTACTGGCTGGAGACGTTGAGGGTGGCGAACAGCCCTCAGCCGAGTCTGCAGCCGATCATGGAATACTTGTGCGACACCGATCTGCAGAAGGAGAAAAGCGGCATGTGGCAGTGCATATGTTGCGTCGCTGATTCCGTGTTCGTGAAGTTCAAGGACGTTATGCAGCGCAAGCCCAAGGACGAGAGGCGCGAGAAGGAGCTCGAGAATCATGCTCAATTTCTACTGGTGCATTTCAATCACGTGCATAAGCAAATAAGAAGGATAGCGGATAAGTATCTCAGCGCGCTGGTGGACGCGTTCCCGCATCTCCTGTGGAACTGCAAGGTGCTTTGGAGCATGTTGGATATTCTACAGGTAGGAGTCTCTTTTCTATCACGATTTTGTATTAAGTGTATTCCCTGTTAAATGATTATTCCCACAGATTTTATCCTTCTCGTTGCAAATTGACCCGAACGAGGAGACGCCGATCATGCGAATACCTGGCACACCGTACAGTATCGAACTGATGGATACCCTCGAAGCGAGAGAGGTGCGTGCGTAACTGTAACGTAATTAATTAAAATAGAAATCAATTTCAACTGTATTTACGAAAAATTTTACTCCTCAAACTAAAATTTTAACGTAATCAATTAAAATAGAAGATAATATCAACAAAATTTGTGGGAAGAAAACTCTTTCATCTAGAAATTTTAACGGAATTAATTAAAGTAGAATTTAATTCCAACAAAATATGCGAAAAATTTAGCTCCTCCGACTAGAAATTTTATCGAAATAAATTAAAGTAGGATTTAATTTCAACAAAATTTAGGAAAAATTTTAACGGATTCAATTGTACTAGAATTGAGTCTATTAGTCTCGCGAGTCACTTGCAAACTAAACCTTAATTGCACACCGCAGATCATCGTGAAGGACTTTACCGCGAGATGCAAAGGCATAGTGCAGGAAGCCATGAAGTGGGCACCGCAGGCGACCAGATCGCACCTGCAGGAATACGTTAATCAAATACCGTCTGGACTAAAACACCATTCCGGCTTGTGTCTATCCACAGACACGGTTCTTGAATTCGTGGACCTCGCTGTCCCACCATCAGCCTTGCCAAACGTAAAGTCATTTCCTTCGATATCTAACCGAGGTGCTTTAATCTACACATAATATAACGCCTACGTTTCAGACGAATTCTTTAGATAAGCGACCGCGAGGCCCGAAAGGCGCCAGCTCGTGGCTGTTGTCGATGATGTCCACGCGCTCGCGGTACGCCGGCGAGATCGCGGGGATGCTTTCCTTAGCGCAAACCGAATCCGCCACTTCAGAAATACCGTTCGAAGAGAGCAGAAACAAGGTCGTCGATCTGTTGATCGACGCGGTGTGGAGCTCCTGCCGTTCTCGCAACAATCTCATGCATTGCAGCGCCCTTTGGCGCGCCACCGGCCTACTAATCTCTATGCCTGGTAATAATTCACATCGACGGCTCATCGCTGACCTCTCTCTCCCTTCGATTTACAACTAGTTAATTCGCATTTTCAGGGATACACAGGCGCTTGCTGCACACAGTAGCTTCTTCGCAAATCCAACTGTTCACTTGCTCAGCCATGACCACGGCGGTAGAGTGCTGGCAGTGGATACTCACCGTGCGCCCGGACCTTAAACTACGCTTCCTGCAAGAGATGCTTGCCGCCTGGCAGTACACCGTGGATAAGAAGATGGGCCTGTTCGCGCCGGACGAGGAGGAAGTAAGCCCGCTGGCAGTGTACGAGGGTTGCAAGCTGGGCCCGAATCCCCCGCAAGTCAAGCCCCACGAGATCTGGGTCACCTTCATCGTGGAGCTAATCGAGACCGCTAAGTATTGCTGCCAGGAGACGGTGAACATGATCGTCACGTTGCTGCATCGCTCGCTGCCGATGACCGTTGGCGCTTCCGGCGAAGAACCAGGCATGAGTCGTCACGTGGCTGCAGTCGGCGTGCGCTTCAAGCTTCTTTCCTGCGGGCTGCTTCTTCTACAGGGAGACATTCTACCAAGGTACCGTGAACGATGCGATATTGCGCGAGGAATGAACGGGGAAGGTAACCAGATTCGTTTGCAGGACTTTGAGCAAGAACGTGCTGCGTGAACGGGTTTACTGCAATTGCTTGGACTACTTCTGTCGCGAGCGTCAGGTACCAACGCAGGAGCTTGAGCAGTTGCGCGAGGATTTAGTCACGCTGATACGCTTCTGGCAGGTACGTGAAATGATTCCAACTGAGCAGGGTTGGCGGGAACTTTTGCGGGGCCAAAAAGAAACGCTTTTATATCCGAACTGCTTGGGACCGAGATGTTTCGGAAATTCGAATTATTCGGATAGTCGAACAATTCGGAGAATGAAGCATGCATGTACTTTATACGGTATATAACTATAGGAATTACGCCTAAAATTACTTGTTAAATACAAGAGTACTACTGCGTTAATTTATATTACGCAAAAGTAAATTAATCAATCGGTACCGCTACAGTGGCTCGAAGTGGGGCTGGGACTATTCGTCGAATTTTTCGGTATTCGAATAGTTCAGTTGCTCAATTATTTGGCGAATATAATTCGAATATGCAAGTATTCGAATACTATTCGAATATCCACGTATTCGAATACTATTCGAATATCCAAGTATTCGAATACTATTCGAATATTCATGTATTCGAATATCCAAGTATTCGAATACTCATGTATTCGAATATCCAAGTATTCGAATATTCATGTATTCGAATAATAACATTGGAATACTCAAATATTCGAATACTAACATTCGAATACTCAAATATTTGAGGTTTATTCGTATCATTCGAATACTTGTAAAATATTCGAATATTAAATTATTCGAATACTCCCAGCTCTAGTTCGAAGAAGTGGTGGGGATAGCGATGATGCAGCATTGTTTCAAATAATCGACGGTTCGGTTAATCGAGGTTCGAATAATTGACGCATAATAATCTACTGTATAATAATAAATATCTATGCTTAGATACGGTCATTCAACCGTACCACCTTTCCCTTGCACTTTGCGTTGCTCGTAGGTGATGCACAGTGATAAGAAGTACTTGGTGATGACTGGCAACGAAGGGGAATTAGACATGCTGACACCCCAGACCTGCGCAACTGGCGGTTTTGGGCCCAGCGAAACGATCGGTTCCCTGAGTACAGCACTGGGCACAGCGAACAATGAGTTTCCAAAGACACCGTCGAACGTGTGGATTAACACGGTCCCGATGTCCACCAGTAGCAACACGCTGGGCAAACGTAGCAATCGCAGTAAGCGTGTTATGAACGCCAATGTGTTTGTAAAGGATTACATAAAGAAGAGGAACCTGATACTGGAGTTGTTGGCAGTTGAGATAGAATTGTTACTGGTACGTTCAATCTTCTACTTCACTTCTTCCTTTAACGCGCGATTTATTTTCTATATTATCAGCTATATCTTTATTTTGCCACAACTATGACTTCACGCTATCGCGCCTTGGATTAATGAGCCTTTATCAACGCTGTGCCATTGCCAACCTTTTATTCGTATATAAACTCATCAACTATTGTATCTCATGTCCTCAAATCCCTGAAAAACTTACTTTTTATACACCAGTGCGTTGCCTTAAAAAAAAACATACTCTCTTCCTTCCTGAGGCACATCGAACACTCTACGGCTACTATAATAGTCTTAATCGACTTCTAATAACTTCGAATCGGTATTGTAACTCTGTTGACTTCTTCAATAATTCCTTTTAATTCCTTCAATCACTCTGCGCTGTTCGTAGTTCCCATTCCCCTTAAATTTTACTATCAGGTTTATTACTGTTAGTATTACTAAGATTTTTTATATCTATTTTGTCACTATCATTAATGGTTCTTTTGCGCTTGCTTCTCTGCTTTTGTTTCTTTTAATTATTTTTCTTTCGTACGTCCTAATTGTTTGTTCTATGCTTGTGTGGCTGCGATTTGTGCTTCTTATAACAAAGGGTTTATCCCGTTGATATACTTAAGTAAATATAATATTATTACAGGTCTGGAGGAATCCTGGCGGAAGGCAGGAACTTGCACTCCCAGGTGAATCGAGTATCGCAGAGTGGCGCGCGAAGGGAATGAACGATCGTTGGCGCGAATACACGCGGCTCGCGTGGGAGATCAGCCCTGTCCTCGCTATATTTTTGCCAGTTCGGTTCAAGAACTCCGAGGTCATTATGAAGGAAGTAAGCGGGTTGGTCCGTCTCAAGCCTGTACCAATTATGCACATTCCAGAAGCACTGCAGTATCTGGTTACGACTGATACGCTACTTAACGACGTTCCTGAGGTAAGGTAGCTTTTGAATAATGTACGGGTGTTTGGTGATCAGGCAGGATTAAATAACTGCACACTTGTGGAAAAGTAAAAAGTATTTATTAAAAGAGGTTCAGGCGTCGCACAGTGGTACATAATGACATTTTTTGTTCCAGTCATCCTACAGGTTGTAATCTTTCAGTAAACTTGACGATTTTTTTTTAAATTCTTCGCAATTAAATTCTTTATCGATCTGCCCGGCCGGAATATCAAATTTCGTTGCTGATTTTTTTATGTTTAGCGAAATATACGGCACTTTTAGGAGATCTGCGGGCTTTTTTGGCCGCCGGTTCCGAATTTAAAATCAGATTTACAAAATCGAAGTATTCAACACATCATGGATTCAATACATCAGTATTTGAATACTTAAACATTCGAATACTTAAACATTCGAATACTTAAACATTCGAATACTTAAATATTCGAATACTTAAATATTCGAATACTTAATATTCGAATAACATTCAAATACTTGAATATTCGAATTATATTCGCCAAATAATTAAGCAACTGAAGTATTCGAGTATTCGAATACCGAAAAATTCGACAAATAGTCCCAGCCCTAATTCGAAGAAACCATACAAACCCCTGACGCATTCAATACTCCACCATAAACATCCGCTCTCGATCCCAACACTCTGTTCCAAACATACTTTGTCAATCGAAAAGTCTTCGCACTGCCACAACAATATCAATTTCAATGTTCTGATTTATCCTCGTGCTTCAGTTGGTGTACATGTTAACATGGGCAAGGGTGTCGCCGATCCAGGCGCTGGCGTACTTCTCTCGCCAGTTTCCTCATCACCCGATCTCCGCGCAATACGCAGTTGAAGTACTAAGCAGCTATCCAGCGGATGCTGTGCTCTTCTACATACCGCAGCTGGTGCAAGCGGTGCGCCACGACACCATGGGATATGTGATTGAATTTATCAAGAAGATCGCTAAACGTTCACAGGTGAGTGCCGGAAAAGGAATATTAGCTCCGCGTTGAAAATTACTTTAGCTTGCCCATTAATTATTAATCTCGTGCAGGTGGTGGGGCATCAGCTAATTTGGAACATGTACACGAACATGTACATGGACGAAGACAAACAGATTAAAGACGCTGTTCTCTTCGACGTGCTAGATTCCTTGGTAAAGAGCATCCTGGGATCGCTGTCCGGCCCAGCGAAACAATTTTACGAAAGGGAATTCGACTTCTTCGAGAAGATCACAAACATCTCCGGCGATATAAGGCCGTACCCGAAGGGTCCAGAACGTAAAGCGGCGTGCTTGAAGGCTCTATCCCAGATCAAAGTGCAGCCCGGCTGCTATTTGCCGTCTAACCCCGAAGCTATGGTCATCGACATCGATTACCAGAGCGGAACTCCTATGCAGAGGTGGGTGGCATCACTCCGAACTATTCTTCACGTTATAATTACTTTGTACTGAATCCTGTATTACGGTCCACAGTGCCGCGAAAGCACCATTCCTGGCGCGCTTCAAAGTACAAAAGTATGGAATTAACGAGCTGGAGAATATCGCGTTGGCAGTGTCGGCTAATGGGAAAGTGGAGATTAAGAGAGAGCCGGAGAAGGAGACGTGGCAGGCTGCGATCTTCAAAGTCGGCGACGATGTCCGGCAGGACATGCTAGCCTTGCAAGTGATCAGTATTTTCAAGAATATATTCCAGAAAGTTGGGCTGAATCTATTCTTATTTCCGTATAGAGTAGTGGCTACAGCACCTGGGGTAATTTCGCATTCGCGAACTAGACTTCGAAGCAGAGATGGGCAAACAATTATTTGAAATAAAAATTTGTATACGATTTTTTGCCCATCTCTGTTTTGAAGTACAGTGTTTAACAGCGTACCGATCTAAGAAATATTAACGTACGTTTCAGTGCGGCGTGATAGAGTGCGTACCGAACGCGACGTCCCGCGACCAGCTCGGCCGCACCACAGACATAGACATGTATCAGTATTTCATCACGCGTTACGGGGACGAGACAACGAAAGAGTTCCAGAACGTGCGTCGGAATTTCGTGAAATCGATGGCGGCCTACAGTGTCATCACGTACCTCTTGCAAATCAAAGATCGTCACAATGGCAATATAATGTTGGACACAGAGGGTCATATCATACATATCGATTTTGGTTTCATGTTCGAAAGTTCGCCTGGAGGCAATCTGGGCTTCGAGCCTGATATTAAACTGACCGATGAGATGGTGCTTGTGATGGGAGGTAAAATGGAGGCTGCACCCTTCCGTTGGTTCATGGAATTATGCGTACAGGCCTTCCTCGCCGTCAGGTAAACGTATTCGCGGCTTTCTTTCGCTAGTTTTGAGCAGTGATGATTTAATCGTGCTAAAAACGGAAGTTAGGTAACTCGAAAGTAAAAAAAATTGATGTTTTGTAGAAATGTAGTTTAAATTATGCTAATAACGTAACTAATTTTTTATTCGGGACTAAAGCAGTCTTAAGGGTGAAAACACCCCCTCAAAGAAATTGCGAGTTTTCAGATTAGCGTGAATATTTGCGAAACCGTGAAAGATATCGAATAAAAGGTTCAATTCAAAGTTTTATGGCTTTAGATATACTATGATATGCTGATAAACAATTATTGTCGAAAAAAAAGGGAGGCGGTGATAAATTTTGGGAAAAATGTTTTTCGCGAATTCTTTTTCGCCGCTTTAGGACACTAGCAAAATACCCCCGCGCTTCGCTTCGGGCCTAAGAGATATTAAGGACTCTATGAAATCGCATTTCACCCCTTTTCACCACCTCCTTAGGGGTTGATTAGGGAAAAATCCTAAAATTGGATTTTAGACATTTGTGTGAGTAACCTTTCGAAGTAAAAACCAAGTTGATATCTAGTCGGACCTGACTCTATTAGGGAGTCTGAGAAAATATATTTTACCCCTTTTCACCCCCTTGAGGATGAAATTTCCAAAATTCCGTCCTTAGCGGGTGCCTGCGTTACGAAAACAATTCGTGATTTACACTTCTTACATTTACAATTAACACTTCTTTTATATATATAGATAAAGAACCATAGAACTTTGAATTTAACTTTTTTGATATCTTTTACAATTTCGTAGATATTCACGATAATCTGAGAACCGAATAAAAAAATAGTTACCTTATTACCATCCCAGGTGTTTCAAATTCTTTTTAATTCACGAGTTACTGAACTTCCCTTCTAAGTTACTTTCAGTACTGAACTCGCCAATGAAACTAAATTGTAAAATATTTCGCAGGCCCTACCAAGAGGCAATCATTTCCCTGGTGTCCCTAATGCTCGACACCGGCCTGCCATGCTTCCGTGGACAAACAATAAAGCTCCTGAGAGGTAGATTCGTGCCAACAGCTACCGATCGGGAAGCAGCGGCCTTTATGCTCAATGTAATACGTAACAGCTACCTCAACTTCCGTACGAAAACTTACGACATGATACAGTATTACCAAAATCAAATCCCTTATTAACTCTCCGCTCTTCGAGAGAGCCCTCGGTGGTATCTCAATCCACGGCGAAAAGAATTCATTTGTTTCCTCGAAGATTGTTGAACCGGTACCTCTGCGTACCGCATTGTTGAATACTGGCAGTACGGAAACTGCGAAACTGTACAAACCCCTCAGTGTCAATGTTACTCTTAGACCCACAGAAATTTTACGAAAGCGTCATGCTCTGTATTTACTGTACCTAACGATGTATTATAAAGTCGAGAATTATTTTATGCGCCTGCCGTCGCGCAGGAGACGTGTACATTAAAAACATTCCTCTGTTTATTATTTATGCACTGTTGCCGAGTAAACATTAAATGGGAAAGTTACTTTAAACAGTTTAAAGCTTTCTACAAACATCTGCCAGAAGTTTATTTCATACGCAATCTTTAATTCGTGCTTAATTTATTATGTACAACGATTATAGTACAACTAAAGTTCGGCGAATATTACGTCGCATTTAGCGCTCGTCGGGCGCATAAATTTTGCCTGGCGTGATAAATTTAGGCTCGGCGGGTGCGCTTTCCCTGGAATGAAGTTTGCCAAGTATATTAAGAAACAAATCTTGCTGAGCTATGTTGAATATGTTTGAGGAGTTTCTTTTAGGTCTATTAAAGGTTTAATCAGGAAGATTAGAGAGCGAGAGTTTATAATTACCCTGCGTCTATGTGTTTCCGAGCGAATACTTCGACGGGTGGTTGAACAAGGCGTCTGGCATCCCGAGAGTAGTAATATACTTTCGAGGTTTTGTGATATGGACCACCGGGTACTGTAGGGGGAGGTTGTACACGCGCTGCGAGTCCGTCGGCGTATCTTAATGCTTCTACAACTGGTTTCTGCAATGTTTGCGTGTTCGTTGTTATCGAAATGTAGCTTGTTGGTTATGTAACTCGGAATGGAAATTATTCGGTGCTGGGATTTCTTTTACTTCAAAAGGTAACGATGTTACAATAAGTGAGTTGGAAAATTAAAAAGTTACGTAATTTCTAGAGAAAATAAAGAGTGTAGAGTATACTTATGTTAACGAAACTATTTACTTACACCTCGGCAAATATCCCGGAATATTTTTATTGCGGGAGTTACTTGTCGATGTTGCACGCCCCTCGGCATTTTTATTGTGCAATGAGTTTGTCAGGGTTAAATAAATAATGCACTTTTTCATGCGCAACGCGTCTCAACTGTTCGCAGTAAAGTCGAACACTGTCAATGTTATTATTTTTTTCTCTCTTGGAACTCGGTAATCGACTCCTATCTCGATATCGAATTCGAGAAATCGAATTAATATAATCGGAATAATCGACAACTCTACGACTTTCGATTTTGATATTTAAACGCTTTACGCGCGAAAGAGTTTGAAACTACTTCGCTCGAATCCGTTTAAATAATTTTTACGTAACGATTTCGAAATTGTTCACAGACTTGCAAGGAATTTCGCGTAAAAATTGAAAAGGAATTTGAAGTAAAACAAAACAGGTATTTCAGACTAGGAATTGCAAATTTACCGACTTTTTCAATTAGCGGTAATTCGGTAAAATTTTCATTTCAAACCAGTTTACCGGTAATTTTTTAAGATATCGAAAATATAAAAGTAAACATTACAAAAAAATTGTTTTTAACTCTAATCGAGCATTATAAAAAATATATGCAAATAAAACTGTTCTGAACATAAAATATAAAATGATATAACACAAAATACATATACATATTTGTATAACTATTGACATTCCTTATTAATATGGACCTTCACCACGAAAACAATGAAAAGACTCTTAGTATACATGCATAATTAAGTATTTTTTATTTAACGATTCTTTTTAACAAATAAGCACGCAAAAAAATATAATTTGTTTAAACTTTGGTCTCCTGACAAAGCGCTCTTAGATTCTAAATTTGTTGCTCAGGTAGTCATTAAGAAATGATATGCCATTTGTAGATATTTTCTTTTTTTTACTTGAAACTACGTCTATTTTTTGATGGCTTGATTCAGATTTTTAGTTTTCTTTTGGATCAAAGTTAACTTTGATCCAATTGGTTCTTCATGAGATACTTCAGTTTTCGTCTGTATTATTAATTGAAGTATTTTTCACTGATATCGGCGGCATTAATAAACCGGTAAAAATTTAAAAGTATTTCTCGCTATTTACCGGTAAACTGGTTTACCGGTATTACAATCCCCATTTCAGACTAATTTAGTAAACCGAAATAGCGCGTGTATACTTTCGAAACTCAATCAGCGAACAAAATTTGGTTGCACGAAAGATTCTTTTATTACAATAAATAATACTACATCCGCTCTAATACAAATAACTACAGTATCTTTTGCAAAAATGGATTACCAATTTCGCCAGTTAAAACCGCAACATCGGTACGCCACCTCTAGCGCGAATTCCAAACCAGATCATTTGATCCCCCTTTCCATGAAATCGCGCGATGATTTCTGGGCTGGACCGGGATTTTTGCGCATCCATTGATTGCTGCTTTTAACACGCCATTGCCATTCAACTACATTACGCCGAAGAGAATAGCGAGGCCATTGCTTCGGCTGAAGTGCGTCTTACATTATACGTCAGTGCGTTTGCGCCCGTGATTCAGCAAAACGATAATTGGATCGTGCGACTTCGCGATAGCCGCCGCCGCTGATCCTCATTCTATCACCGATCGTCATTCAACCCGGTCGAGACACCTCAGCGATGGTTAAAGCCGTGTGCGTTCTCCAGGGCGATGCCAAAGGCACCCTGTTCTTCGAGCAACCGGTGAGCGATTTCTTCGAGAACGTTCGAGACGCGGCCTGTCACATGTTGCGCATATCTTTCACGACGTAATATCGTTGCACAGGCAAGCTCAGATCCGGTGAAAGTCACGGGCAAGGTATCCGGCTTGGAGAAAGGGCTGCACGGATTTCACATTCACGAATTCGGCGACAATACGAATGGTACGTGTTTCTCGAAGGAAAAAATCGCTCGGGCGAATACTACGATATTCAGTTAGAACTTAAAGAGGCCTCGAAAAATTAGGTCAGAGATATCGACGAAGGTAAGAGAGGTGAATTTAGAGGTCAATGGATAATTTGGTAATTATTTTCGTCGAATTAAATAGCGAGATTGAAAAATTACGAAACTTCTGATTGTAGATAGTACTTTAGCGAAGAGATCGAAATCGTTCGGTTTCATCTGTTTGTCTAAAGATACTTAATACATATACAGGGATATTTGATACTCGCAGCTTCAAATTTTATCAAAATTCACATGTAAACACTTCTTCCAGTAGCATTGATAAGCCTCGGTGTTTTTAAGCCTGAGTGCGTTATAAGTATTTTCTTGTTATTTCAATGAATCCAACAGGTTGCACAAGCGCCGGGCCACACTTCAATCCGCTAGGCAAGGACCACGGTGGTCCGGATTCCGAGATACGTCATATTGGGGATTTGGGAAATATTGAAGCAGGCGCCGATGGTACGGCTGACGTTAACATATCCGACAAGCTTATTCAGCTTCAAGGGCCAAATAACATAATCGGCAGAACTCTAGTGGTAATGAATCGCGTAACTTTTGAGATAAATGTTTTATCGATGCAAATTTTGTTTTACAGATATAAAGGTTTTTTTCCTCTCTTTGTTTCTGATAACAGGTTCATGCTGATATCGACGACCTTGGCAAGGGTGGGCACGAGTTATCGAAGACTACAGGGAACGCCGGTGCTCGCCTCGCTTGCGGAGTGGTTGGTATTGCAAAAGCCTAAATGGATGTACCAGTGCAGCTTGGGAAAACATATATCTGTTTAGACTTGTACTATCACGACTGTTACGGTTGAAATTGTCATTCCTAAATGTTTGTAATAGGAATATATGTTCTGTATCTTGTAATCTTTGGTATACTGATACTGAATCTTCAATAAAGTAAGTGATGTGATGTATTTGTAAATCAGTTATGTAATGTGATTACAAGCAAGTTTTCTTGGGTATAGGGTGACCTGATAATAATTGATGCTTTTGTTACTTTTCGAAATGTGGTAATTAGAGACTAGGTTTTCGAGTACAGCGGTTTTGAAGAAGCAGGCGTATAACTTTGGAAATTTTTAAACAATTTAAATGTGAATTGTTGATAAATTTCGTAACGTGTTTATTTCGTACGTACTTTATCAAAGGTGTGAACGGAATCTATGTTATCTACAAAGAAACGAGTGCTAGCGGCGCGTAGCGGTGAAAGTTGTAAACTAAAATGAACGTTAGGTCCGTTTCTGGCTAGAACATTTTTTTACTTCGTGATGAAATATTACTGTTACAAAATTTATTTTTCATTGCTTCGAGTATGGGCGAATTCTATTTACGCCTCAATCGCCCGTGATTTTCATTAGGTAGGTTATTCTATACGCTACTGGACACAACGTCAAAAACTTCAAAATTGATTTTCTCAAAAATAAAGCGCGATATCAAAAAAAAGTTACTGTTTCTTTTCGACTTATGATAAGTAAATAAGTCGACAAAAAGGAATACAATTTTTCGATATTGCTCTTTATTCTCGAGAAAATCCGCTTCGAAATTCCTGACGTTGCGTCCAGTCGCGTGAAAATCACCTTGAAGAATTTCAAAGTCGATTTTCTCAAAAATAAAGCGCGATATCAAAAAAAGTTACTCTTTCTTTTCGACTCATAACAAGTAAATAAGTGGACAAAAAGGAATAAAATTTTTTAACATTACTCTTCATTCTCGAGAAAATCCGCTTCGAAATTCCTGAAGTTGCGTCCAGTGGCGCATAGAAAAACCAACCTTAATGAAAATCACGGACGATTAGGGCTCAAGTGGAATTTTCCATTATTATTAACCTAAAATATCAGCTGCTAGATTTTGAAATAAACACGTATTTCCTTGTCCCACAGCATTTTACCTTCAAACATAATTACACTTGCAACTCTAAATTCGCCCAATCCGTGAACCGAATTAACGCGCGCAAAGTAAACGCGCAAGCGTACCCACACACATAACCCCACCTAACCTTACAGTCCACCAGTCGACAAACTGGATCGGATTAAGATAGTACGCGATAAATTAGAGCAAACATATATTATAAGAGTGCGTACTGCATGGGAGTGCATGGGAGATTCAACAAATGTAATATTAAAATATTTAGTATTCGTGGTTACAAATTCTCAAGGAAACTAATACAGAAGATGTTTCTCTATCTTCGGAAACAGACACCTATAGATAGCATCTAGCTTAACATCTCAAATTTTATTGTTGGCGAATTAATATTTATAATTTTCAGAAATATACGATATTACGATATACATATCGAAAGGTATTATATTATAGAATTCTACGAAACTTTATACCGGAACTTTATATTTACAATATTTGCATATCCAGCGTGAAACCACGCATCACTGTTATTCTTCAATGTTAAACGTAGCCTCAAGTATCACTCTAATCCTAAATGTAACTTGCTGTTGCGGTGCAATAATTACAGAGCCTTCGGCACGATAATCTTCCCTAACTCCGTTGTAAATAATACATGGTCATTTATTATATATAAGTACTTACATATTCAGTGGCGGATTTAACAGGGCAGCTGACGCGCAATTGCTGCCAAGGGCCGATGATAAAAAAAAATTATGATTAGGTATATCTATCCAAACGCTACATTTTTTCGCACTACTACACTTGGCCCATTTTTATTAAACTACCTCTCCACTTTCCTGAAAAAATGGGCCCCGCCCAAAAGGCCCCGAGGGCCTTATCTTCAAAAAAAAATTATGACTGTAACCAAACACTAGAATATTACACTTGGCTCGTTTTTAGTAAATTACTTTTACATTTTTCCCGAAAAATGGGCCCCTCGGAATGTTTGCCACCCGGGCCTTTTTTTCTTAAATCCGCCACTGGACGTATTGTTAACAAGTATAAAAGAGTATTGTAATTTATGTTCTTTCGTTATCAGAAACATCTCGGATGTTACTTTAACAAGAAACGTTATTGCGAAATCCGAGCTAGCCACAGGTTCAATTTTTCAATGTTGTTCCTGTCTGGCTTTGGAAGCGAGCAACTAAGTAATACAGCGAACCAAGTCGGCTGTCTCCTACGCCATTGAAAGCTTATAATCATGTGATATGTACTCATGGATATATAATAGGCCCCAAACTGCTAACACTAATGCAAATGTCCAATTTTCGTTGCCATTTGTCAAATGGTTTCAAATCGATTGGACTTTGGCGTCATTGGTGAAAGTGGTGTGGCCATACAACGCACTTGATATTATTTGATCCATGGGTTATCATATATGGGATTTACCCTTCAATTTAAATCACGCCTCTCCCAGTAACGATACTTGAGAACCCTTTGCCGGCCGCCTACGAGTACCGATACTATAATCGATTAGACGTCCATTAAATAATATTCATCTTGTATATCCTTGGTTATTAGACTTCATAGTGTTCTAGCAGATACCTCGTCCTGCGCGCAATGGAGACGGATAAAGAAATCCTCGAAGAGGCACCTGAGTCGAGTACAAATTCCCACGAAATGATCCTGGACAATCACCGAGACGACGCTTCGACGAACGCCGAGGCGTTCGACGACGATACGTCCAAGGCGAAGAGCCCGTCTGAAATGAATACCGACAATCAGAGCAGAATGTCCGACAAGAGCCAGTGTAGCAATACGATGGACGAAGAGCCAGCGTCTCCAGACGATACTAACGCCTGCAATAGTTCCACCACAGAAGATTGCGCCATGGAGTTCAGCACGGACAGTATCACCGCTGGGGACGACCTGAGACAGTTCGATGTCTTGGACGACTTGGAGAGTCACATGGATCAGAACTGCTCGGACATGGACTCCGATACGAACGAAAGTATGGATTCCGACGTGCCCGACGAAGAGATAGAAGCTATGCTCGAAGAAGGTAAATTTTAGGATTTGGGGAGGTAGGAATCGTACCAAAAGGTTTCTTTTACATTTCCATGTTAGTACATTGAATGTAAGACGCGTCGGCTCGATGAGAAAGTACGTGTGTGAGAGTCGGAGGGCATAGGAAAAGATAAGATTACTTGTTTCTTCTTTTTGTACTTGTTGTATAGATCATGCGGCTGCCAAGTACATTTTTAGTTAAATATTATATACTACTATTAGGTTTACCAGAAGAATTTAAAGGCAAAAGAAAAGACAAGAAAGATAGTGTACCATACAAAGAGAAAGAGAAGCTTGTCTTGGACGGTCAGTATAAAAAATCTTCTAACGCAGCGAGATCCTCGTAATCCATTGGAATAGAAACGTTTTGAATCACAGTACGGAGGAGGGTGGAGAACCCGGAGTTCACGATCCGATTACGTTTTCAGAAATTGGTCATAATCACTTCGATGTGCTTCCGGAGGGTTGGGTGCAGGTGACGCACAACAGCGGGATGCCGTTGTATTTACATAAGCAAAGCAGGGTTTGTACTCTCGGGAAGCCGTATTTCCTCGGACCCGGCAGCGTGAGGAAACACGAGGTGCCCGTTAGCGCGATACCTTGTCTTCAGTACAAAAGAGCGCTGCACGAGGAGGAGGAGGAGAGGAAGAAGGAGAAAGAGCGCGATCCGAACGCGGAAGTTTGTAGTCTGCCTAGTGCGAAGATCGAAACGATTCAGGAGAATCGAGCGGCTCATTCGTTGGACAGCGAGCAGCTGAGGGATTATTGCCAGTCGCTATTTCGCTTCAAAGTTATCAAAGTGATGCGGTTCCAGTAAGCACGCGTCGACTTGCGTTGGAGAAATATTAAAGCCGGGGATCCACTGGAAAAGCTAAGCTAAGCTGTGCTAGTTTTAGCTTGGCTTTTCATGGAAACGGTTCCATAAGAATGTATTGAAGCTAATTTTTTTTAAAACGTAGCATGCCATCGCGTAGCTTAGCTTAGCTTCCCGGTGGATTCCCGGATTAAATCTAAATAAATTTAGTGGCTAGCGTTTGCCTGAAATCGTTAGGTCGTGGTCAGCGAGGAGGAAATTCACGAAGAACAAAAAGCACCGTAAACAACTGGAGCGACCAACTTTACCCGACGGGACAAAATTGATAACGTTCCCAGTGACCAGTTGCAGCCTAGGTGGGAATAGTAGCGGCGCTGCGGGAGACGATAGCGGCGGTCAAAGACCGCCGAAGCACTGGATAATGAACCCCTCGGGGAAGAGTTACGTTTGTATACTTCACGAATACGTGCAACACGCGCTGAAAAAGCAGCCGACTTATAAGTTTAAGGAACTAGGTTAGTAGAACGTGAAATTGATATCGAGAAACGTGAGGGAGAGTCTACGAGACTGAATAATTCATTCCAGAGAATGCCGCGACGCCGTATTCCGCGGTGGTTTGCATCAACGAGATGGAATACGGAAGCGGCTTTGGGAGTAGCAAGAAACAAGCGAAGGCTAATGCCGCTCGCAAAACCCTTGAGATTTTAATCCCGCAAATGAGGGATAAAATTTCGGGCGATAACAGCGGAGACGCGGGTTCTGGTAATAACAGTGGAATGATTAAGGCGTCTAGATCGAACTCCGACGCTGATTTATCCTTCTTCGATGAAATATCGATCACCGATCCACGAGTCGCGGAATTCTGCGCGAAAACGACGGAGCCGTCGCCACACGCCATTTTAATCACTTGCCTTCAACGAAATTACGGACTGGGCGATATGCATATCAATTATTCGGTGAACACGTTGAAGCATCAGCGGAACGAATTCACGATGCGCGTTGGGAAACACGAGGCTACTGTTGTAAGTGACATCGGAACGTAGTAATATACTCTTTGACTCCTAGAAATTAGGGCTGGGACTATTCGAATAATTTAATATTCAAATAGTTTATAAGTATTCGAATGCTACGAATGAACTTCGAATATTCGAATGTTATTATTCGAATATTTGAGTATTCCAATGTTATTATTCGAATATTTAAGTATTCGAATAGTACTCGAATATTTAAGTATTCGAATAGTACTCGAATATTTAAGTATTCGAATAGTACTCGAATATTTAAGTATTCGAATAGTACTCGAATATTTAAGTATTCGAATAGTACTCGAATATTTAAGTATTCGAATAGTACTCGAATATTTAAGTATTCGAATAGTACTCGAATATTTCGAGTGAGTTCGTAATTTATAATTCACACCATACTATTCGAATACATCAGGATTCGAATACTTAAATATTCGAATAGTATTCGAATACTTGGATATTCGAATTATATTCGCCAAATAATTGAGCAACTGAAGTATTCGAACACCGAAAAATTCGACAAATAATCCCTAGTAGAAATGAATATGATTCTGAAGAATTCCAATTCCAGGTGTGCCGTAATAAGAAAGACGGCAAACAGCGAGCCGCGCAGGCTATTCTGCAGCTGATGCATCCCCACATTCAGTCTTGGGGTTCCTTGCTAAGGCTGTACGGATCTCGTAGCGTGAAGTCTTTGAAAGAGAAGAAGCAGCTGGAGCAGGAGATCACGCTGCTGCAAGGTAAAGCAGCGGTGAATCAGCCAAACCACGCTATCTTAAGTAAGCTTAGACAAGAAATGCGAAAGTTGGCCGAGCAGCAACGGGCCGTGCAACCTATCGGTAAATTTGTGCCGCCAGATATGCCGACGGGCTCCGCGGCGAACCTCAACAATGTAGATTTATAACGTTCTAGTCAACTGTGTGAATCGGACGAGCGTTAATTTATTTCGCGAGCCCTCGAAGAAGGAGGAAAGTACTTGGAGCTCTTTTATTCAAATGACAAGCGCAACATTGTTTCATACGGCTCATTTTACGATCGCGGAACGACTCAAATTTCAGAATGGTGCTGATCGTTATGCCAGTATTCTCGCGATGCCTCGTTTCATATTTGTACTTTTCGCACATCCGGAGAGTGATGTTTTATGATAAGATAACGGTGGTGCAATAAGGTATACTTTATCGAGAGTGAGTTTCTAAGATTTTAAATCAATTAAGTCCCGGTTGATGCTGGATTAAGTTGCCTTAAATTCAAGTACCAATCGAAATGTAAAAAGAATATGCTACCTCAGTCGTGTCTCCATCTTATTGCATCATTGTTGATTGTTAAATATATACGACCAATTTTACACGTTTCTTAAAATTAGGAGTTACTTTTATCCGTGCAAGACGAGGGATGTAAAACGGGCCATCTGAGTGAATTGCTTACTTCCTGGTGATAGGAGAAAAGGCTTCTGGTAAATGTTGTTTGCTTTCGAAGGGGACATAATTTCTTATAACGATCTATAAGGATTTATAAGCTAAGTAAAAGGACGTGCCGTTTCATTTAAGCGGAGGTTTCGGTCTACAGCCCATTGAAATAGGTAATCTTTAGGAATTAATTAACCTTGAGAGGGCCGGGCTGACCACTATAGTGGCCACCTAAGAATTTGGATGCTTTGCCAGGCATTTTGGTGGTATATATGCATAAATTTCAAATACATAAAATTTACAATTTCAATGAAAAAATCCCGGCCCTCTAAAGGTTAAAGGAAAATTACCACAGTTAATTTAATGGGACTTTTTGCATTGTATTAAGAATGTCTTAAACTAGAAATATATTTTTTTTTCTGTAATTAATTATTGCAAATGACACTGAGGATTCGTTAAATTGGAGGGGTAAAAAAAACATTCAAAACGGTGGGACTTGTAGCACGCTAATATATTGGTCCCAAATAAGAAACAGTGCCAGATTATTAAACGGCATGAAATTTCCTAGTGGACATTGCTATAAAAATAACAAAAAAGACATTTTTTGACAAGATAACGACATTTGAAATTTGAAATCACTTTTCCCCCAGTTTTTCGTCTTTTCAACGCCCTTAAAAAACACAATTTTTCAATTTCTTTTACAATACTAGAGGTTTCTCCACTGCAGAGAATTATATTCTTCAAAATAAAACAAATTTCAATCGAATCGGATAATAACTTTTCGAGATATTTGCCCCACCGATTCGAAGAACACTGTTTCGAGAAAACCCCACGCATTCGCCGCTACTGAAATGCCTAAAACTTCAGGAATTTTTCAAATTTCAAAAAATCCTTTTAAATGCGTATTCTTAAAAGGTTGAACATTTGAAAAAGGAAATAAAAAATTCGATTTATGGACCGGAACCTCTCTTTAAGAAAGAAAACAAAATGGATCTTGGTATTTCCTTTATACGAGATTATTTTCCCACTTGAAACCAAGCGATATTTGTTTAAAATTAAATGCTTCTCTGTCGCCAAAAGTAGACGATTTTGGTCACTTGCAATATCGTAGCGAGATCGATATATGCACCGGGCTTTATTCAGGTGGCCTGATTTAGACAGTGCAACCTGCATAATGAGGCTAATGTCGTATTTGAGTGATGATCAATCAGTTTTGTATAATATACGTTATTTTATACATAATCATTAAAAAAGAAGAAGATTGTAGCTCACAGAATGTGATGATTTATTCTCAAAGAACTGATTACAGTAAACTATGCTTCAGTTCCAAAAACGTTAAGGCAGCGAAACTTACGTATTAATAACAGTGATAATATATCCAAAAGTATTACAAATGTTCTAATGAAGCCATTAATAGAATTAATAGAATAAATCAATTGTCGAATTACGAAGGAAACATTTAATTGCTTTCCACGGATATATCCATTATTTTAATAACTATACCTGTCACTTTCTTTGGCACTTTTACATGGTTTGTTTCTATATTATTCCATTAATGCTACTTTTATACGATAGTTTTTTCTAATCCCTAATGTTTAGAGGTGTGCGAGAATCCGAAAATGTCGGGTCGGGACGAGAATATCCGGGATTCTGGGGAGAGTCGGAATTCCGGAGAATATTCGGGATTCTCGGGAGAGTCGGGATTCCCTAGAATATCCGGGATTCTCGGGAGAGTCGGGATTCCCGAGAATATTCGGTATTCTCGGGATTCCCGAAAATATCCGGGATTCTCCAAAGTGTCGGGATTCGTATTATTAGGACTAATTGATGTTTCTACTTCGGAAAATCAACAATATCTCCACTTTTTCTTAAGTCGTGTTGAATGTGTGATGTCGTATTCATTAAACGAGTCCTTAAAATTTTTGGGAATCCCGGCATTTTTGGGAATTCCGACACTTTCGGGAATCCCGACTCTCTCGAGAAACCCGAACATTCTCGAGAACCCGACTCGACCCGATCTGTCCCGAACTCGGGTTTCCGACATTTTCGGGTTCACGCACACCTCTACTAATGTTCAATGATTTAAGAACAGAATCAATAACGCATACTCCGTACTCTACTTCTCCGTAATATATACTCTGTTGTTCATTATATCATCAAAAACATTACATACGTGTCTCTAAGATAATTAAAGGTTCCTGTTTACTTTGATTATTATTTATATAGAAAATACAAACATCAACGCTCGTTACTTGTGAACTATAAATTTTAGATATCTGTATCTGGCATTACACGCGCACAGGCCAAACAATTTAGGGACACCCTGTATATGCATAAATTACGTGTAAATGAAACTGTCGTTCGTTTAATTACGATGTAGCGTATTACACACGTGAACGCTTCCCTATATAATTAATTACTTAAATACGCTTAATATCATTAGTCTTCGAGAACGTTAATTACACTATAAACGATAGTCAATAATATAATGCTCTAGTTCGTTAACATTTCTTCGTTACACGTGGGATACAAAATTTTTTTCTTTGATTTCGTTTGTATTTATAAATGTTATCACTACTCTAGAATTATATGCTTGGAAAAATTCTAGACTTAACGGTTGCTCTGTACTTTAAACATGCTCAATCTCCATTGAAAACGCGCAATGAATTTTTATTGTGCTTTAGTCTAAATGTACGATCTAATTTTCATCCATTCTCTTCGATAATTTCTTAACTTGCTGCATCGAAGATAAATCCGCTCGATTGATAGGCACATTTTAATAAAATCAGAACTATGATTTTAATAGATTATATTTGGAAGGAACTTAATTCTAAAATTAATCGAGAACTGTAACTTATTCGTTCGGGAATACAGCTAATTATAGATATGTTTTACGTTCACATATAATTTAAGTTACGCTGTACTTTTATTAAAAATATTAATGTTTCCATTTTGTTATATATAAGTGGCATAAAATTTGAATCTGTTTAATCAACTATAAGTGTTTAATCAACTATTTGGAAAACGGCTCTTCTTTTCCCTCGTGGTTTAATCTCGCAAAAATCCGACGATGTAAAACTTTTACAAAATTTTAGACTTCTATATTATTGTGAGTTCGTGAATCCTTACAATTCCACGTCACTACATTGATCCTCAAGTTGAACGTAATGATTGTAAAGCTAGCATTTATTTTTAATCTCGTTGAAACTAACGTCGATGAGAAATCTAGTTTGATCCTCCTTTTTGTTTTTCTATAATCTTAACTCGCGATTTACGAAGTCACATGCGCGTGTCATTAAAAGCAATTAGATGTTTCTAATATTAATGATAATTATAATTTCTTGCGTCGATATATATTAATATCCTTTTGTCAATATGTAACATATTACGTTAGATACACCGTACACCTAAATTTTCTCAAATATTATTTACAATGTATATACGAATACGATGTTTACGTTTGTTTCTACATTGACATTCAGTGGCACCTTGTAAATAGAGCAACGCATCTCAACCAGAGATGGGCAAAGAATTAATTGAAATAAAAATTTGTGTACGTAATTTTTATTTCGAATAATTTTTCTCCCATCTCTGTATTAAAGTTTGCGTCGGAGAAAATTAAATCTAGACTACTTCAAATTATGTATAAAGGTACACGAACGTTGTTCGTTTCGTTAGCTCAAGTTTTAAATAAGAGAATGAATTGTAAAAACTAAATATTAGTTCTCATGCGCTCCACCATAATATTAAATTGTTTAAAATAATAAAGATAGTATAAATTCGATATACCGATCGTTAATACATATCAATACTGTGACATGCTGGGGACTCGGTGCACGATAAGTGCGAGGGAAAGTCGCGAAATTTTGAATAATTCTAACAAGATTAAAATCGAATTCTCTCGTTCGTATCTACAAACACTTATTTCACGTTAAATATAAATATACAATTAGAGAGAAAAAAAAAAGATAATATCACTGTATTTCAAAGCTAAAGATGCTGTATAATCTCATCTACGTTTGTTCTTTACAATTGTATTTGGTGTAAAGCGACCATGTACAAAGTGTACGAAATTATTAAGTAAAGACTACCGTATTATGCGTAACTACCAACATTTTTAGCTTCGCAGGCACATCAATTTATTTTCCAACACAAAAACGTGTACGTGTATATAATATATGTATATACATTTAAGGTTTCTTTGGGACCATTGCAAATAGTAAATATGTGTAAATGCATGCATACATCCGAATGTTTCGTTTTTCTGTATAAATGCCTACAGTCGTATCAGTCGAATCCTTTAATTACAATGACTAATATTTGTCTCTAGAAACGAAAAGGCGACCGACAAATGCTTTGAAAAACCTTTCAAGGACGTGTGAATTATTACCAAAGAATTAAAATACTGTACGTCGATCGAAGTAACTTGCGTTAAACCAATTCTCATAAGTCATTGCAAGTTATTTAGTTAAAAAAGAAAGAACCATTATACAGACTCATTGTATGTACTGTTTCCAGACAGGGCCATTTTCGATAGACTAGAGAGACTTCTGCGTGGACTACTACCGACTAAAAAACTACTGCCAGTCTCGGAGAATATCTTCCGGAAACTGAAAATTAAATATTCTTGTTAAATTTCTTTCGAGGCGGTGATGCGCGATTAGTGTTCCTGATTTCTCGATATTCTTCGCATCTCGAAAAATCAGATTATATTTCTCGAGAATTCTCAAGAAATTAAAAAAATATTGCAAAATTTATATTTTTGGAATAGTGTTGATAATATTTATCTAAATTTTTATTCGAGTCCAAGTTAGACAAAACTTGTGTAAATGAAAGAAACAGATATTAAATATAATTGATCAATTTATTTATCTAATATAAAATGTGAGCAAGCCGAAAAATTACTTTTTTGTTTTAAAATAGTTTTTTCAAAAGCACAATGCGTCTAATGCCGCGTTAGCTAATCTACTTCTTTTTTGCGATAAAATCTGCGGCTGTAGAAAAATTTCTTTCACTTTTAATTGGTTATTGGTTTAATTGTCGACCTTATTCTGCGATCTTTAAGCGTTTATACCTCAGAGCAACTTTAACCGATTTTTATGAAATTTTAGGCGTGTATAAAACTTGCTTCAATCTACAAAAGGCATTTTTTAAATTTTCATTACGAGCACAGATAAAAAAGTTGAAAAAATCGTCTTTCCTATTTTTTTTTTGCTATTCCGACCAATTGCAACTTTTTTCAAAACGACGAAACACGTCACATAGCAAACTAATCCTTCTAGCTTCTCAAAAAAACTCAAGTTGTGTGGACCAATTTTGAAAAAGTTATACGATTTTAAAAGTGTACACATACTTTTGTTCCCCACTGTATGTTCACGATTAACACACAATTTGAACTAACTAAAAATTCATTTCTGAAAACAAATGGGATTTATAATAATTTTCCTACACTGAAGATTCTCGAGAAACACTGTAATTTCTCGAGAAATGAGAAATAAGAAATTATAAAATTTCTCGAGAAATGAGAAATAAGAAATTATAAAATTTCTCGAGAAATGAGAAATAAGAAATTATAAAATTTCTCGAGAAATGAGAAATAAGAAATTATAAAATTTCTCGAGAAGGAACACTATGCGCGATGTTTAAACTACTTACAATTTACGAATGCCAGATTCAGACGCCTTCTTCCAGGGTGCATCGTCTGGTTCGTAAGGTAGAGGCCCTTGAACAGGAGCGTCTTTGTCATCTTCCACTCTGTAACAGAAAAAGATTCTTGCCATTTGTTTCCACGAAACATTCGGGTATCTTAAGTGACGTACGTTTCAGGCTTCGGTCGATAAAGTTCCAGTTCGTCTTCCAAATCCGAGACTCTGGCTTTCAGTTCGTTTCGCTCGTGTAATATTTCTTTCAACTCAGCCGTGGTAAATCTAGGTCTATCAGGATCGTCCAGGTCATAGACAGCTTTGTTCGTCAGGTCAGGGTATCCCTGCGATTTACTTAAATCCTCGTTCTCTTTTTTCGCCAAGCCAAGGCGGCCCCGCAGATTTATTAGCTCGCGATTCTGATCCTGCAACTGGGCCAAGAAATCCGCTCTTTCCTCTACCAAGCCGCGAGCTTGCATCTGCGCTTGGCGCTGCTTGCGCTTTAATTCTCGCCCGACGACGCTGAGCATCTCCACCTGCGATGTTAGCTGCGGAGGATAAGAACGTGAATTAATTGACAAGCTGCGCGTTTTTACCGTTCAAGCGAACACTAAATATCTAATCCAGGGCTGGGACTATTTGTCGAATTTTTCGGTATTCGAATACTTCAGTTGCTCAATTATTTGGCGAATATAATTCGAATATCCAAGTATTCGAATATTTATGTATTCGAATACTGATGTATTTGTACAAGCTTTTATTTAGTTTCAATTGTGAGTTCGTTAGTTTGTCAGGGGGAAATCTTCTAAGCTAATAACTTGATTTATAATTCACACCATACTATTCGAATACTCAAATTTTCGAACTTTATTTATAGCATTCGAATACTAAAATATTCAAAGTTTATTCGTAGCATTCGAATACTCAAATATTCGAAGTTTATTCGTAGCATTCGAATACTCAAGTATTCGAAGTTTATTCGTAGCATTCGAATACTCAAGTATTCGAAGTTTATTCGTAGCATTCGAATACTCAAATATTCGAAGTTTATTCGTAACATTCGAATACTCAAATATTCGAAGGTTATTCGTAGCATTCGAATACTCAAACATTCGAAGTTTATTCGTAGCATTCGAATACTCAAACATTCGAAGTTTATTCGTAGCATTCGAATACTCAAATATTCGAAGGTTATTCGTAGCATTCGAATACTCAAACATTCGAAGTTTATTCGTAGCATTCGAATACTCAAATATTCGAAGTTTATTCGTAGCATTCGAATACTCAAATATTCGAAGTTTATTCGTAGCATTCGAATACTTATAAAACATTCGAATATTAAATTATTCGAATACTCCCAGCTCTAATCTAACCACACTGCGCCAAATGCAATATCTGTTTTCTAAGAGTAACATCTAATTACTATTCGTATCAAATTACATACGAACATAAGTACCAATTTACATTTTCTATTTCCATATTCTTCTGCGCCAGCTCTTTGTCTCTCGCTCGGATCTGATCTCTTTGCTTATCGATCATAGATCGTAAATGTTGCAACACCGCTACATCGACTTCTTGACTAGCTGTGAAAGCTGAAAATATACTCGCGTGACTAATAATACCCACACGTGTAAGCGCAACATACAGTTTTCAGTATTGTGTTAGTAGGTAAAAGACAGTTTGTTAGTACTTTGTTTACTGCTGTACTGACTGTCACTACGCGATTCTTGCAGAGCCTCTGCTAGTCTCCTATTCTCTTCCTGCAATCTCGTAACCATCCCCACGAGATCTCGAGACTCTTGCCGCCAATGCTCCTCGATTTGTTCTAGTTCCTATATTACAATTCAACGAAACATTAACGCAAACGTACCTAACACGTCGATCTACTTATCCCAAAGTGAAATACCTTCTCAAATCTCTGCCGGTCCTCCGCCTTCCCGATCTTATCGCTCTCCAACTGCGAGATCTTCGATCGCAGCTCCTGCACCGTCGTATTCTCCCGATCGTTTTTAGTCGCGAGATTCTCCAGCAACTCCAGAGCGTGTATCACTTTCGGCATCAAATTCGTCACGGATTCCACTCCGTAGAGATCTATGAGCTTCTCGCATTCCTTCCCTATTTCCGAAGCAATGTCGTAAACGTCTACGACGGACACATCTGACACCGCGGAATATTCCTCCATGTTGCAGGTTGTATAAGTTTCCAAGCAAAAAGGCATGAATATTTCTTGTGTCGGATTATGCTATATGTGAACCTGTGAACAATCGGGGAAGAGTAAAATCGTAAGATCGTAAAATCGTCGGAACTTAACCGAGGCAACGCGGGATAATCTAAAGCGATTGAATAAGGTTTAGCGTCGGGAATATAGAAATCTGTAGCTTGCGTTACATCTTCGTTATTAAAGTATTAAATACAACGAAGCGGAATTAAACGCAGTGATGCGAAGTGAAGGCTGAATTTCGATCGTTCGTGTTTCAAGTACTTCTCGGGACAAATAACATAAATTCTAAGAGGCCTTCCTCGAGTTGCACTTAATGCAACGGGTTTTTGCGTTCGGCTAGGCGTGGCATTAATTAAGGAGAGAATAGTGAACGTACAAGAATATTAACAGCTACTGTGTGTACATCGGCGATGAGTAAGGTGCTCGGAAGCGTAACACCACGATGATTAATCGCGCGAGTGATGCTTATGTCACATTCCACTTAGCGCTGCACATTACTGCAGATGGGAAGCACTACGGTTGGCATGCACGTATGTAGGAACAGTTAACTCTATCGTATGCACCGTGTATCATTGATAGATTAGAATGAAAGGCGAGATCGAAGTTCTCGAAGATTTGATTTAGTCGGGCTAAGCCTGGTTTCTGTTTCCGCGAGTTTTGCGAACTGCATGCCTTCGGCGAGAGGGCCAAAGCATCACGGCGATTGGATCTTTCCGATCGAACGGATCTAGCTTTTTGTTAATATTGTTGAATAATAAAATTGTTTGCGTTCAATTATTTAATTGTTTTCAGTCATAATTGAAGTGAGTTGTTTTTTGTTGAGTTACTGGAAATTTAGTTGTAATTATTCACTTTTCGTCGAGGTATAGAATATTATTGAGATTCTTTTTTTTTGAGAATAGAAATAATTTTGATTATTTAGGGAAAATTGTGTATGTTAAATTATTTAATCGTGTTTTTATAAGACACTTGTTTTTATATTTAATGCAATATGCATTTACATTAGGGGTTACGTTAGGATCTATTGTGGTAGGTCATGGATGTGTTTAAATGCCATTGCAAGGCTGATGAATGTAGCGTCGAAGCCTCGAAACCCAAGGAAGTTTCGAGTTAAGGTGATTCAAAATTTTGCATTTTTGGGGGGAATTGGAACTCTCGAAACCCAAGAAACTTTCGGGTTTCGAGAACTCGAAAATTTACACTTTTGGGGGAATCGGAACTCTCGAAACCCACGAAATTCTCGAGTTTCCAGAATTCGAAAATTTACATGATTCGAAATTCTCGAAAGCCAAATAAGAGAAAATATAAAATTAATGAATAAAGAATCGTTCGCAGCGTACCTCGAGAATTTGCATATTCTTAAATAAAATTTCGTGTAACTATAGCCAATAGAGATTTATGCAAAAATTTCGTTGACTTCAATTCTTACAGCAAGATATTCCACTTCCACAACAGAATCATCACTTCAAGTTTCGAGAATTTAAAGGTCACCTTCGAACCCACCCCCAATAAAGAGTACATAATTTTAAATGTAAAACTATCGCAAAAATCATGTCAATCATAAAATTTACCTTTTTGGAACACATGTAGGAGATTAAAATTGATATCCTCTGTAGATTAATCAATTTCTTAGAATACTCCAGAATTAAAATTACAATTCTGCTCTGCTGAAAGATACGGTGAATAAATGTTTGTATACCACTTTTTATTAAAACATCTTCAATATAACACAATAATATATGCTCTATTTTATATTACATTTATAATGTACAATTCACATGGTTAACATTACCATTATTCGAAATTTGTACGTATACTAAATTTTGCAAATAATCCAATTTTTATAATGATAATAATTGTCTCGTTAAAAGAAAGTCGATCTTTAATGGGTAAAAGCTCGTTTAGTGATTATTACAATCTTGTAAGTTACATAATTACGCTATAACAAACTGCAGCATATTATTCCGCAACAAAGTATAGTATACCTTTAAATTAAACAGAAATGCATGTATACAATTTTGATAAAATAGATAAATGTTCGCTTCTCGCGAAGCAACAGTAAAATCTGATCGATATATTACCCTGTCGTTTGTAGTATACAATATACAATTTTCTAAAGACACGTTTTTAACGTAATCGAAGTAAATTTCATTATCAAAAAATTGTTAATCGAATATTTGGAATTCGTCACTGAAATTATGTACATGCAATTCTGAATGATTGAATTCCTTGGATAACTACGATAGACTATTTTAATCTTTAAATTTATCAACAATTTTAAACAAAACAGTAAGTTAAATGTTAAATTAATAATAAATATTAAATTACATTATCCGCGGTGAAAACGCTAAGTATACATATTCCTTTGAAAATACTGCATATTTGAAATGGGATACACGAGGCGAAGAAAATAGAATTTCCATCTAAAAGTTTTCTTAATCGAAAATCATCGAATTGTTAAAAACAAAAGTAACGAATTAAGAACCACACTAACCATTTTTATTCGCCATAAATATAATAGTATCACCTCAAACATGCACTATATCCAAATACTCCAAACAATTATAAAATTATGCAAAATTCATTGTGGCGTTTAATTAATCACCATTATTTTCACTATTATTCAGAAAAAGTGCTTCAAGTGTATTGGATATCGTTCGATCAATAAACCAAGCTAGAATGTTTTAATACAGAGGATCTGCTGGTAGTCTAGTTTTAATATCACATTACGGCAAGTATTTTATATTTAATAGAAATTTGAAAGGAATCAGAAAATATTTCGTTCCACGAAGGTAAACGTAACATAGAGTCACAATATTTTTCAATGTACACTTCGCACTTCCACTATTATTAATTGCTACTTAATTAGCGTAATATATTAAACATTGCACTCATATTAATATTAATGCTTAATGTTCATTAACAAAAAACTGAGCTGGGTCATTTCGCGTATTTATAATTAAGCCTTGATATGTTATTTGCGTATACATAGGCAAACATCTTGTATTTGTGCAATAGTATTGCAATACTGGCAAGTATTGACATTTTTTTAGTACAGGTATTGCTTACGCTTCGCTTTGACTGCTTTAAAAATTGATTATGCTTTATGCTATCAACCAGACAGATTTCTTCAATCTTTTTAGGAGTCTGATGATTAATATTAGGGGTGGGTTCGAAGCTAATTTTTAAATTCTCAAAACTTTGGAAGGCTTCGAAACTCTCGAAACTTGAAGTGCTGATTCTGTTTTGAAATTGGAATATGAGATTTTTTTAAGAACCGATGTGAACAAAATTTTCAAGGCATAATTCTCGAGGCCCGCTGCGATTAATTTTATACCTTCTCTTATTTGGCTTTCGAGCGTTTCGAATAAGTGTAAATTTTCGAAATCTGCAAACTCGAAAATTTCTTGGATTTCGAGAGTTCCGAATCCCCCCAAAAGTGCAAAGTTCTCGAAACCTGAAAATTTCTTGGGTTTCGACAGTTAAGATTTTATAATTCTTCTTATCTGAATTTCGAGAGTTTCGAATCGCGAAAAAGTGCAGTTTCGAATTCTCCAAACGCGAAACTTTCCTGGGTTTCGAAGCTCCGAGAACCCCACCCCTAATTAATATACTTAATTTGTACAAAACTGCACAGTGAAACATTGTTTTTACATTTACATTGTATCCAATATTATAAAAGTAACAATTGATTGATTTTCAGCCAGTTGCATAGAAATTCACGATCTAATGTATAATTTCACAGCTAGATGATAAATTGTGCTACTAAATCTTTAAATGTACTTCTGAATATACATTAATCGGCAATCGCACGAATTTACGCCCGTGGTGAATTAAGTACAAACAATAATAACATGCTTCGCAATTATTTTACACTGTGCACCGAAATCGGACGCCAGATTCGTAAATATTATCATGCCTATGTACATTGTTGATTTCTTTTATAAAACTAATTTGTCGTCGAAGTTATTTGATCGTTAAGTTCTGAGAAACATTCGGAACAATTTCCAAAATGTTAAATATATTATAGCGTATTAAAGTAATGGCTTGGCACTTTCTTCGTTTATGAATATTCCTTTAACTATTTACGATATTGAATTGTCTCGCGTTAATTATGTATAATTGCAAATAAATTGTTACCATTTCTGATATATTTGATAGAAATCGTTAAATCGTTTAATAATGCAATATCGTATATCATATGGGAAATTGCTCTAAATGTCAGTCTTTGCATAAGATTCGGCCGATATCATTTAAAAACTAATTAGTACTTTCTATGGGTCTATTAAATTATTTTTTTTTATATTATGTCTATAAACGGCAACATTAACAGCAACATATATTATATATATATATATTTACATGCAACTTGAAAAGGTAATTGCTTAATCTCTCGCGTCTACGTTTGCAAAATAAAATAGCGCTATTGGTTTCTTTTTCCTATCTGTCGTAATATACCGTGTGATATTTTTACATTTCGTTAGACGATAACTCCAGGTAATTGTTCTAAGAGTCTATTATTTATAAATCTAGTGGTATATCACATATTTATTGATTAAAACCCTGTAAAAGGGGAAACTGTTTTGAATAGCATTATTCTATCGTTGAACTGAATCCTGATTTGCGAGCTTCAGTCACTTTTACCAGTGGCGGATTTAACGGGGCTACATTTTTTATCGTACACTTGGCCCGATTTTAGTAAACTACTTACTTCTTCATTCTCCCCGAAAAATGGGACCCCTCAGAACGTTTGCCACCTGGGCGTTTTTTTTTTTTTCTTAAATCCGCCGCCGCAGTTTACGTATTAAACTTTAAATTTCAGACTATTGGTAAAAGACATAATGGCATGTTCCTGCGTAATTGCGGCTAATTCTTTCAGCCATTCGTCTAATACAACCGCGCATAACACCACGTTCTGTACTCGACTTACTTCGTTCGGCGATTCCCAGGATGTTTTCGCGTAATACCTGGAGGATTAAAAATGTTATTTATCATCGAAATCTTTTAAAGCGATTAGCGTATTTGAAATGCGGTTTCTCAGTAAATATTAACTGTAGGCACAAATGGGTTACATCGCTTTGTTCGGCTTGACAAGAGGAAGGTTCTAACGTTTTTATTTTTTTTTTAAAGAATGATTTTTAGCATAAACGATTGTTCCTTTAGACTTGAATTTTGTCGAAGTGGGGGGCAAACGAGCATTCGTTCCTTTAAATAAATAAAGTGTTTCTCCCTTGCCTTTAAATATACATTACTAAAATTTCATGGGAGAATCAAATACTTAATAATACAAATGGCAATTTCTCTTTTACTGAAACGTAATTTGAGAATATTTACCGGTATCCGGAGCCACGTCCGAAAGCCTCTAACTGATTCTCTGTCGCACCAGGTGACTGATTAATAACGCCGATCAAGCTACTCGCGCCGGAGTTACCGCTTGATCTTCTCAGCATTTGCGTAAAGGATGAGGTTAAACTCCATCTCTTGCTTTCACCTAGAAACGTAATACTTTAAATACAGCCTCGAAGTCTAACATTCATGATCCGTGTCCATAAATGTTTGAAGATTATACCTAGATCGTTTGAATACTTCCAGAGTGAACAGCAGTTGTTAAAAATTAATGATATTAACTTACATAATTGCAGGGCGCGTCAACGACTCGCCAATGTAAAACAGAGAGAAAACAAGTCGCAATCTAAAACTATTCGAGAAGTAGGTCTCATACCTCTTGAGAACGGTTCCCCGCTCAAGGAATTTCGTTTAACGGGCGGGCAATGGGCGGCAGCTTCCAATACATTCTTCCTTGCGTTCACTAACTTATCCTCTCGAGTAATCAAAAACAATCGTGCCTGCTCCACCAACGCGTCTACGTTGTTCTGGCAAGAAAGATACTCGTCTATTTTACGCTTCAGCGACGCGAGTACCTGAAGGGAATAGTCGCTTTTAATATTCTGTAAATGCTTCCGCAGTGAGCGTGTCTATACTAGGGCTGGGACTATTCGAATAATTTAATATTCAAATATTTTACAAGTATTCGGATGCTACGAATAAAATTTCGAATATTTGAGTATTCGAATATTTAAGTAATCGAATACTTAAATATTCGAGGAGTATTCGAATACTTAAATCGTCGAGGAGTATTCGAATACTTAAATATTCGAGGAGTATTCGAATACTTAAATATTCGAGGAGTATTCGAATACTTAAATATTCCAATGTTTAAATATTCGAATACTTAAATATTCCAATGCTTAAATATTCGAATACTGAAATATTCGAATAGTATTCGAATGCTTGGATATTCGAATAGCATTCGAATACTTGGATATTCGAATTATATTCGCCAAATAATTGAGCAACTGAAGTATTCAAATATTCAAATACCGAAAAATTCGACAAATAGTCCCAGCCCTAGTCAATACGATTACCAACCTGGAAGAGCGATCTAATACTGGGTTGAAACACCAGGGAATGATTTAAAAGAAACGACTGCAGCAGAGGTTGCGGGTATATAGCGAGTCTACTGATAAGCCCGGTTAGATGTAAGTTAACGTACAAATTATTGCTCGTCATACACTCAAGGTTTCGTAATAAAACATCCAAAAATATACCGACATTCGGCTGCCCATTAAATACATCTTGGCGGTAGCTTTTCGTGCTTTGTTTAATCGCTTCTGGCGTGCTAGCACTCGACTCCGCAGTGCCGTGGAAAAATAAACCTCGCCCTTTACTCGACTCGATCTCCGTTTTCTCGTGTATTCTATCCTCGCTGGGTTCGTTCTCCGGAGTCGACCCCGACGAGCCCTTAAACGCGACGCTTTCGTACCCGCTGCTTTCGCCCAGCGACAAAAGCGAGTTCATGGCGGTATTCGAGTCGTCGATACCGCTATCGGACTCCTTTTTATCCATCAGCAGAATCTCCTTCGTAGACTCCGACAGTCCGACGTCTTCGCTTAGCAGCTCAGCGATGTCGGCGTCTAATTTCGCTTGCTCCTCTAACGACAACGCTATTCCCGTCGCTGCCAGTGACTCAGCCTTTACATCGCTTCCCGTCGCGTTTAATCCTCTCCCGTCCAACAAGGACTGAACGTTGACCAGCATAGTATCTGCCGAGGAATTTTCAGTAGCTTCGCCGAAGAACGTCGATTGCTTCAACGACTCCAATGACAAAGCTCCGCTCGGTTTGGCTCTCTTCTGCGGTTGATCTAATAGCACGCTGTCGTCTACCAGAGTTGTCGCGCTGCTGGTAGCACTGCCTGTCGGCAATTCTCCGTTGTATTGATAGGACCAGTTGGAGCACGCGATCCGGCACGCTTCTATCTTCTGCCGCGCGTCGCATAAATACGCGTGGTAATTTCCGTAGAGGCTGTCCGATGATCTGGCACCGTAATTCACAGAGGCTGGCAATGATTTCATGGACTCGGACGGGGCATTCGAGTTCCTCTCGTTCGTCACGTTATTCGGTAAGGAACTGAACTGGGAATTGACCGAGCCGAGCGGTGAGCAACAACTTGGTGTCAGGGACAGAAACTTCTCAGCCGCGCGGCCGGAAGGATCAATGTCCCTTAGCCTTCTGCGCTGCGAAAACATTACGTGGGAGCACGGGCTCAACGCACCCAAGCACAGTTCTAACATTACATCTTCGCAGTTTAAATTCACCAAAGTCTCGAATAGCGCCAATGTTACTATGCACAACTGAAACACACGGAAAGGAGATTAGAAACATTGGTAGATTAAGGGGAGCTCTATTTAGGACGCTAGGAATAAGGTGATACTTGGGAATTTTTTTCTAAGAAACTGGCGATCGGATCTTTTCCAAACTTTCAGGGTATTTTAGTTCACATTCAAACAATATAAATTAATTTTTACGTTACAAAGTGTTCGGTAGAAATGGAGATATATCGTTTGTTACGACTCGCGCGCCGGAGTTGCAAATTGGCGATTGTAATGGTGGCCCCATTTATTCTCTGCAATAAAAAAACCAAGGATTTTCTTATTTCTAGTATAATTACAGTGTCGACGAACCTAACAAACGCAAAGAAAGTTAAAATTTGGCAAATTGGTAGGACTTGAAAGAAAAAGTTAGAATTCTGCTTTATGGAAAAAAGAGTTGTTCAATTCAATGTATTTATCAATGTCTTAGCTTCATCGACAATGTAATTATACTAGAAATAAGAAAATCCTTGGTTTTTTTATTTCAGGGAAGAAATGGGGCCACCATTACAATCGCCAATTTGCAACTCCGGCGCGCGAGTCGTAACAAACGATATATCTCCATTTCTACCGAACACTTTGTAACGTAAAAATTAATTTATATTGTTTGAATGTGGACTAAAATACTCTGAAAGTTTGGAAAAGATCCGATCGACAGTTTCGTAGAAAAAAAATTCCCAAGAATCACCTTATTCCTAGCGTCATAAATAGGGCTCCCCCTTAAATGAGCAGAGTAAATAAAGAGTATTAAAATTGTACCCGCGATCTGGAAGATATCCTTTGAATAAGACTATCCAATATCCTGTACTCGTCGTAATTATCCTCGAGTAAAAATCTAACGAGCGAACGCAAGAGACCTGGTTCAGTTACGGATCGAAGGAACAGGTCAAAGTAAGCAGTCGCTGCGACTAATTCTTCCACGGTTGTCTGTAATATTAAGAAATTATTTATCCATAATATCGCACGAATATACGCGTAGCCTCTTCGATCGAGTACTACGTAATGATTTAAAGCGATTGAAAATCCTTCGGGAATATGGGATCTACAGAATATAAAATGCGTTGGATATTTAAAATTAATAAACAGGCAGTCGTTAATAGAAATTGCGTTTTAACACTTTCACGCTTTAAGATTATTAGAACGGAACGTTAAAATTTTACTCTGTGGTAAAAGAAGGGTATTAGTCTTCGGAGATAAACAATAATGCGATAAGTTAATCAACTGAGATAAAAAAGACAGCGCTCAGATCCCAAATTTCGTCATACGTGCTACAAAAATAATAAAAATAATGAGTCATAACGCTGCGCAATGAGGGAACTATGTACTACGTAACATAAAATACAGAAGAAAAGCAGGAAAGGCGAGAAAGACTGGCTGTAGCAATGACTTATGAATGAATGTACTAAAATTATAGAATTTCAAACTTGCAAACCACGTATCTCGATAATAATTTTAATACAGAAAGAAGAGAAGGTGCAGGTGCACTCAAATTTTAGAAATTTGCTAAAGTAATTTTGAGAAATGAAGACTTAATATAAATAGAAATATAATTATACATTTTTTTATCAGATAATCGGAAAGCGGAGTATCAGAATACAATACTTGACACGAATGTGGTTTGTAAGTCGTACAAAAGATGCTCGTTGGAGACGTGTACCGATGCTAAGCGTAGCATTTCAGTGAAAGCTTAAATCTGGACTAAAGCGACTTTCGAAGTGCGCTGATAAAAGACTTTGTCTAGAGAAGTTAATTGTTTAAGAAATTTTTATACTTTTCTTATATATTAATTCTAGATTTATGTTTCACCGAAATTCTAATCGTGGATCGCGCTAATTAATGTGTTTCGTACTAACCCAGTGTTCTTGTGCATCTAGCTGTTCTATGGTCAAACCAAGAGAATCCTGAGCACCACAAAAATGTCACCAGATAGCCACCAACAACCGTATCGCAACATAAATGATTTGAATATCATTAGCATGAGTGTTTAGGTTTACCATCACCATACTGACAATGCTATTGTGAATTAGACAAATATATGCCTATAAAGGTCTACTAAGTACAAATTCCTTGAGAACTTCACAATTTAAAACACAAATACTACTAATCGCTCGATACTTTCAGACAAAGAAGCGGACAAAAAGTCAGAGTGCAATCGTTGCGAGATCGCGAATGTATTTATCGAGATTGAAACAGTAGAAGGGAGAAGTTAATGTGTTTAGCATATTTAGAATAATCCGAGGGATTAATTGACCCGAAGAAGACTATTTACGGTGGGAGAATTCTATTTACGCCCAAATTGCCCGCGCAGAAATTTCCCGTTTTTTTGTAAAAAAAAATGAATATCGTAAATTATATGTTCCTGTTTTCGACTCGTAATTTATAATTTACAAACCTGTATTAGCCGATAATGACTATTTCACAGATTTCTCTTCCTAAATTTCAGATTTTCATAAATTTGCAAACGAAAACCACGCACAGGAATTTCCCGTTTTTGTAATGAAATGAATATCGTAAATTATATGTTCTTGCTTTCGAGTCATAATTTATATTTAAAATCCTGTATTTTTCGATATTGGCTCTTTAAGAGATTTCTCTTCCAAATTTCAGGGCAATTTCATAAATTTGGAAACGAAAACTGCGGGTGATTTGGGCGTAAGTGGAATTCGCTCGATATAAATTGAGGACCTTGCAGTAAAAGTGGTGTAGCTCCATTTCGGACAATTTTTGAGTTATGATATGTAATATACGTAAAAAAGAATTCTACATCCTTCGGTGCAAATCCTTTTTAATATTAAGTCAAAGCAATAATTTCATAAACATTTTTTTCTAATTTACTCGAAGTTAGTACAGCTGAAACTGCATCTCTTTTACTCCAAGATCCTCAATTGATTAAAATTCATACGCGTAACAATAAACCGACTGACATTATTTCATAATTTAACGATTGCGTTGTAAATACCTTCTTTCACCACATGCAATTACAAAAAATGCATAAAAGACGATATCGCAATAAATTACGAAGAAACGGAAACAAATATAAAAGTTACTTTAACATGTATCCAGAATCCTAAGCCCACAAATTCTTTTAAATCACAACTTCCCCTTCTCTAAAAAAAAGTCGCGTATTTTCCCCGAATGACAATACAAGCAGAGGAGAATTTCCCCTTGGAAGTTATTAGAACAAAACTCGTATATAGTCACCTGCAGCAAAGCCGGTGCCATCACAGGCACCAAAAATCCATGATACAAAAATTCTAGCAACTGCTTTTGTACCAGAGGGTGCGCAACTTGCGCGACGGCATTGCAGAATTCCAGAGAATTCATTAAATGCATGAGCGCTGGCATATCGTTAACATCGTCCGGCGTCAGTCGATGCCAATCGTCTGTTTCGATATCTAATTTCCTAGGCAGCAACGAATACAATCCACTCAGTCCTGTGGCTAACACCTGATTAAATAAAATTCGATTTATTGCACACGCAACTAAAACACAATTTTCGTACACTCGCAACAATCGATTAATAAACATTACTATCGCCATAAAAATAGCTACTACGACTTGTGAAATTAAACCTGCAAACCTTACGCACAGGACATATATTAGAGTGATCCGCGATGTACACCCCGACTTCGTCATTCTTCTTGGAAAGGGACATGCAGAGTAGCATCGCGTCGCGCGCTTGTTGCCCCACGCCGCCTTCTCTGTGCACGTGCGGTATTAACAACGTAAAAATAATGAATCTGGAAACAGTAAAAGGTGATAATATCCGAGCGAGCGTTTCTGTTAAGCGGTAAGTATTTTCTACCAACTTGTTTTTCCCCACCGCTGTCGGATGGAAGAACAAATCGAGTAGTGCCATGTTTTGCATGAAGGTAACGCATAATTGATTTAATAGCACTACTAATTTCTTTTCTACTTCTAACGGCATAATATCGCTCGCGCAGTCCTCCAGTAATCGCAGTAGTGGCCTGGCGACCGGTTCGTGAGCAAGAAGGATGCTGCTGCGTGATACCAGCAGCTCGTAAAGCTTCAGCTGCTCCAATCGTACAGCGTTATTAAATCTGGAAGAATTAGTGGTTTAAAGTTAAATATAAAAATTCTGGTATTCTACATTCTGATACATGTATTCGGAAGATATGATCGATGCACGTTTTTAAGATTGTAAAAATAGTGAGATCGACTGCCCTTCGATTCTGGAATTATTCAAACTTAATGCTCCGCCTAGGAAATTTCCGCTTTTCCACCGCTCACATCACAGCTCGGTTTTCGGTGAGAATAACTCCGTTTATGCAATTTAGCCAATTTATGCAATTTCTGCTACGCTGTGGATTTTTTTTCGAATACTAGCAAGTCTTTTAAAAATCAACTTTTAGCTATAATGCATGGCAACTGTGTTTGCCTATAGTGTCATTTGTTACTTATTTATCTCTGTCTTCTGTTCATGTGTATTTTGTATTTTACCGAAGGGTACCCACCCGTATACAAATAAATAAATAAGTATAGCATGTACTGTGCATCGCCAAGATGTTCAGAACAGCGCAAGAGGAGTTCTTTGCTCGCAAGCGAAGATACGTGTGTGCTGGCTCCACGATTGTGTTAGAGGACTTGGCGGCAGTCTGACATTCTGGGGAGAGCATCTTAGCGATGCACAGTAGACATCGTTTGCGATAAACAAATACAGACGCTGGCCATATTATTATACTCAAACATAGAGGTTCGAGATTTTGTAAGTTTAAGCGATGTAATGGTTGTATCTCTGCGAAAAATGGTCGCAAAAAATATTTAAGAAACGCATTTTAAAGCTTGAAGTATCTAATTTTCGAATCCAGGACTCAAGTTTCTTTTTCCATGCATTACGATACTGTTTTATCAAGATGAAGCACAGGAAACGAATTTTCAGAAATTTTTGCCTACTTTGAACCCATACAAGGGGCCGAAAGAATTTTTTTCCGGTAAATCCAACGAAGAGCTCTTGTAGAGCAAACATTCCTCTTTAATTTCCATTTTTTGGTTTTGTTGTACGAATTTTTTTCACCGACTTATTCGCGATCAAAGCAAAAAAGGTACTTTTCACTTTGAGCACCTATAACTTGCGAACTCACGATCGTAGACAAACTTTCAAGAGTGTTTTGGAAAGCTAAGAAAGTCTCCTTTCAGAACCTTCGGTTGCCAATTTCAGATATTTTTTTTAATCATATTAAATCCATTTTAAAATGTTCCTGAAAATTGACGAAAATGTGTAATAATTTGGCCGTCGTCTGTAATCCAGCTTCGAAGTTGCTTGGCACCGAAAGGGTTAATAAACTACGGTATCTTCCTTTAAAACTCTTCCTACCTTCCAGTGCTTATACTCCAGTCGTATAGTTTGACAAGAAGGTTTTCGCTGAGTAAATATTCCAAACAAGGCGAGTGCGTCGCGGTCGTGCATTGTCGGTAATTATTATGAGAATGCCGTAGCTCCAAGACCAACAGCGTCACCATCTGATCTATGTGATTGACGACTCCGAGAACATCATCCTGACTAGGTAACCCCTTGGGAGGCTGTGGAAACATTCGATTAAAATCCCACACATCGCGATCGTTCGGAAAAACATCGAGACATCGGCGAAAGACGGGAATTCTGAATAGCGTTCGCGGTACTTTCTAATTTCACCGAAAGCTTAAAAGCTGGTCTCACGGTCGTGTGCAGGATGATTTCGTGGGCTTGCTGCCAGTGTTTACAGAAGCTGTCATAGCACGCTGACGGATCGGCGTTCTTCGGCGGAGAGTCCCTCGACCGTTGCTTGCTGAAGCTGCTGGTCAACGGGCTGGCCCTTAACCAGCTCATCTTTCCCCGACTTATATTCCGTCCGCTTTCACGTTCATTTCCCGATCTCGTGCATCCTTCCTCCTCGGGGCCGCTGGTGTTACTAGTGATCGTGGAAACGGGGCAGCCTCGCACCTATCGCGTAAAACTAACCAAGCCTGCCCGTCCGAATTGTCCTACTTATCGCGATAATAGCCCACCTACGCGGCAAGGACACGGCGATAGTACGAATCGCATATTTTTTAAGCGACGACTTGCGCATTACGAAGACTTTTAACCGAGCCGCGCGAGCGTACACGCTGTCGGGGCATGTATGTTTGATAAGGAACGGCTAAGACACTGGTGGCGATACGTCAACCCATTTTTATCTGATCGCCATGTTCGCTGGGAAACGCTGCGCCGAGATGAACGCAGAATCTTTTACTTCCATCTTTCGTAAAACCCCATTCGCAGTGCGCTAGTAGTTGCACCACGCATCGTCGCGGCCGCGCGGTATGCATTATCCAGCTAGCGTTGCAGTTTCGCGTTGTGAATTTTGAGTGTCAGCTGTGGATAACGTTTTACTCGATTGCGAAACGGAGAAGAATTTGAGAAACTGGCAGGGTTATTTATGCGAATTCGGATTGCGGGAAATAATCGCACGGTTATGCCGCGCATGTAATCTGTATTTCTAGATTGAAGTGGCGTCGTTTGTATATGTGTTGTTTATTATATCGCATTTAAAGGTGTACGCGATATAGTGGTGGAGAATTATCGATAGCATATCGATAAGTATCGATATTTTTCCATATAGAAAGTTATCGATATTTTTTATAAACTATCGATGCTGATCGATAGTGTTCCCCCCCCCCCACTTCCATTCTGTTCATGTCATGACGCTATTCGCGTGTTCGAGACTCGACAGCGGCAGCCATTTTTTGTTTCGATCTTTGGGGTATTCCCGAGACCAGAGAATAACCATAATGATTCCTATGAATAAAGGTTTGCCAATGCCAAAGAAAAGGAAAGGAGATGGTAAGTAATGATTAATATAATACGTAGAAAATGAAATAGAATGCTATATTTTGATCTATTTTTCTTTTTTTTTCATACTAGAAAATGACAGTTATGAACTACCGGACACTGAATCGAACGATACAATAGGTAGTATGAATTCTAATTCTATACCTAAACGTAACAGGAAGAAAATATCTTTAGTATGGAAATATTTCAAAAAATCCAACGATAAGACATTAGCAAAATGCATTACCTGTGGTAAAGAATATAAGACTAGCGGGAATACGACAAATTTAAAAGACCATATTAAGAGATTCCATCCAACACTGTTTAATTTAAATTCCAATGACAATGCAATTGCTAGTACCAGTACCAGTACGAGTACCATAATAGTGAATTGACGTTTCGGAAACAATCGATAATATATCGATACTAGGGGTCAAATTATCGATTAATATCGACCACAATCGATGGCCACGACTATCGATAAATCTCCACCACTAACGCGATAAGAGGAGTGTAAATTACAGGAAAGTGTGCTGTAACTTTGTTTGTAGAGGTATTGAATGTTTTTTACGTGACAATGAAAGAATGCAATCATTGATTTGATCTAATCTAATCAATCGAAGATTTTGTGTTTTTATATCGTAATTTTAAATTAGATATCGAATGTATTCGATTATACAGCTGCTGATACATATCGCGCGATAATTATGGAACCATAGACGAGGTGTAGAATAGATATTACACTCGATGTATATTTTTGGCACACAGAAAGGGCGTCGGTAACGGTCGGTAATACAGTTTTTCTATGTCGTGGTGACACGTACTCCCGTAAGATGGCATAAGATATTCGGAAAAATATGGAAATTGTATAATAAATAAGTAATGAAGTATCTAAAATTAATAACCTTTTGCTAGAGCGATGTACCAAAAAATGAAATTTGATATATTAATGTTTTTCTAATGTCTCGTGTTAATAGTTCCTAGCGTTTTTCCTCTAGACTATATTATTGTTAAGCAATATTCCTCTTTTTATAAATTAAGTTAGTTGGCAAGGAGGAATTATTCAACAACTGTAATTTCTCTGTATCTAATAAATTAATAATGTTAATTTAAAATATAGTAGTTCAGTTTATTTCCACTAAAATATTATAAATTGGCGCTACAATCGCCAAATTTTTATCGTTCATGAAAATACATACTGCTAGCTCAATAAAGTGTTTTTCTATAAATTCTAGTCAACATTACAAAATTTAGCTGGCGTTATCAAGAAACAACAAATAGTCATAAATGTTAATGGCGCTTTCGGACTGTCGCTCTTGCTTGGTGCTGGTCATGGCGCCTCCAATTAGCTAAGTGTGAACTTTTTCGCTTCCGATTGGCTAAAAAGCGCCAGTTTCGTTACTTAAGCTGCGTTTCCATCAACGTTTCAAAGAAGCACTACTAGTTTCCTTTCTTCGTTAAGCCGCCTTATAGGATTATAACCTTTTACACAAATGCAGTTTAAAGTACATTACACAGTAACCTTGTATTTGAATGTTAATTGTGTTCGAGAGATTTCGGGATGTTAAGGCCGTTAAAAATCATTAAATATCTGTACTATGCTAATAATCAGCTCGTACGCGGAAACAGTATCGAGATCGGCCAAAATGCTTGCAATAATCTCGCACAGCGCCAGGCAATAAGTATCAGCGCAAATTGTAGGGTGAACTTGCAAACCGAGGAGCAGCAGAAGAAGAAGAAAAAGACTCCAAGGATCCCTAGAATTACGCTCATACACCCCGATGAGTCTGTGACGATTAGTCTCTTAGAAGAGGCCCAGAAGCTCGCGAAAAGACGAAATCTCCATTTGACAAAAATGCCATACATCGATACCAAATCCGATAGAGAAGTTTACAAGCTTTACAGCAACGCGGACGCTATTAGTGAGAATGTCGACAAGCATAGCGAGGAGACAAGTAGGAACGACAAGCAGGTGAAAAGCACGAAGCTGTTTCCCATACAATCACGAATCAGCGATCACGATTTAGACGTAAAAATCACGAATGTCAACAAGCTGTTGACCAAGAGACACAGGATCAAACTTTTAATCTCTTTCACTCTCGAGGAAAAGGTAAAGGAAGTTTTGTTTTATTGATAATTATACGGCACTGTACTGTATTGCGTTTATCGTTTAAATTTTTCGAGTTTCAAATGTTCCTTGAATTTTACAAAAATCTCTATTTCACTATTTATTTCCAAGGCTGCAAATTTATTTTAGTGACCTTTTTAAAAATTTCATTTATAAGTTAATTTAGCCTTTTGCATTTATCGTTTGAATTTTTCGAGTTTCAAATGTTCCTCGAATTTTACAAAAATCTCTATTTCACTATTTATTTCCAAGGCTGCAAATTTATTTGAGTGATCTTTTTAAAAATTTCATTCACAAGTTAATTTAGTCTTTTACATTTATCGTTTAAATTTATGGAGTTTCAAATGTTCCTCGAATTTTACAAAAATCTCTATTTCACTATTTATTTGCAAAGCTGCAAATTTATTTCAGTGACCTTAAAAATTTAATTTACAAGTTAATTTAGTCTTTTTCTTATTTCAAAATTATATTTCATTCATCATAGTTTGAAAATATTTATTTTAATGTTGTAGCTTTAGATGAATTTAATATTAATTTTATTGTATTTATATTGTATCTGTAATGTTTGCAACATGTTTATTTATTGAAATAAATTTCTTGATTGCACACAACAGAGTTAAGGTGTTCTTAAAAAATTTAATCTAACTTTACTAGCATTTTTTACTAATCATATCGATGAATTAACATTACACAAACATAGATTTGCAACTGCAAATAAGTTGGAATGATATTTCTCAAGAGTAGAATTAGTAAAAAATGCTAGGAAAGATCGAAAATTTTAAAAACACCCTGTATAAAAAAATGTGAAAATTTGTTTCTCCGATTCCGATTTATATAATAAAATTAACTTTGCAGGAAAGATTGTTACAACATGTAAAGAGAAAAGTACAGGGGGTTTTGTCAGAAGAAAGAATGAAGCAGAATAGTGTCATCCTTATATATCTTCCTTTATTAGATAGCGAATGTAGTAATTCAAAGGAAAATATCGGCAATACCAAAAACTCTTAAATTCAGAAAGAGATTTAAGTTTTGTAAATATTAATAGAACTCCTTATAAAACTACATTTTATTTTACTAAACATCGCGTGAATATGTATTCCGTAATTTGCGAAACCGAGATTACTGTACAGTTAGTCTGCTAAGACCTTCCTCAGAATATTGAATAACAAAATGGAGAACAACCGTTTTCGATGTTATAAAATTTCACGCCTCCCAACCAGTAAAATGAGATTCAAAACTACTTATTTTTAAAACAGAACGGTTCTCGAAAATAACAAAAGATAATTAGCTTTTCAAAAAACACATCAACAAAGTGAAGAATCTCAAAATTACAATCAATTTTTTTATTAACACTGCAGATATAGTAGAAAAGTAAGAGTTTTGAACTTCATTTTATGTTTTATTGTACATGTTCTCATAGCCAAATAAAAAGCAATGGAGTGTCGTGGTGTTATTTTTTACTTAACAATAAATAAGGATCCTATTTTCTATTAATACGTTATCTACACGTGAGGTCAGTGATTGTTAACAAATGTTTTAGCATCACTGATAAAACCGGGCTAATTAATTTTATTTAAATCTTAACAACGTATAATTTTAATAGATAATAATCGAAAGATTTGGTCTTAAATTGAGATCTATATTTCCTTAAATCTTATAAATGCCACAAGTATATATATTTTTTTATAACACTTGTACAGATAACTATTCATCGTTATTACGAGTGGGTTGCCTTGGTCGATAAAATTTCCGAGAAACTGTACTTCTAAATATTAATTACCGCAAACATTCCCTTCTTCGTTTTGCTCCGTAGAATTTCGTAAATTTTAATATACTCTAATCATTCCAAAGATTACGTCTAACGTGGGTTATAAATATTGTTCATATAAACCCTGTTAACTGAATTCTTTTTCATTCATTATTGTTGCTTTTTTTATCAAGTGGAATGCAGTCCCTTTTGATTGAAAGCTTTATTAGCGTATAAAAGTAAAATATTAATCGACTTTCTAACAAGACCATGTTTGAGAATATTTAACTAGAGGATCTAAAGCAAGAAACGGTGATACGAAACGTGGAGTAATTTCTCTGTGCGTTAATTAATAATTAATCTAGAATTGTATTACAAATACGCTCTCGTAATGTTTATTCCGTAACTAGAGACGGTTATTTCATTCCTCCGACTCGATCTCCGAGCTACTGATAATATCATTATGCTTCATAACAAGTTTATTAGGATATAAGTGTGTCGAGTATTTTGCCATTAAACCATGGAGAGGATTAAATAAAATTATCAACTAAAAAATTGCATGTATCAATTCATCAAGTACTTCAGAAGCTAGGGTTGTAAACTGGGAATATTTAAGGGGACTAGGCAGTCGAAAAATCGATTTTTATAATGCATTTTTTGAAAGTACTATCTTTTCTGAATAAAATGCCACTTGGTTTATAGTAAAATTCGCAAAATTGTAGATTTGCCAGCTAAAAACGTCAAGCGGCAACCTTTGCCCAGAAACTTTAAACGCGTTTTTCTCGAATAATTTTTTCTCTTCGTTTTTTCCTGATTACGACTTGGAAAAAATTACAGGACGTGCAAAACATGTGCCACTTCGCCGCAAACCTCTGATATGTTCCTTAAAAATTCGAGATTTTCATAAAAAAAATTAAAAAGCACCGGATTTTGGAAGCGCACAAAAAAATGAATTTTTCTCAGAAAAACCGCCGTTCTTCAGCCACCAATCGCACGATTTTGATTTAATTTTTATAGGTCTGCGCGGAAACTATGAATCCAACGAAAAAAAATCTCCCCTTTGAAATCTGATTACGTTGCAATTTAACACCAATATTAAGGCAAAACGACAGAAAAACGTTAAAATATTTACTCATCTGCAGTGCCATTTTCAAAGCAAATATATATTTCTTACCAATTTGTTTTTCAATCTCTATTACAGTAATAAACATTGGGTAAAATGATACATCTGGATATGCTTTCATTTCTTTACAAACAAATAAAAGACAGAGTCTCTCACGAAGAACGACTGCCTAGTCACCTCTTAGAGTCCCCTTAATGATTTTTACCGATTCTATTGATTGTCGTATCATATCCCATCGCACCTGCAGAAGCTTTCGAAGACGCCTTGCTGTAACACCTAAAGACTTCGACGTTTTATAAAAACTCCGTGCTACATTATTACAACAAAGTTCTATTTCGCGTTGAACATTCATTGTACTTGATCTAATGATACACGGCACGTTCCAAGTAACATTTAACGTTCGAGGTACGAGTGAAATAGAAAATGGATATGTAAAAAGTTCGGGAGAACAATTATGGGCACTCTATTCTGCGGCATTTCCTGTATTCTACGAGAGAAGGGCAAAGCCTGCCCCTAGGACCTTGCGGCTGAACTTTCACCGTCCTCGTTCTGTACTGCGACGCTTCCCCGCAAGTGGCTGTGCATCGTGACCAAGGGGACCATTGTGTCATTTTGCAATTCACTGAAACTAATTCGACAAATGATTACCTAGCATACGTTCATTCGGGAATTCGCGCTCCTCGACGAGACTCTAGAACTTAGGGCTACGGTAGTTTCTAATTATTATATTTTTCTTGCATAGTAATCGTTGGGTAATTGGAAGTATAGCTTACTTTCATTTTCCTCCGTTTCCGAATTCTGGTCGCGGTAGGTTCGTCGGCCTGGCCCGTCGCCCTGTAAAGCTAAAAATTAAAAATTTTAGTTGGTAAGTAAGCTGGTTTTTAAATTTTGTAGATTAAAGTGGATCAAGTGGTGGCTGGACTTACAGCACGGTGGAATCTTGTGACATTTTCTTTTGCGGTGGAGCTTCTTTGGGCAATTCTTACCCTTCCCTTTAGGTGGTACCTAGGTAAAAGAATAATTACAGTGGAATCTAGGTTTAAATTACTGAATTAGTTAAAAGTTGAAACTGCGTGAAAAAGAAACGCGAATATTAGGAAAATTATCTTTCTTCTGTTCTCTTAGATTAACTTACAAGGGAAGATTCCGAACCCTGATGTTCAAAAAATTCTGAAACTTTGTAGATATGTAGGGGATTTCCTCCTGATTACGACGCAATTTTTTTGGTGCCCAAAATCACTCTAAGGGGGGTGAAATTAACCCCTGAGAATCCGTTTATTTTCCGACTTTGTGTTATAATTCTTGAATTGTAAAAAAAATTTTACCAGATGATAGATCTAATTAGAAGAAGTAACTTTCGTCTTGAGATTTTTTCTATCTCTTACAGTTCAGGAGTTATAACACAGAATCGGAAAATAAACGAATTTTCAGGGGTTAATTTCACCCTCTTAGAGTGATTTTGGGCAGCAAAAAAAATTGCGCTGTAATCAGAAGGAAATCCCGCGCAAAGTTTCAGAATTTTTTAAATTTCCGGGTTCGGAATTTTCCCTTTGTTAATTAAAAATAAGAATTGGAGAAACCTGATTACCCCATTAAAGCTTAAAATTTTTTTAACAGTTCATTTAAGTTAACTTTCAAGAGTTTTTAGTGTCGCTTTTTAAGAGAATACTGGGCACTAATGAGTTAAATAGTTTGGTGCTTAAAATCTTTTATATGTAACTAGATTTATAAGTTATATAAAAAATGGTGGAAAATAAAAACGATGAAGAAACTAAAAGTGTTAATTTTTCTTCTTATTTTTTAATTCGTTAGAAAATATTTACCGTAATTTCCCTTGTGCTGACTGTATATCCACGACACCCAGCGCACTTCGACCATTTACTCCATTCGGATACCTGGCAATCGACATCACCCACAATTTCCGGCGATTCCATCACTTGGCTGTCGGGTTGCATCCCTTTGAATTCTAAACTCTCTATAAGCAAAGATATTAATGACTTCCTTTAGAAAATATCTTGTAGATCCCACGAACAGCTATGAAACCACGTTAGAGGTAGTAACGAGCATTCGGTTCTTCCTCTAATGAGCTTTCAAGCCATTCGTTTCGTATTCACGTAAGCATTTGAACAGAAATACCGAAGGAAAGTTTAAAATTTATTGTTTATTCAGTGAATCGACTGATTCTAAATTTCTGAAATTTTTAAATAAATTCTTTAAGTGCGTTTTTATGATCGAGGATTCAACAGGATCTCGTATCATTTACAAATCAGTTGTTAATTAGGAACACTCGTTTCAAATACCACGACGCAAGAAAAAATCAATTCGTTTAATTTAGATTCACAGCTTTTTTTAAAAATAATTTAAGACGTCCACTTACGAATCTGTTTGATGGAATTAAAAATATTCAAGACAGAGAATCGAGTTATAGATCGTCTTGCCTTCTTTCAGTTCTCTTTTAAACTAAATATTTTGAAAATTGTTGTAAAGCAGCGAATAAATAATTCTACACAATCCTAGCTATTTTGATTTACATTCCGATCTATATCGAGGATAGGTTATATCTATCGTATTCGATCTTTAACCCTTCGTTGACACTCTGGGTGTGAGCCACCCATAAGCTGATTTTGACGCTCCGTAACTTCTATATGTAAAATAAATACCTTTTCTCCAAAGCCGACTTATAAACTATTTTTTTTCTCAAAGTATTATATCTGAACAACAACTCTGTAAATTTTTAGCTTCGAATATTGAAATTTGTAAAAGATACAATTTTTTGAAGATTCTCTTCGTTCTTTCTCGACATACGGTAATCTAGAATTTTTCCACAAAAACTTAGATAAAATTTCAATTAAAAAAACTATTCGAATATATTCTAGAGACCTTGAAAATGACTCGTAATTTTTTTTCACAACGATTGGATTCTTTAGATGAGAATGGCAGTCGTTCAAAAATTGTTTTTTTGAGTGTGAACCACCCATGCATGTCAAAGTTGATCGAGAAAAGAGGTGTGTCAACGAAGGGTTAATCGAAATTCGTATTACGAGGTGAAGGTTTGCGTATATAGTTAGCGTCACCGTGGTGAGCTCGTTTCGTCTTCGTGCTGTGTTGCTCCTGCGCAGGTATGTGATAGCTGAGAACGCTGCTGAGGGACACCTTATAGTTTTTCATCACCGCCGACACGTTTTCCCTTAACTTTCCTTTCGTTTGTTTTACGAGCAAGCGTGCACAGAGCAAGAGGGGAAGAGTTCGTTAAATAAAAACAGAGGCTCCTCACCGTTGGACCTGGGGTGCTTTGCGATCGTGGAGGAGAAGTTCTGAACGAAGATCAGTTCATTGGGCTTAGAGTTCATTATATTTTGTTGTATATTAGACATTTTAAAACATTTCATGGGTAATAGGGAGTTGATTGAGCTCTGGTCGACGCTAGAACTTCTCAGAAGAATAACAAAAAAGTCTTTAGAGCCACGTTGAATTTTTTTAAATACCACAAGATTTTTGGGGCAGTTTTGGAGGTTCATGTCAGGAGGCCCAAAAGAGTTTGATTTTTGGAATTTTTTTTCTCAGTAACTATAAAACTTTATTCAAAAAACTTTTTTTTGTTTGAAGGGTAGTACATTTAGCTGTGTCTCTGAATTTTCGGGTTGCAAACAAATTTATTAATAACAAAGTTATTTACAGTCTCCTAGATATCCTGTTCGAAAGAGGGGTTTTACGGTGACCACGATTACTCGGAACTGGGTTAACTAAAATCGAAAATTCAGAAAAATTTAGTTAATATATTAAATTATCTAGTTCTTGGACCAAGGGTTTTTCGAAATATTGATCTAGGACAAAATGGCAAATGTTCAAACGTAAACTGTCGATTTTCGATCGTGAAAAACCCTTCTTTCGAACAGGACATCTAGGAGATTTTAAATAACTTTGTTATTAATGAATATTTTTTAACACCAAAATTCAGAGACACAGCTAAATATACTACCTTTCAAGCAAAAAAATGTTTTTTGAATAAAGTTTTATAGTTTCTGAGAAAAAAATTCCCCAAAATCACATCTTTTTCGGCTTACTGGCTGAGCGTAATCCCTTAATACATTGGAGATTATTATTTTTAAAAGTGCCCGATCGCGTGTCTGACCTTTAATAGCTTATTCTACTGATCCCACTAGTGAAGACGTATCCCATTGTTTAAATATAAGAGACTTCCTTTGTCGAGCAACTTTATGGTACTACATTATCCAAAAGAGCATCCAGACGTTTTCTGAAGGTTGCTTAATATTTCAGAACTATGACTCTAAACTATTCACCGCAGCTTAGAAACACAGCAGAGATTCGAGGGAGCTCTGAACTTCCTTTAGAAGTGTATCACAAAACCGAGAATCTACTGATTTTTTAAAGAGAAACACATCTGAAGCCAAAGCCAACATTCCGTTGTTGGAAAATTCCTTGAATCTTTTTATTGCACGTTGAGCTCTCTTGCTTCATAATTATTTTTAATTACAACCCAAGCTTTTGCCTCAATAATTGTATACAACTGCATGTTCGTTTAGTTAACGAGCGTCGTGAAAAATCTGCACGGTTAATTCTACTCAACCTTGTATAATACACAAATCTAAAAAAACAGTTCATCCAACACTTCATTGACCATTTTTAATTCTCAACAGCAGTTTGCCCATAAAAAAAAATAAAATACACCTTGAAACCCCTCCATGGATTCAATAAAATTCTTAGAAAAATCACCAAGCAGGATAAACTTACTCTGAAACTCGCCGCAAATATTCTTGCAGTCCTGCTCCGTTTGGAAATTGTTTCGATTCCCGTCGCAGCCGGAGTATTTGAACAAATGGCAACGACCCGTCTGCTTATCGAAATACGCGCGCAGGATATTGCCGTTGCACGCCCCAATCTTCATCGGCTCGCTGCAGATCTCTGGAATCAAAGAAGTCCCTCATCAACCCCTCGCCTCCCTCCTCACCTTCGCGCTCCAAATAAACACCACTCTAACTACAATCCCCAAAAGAAAGCAAAAAATTCCACCCCTAAATTCTTCGTCCACGCAAAAAACCCACGATCGACTATAAATTCTCGGAATTCTATTCAACCCCTCTGGCACCTCTCCTCTTCATCCACCGAAACCTACATTCATCGATCATTTCCCGAAGGGCAGCTTCCAAATGATCGATTCAAACGGAGAAGATAAATAATCACCGAACAGAAGCTGTAAATCAAGTGGAATCGACTCCATCGCAGATGATTTATAGTAGAGCGAGCGATGGTTCTGCTTTCTTCGCGTGCGGGAAACTTAATTAGAGCTTGAGTTTAAGGGGATCGTGTGCTCGTTTCGAGACACCGACGGGAAAGGCTGGCAATATTTATAGAACGACCCGATGATCGCGAGTCGCGCACCTTCGTCTGCTTCGGCGAAGTCGCGGTGCGAGTTGACTGTAGCGGGCCGCGGCGCTTAATTGCGCCAGGGTGCGGGTGTTGATGGCCCGGGTTTATGTTCCCCGGGGTTGTACCCCGGGGCAGTCGCGTGTACGAGAGGCTGGCGTAATTTCCGGGGGAAGAAATGCAACTTCGATGAGGCGGTTGGAAGACTGGGACGTGCGGTGGATGCAGGTAATTAGCAAGGGAAGTTCCGGAAATTCAGAAGATTATGCAACTTTGCGCGCAAGTAGAGTAGCTCATCCGTAACAGAAACCTATTTTCGTTGGCTGCATAGTGCGATTTTGGGGGGGCGAAACTACCCTTGCAAAAATGCAGAATTTTATTTTTCGTTGAATATCTAAAAAAAAGTTTAAGGGGTGATGCTCAGTCAGGAGGCCGAAAAAGGGTGGCCTTTGGAAATTTTTTACTCAAAAGCTGTATCACATTTCTCAAAAAATCTTTTTGCCTTTTAAGGATTGCATCTAGTACCGTGTATCGTAATTTTTTTATTTAAAAATATTTATCAGTAACTAAGTTATTGTCCATCACTCGAAGGTTCTCTCGAAAAAAGGCTCCTGTGGTGACCACTGCTGCTCGATCATCTAAAATAAAAAATTCAAAAGAATTTACTTATTATATTATATTATCTAGTCTTTGAACGAAGGATTTTTTTATCCGATGCTTAGTTTTCTTTTAATTGACGAAAAATTGAAACTTTTACTTTAAACATCAGCCATTTTTTTCCAAATCAATGTTTCGAAAAATCCTTCGTTCAAATACTAGATAATATAATATAATATAATAAGTAAATTCTTTTGAATTTTTTATTTTAGATGATTTTTTTGAGAGAACCTTCGAGTGATGGACAATAACTTAGTTATTGATAAATATTTCTAAATAAAAAAATTACGATACACGGTACTAGATGCAATCCTTAAAAGGAAAAAAGATTTTTTGAGAAATGTGATATAGCTTTTGAGTAAAAAATTTCCAAAGGCTACCCTTTTTTCGGCCTCCCGACTGAGCATCACCCCTTAAACAAAAGTTGCAACTCCTTTTATATCTACAAAACTGTGTAAAAATGATTCTCGAAAAATCCTTAACTCGATATTGTTGTTCCTCGCATCGTTTCGAAGAGTCGAGTTGCCAGCAAATTTGAATCAGTTCCCGAGGTCGTGAAATAATAATTCAATCTCATCGCAGACCCGTCAAGTTACCCATGTAAATTCGTATTAGAATATTCGCGGAGCTTCGGATTTCATAAGCCACTGTCAACTGGGTTAATTAAACAGGACCTGAAGTGTATGTAAATTAAAGTAAAAGCTTTTCTATTTTCTCCCGAACACCCCTTCGAACTGGAGATTTTACAGAACTCTTGGAGCAACTGAGGCGCCCTGTAGAGGATTCTGCTAACAAGTATGTATACATATACCACAAAAGGGAGGATTGGAAATAGAAGATGAAAGCAGCTGGCGTTCAATTTAGAAGAGCGAGGGAGTATAACTGGAGGGTGGGAGAAGATTAAACCCAGCAATGATCTCCCTGCAGAAAGTCCTGTTCCCCAATTTCGGAGCTGATTGTCCCAAACTGTTTCCCCGATTCCAAAGCTGGGACTTCTCGCCTCCGATTTTCACCCTAGCTCGATGTTTCTCAATTTTAAAGCTACGCCCCTCGAAATGTTTTTCAACTCCGAATCTAATCACCCCCCACAAGATCAGGACTTACGTTCTGCCTCCTCCCTGGAGAAATCGCAGGTTGGGATGTTGGCCACGCAGGCAGCCTGCTGCAGCTTGCACTCCTCGAGGCTCAGGTCGTCCTCGCTGTCCCCCAAGCTGCTCCAATTATGATTGATCAGCCTGGATCTCAGGTGAACCCCAGGCCCGCAACTGGAGCTGCAGGGCGACCACAGGGACCACTGTGTGTAACGTTCCTCGGGACACTTCTAACCAGGGAACGAACTCATTCAGCAAGTGGCACTACTTCGCGGATGATCGGACACTTCTTTGGCGAATCGGGCGGATAAACGTTCGCGAGGATGCTTGAGAATTAGTAGCACTGTTATGAGATGCCCTGGGATATTCAGTCCCAGCCTTCGCGAGAAATTAGCGTACCAGAAAAGTGTGCGCGGAAAATGAATAAATCGCAGGCTCTGCGCGTAATGAATAATTAGTAATAATTGGAGAACTGAAGTTATCAATTGGAACTGCTGAATGGTGAATACAGTGAATAAAAATTATCATCGATTGGTGGAGCTATCTTTGACAAGTGTCTGATGTTTAAAGAATTTTAATGATACTGGAAAGTTATAAAAAATTGAGGGGGATAATAATAGATATTAAAGATTCTAGTATGAATGTACGTGGAAATTTAAATTGTCAATTTTGAGCTCGCCTTTTGCAATGCAAAGGAGCACCTTCCTCGCGATTACTGATTCACTTGTAATCAAGCTGGATTTTATCTCGTGGGTAAATTGACTTACGTGAGGATGCCAGTGCCATGGATGCATCTGCGAGAAATGGTGCAGGTATGATTCGTAGTTAAATCTCGAGCGATTCGAGATTCGTTAGTGATGATCCGAGCATTGCACGGTTATTGCAAAGGTAAAGAAAGTTTCCAACGCAGTTTCGATGATCGTGGGCGATAATTTGTTAATAATTTTTATGAATATGGAAAGAGATCGCAGCATAACAGTATTCCTTCACTGTTCGAAGTTAAACGAATTCAAAATCGATCGAACTCGAGCAATTTCTCCAGTTGTTATTAGATTTTTGTATCGCTGGAGAAAGCGGCGTAATAAATTCCACGGGACAGTGGTACTTCCGGTTATGAGTGATAAGATGCCTAGGACCGTGATTTCTGGACGCAGGGCTTCGAGCTTTCCTATAAATAATGGCCGATTAATTTATTCGATGTTCACCGTTCTACTTCACCCTTTCAGAACCCTCTTGAGCATCCCGAAATTCATAAACTTTTAGTATAAACTACATATTTGTTTGTGCTAGATTCGATTCAGAATCACGTCATAATAAAAACTGAACATCGATCAAGTACCGATTCTGAAGAGAATACTTCATCACAGCTGAAGAACTTCATCGAAAGGTGAAGTGAGGCATTGAGAGTAGGGCTGGGACTATTCGAATAATTTAATATTCGAATATTTTACAAGTATTCGAATGCTACGAATAAACTTCGAATATTTCAGTATTCGAATGCTACGAATAAACATAGAATATTTCAGTATTCGAATGCTACGAATAAACTTCGAATATTTGAGTATTCGAATGTTATTCGAATAGTATGATGTGAAGTGGATCAAACTTAGCTTACAAGATTTAACCTTGACAAAGTAACGAACTCACAACTGAAACTAAATAAAAGCTTGTAAAAAAATGAACCTAAAGAACACGATTTATAATTCAGACCATACTATTCGAATAAATCACTACCCGACTCACATCAGTATTCCAATACGTAAATATTCAAATAGTATTCGAATACTTAGATATTCGAATAGTACTTGAATACTTAGATATTCGAATATTATTCGAATACTTGTATATTCGAATTATATTCGCCAAATATTTGAGTAACTGAAGTATTCGAATATTCGAATCCCGAATAATTCGACAAATAGTCCCACCCCTAAAATTGAGAGTAACAACGGACTAACCCACATTTTTTGCGAAATTGAGTTAGTAGCAGTAACATATTCCAATAGGGTCTGCTAATCATATAAAATAGGAAAAATTAATTTCTTTCCAATGTGGATTAGTCCGTTGTTCTCAATGCCTCAAAAGTCTCATAGCACAACCCTCATAGAATCTTCCCTCGACTGTAGAACAATATTCCCCCCTCTTCAGCCATCGCATTCACCTACCAATCTCGCCCTGTTTCCAGAAGCCCTGGCCCCATCCGATGGCCCCAGCGAAGACTTTTGTTACAACAAATGCAAGTGCTTAGGAATGGCCCGAACAAGCCCTGTTGTTACGCGGCACTTAGCGCAATGATGCTCCCCATAAACTCTGACAAAGTTTTCTGTACCTGCAGCCATTCCTCGGTTGCCTCCACCGCCGGTTCCTCGCCCTCGTAATCCTCTCCGTCACCATTGTCCTGCTCCTGATCATCAGCACTCTGATCCTGCTCCTGCTCCTCGTCACCGTTATCATCACCCTCCTCCACCTGATCAGACGCTTCCCTTACCTCGTCCGCGTCCTCGCCAGAGCATGGATCGTTCTCGCAGTCCATCGTCTGCTGAAGCTCCGGCCCGTCCGGGACGGACCTGCACTGTTTCCGGTGCTTCTTCTCGCGGAAGTTCCTCGACCGGGTGCTGTGACCGGGTCCGCAGGTCGTCGTGCAGGAGCTCCAGCTACTCCACTCGTCCAGAGCGCAAGCTTCGGTCTCCAAGAGGGCAGCTATGCGTCCTGCTTTGCTGCTGTAACGAAGGAAACATGATTTCTATCTTCCTGTAACCCACAACTCCGCACGCGAGAATCTTGAAACTTGGCTTCTTCCGAAACCAAACAACAACACAACACTCTCTCTCTTGCTTCCAAAGTTCCTACAAATCTCTCTTGTTTTGAATGAAGCTTCGCGAAACTTCGCAAGGATTAAAGGGTCAAAGTGTACACTGCAGGGCATCTCTCTTCTACTTTTGGTCGATCGTTAAGGGATTTCCCACTGGGCAATGAGAAATCTCTCTTCTTTTGTTTTTTTTTCGACCAGAATAATTTTTACAAGTAACTGAAGGAGTTTGGAAACCACTTCGGGGTTCATGTAGGGATAAAGGTTTTGTAGTTCTTTTGTATATAAGCCACGGAAAAACAGGGTTTAGGGCGACGGGATTCGACCTAGGGCTGGGACTATTTGTCGAATTTTTCGGTATTCGAATATTCGAATACTTCCGTTGCTCAATTATTTGACGAATATAATTCGAATATCCAAGTATTCGACTACTATTCGAATATCCAAGTATTCGAATACCATTCGAATATTTAAGTATTCGAATACTGATGTATTCGAATAGTATTCGAATAATAACATTCGAATACTCAAATATTCGAAGTTTATTCGTAGCATTCGAATACTCAAATATTCGAAGTTTATTCGTAGCATTCGAATACTTATAAAATATTTGAATATTAAATTATTCGAATAGTCCCAGCCCTAATTCGAACCCGCGACCCTCAGAGTACTGGGCAGCCGCCTAACCAACTCCGCCAATGCCGTTCCACCGAAGTCTCTATGTTCCAGACTTCCTCTTAACGGGGGAGCCTGGTGTATCGGTTCGAAAATAATCGATTTTCTATCTTGCATAAATCAATAGTTGGACATCACGAAAATATATTCCCAAAGTCACAGAACGAAATTCGAAAAATTAAAACGGCTATAGCCAGTTTTTCGCAAAGACGCAAAGATTACCATATAACTTTAAACGCGTTTTTCTCGATAACACTGAAAAAACGGCACGGACGATAGCTAAAAAACTATTCAACCAATCGAGTTCCGCTTTTGCATGCATAAAGTTTATAGTATCCTCTCGTCGGTGTACCTCTAAAAAACCAAAAGACATCTTTTTAATAACTCTTTTTGGCACGAATAGACCGAATGAGACAGAAAAAAATTTGCTAAGAAGCGTTATTTTCTGTTGAAAAGCCTGTCATTTCATCAATTTTTCGCTATTTTCTTTTTTCAACGGTACAGGGACCGCGTAATTTCATACAGGATAAGAAGTTTCTTGGTTTCTTTAATTTAGTTGAGAACAACGGACGCTGGAATCAGCTAATTTCTTCATCACCAGGGGAAATTTTGTAACCAACACATTTTTTTTACTAGTCGAGATGTGCAAAAGTGTATCCCAATATTTTTGAAAACGATACCTTGTACTGGTATTTAGAAAAAAATACCCAAACTTGGGAAGTCAAGGGACTTCTGATCCCAAACTCCTACTATTTATCTCAATACTAGCTTTACTACTCGGCTTCGCTCGAGATTCTAATTTTAAAAAAAAAATATATTTATTTTTTTTTTGAGAAAATAGTCACATTTATCTGGATTAGCTAAGCATAATGAGCTGGAACACATTTCGTGAGCCCAGAGTTTACCGTTTGAAGGTTTTTAGGCGACAGACAAACACACAAACACTTTCTGCTTTATATATTAAGATTGTCTTTCAAACCAACTCCATTTATATCCCACACAGAGTCCCTGCTCTAACCACATGAAATTCCTCATAAGAAAATTCCTTTAATTACAGTAAAAACAGCATTGCGACCAGGTTGAAGCAGCGCAGCAAGCAAACATGTAGGCGTTAAGGTGTTAATGGCGAAACGCAGAAGTCCCATCCACTTCGACGGCACTTCGTCGCGCAGATTAGCCCTCTTTCGCGGCAAAGGGCTCGCGAGCTCTCGCGGCTCGAGAAGCCTCGGGAATTCCGCGTGCAATCGTTCGGCGCGTTGCTTTCACTCGGCCTATCATCGTCACCCGAGCGCAGGCATCTCGACCAGCTCGGCATTCGAACGCTTTCCGCCGGCGCGAGTTTTCTAGGATTTTAACGAGCTAGCCAGCAGCGCATCAAGCTTCACTGCGTCGGCACAATGCCGGGGCTCGTTAAAATCGGTTAATGATCAGGAACAATTCCTGGCGAACAAGTTCCACACCTATCGGAGCTTCAGAGGTCTCGAGCTAAAGTTCCAGCGAATCTACAAACTCCAAATCAGCATTTACCGATCTTACTCTTCCTTATTCCTGGAGCAAAATCTTCTGAGAGTCGAGATAGAAATAAACGTCACATTTACGCGGGAGAAGGAATTAAAGCAAACGTGGCAATTCTCGCGCGCAAAGTGCTGGTATCGAAGGAGTTAATGATATTTCGATTAGGTGAATGGGGTGTTCTTGTAAAATCCTAGCGATTACCAGTGGGGGCTCTTCCCATAGCACGTCGCCCTGTCAGTCAGCGAGGTGTCGCACTTATTCTGCATCGCAGCGGTTTCGTCCCTGTAACGCCTTTGCCTCAGCTGGTTGCCACGGCCGCACGTCACCGAGCAAGCACTCCAAGGGCCCCACGAAGTCACCCTGCAGGCCTCTGCGTACGTACAAGTCAGAAATTACACGGCCTGTCAACGCCACTGACAAGGGCCTCGCGACAGAGAAACAGGAGAGTTTTCGCTGTGTACACCCCGTGAAATTTACCGCCAAGAAGATTCGTAAATGTTAGAATACCAGGTGGATTAAGATCATTTGTTTATTTAATTTTAAGGACCTCTAATAGCCTGTCCTTCGACATGGAAATTCCACTTTCGAAGTAAGTTGAACGTTCCCTGAGAGATTGGAGCATATTTAATTGATTAAACGATTGGGAATTGTTTGATAAGATCTGTGAACGTTTTAATATAATTGGTTGCAAATATTTTTAAGAATACTGTAACCGATTCCAGTCGAATAAAAATTCTACTGTCGTGGATATTCCTTTGTCTCGTAGAGGAATGAATTTCTTTTGTTTGGGAAGGAAATTCTCAGCGATATTGAAACGATATTGTGTAAAGGGGAAGGTAAAATCTTTTGTGAGGAAGTCGGTGTGCGTTCTGTTCTTTAATGCATCCGGTTCTAGTGGCCAAGTAGCGACCTGTTATGGTATGCAGAAATTGTATTGCAAAGTATACGAGGGGAAGTGTAACGTGAAAGCGCAATATCTGAATAAAAAGCTAATTAAAATCTACGTTGTGCATTAACTACCTTCTAGCACGCAGCGTACAAAAACGAGAAACGAAGAATCGAGTTTTCTGCTGAGCAGGTTCGGTTCATTTTCTTACAACGTGTTCAAGTTACGTATAGGATGTTATACTCTTGGGGTAAAGAAATGAAGCACTCGTTTGGAAAAGTAAGTATATACGAAAGTAGAATGTCCATTTTTTATATTGGCAAATCTCTTTGGAGCCACGATTTCTCCTCATTTCTCAGCGTAGATATTTTTACTAACGTCAACACAGGCATATCATTAATTTTGCTAAGTTTCGAAGCGCAAAAGCACCAAAAGAGTAAAACATTCCACAAATGACTATCTAAGGTACTATAAAATAATAGCAATTGAATTTAAAAATAATAAAAAATAATAGCAATCGTCTAAAATCTAAGCCTATAGCTACGAAGTGATCAATTTTCTATTGCAGCTGTTTTTATTTTTATTTCGATCTAATTTTAACAAATAAAACCGAGCACAAGCACTGCCAAATTAGAGACTACTTTAAAGCTTCGTTTACCTCCATTTCCATTAATACAGTCAGCTTGAAAATCCTTCACAGCGATTAAGCAAACAGACCATGACGTGGAGACCACAGAGAAAGATAATAATAATTTTGTTTTAGCCTGTTAACTGGCAACGAAAATACAACTCGTCACTCGAAAACGCCTCCACGTTATCCTCGTTAGGCAAGACGTGTCAATTCGTCAGAAAATTTTACTAATAATAAATAATCGGCTAATGTGTAACAAAATTTTTGTTCTTTTTCACACACGTCATAAGAAACTTGTGTTACTTTTTAATAAAGTTCTCGAATTTCTTTAAAATCTCCTCCAAAGTTAGGGGCGTTCTTAAATTACGTAAGGGTAATTTTGGCGATTTCTTTTGAAGAATTTTGAAGAATTCCTAATATTTTATATTCCAACCCCCTCCTTACGTAATATTTTTTACATTGAATTTTTTTAGTTATTAAAATTCTTTAAAGGTTTATATAATTATTTACTTAACTCTGTTTCGGGAAATTTAAACTAAAACTACTTTTCAGACACATTAATAATAGAATTTGTAGTTATTGCAAATTAAAAGTCTTACGTAATTTAAGGACGACCCCTTGTCGCACCATTTTTTGGCCTATCACAGTGACGTTACCCTTTAGACACACTGAAGGCGTATCTATCCAAGGAATGTCTAGGTTAAAAATCAAGCAAAACAGTCTCTTCCTCGAAAATCCGGCCCCCACGATCACGGTCGCGAAATGAAAAGGAGCAGGTCTAAATAGAGAAGCAATACTTGCTGTTTTTGCGATTACTGCCAGCTGGTGGAGCACCTGTGTCAACCGCGTCTCCTGGCGCGTTGTCGCACGTCTTCTCGTAAAGCCTCTGCCGGTTCAAGTAAAGCTTGGCGAGGGGTTTCATGTCCAGGCCGGCGGGGTCGTAAAAGGGTGACCTCGAGTCGTCTGGGTAGGAGGAAGTTATGAGTCGAATGGGCTCCTGCGGTTCCGACGGCGAATCTGGCGACTGCGAGAACGCGGGCAATTCTTATTTCGATACAGTTTATGGCTCCGGATCCCGATAGGATTCGTCTGAGCGTCCAGGTACACGTGAAACGATCTCGGAGAACTTCGCGACATGGTTTCTATGTATAACTTTGGGGTTACGATGGGACAGGATGGCACGGAAGATTGGTGGCTGAGGCGTTCGAGGGGACATAAACCGGGCTTGTAATAGTGCTTCTGGAATTTTGTTCTGGTATTTGGGAGCAGACTTTGGGGAACATCCGATTTTTATGACTTCGCTTAATCCTAGTCTGTTGTAGGGCTGGGATTATTCGAATAATTTAATATTCGAATGTTTTACAAGTATTCGAATGCTATGAATAAACTTAGAATATTTGAGTACTCGAATTTTATTATTCGAATAATTTAATATTCGAATATTTGAGTACTCGAATTTTATTATTCGAATAATTTAATATTCGAATATTTGAGTATTCGAATGCTACGAATAAACTTCGAATATTTGAGTATTCGAATGCTACGAATAAACTTCGAATATTTGAGTATTCAAATGTTATTATTCGAATATTTGATTATTCGAATGTTATTCTTCGAATATTTGATTATTCGAATGTTATTATTCGAATATTTGAGTATTCAAATGTTATTATTCGAATATTTGATTATTCGAATGTTATTATTCGAATATTTGAGTATTGAAATGTTATTATTCGAATATTTAAGAATAGTATTCGAATATTTAAGAATAGTATTCGAATATTTAAGAATAGTATTCGAATATTTAAGAATAGTATTCGAATATTTAAGAATAGTATTCGAATATTTAAGAATAGTATTCGAATATTTAAGAATAGTATTCGAATATTTAAGAATAGTATTCGAATATTTAAGAATAGTATTCGAATATTTATGAATAGTAATCGAATATTTAAGAATAGTATTCGAATATTTAGGAATAGTATTCGAATATTTAAAAATAGTATTCGAATATTTAAGAATAGTATTCGAATATTTAAGAATAGTATTCGAATATTTAAGAATAGTATTCGAATATTTAAGAATAGTATTCGAATATTTAAGAATAGTATTCGAATATTTAAGAATAGTATTCGAATATTTAAGAATAGTATTCGAATATTTAAGAATAGTATTCGAATATTTAAGAATAGTATTCGAATATTTAAGAATAGTATTCGAATATTTAAGAATAGTATTCGAATATTTAAGAATAGTATTCGAATATTTAAGAATAGTATTCGAATACTTAAATATTCGAATAGTATTCTAATACTTCGATATTTGAATTATATTTGACAAATAATTGAGCAATTGAGGTATTCGAATATCGAAAAATTCGACAAATAGTGCCATTCCTAGTCTGCTGCGTCTTCTCCACCCAATTGGTGCTCTCATTCCTTTAAAAAGTCTTCTAACTTTCAGATAAATACAAGGCAGTTGTTACCGATATAGATAAGCTGCTCTTGCTTCTGTGTTATGTTAAATGTATAATTGAACCGAAGGCCGTAGCAGTATTAAATTGGATTTCGAGGTATCTCAGCGATGGACTAACCAATGGACTTCAGTATTTACACACAGGTACGGTATATTAAGTCGATACTCACAATGACTTTTCAGTCGCTACCTTTGCAACACGAAAAAGTGATGAAAAATGATTTATATTTGTTAAGTTTTATTCTGGGGGTGACACACGAAATCGTTAATTTAGGCAGTTGACAAAATTGTGGTGAACCACCTAAATTAACGATTACAGAAAATAATGTGCAATCAACTACACAATTATATTTTAATCGTAATTTGTAAGTCGCAATTAGATTACATTTTGCCCAACTCTGGCTAAACTTCACTCAAATCAATTTCTGAAGATAGTTTCGAGGTTCAGGATTAAAAACACAGCATTACTTTGTCACTAATCATAAAATTTTCAAAAAATTTAAATTTACCCTCAAAATTGTCACACACCCTAATACCTATTGTCACTTTAACTTCTGCCTGCCGAATACAGGGTCCATTTTCACCCATTCCAATCATCAAACTACTCGTTTTACTTTCCATTAGCACCGTTTCACGAAAACAAGAATGTCAAATTAAAAAAACATGAAAATGCAACATACAAGCTTAGGTACTCTGTAACGTGTATTAAAGAAATGGCCCCAAATGTCCCCAATGTACCTATTCGATTTTTAACACGTCTGCTGTCGAAGGTAAAAAAATCGCGTGTCTGAAAGCCATCAAAGGCGACTTCGCTTTGAAACGATTTAATGCCACAGGTCCCCCTTCTGCCCGAGTATGATTAGTTGAATAACTTTCACGTTAAATTCCCAGTGCATCAGGCAGCTGCGCGTGACGAGTTGGCTCGTCCTCCCCAGCCGACAGGTTAAATAATATCCGCGATCTCCGCTGTACTTTTCGCTCTTTTCGCCGATCGCGGAGTCGCCAACTGCGAAAGGGCGCAGCCCCCGGAAACGGAAGGCGTCGCGACGAGGAAAATTCTCGCTGGGCCGGAAAAGTGTCGAGGGCCACGTTTACCTCGACGTCGTCAGCGATTTTCCCGCGTCCCGCAGCCCTATTGTCAATTGTTAGGGACGAAACCTCCCGTCGAATTTATTATGCTACGCTCTGTGCCCGACAGCTGAAGCTCATTTTGTTCTGCCAAATCGCTGCAATCGATGGGACCATTTTATTTATTTTTTTGCCGGGCAAAAAGTTCCCCTTTTCCATCGAACTTTCTCAGGGACTCGATTTTCCTGTTCGCAAGGACACTTCTCGCGATTTTTCTCCATTTTCTTGGCGACGTAACCAGGGTCTCAATTGAATTAATAATAATACTAGGGTCGTGGAATTTTTCGCTTGTAAAATGGATTGCTGAGACAGTTCTGCTTAAATCTGTTTGTCAGTGAGAATGTAAATAAATTTCATTTAGGTTTGAAATCATCATGCGATCAATTGTTTTTCTTAACTCAAGTATTCGGGATTCGAGGAGGAAGTTACGGAGAACTTAATTACCGATTAATTTTGATAAAAAAAGTGCCATTTGTTCGAGCGTTTAGTTAATGTTTAATTAACCTTCGTGAATGATGAAACGTCCGGCAAAAAGGAGGCTCTCGTATGAAAAGAGTGTTTGAGAAAATATCGCACTCACTAAGTAGGTGACTCCGCTGTCAGTGCCAGCATCGTAGGGGTAAAGATTAAGCTCCTTGTGCTCTATCCAGGAGCAATTGCCCAGGCACAACTCCAACCCGGAAACCCCGACTATCCAATCCGGTGAAGGGTCTAAAAAAATATGACGAGTTCGTGGATTCAATGAAATTGTATAAATGTAAATATTAAAAGTAAATATTTAACAAATCTTAAGGAAGCTGCTGGGTAAACGCACCAATAAATGAACACTTAAGGCTAGTGAATAAACACTATTATAAAATGATGTTCGCAGCTCGATTCATTACACGTGCTACAAAAATTGTTTCGACATGAAACAATTTAGGAAATAAAACAAAGTCTCTAATTAATTAGTTGCTTATTTTAATAACTTATTTTACTGATTTTAATAAAAAATGTCCCTTAACTGATACGTGTCCATTTACTGGTACATCCAACCCTATCTTTATTTGTTACTTTCCACCGCGTATATCGTGTATTTATTTTATATTCAATTTTTCTTTCACTTCTCGATCTTCTTCCTTCGAATCGTTCATCTTCTCTTCTTTTTATTTCACGCATAAAGTTATAAATCTCGTCAAGCAAATGCGAGTATACGAATTGAATGATCGATATGAATTGGACAAATATGAAAGCACGACTCACCAAGCATGGAGACCAGAGACATCAGATGATGTTTCCTGTCAACGCGGAAGACTGCAAAGGTTTTGCCAGTAACGTTGGGGTAACTTATCCCCCTGGCTTTGATTATCGTCCTGATGTGCTCGCTCTAGGAGGATGTAAAACGTGACTGCATAAATATTTAGCGACTACCGTCAATATTAATCCGGGTCGACCACTTTTGGAAAAGGCTGAAGGTGAAAATGCGCAAGCGAAGGGAACAGAAAAGAGTCGTTTTCTTTTAGACTCTCAGAATCTGGATTACCTTTTTTCGAATTGCCGTCAGTGACTTAAGATTTTTGTAAGAATTTCTGATAAATTTAGCCGGCATATTTACTTGCTCTTTTAATTCCGACTCCAATTTCCTCGTCGATCCGAGCTCAGCTACTTGTTGCAAACCGGTGCTCGCCATGCCGTTGTATCTCCAAAATCTGTAATCGACCGTGTGCGAGGCTCCAATCACGTCCGAGAATCGAATTAGCCATCCCTTGCTGGGGAAGTCCTGTTTAAAGATGAAAGAAAATCGTGATCAGCAAAGTTTCTTAAATAAGATTCTCGAGAAGAACGTTGCTCTAAGGAGAATTAATTACCTTTGTAGAAACTTTCAAAATAGGATAGAGTATTTTAAAGTTTAACAGAGACGGCTTGTTAGCGAATTTTAAGAAGAATTGCAACACCTCGCGTTTTCTAAAATTTTCGAAAATTCCCATAGCTTCTTATTTCCGTGAATTAAGTGGACTTTCTTTTTATAATTAAACGAAAAATACTGAAATATATTTCTGTTATTTTTGATCAAGGAAATTTTTAGTTTCATTGGAATCGTAATTATTTAATAATCGCAAAGCAAACCGGTGAATTCGTTATAAATTCTTGTCTCGACTCGAGGGCCTTTTGAACGAACATCGTCGGTGCAATTCTTCTTCTCGATAAAATTTTCTCGTAACGCAACCGAACTGTACAGGGCCAGGAGTTTCAAAAAAGTTCCGGAGAACTTTCTTCCGATCCACTCTCGCGCCGTCGGCTACTCTACTTCCGTTCACGAAATCGACATTAATAAAACAGTAGCGTGCCTTCTTATTTTGAGCGAAAAATTCGGAAGAGAATTGAAACAATTCCAAGCGAACTCTCGAGAATAATATATTTTTCATTATTTTTCATTTTTATTAAAAAAAACTCTTAACGACAACTGCGCGATAATCGTCACAAAACGCTGAGAGATTCACAATTAAAGCTGAAAATTTTCTATCACAATAAAATAGCTAAAAAAAAAAAAAAATTGCTATAACAATAAAATTCAATGTTCCTCTGGTCAAGAAATTTTGAATTACACAAAAAGGCACCTTTTGCCAGAGGCCTTATCCTAAAAAAAAAACAGGGTGTATAAATATAGGCACCCTGTTTTTTGGAGGAGAGGATATCTTGAAAAAGGTGCCTTTTTGTATAATTAAAAATTTCTTGACCAGAGTATCTTCGAATTTTATTATTACAGGGATTTTTAGTTTAAGAGTTAATTTATTGACACAGAAAATTTTCAGTTTTAATTGTGAACCTCTCGGCATTTTGTGACGATTATCGCGCAGTTGTCGTTAAGAGTTTTTTTTAATAAAAATGAAAAATAATGAAAAATATATTATTCTCGAGAGTTCGAGAGGAATTGCTTGAATGCTCCTCTTCTATAATATTTTATAAAATTCGATAGCTGCCCCATGCATGTCTGATTTTACTTGCAGTGGTGTTACGTGCCTTGGGGTGGGTGTTCCTCGACCAAAGTCCCTCGAAAGTGACTTCGTACTTGGCCTCGTCGCAGGCGCAACACTCCTGCAGCACTGGACCCTGATCATCAGCCTCCGCTTTCGAGTCCTGACAGATCTTCACGGACAAGCTGGGGTCGTCTATGTACCACGTATCCGGCGTCTCCAATATCGTTGTCCTGTGCTCCATTAAAAAAAAAGGAAAAAGAGGGGAGGGGGCTCGCGTTATTAATCCGATCGATTATTCGATTTGATCGGTCAACACTGTTGCTCGAATAATCGATTCTTTCGTACAATCGAATGGTAATATTCTAATGGGGAGGTAGATAATTTTTATTATTCAATATGGCAGATTAAAAAGACAACGAAATGGCCATTTTTGGGACCGAGCTCCAAACGAAACCATAATAAAATTGTTTTGCCGATAAGTGAATGGGAAAGCTGTAATAAATGCGTTATCTTGATTTGCAAGAGACAAAGAGGATGTGAAAGTAGAAGAGGGCAAGGTCGATGGGGCCCTTTTTATATTAAACCAGCTGACCCGTTGCCTGGTTTCACCCGGGAATTATTATTATTATTTATTATTTTTGATAGCATATTTATAAATAGTCTATAATCTAATCCAGGATGCGTTTAACGTATATTCAAAATTTTATTAAAATCCGTTCAGTCGTTCAGGCGTGAAAGAAGGACAAACAAATAGGCAACGTTTCACTTTTATATGTTAGTCAGGAGTAGATTTCAATCTTGTTACTATTTAAAATTTTTATTTTCGTATAGAAGTGATATTGATAAAAGGGAAGAAATATAAACAGCTGGATACATATTTTGCTCGCGCGTCAATGATTTACAGGTGATATTAATATCTGTATATTAATTTAAAATAATTATTATATGACTAGATATGCTAAAATATTTTTGGCCAGCTTTTACTACATCTACTATAATGCGTTTGTTACGTTATGAGTTCATTTCCTATGAAATTGTACGTTAATCTTCAAACTTGTCTCAATAAATTTCTGCAATGATTAATTTTCTTCTAAAAAATGGCACGTCACCAATTCAATAAATAAAATACAAATTTTAAAATAGAAAAAGGTTCGCCACCGGGGCCCACAGCACCCTGCATCCTCTAAGAATTAATAAGCTCGAGCTTCTTTAACGTAGCTAAATACTGAGAAACTAACATTATCACAAGAATGTTAATAAAATTGATAGAATTAAATTAATAGAATTGAGAACTGGACGCCGTTCTATTCTTTCTCTCCCTGTTAGCTTCACCTATTAATGGGGGGTCACGCACAAGTTCCCTTGGCGTCAACGCGTGTACTCAAAAATTTCCAAACGACGAGAATCGTTTGCCGATGCTCGGAGTAAAACTCGAAAGTAAAACGCTCGCTGTCATGCTTGCTATTAAAATATCCCTTCACCTGATAAATATGCAACCGCTACCTTCGGAAGGGCTGGTCCAGGCCACGGAGACCTCCTCCTTCGGCACCTTGGACGTCTCCACCACGGCGTTAGGGCAGATTTCGGAGTACCTCGACAGAGCCTCGTCCTGGATATCGAAAACACCGCTGTCCGCGGACTCGCTTTCGCTTTCCGAGTCGCTGGTTATCAGGAATCTCGTGAACTTGCGCGGTATCACCCCGGTGGTCTCTGCTTGCACCGTTACTGAAACAGGGATTCCCGTTTTGCCACAGTTTCCACGGGTTTCGTGGCGAGGGGGGCGTCAGAGATGGTCGAGACAAGCTTCCAAATTGATACTTCTACGGCGGAATGGCCTGTTAACACGTTCCGCGCCGAGGTGGGAATTTAGATTTTTATGAGGGCCGTAGAAAGCAACGAGCAAACATATACCGCGACAGGGCAATTCCGGGTGAGACGGCCTTGCGGGTGAGATGGCTCGAGCACGTTTATTTTTGTCCTTTAAACAACCACTAAATTTACGGCGTAAATTGCGTGATTTACGATTTTAAAAAAAAAAGTGAGCCATCTCTCCCCGACTTACCCTAATCAGTTATAGAAAAATAGTAGTTGCGTTATATTCTTCCAAATTTCTGAATTCTTTGGTGCTATCTTAAGGGGTTAGACCACCTTGGCCAGGTGAACTTTGGGAATTTATTTCTGAGTGAGTAAAACACGTTTATCGATAAAAATTTTTCAGTGCAGGCAGAGACATCTTTGAATAATATATACAATATTTTTTTTTCAAATATCAAAACGTTCCGAAAACTTTAAACGGGTTTTTGTCGAAACCACGAAGCTTTTTGCTTCAAAGTGTAGCTGTTTCGTTATTTTTCAAACAATCGAAAAAATTGACGGTCGGACGATTGGGAATATATTTAAGATAAGAACATCTGTGCGGAATTGTATAAAAATCCATAGAGTTTTACTGAAATTACAGCCTGCACCGTTTCGGAAAGCGTGGCTTCGAGAGAAACGCATTCGAAGTTTTCGGAATGTTTTTGTTATTTGAAAAAATTGTCTATATTACTCAAAGGTGTCTCTATCTTCATTGAAAAATTTTATCGATAATAGTGTCTTTGTCACTTAGAAAAAAATTCCCAAAGATGCGATATTTCTTCTTTTTTTCTCTGAATGGAAGTTTCACTTCTGGCAAAGCCTCTGGTCAGCCGATTATTTTACAAGAATATCATTTTATTTTACAAATCCATTCATGTTTGAAGGAGATATCAAGCTAACCATTTTTTTGCATTGGTCTACAGAACCTCAAAAGTACCTAAATAATTTAATACAAAAATTATACTAAATTAATTTTTCCGTGCACTTTGTGGACCAATAAATTATTTTGCTTTATTTTGTTTAATAAAACCCCTAAAAAAATCCTAAAATCATTCATTTTCGCCGCGGTCAAACATATGTAACCCCTTAATTCCTCACACCTTCGCCTATATGCACCGTTTATTTAATTAGCACGGTACTTCCTTCTACGTCTTCCTCCATCATTAATATTTACGTGCCCCCTCGCGAAAACAGCGACCAACGCGAGCAATTATTTTCGCGCGCGAAACCAACCCCGTTTTTGGTTACACATCCAACCATCGAGTCACACGGTACATCGACTCCGCAAACGCGGCGTGCAAATGAAAATTCTGTAAATCTGGGTCAACATTTGTAGCCAGAATGGAAGCACAGCTTCCGTATTATTCGAGTAAATATTCCGTGTATCTTGTAAAACAAACTTTACACCCCATACCCGTGTGCACGCGCGCCATAAACAATTTAAACGTTGGCTTCAATCCGTGCAGAAGCAAAACGAAAAACCGATGGTTAAAGCGCGAAAATGTCCGAGCCCTGTAGAATCTCCATCTATCGAACAATATTCGTGTATCCAAAATAGAAATATGGAAGCTCGCCGGTCTGTGGCCCGCTATTTATAACTTGGATTAAACACGATACACGGTGTACCCAAGCGAAATATCGAAAGCGGGCACGATTTTTTTTCTGGCAGGCGTTTAAGGGCTGTTCAGTATTTTGACTGCGAAAAATAAAGCACCACGAATGTTTACATCCCCATTATTTATCCAGGCTACGATTCTCCAGGTCTCGCCAAACGAGGGGAAACTTCGACATTGGAAAGCATGGGAATTCGAGTGAACATGCAAAGACTGAGGGAAGTCGAGAATAAATAGATGGACGTAAGATTCTGAGTAGAAGTCTTGGTTTTAATGGAATTCTACCATTAAAACATCTATTTACATCGGTTCACTGAATTTTAGGAAAAACTAAGAAAAGTGCTACCTTTTTTATAAGAAAGAAAATTAAAACACCACAGAAGAAAGAAATATAGAAAATTCTAATAAATCAATACAATACATGAATATTTTAAAACATAAATTGAAATTCAAGAACTGGGTGTCATAAAAGTTGGATGTTCTTCGGAGGGTGTCAGTAATCATAGGGTTATGATTCTATCAAATGTAATATTACGGGGGTGGAATTTTGAGACTGTTCGCAAGAAACGTAATATTTCAGAGATGGGTCTTGGGGAGTTGAAAAAGTAATGGCAGTTCGATTTAAGATTTGGAGTTATCTTCAGTTTGTTACTCCTTACCAGTTTACTGATATAATGGAGTTTGAAGAGAAAGTAAGCTTAATTTTGCAATAAACTTCACAGTACCTAGTCAATTTTCAGTGTAATGAAAATTGTTTACGAATTTCAATCGTGGAATTATTGACAGAGGAATATTCGAGCGTTATGTCGATAATAAAAATAAACCCCTATAGCCAGGAAAATTGTATTCGCTGCAACGCGTCGCGTAATTGAAACGATTCCTCTGGTTTCGCAAACTTTTAAACAAGCAAATTAAATTCTAAAAGCCTGGTATGTTATTTAACCCGTATCGCAGGTCAGGATACGCCTTTGTGAATATTTCTACAAATTTTTAGACCTTAATAATCAAATTTAAAAATTTCGAAAACATAAAAATACAAATTTCAACATATCAAAATTTGAATTTCTAGGAATGGACTATTACAGTATTAAGAATGTAGAATTAGGTGTCACTCAAAAGTTAAAAGATTCAAAAATACAAAAATGGTAACTACAGGGATCCCCGTGTGACCACGAAGGGTTAATCTGCGCGATACTGTCGAGTTGTTAGCAATTTGTCAAGACGAGCATTTTTAGTGAAATTCAAAATTTGACCACCCCCACTTAAGCATTACCAATTCAAATTAAATAAATCTTCATTCTACACAAAACACAAGTAAATTTAATCTACCCCCAAATAAACTAAATTAATTATATTTTTAGTGAAATTCAAAATTTGACCACCCCCCTCAAGCATTACCAATTCAAATTAAATAAATCTTCATTCTACACAAAACACAAGTAAATTTAATCTACCCCCAAATAAACTAAATTAATTCAATTTTTAGTGAAATTCAAAATTTCCCCACCCCCACTTAAGCATTACCAATTCAAATTAAATAAATCTTCATTCTACACAAAACACAAGTAAATTTAATCTACCCCCAAATAAACTAAATTAATTAAATTTTTAGTGAAATTCAAAATTTCCCCACCCCCACTTAAGCATTACCAATTCAAATGAAATAAATCTTCATTCTACACAAAACACAAGTAAATTTAATCTACCCCTAATTAAACTAAATTAATTAAATTTTTAGTGAAATTCAAAATTTGACCACCCCCACTTAAGCATTACCAATTCAAATTAAATAAATCTTCATTCTACACAAAACACAGGTAAATTTAATCTACCCCCAATAAACTAAATTAATTCAATTTTTAGTGAAATTCAAAATTTGACCACCCCCACTTAAGCATTACCAATTCAAATTAAATAAATCTTCATTCTACACAAAACACAGGCAAATTTAATATACCCCCCCCCCAATAAACTAAATTAATTAAATTTTGAGTGAAATTCAAAATTTCCCCACCCCCACTTAAGCATTACCAATTCAAATTAAATAAATCTTCATTCTACACAAAACACAAGTAAATTTAATCTACCCCCAAATAAACTAAATTAATTATATTTCTAGTGAAATTCAAAATTTGCCCACCCCCACTTAAGCATTACCAATTCAAATTAAATAAATCTTCATTCTCCATAAAGATTGCATTTATCAATTTGGAAATTATAAAGTTTTCGAATGGTAACTTAAAAAAAAAGAGCAGCGACTGGGGGTAATCTGAATTTTCGAAATTCTCGTCTCGTTCCGAACACAGACGATCTTCTAAACATCCCGTGGACGTAAGAAGCGTTACTCCCCTTCCGGTCGATTTTACTTCGACTGCCGCGAGCATTTATGGCTTCCAGTATTACGGGTCTTCGCGGAACTGCGTCTGCGCCGAATATTCAGCCGTCGTTTAAACGTAGACGGCGAACATTTTTCACGGGAGGATCGAATTCGCCGCGATCGAATGGTGTTTCATCATTGCACGCCTAACTGTCGCACAATGCGAGGTTAATTGTAACACAAGGAGCAGAGAATCACAGCTACAAGCGAAGAGACGATTTTTCCTACAATCAGCAGTATTGTTTTCAGTTTTGGCTAAATCTGATGAAGATTCCAATCGCCACTTCGTTCCCGATTCCCTAATTAATTGCTTATTACGAGAACGTAGCTTTTCATAAAAAGAAAAACAGTGGCACGAGCTTCTTGCCTTTTTATTTTCAACGACACTCCTCGAAACTGTTAAACACTTTCCAGCATTTCTGTGCCGATTTCGAAGCAACATCGTAACAAACAATTCGCACGAAAGTGAATCATATGTGACGTAGGGAAATCTGTGGGTGGCAAGTGTTTTGGCGAGGCACCGTTCAAATTCATAGACTTGCGTCAGCATACAGTGACTGGTGACCTTCCACGATCATTCCCATAACCCTGAATTAGAAGAATTAAGTATAAAAAACGAGAGGGGCCGGGGGGGGAAGCAGTTAACTAAAGCCTTCGTCTGGGTATCGCGTTTCCCACGCCAGCAGAAATGAAATTAAGAAACGCGGGCTCGTCGATTTTTGCCACTGCACGAAAAATCTTAATAGAATTTAGGGGAAACTTTTGCTGGATTTACAGGTTATTGAAATTCTGTTATTTCCTCGGGAAAAAATTAATTTCTCAGTCACCCGCAAAAACCAGAAAAAGTTTTCCTTAAATTCTATTAGTCTATTTATCGAAGGACCGGAAAAATAAATATTGCAACACTTCCTAACGCTTCGCGCTATTTTTATTCCATATATGTACATTATATGCATTTCGTGATTTCTGCTGAAACACTTATCCGTTTATTTGTAAAGTTTCCTAATTGATTATAATCTGGAAATATTAAATTCTATCGACTACACCTGTATTTTTACTTACCCATAAAAACAAGCGAAAAATAATCATAAATGAGTAGAAGAAGCACTAAAAATAATAAATGACTAAATACAATTAAAGTACCTACAGTTAGTAAAAAAGTATTTGTACACTTTTTAAAATCGCATAACTTTCGTGGAATTGAAACGACGTGAGTTTTTTGAGAAGCTAGAGGGATTAGTTTGCTAAATGATGTGTTTCGTCGTTTTGAAAAAAATGCAATTGGTCGGAATAGCAAAAAAAAAATAGTAAAGGTCGTTTTTTAAACTTTTTTTTGTGAGCCTGTAATGAAAATTCAAAAAACCCGTTTGTAGATTTAAGTAAGTTATATACGTGCCTAAAATCGCGGAAATTCCCGAAACCAGCGATTTTCGACCTTACTCTGCGATCTTTAACCGTTCATAGCTCAGAGCAACGTTAACCGATTTCAATGAAATTTTAGGCACGTATATAACTTACTTAAATCTGCAAACGGGTTTTTTGAATTTTCATTACAGGCTCAAAAAAAAAGTTTAAAAAACGACCTTTACTATTTTTTTTTGCTATTCCGACCAAGTACATTTTTTTCAAAACGACGAATCACATCATTTAGCAAACTAATCCCTCTAGCTTCTAAAAAAAACTCACGTCGTTTGGACCACTTCTACGAAAGTTATGCGATTTTAAAAAGTGTGCAGATACTTTTTTTACTAACTGTACATATACTTAAAGGAAAAAAACACGGACAAAAATAATTCTGCTCAGTTCGAATCGCATTTTAAACCACTAATAAACGCTCATCGCCTCCGCGCTTCACATATAAACCTATAAAATTTCTGCCCCGCGTCACAAACATCCTGCATGAATACAATTTGCCACGAAGGAAACAGGAGAAGAAAGAGGCGCATAACTGGGAATCGATCCAGTGAAGCTTGCACTCGGTGCAGCGTCTCGCGAATTTAGTTGTCACGCTGCTTGATCGCCTCTCCGTTTACGCCTTTAGAAACCCTTCGAACGTAAATCGCCAAGATTTGTGTCCGCGCGGCGAGGCTTAATCGAATTCCGGATAATAGCGGCCCTTCTTTTCCCCCCTCCCCGCTCGGCCCTCCCTTCTCCGGCGCTACTCTACATCCATTTCTCACCTTGACACGCGTTAGTTCGCCAAATTCCTGCATGGCGAAAAGCTTTTCGTCGCCCGGTGAAGGAGAAAGGACGTTGCCGAGGCGCAGTTGCGCGTGATCCTCCTCGATCAACGATAAAACGTAATGGGACGAAGGTTTCTAGCGGATTGGCCGTATCTAAAGTTTAATTGACCGGGGGAAGCTTTTCCAACAGAGGTTTCCCGACAGTGCGTAATTAGATTTGGCCGTGGCAATTATATTACCAGCGAGCTTTCGCCACTATTTGTGTCTTCGCGCTGCCGGTGGTGAAAACCGGCGAGGGGGATGTGACGAAATATGATAAAAAATGGCACTTGGCTACGCGCTCTCTTTTGGATATTACCCTAGTAGCACAAAATATTGGTTAAATATTTTTCCAAATAATAAAAAAATATTTTTTTAGCCACACTTTTTAATATGAAAAAAATGTTGATTCGAAATATTACATACACGTACTGAAAATGTGAAATAAAGGTTTAGAAAGTATGAAACATTCGGAAAGAAATGTTCTCTTTCTACCATTCAATAAATATTTACTTTATATTTGAAAAAGAATGTTTTTTTTTCATAATATAAAATGAATATTCCTAGCCTATTTGGAAAATATATTTTCTTTTTAATCTAGAATAAATATTGTATGTATGTTTAAATATCAAAAAGAGATTGAATCTCTTTTTAATATTGGATGTATGTGCATTGAATATTTTCTGCTACTAGGGTAGATTTCCAACGTCATTGGGAATCTTTCGAACGAACTAGCAATTTATTCTCTGCTAGGAGGGACACTCGAGTAATTGTGTCAGAGAGAAATTAATTCTTAGCGAAACTGTGGTTCGTCGAAATAGTTTTAATGTGGAAATGTTATCAAAGGGGATAAACATTCGTTAGTTATTACTATAGCATTGTAGAAGTTGCAACGAAAATTATTATTATTAATTAAACTGGAATCCCCGTGGTATACGAGAAGAATTACAAGCGCAATTTCCACAGTCTGAAAACTGACTTAAACAATAATGAATAGATAGAAATGTTATTTCAGAAATACTGGCTTTGCATTAAAAGCCTGGGAGCATGGATGTATTTGCTGGAAATATTATACAGTTGTCAATGTTATTTATGTGCTTTTATATCTACCGTATTCTCTATCTTTTCCATCTGTCACTACAGCATTTTCTTGCAATATTTTCCCGTGACGTTTGGACTTTCCTGTGGCCGTAGAAGCAATATTTCTCGAGTCGTTCGTCGACGTTAAATCGAAACAAATACTGATGCCCCATCGAAAAATACGAGAATATAAGGGAGAGAAATTCCCAGTCCCTAGTGAACTAAACATTTGAATAAGAATTTAGTCGGATACACTATTTTCAAGCCTGAAAATATTGAAATCGATGATATTGGATTTCGAATTGAATAAAAATTTATTCCAGTCAATTGTTCCTTGAATAAATTTTTACTGGAATGAAATCTGCTTAAGGTGCGCGAATAAAGTGGAAGTGCCATTATTTTTGTATCGACTGTTTGACTGCGAGCTGTAATTACGTGATTCTATATTAAACGTTTACGTAGCTGTGAAAACGTAATACGAAGAGTGGAGGGTTTTAATTGAAACGAGGAAGAAGCTGAATTCGCTTCGCGCCACATTCTTGCGCATTCATTACTGTCTTTCTGCCAGGCCCGAGTTTGAGGGATGATCATAAGCCACATTCTCCACTGTCTGTTTCCCATTGTCTTTTCCCGCTGCGACGTTACTCTACTTCGACGCGACAAAAGGAGATTAAAACTTTCTTTCTTAAAATCTGCGCGGCTTGAGGCGGCTTAAAAAATCGTTCGAGCGATTTGGAGTTTGGTTAAAAATTCTGAACGGCACTTTCTTCACTTTTATATTTATTGCTCGAGCGAAAGAGAAGAGAGTTTGCTTTCAAGAATTTAGTATACTATTACCTGATATTTCAACTTTTGTTTAAGAAGATTAAATAACCTTTAATCGTTAAAAAAAAGAAATGAAACACGCAGTGCAATACTTTTTTAATTAATACATCCTACGTACTTTATTCCAAAACCCTGCTTTTGAGTTGATTAAATATAAAATTTGATTCTTGAATATAAAAGATTGAACAGTGATATTTAGATTATGGGCTAGTTTTTTATATACACACTTCTTTTGGTGACAGAAACCAAAACAGGCTTGTGGAGAGCAACAAAGAATACAAAAAAAAATTCCCATCAGAAACTTCGTTTTTTTCCCCTAATGGGAATTTTTTTATATTCTTTGTTGCTCTTCATAAGCCTGTTTTTGTTCCTTACGATTATTTTAAACAATTAGGTATATATTATTCCTTAACAGGGTAAAAGAAAAAATTGTTTTTGTGCGAGGTATGAAAATGGCTTCCACTAATATCCCCAAATTTACAAGGACGTCAGCTTAGGAGTTAATTGGAAAACGGACAGAAACTCTTTCCCATGCGCCTAAAAACAATTGACCCTAGCGACCTCTAAATTTTATCCGATTAGGCTCAAATTGTACACAGCTATTAGTAAGCATGTTTGGAATAAAGGCAACCTTGCGGAGAACCTAATTTTTAAACTTAAAAAAATGGCCAAATAATGGCCCCGCAATAATTTCGCATCGAAGCGCGGTTTGGTAGAAAGCTTTATTCGAAGAGGAACGTCCACCGTTAGCCGTGGATTTCGCAGAGTTCCTCAGCTCTGCGCTGGTCGCATTCGTTGAACTGCGTCCACGCAGAGTTCGACACCTGGCTCGCTGCCAGCCTGTTTACGTAACGCATTAATTCACCGACTGGTTGGGCTTGCGCGCGTTCGTGGCCGTGGATCATCTCCGTCGACTTGGTCGGCTTAGTTTTCGACGATCGCGTGCAGTAGCCCTCCCTCGATAAGAGCGAAGTGGATCGAACGTGGAGGAGAGGCGCGGGAATGAATCCAATCCGAGTCGGTTGTGATTGACAGCGGAGGCAATGCACATCGACGAAATGGAGTGCAGGACTGAATTCTATGGATCGTGTTACGTGGCAGCAATGATCCACGCTGTTATAGGTGCGCCGAGTAGCGGCGAGGTTTGCCGATGCGCAAAAATTGGATGGCTCGAGTTTGTAGTTCGTTAAACTAGCGTCGATTAAAATCGCGATCGCGAATGAAAGGGATATAATTTTGTGGGATGTCAGGAATTTCTCGTTTCCCCTTTTTGTTTTTTTGAATAACGTGTTAATGATCCGTTTGATCTTGGGTGTTTTAATTTATTTCTTAAGTTAATTTGAAATTTTGAAAGTTGAAACTAGTTTTCCTTCTCGGCTGGTTTTAATCGTTAAGTAATTGTCGACGAGAGGCTGTTCGCTTAATTTCCTTCGTCGGAGGCGTCAAATAAACAAGCAATTTGCAAGCTTCCACTTCCGAATTCAGAATCTATCTAACTACTCGAAGAACACGCGAAGAGAATTAAAACTTTCGCCGGCTTCGGTCGATTTCAACTCAACTTTTCGAGGAGACGTTCATTGTGTAGGTGTCGACCTGCGTTCTGTCGAATCAAGCATCGATTACATTCTCTCTAAGGTCTTCTCCTAAATGTAACCATTTTATGTTTTGTAAAGTAGGACGTTGGGGGGCAAAAGATAAGAATTCAAAGTTTCCAGTTTCAAACTTAAATACAGATTAGAGCAAGAAGTATTGCACTAGAAATATTTTCCAAATACCATTCACGATTAAAATATATGATTCGTGAGGTCTGACATAGGGCTGTTATAAATATTAGAATAGGTATTCTAAGTTGAATTCGAATTTGAGATCCGAGTAATTCGTGTTTGAGATCTGAATAATTCGAATTTGAGATTCGAATAAATCGAATTTGAGATCCGAATAATTCGAATTTGAGATCCGAATAATTCGAATTTGAGACCCGAATAATTCGAATTTGAGGTTCGAATAATTCGAATTTGAGACCCGAATAAATCGAATTTGAGACCCGAATAATTCGAATTTGAGATTCGAATAATTCTGATTTGAGACCCGAATAAATCGAATTTGAGACCCGAATAATTCGAATTTGAGATTCGAATAAATCAAATTTGAGATTCGAATAAATCAAATTTGAGACCCGAATAATTCGAATTTGAGATTCGAATAATTCGAATTTGTGATCCGAATAATTCGAATTTGAGATTCGAATAATTCAAATTTGTGATCTGAATAATTCAAATTTGAGACCCGAATAATTCGAATTTGAGATCCGAATAATTCGAATTTGAGACCCGAATAATTCGAATTTGAGACCCGAATAATTCGAATTTGAGACCCGAATAATTCGAATTTGAGATTCGAATAATTCGAGTTTAAGATCTGTATAATTCCAATTTGAGATCTGAATAATTCGAATAATAGAAGTATTCAAATATTTGGAGCGATCGAATTTCGGATTTTACCGAATAGTCATCTGAACATTAAATATTTTTTCACACTTTATCGTAAAATGCTTTTCATACGGGTCTTTATAATTATTTATTTTTCAAACGCTTAGATTCGTATTCGGTACAATCCAAAATTCGAACACTCCAAATTATTCGAGTACTCAGAATAATTCGAATATTCGAATATTCAGAATTATTAGTATTCTAAATTATTCGAATATTTACAGCTCTAGTCTGAAATGACTCCATAAATCTCAACTTCAATGATCCTAGAATTATAACCCATCGACCCTGATTTATGGCCACAAATTGTAGATCTCAAAAATACCTACATATTTCTGCTTTCCTTCACACACTTATTGTTCCCCAAAGATGCTAAAAGTTCACCTAATTCGATCTTGGCGAAATTGAAGTTCGAAAGAGGTCTCAGGTGAAACTCAGCTGCAGTCGTCGAACGGTTAAGAGTCGAATGCAGAGAATTTTTCTGATAATTAACGAAGCCACTCACCGGTGTATCTCGCGTTTGGCATGTACGAGAAGACCGCTTCCGTCCGGTTGAACAGCGTGATGAAAATATGGTACTTTCCTTCGGCATTCGAGCGCGGCATGGTCGTGCCGTCTATGAGCCTGCTGCATTTTGACGCACTTGCGCTTGTTATCGCCGCCAACAGCAACAAAAAACTGCCGACGGCCCTTGAGCTTTTTAGTCCCTGCAAAAAAAAAGCAAGTGCAAGGTTGTCATTAAACCGTGAAATTTGTAACGCGTGTCACAATCGTTCCACGTCCCAGCAATTCAAACACTTTGATTTCATTGCAAAAAAGATAAAAAAAATGGCACCTTTGAAATCTCAAGCGAAAATCTTAAATGATTGATGCTGAAAATTTTCTTCGTTCATTCATTGAATTTAAATTTTCCTTTACCTCCGAAGTTTTATCACTTTTGAACAAAAGCTGAAAAGTGGGAGTTATTTGTTTAATTTTTTTTTTGAAGCGAGAGCATGGTAATTAAGGGAATTTTTTACTGAAAATTGTTCTACGGAGTGTGTTTATTGTTTTTAATAAACTGTGAATTATTTCCGTGCAAGAGTACCCAGGTTGGAATGAAAAGTTTCGCGTTGCAGTTCTCCGCGTCGATTAATTCTTAAATTCAGAGCCCCTTGTTTTGCTGGGGATTGCTTGGAACCAGTCCAGTAAATAAGAATGATACACCGCAACTGGGATTAGGATCGGAAACCGATTGACCCAATTTACCCATGAGCACCCGCGACAGATGGTAGCAGATGGTGAGTTTTCATTTCACGCGAATGGGAAGGGACTCCGCTACTTTTCACCGACAGTCAGGGGCGGGGAAAGAAGGCACCAAGTTCTTCCAAACATATTGCTCGGTGGAGCCGACTTTCCACGCGTCAAGGAAACTTTGGCAAAACTATTGACAAGGTGCCTTTATTGGAAGAAACCATATTAGGGCTTGAAAAATGAATGGAGACTAATTATACCTACAATGAACACGAGAACATTATTTTAGAAATTCTTCCTCTTTCAAAAATTAAATATATAAACAAAAAAAATTGTGTTAAACGATTTAATTCAAAATGCACTAAAAACTAAAAAATAATTCTTTTCTTGTACTACAAATTTAATGGTGTTAATATCACTTTAAATAAAATCGTGGTGCACCATGTGCGCCCAGAAGTTGAAGTATTAAAGTGATTCATATCCTGTTATGAAATATCGTGCCCCGCGATTTTATTCAAAGTGATATTAACACCATCAAAATTATTATTTAGTAGCTTTTAGTGCATTTTAATTTACTTTTTAGTGCATTTTTAATAAAATCGTTTAACGTAAAAATGAATACTTATAGAATTAATATCAATGCCTAAAAATTGAATTTAAATTTTCTTTTTCATAATTGAATTATTGAATATTCACTCGTAACTCTGGAGCATAATTATAATTAGTTTCGCAGATATTTAGAGGTACTGAATCTTACTCAACCCTCCACAAATCTCCACATTCGAATATTCTTCACAATTATGAAACATTGCCATTTTCTTTCCCATTCGAAATTTTTCCTAAACTTCTTGCAGACCCAAACCACTTCTCCCACAGTAGAAATTGAGGTCCCAACTAACCCCAATTTAAATTCCAAAAAAACTAAATCACAGACACCCCAATTTACAATATAAAGAATTGAATAATTCTCCAACTAGCAACGACTGTAAATCAAGAATTGTCATCGAAGAATGGTCCCGAAAAGGATTAATCAGTTAGCAACTAAACCAGCTAATTGAATACCTATGTCACAAGTGCAAAAAGTAGTAGTTGCAAACGTTCAAGTGCACCCTAGGCTCGCCGCGGTTGGGTGCCCCGTTCAATCGTCCGATAACACGATTTTCTGTTACACAACGTCCGCGGGCCTTATCGTATCACTGGCGTTCGCCTTGATGAAGATCTTGGCCGTGGCGATCGCGATGAATCCGTTTACGTGGCCGAGAAAGAATCAATGCCGTAACGGCGGCGTATAAAAGGCGGTGAGTCACGGACTGGGACGCGAAACGTTCAGCAAAATGTGTCACGAAACGGACATTCTGATCTTGCACGTCACTTCGCTCCGAAATCTCTCGCGGGAGTTTATCAGAGGGGGGAGAAATTTCATATTTAAATCAAAAGTATATATTTCATACAGTGAAATTTTAAATTTGATTTTAGACCCGAAGATATTGAAATAGCTTTGCGAATTAGAAAATACAAGATTCAATTTAAAAAAGGTACAAACGCCTCGGGTACTAAGCAGAGTTGGGCAGAATGTAATCTAATTACATCTTACAAATTACGATTAAAATGTAATCGCGTAGTTGATTACACATTATTTTCTGTAAACGTTCGTTTACGTAGTTGACGAAAGCAAATGGTCGACTACTTAAATTAACGATCACATTTTAACAATTACATTTTAATCGTAATTCGTAAGTTGTAATTAGATTACATTTTGCCCAACTCTGGTACTAAGTAACTCTTATTTATAATTGTAAAAAAAAAAAACACCACGAAGGTTATGAAATAAACTTCAATGGATCCAGAGAAGATAGTAATCCACTTCATAAACAAATTTCAGAAATAACAGGTCCTCGATAAAACGCTGTAGAAATTGTTGATTGGTATAAAATTACAATCCAGACGTTTACAACCTGCTGATTCTTAATTACGCAACCAGAGTGCATTGTGCAAGCAACAAAATGGGTAGACAACGAGCGGTCTGAAACACGAAAAGCCACTTTCTCGGTGGCTCCTTCTATTAAATTAGACAACGAATATTCCGCGGCGAAGCACGTGAATGCCGCGGCCGCAGCTAGCTGCCAACACGTGCGACCAAACGTGTGCTCGTACTACTTGGCCCGTGCGCCTATACGTGCACGCGGACCACTAGCTGAGTCATCTTGGCAAGGTGCATATTCGTGTAACGAAACGATTGCACACGCTTCTTCGCCGCTTTCTCTTTCCTCCTTGCTACTATGTGGCGGTTCAGTTCGAGAAGAATCGCTCGGAGGGATCGAGGAATCGTTCGGCGACCGCTCAAGGCCACCAACGCAACAGCCTTCAACGACTTTAGGACAAAGGGAAATTTAAGGGTGCCGATAGGACTCCGAAAACTGATCGAAGGGTTGGTGGTAACAGGCACTCAGTTACGGGGGGGTTTGAAGTTCGATTAAAGGACAATGTTAAGAAGTTAAAGGGATTTGTGGGCAAAGAGGGTGTCGGGATTGATATACACTGGTGGATAACTTGCGTTTGGAGCAGCGTTTCCCAATTGGTGTTCCAGGAGAAGTTGTAATAAAATTCGAATATTAAATGAACGTGTAAATTATTCAACGAGATATATAGGGTGACTGTACCTAATATCGCCACCCCCTATATCTCGCAAAGTAAGCACTAAAATTTATCGGCTATGCACTCAATTAGAACCTAACCATATGTAGGAAGACATACTGTAATTGCAGCGTCATGTGATCAACAATTACAGAAAGAGAAGTATTTTAGTGAATCTTAATAGTGTAAAAATTTATTGGACTGTCACAATTTTACATCCCATTCGGAGAAGGTAAGTCTAATAATTCTGTAAATGCAAGAATATCTACTAGAAAAACCTAATTAATGATGTAGTTAAGGACTGTAATCGATTCAAATAGTTTTTATAATGAAAATAACGTTTTTCTTGTAGTAGTGTGTGTGTTCCCAATACCGCCTACCGTTAGAAACATTTATACAGCAAAAATAATAAAAGCCCATGTGAAAATAACTTTATTTGTCGAATATGTACATCGGAACGTAAAAAATAAAATACTTTAAACATCTATATTTTTAAATTCTATATTTTTCTTATAAAAATAAAATCAAAGATGGATAAAAATACATTTGTAGTGCAAGAAACAATAAAAGCACGTGTGAAAATGACTTGAAAAACTCATATATACATGAATTAATCAATATTTCTTGAGGTGGCGACATTAGGTACACTTTTTTCAGGACCCGATTTTTGCATGTCTCACGTTTTTTGAGTCCTAATTAAAAATTTGTAGGTTTCAACGATTCTAACTTATACTACATGAAAGATGAATAATTTCTCTTTACTTTGAAACAAACTGCATGCAAAAATATCAATTATTATTCAATTGACAGCGAGTTAACTTTTGCCTGGCGATATTAGGTACAGTCACCCTACACCTGACTGCAAAATTTGAAACTATTTAAAGGCCAATTTAGAAGGTTTTAAACGCTAAATTTTAGTGAGTTTGGAAGGGTTTCGTGACAAAAAGGGGAGAACGATGGTCTCGAGTAATGGGATCGTGACATTTTTTAACTTGGCGGTTAGTTCACCGTGAAATATGGCTTTGAAGTTCGCGATTTCGAGCACTCGAGTGAAAGAAACTGGCAGGAAAGTCACATCTGGTTGGGGGACCTTGGCTAGGCAGTTGAGGAAACTTCGAGTGGTGCAATTATACAGGGTGATTTATAAATGCATGTCGATACTTCAGGGGGTAAATTTCCAGACTAATATAAGAAAAAAAGTCGTGTGAACACACGTTCTACATACAGTTAGTAAAAAAAGTATTTGTACACTTTTTAAAATCGCATAACTTTCATAGAATTGGTCCAAACGACTTGAGTTTTTTTTGAGAAGCTAGAGGGATTAGTTTGCTAAATGATGTGTTTCGTCGTTTTGAAAAAAAATGCAATTGGTCGGAATAGCGAAAAAAATAGTAAAGGTCGTTTTTAAAACTTGTTTTTGTGAGCCTGTAATGAAAAATCAAAAAACCCGTTTGTAAATTTAAGTAAGTTATATATATATATATATATATATATATATAAGTTATATATATATAACTTACTTAAATCTCCAAACGGGTTTTTGCTCATAAAAAAAAATTTTAAAAACGACCTTTACTATTTTTTTCGCTATTCTGAGCAATTGCATTTTTCAAAACGACGAATCACATCATTTAGCAAACTAACCCCTCTAGCTTCTCAAAAAAACTCACGTCGTTTTGACCAATTCTACAAAAGTTATGCGATTTTAAAAAGTGTACAAATACTTTTTTACTAACTGTACCTTAATTTTTAAGTTACGGTGTTTTAAGGGGTTACATATCTTTCACAGGTCTGAAAATAGGGTTATCTTCATGAATTTTCTTTGTCTAAAAGAAGAGTTATTTATAAAGATCAAGAGGTGCAATTTTTTGTGTATAAATTAAGCAGTACACTTTTCAAAAAGAAATTTAATACCTTAAGAAATGGCGCCATAGCAGCCCCTTCCTCCAAGGCTTCCCCATATTTTCGATTTGAATACAATTTTGCAGGAATATTCTTAATACTATAATCCAGACTATAAGGTATATAATCCCTTAACCCTTCGTTGACACTCTAAGCGTGAGCCACCCATAAACTGATTTTGACGCTCTCTACCTTCCATATGCAAAATAAATACCTTTTTTCCAAAGGCGACTTACAAACTCTTTTTTCCCTGAAAATATTATATCGGAACAACAACTCTGCAAATTTTTAGCTTCTACTATTAAAATCCGTGGAAGTTACAATTTTTTGAAAATTCTCTTCGTGTCTTCTCCACATATCTTACCTAATCTAGAATTGTTTCGCCAAAACTGTGATAAAATGTCAATCAAAAATCTATTGGAATGCATTCTGGAGACCTTGAAATCGACCCATGATTTTTTCCATAACGATTGAATTCTCCAAATGAGAATGGCAGTCCTTCAAAAAATTTTCTGCGTGCGAGCCACCCAGGTATGTCAAAGTTGATCGAAAAAGGCGTGTCAACGAAGGGTTAATTTGCTAAAGTTATCCATCCAATGTCCCCCCAAACGTGAACCTGTTACCATTTTCAAAAACACTTCGAGATCATGAGTTTCAAGGCCATCTTTTAAAAAAAGCATACCCCTCTAATTTTGCAATAAATTAAAAATATTATCATTCGATTCGTTTAGACGAGGGAATGCCAGCAATATATAGAAATCTCTCTACAAACTTAATATTACCGTTTAACGCAGACACATTTCGCACGACCGAATAGTCGCCTGACCGAATATTAAGCTCGCTACCCATAAATCCATGCTAAAATGCATCGCACTCGAAGACGTTGCGCGCAGGGCGCAAGGGCGTCGGACAGAGCTTGGCGTTCTGCCATTCCTGCTGTATCCTCGACCGCAGAGCAACGACAGGAATTCAAACAATACCTCGCCGAACCACGGCCATGATTTTCCTGCGCGCCGTGCCATTATTGCCGAGTTTACGCAATCGTGTTCCCGAATTCCACTGGCATTCCAATTGTTTCCATTCCCGCCAGCCCTGCCCTCCCCCTCTCTTCCGCCCCTCCAGCTCGTCTTGTCAATTTGATTTCGCCCGCGACGAGCACACACGCGTCAATTACAGACAGTTAGACTTTTATTGCACCCTTATCGATCCGCCGTTCTCCCTACGCGTTTACATCTCCGACATCTACCTTGTAATCATCGTCCGGGTGAAAGGATCTTCCAAAGGGGAGGCTGAGGAGGGAGAGTGAAGTGGAGGAGGTCCTACAAGCGCGTTGGTAAATGAGCTCGGCGAATAAATACGGATAAACAGTAGCAAAGGTACCAAAGCCTAGCGTAATCTTAGCTTAGGTATTGAATTTGCAATTTTTTGTTTTTCAAATCTTCCCTTGAATCTCAGAAAGTCTCACTAATTTATTTTCATTTCTCGGGTGCAAAGAAGTAAGGAGACCACGTGATTTGGAAATTCTGAGGAACCAGGGAACGCTGTTAATTTAAAAAGATGTGGAAGAGTAAATTTGCATAAGTAATATTTTCTGTAGGAAGTGGAATATTTTGAAGAAGTAGAGCTGTTCGAGTACTCGAAAAAGCGAGCCGAGCCTGACTCAGCTCGAAGAACCGAGTACTAGTAAAAACCGAGCGGCTCCAGAGAATCGAGTACTCAAATTTTGCAAAATCGAGCTTTTTCTTTTTTTTTTCTCATCGAGTACTCAGCTCGGCTCGGTCCGAATTTCAAGCTACTCGAGTACCGTAAACTGGGGTGACTTTGCTCGCCGGGGTGACATTGCCCACTTTTTTACTCTGACTGAAAAATTACCATATGATCGAATTCGCTAATTTTTTTTTCGTTAGACCTCGGAGAAGTTGTTGCTATCGATTACAAAACACGATATGTTCTAATTACTTTACAATAAAATAACATAAAGTCTTTCCGAAAAGTGGGCAATGTCACCCCGGACGGGCAAATTCGCCCCAGTTTACGGTACTCGAGTACTCGAAAAGCCCTAGTATACAGACGAAAAAGTGACGGTGCCATTTTCTATGGGAGCTACTGTAACATCCCCTCGCAAGAAACAGTAGCAATGGAGAAGGAAACAAAACCATTTGACGAAATTCTTTTCACCTTCTTTTGGGGCAGGAGTTGGGGTGGGACACAAATTGTCCCTATTACATGGTAGTGGGCGATGAAAAGGAGGGGGTGGAAGATGAATGGACTGGAATAAAGAGGGAGAACAGGAGGAAAAGAGGCTTTCAGGATTGCGTGGGGCTTACAATCGTGGGACTGCCAGCGACAGATTGTGAGGGATGCCAATACGTCACTGGAATGTCAATATTTTAGGGGGACGGGGTCTTAAGCCCCGAAATAGTAGCAGTTACCCCAGAAACATCGCTATTAAATGTCGAACGGAGATGTACTAATTGTGTGCCAGCGAGAACAACAGGCTTTTATTCTAGCTGGAAAGCTTTTGTTTCGTTCCATTCGAAGGAAATTGGAGAAATGGCCAAAATTAGTGCTACCGTTTTTCAGCTGATACGTGTACGACATAAAAAGAAAATAATTGGAAATTGTAACAAGTATGCTCTTTGTTTAGCTTCCTCGCTTTAAAATCGTCAGAAGTCATTTAACCCTCGGTTGTCACACATACTTTTTCGAACGTCGATGTCACACTGGGTCAATTTGACCCTGTCAATTTTCCATCAGTTGTTATTTAAAAACTATTTATTAAATTAAGTCTAAAAAATTCTGAGATAATGTTTGAACATTGCAGAATATATACCCATCGTTGAAAGTTGATAATTAAAGTATCATCGTGCATAAAAAAAAATTTGAAGCAATAAGAGTTTCGACAAAAAGGGTTTTTCGCTTAAGAAAACGCAGGGTCAATTTGACCCAGTGTGACAAATATTTCTCTGAACGAGGTAGCTTTTAACAATTTTACACAATAATGTCCACTTTGGATAAGACTGTTCATTAATTAATTCTAAGTAACAGTGGTCAAGATCCATTGACTCCACCCAAGGAAATTAACAAATTGATGACAACATTAGTTACTTGTCGTTTCGTGGCTGTGCCTGTTTATCCGAATAATTCTCTTCCACGAGCTAAAAGTGGCCTCCTTTGACAACTGCGCCGCTCAACGAGCAAAACTTGCTCCATACTTCTCCCTGGTTATAATAAAATACCGGGCAGAATTACATTTTCCGGGAAACCAACGTTGAACGTTTCAGGAACACGAGATGCAAACTCGAGCAGGGAAGATGCCCGCCACAACTTTCTCAAGGAAGATTCAGTAAGAACCATCAGATAAAATGGTTTTCAACTAAAGTGATCGATGAACGGCACTAAACGATGGGAAGGGAAAAAGTATCTACTACGATGCGTTAAGAAATACAAAGAGAAATTCTGAATAATATTTTTATCAACAACCATTCTTCCACCTCATCAATTGCCATTCTTTTATATGTTCACTGTAAATTATTTTCCAACGTACCTTTCGTCCATAACACTCCATTTGCAATATTAAATTTAAAGCTGGCTTTGAAGCAGCAACCCAAACACAATAAAATAATCACGATCTCACGCGCGTTCAAGCGAAAGCCGTCGCTAATCACTTTCTAAACCCTTTGGGGCTTCCCAATGAAATTAATTATTCGAATCAGTCGGTGACGAACTCATTTCTACGTTCGGACCGTTATCGAGGAGGTGCCATTTCATTGCGAAGCTAATTTCCTCGCCAGTTAAATTTTCGGCGAGCGCAAATGTTTTTGAACGCTTTCCCTCGCGTCGGTTCTCCAGAAAGAATGTTCATTTTGCTCCCGCGATACCTACTCTTTCTTTTTTTATCCACTTTCCGCGAGTATTCATAAACATGGCCCCTCGTCCCCGGAGTTATTGCGCGCTCTTTATTGGAATTTTTTTATGCGCAGGGAAATTTCATTGCATCGAAGTCTAAAGTTGCGTCGCCGAAAGTTCAAGAGATCGTTGTTTATCGCCGAGACGTGTACTAAGTGTCAGCAAATGGCAGAGCGCTCGCGACCAGACACTTCTGGGGTCACTGTCAGTTTCGCACCCTTCGCGCACTCCTGACCTTTCGTGGAAAGACTCGGTAAAACGATACGCACAGAACTTGTCCGTGTTTCCAGCATTATTTATAAATGCAAATAATGGCGAGGAAGCTGATTAAGCACACTTTTAACTTTTGCAGAGGGAGATTCTTATCGGCGAATTATTTTCTTTGGTGAGCTGAAGGCAGTAGAATTGTTAGTTGGTTGAAATTATTTGTGGCCACGATGCTTCGATAATTGAATTTATTTAATTGTACTTGGAACATTCGAGTTGTTTGAAAACAGCAAAGATATTAAAAGTATTTGCAGATAAAGTGAATGAAAATGAAAATAAATGTTTGTAAATGTTTGGATATTAACGAGTAATGAACATATGAATGTAATATATACAAAATCCCTGTAATTGGAGTATCTGATTTCCAAACAATTTGCAAACAATACTATTAAATCGCAATTTGATTTGCAGGAACCCAATAAAAATGAATTTTGTTTTACTGAAGTATTGGGATATTTGACAACGATTGTATTTTAAAACACAATTACAATATTCCATCTAACACCTTTTCTATTTAACATACGTTTCAAACATTTTCCATCAATAATTTTACATAAAAAATTCACTCATTGCTTTGAAAAAATGGTTAAAGTATAGAGTAACAAGTACAGAAGTACTTTGACGTTTAAATAGCTCAATGAAAATAACTGCAAATAATTGCAAAACGCAGCTACTTTTATTCCGAATACTTAAATTTAATTTCTAAAAATCAGGAATGCTCTTTGAATCGAGATACCAATGTCTGTGCAATATTATAAATTTCGATTCAATAGTGCCCCAGAAAAGTAATGTTTCCTCGTACAGCAGTTTAAATCCCAGAAGCAAAGTCAACCAGATTTTAAAGTCTTTAGTAGTCGAAAGTTAAGTATGTATTATAAGGAAAGGAATAGTTTGCTACTCACCATTGCCACGAAATAAATGCGCACGAAGATAAATGCACTTTGACGTAGCGAACACGTGCGATTTAAAAAAAAAAAAAAATAAAACTTAAAACGACTGGCTTTCGTGCCTCATGTCACGTGCGTGTATCGCTATCGAAACTCACACACAAACTATCCGTCACATTCGCGACTCTCCGGGCAACTGAGCGCGGATCTCGAGGCGTGCTAATAAGAACCTACCACCGCGTGCGCGGACTCGCCTGCGCGTTGGTCCTCGAAGGAGATTCTTCCGCAATGGTCAGACACGTCCCCAAGAAGGCTTATGCGAATAGCTCGTTATTTCCATTTCCTTCTTCCCCCTTTTTTTTTATGCTTTCTATACATACTCGTATCAAGGCAAAATTGATCGAATTTCCCAGACCCAGAGAGACTGTTTGCTTGCTTTCGTTATTGAAATTCCCGCGTTATTGGGGATATTAAAATTAATGGCACCGAGGGCACACGTTGTTGGGAAAAGTATACGAAACGAGGGGAGGGATAGAATTTCTGCGTAATTATATTACGAATGACAGGGGAATCCTATTTTATCTCAAAGAACCATGTGTATACGAGAATGAATTGTCATTAAAATTTGATGAATTATTATATCTGTGAGAGCTTTAAAATATACCGATAAATTAAATTTTAGTGGTGACAAAATTCCTTACTAAATTTCTGCAAATGATTCGCAGGGCACAAATGAAATAGTTAACGTTTTAGTCTTTAATGTACTATTTGAAGTAAGAAGGGAACAATATATAATGCGTTTAATCTGAAAAATAAAAATGGAAAAGCTTTATCAAAGTTCGCGACGATGCGTGATGCTTCTAGTAGGCTTTCCAAAAAAGTATCTCCATTAATTAGGTCGACATTGGATCTCACTAATTCGTTTAGTGTGTTCTACTACGACGAGTCTGTACGAGCAGTTTTTGGCAATTATAGTGGCGCCTGTGTTTTATCGCGACCCGTCTTTATTTCTTATTGGGCGTATTAACTACGCTCCTGTTTAAACATGTGGACAATTAGCTCGAGTAAACATGTTCCCTGACTTGTCAGCGAGACACTCAAAGCCCCACCAACTTAGCCCCCCATTAGTTGTACGAGGGTCATTTAAAAACTTTGCAGTGAAACAGAGAAAAAGTGTATTAAGATTTTTTTTTATTATTATTCAACATTAGCCCCTTTTCAAATCTCTGCACATGGCTCATATCTGTTCTCGTTCTGGTCTGCAAAACACTTCGTTAAGGACGAAGGCCGCGTAGTTTTCGAATCGCCCTCGTACATTAATAAAAAGCACAATTATTCTTCGAACAACCTCACACATCCTCTTCTCTTTCTCTCTTTCTTAACCTAGTCTGGACCACAAATGTCACGCATGAAAAGGCCCTTAAGAGGAAATCCTATTTTTTGGCTAGAAACATTGCAAAATTTTGGATTTTTTTTTTAAGAAACTAGTGATCCAATCCACCTGAAATTTGGACCACGTTTCTTTGCATCTTTAAAGAAGTTGCAGTCTTTTTTTATAATTATCAGTACATCCATTATTAAAAATTAATAAAAAAAATTGCAACTTCTTCAAAGCTGCACAAAACCATGGTCCAAATTTCAGACGACTGGAATCTCTAGTCTCTTAAAAAAAATTCCCAAATTCTCCTGTGTTTATAGCCCGAAAACTAGGATTCCCCTTAAGCCTCGGAACTTAAAGGGTTAAACAATTCCACGCGAACCTAGCGCCTTATGAATCCAATTAACAACGACTCATCCGTCGATTCCTTGTTATATCCGCCGAACAATTGCCAATCGCCGATTCGTTCATCATTTCCATCCCTCTTTTTGACGTTTCCCGAGGTCAGGTAAATCGTCGCGTTGCATTCCCTCGCCGAGCACCTCACCCCAGGTGAAACGAAACCTGGAGCCGGTGACCCGACGTGCCCCGCGTGCCGAGTATGCCGTGCGATGATCTAAATTCGTGCGTGAACATCTCCCATCAGTAAGTGCGCGCCCCGTTTCGCTGCGACGACTGGGAGTCCCGGTGAGAAGAACGCTAGCGGACTTCCCGTGCCGCGAAGTCCGCCGATAGTCTCGAACGAGTCGACGGTCGGTGGCCGAGCTCGCTGTCCTGACCAGCAGGAACATGAAATCGAAATCCAACCGTTCTCCCATTACCGACAACCACCGAGCAAATTCATCCGCGTGCGCCAGACGTCGAAACCCTGTCAACGGCCGTCGCGTAGCCGCGGACTCCAGCCATCGTCGACGATAGTGAGCCAGTCGACGACACTCCGTCATCCTCATCAACCATCAGGTTGTGGACGTGGGATCCCGTCATTCCGTGCTTCCTGTAATTCCCTCTGTGACTTCGCTCTCGGCGAACCGCCGGCTGGGACGTTTGTGTTTAATTTTCGGGTTGTTCGGGCGGGAGGGGAGGAGGTTGGCGAGAAGAGGAAGGGCTGGCTTTTATTGTATAATACGTCAGTTCGCGTTGTGCCAAATTTTACTTTTAGCAGAATTTGCCTTGGGGGTTAGCTGCGAAGGATTTTGGATTTGAGGGGCGCAGTGGAAACCAGGCACATGCCACCGGTTCGCGATTTATTTTACGTGTGGTTTTGACGGGAACCAGCGGCGGAATCAGAGGGGGGAGCAGGGGAAAGATACTTATTTTAATTTGCAAAATACTTATTTTAACCTGGCAATATGAGAGAAACTATGATAAATTGATAGAAACAAAAAACACTTTCATTTGGCAGGAGAATATTATCGGGAAAGGTCCCTGATTTATTTATCAGACCTACGTCCCTATCCTTAAGAAAATCTTGGGTTCGTCTCTGCGACACCCACCCCTCCAGAAAATCCCAAATTCGCCACTGATGGGAACGAATTAATAGTACAAATAAAGGGAAGTTTGCGCGTGCGTGGCATGCGCCTATTTTCCACTGGGTTCCTCAATTATGGTGGAGTTTGCCGGGGCTTATTGTGGTAGAAGCCTGGCACTTCGTCTTTAAATAACTAAAGGAATACATTTTGTAAAGGGTGTCAGGGATTGCAGAAGCTCTTAATAGTTCGCTTCGTCTTGCGTTCAAGCTTTCTGATCCTTCTCAGCTTCTAAATTTTATATTCCACTTAAAGCGGGGAGTTTCGAAGTGCTATTTTCTGCTTGGTTTGACAGAATCTTAAAGCTGTTCTTGCAGCTTTGAAGTGTTTAAAAATACTTGCAAGGAAGACTCTGTTTAGAAATATAGTATTTCTCTTTATTCCCTTTATTTCTGTTGCTCGTTTCATTCGTCCTTTGGCAAATTTATTTTCACGCTGTTTTCCAATAAATTGCTATTCTAAATTTCAGCTCTGTCAGGGTAATCGAGGTGCCATCGTAATCTTCAGATTATATCTGCTATTTTTTGCATCACGCTGTTCATTAACTGATCATCGACTACTTAAGTAGGACGCGTAACCAGAAAGGAGATCATTTTTCCACGTGATTAATTTAAGGAAGCGGGGAGATATTTCTCAAGCTGCCAAAGAAAAGAAAGCAGGAATTTTTCTTATGGCGTTACGCGCGATAGATGCAACGAGGCAGAATATATTTGTTGCGCCGATTAAACAATTTTCTTCATTCTCTTGAATAGAATTATCCAGGAACATGTTTTTACGTATAAACTATTTAGAAAACGAGGGGCCTGCGGGCACCACAGAGAAAGGTGCAATGTCAAGCACAGGGGGGAACAAAGGTGGTACAGCTCTGAAGAACAAAACTCCCACGAATCAATCGGCACGCAGCACATCCCAAGTTTGTATCGATTACCATTAATACATAAATATTTCTACACAATTTCCATCTATTTCCTACCTGTCACCTTCTTTACCCCCCAAAAATAATATAATTAAGAAACGAATTTACCTTAGGATTGTGAAACAGAAATGAAGAAGTACCTAGTTTATTTCTTGCAGCATGGTAAATGTGTAGAAAAATTGAGAAATGAGTATCTTTTGTCAAAGAAATGGTTAGATAATAGGAGTGATTGTAGAGGAATGATCGATAACGACCTAGCCGAGAGGTAAAATGCAATTGCAGGGGGATTCCGCAAATAATGCAGCGGAAGATGGGGTCAGCGGTAGCAAATTGCCGAGCCATTCTGCTCGCCGATCGTCCGCGAGACCATCGGTCAGCCCCCCTTCACACAAGAAGCCATCCACCAGCCTGGCCGGTGGGCCTCGGCAGACCGAGAAGCTCGAAAATATGTACACGATGAAAAAGAAACGGTACCTGATACTGAAGAAAGAATTGATGGACAAACAGGTAAATCCACGTTCCTTCAAGCTCCTTCAGCTCTGAGTAATCATCAGTGGCGCACTGAGGATTTAATTTTAGGGGAGGGGGGCGAGTTGAAGGGATGAGAATATGTTTAATGCGAATTCAATGAACTTCATTAGGTGATTATAAAAATTTATTTAAAGAAGCAAATCCAGTTTTCTTTTCTTTTTACAAAGTCCCTTCTTTGGGGGAGCCAAGGCCCCAAAGGTACGTTCTTCAACGCGGAAGAAGTAAAATTGCTTGACATTAATCTCAAAGCAAATAAAACTTTTACTGTAATTTTTCAAAGTCTCTGTTTACGCCCCCTCAAGCTAACACTGTAGTATCCCCTAAATCTATTATTCCCTTCGAAAACTGAAGAACTACTTGAGCCCACTCCTAAATCTGTGCAGAAACTGGCGCAGGATTTGTACAACGACATGTCCCAGCTCCGCGAGAAAGTGATGTCCAGCGGTGCCAAGGACCCTGGCAAGATGGAGGACCTGAAGCTCGAGATAGGGTCGCCTAAACAGCCGCTTATCGCTGATCTAAACGCCATCGGCGAGAAAATAGAGATCTCTAGCGATCCCATAGTCATCAACACCGAGTTCCTCGACACCTTGGCGAACCAGTTGAAAGAGATGCCGCGCAAGGCCCAGGACCTGTGCCACGAGCTGCTGAAGAAGCAATCGTCCTTCGTGGCATTCGTGTCGTCGCGGCTGATAAAGTCCAGCGACGAGGAGAAGGAGGCGGATGACGTGAACTTGGAGTTGACCACGCAGCTGGAGATCCACCAGAAGGATTGCGATACCCTGCAGGCGTGCCTGGACGAGGTAGAGAGCGTGGAGGCGAAGACGATTGCGGAGCTGGTGGAGAACGCGCGCACCGCAGTTGAGAAGTACGAGAGCCAGCTATCTAGGCAGAAGGCGGCGAGCGCGCTGGAGGCGCAAAGGGAGCTCCAAGCGCATCTGAACGCCGTTACGGAGGAGCTGCAGGCGGAGCGGGAAAGGAGCAGCCAGGGCAAGGAGCGGCTGCGCCAGACCGAGATGCAGTTGCAAAGGGCGCGCACAAAGGTGCAGGAGCTGGAGTCGCACGTGGCCAACGACGAGGCGAAGATTCAGCAGCTGCAGGCGAGCGTGAAGAACCTCGAGAACCAAGTGAAACAGAAGGACCAGATGATGGACAGTCGGCTGAAGAGCATGCAGAAGTCGATGAAGTCCAGCGAGGTCCTGGTCGCCAAGGTGGAGAAGCAGCGGGACAGCTTCGAGTCACGGTTGCCTTTCTCTGTTCCTTAATCACCTACCAAACGTTGTAATCGTGAGTACTCTTTCGACCTTGTCTGATTTAGGTTGGTGGAGCTGAAGGAGAAGATCAGCAACAAGGAGAGCGAGGCGGTCAACACGATCAAGGACCTGACGGAGAAGCTGGAGGTTCTCAGGGATGAGATCGCCGCGGAAAAGGATAGAAGGTGAGAGTGTGAGAGTTCCAGCTTGTGGCAGTTGAGCTTCTTTTCATCGAGTAAGGGTTGGATGCAAAATAAGAGCAATTTTAAACAGGCAGCAGACCGAGGAAGCGTTTAACGAACTGGGGGAGCGATACAAACAGCTAGAAGAGAAGAGCAATCAATTGTGCGAGCTTGCAGAGAAGAATAAAGATTTTACCATCACGGGTACGAAGCATTTCAAGTAACATTTGTTGTTAGCATCCTAGTTGAGGATCTATGGAATAAAGAAACTTTCTTTTCCGTTGCTCGGTAGAGGGAACTCATTCGGAGAATGAAGTTCGTTTGTTCAACGAGCTACGGGCGACCAGGATGGAGCTGGAGATGCACAAGGAGATGATGCTTCAGCTTCAGCAGGAGAAAGAGGAGATCGTGGCAGTGATGCATCAGGCGGCCGTTAGTTTGCACTACTTTCGGGACATGTCCTCGTCTAAGTCCTAAGAACCGTTCGATTTGATCCTTTCGTTCGTTAGAACTCTTTTACTCCAATTGCCGATACCTGATAATTTTGATCATCTTTCTGTTTGCTCTTGTGGCCCAGAGCCACGAGGACGACGACGAGTCGAAGGAGAAGCTGGCCGCTGAGCTTGTCTACAAGAACAACGAACTCAAGAACCTGATGATGCAGTATACGGAATTAAAGAAGATTGCAAAAAACGGGTAAGTCCATTCTAGCTTTCTTAATCGACCGCAGAGATCTGCTTCTATTGGGATATTGAACGATCTACCCGAAACGTGGTGTTCACCGTGGAACAACGTGCAGCCAAGAAAGAAATGGGATCTTAGAAAAGCAGCTGATAGAAATACAGACGCGGCTTCATACCCAGTCAAAGGAGGGTGGCAAAGTTGGGTTAAGCGCCCACGCAATTGAGCTTCAACAGCAGGTCTCCGATCTCCGCGACAATTTGACGGAGGTCATTCGACAGAATAAGGAGTTGGAGACTGATCTCAGTCAAAAGCAATTGGAGTTGGAGCAGCGCGACCGCGTGATGCGGGAGCAGAGCAAGTTTCTTAAAGTTCGGGACGAGTTGGTGGATATGTTGAAGGGGAAGGCCCGGCAGGAGAACGGGGAACTATCGACCAGCGACGAAAACAACGAGTACATCGAACAGGTAATTGAGCTTTTATTCCCTAAACGCTCGAGAGTCGGAAATATCTATTAAAAACATCACACGCCGATAATTTTCAAAGCTTCAAGAAAAATTGAATAAATCCTTCAAATTGAATCAATTTTACTATCCTCGTTTTCTCAAGTACCTCATCTTTTACAGCAGGGTCTGGGCCCACAAGTGGTGCACACAACAATACAATTGAGATTATATTATAATCACCAAATGTGTTCATTGCAGGGCCTAATGCCCAAAGCCTCATATACTACCGCCTTAAACACTACACAGCACCCTGCACCCTTCATTCCCAACACCCTGCTTCTACCACTGCGTTCATCCTACCAGTGAAAGCATAGAATACCGAGAGACTCACCACCGTCCCTGTTGGTAATCAGATAACAGCGAAGACGGAGGCGATCCAGGAGCTGTACGCGACCCTAGAGGGGAAGCAGCTGCAGATAATGCGCCTGGAGAAGATGGTGAAGCTGATGGAGGACCAGCAGGATCGCGCCCAGGCTCAGCGCACTCGTTTGGAGAACCGCATCGCCCAACTGGAGCTTGCCCTGCAGCGGAACAAAGAACAGCGGTACGTTAGGGACATATCCTCATCGCCTGCGAGGCACCTCACAGCCAACGAGCGTGCTAGATTACCGCAGGGCGATCTTAGCGATTCCGATCAGCTTTCTTTACAACGTACCTCCGGCTCTCGCTACGACACGATTCCGAGCAAGTCGGACATTTTGCTTGGTAACGTGGCCTTAGACTCATCCGATCATCGGTCCTTGTACGACCCAGAGGACTGCACCCCGCGGCAGACGTCCTCTGACGATGAGCAATCGTACATCTGCGACCACTGTCGCCAGGAGGCAGCACACTTGGACCAAGCCGGCACCGGTTGGGTGAACAGAAATGGTCCCGGCGACTACTCCCGCGAGAGTCTAGCGGATCCGTCCACTCTAGAAATGGCGAAACGGTCAATCAGTGCGTACAATTTCCACGGCGACGATTACCTCGGTGACCCACCTTCTAAGCTTAGGGACTGGAGGTCCGCGATGTACACTGTCCGCGGCGAGTCTGATAACGTGGACGATAGTAGCAGGGAGTCGCGAGGTCCTTATCGCAGCGAAAGCTATCGTCATCATCATCCTCTTCATTATCGTGGCCGGTCGCCGCTGCTATATGGGGCCGAGTCTCAGAACATGGATCTCTAAAGGCACTCTTCATCGCTCCTTCTATCAGAAACGAGCGCGTCATCTCGCTGTTTCGTCAGGCTGGGAATAAATATCACATGGGAATGCTTTTCTTCGTTTCAAATAATCTTGCGTTATCCCCAAACAATTTTTACTCAGAAACAAACAGACCTGCACGGTGTGTGCAAGGGAATCTCAACTGTAGGTACCTATTTACTAGAATTCACGCAAGGGAATGGAAAAAAGTCCCGGAAACTCGTGAAACTTTTTACCAACCCTTTCTTTCATTCCTTTCTTGAGTTCTATCGATCGAGTAGGTTCGTGTTTGCAGTTCTGAGGGGCTCTGCACAACGCAAAGGGTAAAATTTAAGCAAATAGCCATTTGGAAAAATGTGGTAACTGACACAGATGTTTTCACATCAGTGTTCTGATGAATTGATGGTTTAATCGTTAATGCTGATTTCATGCGGGCCCAATGATTAATAAGTGTACTTCTGTAAATAAATCTCTATGTTGTTAACATGGTCTGATTTAATAGGCTAGGTGCTCCCTGCTACAATTTTCAATGTAATCTCGATACGGAAGTTCCTTACAGAGTGCCTAGCCATTGAAACAGACCGAATTTCCTATTCCTTCACCTCTGACCGATTGTGTTTTCTGTGTTTTAGGGGTAAGGGCTTCAGCATCCTGTAAGGAACTTTCTAAACGTCGTCGACACAAATGTCTCCATGAAATTAAATCTCGGGGAGTCTAGGTTAATTACTTCGTGTAACTAAACGTTAAGTAACACAATGGGCGCCATTGCGCGTCGATCGCAAGGCCCGATCGACGAACCCGTCGGTAAAACTAAAAATTATTCGTAATGTTTAAGAAATTATATAAATTCAACAGTAACTCTGTACCTCGGATTTGTCAGCGAAAATTCACGAATCATTTACACATCCCGACTTATATACATCTTCAACGACCCTAATTTCTATCTCTGTATTGCGTTTATACATATGCTTTATTTTATAATAAATTTTATAAAATTAATTTATATATACAATATTCAACGCTTTATTAACTACTGTCGTTATCACTGCTGTCCGAATAAGCTCCCAACAAGGAGAGAGAATTGTGAGCATTGCCCGACGAACTGCTCGTAGTTTCATTTGTACTTTTCCTTTTCGTAGAAACCTCTGCTACTTCCTCCGTCGCAACTTCGATATCTTGTTTCTCTACGCTAGGATGCGTAGAACTCGAATTTACTTTTACACCTAAGTTTGTCTTTCTTTTCACTATGCCCAGCAAGTTTTTTCTACCAGAGGACGTTGCTGTGCTCTCGGACCATAAGGATGCATCAGCTGTTTTCACAGCTGAGTCAGTCTTCACCTTAAAAAAGAGGAAAAGCTTTGTTAGTTTCACGAATACGTTAAAGGGTTATACCTAGTCAGACGGCCGAAAAGAGGCGAATGTTTGTGAATTTTTTTTTTAAATAACGCAAGCATATATTTTTTAAGAACTTTTCGCACTTAAAAGAGCAACATTTAAGGAATATTTGGTAAATTTTTCGTAGAAAAATATTTACGTTTATAATAAAGTAACAAGCGACATCCAAGAAGCCTTTTCAAAAATTTGGTTTTGCGATGAGCACTGGCATTCGGAACCAGATTATTTAAAATCAAAAAACAAAAAAGATTTTGTTAGTATATTAATGTATCTTACGATTAACGGAGGGAATTTCCGAAATATTAATTCAAAACTAATTTTTCCCGTGATTTTTGCATGAAAAATTCAGGATTTAATTAAAAAAAAATGGCGGCTATTTAAAGCTGAAATTCTAATTTTTCCCGTGACTTTTGTATGAAAAAATCAGGATTTAATTAAAAAAAAAATGGCGGCTATTTAAAGGTGAAATTCTAATTTTTCCCGTGATTTTTGCATGAAAAAATCAGGATTTCAACTTTAAATAACCATTTGGTTTTAAATTAATATTTCGGAAATTTTCTCCGTTAATCGGAAGATACATTAATATACTAACAAAATCTTTTGTTTTTTAATTTTAAATAACCCGTTTCCGAATGCTCACCGCAAACCAAAATTTTTAAAAAGGCTTCTTGTACGTCGCTTGTTACTTTATTACAAACGTAAATACTTTTCTACGAAAAAATTACCAAATGTTCTTTAAACGTTGCTCTTTTAATTGCAAAAAGTTCTGTAAAAATATATGCTTGCGCTTTTTTAAAAAAAATTCACAAACATTCGCCTCTTTTCGGCCGCCTGGCTACCAAACCAGTGGCGTGCCTACTTTTTCTTTATCCACCGTGGAAGCACCGCTACCTTCCTCCCTAGTCTCCCTTGTCTTAATAATCTTCTTCGGTGGTTCCGCGCTTTCGCTACCGTCCAGCTCCACGATCTCCTCCTCTACGACAACTCCGTCCGTTTGTTTCTTGCCGAACACCGATCTGATATATTCCTCGTCGTAGTCCTCTTGCTCCTTCTGTGTTCTTTGCTTGGCCGCCTGTGTGTCGAATTGTTCCAACATCTGGTCGTAATCGATAGTCTGCTGCCTGCGATTCAGGTCTTTTAATTCCTCCAGGGACTCCAGCAATTCTAATTCCTGCTTGGATTGCAGCGTTCTTTTCTCTAAGAGTTTCATGGGATTGGTGGCTTCCTCTTCTTTCTCCTCGTCCTCTTCCCTCTGCGCTTGCTCTTCGGCCAGTTTCAGCGCCATGAAGTTCCTAGTAGCGCCCGCCTCGATCTCGTAATCTGTGTTCTTCGGGTCAGTCTTGAAGCTGATCTCTTGGAGGCAGCGGGTGCATTTTATGTAAAACCTGTAAATTCGTATGCCTAAATAGTCGTCACCTTCAACGTCCTCTTTACGGGCATTGAATTTCTTCCCTTTGTAAATGTACTCCCCGCAAGTTTTGCATCTCATGTTGAAAGGGGCCATCAAACGTACCGTGTATTGCCGGTTTCGGGCCAATTTCATGCGGGGAATTTTCGACGGATCGAAGTCCGGGGGATAGTATTTCTGAAATCGAAAATTCACGGTCGAGTTATCAAATTAACCGTAGGTGTATCTTTTAAATGATATCCTCGGTTCCTCGAAGTATTACTTACGTTTAAAACTTTACGCTCCGACATGCTGCTGGTTTAGGTTTATAAAATCGCACGTAAAAGAATATGTGATTTATTACACAAATGTTAAGAGACTTGTAGGCTATGAATAACTTAAGTTGACTTAAGTCATTGCCAACTGAATGAGAAGTGACGTGACGAATGCTTTGCGGAGTGTCATGCGCGGTGCCGCCTATTGCGCGCGCATTCGCCGTGATTGCGTTGGTAGCCCTGGTATTTAATTTGCAAGATATATGAAAATTATTTCGTTGTTCGTTGTTCACGCCATTGTGCGTTTCGGATGTTTAACCGGTGAAGTGATTTTAGATCGTTCAGGTCAGGAATGCAGAAAATGTATTTATTGGAGAAATAGTCCGAAAGATTAATACAAACGCGCATGCGTCGAATGTATTGTTGTAGAAAGTACGTAAAAGTAGAATCTTTCGAATTATATGTTATAATTGTTGTTGATAAAGATCGGGGTTAGGAATTGGTACTCGCGTGGCTTTCAAGTTTTTCAGAAGGACTTTATAAGACAGTAAGTTTTATTGGTTTATATTAATCGTATTTATTGGGACGGTAAATATATTTTGGCAACGGGGAATGTATTTTAAAGGTTGGGAAGTGAGTGAGACGAGTAGGAGAGGAAGATATTGAAGGATGGAAGGATGAAAGGACGAAGGGACGACGCTGTGTGGTGAGTGATGATCCAATTAACTTTTCATGTGTAATTAATTAGGTATTGTATTCATTAACTGAATTGGCATGGGATTTGTTGGAATAGTGAATATTTGTATATCGAGGCGTAGCTTTCCTTCTTGATGCATTTAGTCATATCACTTTCGAGGGTTAAGAAAAGTTTTGAATAAAATGGCGGGACTTTCGAATTGCTCGAATTTCGTTATTGCGTTATGAAAGCCATTTTGTGAAACAGATTAATAAACATTTATATCTGGGAGGAATTCAATACAGAAGTTTTTATAGTTCAATTAAGTTGAGCTCAATTAACTTTGTAAATTGATTATCATCGATTATCCATCAAGTTATATATTTGGTAGGTATATAATTCCGGGAAAACTTCGATTTTGAATTAATTCTAGTGTTTGACTGTCTTTATGTGTACATGTGTTATATTATTAAATACTCAAAATGATATTAATTTCAATTAAATTAAATGTTATGTATTGTCTAATAAGAAAAAGTAAAGACTACAAATCGTTAATTTCCCAAGGATCTATATCACAAATTTATCTCAAATTTTGCATAAAGGCAACGCATTGGAACGCATTACCTACTCAAAAAAAAAAAATATTTGAGAGAGACTCGTGAGAAACTTGAATTCAAAATTATGACTTTTCTAGATTCTGTGTATGAATCTATACATAAGATCGAAATCAATTTATAATAGTTAATCATTAAAAAAACGCTAGAAAAGCATAGAAAATTATTTGCAAACTTTGTTAACCAACATGACAACCAAAAAACATTCCTTTATACTGTAAAATTAATATTTTGTAATGATTTCTGTTGCGTTTCACTCTCCGAAGAACTCTCCATTTTTAATAAACTAACAAAGTTCAATAAACAGACATTACCGAACTCAGAAATAAATTATAATATTCAGCTGACTTTTCGAACTACCTACCACTCACATAATTATTATTACATAATCCTAAATTGTTGATACACGCCTACATTCACAAACGCACATTTTTTATCCCACGAAAGAGAACGTGGGTCTCCGCGAAATTCTTTTTCCCGAGGGAAGATCCTTCTTCGCCTGTTTTATTCGTGCTCGATTGACTCGAGTCAGGGTATACATACCCACGACCTTGCGTTTTAGCTGAATAACCTTTACACGTACATACGTGCGCGCTCGAATTGAATCCAGTTCCACGAAGCAAGCCCATGGGCTTCTTCTGTACCGTCTGCTTTCATCGTTCGATCAAATGGTCTTATTATATTCGCCGATATTAAATTCACGTTAGAGCGGAGAACCCATTCGCATGGAACGCTCGAGACGGTTCTAGCGCCGTTTTTAATTCGTTCTTAATTCCAGTTAAATCCTTTCATTCGATCTCAAAACAGATTTCCATTACGCCGTTGCTTGTACAATTCCGTATTGCGAGGATGTTGGTTATTTGTGATTCTTCGACAGATTATCGTATCAAGTAACGCGATCGTTGAGTACAGTTACTTTCGTCAATATTCGAACATCACAGGACTTTCACATTTACTTTATATTTTCTTTATACACTCCGACTTAAGTGTATATAGGTATACTAACAAGGGAAGATCCCCAACCCGCAAATTCAACAAATTATGAATTGTTCGCGAGTTATAACACAAAAGAGGAAAATAGTCGAATTTTCAGAGGTCAATTTCACCCCCTTAAAATAAATTTAGGCAATAAAAAAATTGCTTAATACATTCCTGTATATCCTCTATATATCCCCAAAGTTTCGTACTTTTTTTTTAATTCGCGGGTTGGGGATTTTCCTCGCAAGCAGTGGGGACGTATTGTAGAAGTATTGGGAAACCAAGTGGAGGCGTGGCTTAGATTTCAGCGCTGTGGTGGTAAGTTGGCAAACTATTGCAAGTAGGCCCGGATCCTACCAAACATTCCGAATAAGTATTTATTAATCGAAGAAGTAAAAATTTAGTGTTCAAAAAAATTTAAAAACCCTCGTTTTTCACAAAATGTCTATATAAACACTGATAATCGTATGGACTTCGACGGATTTCGGCCTACTCATAGTAGTTTAATTTTCTGTCGCTAGTTGGCGTATTGAAATTCTTGGTTTCCCAATAGTAATGTCTCGATACTAGATCATTACTGAACCTCGAATCTAGTCGTCGTTACTTTCGTAGAATAGACGGCGTGGGGTGGAGGGGCCTAAGGCCCCACTTTCTTTTTGGGCATGCGCATCGGGTACCTCCCTGTTGCTCGAGATATCTGTAATTAATAATCAAACGCAGCTAGAGATGTTTATTTTATGGAATCGTTACACTTTTCGCAATGGACACTTTTTATCGTTTTTTTACGTGGTCATCTGACCTTTCTGAGCGGGCTGTACTATTCGCGGAAGCCGTTCCATTCATGAGCCCGTACATGCTGCTGTTCCCAGTTAGAGGTGCTCATTTTGTGTATGGCTTTTTGGCACTTTCTCTGGTGATTGAAAGGTTTGACAAAAAGGACAAAGTGGAAAAAATGAGATAGTGGCAAAGGCGTTTTAAAAGAGCCACGTAAAAATAACGCACATTTCTTCTTTTTAAGTTTGGTAACAGTCGGGGTAATAGAAAATCGAACACAGTATTATCCTTGATATATAATAAACAATTTTGTGAAACGAAATTAATAGTAAAATAAAATAGTTTGAATTGATCAAACATGAAAAAAGGAGTTTTAAGAATTACATATATTCAAGCAAATATAATTGGTTAGAAATTACCACGGTAAATTAATAGTAAAATAAAATAGTTTGAATTGGTCAATCATGAAAAAAAAGGAGTTTTAAGAATAACGTATACTCAAACAAATATAATTCCTAAGAATTACCAGGTCCACTCTGTGTTTCACAAAAAAGACCGATAAGAAGTGGACCGGCTGTATACCCGTATCCCTGCCAGAATTTTTCTCAGAAGCCTTTTTCACTGGACTTTTATCCCCCCGCAACCGCAAATCGTGGTATGCTGTACATTGTTATGCGCGCCACGATGTACTGAGCGCAGCTTTCTTTCAGCCTGCGCGCGACTTTTCATCGTCAAATTTCAGGTTGCCCCGTTGCTTCTCCTTTAATCCACGTTCGATTTAAAAGGAGTGATAAATGATCGTGGGAATGCTCGTCGGCTACGTTTAACGAACAAGAACAGACCAAAAGTGTTCGAAGCTGCTTTGCTCAGGGACATTTTCAAAAGCTTTTTCTTGTGAAAATCATGGCTACGTATTTAGAAAATATTTTCCACGATTCTTTTCTGTAATGTCTTTTATGAGATTCTAGTCATTTTCATTTGAATCTAGTGACCAAATTGTGGCAATTATTTCTGCACTTGAATCTATGCGTTTGATAAAAATTTCCAAATGAACTATTATATCGGAAAAGATTCTTAAATTTTGGGCCAATTAAAACACACAGGTTTGTATTAGGAGGCGGAGCGTTCCCCCCACTCTGCCTGTTATTGCGGTGCATAGAGGGGGATACAGTAAAGAGTTTAATCTATTGGAATAGAGTGCGGATGAAACGAAATTCGGTGTATCGAGATTCGGATTGCCGAGGCTTCACTGCACTCGGAACCCCACGTCTGTCGAGAAGTCGAGGTACTTAAAAGGTAGACGATACAATTTCTCAGGGAATGCCGGCAACGAATTCTCCGCGATCCATGCAAGGCATGCGCGCATCCTGTCCTTTTGTGAAGGAACCGTCGACTACTGCCAAATTATAAGGGAACAAAAAAAGTCGTCTGCGGGCGCCACCAGACGAGGTCCCCCCGTTTCTTTCCCTTTCTTCCTCTCTTTTCCGCTCGACGCGGCGGCCTGCTATCTCCGGGCAGAAAGAAATGCTCGCCGCTGGTGGTTGAACCTTCTTGCGACACATCGTTATCGGGTGTTTGTTGAATCACGTCGCAACTGCACGGTGGAATGTTACTCCGTCCATTTATCGATTCGTTCTCAGGCTGAGTAATGGCAAGCTTCGCCAGCAGTTCCTCAAATAGTACAGAATGTACGTTCACGAATCTTCTAATAAATACAAGCAGAAGTGTAGTAGTTGTAGTGTTTGAGCGTTCTTTCTAAGCCACCTCGATACTAGATGCTAGATACTTCTGCTTCTTTTTAATTGAGGTTAGTGAGTAGAGGCGAGGACTCCCAAGCGCCCTCGGTGAGCCGTCTCTGTGGGCTTTGGCCGATTTACCGGCTAAATAGTAGAGCGGGGTTACCGACACTTGTAATATTTTAAAGCCTAGATCTGTTATAAAGTTTCCACAAAACTGCTTCACCTCGATATTATATACCATTCCATATAAGAAAACACCTACGCCCCCACCGATTTGCAACTGATCTGCGCAGCTCCCTCTACTGCCTGCACCCGCGATTGATCGTAGCGCTTTCTCTGCCGGTTTCCTACCAATCAACAGCTACCTCAGAACTGCCGTTGCGCGGAACGAGTCTACTCTTAAGTGGAATTCAGTATAGATCAGCTAAAGCCTCGACTCTAGTTATCCATATCGCCGCCGAATGGCGCTGTGCAATGGAGTTCCGACTTCCCTTTGGTCATGCGCACTGGAGACTCTGTACTCACTGCTCTACCCGAAACGAGGAGATTCCTAGCCTATTCCTTAACCTTTAAACTCGACTTCCCCCAAAGGTTGTTCAAATTTTCACGCGAGACTCTCATCAAGCACATTAAATCCAATCCTCTATCGGCTAGAGTCTATCCCGAGGATCCACGGCGGGGCCCACCGTGTCGATCCTCGCCCTCGATCACCGCCAGTGGGTCTCGTAGACGGTGGCTCATTGTGCATCGCGCGAAGACAATGTCCGTCCAGTGGACAAGCAGCCAGGGCAGATAGAGAGAGAGAGAGAGAGAGAGAGAGAGATAGTGTGCGGCAGGTCTTGCGAGCGTTTCTCGGAAAGCCGAAAACCGAAACACGAGCTGCCCTGGTCTCCAAGGGAGCGGCGGCGTGTGTGACACCGGAGAATCACCGCCATTCCTCCTCCAGCTTGGGCGATTCTCTCTTTCCCGCCCGCACCCTCCCACCCGGCCCTCGCGAGCGTGGCCCGCGCGGCGGGCGGCTCGTCTAAATGGCCACGGGGACCGTTCCCGTGGGCCTTATCGAGTTTCAGCCGCGCAGGTAACGACTTAATTGGTGTCCACCTCTCTCACCCCGCAACATTGTCGCTCGGTGAGCAGTGTCGTGAAATTTTAATCTCATCGCCGCCTCCTCCGCGTCGCGGGGCCTCACCCCCACCCCTCTCCGCCGCGCCGTGGGCCCGTGACGTAGCGCCGATACTGTCTTCGCTTCTTTTGTCCGCCACTCCTCTGGTTGCTACTTTTATTAAACATCGATGATTTACGAGATTCCTTAGAGGGGCCCGCGGCAGATGAAAGGAGTTTCACCCTTAAATGGGCCCTTCTACAGGGGAGTACAAGCTATTTGTAGCGGGGGCTTGCGAAACGTGGCAATGTTTGAGATTCTTGATAGGGTTACTTAGTTTGGAGGTGTTTTCCAACTAGCGGGTGATGATTGAAGCTGTTTTTGTGAGTTAGCTGGGGGATGCTAGTGATCTGAGGCGAATTCTGATTTGGAGAAGCTTTTGCTGTGTTGAAAAAGGGTTTGATATTGTTGGATCCATAGTGTAAGGACATAGAGGTAGTTGTATTAAGAATTCTTATAACAGATGGAAGAATGATCTACAAGAAATCATAGCAGAATATTCAAATAATGTTCAAGACATGTTACTGAATGTTCAGTTGACAAAAGCAGGTTGAAAAATGCTGGTCACTTCACTACGCTTCCTCATATGCCACTCATTTAGAACGGTCTATCTTTATGAGCTGATACAAATTGTTTATTCGTTGTCCAACTTATCGTAGAATGTAAAAGAGAAGAAACATGAGAACTATCAGGCTTGCGAATATTTATGTTGTTGGCCTATTCGTGTCTACGTGCCCTCTTTTCCTTCAACACACTAGGTACTAGAAGCTTCTTATTGCCCATCGAAGACGACATAAGCATCATTTCCACCGTAGTAACAAAATATGTAAGGTTTTTCCACTCGACCATGCGATAACACCTCTTCATGACTTCTCTTCGCGTAGTACATCGTTCTATCCCACGAGTGTCGGTACCGATAACAATATATCCGCGATTAGTGAGGAGGATATGCAAAGGCATACCGTGAGAAACGCGATAATCGAGCCTGTTAATTACAGCGATTGGCCAAAGCATTACATAAGCTTAAAATAACTATCCCAGACCTTTGAGTCTCATCGCCCAAGGGTACTGTGTCCTGAGGGTACTATCGAGGTAGTCAGTATGGCCCACACATTACAATATCCCCAAATAAAATACGTCTTGTTGTCAGTTGAAAAGTGATACAACCATACAGGGTTTAAATTCACTCATTAGTTGAGACAAAAAGAAGGAAATAGTAGGTCTGAAATTAGATTCATCAAGTTGCACAGTCCACTCACGAATATCTTCTATGTTCAGTGACATCATAATTTATAAGTATCTACTTCTCCAATGGATCTTCAATCAGACCCCAAAAGAATGTCCCAAAGCTTCCATTTTGGGGCCCAAATAGTTGACCGATCTCAGGCTAATTTCCCCCGTAAACGATCACCACTGCTCATGGTGTTGTAAATATCTTTGGACCATTGTATCCAGGAAGAAATCTGTTGTTCTATCAATCCATAGAACAGTTGTCAACCAGATGGAGGGTTCATCTTCAAATCAGCTTTCTTCTCGCCATCTCGCTCAAAGGTTAGCCTAAGTTAGCTCATTAAATGGATCGGAAAAGGGTACTTTCCACGGTCGAAATACCTCGGAGCACCGAACAGGATCGGCGTGTATTCGGTTACCGCGGCTTGTCGGAAATCCTATTTGATCCCACGGTCCGCTGGATGGCCTCCCCGATTCGTACGTGTTAAACGAAAAAACTTGCCCCAGCCTCTGCAGCACCTACGTGACACCCCGGTAAAGATTATTGAATTCCTTGCTTCCAGTTCCTCCAAACCCCCCTCCCTTCTTCCCCCCCCCCCAAATGTCGCTTGGCAAAAATGTCCACCGTTGATTTCCACGTACCGCCGTTGATGAAAAAAACCGAGCTCCTCCGGGCCGCTTTTTTGCCGAACGTTTTGGGCCGTGCACGCGCGCCGTTCGCTTAACTGAGTTACTACCAACGGTAGCTGCGCCCCTGCTTGACGTAATTGCCGTAAAAAGAAGTCGAGCATTGCGATCGCCGAGGATTTTAGGAGACGCAAGGTCGTCACAGAAATGGATGGCACGGAGATCTGCTCTCCAGGGGTTCGGGACCTGGGAATTTCAGCTTTGGAGAGTCTCAGGGCACGGACCTCCCAGTTCCTGGGGATCCCAGGGCCCAAGAACCTCAGTTCTCAAGGGCCTCAAGGCGCAGAACTCTCAGTGTTCAGCATTATGAAATTCTAGGGCTCAGTTTGAGGGGCTGAGGAATCTTAGTTCTTAGGAATCTCAGGGCCCAAGAACCCCAGTTTTCGAGGGCCTTAGGTCCCAAAAATCTCAGTGTTCAGAAGGCTCATTGTCAGTACCTTGAAATCCCTGTGTCCTAGAGTCGAAGGGCTTAGAAATCGCAGTTCTTAAGGTCCGTAGGGCCCAAAAACCGCTAGAGTATCAGGCCCAAAAATCACAGTTCCCAGGGGCTCGAGAACTCAGAAATTCTAGTCTTCAAGAGCTTGAGAGCCCAGAACTTTTCCATTTTTTAGCACCTGAAGAACTAAGAGTCCCATTTTACAAGTATCATAGGACCCCCAGAAGTCCCAAATTTCTAGGGTGTCAGGGTCAGAAAATCCCAGTGCTCAAGAGTATCAGAGCCCACAAACCACAGCATCCTATGGTGTGAGGATCTAGAAATCCCATTTCTCAAGTGTCATAGGGCCCAAAAGTCCCAGTTTCCAAGTGTCTCAAAACCTCAGAAGTCCCAGATCTCTAGAATCTCAAATCTCAGAAATCAATCCCCATAGTTTCCAGTGCCCAGATCCTTTGCTTCTAAGGGGACTTAGGGCCCAGAAGCCAATTCACTTGTTACTTCGATACCTCCATTACTTCATGTACATGTTATAAGCTCCCAGATTTAAAAATCTCTTTTCTCGTCTCATAATCTTCACCGAGACTTAATTTCTCCAACTCTGCCTGTTTCAAGTTTCCTGTTGGGCCTCTTCTTTTTCTTCCCACCTCGTCTTCGCACGGACCCAACGATAATTCAACGAAACAGTTCATTTGCACGCGAAATCTCACGCATCGGGGAATGACTGACGCCTGGACATCCCATAAACGACACTTATTAAATCATCGCTTATTTCATGAAATTCCTGCGTTTCTTGTCATCAAGACTGACAGCGCTCTCGCAAACGAGTGGTCTTGGAAAAACTGGTCGGCTTATACGTAAATAAGGAGATTATATTGGCAATTAATTACAGTTCATTTACGGTAACCCGTCTTGGGAACAGTCAACTATCTCTAAATCAGTCCACTGTTTGAGACTGCAACAAATTACTCTCCGAGTAGGTACTCGAAATATTCGACTACTGGAATTATTACTGAATGAGAACAGATATTCATTTACAGCAGCACTCTTTTGTATTCCAAAAATTACTCCTCTTTCTGTTGCTTCGTTATATTAGATATCACAAGTCCCTAGAATTTTTTTTCTCAAGCCTCCTCCAATAATTAAATTACTTAGACATTCGCATGGTAGACTCGGTTCGAGTCGCGCTTTCTCCTCGAGTTTAGCCTCTTCAAACTACTTGGACTGCACTCCTCGAAACGTATTTACGGACTAGGATCGCTCGACGAAGGAAGTCGCTTCCTTTTTCTCTGCGATTCGCCAGCAACGACCAGCAGGATTCCAAGGCGTCCATGGCAGACAGGATTGCTCACCTCCCGCATTGCTCGGTTCCAAAGAAACCGATGGCCGAACTATCGAAAGCCGCTGATGCATTCAGAGCACACCTCGCTCGGTGCGTGTTGATCTCTGCAATTAAATTAATAGTCCTCTCGACGACCTTGTTTCCCTTTAATCGACGCGGTGTACACGTGGTTCCATAGGGCAGGCTTTAAAAGGATCATAAGATCAGGGCTGTCGCAATGGCACCTAACTCAGGCCTATTTCTTCAATAAATGACATAGCATTATTACGTCGGAGCTTTTAAAGAAAATCGTATTGTAACCAGTCAGTGGGCCACATAAATTCTGGATAGTCACTGTCGTGACGCAAGCGACGATAGTCCGGCGAAAAGCGAGCAGGACGACCGATTTAACCGAGATTCATATCGCAAGTTCTTCTATCGATACTAATTTCCAAGGACGGCGCCCATTCTGTGCCGTTCTGTCACGCTCCGAGTACCAAAAGAATCCAAACTGTCTTATCCCCACGCGCGCGACGCTCCACCGGTTAATTTTACGGTTCTGCTGATCATTTTCCCGCGTGCAATCGGCGCCGGCGAAGATCGGCAAACGGCCGGCAACTGGTTTAACCAGACCGGTGGTGTGGATTTCTCGATCGATCCTTTCGGTAGCCGTGTCAGATTTTTAGGCTCGCTGAGTCCAGTTTCTACATTTAGATGGAATATTTCAATCGTGGCGACCGGCCTTTAAGCTCAGATCACCATTACCCTGGAACAGGTTGAACGTCGATCGATGAAGGTTCCTTCACCTCGTGCGATGTTAATTTGAAAGCCTTTACCGCTGATCGACTCCACCTGTGGCTTCAATTCCATTCCCTCGGCTGTGATTTATTTACCGCGACGCGGATAGTCGTTGATGGACAACGGAAGCTCTTGTTTCTTAACGAGAATTCTTATCCATCTCGTATTTCACAGTACTATTACAAAGTGGACGTATCAAGTAAATTACTAAACTAGTAAAATACCTGCAGCATTACAAGTTACATACTATTATTATAAATCCAGGAAAATGATCGTCATAGTCATAATATCGACTTGTTATACTGTCAATAAGAATAGCACTAACTGGCACAGTGAACTCGTTATTTGGAGAGTCAATCGGTAAATTCGTAAAGTAGCAGTCCCATAAAAATTTGACAATTCCTTTCGTGTAAGAAGTAGATTCTTCTAGATGTAAAAATTAGAAATTCTTTTAAGTGCCATTATCACGACCAGTTCGTTATTTCTGCTTCCGTCGCCTAGGACGCTTCAAATGAATCTTTCACGTAGGAATAAATCTATGTGGGAATCTGGAATGGCCGCGCTAGGCTGCAAGGATAATCCACGTCGAGTGTCCTTGCAAAAAACCGTAGGAAAAAGTGGTATCGCTCGAACAGTGCCTATATGCTCGGCTACCTCCGTCGGCTACCCTGGAAATTCCATTCTGCTGCACACGTGGCTCCATAGGACGGCCTTTAAAAATAGAAGCACAACCTTTTAACGGTGCTGAATCATAAAGTCAGGGTGTTCCTCCTGGTCAGGGCTGTCGCAAAGGTTTGCACTCCTACATTCACCAGTCATACGCTCGCGCGGCAGTGTGCAGTTTGGGGCGGCGAGGTCGTGGCGGAAGGATGTGCCACAGATGTTGGGAGTTGTGAAAGTTTTTGGGCAAACAGGAAGCTTCGTGAAATGGAAATCACCGTTATTTGGAAACCTTTGTGCGCCTATGTATTGTTAAGTAGTTTGCAGAATTGAGCAACGGAACAGATGATTTTTAATGTACTGGTTTTGCGCGTCATTTGCCTTGGATTCTGAGTCTCATAATGTTGCAAATTTTTTAAAAATTCTATGCAACTTTATAGGCGATCGTAGATCACGTTGGGGTTAGTTAAGTATTTAATTAAAAATTCTTTCTTTCAATTTTTAGCTGAGTTGTTAGCAACAGCTCAGTTTAATTGAACCACCAAACCACTTCAAATTTATTTCGACACTAATTGTCCACTCCACAACTTTTTAAAAATTCTATGCAACTTTCTAGTCGATCGTAGATCTCGTTGAAGTTATTTCAGAATTTAATTAACAATTCAACTTTTCAATTTTTAGCTGAGTTGTTAGCAGCAGCTCAGTTCAATTCAACCACCAAACCACTTCAAATTTATTTCGACACTAATTGTCCACCCCACAACTTTTTAAAAATTCTATGCAACTTTCTAGTCGATCGTAGATCACGTTGGGGTTAGTTCAGAATTTAATTAACAATTCTTCTTTTCAATTTTTAGCTGAGTTGTTAGCAACAGCTCAGTTCAATTCAACCACCAAACCACTTCAAATTTATTTCGACACTAATTGTCCACTCCACACCTTTTTAGAAATTCTATGCAACTTTCTAGTCGATCGTAGATCTCGTTGAAGTTATTTCAGAATTTAATTAACAATTCTTCTTTTCAATTTTTAGCTGAGTTGTTAGCAACAGCTCAGTTCAATCCAACCACCAAACCACTTCAAATTTATTTCGACACTAATTGTCCACTCCACACCAAATCGATCACTGTTCGCGATCGGTATCAGCGATTTCAATAAGATCGAAATATAACGTAGTCCACGTGAAATTAGGGAGTGTTTAAGTCATCACTTTTCTGCCTTCGAATTTGTTTAAAAAATACAGGTAGCCAAAGTTTGCATTTTTTCCCATTTTCGTGAACAAACTATCCTTTCATTTTGCAACTCTTAAATCCTTCAGTAGTAACCACAACGATGTCCCTTGTTGGTCTATCCATCCCTGACTCCTTTCCTTCGTCGATCTCTAATTGCACAGCAAAGATGTTCCCACAAATGCACGGTACCCGAAATTGTGGCCGTGAAGCGATTATTATAAACGGAGGGACGTAATGTGGACCGATGATCAGAAGACAGGCGTTATAAATAAAACATGATAGGGCGGCGCGATTGTTTCGCATGTAACACCGGATGACACGACGAAGCCACGTCTGAATCTCTGTTAGATCGTCGGCACGAGATTTCATTCGTGAATGACAGCCATCCCTATAGCACATGTCGCGGTATGCGATGGGAGTCGATAAAGACGGGGCCGTTAATCGAACAAGCGTCACTCTCTGTCCGAAGAATTCTGCTTTTGATTATGCACACCGCATCGCCCAGGATGATGCCTTTCTTTGAAAAGCGCCAACGCGTACCGTCGTTCACGCGTGCACGACCACGCGCACGGATCTCAGCCCTCGTTCCCCGTGATCCGCGAGTGCCTGGCCGTGTGCTAATTGGCGGTCCACGGTGTTCCCAGGATTAATGCCTTCATCGATCGGTGCACCGGGAGCTTGATAAATAATCGCGTCGCGGATTATGCGGCTTGGGACAGAGAAAGATGTCGGGTTGTTATAATATCACGATATTATTGTTGGTGACGCTTCGAAACGATTGGAATTATATATGTATTTCAAATTATTGAGGGTTACTAAGTGGGTATTATTTGGTAGAATTTAAAGTCACTTGGAATTACTTAAAATTCTGTAGAATTATTTCGAAATACTATTTAGGTATCGCGTGGAATTATTTTGAATAGTTAGAATTGAAATTACTTGGCACTAGGTATTTCGCAGTATTAGATATCACTAAGAATTATTTTGGATCATTAGAATTGAAATTACTTGGAACTAGGTATTTCGAAGTAGTAGATATCACTTAGAATTACTTTGAATCATTAGAATTGAAGTTACTTGGAATTATTTCGAATTATTAGATATCACTTAAAATTATTTTGAATCATTAGAATTGAAATTACTTGGAACTAGGTATTTCGAAGTATTAGATATCACTTAGAATTATTTTGGATCATTAGAATTGAAATTACTTGGAACTAGGTATTTCGAAGTAGTAGATATCACTTAGAATTACTTTGAATCATTAGAATTGAAGTTACTTGGAATTATTTCGAATTATTAGATATCACTTAAAATTATTTTGAATCATTAGAATTGAAATTACTTGGAACTAGGTATTTCGAAGTATTAGATATCACTTAGAATTATTTTGGATCATTAGAATTGAAATTACTTGGAACTAGGTATTTTGAAGTAGTAGATATCACTTAGAATTATTTTGAATCATTAGAATTGAAGTTACTTGGAATTATTTCGAATTATTAGATATCACTTAAAATTATTTTGAATCATTAGAATTGAAATTACTTGGAACTAGGTATTTCGAAGTATTAGATATCACTTAGAATTATTTTGGATCATTAGAATTGAAATTACTTGGAACTAGGTATTTCGAAGTAGTAGATATCACTTAGAATTACTTTGAATCATTAGAATTGAAGTTACTTGGAATTATTTCGAATTATTAGATATCACTTAAAATTATTTTGAATCATTAGAATTGAAATTACTTGGAACTAGGTATTTCGAAGTATTAGATATCACTTAGAATTATTTTGGATCGTTAGAATTGAAATTACTTGGAACTAGGTATTTTGAAGTAGTAGATATCACTTAGAATTATTTTGAATCATTAGAATTGAAGTTACTTGGAATTATTTCGAATTATTAGATATCACTTAAAATTATTTTGAATCATTAGAATTGAAGTTACTTGGAATTATTTCGAATTATTAGATATTACTTAGAATTATTTTGGATCATTAGAATTGAAGTTACTTGGAATTATTTCGAATTATTAGATATCACTTAAAATTATTTTGAATCATTAGAATTGAAGTTACTTGGAATTATTTCGAATTATTAGATATTACTTAGAATTATTTTGGATCGTTAGAATTGAAATTACTTGGAACTAGGTATTTTGAAGTAGTAGATATCACTTAGAATTATTTTGAATCATTAGAATTGAAGTTACTTGGAATTATTTCGAATTATTAGATATCACTTAAAATTATTTTGAATCATTAGAATTGAAGTTACTTGGAATTATTTCGAATTATTAGATATCACTTAGAATTATTTTGGATCATTAGAATTGAAATTACTTGGAACTAGGTATTTCGAAGTAGTAGATATTACTTAGAATTATTTTGGATCGTTAGAATTGAAATTACTGGGAACTAGGTATTTCGAAGTAGTAGATATCACTTAGAATTATTTTGAATCATTAGAATTGAAGTTACTTGGAATTATTTCGAATTATTAGATATCACTTAAAATTATTTTGAATCATTAGAATTGAAATTACTTGAAACTAGGTATTTCGAAGTATTAGATATTACTTAGAATTATTTTGAATCATTAGAATTGAAATTACTTGAAACTAGGTATTTCGAAGTATTAGATATCACTTCAAATTATTTTGAATCATTAGAATTGAAATTACTTTAAATTATTTCGAAGTACTAGATATTACTTAAAATTATTTTAAATCGTTAAAATTGAAATTACTTGGAAGTATTCCAAATTACTTGGTATCACTTAGAATTATTTGGAATCATTAGAATTGAAATTACTTGGAAGTATTCCAAATTTCTTGATGTCACTTAGAATTATTTTGATTCGTTAGAATTGAAATTACTAGCAACTATTTCGAATTACTAGATATCACTTCCAATTATTTTGATTCATTAGAATAATTGAAATTACTTGCAACTATTTCGAATTACTAGATATCACTTAAAATTATTTTGATTCATTAGAATAATTGAAATTACTTGAAACTATTCCGAATTACTAAGTAGGTATGTACCACTTATAAGTACACAACAATCAACTATTGTACATACAAATTTTAATACATTTGTACATGGACAAATGATAAGCCGCGAATTTTCTTGGATTTGTACGTATCACTATGCGGCATGAACGTAGGCACGAAAGTTCCAAGACGAAGGAGACGTAGTTAATTTTTCCACCACGTTTCGGAAAGACGTGGTAACTATTCAAATACACCATTTATACGAAGCTTCACGTATCGTGACACGCGGCGTCATTCTATTTACTTTACGTTCTTCCTCGTCGAGTTACAACGGATGCATTCTTGCAACAGGTATGCATTCTAACCTCGCTTCAACATGTCTACCATGTTGGTATCATTTCAGTAGCAATGCACGTCTCTTCCTTTCTTACCTCCGTGAATGAACCCTTTCTAGTTGCTGAAAATACCGAAGAAAGGCCCACATACAATCCGAAACGACCCTAAAATAACCTTAAACCAACTTCTTATATTTAAATATGAACTTGAAACAGGGATCGAACATTTATTTTTCACTTGTGGGATAAAGAAACAAGAAGATTAACACATTTTTCAAAAATAAATAGTATGAATTTCTAATAAAAATTTTATACAATTTTTAAGGGGAAGTTTTTGTGAAAAGTGTGCAAGCAAATTATCCCCTTCAAAGGTATCTCTGAAAATATTGTTTCCTGTGCGTTTCCTTTATACAAAGAAATCCCCATAAAATCAAAAACCAGGAAACTCGAGAAGATTAAGGTTCCAAAATTCAAACTTCCCTAAGACCATTAAAAATAATAGAATAGAAATAATTCGAACTCTCCTCTATCGAAAAAGAAAACTGAATCTTTCATTCCATCGTGTTCTAAATTTTGCAGCACCCCATGTAAAAAAATTATACATAATATACCCAATATTACAAAAACATGAAAAAAAAATATCTACTTATAACTTCAGTTGGAAAAAAGTTATATTCTAAATTGTCCGAATATTTTTCTGAGCCACAAATGCCTCATTATTTCCTATAGCAATAATTATTATACAATGTATGTGAGTAATTCAAATAAATTATAAATCTTCACCAACATTAATAAAGGACTTTTTGCTAGAGAAAAATAACCAAAACGGTTGCTTTACAAACAACTGAAATATCAAGTCAATCGAATACAACAACTCACAGCTCTTATTCACGAGTCGATTTCAATTTAAAAAATTAAACCTACGTTTCAAAACCAACTTCCCGCGCGCCCACCGCATTCTTTTCACACCGCGCAGAGGTGAAGAACGTTTATAAAAATGATCGCAAAAAAGAATCACGAGGCGAAGGCCTCGATCGATCCTTCCATCGCGCTCTTCACCTCGTTTCGTTACTGTCTCGACCCGCGGCATGAGTCCGTCCGATTCCCAACGTCTTCTTCCCTCACCTGACCGTCTGCCACAGCAGAAAGCCGCCTCGTGTGTGGCACACGTGATTTACATGTGAGCTCGTGGCTGCCTGGTAGCTTTTCTGCGTGGTGGAGGCGTCAGCCGATGCAGGATGTTTTGGCGAGGCTCGTGAAGGAATTGCTGGGAAAAGACAGAAGGCGTAAGAAAGAGAGAGTGTCCGCTCCTACCTGATCGCCGGACGGCCTTTGGTAGTCGATGCCTGCCATGTGACCCGTGATTCACGATTCGTCTGACGAATAGTTGCGCATTAAAAACAACCTGCACCGTGGGCCACGATTTAATAGTTCTTTTTCCACCTCTGGGACGCGTCCTATAGCTTTCGGGGTCAAGGATGACCCCTCCCTTTCGGCGAACCGTGAGTCGCCCTAGTGGGTGCTTGTTGATGGGATTTGGAGGTGTCCGTCTGTATCTTGTTTATAAATTTGATGGCTGAAGGAGAACTGGCCAAAGCCGTGGATGAAATTAGTTGTTAAGTATTGTACAGTTTTATGCGCAAAGTGGTGTATGTACTTTTGTCTGGTAAGGATGAAGGAAAGAATTGTTTGCAAGGTTTATTACAAATTTCTTCAATTCTGTGTAAGTTTAACTTAGGGGTAAATAAATAGCTCTTAGATTGTAATAATTGTCGTCGATCTTCGTATAATACGCGTGACGAAGTGGGAGGAGCCAATCGCTCCTCCCATCTCCCACTCGCGCCTGCGCAGTGAAGGAGTCACTACCGCTTGGCGTACCTCTGCGTCCTTACATTCTTCTCTGCCTACGCTCCTGCTCTTCCAATCATCTATAGATCCAAACAAACTCGGTCATAATTTCCTAGACAATTCGAAAATCGACAATTCACCCACAAATTTTCAAGTCCGCTTCTTCGGAGCTCGTTTACAGCCTCGTTGGATTATTAGCCTGCATTAGCCTGCCCCGTAGCACAATTACGCGTGTTTTTGCGCGGTTGACATCGTACATCAGATAATTCGTCGCCGGGACGTACATTGTATTGCGCCTCGGCGACGAGAGTTCGCCGGTGCACGGAGTTTTCGAAGGCGTTCGTTAAGGAATCGCGGAGGAGAATGCGATCCTCCCTTTCTTTTTGTTTCGCCTGCGCGAGACAGGCCCCGGGTGGTCCTGTGTGATCACCGAGGTACCAGTTTATACCTACAACGTGGGCTGTGATACGCAAAACATGATAAACGGCCAGATGACGAATACGTAAAGTTTACATTGCATCAGATATTTTGCACTGTAACGTATCTCATTACTGGCAGCCTCGCCATGCCTGTTTCTCAGAATCGGTGGCTCTTCGCCGGGAATCTCCGCTCCCCCCCCCCCCCCCCCTTAACGAATACCCACGAAACAGTGTTGCTTTGCGCAGAAAAGGACCATTTTGAATAATCTTCATATAACGCAACGTTCGCCCCTACGGTTTATTTCCAACCAGTCCTTGGCATACGCGGGATTTACAATTCCCTCGGGAAGGGGGAGGGGGGAGGGAAGCACAGAGGAAAACGACGGAGGAAGGAATTAAATTTTCCAATTTTCTACATTGCAAATTTAATCGATACATCGCGATAGAATATACAATATAATTGTCAAAGAAGCAGAGAAAAGTATCAATGAAATCCTTAACGAGTCGGTGGTCTCTCAAAATTTCCTGCACCTTCGGTGTGACGTTTTAAATTTTCAAATCTCCCAGCCTACCCACGGGCAAGAATAAGAAAAACGAAATTAATACCTTCTTCGAAATTATCGAGCAGAAGATGATGAAAATTTTTATTATTACGCAGCTTCCCACTTTTCGAAAAGATGAAGGAGGGGGGGGGGGGGGTATTGACGAGTTCCGACGGCAAAGAAATACGACGGCGGCCAGGGTATCTCGGAAAGCACGGCTGAGAAAGTTCCCCCCGCTGATTGTTTCTTTTCTCCTCGTCGGACTGCGAATAGCCTTCAGGAAGTCGGCTGCAATCATTGACGTGCCAGGGTGTCCTGTACGTAGGTCGTGATGTGCAGCCCCGATGAACAATCCTGTTGCTCGCGGACACATGCAAATGCCGCGTGTCGCTGAATTCCCCGGGCATCGAAAGCGAGAACATCGCGGCAATCTCGGAAAGCTATCTTTCATTTTATTCCAACTGGGCCCCTCCGCGAGACGCCACCGCGGAACGACTTCATCGTTCCGATGTAAAACACGCTTCCTCCCGTTTTATCGCGAATAATTCAACGGCGTTAAAGTCTATGAAAAATTAAGATCACAGTATCGACGGGGTTGAACGTTATTTACAACCTCCCGCCCGCAGGTTCGTTGAGTTCTGAGAATAGTGCGCGCCTTGGGAATGCAGTTCTTCAGCCTGACATTTTACGAAAGAGCACTTCTGCCTTTGATGAGCCTGGGAATTGGTAGTTCGAAGGTCTGGCAGTGTTTTAGTGCGCAAGATTGTTCTCTCCTCGGTGCTCGAAATAATGCCGGTTGATTTGGTGGAAGACTGCGATCTTTTTCCTTTTTGATAAGCTTTTTATGTATAGGTACGTTGTTCGCAAATTTTTAACTCAATTTTTTTAAATTGAATAGTACACAGGCCTGACTCCAGCCTTTTCTGGCTCTCTGGCGAACTTAGAAATTGCGATTTTTATTTATAATACACTAGTTTTACTACTCGGCTTCGCCCGAAATTTAGAGACTGATTTTATAAAAACATTTTTTGGGGAAGTAGTCACATTCAGCTGGATTAGCTAGGCATAATGAACTGGGACACATTTCGTGACTCCAGAGTGTGGCGTTTGAAAGCTTTTAGGCGAGAGAGAATCACACAAACACTTTCTGCTTTACAGTGGGTGGCCAAATTATTATACTCAAATAAAAAGGTTTGAGATTTTGTAAGTTTAAGCGATGGAGTGGTTGTATCTCTGCGAAAAATGGCCGCGAAGATATTTAAAAACGTATTTTAATGCTTGAAGTTTCCAGTTTTTGAATCAAAGACAATTTTTTTCATCTATTAGGATACTGTTTTATCAAGATGGAGCGCAGGAAATGAATTTTCAGAAATTTTTGCCTAGTTTGAACCCATGCAAGGGCCAAACAAATTTTTTTCCGGTAAATCCAACGAAGAGCTCTTATAGAGCAAACATTCCTCTTTAAATTCGTTTTTTTGGTTTTATTGTGCGATTTTTATTGACCGAGTTATTCGCGATCAAAGCAAAAAAGGTACTTTTCACTTTGAACACCTATAACTTGCGAACTCATGATCGTAGACAAATTTTCATGAGTGTTTTGGAAAGTTAAGAAAGTCTCCTTTCAGAACCTTTAGTTGCCAATTAAAGATTTTTTTTTTATATCTTATTAAATCCGTTTTAAAATGATCCCAAAAATTGACGAAAATGTTTTGAGTTTAATAATTTCGCCACCCTCTGTATATATTAAGATTCATTTCAGCTTTTTGATGACCTCCCCCGAATTTTTATTCGTAGCTTGAACATTTATACTACAACCTGTAATATTTTATTTAAAAAAATACCAACAACAAAAGGGCCATTTTGCCTACAGGAACGAGCCAGGCCAGATAAAACATCCTATACTCTTGAAAATTATCATACACGGTATGCGCCAAACTGTACCTAAAATTTGAGCCAAATCGGGGACCCAAACTTTCCTCAGTTTCCTCGTCACTCATAAACAAAGGCCCCTAAAATTCACATTGAAAATATCCTTCGTTTACATCGCATACAAGGAAGTATAAACATCCACTAGTTTCTCCCCATTACCTCAGCAGCCTTCCACAGCGACGACCCGTCCGGGGCCTCACATGGGCCAGTCCAATATTTAACAATCTCCTCGCCAGTCGGATTTAAAGCCCGAAGACTGGTTCCCGGCGCGGACCCACTGCAGCCACCTGTCAGCCTATCATAAATTCGCGGTGTCCTTTCATCGGCATCGCCCTTATATATACTTATTGTGCCGCGAGCAGAGGTCGATGAGACTGTTGCTTCCCGCGCGCGTACTCCGTCGATGGTAGGGCCCCGTCTTCCAAACCTCGGGCCCCGCAAGTTGAAGGCCATCCCGCGCTCACCCGTCGGCCGTTTCACGCTCACGAAGGTCCTTACGGGCCTCTCGCGTTGCTCCTTAGCCGGCCATTAGGTTGCTGGGCCCGATCCAGGGTAAGAAGTCCTCGCATACCAGACGTGTGCTCAATGAACTGACGAAGAGAGGAAGCTGCGGGACCAGACAGAGGCGGCGCAGGGAGAGGGGGCGATCGGATGGGACGGGGCCTAACGAGGGGCCCGCATCAAGTGTTGCGCATTGATTTTAACGAAACTTTGTAAGTAGCCAGAGGAGGCGAAATATTTCAAACGTGTTTACAAGATTTTTAGCGATAGAGATGGTGTTTCAATTGCTGCTTCGTTAAGAGCTCGTTAAGCTTCTTTTAAAGGAGATGATACTATGTTATATTTTTTTGCGCTTTCTTTGAAATCCGATTTTATGAAACTTTGTTAGTAGGTAGAGGGGGTTAAATATTTCAAACGTGTTTACAAGATTTTCAGCGATAGAAATGGTGTTTCAATTGCTGCTTCGTTAAGAGCTCGTTAAGCTTCTTTTAAAGGAGATGATACTATGTTATATTTTTTTGCGCGTTCTCTGAAATTCGATTTTATGAAACTTTGTAAGTAGGTAGAGGGGGTTAAATATTTCAAACGTGTTTACAAGATTTTTAGCGATAGAGATGGTGTTTCAATTGCTGCTTCGTTAAGAGCTCGTTAAGCTTCTTTTAAAGGAGATGATACTATGTTATATTTTTTTGCGCGTTCTCTGAAATTCGATTTTATGAAACTTTGTTAGTAGGCAGAGGGGGTTAAATATTTCAAACGTGTTTACAAGATTTTTAGCGATAGAGATGGCGTTTCAATTACTACTTCGTTAAGAGCTCATTAAGCTTTTTACGAGGTAGATGATATTATGTTATCATTTTTTTGTTCTTTCTCTGAAATTCTACGGCAAATAGTATTTCGTTATTAAAAAGGATAAAGTCAAATATTTTTGTACACCCTACCTACCTGAAGAATTATATTAAAATCGGTGAGCAATAATTGCCGCGGTCCCCCTTTAAGTTAGCAAGCGGAGGGAGGGACAGAAAATTCGGAGTAAAAAGAATTTCTACATTCAACACACCCTCTTCTGATCTTCAGAATTATATATGCATGTACCTTACAATTCAAACAATTTTAATTTCAAACCCCCCCGTAGAACCTTATTACAATAAAAAAAATTCGCTGTCCCCGGTGTAAATGTGCAAATTTCTCGAATAAAATTCTCGCGTAAGCGTAAGATATTGAAAAAAAGGTCGAAATCGAAAATGGAGGGAAGACGGTGTGGCAAAAAAAGCGACGTTGTCAAAGCACTTTAGGGAGCCAGATTTTGTTGCAAAATGATGGTTCATTATCACATTCTTCCACGGTCTTCCCTCCCACTGTTTTTTACCCCTCATCTTCTTCTATGTCCCGAATACTTTTTATTTATACCGCCGTTTTCGAAAGAATGCTGCTCGGCCAACGTGTACACATCGGGGCATGCACCTGTGTGCCAACTGAAGTTCGATAAACTTCGGCTCCCCTCGACTTCGTTCGAACGTTTTCGGCCGTTCGCCGACGCGTAATTAAGCAATCGCGAAATTAATTGAATCCACTCGCGGAGCCATCGGGGCCAGTTTTAATCGGAGAACGACGGAATTGAGGACGTCGTTCTAGAAGTTTATAATAATTACGAGGCAGCGGGTCCTTATTGTCCTGCTGCGAAGCTTTATTCAGATAATAATTCGCTATTCCCGGCGGAAAAGCAGCGAGGACTTGTCGGACGACCGTGTCTCCTTTGGAATTAAATGCGCAACGTGTTACGCAACGATCTTCCGCATAAACACGAAGTTAATTAACGTAATTAGTGGCTTGCAATTTAAACCCACGGGGGTGCTATATTAATTCATGCTTAATATTGAGCTGCGCAATTTTATTCTCGGGGAGAGTCGTTCCAGGTTTATAAAGCAGTGAGTTCTGATCCTTGAGAAATTATTTTGTTTCTTTAAACTCGCGTTTGGAATTAATTCTATTGCGTTGTAAAATGTTTCGCTGGGTTTTTTGTTTAGGAGAATTAAATTCTATTGCTTTTGGTGAACTCTGCACGTCATCGATTTGAATTTCGCGCCGTTTGGTGCGCGTACAGTGGTGGTCAAAGGGCCATTTAAAGTTACTGGTCTTGTAAACCTGGTATTTTATATGCACACGTGTTAAAGAGTCATTTTAGCAGTGGACACGGTTTATCACATGATGGTGAGCTATTAATTTTCTCTGTGAAAGCTTCTCGCTTTATGTACCATAAAGTTAATGATACCATCCCTTGTCAAATGTTAATCTTTTTATTACTAATCTCTGCTTAAACCTTTTTCTCACCATCCAAGTGCTCACTAAAAACTTTATATTCTTCATAAAACTACAATTTCAACGATTTAAAGAAACCGTAGTATTAATGACATTTTCAAACGGGTTCGACTTTAAAAAAATTTCAAAATGGCAAAATGGGGGACCTTTGAAGAAAATTGAGATTTTGTTCTAGAAAATTAATCTCTTTCGTGGAAAAAGAAATAGAAGAAAACGACTAATAAAAAAAAATCTCCCGTCGTGCCATAGCCAATCGCATACAGCTTCTAAAACATTTTGGTTTTACGATTTTAAAAAAACCGTTTCGTCGGAAAACTGTCAACCATATCAGCGGAAATTTTTTGCAGCGTTAAGTTACTGGCCCCGTACAGCTTCTAAATCTGCTTTAAATAAATTTCAAAAAAGATATTCGCGTAACTTTAATACCCAATAAGAATTGTTAAAAGTTTCAAAAAGATTCATCAAGTAGTTTGCTTTTGATAAATTTCCAATGGGACCTTTAATTTTCGGGTAATTCCTCCCTTAAATCCAGAAAATCATAATTACTCATTTCATTAGCACGCGAGCGATTTTAATCGAATTCCCAATTTAAAAAAATATTTAGCTGAAGCAGAGGTAAGAAAAAGGCGTGTTAACTTTTCTCCCCCAGCGTATCGACAGCTTGCCATCGCGTTTCTTTTTATCGACGGAGTTATCTCGCCGGCGATAACTTTAAACGTATTAAAACACCCCGCGACAGATGCACGGCGGTTTGATGCGTTAAACGCTATTTCGATCGGATTATCCCGTGCTCGGAAGATGTGACTCTGTGTCAGCACATGGGGGATAAATGGCGAGCAGGGGGAGCACCCCTTTGCTCGATGGTTAATGGTTTTCATGTGTGGCGAATTAACTAACTCGTGTAATCCCTCGCTGTCGATATCGCGGTGGATTCAAGGCACAGAATTACGGTCCCCGCAATTATCCGTAATTCCAAAACACGCCCTCTGATTCATTCCCGATTAATGTATCTTGAAAGCCTCTACCTTCATTTTCCCCAAGTTACTTCTAATCCATCGAGATCGCGATAATTTCGCTGTTAAAAAATGGCCGTTAAAGCGACAGAATTTCAGACGGCCCGGGATAGTAAATGAAGTAGTGAGTAACGATCTCGTCCCCTCGGTTTAAAAGCGGATTTCGCGGCGGAACGAGTAACGTCGCGTTTCTTAATCGGTTCCGCCGCGTTTGTCGTCGTTAAGATTAAATTAACACCGGCCCCACTTATTTTTATACCGCCAACCGAGCATTAATGCGAACAGAATTCCTCGTAATTGGCGATGACCGCGAATCAAGGGGGTGGTCTACGAAGCCAGGCTTCATCGCGTGAGAATGTACGGCCAAGGAGAACGCCAGGGTCCCGTGAATCAAACTCGAGTCAAGAATCACACGCGTGTTTTAACTTATAAGGGGCAAAGATGATAGACAAAAAATGGTAGGATAACTTCGGAGGTGGTTTCAAAGAAATTCATTAACTCTATTAGAAATTTAACATATGATGCTTATGATAGGGTAAGTCGGGGAGAGATGGATCACTTTTTTTAAAACCGTAAATTACGTAATTTACACCGTAAATTTAATGGTTGTTTAAAGGACAAAAATAAACGTGATCGAGCCATCTCACCCGCAAGGCCATCTCACCCGGAATTACCATATATATATATATATATAAAAGAACAAAATAATATTTTTTCTAGATTTTTTTAACAAAAAATTGCGTCACAGTGGCCAAAGAGTCGATACGCATTTTCCATTTGAGTCATTCCGCGGTGGAATTTTTCACCTCCTAGCCGTTGGACCTAGAACTAAAATAAAAAAAAAAATTGTAATCCACGCACTAAATACTAAATATTAGAGAAGTACACATGATTTCGAAAAAATATTTCTAGCATAAAAGGATTGCTTTCAACTGTTCGCCATTCCTTCAGAAATCAATATTTTTGACTTTGAAAAACCGCAACCCGAAGAATAGTGTGGATGAAATTTTGCAAACCCAGCGCCACTCGCAACCCCTGTTCTTCTTTTCGACCAAGTGACGCCCTTTGACATCGTCGACCTAGTACGCGCGGAGCACTGTTCGGAAACGTGGACACGAAGGCAATAAAGATTACTCGCATCGAGGCGCGAGGCACAAATGACAATTTAACGAGCAATAAACTTTTGTGGCGCACCACATCCTGCTTTCTACAGGCTGTCACACACCGCGTGCACTTCGAAAGATTTCGATTTACATCGTAGCTCGAGCAGCGCCTTCTTCCTGCTTCGTTTTTATCCCGCAGCCTATCGGGACTCGAGAATTGAAAAACGGCACGTATCACGTGCATTTTCTGACGTCGCGCGGCGTTCGCGAAGGAATAAGGAACTCCCCGAGGCATCTGGATGTTCGTTATATTAGTTTAACTTGTATCGTATTGGTGTTCTGGACGATGGAGGGCCGAACGACATGGGACACATTCCTACTGCAAATTGGAAGTGCGCATTTAAATTTCTGGGGGGGGGATGCATAATGCATCAGAAACGGGATTTTTACAAGGAGGAATGCTACAACTTCCTTCGCTGGCGTCATCGGCCCACAGGGGGAAGAATGGGAATGCCGAGCCTAAGATGTGCTTCTGCATGGCAAACAGATGCATTCAGAGAAATCTTCGCTTCCTCTGAGCGTTAAATGTACAGGGTGATTCTTAATTGCGCGCCAATACTTCGGGCGGCGAGAGTTTTTCGCGGAAAAAAGGAAGGAAGAAGCTGTTACTCCAATGTACTATGGTGGAAAGGGTATATAGTGGGAAAAGAAGAATTTGCAGACACCGGTATTTCAACATAATTGTTTGTAAAGAAGAAGAATTTCTTTTTAAAAAAAAGATGAAATTCTTCCTTAGAAGAAGAAGAATTTCTTCTTAATAAAAAAGGGAAATTCTTCCTGAGAAAAAGAAGAATTTCTTCTTAAAAAAAAAGATGAAATTCTTCCTGAGAAAAAGAAGAATTTCTTCTTCAAAAAAGTATGAAATTCTTCCTCAGAAAAAAAGACTTTTTTCTTCCGTCAAAGGATGAAATTCTTCTTGAGAAAAAGAAGAATTTCTCAAAAGAAGGGGAAATTCTTCCTGAGAAAAAGAAGAATGTCGTCTTAAAAAGAAGATGGAATTCTTCTTGAAGAAAAGAAGAATTTCTTCTTCAAGAAAGTATGAAATTCTTCCTCAGAAAAAAAAGAATTTCTTCTTCAAGAAAGTATGAAATTCTTCCTCAGAAAAAAAAAGAATTTCTTCTTCCGCCAAAGAATGAAATTCTACCTCAGAAAAAAGAAGAATTTCTTCCAAAAAAGATGAAATTCTTTCTCAGAAAAAATAATTTCTTCTTCCGACAAAAAATGAAATTCTCCCTCAGAAAAAAGAAGAATTTCTTCTTCTTCAAAAAAGATGAAATTCTTCCTCAGAAGAAAAAAGAAGAATTTCTTCTCCTTCAAAAAAAAGAGATGAAATTCTTCCTCAGAAGAAAAAAGAAGAATTTCTTCTCCTTCAAAAAAAAAGAGATGAAATTCTTCCTCAGAAGAAAAAAGAAGAATTTCTTCTTCAGAGAAAAAAAATTGTCTTTTTTATAAGCAATTCTGTGGAGAACCCAGTGTGTGCAAATACTTATTTTGCCAACTGTGTGTAGATATATTTTGAGCTCCATTTTCTAGGAGAAAGAAAAATGGTTCCTTTTATTTACCATAATATTTCGCAGTCTAAATTACTATCAGTATATAATATAAATCGTAAATAAAATAATACAAATTATAACGAATAGAAATACTATCTAGAAATACTAATTAGAAAAATTAGGTAAAAATAACAGGATTATAAAAAAGTGCCATTAATCTACAAGGCATATTTAGGTACACAGAAAGCTGTGGGATATTTTGTGATCGGGCAGGGAAACTTCCAATGACGATTTAGAAATTATTCAAGGAATACCAACCTATGGTTAAGGGAAGCCGAGGCTGGGAAAAGAAGCCGCGTTCCCTCAAGTAAGCATGTGTCCCTTTATCGTGTCGCGAACAAAGGGCCCATCGAGTTCCCTACGTCAACGTATTCCTTGCGAGGGTAATCACGAAATTAGCGGTGTATCAGGTCATGACTAAGGGGTAGGGTAACCGCAAGGTGGCGAGGAAGTCGCCGTAGATGAAATCCAAGGCGTAGGCAGTCTTGCGTGACGTTCCGTGAGTTTCGACCGACGTACATCCGTATCAGTAGATTGCTCTAAGGAAAATGGCTAATCTGCTCGTAGATCGTACTTCCTCTAGAACAAATTACCATTCCCCTAGGAATTTCACCGTGGCTTCCTTGATATCCGACACCAGACACATCAAAACTAATAAATCCTACAGAACTTTACCCTTAACGTGGAAAAATATTTACAAAACAACCCCTCGTGGCTCATTCACAAATTTGCTCACTTTAAAATTTTACAAAATTAATTCTACCTCTAAGGTAGATGTCCCCATTACGGACCGCGTCCCCATTAGTGACCAAATTATTCGTTTATATTGTTTATTGCCACACAGAAAGCAAAATATCAACCAGAATTCATTTATAGTTTCATACGTTATTTATGTAGCTGTACATTCATCTTTAAGTAAATTCACATGTAAATTAAGACTTGGTCATTCACATGAAAGTTGACAGATTCTAATAACGCGAGGTTATACTCCAGATATCACTAAACTCGCAAATTTTACAATAAAAATACAATAAATTAACTAGAAATATATACAGAATTATAAAATAAAAAGAAAATATTCATTTTCTTTCATTATTGTAGCAGAGAAGCGATAGATGGTACAAGTTGGTCAATAAAGGGGACAACAGGTCCAATATAATTTTCACCATAATTTTTGTGTAAATAGTCAAATATCACTCTAAAACTAATTTGATTAAGAAACTAGAGACTTAAAAAAATACTTCATTCAAACATTGTCGTATATTAGTGAAAAAATTACTATTTCGAACCAATAACACTCTTAAACGGTCGCTAATGGGGACATTTACCTTATACACCCACTTTCTCCCCAGTTTTGATTTCTGCTTACGACAAAAACGAGTCGGCAAGTGCCAAAAATAAAATTCCATACCTACTATATTATTATCTATATCTTTAAATTTTGACTTACAGTGGTTTCTACAAGGTTTCTTCAATTCTCCTACGATTAATATAATACAGCCAAGTGATTTCAGGTGCGTATCTACACAAGCCCCTAGTTCCCTACGATTCATCCAAAATAAATGTCCTTCCACGCTCGAGGCCCCAAAAGTCAGGCCCCTCGGTATCTGAATTTCTCCAGGCGCAAACAGGCGTGTTCACGAAACGCTGTTACGCGTACCGTAGAAAAAAAGGAAAAAAGGCCCCGAGGTCCCCCCCGCTGCATTTCCCTCGCGGACCAACCAGGACAAATTAGCCGGCATTAGGTACAAGGAGAGGACGTGGAACGGTGGGCTCGCAGCCCCCTTTAACGAGAGGCAATTCGGCTTCCCATTCGAAATTCGCGTGCGATTAATTTCGGAAACGGGGCCCGGCGAGCGAGCTTCGAGAATGGGAAGACAAAGCTGCCGGTGCGGTTCGGTGTAAAAGCGGCAGCGAGGCGCGCCGCGGGCCCCCTTCTACGAACCTGCTCCGTCTCTGCCAGCGACAATAGGCTTCAGTGCAATAGCCCAGACTTCCGTAGGTAAGGAGGTAATGTAATAAATAACCTTGCCTCCCTTGGCCGTTTCCTCGCCGGAACAAAAACCGGCCCATATGGTGTTCAACTACGCGGGCACGAGGAACGATGGCTATCGAAGGAAAGGGGGAGCTCGCTTTCTTCCATCGCGGGCACGGCGTTACACGGTCTCCCGCGCGATTCCGATGGCATTCTTAGGGAAATAACGTCAATTAGACACGTGGCGGGCGCGGGCCGCGCGAGCACAAAGCGTGCGGGCGATAGCGGTTGAAATTGGGGCTGCGATGCGGTGGAGATTGGGGCTCGATAGGAAAATCGGCGAGGGGGGTGGCTCCGGTAAAGGGAAGCGCGTAGGTTCCAGTAAAGGAAAGTCTTCGCGTGGAAGAAATTGTACTGTTGGATGCAAAAACGAGTTCAAGGCACTTAAGGTAAATGTCCCCATTAACACCATTTAGAGTGTGTCTGGTTCAAAATAGTAATTTTTTTTACTAATATACGACAATATTTGAGTAAAGTATGGATCATTGTATTTGTTGAAGTCTCTAGTTTCTTAATCAAATTAGTTTTAGAGTGATATTTGACTATTTACACAAAGATTATGGTGAAAATTATATTGGACCTGATGTCCCCTTTAGTGACCATCTATTTTATACCACGATGTTCTGCTACAATAATGAAAGCAAATGGATATTTTCTTTTTATTTTATAATTCTGTTTACATTTCTCGTTAATTTGAGTAAGTTACCGCATGGATCCATGTATTTTTATTGTAAAATTTGCGAGTTTAATGATATCTGGAGTGTAACCTCACGGTATTAGAATCTGTCAACTTTCATGTCAATGACCAAGTCTTAATTTACATGTGAATTTACTTAAAGATTAATGTACGGCTACATAAATAACGTATGAAACAATAACTGAAATATTTCGCTTATATTTCGCTTTCTGTGTTGCAATAAACAATCAGAAAATGAATTGGTCACTAATGGGGACATTTACCTTAGGTGGTTTTGCATAAAACGCATAATTAGATTTCTTCTTGTTTTCTACATATGCCCTTTAAATTTCATTGCTGTGTCTTCAAAATTGACAGAGCTGTGGTAAATTTTGTGAATCGATGTTGGCCAACTCGTAGGGAAGATCCCGGAGCCGAAAAATCAAAAAATTTTGACACTTTTTGAATATGCAAGGGATTTTCTTTTGATTTTAACGTAATTTTTGTTTGCTGCCAAAATTCTCTCGAAGGGGTGAAATTAATCTTCTTAGATAGAAAAAAGTTTCTTATTGACGAAAGTTACTTCTTTTGATTGGATCTGTCATTTGCTAAAAAATTATTTTACTGTTCACGAATTATAACAGAAAATTGGAAAATAATCAGATTTTCAGGGGTCAATTCCACCCCCTTAGAGTGAATTTGGGTAACAAACAAAAATTGCCTTGTAATCAGGAGGTAATCTCCTACATATTCACAATGTTTCGGAATTTTTTGAATTTCCGGGTTCGCGAGCTTCGCTTGTAAGCCAAACATACATTAATCTGAATATGACACGACCTAAAACTATTTTTATCACTATATTTTTAAAAAGTAACATTTATTTATATTTCTCCATTTTATGCAAGAAGGGACTGAGAGGGCTATAATTAAAATCAATTTCGCCCACTTAATTTATTGTATAATTCCGATTGCAATAATGCAACTACAAAGGAGATATATCCAATTTTTAAACATTACATACAGTTTTACAAAAACTTCACTACGAATAAAAAATATCTAACTTCGTAATATTTACAAATACTTTTCTCGAAACTGACTTTTGGCACCGAGGGCCTTCTCGAATCCAACCTTACAATTTTTAAGTTCAAACCTCAAATCTACAATGGCATGCAAAGGTTTCCGGTCACAAGGTTTTTTCAATTTTTCTTCTAAAGACATTCAGTCTACAGACTCTGCTCTTCGACGAAAAATTGAGAACGCCATCTGGCCGAAACTTTTGCACGCCACTGTAGATATTACGGAGTGAAGGCAGTTGATGGCTCCGCCCACTGCCTTCTGCTTGGGCATGCGCAGTGGAGCCTTCACTATTCCTGAGTGCTAGTGAAATTATATAATAATAAATTATAAAAAAAAATAAAGACGCATGCGAAAAGATTCATGTTCTTTGCTATTCTTCCAGTGTTCCAAATATTGACACTGAACTAAGTATTTAAATTTCTCGCAAAGTAATGCTACACGAGAACACCAGTATTTATGTTTTTAGTATTCCTCACCCCCGTGTCATAAATGCTCTTCTAAAGCGCCGCAGTGTTACAAGTGTTGCGCATCTTTGAAATAAATAATCTCGTAGGGGTTACAATTTTATGACGGTAGCTATCTCGACAGTCTCGGTCCTCGTTGTTTGTTCATTGTAAAAACAAACTGATCCCGAGAACTTCCCCAATTTTATGCGTCTCGCAGGGACGCGGTCCCGATCGTGTTCAAAGTGTTGGCGCCTCGAAATTTTCAGTAACGGACCGCGCAACATCTGCGTCGGCAGCTGTATAAAACAAAAACATTCAGATCTTTTACTGCCCTCTACTAAACTGTTTTTTTAATAGTCCAACCGACTCGTAGAATTCATTTTAAAACGCGCTGTAAACAAAGATCTCTTTCCTCTAAATTCCACGTAGGTGCGATTTACATTTCACTCAGTCGGAAAACACTTTTCCCGCGCTTGTAGCATAAAATGGACAAAGCAGTAAAACTTGGGGAAAATGTTAAACAGATTTTTTGCGATGAATCTTGAATTTCACTTATTCGTAAGAAATTATTTCAGAAAATGTGCGATAACGGCGGGAACGCCAGAAAATCATGCGAGCATTGCGGAGCACACTCGTTCAACATTCCAATTTCTTCATTATCACGTAATTGCCGAGGCTGGTGTATTCTAACGAATCCATCTGCAACAGGATGATACACTTCCTTCTTGTCTAATTGTGCTAATCTCGCCAGCATTCAACTTCCGAACCCTCCTTCCGTCGTCGCACTGTCTTACTCGCGTGATTACGAAACCCTATCCCGGCGAAAACGGAGAAAAACGAAGGGCCGAGCGCGCGCGGAGAAAAAGAAGCCGCGAAAGAATGCGACACAGTGTTCCTAATGGAAGCACGCCCACGCGCGACAGTGCATTGACCGTGTTGCAGAAGTTTCGGGTGGCTCGCGGTACCCTAATATTCTGCCATAAATTACCGGGCAAGAATGCGCGGGAAGATATTGTTTGGTTGACCCCCAAGCAGCTCGCCAATCGAGCACGAGCGTGCTCGCTTCGTATCGCAATTTCTTTTCCTGTGTAAAGTGCATTAGGATTGTTCTAAGGAACAGTGTTCTGGTTTGGGTCCTCCTCTTTTTCAGGATTGTTACATTTCTGAGATAATTAGGCCCTGCATGCTTTACGCTTTTAATCCAGAAATGGTAAATTATGTAAGTGCCAGAGAAAAGTATTGGGACGCCCTTTAAAACAGAATAACTTTTTTTAAATTCGTCCAAACGACTCGAGTTTTTTTTTGACAAGCTAGAAGGATTAGTTTACTGGTTGACGTGTTTCGGCATTTTGAAAAAATTGCAATTGATGGGAATAGCGAAGAAGATAGTGAAGGTCGCTTTTTAACTTTTTTATCCGAGCCTGTAATGAAAATTTAAAAATCCTATTTGTAGATTTAAGTTAGTTCTATACATGCTGAAAATTTCATCAAAATCGATTAACGTGGCTATGAGTTATAAATAGTTAAAAGTGGTGGAAATCAGAATTTTCGACTCATAACTGTAATAAATCTAAAGAAAAAAAATCGAGAAAATCGGGTAAACCATGTAGTACCTAATTCGATTTTTTAAATCTTAATTATTTCCACGATTCCTGGATTAAAAGAATTCAATATCTCAAATTTAATTTTAACTTATTTAAACTATAGTGACTGATACTATGTTTCAAAGTAAAAATTACATAACTATTACAATGAATTAAACCTAATAAACCTAAAGAAAAAAATTTCGAGAAAATCGGGTAAACCATGTAGGACCTAATTCCATTTTTAAATCTTAATTATTTCCACAATTTCTGTATTAAATTAATTCAATATCTCAAATTTAATTTTAACTTATTTAAACTATAGTGACTGCTACTATATTTCAAAGTAAAAATTACATAACTATTACAATGAATTAAACCTAATTAACCTAAAGAAACAAATTTCGAGAAAATCGGGTAAACCATTAATTCCATTTTTTAAATCTTAATTATTTCCACGAATCTTGAATTAAAATAATTTAATATCTCTAACTTAATTTTAACTTATTTAAACTATAGTGACTGCTACTATGTTTCAAAGTAAAAATTACATAACTCTTACAATGAATTAATCCTAATAAACCTAAAGAAAAAAATTTCGAGAAAATCGGGTAAACCATGTAGTACTTAATTCCATTTTTTAAATCTTAATTATTTCCACAATTTCTGTATTAAAATAATTCAATATTTTAAATTTAATTTTAACTTATTTAAACTATAGTGACTGCTACTATGTTTCAAAGTAAAAATTACATAACTATTACAATGAATTAAACCTAATAAACCTAAAGAAACAATTTCGAGAAACTCGGGTAAACCATGTAGTACCTAATTCTATTTTTTAAATCTTAATTATTTCCACAGTTTCTGTATTAAAATAATTCAATATCTCAAATTTAATTTTAACTTATTTAAACTATAGTGACTGCTACTATGTTTCAAAGTAAAAATTACATAACTATTACAATGAATTAAACCTAATTAACCTAAAGAAACAAATTTCGAGAAAATCGGGTAAACCATTAATTCCATTTTTTAAATCTTAATTATTTCCACGAATCTTGAATTAAAATAATTTAATATCTCTAACTTAATTTTAACTTATTTAAACTATAGTGACTGCTACTATGTTTCAAAGTAAAAATTACATAACTCTTACAATGAATTAATCCTAATAAACCTAAAGAAAAAAATTTCGAGAAAATCGGGTAAACCATGTAGTACTTAATTCCATTTTTTAAATCTTAATTAATTCCACAATTTCTGTATTAAAATAATTCAATATCTCAAATTTAATTTTAACTTATTTAAACTATAGTGACTGATACTATGTTTCAAAGTAAAAAATTACATAACTATTACAATGAATTGCTTACATAAATATTCATGCACCGGTATTGGTTTCCAACGACTGATCCCGAGCTATGGTTCGGCATGTTTTTTCGGGCTACTTGAACAGCACTACGAGCAAGCGAATCTTCCCTTTTAAGAAGAAGTTCTTGTGACACGATCACAAAATCCACGGCTCGAGACGCATAAAAGGCCGGAAGGAGAGAGAGTTCAATGGCTGATCGTCCCGAAGGACTCTCCCACGGTTCGCCAAGGAGTTCCTCTATCTGCCACCCCGCTGACACTGATTTTTCTATTGCCGTCTGTGGAAGTGGGTCATGGCGGCGGGCACTCGCAGATACACCCATGTAGCAGAACCCATAGAGCTCTCATTGCCCGATGGGACCAGCTAACTTTCGACCAGGTTGAAGTCCTGCACGAAGCCACCGAAACACGTGGGAAACGTGCTCCCCTTCAAAATTTTCGCGAAGCACTCTTCTTCTCTCTTATCTGAAAGATTCGAATAGATTTTGTCGCTGGAACGAGGTTTTCTGAAATTTTGAGCTAATTTTAGGAGTCTCGCAACTGATTGATTTTTTAGAATTTTTCTTTTGAGTTGCCGTTTACTTTTAAATATCATTTTATTTGGATAACAGAGTTTTCGGGATTGTTGCAACTTTTATTTTGTATGTTTGGATATTTTGCAAAATTTTAGGGAACGGATTCTGCGATTCCTCGATGTTTAATGCGCCCACGGGGTACAAGATGCGCCCGCCAAAGGGTTAATACGGTTTGTATTCGGCGCAAGGTGTTTAAATGCAAATCCCAGCCACTACGTAGTTTAAATCTTTAGAATTTTTCACGCGCTGCGAACGCGATTTGCGTACAAAGGTATTCCCGTGGCACGAGCCACGTGAATTATGTTCGTATCACGATCTGCATATAATGACGAAGATGATTGGACCGGATGCGCCGCTCCCACAGCTTGCGAATCATTACCTCAATATTCAATTAAAGGACCTGGCTTTTCGTTACACGGGAGACATTACTGCACCCAACTTCCATATAAAAATGAGAGGAAGTATAAAAAAACCGATAGCTACATAATTTCGACACACAAAATTCTTCTTTTTCGGTACTTTTAATTTTAAATTCCTTCAGTGTTGCAAACCAAAATTAATGAGATTCTAATTTGAAATATTAATTTATACAAATGTCAATCTAATTTGAAATTAAAATTAATATACATCTCTATAAAGTTTATTTTATTACCTATGAAACTGTAGCGTTGAAATATTTTTGAAGCACCTTAATAATCAAATGTTAAATCTTCTTACAATTAGTCTTATAAAGTTATGTAAATAAGTAAGATTTCCTGTGAAGCATGTGACATAAAATCACAAACTTTCATTTGCAAAAATTCTTATTACACACATAATATTATAAAAATCATCTTACCAATTCAAACTCATCCTTAACTGGAATCACACATAAATCGGTAACGAAGGAACAAACATTTCAAGATAAGTCTCGTCTCGAGTTTCGTCCCCCTCACGAAATAAATTAAATCCCTATGTTAGGTTACTTTAAGAGGTGTAGGGAGGGGGGTTGCACCGCCCTTGGAAAGGGGTGGTAACGCCGAAGCTAAAAAAAGAAGAAAAAAAGAGGGTATAAATAACGTGTTTCCACGGATTCTCAAAAAACACGAAAGCTCTCTAGCTCTCGCAGAGGGGCTATGTTTCTCTACGCGTAGGATTATAATTTAGGATTGTCGAAGGGAAAACGAGAAGAGCAGGGAGGGTTGCATCGGCCCCAGAAAAGCCTCGACTCATGGGAATCTTTTTTCCCCCCTTGCGTGTCGGCATTTAAAAATGTCTTTCCACGGCGAGGATGCTCGAGGCAGGGTTACCGGATCCTTGGAAAACCAGAACACTTGCTGCTCTTCCTTGAGAATCCTTCCTGCGACAAGTCGCAAGCTGTCTGCACTTGTCCGCTACTTGTGCCGTCTCGAATAATATTTAGGTTTGAAAGCACCGTCGCCTTGGGACCACCTACGGATCGGGGCCTCTTCCTTTTCTTTCCGAAACTCGAGTTCCTCTGGGCAGGCTTTGGGTCGAGCCTGCTTCAAGCAGCTGATCTGATAAACAAGAGTACAAAAGTGGAGACTTTCAGGTTGTTACGGAATTTGTTCAAACTTAAGGATCAGCTTTTAAAGAGAAAGTGGTTGCCAATACCGTTTCACTGAAACGCGAATAAAATGAAAGGGCCACGAAATGTCAAGTAAAAGGGGGGTGGAATTGATCTGGAATTTGCCACGAATGCTATTTTATTAAATGGCAAGTGAAAAATAGAAAAACTCTTCTCTGTGTCGTTGTATCGTGAAATTGATAGTTCTCCGAGGATTGTCACATTATGATTTAATATTTTGAGAATATTAGCAAAAACTGGTGAACAAAACAATTTGAAATGTGCAGAAATTCTTTGAAAAAAAGAAAATGGCCACGAAGCCAAAATCGAATGGGGCAAGCACCCCGAGTCGCGGGCAAACAGATCTTTTGAAATTCCCACACACCGATGCCCCAGTTTTCGATGCGCAGAACGTGGCATCGATGCCACCTATGCACAACATTCCCATAAGACACCGTGGATACCGGGGGTGAATGGGCCCCCATGAGGAGGCATGAAATAGAAGAAGGTCTCTTCGTGGGCTTCCTGGGATCGGTGCATTGGGGTGCAATGCCAGCTTCATCGTAATTGCGCATAAAGGTAGGCAGATGTGTATCGCGGCGTACCCCCATATTTTAATGGCATCAGGATGCCACGGTACGGACTCTGTGGGCCCACGGTGAGAATGTCCTTTTGACTCGGTGGTAAGCGATGGCCAGATAGCATGGGAATCTAAACGACCGATTCACCCGACGCGGATGAATCGATGAGGAATTCCGAGCAACTTGTTCCTGCCCTATCGCCGCAATTGGGACCGTTCCGTGGGTATTTATATCTTTCTGAGTATCAGTACTTCGAAGTCATCGGGTTATAGAAACGTGACTAAATAAGTGCAGCCCTTTGAGTGGCCGAGAACAGCTTTGTTTCTATGTATCGTCGAGAATATTACTTTACACCAGAGTGGGGCCCAGATATCTATATCCATATAAGGCCCAAAATCTCTTAAAAAAATATTTTATCAATCAAACCGCTAGGTTCCTCTATTATTTCTTCCTCGACACCACGAAGATAATACAGTCAAGTGCAACTCGAATCCACCGCCATGACGGGCCCAAAATTCATCCCCACCCTCTTCCTATAGTAGAACCAGGAAATCCGAAAGTTTCTTAATCGAAAATTGGCGTCTAAACGAATTGAAAAGCAGCGGCGCATGTAGCGCGTAGCTCTCAGCTCTGTTTCTCCCTGCCTCCCTCTTTATTCGTCGTCGGAGAGACGCGTGAAAGGATGAGAGGCGCGCACTCAGGCCCCGGGACTCACGTTCTCCTCGCGTTTGATGAATGCCGACCGTAACAGCTCCTCACGCACGATCTAAGTCGGGTCAAACCGGACTGACAACCGTTCTGCCTGTGAACGGAAGACGCCCTGGCATGGCCAATGAATTCGTCTGCGACCAAATGGTAATGTTACTGCGTGCGGTCCTTGTGCCGCTGACGGGAGGCGAACGCGAGCCGAGTGTGCCAGCGCACACATCCCGCGGTTACGTGCACGCACGAGGCGGGCGCTGGGCCCGAGCGGCCGCGCACATGCGCACACCGAGGACCGTTTGCAATTTATCGTCTGGCCACCAATTTGCCAAGTGAGTGGCCGTGGGCGCTACCGCCGCTTCCGACGGATATTCGGCGTCGAAAATTGCCAATTGTCTCAATGGAACTCGATTCGTATTGTGCACCAACATAGACACGCGTCCGTGTAGCCCACCGAGTCCTTCGAAGGGCAACGTTCAGCTCCGCGGAACTTCTGATCGACGAGGGCCTCCTTGGCGATACCACCCCGCCTCGATACGAGCATCGATTTTCGCTCCTTAATCAAAACAATGTTGCCTCTTTTCCCCTGTTTTGGGGAGTGTAGGTAGGAAGCAGGGATTCTGGGGTCCCATCAGGCTTTTGTTGGCGATTTCTTGACTTGGGCAAGCGGGAGTTTTGTATTTGTGTGTAATTAGGTTATGTTGTGTAATCAGGTTATGTTGCGGAATGAGGTTATGTTATGTAATTAGGTTATATCGCAGAGTAGTTGAGCATCGAGCAGCCCAGAAAGGAATGATACTCTTCTATTGGTGCTGAAGCTTTTGTTTAGTTATGTTGCGAAATGAGGTTATGTTGTGTAATTAGGTTATGTCGCAGGGTAGTTAAGCATCGAGCAGCCCAGAAAGGAATGATACTCTTCTATTCCTGTTTAAGCTTTTGTTTACCCTTATGTACAGGTTATGTTAAGGTACCCCAAGCATCTATCGATGTCTCAGCCTCCTCCAATATCCCCCGCAGCTTTCTATGGCGCCCAAGCACGATATGCACCACTGTTCTTGCCACTCTAGCGGTCGAAATAGAACCACAATGCAACTCTCCCACAAACTACAAGCTAAACCTGTTACACTAGCCGCGGCTGGAATCATCGATACCGCAATGATACATCCTACGCGAAAATAAGAGGACGCATCCAGGCTTCATCCTTCCCCCGCGTTCTGGCCACTCGAACTCGAAGTTAACTAGTCATCGGCCAGATTAATGAAGAGGGCCCTCTGAAACGCTCGTTTGCCTGTCCGGGCGGATAAAAATAGGTATTTCACTGAGACCGCCATTCACCAAACGATGACACTGTTCCCCAAACGATGACACTGTTCCCCATAGAAGGCCCGAGCCTCGCCTCTTCTCTCTCGCTCTTTATCATTCCCTCCCCTCGGCTGAGGATTGACGCAGAAATTCTCCTTTTGCCCGTTCCGCGAAAGTCGTGTATCATTCAAAGAAACCCGACTCCTCCAGAGGCGAGAGGATCCTCCGAGGAGTCCTCCCATCCAGCCGAGGATTAAGCTTGCACTTTGTTGCCGCAAACAGAATATAATTCCTGCCCGATACTGCCCCCTCCCCTGGCCGGGGACGTTCCTATCCCCGGCGCTCGTTAATCTGTTGATGGTTAATTTAAGGACTCCTCGCGCGTCCGTTCCAAGGTGTGCTTAAATCAGCCGCGCGCAATAAGGGGAAAGGCATTCACCGCGACTCGTAGATTAAATTGCAGAACGGGAAACGGACGGAAGGATAATGGCCCGAGGTGTGACGTTGACCTCGCAACGGGCCTGCAGCCTGACAAGATGCCTGATAAGATTGCGCGAAGATCACTGTCGCCTCGTCGATTCTCTAGTGGAAGCTGGCAAGGCATGACCTTTTTCAAAATTTCGGCGAAGCCTCCAGGGAACTCGTTTCTTAGTTTCTGTTAGACAGGGGGGGCGAGTTCCTTTATAAAGGAACTTCTGAATAGAATAATAAGATCCCGTACGTAGCAGCTCCTTCGTGGAGGTTCGTTTCCTGAAAAAGAGTAACGTTCGTTCCGTGGATGTCTTATTGCAATTCAAGTGGCACGGTTTTTCTGGAAAGTTCTAGCGAAGGTTCAAGGGAACCGGCTCCTCCGTTTCTTGTTGAAAGGAAGCGGCGAGGGATCCGAAATATCTGTTTGCTCCGTTCGTGACAGCTCGGGCCCCGAAGACAACGGACATATCTAGGCAAAGTAGCACGCGCAGCTCCTCGCCCAGCAATCTTAGGTAACCACCAGGTTGCAGCAAACACGATTCTACAGCTCGTGTATCGTGGCCTCTAATTCCACCGATTTTCCTATCACCTCGCAACCTGACGAGCCTAACAGACGTCAGATCTCCTAGCCAAACAAACTAGCCAATCTTCACATACGCAGCGCGGTTCAAGCAAGGAGTAACCAAAACATCAGACCGATCTTCCCGCAAATCAAAGAAAATCCACAGAACCACCTTCCCCCCTCCGTCACAGCGCGCTACTTCCATCGGTCCCAAACAAACAGCCCCACGATGCGGCCGAAGTCGAAGCGGCCACGAAAACTCACGGAATGCGGCGAACGACCCGCGTTTCCCCGGCGAAACGGCGATATTACCGCGAGAAAAGGTTAATTTGAAGCAACAGTCCATCAAGATGCTGGCCACTGGAGGAGGAGGAGGAGGAGGGGGGGGCTGCAGCGGGGGGGCGAGGTAGCAGACGGTGGGAAGGAAGTGCCGAGGAGGATGAAGGGCAACAGAAAGAAACGAGTATTCCCGTCTGGTGGGTCTTTGTACTCCCTGGGTCTGTTGGCTCTAGAGAGGGCCCCGACTGGCGGGCAGAACAAGAAGGACCCGGCGATACGTTGGTGTGCGCGGATTGTCTTGGCCCCTGGCGCGGCCACCCCGGCTCATATGAAACGGTTAATCTGACGATAATGCCGGCTAGCGAGAAATCTGGCCGACAACTGTCAATGGAATTCCGAATGGGCCCCCAGGAACCAGCAGAGGGATATATAATGATCGCATGCGAAATTGCGGTGGATCTTGCATGGGGCCCCGGCCAGATCCTCTCCGCGCTTCCTCCGCCACCAATGGAACAGCCTTTTCACCCGTTAGCGAGCCAACCCCCCTCCACCCTCCCCCCCCCCTCAGTTGGAAGAAGATACGCTCGTCTCGTTTGTTTTTTCCTACACGGTATTACTTGGACGAGAGTTTCGGGCCCTTTTCGTTTGACGGTGTTTGCCTCTTTCTGCGGTTATCAGGCTTCCCTCGCCCACCCTCTCCGTGCCTTCACTCGTTTTTTAATTAGCGATCTCTGCCCGTCGAAGGAGACGCGCTCTTGCCCGATGCCGTACGGTCACCAGCGAATTTGGTAACAGAGATCGTTGACTGCTTCCCTCGATTCGTGGAAGCACTCCGTGGGGTTTGTTTGAAATATTTTGGTGGCCGATGTTTTGGACGTGCTGAGGGGTCGCGGACGACCTCTGTTTTGGAGATTGGGGGTGGGCGTAGGCGTGCTTGAGAGGGACTTGTGGCGGCTGGAGTAGTTGTATGTGTATAATTTCTGGAGAAATAGACTTTTGGAGATTCTTCTTCAAATGTGTTTTTAAAATAAATTTTATCTTGCAACTGTCATGGGTTTTTTGGGAGAAAGCTACGCCAATTTTAAGAGTTTAAGACTTTTCGGCGCTGATGAAAAAATTATATAAAAGATGCTGTCAAATTTTGAGCAAATTTTCAATACACTTTTTTTGTTCTTTCTTTTAAGGGGTGTCCCTACCTTGATGGCACGAAAAGAATACGACACTTGGAATTTATTTAAGAGAAACCCTCAAATTTTATTAATTAAAAACTTTTTTCTTACATTTGTACATGTTTAGACATTTAAAAAAAAACAGTAAGTACCTAAAACTTTAAACGCGTTTTGAGAGAAACGATGTTTTTCGAATTGGTTAGCATGATATCTCAAAAACTAATCACCGATTTACTTCAAACTTGGTATATATCTTCAGTAGAAGTCCCATTCTCGTTGGTACGAAAACTAAGACGGTTTTTGCAAAAGTTTTTGCAGAAATCGATGTCTGTTTTAGACGCTGCCATTTTTTTTTAATTTTCAATATTTCTCATTTAAATCTAGTTCAGGCCATAGCCACACCAATTTTTAAATTTTCTATTTCAGACAACTACAACGGTCGATTATTATGCTAACAATGCGCATGTGATTTTTGCAAGGCGCTCCATTTGAAGCACTATAACTCCGGATATAACCACTATTTTCGCATACAATTTTTTTTTACATTCTCTAAAGATTAAGAAATGAAGCCTCAAAGCTAGAAGTAAATATATTTAATGGTCTTGTTTTAAAAAATTCCCAAAGTTCGCAAAATTTTTCGCCCCTCGAGGTAAGGAGGCCGCTTAAGCTGATGCAGCGAATTTCTGGATGAGCATGGAATTTTGCAGCGTAGGGGATCAATGAGCTCGATATTCATGCAAAAATCTCTCGGCTGCTTTCATTCTTAATTCTGCGGTCTCTCATTCGGTAGGTCAGGCGCCATATGACAAGAGGCATAGCATCAATGGAAGCCCATGAAGTTGCGGTTTATCGGCGAGTTTCGTGAATCCTTGACTCCTGGCCCGCGGGTTCTTCCTTTTCGTTCCTTTTTATGTAAATACACCGGGATTTCGTGCGGCGTTTCTCACGCTCCGACAAATGTCGTAGGCACTGTGGAATGAAGTTTCGTGGAGGTTCAATGGTCGACTGTTTCGTGTCTGGGGCGGTGCGTCTTTCTCTCCGTTTATGAATAATAGATCTGAATATTAAGTTCTTATATAATCGAAACCCTCGAAACTCTTACCGGTGATTGGGCTCTTTCACTGAAAAATACTTTCAGAAAATATTCGATTCTCCTCGGACATAAATCAGGGAAGTGAAAAATCGTTATTAATACTATTATTCGTCAAAGGCACCATCTCTTTTTACAACTTAAAACACAGAAGCTTCGATCAACATACAAATGATAGCGATCGAGGAAAATTTAATTAGCATCAACATTTATTGGTGTTATACTCAATTCTTCCTAATGCAATGCTGCTATTTTGAAGGAAAGAAGAAATTCCCATTCCTCTCATTGAAATTAATTCTAATCAGTTAACGTCAATAGAAAGCTAATTCATCTTACCTTGCCCCAGTTCGCCTACACTTGCCACCCGTGGGACCACACAAACTTCTCATCGAAGCAATGGGATCGCAGCTGTACTCGTGAATCGCGGCGTATCGCTGGCCGAGGGATGGGAAAGTGAAACGTGAGTCCTACGCCAGTACATAGCAGGTCGGTTTTGGCATAGCAGGCGTCTGCATCCTGTGATATTTTTACGAGGACCTTCCGAGAATCGAGACACTGCGTGGGGTGAACAGCTGAGACCGAATGATAAGACGGTCGCCAGGCTATATCCCACTTATCGGTTGCCCTCGGTGGAACGATTCCGTTGCAGCGTGTCCCTGACCTTCCATTCACGTCCGTTCGTCTGCCTCCTGTTTCTCCGTGAAATGAAATCTCGACAGATAGGCGCTGGCCTAATAACCATGACGGGGGCATTCGATGGTGGCATTTTTAAAATTAACATCTCCCTCGTTCATCATTGTCATCTGTTTTCACGTTGAAATCGATACGGGGAAGATCGAAGAGGATCGAATGTTGGGCAGAGTAGGTGCAAGAGTTTTTGGATCTGAGAGTGAGACAGGGTTGTGGGAGTTGGTACTGAAGTAGTACTGGGTTGAGTGTAACTTGGAGTTTGATCCAGTAATGAATTGGGATTAGGAGAATGTGGAGGGTTTAAGGGTTCTGGAAGTAGGATAGGGGTTGGCAGGGTGAGGCAATTTTGGAAGAAATTTCTAGAAGCTTAAATCAATTCCTTCAAGAATCCTTGATCAATTTAATCGTAGAAGATACTACTGTTTATATCAGACACTTGAAAATTGCTAGTGCTATTATCAATTTCATAGAAAACAGAAAGAAGAAAATATTTACGTGGGCAAGATTAAACTTTTTATTCTTAAGGGAGCACTCAACACTCTGGTCTGATAGTTTCAGTTATTTAATTCTATACAGATTTTAATAAATACAATTATTCATAAAGGGGCCTGAAAGTTTATACAAATTTTCATTCTTCATCCAAAGGTACGTTATAAAGATGAGTGCGGCGAAGCTCGAGCGTATTTGCTTGCCAGCTAATACGAACGCTATCCCTGGCGTAATGGCAGCCCCAAAAAGCGCTCCATAATTATGCCATTCGTGTCGATATGCTGCGTGATTTGTGGTTACTCTGTGGCATTGCAAAACGATCTTATCACGAACAGACCACCTAATCACACTTTGTGTGTGCGAATCGTGTACTCGGTGCCTTTTTTTTTTTAAATAAAATGACTCCATTTTCATAGACATATAGCGTCTCAACTGTCTAATCCTGTCTGATAAATTAATATTAATTTGCCACGATTCTCAATCTTTTCAAATTTCAACGCAACTCGACTAACTTTATATTCAGAATTAGGAATTTTTTCAATAAAATGACTCCATTTTCACAGACATATAGCGTCTCAACTGTCTAATACCTGTCTGATGAACTAATATTAATTTGCCACGATTCTCAATTTTTTCAAATTTCCAAGGAACTCGACTAACTTTATATTCAGAATATAATAAAAGTCCAAGTTTATTAATATTTAAAAAGCTCCAAACTGGAGAAACGATTCTCAAATCTAGCCCTCGCTGTCCCCACATGAACCGCGCTGTAGTAGCTCCGCCTACTCCGCTACCTCCCACCCGATCATGCGCAGAGCGCGCCTCAGCCTCGCTCGATAACCCGCGCTCTGCTTTACCTACAGCCCAAACCAATTGCGTGTGCAAGTTTACGCGACTGTTCCTTCTCATTTCGCCTGACTCCGTGGGCCCCCCAAAGATCGTTAAGACGTCCCATGGCCTAAGTCCTAACAGTAGCAGCCATTCGAGCCTCGTATAATCGCAGGACTACAAGGCGGTAACGCCTGCAATTTACTCGGGCGGCGCTGACAATGGGAAACGAGTGGCCGCTCCACGTTCAACAATTCGGCTTTTCTTCCGGGGAACAGCCGGCTTTGAACATAAGGCGGCGGTCACTCGTTTCCTAGGGCTCGGCCTATTGAAAACGGGGTGCATAAGTACATCGCTGCAAGGCGCTGGCACAAGGCGCGCGTGCCGCGCGCGTGTCACCCCCGAGCCAGATGACTTCTAATTGAATTATCGTAATCACCGGAAGAAAATTTCGCCCTCCCTACCCTGCCTTGGCTTCCTGATGGCCATCCAAACGGTCATTAACGTAACGTCGACTCGACCCTGAACGCCCATGTCCCCCAACAAGAGTCTTCCAGGTCCCTATGAAACATGTGATTAGTTTCCTTTATTGTTACTGTTTTTATATCGCAGTTGAGTCTTTGAACACCGAATTAAAAATGCGCGCTACGTCGACCAAGGTTGCTGAAGACGCGACGTGTTCCATGAGAGATTAATAGACAGTTGAGCATTATAAGGATCCTGCAAGATGTTTTGCGCGAGCACCCAGTGTTTACGCTGTCACGAAGGAAGACTATGAGCACAGGCAGGAACGTCTAATTAAAGGAACATTTGGCACGTGCCGTTTGTGCGCTAGTACCGCGAGGCATATGCACCTCGTGCGTATGCAATGACGGGGGTAGGTGAGGTACACCTTATGTTCAAGACGGTTGCGTTCAAGATGGTGGCCCCGAAGACCGCTCAGCGGAAAGCTGTCTACCCTGATGTTCAATAAGAGTCGTTACTTGCCATCGAGCTGAGGCTAGCGTGGCGCTAGGGCCACGTTGCTCGAGAAGTCTGTAACTAGGGCCACTGATAGGTGGGACCTGGAAATTGTACCCTTTCCCATGCAATCATCTTGTATCCTAAGGAAGACACAACATGGGAACTCGGTGCACAGAAGGGTTCGATGAATTCTGGGAGTTTGTGGATAGGAATGGTGGGTAAACAGAGGTTGCATTGTGAATGGGAGTTTGCGGGTGGAGGGTGAATTACAGGCGTTGAAAAATTGGGAACTGTAATGGGAAGGGGTGGGGGATTCGAGGGTGAAGCGAGTAACTGCAAAACGGTTGCATACTTTGAATAGAGTTGGATGAAGTGGTTACCAATAATTGTAAATGCAAATGTGAGGATTGGGACTACAAATTATATTAGGGGGTCTTTCCACTGTGACGCCCTCTGTTTGGAACTTTTTTGTCGCAAAAAGAATGTATTTACTAAATGGACGTTTTTTTCTGTTTAGTAATACGTGCTTTGAGAATACAAAATTATTTTTTTAATGCTTGCTTGCGCCAAAATAAGTGGGTTTAATGTACGCTGTAAAATAAAAGACGCCTCGACTGCGTGGTTGATTTTGGAGAAACCGTGTGTTTGGAACAAAAAAAAACAAAAAGATTTGTAATCAGTATGACTGTCGCTATGGCAGGAGCTGAGGGTAATTAGATTGATGAAGAATTAACAAAATGGCGGACGTCCAAAGTTGAACTATAGAAATTCACTAATTTTTTTAATTATTCTGCGACGCAAAATATGAGAAAAAACCAACAAAAATGTGTGAATCTAGTTTGGGTCGTAGCGATAGTCATATTGATCACAAACCTCCCTGAAACCACCGCCCCAGATACATGGTTCCTCCAAAATCGACCACGCAGTCGAGGCCTCTTTTTTAAAAAATATCAAAGTAAAAGTTAATAGAATTAATACACTTGAATAATTAAATGAATTTATAAAAATAAAATTACCTATAATTTCTATAGTTTAGGTTAAACCGTTAATCTTGTAAATTAAATATAGATACATTTCTTAAGATAAAATTAAAAAAATCTCTAAAAGTATTATTAAAACCCAAAATTAACGTTTTAATTTAAACTACTACCCTTATTTTGGAGCAAGCAAGCATTAAAAGAATACAAAAAAGAAATATATTCTCAAAACACATATTAATGAATATTCTTTTTGCGCCAAAAAAAATCCAAACAGCGCTAGCTTATCAAAAAGACCCCTTAAAAAAAAATAGACAGCAATCCAAACGGATTTAAAATTTATTCGGACCACAACCCGGAACTAAAAAACAGTTTTAATGGAATGGTCCTGTTTAACTCTAACTCCCCTTATTAATAACTTCCTTTTCTTACCCCTAGGGAAGCCATGCGAGTAATAGGCTATTGGTTTCCATTTGTTTTCATTAAAACCTGCGGTTCTCCAACCACGTGGGGCCATTAAAATCTGTCATCCACTTAGCCCCCTAATTCAATCAACATTAAAACTTCGTCACACATTTTCGTTGACAGCTTGAAGATATTCAATAAGGGATGCTCTGAGCAACCATTAACTTCTTATACTCGACTAACATTAATTATATTATATCTCAACTATAACAACAACCTCTCAATAAAAGATCACTCTTTACACATTTTCACAATTATCATCCCTCCAAACTCAAGGAAAAATATTTTCCCCCAAAAACAGTAAACGAAAACTGCATCGACTCTTCAGGAACACGAACCACGACAAAAATTATTCAACCATCACCATTCAAACTCGTCTACACGGTTAGTTAACTACGAATTATATAATTAACCCCTCCCACCAATATAAATCACTGATAAGTTACAATTCATCGTTCCCAATGTAATATATCCGCCCCTGAATGCCTCGGTGTGCTCAGGAAGCGGGCCAGGTGCCACGGGGCCTCTCCTCGAGCGCAGTCACCACCTATGGGACCAATTTCAACGTATCGAGGTCGTCGTCAGACGGTTCTTTGCCTCGTGCCCCACACCCCCTTCGAGAAACCGTTCCGTGCGGGGATACCCTGCCGTTTCCCTTTCATTTCGCTTCTCCTCCTTCACCCCCAGCCCACTCCTCGCGCCACGAAATAGTATTACGTTAGACGATAGACGGCAGTCGATCGCCAGGTGTCCAAGTACTCCGCGCTACCCCTGAAACGCAGGTGTGCTGGCACGCGTTTTCTCCCCTTCTCTGTCCACCCTTCACCCTTGTCTCTCTCTCTCTCTCTCTCTCTCTCTCTCTCGACTGAGCGGTAGGATCGTGATCTCAAGAAACGCGGTTGCACTCGTCCCTTCGAGGGTGCAACGCACTTATTACGTCACTGGCTTCGATTACCAGCCCTGAATTCATCCGTCAATAAAATTGAACCTAGATCTGACATAACCTTTTCTAAATTCTTCTGTTTCCTTACACGATTTGCACGAGTTTCTTCGTGCGGAGGGTTTCGACTTAAACTTCCTTCGTCGCGAAATCACAAATCGGAGATTAGAATAGTTTAATTAACGCCAATAATTTGTTCACGAAGGACTACTCAGGTCTGGGTGGAGGAAATACTCGGAAAATTCGCGAGGACAAATGTTTTCGCGTGCGATTCGATTTTCGGGTGTGGCGTTTCTTTCTCGAAGTCGTTCCCCGACGTCCACGGCGCCCGTTGATCCTTTATCGATCGAAAGTCAGTCGTGCCACGGTGGCCGAGCCGCGACAAAGGCGGGGCAACAACAAAAGTCTAGCGTCTAGGCCCGTGCCGTGAAACACAAAGAGGGCCGAAGGCAGCTGCGGATTTTTATTCGGCGATCGTCTCCGCCGTGCATGCCTCGAGGAACCGTGTATTTATCGAGTTCGAAGACCTGCGGGCGACTGCAGGACACAACGAGTAGGGGGAGTGAAATCAAAAGGCCACGGGAATTCGACGTGTGCATTGACTGCCACGAAATTTCCACCCCTGGACCACTGCAAACGACCAGGAATAACGGTCGGCGAGGCATTCTAGTGACATTCATTCCGAAATTGACGCTATTTTTTTGGGGTACTCTCTTTGTGGATTTCAAATCAATCACTGGAACCATGAATCCTATTGAAATGTCGGAAGAAAAATGGGAAAGGAGTATACGTAGCCACCGATTACATTCTCGAAATTCTAACTTCCACTATAAAAACGTATAAATGGCAAAATTCCAACTGGCACATCCAATTACTTAGGGATGTTGATATTTTCAAAAGTTACTATCGATATTTTGAATATATCAAAAAAATATCGATATATCTTTTTTTTTTAATTATTGAGGTAGAGTTTAAACAAATTATAAGTTATTTTAATTGCGTTTATTAAGTAGGTAATATAAAAAATGTAGAAATACAAAAATTAAGCAGGTATTGAAAAAGAATACAAAAATTAATTAAACCAGTATTTTTCAGGAATAGTTTTTGAGAAAACTCTTGTGCCGAAACTAGGAACGTCTTGACTGGGCATATTGTGTCTCGGTAAAAATATATCGATGTCACTATTGAGATTTTAATATCGAACTATCGATATATCCACTTAAAAAATAACGATATTTCGTAAAAAAATATCAAATATTTTATCAATATCCCTAAATCCAACACCCTGCAACGTCGACGAGAAATATAAAGAGTATTTAAAAAAAAACATACAAATGTGTCCAATCACTAAGCTGCAATAAAAAAATTAAAGCTTCCAGCTTTCGAGTAATACACCTCGATTCACAAAATGAAAACTCCAGCAACGGAACGGTTTAATGCAGGGATGAGTAATGTGCTATGCGGAAGCAGCGAAAGGTGAGGACACGGAATCTTCTCCTCGGGATACGTTACCCTGTCCAGCCCCCTGGGCTCTCCCCTCGGCCGGCGGAAAAATAATTTCAAACAAGCAGAAACCGACGGCGACAGGCTGAAAGACGTTACACGTCGCACAAGGGTGATCCCTTAGCATGACAATGAGACATCTGCTTGGCACGAGCTCTCCGGCGAAGGGTGCGAGTCGCAGCCAGACCTGGCCACCAGCCACCCTTAACGAAATCGCCCCTGCCTCGATAATCTTCGACGACGTAACAGAGGAAACCGAGACCGGGCCGAGATCCTCGACGGTACCAACACCTGGTTCACATCCCAACTTCGCCCATCTTGCCATTAGGCGAGGTTGCCTGCGACGAAGGCCGCGGCGCGAGCGAAAACATAGGGTGGCGGAGGTTCTTCCAGTTGCAGGCGATGATGCAAAGAAAAATTGCCGCGCGATTTGGGGTGACCGTAATTCGAGAACTACCCTGCTTGTTCTAAAGGGTTCAGAGGATTCCCAGTAGAACTTCGAGGATTCCTGAGACGTAATTTATTTGTTGGTGAAGGAGAGAGTTTGAGAGTTACAGGTATTAAGATGTGTGACGTTTTCTTTTTTATTGGTGAAAGTAAAACTTGTGGTGGAAGGTTTTAAATTTTTTTTATAGGCTTGAATAGTGTATCTTTTATTATGCACCTGCAATTTTGTGTTTGAATTTTTCTCAATGGGAATTCTGAATATTTTGTGCGTGAGAATTGGGAATATTGAGAGAATTAAATTTTTTTGAGAGACTATGTGTTGCAGCTATGTTCAAAGAAAGCGAAGGATATTTTGGGGACGTTTTCCTTCGTGGGAAGACTTCTGTTTTCACTACGCGGTTGCGCGTTTCTGCTGAACGCGTTAATGCTGCCGCCCAATGTTTCCCGTAACTAATTATAATAAGCGATAAGGATAAGAATTTTATGCACCCTCGGCTGAGTCCACTAGCTGTCTTTGGACAGAGGTCACTCAATTCGTTTCTAGGAAGACGCGATGCCCCATATGTAGGCTGTGAGAAACTCGACTCGCTGACTCTGTGGAATTTTTATTTAGTGGTATTAATTTTAAGTTCCGGCAATAAATCACGCAGGAAAAATATTGAAACTGTGATATCTTTTGAAAATGGTCCAGATTTTGTTTCTTCCGAAATAATTACTTTAAATAAGTTAACTCAATTCTATGAGGAGTACAAAATTTGCGGGGATATTTATTTATTATTAAGGATAATTCGAAGGATAATTTTCTAGATTGTAATGGTAACTATTTTATTGAACCTTATTACTGTTTAATTGAAGACACTCGACGGGGGATTAAGAAATTTATTTTAAGCCTCTCCTTTCAGATTTCTTATCCCAGATTTCTTTTTACCGGAGAACTCGTTCTAAGTTCTCTAGCCAGGTTTCTTGTTCGAGGAAACTTGTTTTAAATTCCTTGGTTGAACTTCCTTACTCGTGGAATCTCGAATGTCGAATAACTTACACGTTTAATTTATTCTAAGTTCCTTGGTCGAGGATCCTTATTTCAAGGAACTTATCTCGTATTCCTTGTTCCAGATCCATTATTCTAATATTCCATTTTCTAGCTTCCACCTCGGCTTTCTCATTCCGGGCGATCCACTTTTACTTTTCCGTTTGCTTCATTTCGTGGAAATTTGTTTCGTGGCACGACAATTTATTTTAAAATAATATGAAAACTCACAATTTCTTTGAGGGGATGTTTTCACCCCTAGGACCATTTAATTACCGAAACAAAAAGTGGTTACATTATTTGCGTCACTTGAACAATATTCCTGCAAAGTTTAAAATATTTTTGAATCTTCGAGTTGCTGAACACCTTCTGTGAGACATTTTCCTCGCGTTCGAAGCACAGACGCGGCGTCCTCGTGGTTATTAAATAACATGGCTCATCTTCAGTGGCTGGCAAGACGATTCGTCTCTCGAATAATAACCTCAACGGTCCCCTGTTCTATATCGTTGCAAATGAAGGTGAAGTTCCACGCGGTGCGCGTGCAATTAATCAAATTCGCGCCATATGGATGCCCCCTGAGCAGAGGCAACCCGCGCTCCTCGCGAAGCTCGTTTCTCGCGCGAGGCGAGCTTTCATTGTTCGGCATGGTGTTCTCGTGTCCCCGATAATGATCGCCCTTGCGAATGTGAAATGAAAACTATAAAATGGAGGAAAAATTGTGGGCACATTTTGTGGTGCAAAATTCGCTTTATACATTTGTTTCAACCAACACTGCTACGAATATTCGAATATTCTATGTATTCAAATATTGGAATATCAGTAGAATCTGAATTTGAGATTTGAATAATTTGAATATTCGATAATTCGGTATGAATAATAAGAATAAAATTACTGTTATTAATATTAATGAGCAATATAATTCAACATTTAAATATATTACGTCCTTAAATTTAAATAGAATTTATACCTTTCGTTTCAAAATTTGTAACTTCACTAGAGATTTATAAACTTTCAAATATAATATTTGACAGACGAATAATTGTGAAGGCGTTTAGATTCGCATTCGGTACAATCCGAAATTAGAAAACATTTTGAACATTTCGAACCCTCCGAATTATTCGAACACTTTGAACTCTTCGAATACTCCGAATTATTCGAATACTTAAAATTATTTGAATACTCTGAATTATTCGAACACTTTGAACTCTTCGAATACATAGAAATATTTGAATACTCCGAATTATTCGAACACTTTGAATTCTTCGAATGCTCCGAATTATTCGAATACTTAAAATTATTTAAATATTCTGAATTCTTTGTGCTATTCGAATATTCAATTTATTTGAATAATTCTACTATTCGAATATTCAATTAATTTGACTAATTCTACTATTCGAATAATTCTACTATTCAAATATTTACGACTCTAGTTTAGGTTAATCCAGGTGAATTTTATTCTGCACTGAAGGATGTGGAAGAGCACAGAACTGTTCATTAATTGAAATAATAAAGAAGAGTTACTGGGTTACGTTGGTTTTGAAAACATGCCCCATCGTTCGTACAGCAAAATGTTGCAGAGTTTTGTACAAAGTGTCCGAAAGATGCAACCAAATCCAAACAGCTATCGTTAAAGGTATACATGCGCTGTAATTTCATCGTCACGAGCCCTTCAAGCGCGATATGAATTTTTCATGATCCATACGTAATCAGAAAGTTATTCCGTACGTACCAATTAAGATGTTCACGCTTGAATCCCTTCCAAGCAGATCCCCAGATCGCACGTACGCAAGATGGCTATAAAAAACTCTCGTTGAATTTTAATTGAACACCGTTTAAAATTTAAATCGCCACAACCGCTGATCCGACCGATGATTGACCAGCGAGTCGCGCTAATTGCGCCGTTATTTGTCTAGTATCCGTCTGCTCTCGCGGGGATTCATTTTTCTTCTGACGCCTGTGTTGCTTTGCACATTGTACATACCTATTACAGAAAAATTGTAATTTTTTAGGGAAATGTAGGATGCTTGAAAATTTTTTTAATATCTAATTTCTGCTGTCACCACTTCTAGCATTATTTCTGCTAGATTCAGCATGAAATGTTCAAAGAAAAACTTTGAATGATAGTTATTTATAACTGAATTGAAAAAAGACACTTTACTCTATTCACGTGTAAAAAAATTTTCTTTGCTTAGGAAAGAAGCGTGGATCAAAAACTCGTGAAGTGAAAATTCAAATAAAAGTACTCAAAAATCTAGCACAACTTCCACAAAAATTTATTACAACAAAACTTCGCTAAACACTGGGGAAAAGAATGAATAAAATCACCTACGAGCCCAGAAAAAATTCAAAGTAAATTCCCGGAAAATTGGTGAAAAATCCCGGAAAATTTGTGAAAATTTCATGCACAGAAACAAGCGTACGTCGAACCAGGAACGAAGGCACTCGATCCAAACGTCGCGTTTATATCAGATCTGCCCTGATTCGGGGCGACGAGCGACACTCCACCATTTTTCGTTTTTTTCGACGACGCGGAACGGGACACTCGTTAATAAGATAAGCTAAGGACAGACGAATCATTAGAGGAGGAGAGTCGGGCCACCCTGTTTCGTTCTAGTCATTCGCTCGATCAACCGCTGATCGACGATTTATTATATCCAGAGGCGGGTGGAGACGTGGTTCGATAATTTAATCTCTCCAGGCTTAACGAGCCCCGATAAGACGTCACGAATCGTTTTCTCTTGAGCCAGCCACGTAGCATATTATCGAGCGGAAATATTGCTTTTCTCCCAGCGGCGTTGAAGAACTTCTGCCGGCAGAATTCCACATGAAACATAGTCAGTGTTTCAGAAATTCTCAAAAATATGTTCACTCGAAAAAATCCAATCCATTACAATACAGAAAAAATAACACAATTATTATTCCATCACAGATATCTAAATAATGTCCATCAGTCCCTATTTAAATATCCTCATCTCGTTGTTAAAATAAAAAAAAAAGGATCCACGATCCCCAATCAAGAAAATTCAGAGCGAAACGTTCGACGTCGCCACGAGGCTCTTCCAGCTGCATTCTTCTGCTCGTCGAAAGCTTCTTCAGCTCGAGTGGAAAGCAAAAAAAAAATGAAGAAGAGGAATCTTATTTTCTTATCGCCCCTTTTCTTCCACTCTAACGAAGGACGTATTAATACGTGTCCGGTGGCCGCGATGCGTTACGAATTTAAATGCCACGGACAGAATATTATGCAACTTGGCGCGGACGTGTGTACGGGCAGCCACTTCCGCGATTTTCGTTTCGACCGGTGGATGCAAGCGCGTGCAGAAAACGAGACTGTGCCGGCAGCGCCGGGCTCACGTGACGGGCCGGTGCATCGCGTTGCACCGAGCTGCATACGACGGAGCGTATCGTCGGAGAATGTGCACCTCGTTACACATTCTTCGGCGGCCGTCTGTCTCGTCTTTCCTCGTCCACGAGCATCAATTCGCTCTTTCCGCGAAACTTTGCGCAGCTTCTACGCGGCAGTCATTGCCACCTATGACGTCCCTTTCTAATCGACTTCAAAAAGGAAGAGGTGTATGTATTATGCTTGTCCGCGAATTTCTCCGTAACTACTGGTCCGATTTTCGCGAAACTTGTTGCATTTAGTTTGGTTTGAATCAACCTAGGCCACGGGGAAGGAATTATCAAAATCGGTTCGGTAGTTTTGAAGTTACACCACGAATAAGAAATCCGTGTCATTATTATTCGAATCTTCGGTTATTTTTTTTTTACGAGCGGCTCTTTTTGCAGGCCTGCGCATATTTTTTCAAATAAACGTAATTATACAACTTAAAGAAGTAAAAAGTAAAAGATGAAAAATTAAATCCGACTTCAAAAAAAAATTAAAAATTCACTGAAAAGGGAAAAATAATTTTTTTCCTTATTTAATCTATGACTCTCAGTTTTTTAAGTCGGCGCCAGATTTACACAGTGCAAATGATGAGGCGCTGATATGAAAAGAATTGAGAGTCATAGATGAAATAAGGAAGAAACTTCATTTTTACTTTTTAGGGAATTTTTATTTTTTTGAAGTCGATTTTAATTTTCTTTTATTTGGTGATTGGTGTTGTTTTGGATGATAGCTGTGGTCACGATCATTTATTAGAAGTGTGAATTTTTTAGAAGATTCGAAGAAAATATTTTACGAAGATAATCTGTTTCCACCGAGAAACTATCATGGTACTTGTATCATCCCCTGCAGGCGCAATATGAAAATTTTTCTCCACCTTCAACAGTCGCTGCTTTAAAAATCCGTTCCGGCACGAGAAATCCAGAGGCTCGAGTTTCGTTTAAATCGACCGCGAAATCGATTGCTTTCCAGCTTCGTCTTCGATCATCTCGGCGAAGTAAGTCGACAATTTATTAAGGGCTGCTCTAAGGGCAGAACCGTGACGCGGTAATTGCTGGTTATCGATGGCGTGGAAAAGAAACTGGAAAGGGAGGAATATAACATGGGATTTGCGAGCGTGCATGCAGGGGACTGGATTTTTTACAGGATTAAAATGCAATCTCTCTCTTCTCCCTCCTCTTTTCTTGTTTTCTAATACGAAGGAGCTTTAACAAAATTTGGAATCATTTGTTGGACATTAGAGATCTCGAAATAAACTTTTAATTTCAGTGACACAGTTTTAAAGGAATCAGTTTTATTAAATTATGCTTGATTGTTGTTAAAAAATTTAATTCAAGTGCCTCAACTCTTCACCAATTCAGAACTACTTCTACGTCCCGCAGCAGAAATTTTTAGCTCGTGACTGGTACTTTGAACATACATATTTATTCATGAGAAAATAAATAAATAAAAAATTCCCCCACAGCGTTTAAACTACCCTTCGGACATTTTCACAAATTCATTCTTCTCTTCGCGACAAGAACAGTCGAAATAGAGTCAAGTTTTTCAATTCAGGTTGAAAGGAGGCATAGAACCTCGGGGATCGGCACAGAATTTACAGGTTAACCGTCGTCCATCCACAATCTGCCCCGCAAAGAACGCGGCATTCCTCTCTCACCGATTCGCAGTGGCGCAGCGTCCACTGTGGCCGCTGATATCTTCATTTTATCCTATCATAACTCAGGCGACAGAGCTCGAGGATGGCAAAGCCGACTTGGACAAATCGCCCGGCGCGTGTTTCACCCTGACACAGTTCCTGACAGCCTCGAGTGTCTTCCACCCGAGACTCTCATTCGATTCGCGCGTTTTTGCCGCTCGCTGGGAGGTCGTCGCGGCCGGCGCGACGCCGCGTTCCCAGGCGTGGGCGTTCCTCGAGGATTCGTCGATACGCGACGATGATTTCGACGAACTGGACCCGTCAAGCATTTTATCGAGCGGCATTGGATGACCGGCTTCCCGTTTGTGTTCGTCGACGACGAGCTCGTCTAACAAAATTGTTTACAACATGCTCCTCGTCACCACACTTGGAAATTCAACGTGAAAAGTCCTAAAGAAATTTACTTATTCGTCCACAAAACGTCTATCAAAAAATTGCTTCTTTCCGTATTCAATTTTTATTTTTATTTTAAAGCAGTGATGTTAGTAGGTAAAATAACGTATGTAGTTTGATGGATGGTTAAAAGGCACCACACGTGTTTCAAAAATTGCGAGGGAAAAATGGGAGCTGGGAGAGAAACGGTCATTTTTAAATAGCAAGAGTTTCGTAAAGCGGGGAAGAGGTTACAGGTTAATAAGAGGAAAATAAAGCACGGGGGCCATTCTCTTCGAAGGCTGATATTGTACGCACGTACGCAACCACCGCGCGAGCAGCAAATCGCGGGTTACGAGCCAAAGGAATTCCTCGGCTACCCCCATTAAGGCTGATCCTCGTGGAGCCGCGGCAGCGAGCGGCCAGAGGGGGCGAAATCGAAAGGTTGGGGTCAGAGCACAGGCCCGGACCACGTGTACACCCACACGAACTCGCGTGGAACACGTTCCATGCGATTGCCACGCACACCACTCCCTTCGTTCCGAATGCCGGCCAAATCGAAGGGCTTTTGTTTTTGGTCGCACCGTGGTTACAGTGGAATTAACAGATTCGGCAATTCCTTCTGTCCGATTGGGTAAAATAGGTGCCCTGAATTTGACGAGCAACCCTGACACTTTGAGTCGAGCTTAATTCTTAATTCTGCAAATCCCTCGGCGCGAAAACACGTCGACGCCAGGCACAGTGGTAATTATCGACCATCTGCAATAATTATCAGACTTAATCATCTCACTTTATGTCCTCCTTGCCTCGAAGAAAAAGGAGGAATAGAAAAAGAGAAGGTGTATATGAAGGATTGCTTAAATTGTCGTATGGAATGTTTAATTAAAGGTAGTAGAAAGTTTTGAAATAAAATAGGAGTATCATAGAGGATTTGAAGTTAAATCAGCGTGTAGTTGTATTCATATATTGGCAAATAAATAGTCGAGTGAACAATCCAATTTTGGCAAGTATTTTTATGATGGAATAGAAAGGCCAACTGGAATAATCTTTATTAATAACGAAATTAATTGTGTCTAGTGGCGAATCTTCTTAAGAATTTCTTTAAGAAGGATACAAGAATCGAGCACAATCGAGTGGTTAACGATCCCATAGCCAATCGATACAGCATTTATTCTTCTGATTTTACGATACCAGTTAACAAAGTATTGGTCGCAGAGACGAAGCTCCAAGATGCACTGCTGCAATCCGAAGTCTCGTTCAAGTAACATTTACGAGGCCGCGAGACGCTCTTACAGAAACGAGCGAAACGCCATCATAAATCGGGCGGTAAGCTGATTAAAATTCTGCTCGGGAAGTATTACAAGGTAATATTCCCACAAACAAGATGTAATCGCGATTTCGTTTCGATTATTCCGACGCGGTTTAACGTCCAGCCAGTCGTTTAACGTCGTATCCTGTCACCTGAAATCTAACGAGCCCACAAAGTACGTCTCCCAACACATTGCAAATCAAATTCCCCATAAATTGCTCCGGTCCAAGGTATTCCACTACTATGGTGCTCTTTGGAAGAAAGAAGCCTCTTTCAAGCCATCATCAACGTGGATGAAGCTTGAAAGCTTTTCTAATCCAAAGCTACTCATTTCAAAATCTAGAAAGTTAGACTTTCAAAAGCTAAAGTAGGTAAATATATGCATGAACTTTCGTTTATTTGTATCATTAATTTGTTCACGCAAAATAGTGTAAAAAAATTATAAGACTTTGTTCACTTGACTAGTAAACAAGTCGAAACGCAAGTGTCAATATTTAAAATACGCCAAAGCTACTCCTCAAAAGAGCCACCCAAGTGAGCCCATTGAATTGTACGCTAGCTATTAATCAAAACTGCAAATGCGTCCCCAAAACCCCTTCTCCCAACAGTGGCGGAAGCAGACCCCTGCAGACGGTAGCCTGACGAAGCGCGATCTACCTAACCCAGCCCTAGTTCGAAGAATACATCCGCAGAACCCGTGAGGGGCCTGAAGAACGAAGGGCCCGGGTGTCGCGGGTGTACCGACATGCCCCATCGGGGGCCCGAAAACGCGGGCGGATTCGTGGCCGTCGCGACAAGGTCGCGGCGCGGGAAAATACCAGGCCAACGACGCGTATTCGATGATGGGAGCGCGGCGGGCCGACTAGCGGGGTGAATGCAAGAGGAAGACGACGACAGCGCGACAACGGCCGCCGAAGAGCGAGCAACGCCGAAAGGCACCGCACGGCAACGGGCCTACAATAACAACAACAAGCGATCACGCCGAGTGCGAAAGCACCACGGGCCCGAGCGGACCCGACAGTGCGGCAGGTACCTACCCCGCAGGCATTCCATCAAGATGCTATCGAAAGTGGCCGACCGCGAGGGGTGGCGCGAGGGGGAGGCGCGGCGGGCCCCGGACCGCGAGCGAGCAACAAAGAGGGAGATCTCCGCGGAGTAGTAGGAGGAGGAGGAAGAGGAGGCCGACAAGGGATATTAAAGGATGCTGTGCCGCCGACCAGGGGAAAAGGAGAGGCATCCCATGGCGCGGTGGGTCCCAAGAAGGATCAGGGTCGGCCGTGTTCGGGGCCCGGGCCCAGCCTCCCCTCTCCTCGCTCCCTCTCCCCTCCCCGGGCAACAGCGAACGCCCTCGGAAACGTGACTTTCCGGCCGGCGCGCGCACGCTCCTCGTTCCTTCTGTTGATACCTGTGGGACCGACGGGCCCAGCTTCCGTCAGTGACGCGATTTCTCTTGACGGAGGTTGATGGGGAACGATGACGACGGCGAGGGTCGTTGGCTCGTTACGGCGATCAGCGGGCCTCGAGGGGCGATTCTGATGATCGTTTCTGAGCCGTCGGAATGTTCTCCTGCCACGGGGCATCAGGCCCAAAATCTATACTCTCTCCGGAGCCGGGGGAAGGAGGTCGAGGCAGGATTTCCGCGCTTTTAAAGGGCACCGCTTATTACACACAGATTGGATTAAAGGTCTGCTATGTCGAGCAGAGTGGTAGGCGGTGGTTTGCGGGAGCAATGCGAGCGGAGAGGGGGGCGGCGGGGGTGGAGGTAGGTGGTTTAGGTTGAGACAAGAAGAAGGAGGGAAAGGTATGCGGCGGGACCGTATGTATGTACGCATGTACGCTCTCGCGGTGTGCGTATGTAGGTGCATACCCGCGGAACCGGCGGCCCACCTTCACAAGGTGATTCACTGCGATCCAGCCGGGCTGTGCTCAACCATTACGTACTCGCGAATCGTCCCTGAAATGTTCCAGACGCTTCGACATCGCGCATTACCGTTCCCGGGCAGTTTCGACCCCGGGATCGGTAGTAGAACGTGAATGTGCCCCATTCAACGAACCTCAGGTCTATTTTCAGGTCAGGCGCTCACCTGGGATGGGGGATTTAAGTGCTCATTTCCCATTGCAGCTTCTATTCGAGTTCCTGGTGCAGTCTGTAAAATAATAGCTACGGACGCTCGATCCCGGCCGAGGTGCACGGGTGTGCGCGGCAGTAGCGAGGTCCCCGAGCGCGCATGCGCGAAGGGAGGGGAGTCCCACAGCGCGAGTGGTGGACTAGGATGAACTAGATTCGAGGTTTATGGGCGAACTAGTATCGGGGTACATCGGTACAGTCACTTGCCGTTGACCCAGTTAACTTTTCCTACAGACGTGACTAGTTTTTGGTACATCTGCAAATTATGAAACTAATGGAGCTTCTAGTTGACTCTGAATATCGTCGTGTCATCCACGTTTAATATATTACTATAAAGGCTTGAGTACTAGTATTCTGCAAAAGCAGTTCGAAATTAAAGAGGAACTCTTTGGGCTTTTGCTTTATCGATAGATGAGGATTGATGGTTGATGGAGGGTTTGAAAACGGTGGGAAATGTGTGTAATTCTCTTATTACGAGTATGGTACACTAGTGGAGAACCACGAAAGTATTTCGTCTGGAAAGACCCCAAGTTGGGCGAACTCGGGGCTTGGGGAGACTGTGTGGCTCTGGTTGCAGATATATCGCTGCTGCATGAATGGCATTCCGTCAGGTACTTTGGATTCTTGGTGCAGCAGGAAAAACAGATTGGGAGCAAAGTTTGGGTGCCTTTAAACGAAATTACGATGGGCCTCTGAGGCATTTGGGACACTTTCATGAATGAAGAATAGGCAATTCTGCATTTGCTTCAGTCATGCAGGCACTTTTTGCGTTGATGCACCTCTTCCTACTCCTGAGAAGCTACGAAAGAGGTTTCGACCGTTATTCCAAGTTAATAAAAAAAGATTGCACTTCGATTTTCTTCGATATCATTGAATACACAGATGGGCAAAAAACTATTTTAAATTTGTGTACGAAATTTGTATCCAAAACAATTATTTGCTCATCTCTGATTGAATGCAGCAGACTTTCGCCCCTATTCGAGTAAAATAGTATTTGAACTTTGTATTAAATATTTAAGTCAATTTGTTTAGAATACTTAATGTTTACCAGTGCCCTATCATAGAAATCCTCTTGACACACGATGAAAAAAATTGAGTTGCAGGGTATTAACACAAACAATGAGAGCAGATCAACCTCCTGCGAAGCAACTTTCCATTTCTGCCAGCATTAACCTCGTCGGTACCAACGCTTCATCGTTTAGCATACATAGCGTGCATAAATCATTAATCACGAATCGATAATCACGTTCGCGGCGCGCCTCATATGCCTTCACCACCCACTTTGCGTTGATAGATCGAATATCCACAGCTCCGAAAGAGGTTAAACAAATCACGTCAGCACTTCCCATCTTCTTATAAGCGTAGCAAACTATAGCAACCATAACTTTTATCATTTCTTCGATCCTCGATGCTAAATTCAATCGATAGAAGCAGAGATTTTCCATTTGAGAAATGCATTTGAATCTCGAGGTACTTTCGGCTGCCACGTGTCAGGGATCGATCGAGCAGCGCAGACGTGTTTACAGTTCGATTGCACGCGCCTCGACGGTGCAATCTTGCGCCAACGAACGAATGTGTTGGCCTACGAAGCAACGACGCAGTGGGAACCGCCTGAGGCGTGTCGGTGCACCCTGCAAAGGCTCTCAATGGCAAGAATGTAAAGGCCAACCGGTCCTCTCGAATCTGATCAGAATTTCGGCTGTACAATCGGTCTGAGAGTATCGTTTCGCCAGCCATAAACCTCGCGATACGTGCTGCACGTGTATCACCCACGAGTCAAGTCACTTCTAATCGAATTATCGTAATTCTTTCACGACAAATTTCGGCCACCTGCATCTTCTTGCATCAAAGACTTCGCGATGACCATTTAAATGGTCATTATTTAACAGCAACTCGGTTAATGAATTTTTCTTGCGTGCCCCCCAACGTTTGCCTTTCAAGTAGTTCTGGAATATGTTAAGGGGTCACAGAGGGGAAATTTCTTAAGATATCAAATTTCTTTTTAAAGAGAACACAGCTGAATTTATACAGAAAAAGGTGTATGGCTTAATTTTGAAGTATAACGGCTTTTTATAGGAGAAAAAATTCATAAAAATGGCCCTACTTTCGCATTTGTCAAAGGCATTTAACTCTTTAACTCCCTGCTTTAAGATTTTTCGAAAGATTACGTGCTCCAGAGTTAACGATGAAATGGTACCTAGAATCGTTAGTAGAAGTTTAAGTATTGCTTCACGCGAGTTCACTTCCTGCTTCGCGCGGAGGACACATCCTCGGTGCTAATAATATGTAAGAGGCAATTACACTACGTGTGTATAGCGTTTCCCCTATTTATAAAAGGCACGAATGATTACGAAATAATTGCAACATTGACTCATAAATTCCCTTTAATTTTGTGAGCCTTTTAATACTATTGATCCGAGATCGAACTCCTTCACTTTCCATATTTCCTCCCGTTGGTATATTAACTAGAATAGTAACTACAGGAAATATGTCCGTTTTGTTTCAGACTAAAAAATAATTTCACCATGCCATCAGACAAACTTAGAAATAATATTTTCTATGAAACATGTATTCTCACTTCGATTTTTCAAAAAGGAAATAAACCTATTTTGTAATGTTTCCTGCCACTGGGGGATGTAATTTAACATTATTAAATTGCTTCAAGGTAAAAAATGGAAGCATGCCCTTTTGAAAAATCACTCCTCAGTTCTACCGTCCGCAGAGCTCAGATTACTGAAATCCTCCGAAAGCACGTGTGACGTTGCGCAATGAAGAAGGACCGAGAGGGATTGGGAAAAATTCGTGGCGCAGGGGGCAGCGTGGTACATGTATTAAGAGATGTGTAGCTGGAGAGGTACAGGTCGTTAGTGAATTCCTGGTAAGGATTTAATTTATTCAGACGTGGCCTCGCGAACTGATTCACATGTGCGACTCGGGTCTTTAAAAGCCTCGGCTGCCGAGTCGCAAGACAAACAGTCCAGTCGGTATTAATTCTCGTTAGTGCGCCCCCCCCCCCCCCCCCCCGTTGCAGGATTACCGATTACTTTTCCGCGATGGAGAAAAAGGAGGGAGCCGCGGCCGCTGGTTTATTGAGATCCGCGGCGAAATATATCCACGACGCTTTATACACAGTCGCCTGGTCCCGGGGGCAGACATTTTTCTCGTTTTTCCGTCCCCCGAAAGATATCGCCTCAGCCGCTCAGGAAATTTATGCGGATCCTTCTCCCCTCTTCCGCGTGTGCCGCGACAAACTTCGATAATTCTTTCGTATCGTCCGAGGCCCGCTCGAGATTAATTGCTCAACGATCCGATGCGAAGGAGGGTAAAGTTTAAAGTAACTCAGATCGGATGAGAGAAGAATGATATCCTTCGTTCCCTTGCTTTTCCGGGCTTGGTAGGTAATAATTAATCAGAACGAGGTATATCATTTCCAAGGCGATCAGCTCTGTAGAAAACAGTGCCAACGATACTGGACATCAACTTTCTCAGATGGGAGAAAAATAAGAAGGCAATGTTCATTTCACTGGAATCATAGTCTCCGGTGATTTCAATGATAATTTTCTTATTAACAATATCCTATTCTCTTGCACCCTCCCCTTCCTTCAAGCACGCAGCACATAGATATTCCTCCAAATAGTCGAAAATAAAATTTCCAAATTGTATAATATATCTCTTCATTTAATAAAATTATAAAATATTCGACACATTCTTTCCTGAAGAACTATTCTCCTCGCGGTTGTACCATCAAGAACGTACCATCTACATAAATTAGGTACATATCTACCCTACCCCACCTCTGTATTGTTATATCCTCATTCAAATAATTCCACATACAATTTTAGTACAATAAATTCATACAACGTTATTCACACCCCCGTAAACAATGTCTCAAACATCAATCCCACAGTACACGAAGCACAAGCTCAAGTTCAAGGAGCAGGTCTCAGAATGTCTCGGGGCAGCTGGAACCCAGCAACGTCTAAGAGAACCGCCACCCACCCCCGCCGATTCCCCGCGGAAATTTTTAATGGCGCGTATTGACACAAAGGCAGACTCACTGTCTGTGGGCCTCTCAGACGGTGATAATTATTACCGTGAGAAACGTCATGTATCACCCGGGGCGACCCACCTTACGGGAGATGGTGCCGATGCGCATGGGCAGTGGTGGTGGCTGGTTGCATTCAAAGGGGCCTCCACCTCCTACGTGGAGGAGGACAAGGCGTCAGGAGCGAGCGGGCGCAAAGGAGGGTGTCGGAGAGGGAAGGGGACGGGTCGAGTAGGATTCGGATGAGGCAGCGCTCGAAGGGATTTGATTTACGCATCGGGTCATTAAATCGGATGTATTGTGCGACAGAACGCCGCCTTGGAGTAACTCTCAGGATCCTCCGCGAGCTCTTAATTACTGCACCATGCCGACATTGTCAGTATCCTTGGTTTAATCGCTCGGACGTGGTTCTGGAATCTCGGAAACGCGGGGCAGATCGTTGCCTTTGGGGTGGTGAAGGGAATGGGGGAAGGGGAAAAGTGTTTTTTTAGGTTTGAGTTATCTGCTTTCGAGATGTGTTGGCTCTCCGGGGTGTCAAGTTAAGGAGACAAGAGGGGGTGCCATTTTGGGTATTTTGTGTTTAAGGGTGTGATTTGGATTTTTAGGTATCGAGAGGGGGTGGATTTAGGGGGAAGGTCCACTCACAATCAGTCATGAAAGTTTACGTACACTAATATTTATCAAAATGTGATTAACTGAATTACCGAAACTACGGTATTAAGAATATCTCCTTAATTTCTACTCAAAATATTTCACGCCTATCGTTCACTCTGTTCTTTTTTTAAAAAAGACACATTTAAATCCACACCGTCGATCAATTCATCCACTTTTCATTTACACTGCAAATTCCACTCGCATCCTGCACGACAACAAGCACAACAGACACTCCGCAGTACGTTCATTGGTCGAGCATCAGGCCCAAAACTTTCCCAGAGAAGCGGCCAGCCACTCTACGCGTGCCGCCCTCGGGAGTGTCCACCCCGATCGCGACACACATCGCCGAGAGGAAAAACCGCGCGGTCGAACCGCGCGCTATCAATCCCCCTCCCCGTCAGAAAAAGCCTCTCCCCACCAGAAATTCCCACGTGTCCGGCATTCGAATTCCAGGGGACCAGGAAGATGCCAGGAAGGGCCCACTTAAGAGTGAAAAAGAGAGTCGGAGAAGGGGGATGGGAGAGGATTCGCGACGAAATAAGACCGCGGCGAGAGTGGTACACGAGGACCCACGGCGGAACTCATTTTAATTAGAAGGGGTCCTTCGCTTTATCGAGTTATTCCCCGGGCCCGTGCGTCTCTCTCGCGCCCTTCCGCGGCCCGTTTCGCCCCCTCCACCGCCCCAACCGTCCCCCTCCCCTCCGGTCCTGATCACGGGCCCCGTCCATGAAGCCAGCTTGGAATGCGGTTCTACGGGCCCACGGGGATCGTGGTCGTGGCTGTGTGCGGCCGCGGTGTCGTTGGGGGGGGGGGGGTGTTAGAGTGTGCGTGCGCAACCGCGGCCACGTCAAATCGCGCGGCGACCGGCGACCTCGTATTTTTTTCCAAGCTTTTGCGACCGTTCGGAAGACGGGGCCTGACGGGGCCTGACGGGTAGGAAACGCGATGCTGCGTGACCGTGGCAATGCGCCTCGCGGAGATCATAGCGGCGTGAAGGCAGCTATGTAGTCGCGAAATCGGTAGCGCCCTTGGGCCTGTTGGCATAGGGCCCCGAGGACGTAATCAGCGTGGTTTTTGGGCATTAGCGTTGTAACGTTTCGGTAAATGTAAGGGCGGGAGGAAATAAGTATACCCCTTTTACGAGTGGCCAGAGAACACACATGGCGGCTTGTATCCTCAAGAATATTACTTTACACGCCACTTGAATGGGTCCGGAGTTATTTACTACGCCTCTGCAAGGCCCAATGCATACAGTTTCCGCGAGGCTCGGGGGTGGGGGACCACCTCCAACCTCTCACCGTAAATCTGACACCCAGCAAGCCTTTCAATTTCTATCAACCCTTTCGTCTCGGAACGGGGCCTGAAAAATCCGAAAAGTTTACCATCCCTTTAACTGCGCAACCACCTTCGGGGGAGGGGAGAGCCTCGACTTCTTTCAAGTAGGAGTAAAAGCAGAGGGCCTTGTCCTTTGCAAGCCTCCCGCTCGCTCCTCCGTGTTCCTTTTCGTCTGGTTCGGGCCCCGTTCCTTTCGGGCCTCATCCTCGGCCCTCCTGGCTCCTCCGTTAGCATTCCTTTGCCTATGAGGGGCGAGAAGGGAGGAACGGGACCTCCGGAGCGGCGACCAAGTCCAGGGAGGTCCTTCCTTCCAGGCCCCGACGGTGGAAAGAACCGAGAGAGAAGAAGGAAGAAGGGAACGGCTCCTTGGGAGGATCAAAGGATACGGCTGGATCCTTTTTGCTCCGTAGGGATCGGCCAACGGGAGAGGGCCCAGAAATGCTGAGCTCGGGTTTCGGGCCCCGTTTAGAGGGAACGCTGGCAAGGTAGATTGCGAGGAACGATCGCGCTCGCGGAGCTTGTTTCGGGGCCCCTGATGGTTTTTGGAATATGGGCCCGCTTGATGGGTCCGTTTCGCCTGGCTGGAATTGAAAGCCGGGCTTTAATGGGAAGCCTCGAAAATTTGCATCCACTTCGCGGATGACGGCGATCGAACTTGGGTCAATATGACCTTTCACGTTTTAGTGTTTCAGGAATTTCCGAGTAAGGCCCATTCTATCTAATCCCCGTGGGAATCTTGTCAATCTACTTTGGGTGGCTGCTGGAAATTTGCATACGATTGGTTTGTGAAAATCTCAGGTAAAAATTGGTTGAATGTTACAATCGTGAATTTGGGGCCCTACGTATATAAAAAATACTAGTCCCCAGTCGCAAAAATGTTACTTAAGCAAAGTAACTTTGGTACTTGACCTCTAATTTGTTTAACGATATTTCGGAGTATGTTTAACGAAAATTAATTGAACTCGAGGAATAATGAATTTATATATTTTCTTTGAGAATTTTTAATTTCTAATTAGCAGTTCGTTGGAAATATTAAACTTCCATTTGAAAGCATAAGATATATTTAAATCTTAACCTCACCGTCAGCAATCTTACATTTAACACATAATTCCATACAGTATGCAGTAACTATATTCAAAATTTGAGTGGAACCACTCATCCAGTCTTCGCGCACTCCCCTTAAACTACTTCCAGCGACGTCAACCACCACCCCTTCCTTCAACGTCCACCTATATACCCCAATCAAAGCAACCTTCCGTGTACTTCATTCCCGAGCCACCCAACGCGAAGCAGAGTCAACCCCCGAACAGTCAGGCTTCGCGTGTCAAGCGCACACACCCACAGAATTCCTCGCAGAACACGTGCACCGGCGATGTTCGTGGACACGAACGTCTTTCACAGCTTTCGGGTACCTAACCCAGCGCTTTCGTTCCGCGAAACGCTTTCGGCAGGTGGACAGGAGAAAAGTCCCCAGCACGAGTTTCTCACGCACGGACACGTAGCACGCGTGAGCCAGCAAATCCGCCACGGGGAGAAGCTGCGCGCTAATTGAACCGTATTATCGAGCCAATCATATCGTTCAGAGGGGGCCGCCTATTTACATACATGCGAAAGCCAGCCCTCTGAAACAGACGGAATTCGCCGCGCCGATACTTAAACGGCGGGGCCCTTTTCACGCACGCGTTTCGTTTTCGGCCTTCCCGCTTTCGGCCGACTCCTTCCTCTCCTCGCGTTAAACGCTTCCGCCACGAACAATCGCCGAAGTACTTGATTAACGTGATCGTTCTGGCCGCGTCATCCCCGTGCAGTTTGGCAGCGTTCGCCGAGGGAATGTGGATTTAGTGGCGTGGTATTGAGATAGCAATACTGACAGGGGAACATGCGAGAGCCTTGACGCTCAGATAATTACGAAACCCCCGGGGATATGAGGTCTGAGAAGAAAGTAATAGAACTGCTGTAGAAAAAACAATTCATCTTTTTTTTTATTACGTTCGTCAATTTTTATAACATTTATTAAAGTATAGAGGGAGGCGTGGGTTCCTGTCCAGATGCAAAGTTTATTTGATTTATGAAAGTTCAGCAGGGTTTTGCTTTAGGGGATGAAATCAGCCCTCCACAGAGGGGAATTGATTTTTCATTATTTTCAGGTAGGACTGAAGATCTTACTCTACTCCTCAAAGCATACTTAGAATTTAAACTTTACCCAAAGATTTTATTAACATCTTAAGTACGGAATAGAGGTTCACATGTGGTAAATACAAAATAAGTAAACACGTGGGATGATCAAATGACAGATGCAAATGAGGGCCCCAGTGAAAAACAGGCACATGCAACCGTTTCATGATTTTTTTACATAAGAATTTTCGTATTTGTGGTTTTCATACTTTCTTCAAAATATCAAATAGATTTCTATAAAGTCAAAAGTTCTACCAAATATGTATAATTCTTCTTGACAATAATTATGGATCTCCAAGAAACGAAAATTGATGCATATGTGGCTTGTGCTTGTTTCCCACTGGGTCCCACGAAGCTGGAAATTCTTAAAGCACCATCGTCTAAAATTTCCAAATCTTCAGAGACAATATTGCCTCAGGCCTCTACCCTCCAATTTCTCAAGCTTCCTCAACCACCCCCGCCCAGGGTGTCCCAGGAAATATCGCGGAGGAAGTACGATGGCGTTCCACGTGGAAAAAGAAGGCTCAGAACCACCCCCTTGGATACAAGAATGGGACGAGAGGACGCGCGGTCGGGACCCCTTTGAAACATAGTCTCATTATTTGCAAATCCGATAAATCTCCCTCCCGTTGGCCAGGGTTCCACGAAGTTCGCGGCAAGAATCGGGGCCGCAGAGATTACTGGCACGAGGATGGAACCCGAGAGGGAATCGCGTGCGCTGCGCCTCCTGGCCATCTTCGTTTTGGGCCCGGGCCCCCTACGCTTCGATCCTCCGCCCTTTCATTCGTCGGCGGGGTCCTCCCTGCTCCTCGGTTCGCGGCGGTTCCATCACGCTCGGCTCCTCCACTCCCATCTGACAGGTAACCCACCGCTTTCTCAGGTGGAGAGATAGTGGAAATATTCGAGGTCAAGGTCGTCAGCGAACGCGCTGGGCGATGGCTCGCGTTTGCGGCTGGCATTTAGACCCGGTGGATGTTGATGATAGGGGGTGGAGGGTGAAAGGAGCGCTGCGGTGGTGAGATGACTTGCTAGATGCTTCTGGAAATTCTTGGGGAAGTAGTCAGGAATCTTAGGTTTCCCATTTCTACAGTGCTGAGGGTGGGGTGGTATTTAAGAAGAAAACTGAGGGATGAAGGAGTGGTGGTTGAGTTTGGAATACTTGGGTAGGGAGATTTTCAGGATGTTTACTCGTGAATTAAAGTTTAATTAAATGCTTTAGTTTCTTTAGTGGCAAAGAAGGTATGATTTAGAGGAACAGGGCCTGATTGTTGGGGTTGAGATTAGACAGAGAGCTTGTTTGGTATTTCTATGAACCCTTGGAAATAAATCTTCTCTTAATTAATTTCGTATAGTTTTATTGATAATTTGATACCTAGTAGTTCCGATGATAATTTGGTGTACCAGTTTTCTCTAACTCTTCTTTCAGAAGGTACCAATGGCAAGCTATCTCTCTGTTTCGCAAAATCCCAGTGTCCTTTGATCCCACCTTGCATAGTTCTCAAGAACTTCACTTTACCACCCAAGAATATTCATCTACGTTTACTGTCCAATAGTAACCTACTTCTAATATTTCCACGCAAACTTTCCGCGGAAGAAGCTAATCAGATCACACCCTCAAGAATGTCAACGAAAATCCCCTCGCTGACCCAGCTTATAGCTTCTCCTTGTTAAAACAATTTCCCTCGACACTATGGCCAATCTCAATAGCACTACACAGATAACCCGCATGAAGTCCCTGCCCCGACCAGGTCCTCAGGATCCGACCACGTCCATGCTCCCGTCTCTTAGCTGAGATTCCACTTAATGACAAAGGAAAACTCAGTCGTGGACGACGTCTGGGCAGCCTCCTCGTCCGCTGCGTCCAGGTCACTCGTGTAAATAGGCAAGATCCTCCGTTGGACTAACCCAGACCTGTTTGTCTCGATGCAAACGATCGTGTGAAAGTCTCGCCGCCTCGTTAACGCCACCCTCCGCCAGACTCCGCGAAGGATGACCGAGGGGGAGGGGCCTTTTTAACCCACCGGGACCCAGAAGAAACTGCCAGCGGCGCGAAGCCGAGGCTGGGCCACGTTGAGCGGAGGGGGCCGAGCGGTGCTGGGAAGAGCAAAGATTCCGTGGAAGGAAGAAAAATAAACGGACGGAGACCTCCACCAGCAAATTAGCTACTTTATCAACAGCCAGCCGCTTTGTTGCAAGGTCTGTCGGCGGGGCGGGGGCACTCCGGGTCCCAACTTCGGTGCCTGTTGGCTCATCGTTCTCGCTTTTTCTGACTTTCCACCGATACTGGGCCCCCCTTGAGCCGCTAATCCCGATCGGGTTCAGCCTTTGGTCTCTGTCGACGATGTTAGGCTTCTTGGTTGCAAGTTTACGCTTCTGCGAAGGCTGCACTGGGCAGATGGAGTCCAAGTTAAGACTCTGGTAGCTGCGACGGTTGAGGAATGTCAGATGGAAATGGGGAAATTTAATTTGGGTGGAATAGAGTGTGAAAAAAGAAATCTCTATGTGACATTCCTGACCAACCAGACCAACGACTCTCTAACCTCCCAAAGTACCAAAAATGCCCGCAAAGATCTCACACATTCAATAAACTGATAGCAACTTCATCCTGCAATCTATAAACATTACGCATCGACCCATCGAAAGCTCCAAATGTAAATCAAGAAAGAAGGAAACAATCAGCCTGACATCATCCAGTTATCCAAATGAATCGCCCAGAGCCCCAAGAAGGCAGCATTGTAAAGCTCGTCATTGAAGAGATCCGCGAAATCGTCGATCGAACTCTCGCCAACGTCTCGCCGTTCCCGGATGACATCCTCCGCTGGCCAAAAAGAAAGCATTCAACCACGGGCAGAGGGAATGAGTCAGAGGTTAATAAAATCGACTGGACCCGAGTCCTCGGCCAGAGAGAGGGAGCTGTGTGCGGCGGTGCTCGCGGGCATGGGAAAAGGCCAGCAGATTCATTGACTGCCGGGCTCTCGAGTTGCCACTGGGCCCCCCTCACCCCCACCCCCATTGTTCCATTAAGCTGCGCGGAGGAGTGACACATGCCGCGGTTTCACGTGCCACCCGGGCACATCGCTTTTTCCACGTTTTAGACGCCGCGATAGCAATGACCAATTAACCGTGACCCGCCATTCATAGACGCGCGAGATGCTAATTGCGTAGGGCTGGCTAATTGCCGCACGCTCCTTGGTGTATTCTTGGAGACTGGCCTGCCTTGGTCGGTCGCGCTGAACATCTGACCAGGCTTCTGTTGGCTCCGAATCATTGGATCGCTCGGTCTGACAACGTCCGCTCAGCAGTTGCTTTCCGAACGAGTTAACCGCGGTTGGTTTTTATTTTCAGGTGCACCTTTACTATTATTCGAATGCACTGTGCTCTATAAATTATGAAGGTAGTACGTGGGTTTCAAGAATTTAATGAAAAAGGGAGTACTTTGCTACTCGCGACGGCGCGACTCGAGTGGCGCTAGTGTCGCCCTCGTTCTGACACGCGCGGAACGGGCTTTAGTCCGGCGCAACGCACTGCGCCGACCTTCGGAGCCTCTTTTCTCACGATCAGGACCTCCTGCGAGAAAACTCGATGGAACAATTTCGACTCGTTTTGTCCACTTCTAGCTAAATAATTTATAACTGGAATTAAAGAATGTAGATATGTAGACCCTCCTCAGCAATATCAATAGGGACACTGGCTACCACTTAAACGCTACTTGAAACACGTTTTCTTTTTAATTGACCAGTTAAGCAATTAAGAGTCGGTGACTAATGATCCGTGACAGAAGCAATGGTAGTCTAAATAAACGACTACAAGGCGCACACCTGAATCAGTGCATCGTTAGAACTTTGAAGAAGTCATGACTCGAGCAGAATAAATCGCACTAATCTAGAGTCGAATATATTAAACAATTCTAATTTAATATTTTAGTACCGTGTCAGCAGAATCCGAGGAAAATGAATTTCATTTAGCACTTCTGATTTAAATTCCCTCTGATTTTTTAAATTTCCTGTTGCTAAAAATAGATTAATTAATTGCACAGGTTTCCATAGGTTTCTCGTCTACCAAAATGGTCCCTGAAACCGCGTTAAAAATCTCATATGAGAAGGGGGTGGGTTTCAAAATACGCGCCTGGAGGAAGTATAATTGGGCCTATCGTTTTTAATGAATTTTAATGAACGCTGGCTCGGGATGTTGCCAACGCTAACGCGCGCTGCGGCGTATTGAATTCTTCGCGTGCCATTCGAGCGTCCGGACGCGATTGAAAAATCGCCCTCGATTTTCCCGCGATTCGTCGCGAGAATTAATTGGAAGCATTCTACTCGGCGAAGATTCATGGTAATTGGGTACTATTTATCGTTAATCATTCTCTGTGGAACCTTTGTACGCGATAAGTGATGATTACTGATCATAACGCCATGATTCGTGTGCAGGGTGATACTTAATTTCTCTAAGAACTCGATAACACGAAACTGCTTCGCTGTTTCAGCAAAATTCATTTTTCAAATTGTATACAGAATCAAAGAGAATTGTCGATGTCAATCAAACAGTCAGTTTGTCAGCTAAACCATTAAATTTAAACGAGGAGACGTAAATTATCTAATTGTAAGTAGAAGACTGAGTAATGAGTATTCCGCTGAGTATATTGATTGTGGGTAAGATTGCTATCCTAGCTATCAAACAGATTGACTGGCTGGTGGAGAGAGAACGACGATTGACGATGGCCCTTAGTAACCAGATTCGTGAGCTTCATTCTGTGGGAATTTGTACCTTGGAGTGGAAAGTGCGATGAGTCAGTCGTATTGAACATGAATGCTATAAAGCCTTTATCAGGTGGCTATCTTAACAACTAACTATTATTGGCTGAAAGCTGGTCGTCCAACGCACCATGTAAAATTAATCTTTTGACCTAACAGCCAGCAGAAGTTTATTCAAATCGCTCGCCAGGAGATAAACAGTGCGAGTTTCACACGCCACGACGGCGACGGAAGGATCTCCTTTAAACGTTTTGCGATGCATAATGTTCCGTAAAACACCACGCCGCGGGACCATTTTGGTCCCCTCTGAAAGGTGGCAGCCCGTTTCCGATATTTCGTGGACGGCCCGCCGCCCGGCGAATTTAAATAAGCCCCCTTTGTCTCTTATCCCCCCGCGTCCCACCTCTTTCGCCTCTAGTAACCGCTTTATTGTCGGCCGACTTATTTCGAGCGATTACGCAGCTCCGTGTTGGCCGAGATGGAATCGCTTCCTCGATAATGCGATCAACGACGGCTTTTTTTGACGAAGAACGCTGCGACGAATTGCAGGTTCGCGGAAAGAACGGGTGCAACCGCATTCCCCGACCGCCGGGATCCATGATCCAGGAACATCTCGAGACGTAACCAGTTGGAAGCGTGTCCTTTTAATCCAGCGCGGCTGGATTATAGATGAAATTCAAATGATGATGCAAACGATTTAACTACCATTGCAAAAATTTACAACGCTTTGGAGATGCTGTTCTCGCAAAATACTTTGTAGTCATTAAGACAGTTGGTTTAATCACGGACAAATTCACTATGAAGCATTTATTCGAAAATGGTAGGGTAAGGCTTTGAAGTTATTTCTGACGTCAGTAGCATCTAAAATTTCACTGCAAAATCATCTACTATCTATTTGGATGATTAGAATGATTCGAGAAAATTGGAATACGCAGTGCCATTCTGACATGTGTGAAACAGGCTTTACTCATGGATATAGCCTTCTTTTGCAATGGAAAATATTCTATCACCAAAGTCACAGAATCTGTCCACAAATTCAGTATGAAACAGTCCTTGCGCCTAATTTTGATGATACAACGATTCTGGTCTGTGTGAAACAGGCTTTAGTCTGACACAACATACTGCACCATCTTCCAGAGTCGTTTCTTTATTTACACAGAATGAATTGCACGATTTCACAGGGTGTGATTTACAAATCTAATGCCAGAGAGTGCATTCGCCTAATCGAGCTGTCACGAATCAGCTGATCTAGTTCCACCCTCGTTCTGCCACGCGCGAAACGGGCTTTAGTCCAGCGCGACGCGCCTCGTGGATTTTCAAAGTCTCTTTTCTCGCGATGGAGAGGTCCTACGTGAAAACTCGATGGAGCAATTTCGATTCATTTTTTATCGGCGAATCAGTACGTCCACTGTCGAGGCTCTACTTCCATCGCCACCCTGTATACACCGCGTCTTCCGTTTCCCTTTCCCAGGGACGGCCTCGCCGGCGTTTGTGGTCCGTTTCAAATATTAGCCGTCCACTCGTGGTATGCGTGATACCCCGGAGTGCGTTTAAAATATTGAAATAAGATGCTCGTACGCCGCTCTTGGGATTCTTGCCCGATTCCCGGTCTCTCCCTTGGCCATTCTTTCGGCACATTCTTTTTCGTGGGCGCTCGCGCTCGCCACTTTTCCCTCCTCCCGTTTTCACGAGCCTTTCGGCCTCCGATTTCTTCTCTTCCTTGACAGAGGAACGTATTTTCTTACCGCAATTCCACGAACCATCAATCCTGCACATCGGTTTCTTGCTTTAATATTTCGTGGGCGATCTGTTTTCCGTCCCCTCTTCGAAAATAGTCGTGTTTCACTTTTTCAGGGAACACTGAGGAATATTGAGAACTGGAAATGTTCGTGCTGTCCAAAATTGGAAAAATATTGTAAGGGCAGATGAAGAACCCCAATTTTATACAGTATTTATTTTACTAGATCTTTGATTAAAATTCCTACCATCATTTTTAATTACGTTTAATACATCTTTAACGAACAAAATTCCTTCCCTAGGGGATGAATAAATCCACACTTAAGAAATATTAAAAACTCTAGAAATTTTCTTCCAAATTTCTTCTTTTGCGAACTAACAAAGTCTAATTTTTTATTAATTACTACTTCACGTGAAATTTAATATTTGCATTGTTCTTTTAATTGTGAGAAGGAACATTTATGAAGGTACTTGTCTTTCTGTCCCTTCCTTCTTTTTAACAAATTCCTCTTTTCTGAGTGCTACACTGTTGTTTTTCCTCCGTGTTGGCCGAGACTTAAAGACAGGCGGTTGCGAGGATTCGGCTTCCTTAGCGGATGCATTGTGCCCCTTTTTTCCCCTGGTTTAATCAACCCGTGGCTCATTTTTTCATCTTTTCTTTCCTACCTTCTTGGCTTCATATTTCTTTCCTCGCAGGTCAACATTCTGCGAGGAACGTGGAGTCGCGAAGCCTCGGAGAATACGCAATCCCTTATTGTCAGCTACCTCGACTCGTTTTTCGAAACGAGCCTACTCTCGCTTTTTTTTTACGTGTTGCATAAAATATTAATTTTACGAACCAAGGGGGTCATTTTTCCAAGTTTACAAAATAATTGTTCTTAAAATTATATCAATATTAATGAATACAGTTGGGTGCCCAGCTTTCTCTCCCATCTTTCGATAATGTCTTTATAACAATTCCTTTTAAATTTTCAAATTAATCACCCTATTGCTAACGGCTATTTCCTTTGATGTCCCTATTACCATCATTATTATTAACAATTCTTCGTTAATCTATCAGCTTTCTGCTCGCAGGGAACCCACACGCTCTGCCCACGCTGTGTTGCAACGTTTTTCCACGCGTTTTCATTCGACGACTTTGCGCCTCGTGCAAACACGAATGCGCGCGCGCGCTGGCCGCGCCGATGCAGATGCATTCCCCGACATCCTGTAAATAACAGACGACGATGATATACAGTGTACCGTGGTAAATTGCCACGGACCCGGGGTATCATTATCAGTTACAACACTTAAACGAGAACGTGTGCGATCTTCCGTACATTGATTTTATTTCCTCGTTTTACTCCTCTCGCCCCCTTTTCCCGGGTTTTCTATTCCTTTTTTTCTATCTTAAGGGCGCGTAATGAAGCCACGCCCGACACTCACCAGCATTATGCAATAATTCCCGTTTATCACGGGATTATTAGCCGTTACACTTGCTACGGTTAGCGAGCTCCGTGACACACAGTTTTGTTACGATCTGTGGATCTAGTGGAACTAGGGCTGCTACGAATATTCGAATACCATGGAATTCGAATTTGAGATTCGACTAAGTAGGTGTATTTGAATGTTCGGATATTCGACTAATTAGGAGTATTCAAATATTCGGATATTCGACTAATTATAAGTATTCGAATATTCGACGAAATAGGAGTATTCGAATATTCGACTAAATAGAACTATTCGAATATTCGACTAAATAGGAGTATTCGAATATTTGGATATTCGACTAATTATGAGTATTCGGATATTCGACTAATTGAGAGTATTCGAATATTCGATTAATTAGGAACATTCGGATATTCGACTAATTACGAGTATTCAAATATTCGAATAATTAAGAATATTCAGATATTTGACTAATTAGAAGTATTCGAGTATTCGACTAATTTGGAATATTTGGATATTCCACTAATTAGGAGTAGGTATTCGAATATTCGACTAATTAAGAGTAGGTATTCAATTATTCGACTAATTTAGAGTATGTATTCGAATATTCGACTAATTAGGGGTACGTATTCGAATATTCGACTAATTAGGAATATTCGGATATTCGACAAATTACAGGCATTTGCATATTCGACTAATTAGGAGTAGGTATTCAATTATTCGACTAATTAGGAGTAGGTATTCGAATATTCGACTAATCAGGAGTAGGTATTCGAATACTCGACTAATCAGAAGTACTCGAATATTCGAATAATTAGGATTACTCGAATATTCGAATATTTACAGCTCCAATTGTAACCGTTTCTTCTGCATTCCGTAATTCAGCAAAAGATTACTCACCCAACAATTTAACTTTAATCTTGAAGAAACTCGTCTGGCGTGTGCCTGCCCGAGAATTGCCATTATCTTTAAAGCCCACTTTCTCGAAAGCATAGCCTCGCGTGTGAAACAAGGAATTCTACGATTTCACCAACCTCCGTTGCGAAAACCTCGCTCTGTCAGAAAATGATACATATTTCTCTGCAGTTCCGAAGGAACCCTCTCGCGAAGCAGAAGGGAAAGTGCGAACGAGGGGGAGGTTTGCAGTGCACGCGCCCCCTTTTTCCAGACGCTGGATCCTCGTTGCCACCGCGTGCTCCCCTCTCCCTCCTCGTTTTTCTTTTGCGGGCGGCGCGGATGCAAGAGGACACGCGGCCTCGCGCTACAATGCGCGCCTCGCCGCGGCGGACGCTACTTTGGCCGAATAAAAAAGGGGCCAGCAGCATTTTTGTCAGTCTGGACACGTGTTCCGCCGTCGAGGAAACGGCCTTCTCCGCGTTGGTCCCCGTTTGTCGCGCGTTTGCATCATGGCCGCGCATGTGCGCTCGCCGGGGCCCTCGCATGTGCTCCGCTCGGCCGGGGGGAGGGGGGGGGAGTGGGGGCCCGCGGTTGCAGATGCTCCTCGGCCCGTTTAAAGAGACAGCAACCCTTTTTGCTCCGATCGACGAGGGTTTCTTTTTCACCGCTCAAGCTCCTACTTTGCAACAGCGAGACGCTTCGATCGCGTTCGCTTCGGTTTGTCAACGCGTTCGCGTGGGATCGATCGATTCTTCTCTGCTCTTCCTTTTTCTTTTTCGCACAGATGCTGTCGTCCGTTGGTTGCTGGTTGGTAAAGATAGAACTCGGATTCCTTTTTTATGTTTCCCCGTGGGGCTGTAACGGTCATCCCTAGCAACGGGAATTCGCGATTCGTAGTTTTCTGAGAGGAGGTGCGATTGAGTTGTACAGGGTGTTAAAAAAGTAGTCGCTTCTTTCAAGAGGAAATTTGTAAAAAAAATTGCTACTAAATTGTGTATAACATTGAAATTTAATGGTAATTTTTTTCTATATCAACACATTCTGCTGGCTGAAAGGAAATAAAGTTAAAAAGGAAATATATAAGGAATCATAAAATGGTTTCATCAAATACATGCAAAACTTTATCAATTTTTTTTAACACCCTGTATATACAGTTTTCGATGTGTTTAAACTTTAAACTAGCTTTTTATAGAAAATGGATTTGCATATGTTTGCTTCTTTAAGTTTGCTAAATAGAATGAAAGTGGGAGGGTATATTGCACCTCTGGTAATTTCATTTATTGTGCAACGGACAATAAATTTTGGGGATCCATTTAATTTAATATTCCATTGCCGCAGCCACGATTCTCCAATTAATTTTTTGTCGTCCACCGTTGCTCCCGTTTCTATTATATTTGTTTCGTTTTTTTTCATGGTTTTACCATCGTCCTTTTATCGTGACGCAATATTTGCAAACGATTCTGCGCATTACCGTCATTTGGCGACGCGGTCGATTTAAAGCTAATCGATCCAAATTACTCCAATTACGTCACTCTGGCGAAAGCATCGCCTTAACGGCCGCAAAAAGCCGACGAAATCCTGCTTGTCGCCACAATCGCCAACACTTTCGAAGGCAGCGGTCATTTCTTCAGACAGCTTCTTTCGATTTCTTCGCGTGAAAATGACGTTCTTGCGAAAGGAACGCATTATCGAGAACTCGAGGGGAGGTTGATAGACCCTGCATGGTACGTTTCGATGCATCACATTTACGTAAGATCGTCTCGGCGAGGCGGCGGAGCAAAAAAAGCCGCATCGATGATCGAATTGTGTGGCCGAAGTTGCGAAAAGTCTGTTTTCTTTTTTATAAACGTATCGTAATAGTTTTTTCTCCAAGCAGTGGAAAGGCTTGGCCAGGCGACACGCCTGAGTATCTGAAACGAGGGACCATAAAGAAGGTTAATGGAGGAAGAAAGTTGAAGTTAGTGGAGCACGTTCCAGCCTCTTCGTCTTGAGTTTTATTTTGAAATCGAATCTACTTTCTCGTGGATTCATTTGCCAGGATCGTTAATAGTTGCAGTGAGAGAAAATGAGAGTATTTAACAACTATATTAACCCCTACCACCTAGCGAAGCAAGAAGGAATTTATTTCTGTAAAAGTGTCCACGCACTCAGCAGTAAAAAATTTATTCAACATGATAAAAACACTGTTACGATACTTTTTCTTTTATATATTATCACGTGTGCTAGTTCATTCACGATCAATCCAGTCCATTTTCCTTATATTACCCCGCCTCGTTGAATCTGCTAATTGGAGCATTCGTCGATGAAAACCCCTTTCTACAAATTAAAACCTTTATTTAAAAATGATAACAATAAAACCAACTCGTTTTAACGATGCGAGGTATTGTAGGGAGTTATAGGGGTTGATTTGAGAGTAAATGGGAATTGATATCATTGAATGCCGATGTTATGATACTTTTGTCCCAGTTCAATAACATATTATACCAATATGCTGTTTTTAAAGAATTATAATGGCTCAAAGCCTCATGCCTTAAACTCGTTTCCCGGAAAAATCATGATTTTTGAGTTATATTACCGTTGCAACCAATGAGCAATATGTCTTCCACTTGTGGGAGTGCTCGTTTAATGCAAAGAAAATTTAAGACGCATTACTACATTCCCCTCTTCTGTACAATTAAATACGAAAATTTTCCAATGAAGTATCTCGCCTTCCCCGATCTCAAGCAATTCTAAAATTATGAATCAATTCATCTCCCCCCACTCACCTTCAGCAATTTAAATTTCCACAAACCGACGGTCTAACCCTCTCATTTGAAACTTCAAAAATCCTTCCATTTGAAAGTACAAAAATCCTCCCTTTTTAAAACTAAAAAGATCCTTCCATTTGAAACTTCAAAAAACCTCCCATTTGATATTACAAAAACCCTGCCATTTAAAATTACAAAAATCCTTCCATTTGAAATTACAAAAATCCTTCCAATCGAAACTATAGAAATCTTCCCATTTGAAAATTGAAAAATCCTCCCCTTTGAAACTACAAAAATCCTCTTATTTGAAATTACAAATATCCTCCCATTTCAAATTACAAAAATCCTTCCATTTCAAACTTCAAAAGTCCTTCCATTTCAAACTTCAAAAATCCTTCCATTTCAAACTTTCAAAATCGTCCTATTTGAACCATCAAAAATCCTTCCATTTCAAACTTCGAAATTTCACCCATTCGAAATTACAAAAATTCTTCCATTTAAAATTACAAAAATCCTTCCATCTTTTTAAATGGAAATATTTTTAAATGTAATTTTTTACAAAAATCCTTCCATTCGAAACTACACAAATCTTCCCATTTGAAAATCGAAAGATCCTCCCCCTTGAAACTACAAAAATCCTTCCCTTTGAAATTACAAAAATCCTTCCATTTGAAACCACAAAATCCCCTTCGAAGCTGCAAAAATCCACCCCCGAGCGGCCCCAAACCGCGGCAAAGACGTGAACGCGTCGCCCCGGACCCAGTTTCGTCGCGCGAGGTGCACTCCGCTGTCCCGCGGCGAGTGGCGGGTCGCGCGTAGCGCCGCGAGAGCGCATGTGCAGTCGACGTAAGAACGAACCGCCAACGGCGCGGCGGGGGTGTGTGCGGGGAGGGGGGAGCTTCATTCACAAATGCCTCGCCGAAGGCGTCAATGGATGGCCCTGTGAACGAGCGAGACAGCAACCCCTTTTCCTCCCCACCACCGCCGGTCGCTCAGGGATTCCTCTTCCTTTCTTTCCTCGTCGGCACCCATTTACTCCCACTCCTTCCCCCACCGCGGTCCGCCGCCTCTTGCACATCGTTGCAGCGGCCTCGCGAGACGGTTCTCGCCGCCTGGTACAATGCACCGCCGCATAGGACGGCGGCCAGGAATTTCCAGGCGCAGGTGCTTTGGACCGACGTTTTTGGAAAAAGGATCCCTACCGCTCGCCACGGGGCGGCGCCGGGAGGGGCGGGCGGGAGGGAGGGGATTTTGTTACCGGGTTGCTTTGCGGCGGCGACGAATCCGTTGGGAGAACAGGTACCGACGACGGCGAGGCGCTAGGTGGCAGTTTGAGGGGGGAAGGGGTTGATCGAAACGGATATTTGCTGGAAGTTTATCGGCGGCAGGGTGGACTTTTAGTGCTTGGGAGTTCGGATTGTTTATTCGTTTATTATTATGCGAAGGCAGAGGTAGATGTGGCGGAAAAGATGAAGGTGTCGTCGGTCGTTAGTTGAGTAGTGGTATGAGGAGGATAATTTGGGATTTTTTTAAAAATACAGGAGGAATCAAAAGATGCGCACTTTTATATAGTGAGTGTGAATGATTTTGGAACATCTGGAGGGTGTGTTGTTTTGAGAACATTTTTGGTTAGTAGTGTGATCCAAATTTGATTATTTAGCACCAGTATTGTTAATCTGATATGTGTATTGAATTAATAGCATGATATTTTATTGCGTATGTATATGGTATGGTATAATTGAAGTTGTTCAATTAATAATAAACCAAACTCCCATCATGCTCAGGAGTTTTGTATGCAGAAGCATGCACTAGAGTTGTAATTATTCGACTATTCGAATATTCGAAGATTAGTTATTATTCGACTATTCGAATATTCGAAGACTAGTAACTATTTGAATATTTGAAACTCGAATTCGTGTTCTCTGATATTCGAAGATTCGAATACTCCTGATTGTTCGAATATTCAAATATAGGAATCTAAATTCGAATTATCTGGTATTCGAATATTCGAATACTCCTCTTTATTCGAATATTCGAATACTCCTGATTGTTCGAATATTCAAATATTGGCATCTTAAATTCGAATTCTCTGGTATTTGAATCTCAAATCCGAATTCTCTGGTATTCGAATCTAAAATTCGAATTCTCTGGTATTCGAATATTCGAATCTCAAATTCGAATCCCAAATCCGAATTCTCTGGTATTCGAATCTAAAATTCGAATTCTCTGGTATTCGAATCTAAAATTCGAATGCTCCGGTATTCGAATACTCAGAATATTCGTCACATCCCTAGCATGAACATACTTTCAAACTTGAGAATAAAGATTTTACGAATGGACCCGAGTGTTTAAAAAAAAAAAAACACACAACTTCGAACGTGCAAGAAATCTCAATACAAATCGCGTCTCGCTTGTCTTCGCAGCTAAGGTTACACAATAATACAATTAACGCATTCAAAGTGTTCCCGCGATTTTCGTGCATTATCTCGCCATTGCTGGATGGGATTCGTCATACACTTGGTCCCATCACTACCGATAAACGATCCCATCAGAAGTGCACGGGGATAATCGATGATGGCCGACGTGACGAATGCCAACGAGCGGTTCGTTCGAAGAAGGATTACGACGCGTATCGTAGAGCCATAAGTTGCGCGGTGTTCGCCGTAGCCACGGCGAGGGGGTTGCACGTGAACGCTCGACGAGCTGCCATTTATCTTGATCGCGCATAACTGACCATTCTGACTGACTTTCGCCATAAGCCTGCATAGTATCCACCGCGCGCAGGCGTCTATTCACCGAGCGGGGTGATTCTATCCTGTGTTGGATCGAGGCACATCCCTCGACCTGCCACGTCCGCGGCGTCTGCACGCCTCTCGTCGATGTTTGTGCTCGTATCGGCCAGCGACATTCGAATAACCGATAAGAAACAGGAAGGAATGCGACAGGCACACAGGGATGGGGGAGAATCGTGGGGAGGGCGTCTTGGGATGGGGAGAAAATTTGTGAGGAAAAAAGCAGTAGGTGGTGATGGAATTTCTGGGATAGACGTGTCTCGGAATCATTCATTCTGATGGTGGAGAAAGGGTAGGCGAGGTGTGGATTAGTGGAAGGATACAGGTTTGGAGGACCCAAGGAACTGTGTGGAGGCAATCAGGGAAAATGAAGTGGAACCTTGGGATACGATTTTTGAATGAATTTAAGAAATTTTAGGGTACAGTTGGGAGGACTCAAGTTTTAGAGACTGGGGATTTGGGGGTCTAAGGGGCTCCAAAGTTTTGGGGTCTTGTGGTCTCAAAGTGTAGAGATATTAAGGTGTTAGAGTCTCGAGCAGTGGCGGCCTACCTAGGTCTAAAATTATTCGTTGCCAGAAGACAAATGGGGTCCACCGAGAATTATAAAGCTATCACGTAACCCCAATCAGAAATACTTTTTCGGGGTTATTTATTATATTCTTAAATATAAAGTGTCCTCGAAAAATGATTTTATCAATTGTTTTTATTTAAGGTAGCTCCTGAATAATCTACTAAATTCAAGAATTCTTTCAAATTTCGTTCAAAACTACTCAGATATTGGACGACGAATTTTTTTTTACAATTTATAGTATGAATTCTTATTGGACGACGAATTTTTTTTTACAGTTTATAGCTCCGAATGAATGCGACGTTGTGAGATCTCCTGCTCCAATTCACCACGCTAACCAATTTAATATTCTATTTTCGTATTACAATTATTATTATTATTATTATTATTATTTACGGGAAAACCCTTTAGAATAGTAATTACTATAAAATAATATAAAATCAAATACAAATAAAAGTAAAATAAAATAAAGTAAAATGTCAAACAGAAGAACACTTATAATAATAATAATACTTCGTCTTTATTTACCACAAATTACATAAATTAAGTGATAAATGGGCGAGGTACGGCATACCTGCCGTTTCACAACCTAACCCCAACTGTTATTTATATTAACATTGAACTTTTTAAAATATATACACATGATGTTAAAAATTATTATTATTTCTATAGTATCATACTACTTTATATGTGACTAACATAGTTTGTTAGGAACTACCTTCAACAGTAATATATCGTAAATTTTAGATGCATGCACTAATAATATTGGAACTTGTATTATATTCTCAAGCTACTAAAAATTAATTAACATTTTTCCATCGGGCAAGCTAACACACTCTGGCCAGTCCATCAATCTCGAGGTCAACTTTAAGGCTATTCCTGACTTCCTTCTGCAAATTAATTCGAAACCTCGAAGACCTCTCCACACCTCTCTTCCGAAATCTATTCCCTCCCTATCGGTGGCATCGATGGCGCGCGTAACGAGGGTAGACCTGCACCCCTGCAACGCGATCCATTCGCGATTGCATTCGCCGGCGCTGCGTGGGAGTATAAAGGCGATTCCCGCTCGAAAGCCTTTACTCGTCGTGATAAGTTTGCGCCGCGAAAAACGAGACGCCGGATGTGACGTCACCGAGGCCCCGCATATTTGCGTGCACAACGCGAGCGGCGCGATTGCATTCTGGGTGCAATAATTCGGCCCCGGCGAGGAGGCTGCGCCAATAGAGGCCATGTTCCTCCAGTCTTCTCTTTGAAATCTTCTGCCCCTGGTGCAATGAGTAGACACTCTGTCGCCCAACATTTTGCAAGCACTTTTGTAAATCGAGGGAGGCGAGGAGTTCCTCCTTGCACAAATTCATTAATATTTATCCATGGTATTTAGGGAAAAGGTGGAACCTCTGTTCGTAGGTAAAACAGTATCGTGTGCTTTAATTCGATATCGAAATTACTATGGAATTATCAGGATCGTTTCGAGCAACAAGGGCTCCGACGATCAACACGTGAGTCAGCTTCAGTGTAGATTTACAACAGGACGTGAAGTCGAGTTGCAAGTAACGCGCCAAGTAGACGAAACGATTAATCTGCAACTGTATGCTTCTCTCTGCAACCCGGTTCCCCATCGTGACATTCGTGCGATGCTATCGTTCGATAAAGATACACCGAAGGGAATGAATTCAAATCAGAAAGTAGGGGAATTGGGAAATGGATAAACTTGTATTAAATTGTATATCGTGTGATAACATTTATTAATACTCGGTTGTCTCACCTATTTTTAACTGACAGCAAAAAGATTGCATGTATGTTAGGATGTATTATATTTGTCCGCGAATTTCTCCGTAACTACTGGACCGATTTTCGTGAAACTTATTGCATTTAGTTTAGCTTCGATCAACTTAGATCATGGAGGAAGAATCATCAAAATCGGATCAGTAGTTTTGAAGTTACAGCGAAAATAAGAAATCTGTTTCATTAACCGACTTCATTATTAACTCTGTTTCTTTAAACGACTTCATTATTTAAATGAATGTAGTAGTATAACTTAAATAAATAAATGTAGTTATATACCTTAAGTAACTAAAAAGTAAAAAATAAACAAAAATTTAAAATTAAAACCGATTTTAAAGGAAAAATAAAAATTGGCTAAAAAGTAAAAAATAATTTTGTTCCTTATTTAATCTAAGTCTCTCATTTTTTATAAGTCGGTGCCAGATTTACACAGTGAAAATGATGAGAATTGAAAGTCGTAGGTTAAATAAGGAACAAAATTATTTTTTACTTTATAGCGCATTTTCCCTTTTTTTAAAGTCGGTTTCAATTTTTTCAAATTTTTCATTTGGAACGTGCTATTCCTAATAAAAGATTCTCCATCATTTTAATAAGTATCTGCTAACACCACAAATGCATGCTTCCCACTTTGCAGTTAATTATTACTATTATTAATTCACGGAAAGAAAAAACCCTTTAGCAAGAACAAATTTAAAATAAATATTCGGCACTGAACGAGGAACTGCCATTGGCCAATCTACGATATCTCCAACGTTTCCCTTCGAGGCTTTCCGAAACTAAAACCGTGCCCGCGAAGCAGGCGCACGCCGCGAGGTAGCAGGCATTCGTTTCGAAAATATGTACAGGGTGTAAAATAATTATGCGCCGCAGCTGAATGGTTAAACATTCCTCGAGAGCTTCTTAGCCCCGTCGAATTCGAGGAAATTGAGAAAGCCTGAGTGAACTACAGCGGCGGAGTGCGCCGCTCAGTCACTTCGGATATCGCAAATAAACGGTGCACGGTAATTAAGCGTACACGCACGTTGGGATGCAGAAATCCGCGCGGGGATCCCCGGTCCAGGCTAGTTTGCCCCTGTGCGCATGCACTTCTTCGTGCACACATCTGCCTTCTACTGTGCCTGGGAAGAGTAAAGAGTACTGTGCTCTATGGGGTTCAGGGACAAGTTTGTGCAATCAGACGGGTTAAAGGCAAACATTTTATTTTTATGGGTGAAATATCCCTGGTGGAGCAATCGAGCTGAAACTGTGCGTTACAGTGGAATCTCTGTTATTCCAACTCCGATTACTCCAATCTTCTACTGTCTCAACATTTTATCACTCAAATATTAAGCTTTTCGTATATGTATAACTGTCTCAATTAGCATCCACAAGAATTTCATAAAAATAATGCATAGCCTGTTGCGTAATAAGCGGTGAAACCGAAAGGATAACGATTGTAATGGAAAAATAAGAAGGAAACGTTGAACAAAGTTTGTTCATAGAAGGCTTCCTCTTCCAGAAAGTCGATTTTGAAAATTCTTGGAACTTATGAATGAACGTGGTAGGTATAGGTAATATAAATATCGTGGAATAATTTTTTTCCCCAGTGGGATTTCGGTTTCGAGGAAATCAATTTGGAGATGGACTCGATGTACTTGAAGTAGGTACACATTTTTACTTATTTTTTTCATATAGAAACATTTCAGGTTTCATCTGCCAAAGGGTAATAGAGAAACGAAGTCAGAGAAATAATCTATTTTAAATTAATTATAAATCTTTTACTGCTTATCAGCATTTTTTACTGCTCAAGCATCAAATCTAAGTCTGGTTCTCGCGATCCAATTTATATTCAGACCACATTGATTTTTTTCTATTGATTTATTATAATTTTCAGGAGCAATCTGCGAAAAATTGCTGTCAACTATATAAGGAGCTATTTATAATTTTTACAATTTAAAATTTCTTGTGCTTTCTTGCCCCGTAATTAATAATAACAATAATAAATAATAAAAACAGGAATTATAGTTCGCAATGAACGCAAAGAAGGAGCCCCAGGAAGAAGGCTCCATTAAAAATGCTTGTTGAATCTTTCCACCAAATTTCCCCCGCAGCTTTTCCACTCAGCTCAATTTTTCGCTCCGTGAGAATCCATCTGATTCCTTAATGCACCGGAAAAAATAGATAGGAAAGAATCTCGAAACAAGTTGAAGACCTCCTGCCTGGAGGGTACCACGCCTACGTCGCCCCTCGAGGGTCCGTTCTTCAAAAGAAGAATGTTCGGTGCGCCAAAGAACAAATATCACTAAATCATCGCGACTGGAAAAAGTACCAAGACGCTTCAGGTACGCGGAATCACGGGAAGGAAAATCTCCTCCCGCGGTTAATCCTCGCAGGCTGAGAAGCGTTAGACAGCACTTGCGGCGTTCCCAAAAATATCTGAATAATGGAACTGCATCTCTCTGCGTCTTAGTATTTTCGCAAACCTTCTCCTTTACTCACACCTTCTCGCAAACAAATTTCTGACAATGAGTCACTCCCCTCGAATTTTCTACAGAGTATAGAAAAGCGTTTTCAAAGTCATCATCCGCGGGCAGTAGAACCTAATATCTACTTTTAACCACAAAATATTTACTAGTTATTTACATAGTGTTTACTTATTACTTGATATTTAATATTTTAATAGAATTCTATTTATTTTCTTATATTAAATATTTACTTATTATTTAATACGTAATATTTCTATCAAATTTTATTATATTCTCTTATATTAAATATTTACTTATTATTTAATACTTAATATTACTATCAAATTTTATTATATTCCCTTATATTAAATATTTACTTATTATTTAATACTTAATATTTCTATCAAACTTTATTACATTCCCTTATATTAAATATTTACTTATTATTTAATACTTAATATTTCTATCAAACTTTATTATATTCTCTCATATTAAATATTTACTTATTATTTAATACTTAAAATTTTCTTATTCTTATATTAAATATTTGCTTATTATTTACATTAGTTATCTACATACTTTGCTCTCCAGAAAACATCGACGTGTGTACACACCAGAACAGAATGCAATCGCCTCGGCGTGATAGCACGCCGACGCCACTCGCAGTGGTCACATTTACAAGTGCACGCGAAGCGCAGCCCCAGCCACGGGACACTGTTCCTCCCGTTCCTCAAACAGCGCGGAAAGGGGCGTCCCTCTCGGGTCGTCCTCGTAACGAAGGAAATCGCGTCGATATACAGTTGCTCGCGGGGCGGCTTGGCCCCTGGTGGGTGTGGGAGCGAATGCAATATTGTGCACCCACGTGCAGCCGCTAGGCCTATAACTCACGGCCAGCGCGCGCGTAAACACACGCTCGCGACAAAGCGCACCTTGGATCGGATCACCGTGAACCTTGAAGCCACCACCGTGTACGCCTACATATACGTATATATATATATATATATATGTATATATATGTGCATTTGTTACACATATATATATATATATATATATACATATATATACATATATATATATATATATATATATATATATATGTGTGTAACAAATGCACTCCTCTTCGGGATTGACCATCACACGTGCGCTGCACCGGTTCTCACGCGATGCACACCGCTGCAACGCTACCGCCAACTCGGCCGTTCGGGACGGCATAGCGAAGTGCTCGGAGCTCAAGTGGCACATAAAGCAATATTCTTCAGGTGGACAGTCGTTGGGTGTAGCTTTTGCTACTATGAAGCTATGCGGACTCAAATTGCCTACCCACCGTAGCAGGCCTGGTATATTATAGTTAACTGACGAGGGAAGATCCCCAAATCAGAAATTCAAAAAATTATGAAACTTTGGGGATATGTATTAAGTGTTATGTAATTTTTTTTTTGCTACCAAAATTCACTCTGAGGGGTTGAAATCAACACCTGAAAATTTGGCAATTTTCCGATTTTGGATTATAACTCGCGAACTGTAAGATCTGTAAGTACCCAAATAATTAGTCTAATTAAAGGGGTACGTGGGTATTAAGCAACTAAAATCAACAGTTGCTTCTAGGCTAGAGTGGAGAGCCAGTAATGATTTAAACCATTTACTATTTTAACAATTCTTCCTTATAGATATAAGACGTATTTTCAAATTAGAATGTTTACAAAATATTAAAAATTAATTAATATAGAAGACGTTAAAGTGGGCGCTTGCGTAATGCGCGTCTCCATTTGGTGAACACGATTCCGATTGATTGATTCATTTAAAAACGAAGCTGCTGTATATGAATCTCCTTTAATTCAAAATCTACGATGTGGAACTCGGTCGAAAAATTTTAATAAAAATTCACGGAGTTATACAACAAATAGGGCAATTCCTGGTGAGATGGCTCGATCACGTTTATTTTTGTCAGTTAAACAACCACTAAATTTGCCATGTAAATTACGTAATTTACAGTTTTAAAAAAGTGAGCCATCTCTCCCCGATTTACCCTATCAACTTTGAAGGATTTTGCTGAAGTAATTCTGTGGTATTTATTGTCTTAAATGTTGTCAAAGTTATGCGATCTTAGTGAGCGAGGTTCGCATAGAGGAGAAAAGTGTTTTGTAGGTTCAGATTAAATTCCAATAAAAAATATCGATCCGTTCTCGAGTTACGATGTTCACCGTCTTGAGAATCAGTTTTGTGAAAAACGGCTTTACTTTTTACGCTGTAACTCTCGCAATTTTTCGAATTTTCTAATAAAATCTTTTTTAAAATATTTCTCAGACTTGTGACTACCATGAACAATCGAAAAAAAATCGACTTTTTGACCATGAAATACACATGTACCCTCTTGAAAGAAGTAACTTTCGTCAGAATTTTTTTTCTATCTCTTCCAGTTCACGAGTTATACCACAAAATCCATTTTATTCTTCACTTTCTTCGCACTGATGCATCGCGAAAATTTCCAACTTCGACACGTCCAAGCGGGGCAAATAATGTGTCTGTGAGAAATTAGTAAATTTTCAGTGAAACGAATCGATACGCGTGCGAAAGACCGCAGCATTGCTCTTTACGACAGCCGAGTAATTGAGCCAGCGGTCGCCCAATTAATTAAGCGGAACCGAATCCATTTTCCCGCGTGAATTCTTCAACGAGTAAATGTACGTATTATGAAATTTCCCTGGAAGTGGAGAAACCAAGGCCGGGCTACCGTAATCAGAATAATTCGTTTGGATACTTTTCCTACGGCAACCACTTCCTATAAGGCTAATTACCCTTATCGAAACAGTGTCGTTTGTATTATCTGTAGAAAAACGCGCCCACGCAGTGGATACGATGCGAATAACCGCAAACCTTTCATTTTTAAGATGTTCTTCTTGGTAACGAGAAGTATGCGTTTCCTTGTCTCTTATTTTTATTGGCGAACACAGTGACGCACAGTATTCTCGCGGAGGGGGAAGGAAATTTTAATGCGAATATGGTATTAAGAAGATAATATTTTTTATCTCGGTTACCTCGGTACTTGGAGAGCAGGAGATTCGGGTGATATAGCTTTCGAATACCAGAACATTCAAATAGTAAAGGCTTCAGGTGGTAAATTCATCACTCGAGTAATAGAATATCATTTGACTTGTTTCGTCAAATTTAAATATGTTTAAACAACGATCGAAGGGAGAGGAACACCCGAAATGCACCCATTTTTACAGATATTTTTCAATTTATTTGCAAAACTAAGGGTCTAAGAGAAAATCTGACTATTCCACGCGATGCAGCAGACATTTTTCCTTCGGAAAGCATCGATAAAAGTGGTAAGTCTCGTTTAGTTTTCAATACAGAAGCGAAATAGTTTGGCAAAACGTGCGGCGTCGACAGTGGTAGTCAACGGCGGCGCGCGATCCACTGTAACACAACGCGCGTGACCACCACTGTCGGCGCCGCACGTTTTGCCAAACTATTTTGCTTCTGTTTTCAAAACGAAACGTGACTTACCACTTCTGTTGATGCTGCCCGAAGGAAAAATGTCTGCTGCGTCGCGTGGAGCAGTCAGATTTTCTCCTAGAACCTTAGTTTTGGAAATAAATTGAAAGATATCTGCAAAATGAGGTGCATTTCGGGTATTCTTTTCCCTTTGATCGTTATTTAAACATACTTAAATGTTCCTAATGCATTAATAACTTACACCGTTATATTCGAGAGTGTTCATAGAATAATTTGACGCAACAAGCAACCGAAAAACTATTACTCTTTCGAAAGATGTTCAAAGTTGAAAATTTGCAGTTTTTTCTTCAAAACCGAATTTCCCAAAAACTGAGGGCGATGGCGATAAACGGTTCGCGGATTCAGCGCACGAAAACCTATAAGAAAAGGCTATTGTAATTTTTTACCTCAGTTAGCTTAGCATTTGGAGAATTCGAGTAACAAAGAAACCTGATAACGTGGCATTTAAATAATATATAACACATTCATCTCAATAGTCGAACACTAAACCACTCAACCATTAAAGAATTCGAAAGAATTCCATTCCCAAAACCAGCGAAATAACAGCGCTCCGATAGTGAAAGACTGAGCCGAGCGCAACACTCCAGCGATCACACCAGACGTACACAATAACCTATCTTGAATCAAATTGGCTGACCGATAAAGCCCCGTCGATTACGGTCCATTCATGGAGCACGGCTGCAACCGACCACAGGACACGTTTATCAGCGAAAGATTAAGAGAGTAGACCGACAAAAATACACGCACGCGTTGCTCATGCTCTAATTTACGCCGTCGGCCGCATATGGTCGAGCATGTGAATCCCGAAAACTTTGGAAATGGCCCAGCCACGAAACATCCAACCAGCGAACAGATGTTCCCGAGAGGTCCTTTAAATATTTTCACGCCCACTTGGGAGCCCTCTAGTAACCGCCGGCCTCTCCGTGCAACCCCCAAGTGCATTCGATGCACCTGATGATCCTTCTTCAACACGTTGCTCACCAAAGTGGAAATGAAGGCTCTTGACGTGACTTTGGAAGCTGATGAGAAAGTTGGATCGCAGTGTTCAGTTGCAGTAAAGTTGAGGTTGAGCTGAAGCTTCATTTCTTTTCTAGGAACATGCTTCTACCTTTAACGAAAGCTTCACATGGGATAAATATCGTGAGCCGCGTGGCACTCACTGAAATCTTTCGTTAATCCTCGTATCGTGTGGATAAGATCGTAATGTCACACGAAACGAAGAGTACTTCTGTTTTTCTAAGCAGCTCTGGTTAAGATAAGGTCTTTAGAATTGCTGTTTCCTTCTCTCACCATCGCGAAGCCCCACTACCAAAATTAACAAACAGACCAACTCACCACAAAATCACACGTCCCCTTTCATACACTCGTCATCCGACGGAATAACAAGAAGGGTAACAAAGTACTCATCACAAGCTCCAGCGAAGCTAGCTTCGTAAACACAAGCAGAGTTGGAAAGGAGAAGTGTCCAAGTGGCCATTATCTAACGACTGCTCGCTGGGATTACTCTTCAGCTTCTACTACGATCGAGTCGTTGCTGATGCCACCAGAGAGGGACATGAAAGGGGAGTGCCCAGGCGACGTGGACGTCGAAATAGAAAGGGGGAAGCTAGCACCACCTAATGTAGTGGCATTTAAAGTCATTTGTGCTGCGTGACGTAATGTCTGGCTGGTCTGTTGGTGGAGTGCGAGAAGGGGACCTCGAAGTAGAAAGGGGCCTAGGGAGATTTTTGGTGGCCCAGTCGCGGGCATTCCTCGGGCAACGGACACCTTTATAGAATTTCGTTAGGGCTAGCTGATTTGAAAGACGAGCCGGGAAGAGGAATTTTATCTCGACAGAGGGTACCGTTTACTTCGCTACCAATTGAGGAAGGTCCCTTCTCTGGGGTTTGCTGGAATTCTGATACGTTAATTAGATGGCCCTGCATCGTTGGAAGGCGTCTGCAGGAGACAATGGTCTGTGCTTGAGGGATGATCTCTGGCTGGCAGGATGGAGTGGCTTTGAATTTTCTGGGATCTGAGAGTGGCGTTTTTAGGTACTTTGATTTGGGTGGTGTTTTGCAGGAGAGCTTCCAGGATTCGAGGTTTTCGTTGAAGAGGAGGGACTGGGTGTGTTATTAACTGTGTTCGAATTGGAGGTGAGGAGCAAGTTTCCTGTTTTTTCAGATGATGTATGGGAAAGTCAGATTCAGTAATGATTTGGGGAATTGGAGAATTCACGTGCTTGATTGGGCCACAATGGGTAGGAAATTTCAAATTATGAGTTTGGGGATTCGAAGATTCGAAAAGTTAGGAACATGGGAATTTGAGTATTTGAGGCTTTGGGGGCTGCGGAATTTTTGAAATGCATAATTTTGAAACTTGGGGTTTTGGTAACTTGGTAGATTGGAAGCTTGAGAAGATGGAAACTTGCGGATTTAGGTACTTGGTAGCTTGGAAGCTTGGGAATTCGGGGACTTGAAGAGTTGGGAACTTAGAAATTAGGGAATTTACGAATTTGGAAAATGATAAATTGGGAGCTTTAGAAATTAGGTACTTTGTAACTTGGGAGCTTTAGAAATTAGGTACTTTGTAACTTGGGAGCTTTAGAAATTAGGTACTTTGTAACTTGGGAGCTTGGGAATTCGTGTAGGTACTTGAGGAGTCGAGAACTTGGGAATTTGGTAAGATCGAAACTTGGGAATTTACGAATTTGGTAACTTGTTAAATTGGAAGCTTGGGAATTATAGGACTTGAGTAGTTGAGAACTTTGAAATTAGGGAATTTACGAATTTGATAACTTTGTAAATTGGAAGCTTAAGAAATTAGGTACTTGGTAGCTTGGAAATTTAGGAATTAGAGTAGACACTCGAGGAGTCGAGAACTTGGAAATATGGTAACATCAAAAACTTGGGAATTTGCGAATTTGGTAACTTGATAAATTAGAAGCTTAAGAAATTAGGTACTTGGTAGCTGGAAGCTTGGAAATTTAGAAATTCGAATCGATATAATCAAGCAGTACAGAACTCGGGAATTTGATAACTTCGAAACTTGGGAATTTACGAATTTGGCAACTTGGAAACTTGAAAATTTAGGAACTTAAAACTTCGAGAACCGAAAACTTGAGCCGTTGGGAATTCGGAAACTTGAGAACTTCGTAACTGAAGAATCTCGAGGGTAACATAATTTTTTAATTTCCAAGTGTACCATACAAAAGTCTCCACCAATGTAATTTCCAACCAATAATTACGTCCCTTCATCTTCCACAAAAAACCTCACACCCCACAAGAGTAGAAAAAATCTCTTCCCACCATTCCATCAAAACGTTTCACTTTCATTTCTCTTTCTTCATAACCACCAACGTTTGTGGCTTGGGGAAACAGGTGGTGTTTTAGGTTTCGTGGCGTGTCAGCGAAAGATTCTTGAAAGGAAGCAGGCTTTCAAGATACTCGATTGGAACTCTAGACTAAGAAGGGTCCTATTGGGGTAGGCTAGACCAATTCCTAAGCGTCTCGGCTTTAAATCTAGTCAGATCAGACCGGATAGCGCCTTTAATCTGGCCGCGTCCCAATGAAAGGCTGCTAGAGACACTGCAGGCAAAATAAAAACGTATGACTCTAAAAAGATGAGAAGGCGTCCGCTTAAGCATTCCTGGGATCACGTTGCGACTTTGGGAAATATTTTCTGGCCAATTCGACGAACTGGCACGTTCACGAGGCAGGCGAGGAATAACTAATGAAATCGTTAGGAAATTTGCAAGATTTCCAATTCAAATAAAAAAAAAAAAAACAGATGTAAAGAAAATTCAATTTTTGCTCGTTCATAGCTTTCAAGGTATTTTTAAAAAACAAAATGCCTTGCATTTTATCTTTGAGCTACAAATGCATAACAATTAAATACATTATAGAAATTTTTATGTTAATTGACCAATTTAATTCCGGTGTAAAAGAATTTGTTTCCTTTTCGATAAATAGTAATAGAATATTAATTTCTAAAATTATTTATTCTACTTATGAAATATTTAAAAAATTGAATCAGGCCTCAATTTCTAATTTGAAAGCAGAACAATGAAGTTGATCTTAATAGAAGTCGACACTTCGCACAGTGGAGCTTCGCAAAATTTAAAAAATCCTCAAATCACGCAAGGCAACCCAGAGCACGCGTAACAAATTACGAAAGTGTCGCACAGCTTTGCCCAGCGTTAAATTTTGCACTTTGTCGAGCAGCACGGAAGAAACTGGACGCGTTGCGAAACTCGTTACAGCATCGCCGTCGTTTCCTGAGAATCCATAAGCGGTTATTGTACAACCTGTGTTCAAAGTACTTTAGTCTACACCTCCTTCGATTTTTGCTCGATACTAAGAAGCACATTCCACAATGGCTAGTCATCCCGTGTTAGCGCGGTATAATGTGCAGCTAACTCCGGCGAGCCGTGGCTCGCGCGGACAGAAGAGGCAGCCTTTGCTATTTGCCGTGCAGCCACTTAATATTGTAACATTGTCGAGCGTCCCGGGGCCTTGAGTTTTCCCTGAAAAAAAAAAACAACCGAGGAACTGGAAGTTCCCGCGGCGAACGAGAGACAGTTTCACCTAGAACGTGATTAGACTACAGAAAACTAGCTAGAAATAAGATCTATCGATAAGCTTTTTTCGTTGCTGTTCGACTGGCTGTGTTAACCCGGGCATAGAACACTTTTCCTCCAAATTTTTTTTTGACTAGAGTAAAGTGCAGAATGATTGGCACCCTAAGCGGAAATTCGAATTTGAATGTCTATATTTTTTTGTGAAGATTTTATATAGTCTTCATTTTCAGTTATTATCAATAATGATGGATTTCTCATTAAAATTAAATTTCTTGAGGAGCTATTAAGTCTTTTATTTTAATAATATTCTATGAAAAATAAAAATAAGCATAAAAGTGCGATCATTGGCACCCTAAAATTTGAGGTTATGTAGAAAAACATAGACAGACTATTTTCATTCACTATTAAATACCTACGACACTTGGTGAATCGATATTTCAACCCACTACTTAGTTACAAAGCGACAAAATATAAACACGTATCTACCCCTTATCAAAATTTTAAAAAAATTCCTACAACTTAGCCGTTTATCCCACTTTGTGGCGTTGCCAGATGTAAAATGGGTAAGTTCAGTTACTGGGCTTTGCAGTGTTCTAGTGAAAGAAAAATAAGAAATTGTAAAAAAGTACTTTCTAAATTTGTGTTTTTTAATATTTAGATTTTTACTTAGGGGTGCCATTGAGTAGCGCAGTGCCAGCATTACTGCAGTTTACTCCACATACTAGCTTCACTACTCGGTTTCACCCAAAATTTAGATTCTGATTTTATAAAAAATAAATTTTCTATTCTTTCTTGTGAAAATAGTCACATTCGTCTGAATTACTCAGGCATAATAATCTGAGACACATTTCGTCATCCCAGAGTTTACCTTTCAAAAGTGTTTAGGCGACAGACAATCACACAAATATATAAAACCTTTCTACTTTATATATTAAAATTTCTGCTACAGTGTGTTATATCTACTAAAATTTCCAAACGCGCAGTGTACCTAATTTGAAAATTGATATAATTCATGGGCCCAAGTTGATTCCCACTGTATCTTTTTACCACCCCGTTCAACCCCTTCTCACAATTCTACCCCCAAATCCTGAGCTCACTTGCACCCTTTACTGCTTTCACAAGGCAACAAATCCAAAACCCACAAGACTTATCCATCCAAACAGCCTTCCCCCTCCCGATTTTCTGATCACCGCGGGCCCCACATCCCCCACCACGCTCACGTTTCCCAATGGTCACGTCTGTCCGCGTTCGAGGAGGGTAACAACCCGTGAATAAATAAGTAAAGAGACCGAGGAAAGTCCATGAAACGGGGGTTAACAAACGCCCGTGAAGCTTCCCCGCCATGGACCAGGACCATTAGTGGGCCTATGCGCCGTCCGTGAACGGTTTCTCGGAAAGGGCCCAGGGAACGGGGCCCGGAGAAGGCGAGGAGGGAGCAACGAGCCGCGCAGCGGGGGGAGATGGACAGAGAGGGCCGCTGGCCAGTTACGTTCGAATAGGTTGGACCGTTTGTTCATCGGGGCCCGGCGTTGGGGTCGGCGCTTCGAGTCTAGCCTGGGCCCGGCCTTTAATCTGCCCGCATCCGCGGGCGAGCCTCGACCCTGCCACGTTGCACTTACGGTAGGAAGCGTCACGGCGGAAGGAGGCTGATGCGGGCACGGAACGAACTGGCAGATGAACTCCCCCTTGGGACGCTCGCGAGATGAACTTTTCCAGGGGGTGAATCCGTTTGGATGCGCGGGGTGTTTCTTGACCTGTTGGTTCTTGTGTGGGACTCGCTGGGGGCGCGAATTATGCGCGGTCTTCATACTCGTGCGGGCGAAGTTATTTGTTGTATTGAAAAGGAAAGAGAGAAGTATTCGGGGAAGAATGCGATAGGTTGACAGATCGAGAAAAATACTGGTAGGAAATTTAGGCAAATATTGATTCTTCTTTTGAAGAAATTTAATATTGTAATAAGATAAGAATTGTTATTTACACGGTGACTGCTGTGGGGGTCTTCAGCGACCACTATTTCTTCTTTAAAACTGTTACGGTAAATAAACCTTTAGTTTTGTAAATGAGAAGCTTATTTTTGGTTATATAAGCAATTCGTTAAGGGTATTACGCAGTCGTTCCTGTCTAAAATGAAGCATTTCTGTTACAGTTAATTAGTAAGGAACAAATTGAAGATGAAACTTATTCTTTGGCATGAAGTTTATTAACAGCATAAGCTTTAGAAAATATTTGTTTGTTTAGTAAAAATTATGCATTATATATGACGCTATAGATGGGTCATTTAAAGAGGCTTTTTAGAAAAAGTTTCTTTTGTTTTGTAGTGATAACTCAAAAACGAAGGTTCCTCCAATCGGTTCGTAACAAATTCGAGCATCTTCACAAAATGTGTAGTTTCTGACCGGACCTGAATTGAAGTTAATGAAAACTCTTAGTCTTTATAAAAATAAAGTACGACCTCATCTTTTAGGGCTTGAGGGAGGGTAAAACCCCATCAATGGGGTTTTAGTTTCTTTTCACAAAGAATAAGAGTTTCCGTTGTTTTGTTTTGAATCGATTGGAACCTCCGCTTTTGAGTTATCACTGCAAAACAAAAGAAACTTTTTTTATTTGATGATTTTTTAATGTTTTTCTGTAACCAAATTACTGTTGTAAATAGTTGTAAAAAAAATATACAGTAGATATTCCACAAAAAATTCCCGAAAATCACGTTCCTTGTTGTCAGCTGACTAGGCATAACCCTTTAATTAATGATTGGTTTGTCGATTTTTCTCTTTCATTTCAATTAATTTCGACGCATGAAACCTTTGGAAAAAATCTGTGTTTCGAAGACTTTGGATACTTGAGCTGCATTATAAATTAAAAGAAGGTATGGGATATTTTTCCCTTTTAAAATAATTGAAAGCAAGGGAAATTTATTTTGGTCATTGAATTTTTTAAATTATAGGTAACCCTTTTGTAATATTTTTATAAAATCGCTGGTAAAGTGAGGTCAAGGTTTAAAGAGCCTAGAAGATCTTTAAATGCGATGTGCACGCACTACGCAGTCCGTATCTTAGTTTTAAGCTTGTATCGCGGTTTTTAAAATTCACCATATTTGTGTTCTAAATCGTAACTTCGATATAAACCACTCCTTCCTTTACTTTGAAGCACACTATTTATTTATTATATTCGATAGATTAGATTTTTCGGAGCGCACGCGACCGTGACGGTTAATACTGTCAATAGTGAAGTTTGCCTTTTAGGTGTGCAAACCAAATAACGATTTCCAATGCGAGTCGTTACGATAAATTGCAGCAAACAGTATCCCACGAGTGTTCTATGAGAAGAAAATTATAAATTATATTAAAAGGAAGAACTATTCAAATGTACACATAATAAATTTAAATATTTCGTTTATTATATTTCTACAACCCACAATCAAAACAAAAATATTACAGTTTAAATTCTTTGCACTCCAAAACAGTTTTATTTTTATCATTTACTTCTGGATCGTCTTAATTAACTAAATTCAATGCTGGAGGCATTAATCAGACTTACTCGCAGAGATAATTTTTCTTAAAGAAGTCGAGTAATATTGTAATAATATTGCTTTCTTTCTGCTGCAATTACTTTTATGTAATTCTACAGTTTTTATGGAGTAAAAATAATTATTCTCGGGTAAAGGAAGGAAGTACATTAATTGAAGGGAAACGGAATTTTCACCACCATGATATTGAACGCGATACTCTGCAGACCATGAGAACTAGAAATCAATAGAAACCACCCTACCCGCATATTAACGAATGCATTGAACCTTGAATCGATGATATGATAGATGCACTACGAGGCACACGGACGTATCTTATCGAATCTATTAATAATGTACGCTTTGTTCGTCCCAACGGTTCCCATTAAATGCCCACATTGTTAGTCCACCCCACATTGTGCTCTGCCCCATGCATCGTTGAATTACTCCATTTGGTAGATTTGTGAATCATACTGCTCTAAACTCTGTGTGGAATTTAATCTTCCGTTTACAATTGGGACATTTAATTGACCATGGCTTTCTTTAAAATGAAATGTCAAAAGCTGCAAGCTCATTCCATTCCTTTCAGCGATAAAGACGTAGGAAGATACACTTCATAATTACAATTTTTATTAATATTTCTTTCAAAAAGGAATCATATGATCTACCACGTTTTTTCATCGTTGCAATATGTGCAACAGGTTCCAAAAGGCAAGATTAATACCACGTATGACACGTGATTTTTTTTTTAAAACATAAGTAGCTATTCGTAGAACCTCTGAAGTTTAATAAAGAATATTAAAAGGATGTTAGGTGAGGTAGTAGTCCTACAATACACCTCGCTATTTGCCCGCTCATACGCATCCTCGTTACTAATCACACTCCTTATTCTCAGGAGTAAACATTAGAACGCACGATCCCCTCAGAAAAATGTGAGCCAGACAAATACTAGGCAAGATAGCGGATAAAAATAGTAGTTACCCAAGAGAGGTAGAAGTACCGAACGAGCACACTAAAAGTCTATCCCGTTGAAAAAAGGAACGTGGCTTTCCCACCGCCAAACAACTGCAAAATCCAAAAAGCTCTTGCAATTTGTGCTAAAACCCCAAAGTCAATGCGCTCTTTCCAAACGAATACATCCTTTTGGGGAATTTTTTATAAGGAAACTATACATGCAATCTTTTCAAAACTTTCAGACTATATTACTATGTATTTCAAGAAGTGAAGAAATATTTTTTTATTGTAAACTTTCACGTGGTATGTAATTCCAAATGGCGCAAGTGTTTCGGTGCGGCCCTTCAACGGCGTGCAGTCTAGGGCCCATTGTAGTGACCTGAGACTAAGAAACCAAAGAGCTTTGTATTCCCAACAAAATTACGCTACAGATGAACCTCAATCCGTATTAATAAATGCAAAATTAAGATAACGCTGAGTGTTTGAAAAACTAGTGGCCATTTTCACTAAAAAAATTTCACGTTACTTGCGCAATAATAATTAATAAATTTAATAATATTATTCCGAATTGAGGCTCATTACAGTACCCTCCCCCCTTAAGATTGAGAGGGAAAGGAAACCACATATCGGAGGGGGAAAGGCGTTTCACGTAGGAGATAAGCGAGTTTTTGGGCCGTTTCTTCGACGGAAGAGACGCGGTGTGCCACTGTGGCCAGCCAGCGCAGAGGGGCAGAGAAACACGCCTTGCATGAAGAACACTTGTGTCACTGGCAAGAATGTGAAATCCAGACACGGCACCGAGCATTCGACTACGCGCGGGTTCGACGGGCGTTCTGGATGCCCGTTAGTCGCTCGCTGCTTCAACAAAAAACCCTCGCGTTTCATCCACGATTAGAAATTACACAAACTGAGTGCGATTGCTGAACAGCAATCCCCTGGACTGGGGGGGGGGGGGGGATGGATCGGTTTAAACTTGGTGGTGGCTGGGAGCTGCTGTAGGTCTGGTTTTTTAAGCCTGCATTAGTTGTAATTTTCTTGTAATTATTCTAAGTATTCGATGATCAGAGTTGAATGGTCCTTGTAGGAAACACTGTAAGTGCCAGAAATCAAATTCTACATTATAATACAGTGGTGAGACACTGACCCACGAAGGCTTTTTAAATGACCCACGCGTTGATATTTATAAACTTATTTTTTATAGCATAAAAGAGAAAGCAGACAACCGAAAATATTAAATAATTAGAGTATAACTAATTTTTCCGCTTACAAATTTTCGGTGTTTCCAAAATATTGGTGCCCTATTTACTCCCCCCTCCAAGTGATGCCACTGACTTAGTGACCCACGGGCTAGTATTGAAAAAATAATGAACAAAATTTGACCATTTTCTGATAAAATTTTTTTTAATTTTGGCGCTTAAGTGTTTTCTTCAATTTTACTTTTGATTCCCGATTGCTGTTCCTCAGTTCGATCGTGATTTTCGTGGTGGTTTTTATTTATTTACAGAAAGATATTTATTTATTCCTCTGTCAAAAGATCCATCTTAGCTACCACGCCTATTGCAGCTCCTGTACCCTGTTTTAATTCATATTCCAAGTTTAGAAACGTTCCGGGTGCATTTCCATGAACCAGTCACGAACGACAGATACAAAATCTCTCTTATCTCGTGTTTGTTACTGAAAAATTCTCTATCTACAATATAGATAGGGAAACTTGGTTTTGGGACCCTTCGCACGAGGCACTTTCCCAGATCTCGACTGAAGTTTGAAATAAATTCACTTGGCGAAGATAGTCTTGCTGCAGGAAAACTTAAAATATTCAAATGACTTGTTTCCAGTGGCGGATTTAACGGGCGGCCGATGAGAAGTTGCCGCCTGGGCCCCGCGTAGAAGGCCCCCAGGGCCCCATCTTAAAAAAGAAAATATGATTTCATACAAACGCTATATTTTCTTCTGTATTTTTTGGTGTATTGGTTAGAAGCTATCGACTCATGTGTTTCTTAGTTGCATATAGAAGCGGAGACTTGGGAATGATTTTTGCAAAACTTTTATGGGTGAGTAGTTAAATATTAACGATTTTTAAAGGTGTCAAAATCAGTGCGAAGGTATCGACTCAAAGATTCAAAACAAAAAAATATGATTTTTTCCAAACACTACCCTTGTAGCACAAAATATTGGTTAAATATTTTTTCCAAATATTAAAAAAATATTTTTTTAGCCACACTTTTTAATATGAAAAAATTGTTGATTGCAAATATTATATACACATACTGAAAATGTGAAATAAAGGTTTAGAAAGTTTTAAACATTCGGAAAAAATGTTTTGTTTCTACCATTCAATAAATATTTACTTTATCTTTGAAAAAGAATGTTTTGTTCATAATATAAAATGAATATTTCCCGAACATTCGGAAAAAATGTTTTGTTTCAAACAGTAAATGAATATTTACTTTATATTTGAAAAAAGAATATTGTTTTCATAATATAAAATGAATATTTCCAGCATGATTGGAAAATATATTTGCTTCTTAATCCAGAATAAATATCGTATGTATGTTTAAATATCAAAAAGAGATTGAACCCCTTTTTAATATTGCATGTATGTGCATTCAATATTTTGTGCTACTAGGGTATATTTTTTTGTACTACTAGGGTAATTCCGGGTGAGATGGCATTGCGGGTGAGATGGCTCGATCACGTTTATTTTTGTCCTTTAAACAACCACTAGATTTACGGTGTAAATCACGTAATTTACGGTTTTTAAAAAAAAGTGATCCATCTCTCCCCGACTTACCCTACGCTTAGCTCTTTTTTAGTAAACTACCTCTTCAATGTCCCTAAAATTTGCCCCCTCGGAAGGTTTGCCACCCGGGCCTTTTTCTTAAATCCGCCACTGCGTTGCTTTCCCATTTCTTCCCTAAACCGTTCAACTAAAAAATTTCGATTCTCGTCTCCATTCGCAATTTCTGCTCCCACCTCCGTCTTCGTCCGAATTTCCATCTCGAACTACTAATTAGAATTTTCCATAAACTAGAGCCGCAAGTTCCCCGGTCGTCCATCAATCACACGTTCGTTGAAACGTTCCTGGAAACATGTCTGATCTACTTTGTTGCTGCGTATCGCGAGAAACCATGGCTTAATCGTTATCAATGGGCACGGTCGTCTGTCACGATCGATAAGCCGCGCCGTTGCGACCAGAAGAAAAAGGCAGCGGAGGGATGCGATACGATGATTTATGCACGGCGACAGGGAGAAGGGGTCAAAACCAGGCAATTATTGGCGCCGGCGCCTGGTCATTATCATTACAAGCACGATACAGCCTCGTGGCGTCAAACACGCTATCGTTCCGTTGCAGCGATCATTGCATAAGGGCCTATCGTTTGTTGTTAATTAATGCACGCCGTTGCGGTGTCCTTCCTTTCTCGATTCCAGCGGATCGAAGGTGAAGCTTGCGCGAGCAGTTCTCTGGTTTCATTCTTCGCTCGAGGATAAAGTTGATATAAAATATGTGCTCGAGTCGGCTCCGATTTTTCTTTGACAGTTGAATTGGGCTTGAAGGATGGGGAACCTTCGGTTAACTATTATTATGGAACACTTGTGCCCCTTTTTGTGGAGAAACTTGAATTTAGTTGGAGCCTAAGCGAGCTTTGTGTATTTTAAAGCCTCCATGGGGAACTTTATCATTTTTATTTCGCATAATTTGTAATACTGTCACTGTTTTGTGACAATCCCCGTTTACCCTTGGCCTTCTTTCAAGGGATGTCGAGCACCACTTAAAGATCTCGAAGAATTGCATTGCGAATTCGATGAAACTCTGCTGGATCGTAGCTTGGCCGCAACGGTGTTCCCCCAATTTTTACAAACGAGTATCGAGCGCTCCTTTATCGAGAGGGAGCGGATGCAGTTATCACCGCGGGCCACGATAGCGCGGCAGTATTTGATAGATTTAGTTACGGTAGATCGTTAAAAGGATGTGGTTGTTTAATATCCCTTTCTCTCGTCGTATCATCAACTGCTTTTCGGACGAGAGTCGCTCGTATTCGAAATTTCGGGCTCACAAGGGAAGATCCCGAAGCCGGAAGTGCAAAAAATTCTGAGACTTTGCGAATATGTAGGGGGTTTCCTCCTGCTTGCAACGCAATTTTTGTTTGCTGCACAAATACACTCTGAGGGGCTGAAATTAACCCCCGAAATTTCGGCTGTTTTCCGACTTTATTTTGTAACTCGCAATGTGTAAGAGATAAAAAAAAAGTTTCAAGACAAAGGTTACTTATTTCAATTTGATCTATCATTTGGTGAAAAAATTATTTTACGGTTCGTGAGTTTTGACGCAAAATCGAAAAATAGCCGGAATTTAAGGGGTCAATTTCAGCCTCTTAAAGTGAATTTCGACAGCAAACAAAAATTGCGTTGTAATCAGGAGGAAATCCCCTACATATTCACAAAGTCTCAGAATTTTTTGAATCTCCGGGTTCGGGATCTTTCCTTCTTAGTTATATACAGACTTTTTTATCTCTGCACCATCCCTGAGCAAATTATTTTCCCTGAAATTTATTTTCACTGACACTTTTAGTCAACTATAATCGAGAGTTCAAAAGTACCTGATGGCTTCGTATAAAATGCAATAGAAACACTTTTGTTCTTTGTAAATAACGTACATTCGTGGACTCAGAGGATATATATTTTGTTTTGAAATCTTAGAGACCTATAAATATTTCGTACCCACCCTTAAGCTGCCTATAAACAACTCCTCGCCGAGAATATTCATCAATCAATCGCTAAGAGGCAGCCCAAAAATTAACAACCCTGAGAAATGCGAAGATGTCCTTGCTAACGTGGGATCCTCTGTTCCAGGTAGAGCCAGGCGCAGCAGGACACTTCCTCCAGACGATCGCGAGGCATCAGAAGCAACTAGGAGGCAGAGAGAGGCATGACCGCGACCTGCAGTAAATTCGGCGGTAAGTCGAAGATCCGTCGGTTAAATGGTGTCCAAAAGAGGCCGGAGGCCCACGAGCCTCCCATTGCACGGTTTATTGTCGGTCAGCAACCCTCGAGGCTGCTGAACCGACGGCAAAAGCAATCTTCGGTGTTTCTAGGGGTTTCGGGCTACAGGTATACAGGGTGTAGAGAAAAAAAATGAAACAAGAGGCTACGACCCCAATAAACACAGGTTGGAAAATCATTTTCTTTCGTAATTAAGAAATATTTTTATGTTGACATATCACTAGGAACATTATTATACTATAACTTACTTGAATATTTGTAGTAATATATTAATCTTTTAATTAGGGCAGACGTGTTGAGTCATTAGAGAATTCGACGAATTTATAATTCCACTGGTATAAAAGAAATAAATAATATATTCGTCCCCTGCGAGTGAAATTAATTAATTCACTTGTAGAGGAATAATTCTTTTACCAGTTAAGAGGGGAAGGTAACAGTTACTGCTAGTAGGTACTCCTTTCCACCCTCAAATTTAAGGGGAGAATCCTATTCTTTGGGCTAAAATATAGCGAAATTTTAGATTTTTTTTTTAAGAAACTAGCGCTGCGAATAATCTGAAATTTGGACCATGCTTTTATGCATCCTTGAAGAAGTCTTAGTTTTTTTTTTATTAATTTCTAATCATAAATTTAGAAGTTATTCATGATCGACCATGCCGTCGTTGTCGACAGTCTACAATCCTCAAAAAAATTTTGCATTTTTTTTGGCTCATCAAATTATGGCTACACATGAAACGCCATTTCATTTTTCAGTTTTAGATTAACTGCAAGATAAATATCATGCACACCAGCGACCGATGAATTTTGCGTAGCGTGCTGGTCGATCATGTATAACTCCTATATCTGTTATTAAAAATTCATGAAAAAAAACTATTGCTTCATCCAAGATGCATCAAAGTATACTCCAAATTTCAGATTAATCAAATCGCTAGTTTCTTAAAAAAAAATCTCCAACTTTGATTTTAGCTCGAAGAATAGAATCCCCCCTCAAAATTCAAATTCCATTATGATCACTGACAATGTCCCACTTATTCCTCAATTGATTTCTACAAAAAATTGTCCCCTAATTTCCCCAAAAGGATCCTTTTTTATTAGTAGTAGTAAATGTTCCTCGAGTGTGGTCCAGTCCTGTTTCTCCACCCCGTAGACGAGAGAGCAGCTTGGTCATTAACGGTTCAGGTATTCCCGCGGATCATCAGCCCAAAGCCCGTTTTCCCGTTCAGGTTGAAACCAGACCCTCGAATCCCTTTAGTCCTGCCGCCCCTGCTCTTATCCCCGCGGCGGAATTTCATTCAACAATGCGATGTTTCCAGTTCACACGTTTCGGGGTGTCCAAACATTCCTATTACGGTAGGTATTCACCTTCGGGGGCTGTGCTGGTCGATTGACCTGGCGATGCGATTGGACTTCCCGGTAATTGTCAGTGGGAAGGGTGGCTTTGTTGAATTGGGGCAGCGGGGCAAGGCTAATGAGCAGCGTAGCTTTGAGGATTCATTGTTTCAAGGCTGGTGTTTGCTCTATTGAAAGCGGTCGATGCTTGGACCCGAGCATCTTTGAAATTTTGGCCTGGTTTGGTTTTTATTAGCTTTGGTACCAAGGGGTGGCAGTTCGGTATTTATTACCCTCAACAAGGGAATATTCCCAACCCCTAAATTCTGATTTGAAACTTCGAGTGAATGTGGAGCATATTGGAGTATCCAAAGAGCATTTTTTCTTGGGAAATTCACTCTGAAAGGGTCAAGAAATATCCCTTATTTCTAAGTGACATAAACACTTTTATCGATATCAATTTTTTAACGAATATAGAGACATTTTTGAATAATATATACAATTTTTTTTTCAAATACCAAACCATTCCGAGAATTTTAAATGCGTTTTTTTAGAAACCACGTTTTCCGAAAGGGTGTACGCTGTAATTTGAGTAAAGCTCTATGGATTTTTATACAATTTTGCAGAGATGTTCTTAAATGTATTCTCTATCGTCCGACCGTCAGTTTTTTCGATATTTCAATTTTTACCTGACGTATGCGTAAGTAAAGTCCATTTTCTTACACACGAAAACGAGCTTTTTACTTCAAAGTGTAGCTATTTTGTTATTTTTCAACTAATCAATAAAAATTGACGGGCGAACGATGGAGAATATATTATTCAAAGATGTCTCTATCTTCATTGAAAAATTTTTATCGATAAAACTGTTTTCGTCATTTAGAAATAAATTCCCAAAGTTGCGATATTTTTTTACCTGGCCACGGTGTAACCCCTTAAAGTCATCGCGTATTTTGTATTTAATAATATCAGTCGAAGCTTAACTCCCAGTCGTCACCCTCTGCAATTCAAGCACGTTATCTCCTCCCTTTTAGTTCAATCTTAAGCGAGACTAGAGCTTATTGAATGTAAGATAACGTTAGATTCGAAGTAAGTAGCTTCCCTAGGCTAACCTAGGCTTGTCAAGGTGGAGAGAGTCCAATTTCTCCAATCGAGTTGCAACAAAACGCAAAAGGTTCTAACTTCCTTTATTAATTCCATTTCTTCAAATCACCAATTATCATCCAAACACCCCAAGAAAATCCCCAAATTAGTGACTAAGTATCAATGTATCGAGCCATCGAACCTAGTGATCCTCCAAGGAGTGATCGGTATAACCGCAGCCATTTGTGGCAAAACCGGAAGTAACCTAACCTAAACATTCATTAAATCGTCTGCTTTCCAAGATCTATTTCTATCCATATTTCCCTTTCTTTCTTTTTTACTTTTTCTTTCTCCGTCTACTTGCGCTTTTGCCACAAATGGCGGCAACCATTCAGCGACGGTACAGGTTGTTCCGATCACTCCCTGGAGGATCACTACTCGAAACAATTCTCATCTGCCCGTCATTAGCGGATTCCCGGAAAGAAAGCCCCCAAGCTAGTTACCAGAAAGAGCTATTTCCTCCCATCACCTCTATCAAGCTCAACAGAACAATTTTCATCCTTCCGTCATTACTCACAGCGCGAGCATCGAAAAAGCTGTCGCTTGCAATCCTCGAAGCTCCACATTCCCTTGCATCGAGCCATCAGAACCACCAGCGTCCATCGTTCATCAAGCAGGACATCCCAAACTGGGACCTACGGATCCTCAGCACCACCTGGCCGATTCCATCGAACCGGAGAAAACCCTCCGCCTCCTCCAATCATCAATTATCATTCGCTCACCTACCCCGAGGGATCCCGGACCAGAGTGAAGAAACGAAAGAGTATATACCTACACGCTCGTCACAGTAATCATCGCGACTGTCGAAGCCTCAGAGCCGTCCGCGTCCTCCAATCATCGAAGCGCGCGGGTTAGCTGGCAAAAATCCGGCGAGGTTCGAATTAAGATACCCCCGTCCGCTCTCCAACATGGCGGCCCTCGTAAGGCCCCCCCGTGGGTCATCAATTATTGCCCCCGCGGGGTCGAGGCGGCGATCGCGCGCCTCTGCCCGCCGTTCTCGCCTCGAGCATTCGCGACCAGCCCAGAAGCGAGTTAGCAGCGGAGAGCAAACATCCTCCAGCTTTCACGAAGTTACAGCCACGTGTTTACGTATTGCACGGGCCCGCACAATGGCGGCTGGCCTGGCGCCACGTCGAGGCTCTCAACAGTCGCGACGGTAACCCCGCAGTCACTTATGCAATCGGAAGGCTGATCGAAGGATGCGACACATTATGCGGCGGCGTATAAATCATACGGTCAGGGCTGCAGGCATCGGACTTATCGGGCACGCCCATTTAGAGGCAGATGAGCCAAATAATGTGGGCCCAAGACGATACTGCCGCTGTTTCCTCGATAGGGGTACAGTTGAAGATGATGCAGCGAACTGCTCGGGGTTTAAGTGATGCGGGGATAACTTTGACGACGCAATTCGTCCGGCGTGATTTTTTTATACTCGGTGCGGGGACCTGTGGGCCCAAAATATCCACTTTAATGCATCCAGGCCCTTCGAGTTTATAAACTGTGGTGATGGTGGTCGTGAGATATCAAAACCCTATAGCCTGTCAATGTTTTCTTGCCAGATATTTGTTTTGAAAAATGGAGTATTTTATCCGTGGGACCGTCGATGGGCATTACGGGAATTTTGAATATCGGGATAATAAAATTGAGAGCTTCTATTGGGATTTATTGGTATTCTTTTGCACACCCGGCTCGTCTTAGGGCGTAAAGTTGACAAGGGGCGCAAAATGGTCATTTCATTGTGGGCATTTTTTAAAATAATGTTGTAAATAAAATATTACAAGTTGAACTGTAAATGTTTTAAGCTGCTAATAAGAATTGAGAGTAAGGCCATCGAAAAACTCAAGTGTGTTATAAATAAAGGGCCCAATTTGGTAAGCTCGTTTGGGGCCCAAAAAAGGCTCGAGCTGGTCCTGTTTTTTTTTTATTTTATTTTCGATGTAAGTACAGAGATTGGTGAGATGACTCGTTTTCAGAGTTCTTTGATACTTATGGTTTTAGTCAGAGGTATTTAAATAGAAAATGAAATTTCTTAGTGTAATATCTACTTTGTTACTTTGGAATATTAGTCGAATGACGATATCCACTTTTTATCAAAGCTTTGATAGTTCCAATTTAGTAATCTGCCCTTCTTAATAAAAATGGCCTATCTAGTATTTCAAAACACCCGAGAAAATTGAAATTTTACCATTTTCTTTGTGCCACCCTTGTAAGAAAATAAATAAATTAGACTGTTTCTAGATCTTTACGAAGCACGCAGGATTTTCTAATTTTACTTAAATGGTAAAAATTTTAATAAGGAGGGCAGTACTGTCCTCGATTGTAGTTACTGAAACTGAAGAAACCTTCGAGAATTTAAGAAAATTATATGACAGGAGTTTTTTTGAAAATTGATAGGCTAAACATTGCGTAATATGATTTAACGATACACTTTCAATCGCAAGCCTGAATTCTCTAGTATTTTAAGTATCAGCTACATTGATATTATTTACTCAAAATTGGCTATCATCCTCAGATAACATAGTTGCGCACGAGTACTACAATTTATCATTCCATTCACTGATATCTCCTGCCCCAGTTCTGACTTTTTCTCCTCCAATAATTGGAGATTTTGCAACAAGTTCAGCAAACATCTATATTACTGTCGAGGGTTCGTCGCTATCAGTGAATACTATCAAGTGCAAAGAGCGTGTATACTTTTTTTTCTCTCATCGCAGGCGAATGTTCGCTTGAACTCTTAACCACTTCATCAATTTAAATTCAGAACTTATCAAATCAATCCGTGGTAGATGCTTAATCGTGAGTAGAAAACAGTTGCTTACGTCTTTGCAAAATTTAATTTTAAAGCAGTAACGTTCTCTAAATTTCAGTAAAAATTTCAATTCTAGTGGATGCTTAATCGTGAGTAGAAAACAGTTGCTTACGTCTTTGCAAAATTTAATTTTAAAGCAGTAACGTTCCCTAAATTTCAGTAAAAATTTAAATTCTAGTGAAATTTCAGTAAAATATATTCCAAATTCTGGGAATCATTCCACCTTCCCGAATTCAACGTTGCAACTCCAATAATTAAACACTAAATATCAAAGAAATTCATATTAACTCGAAACCAATTTATTAGAAAAAGACAAGCACCGATTTAAATTATTCCAAAGTCGAAGCACTCGCTCTCACAGGCTTCCCGGCATCTGCGCCTTGGTCCCTTCCTATCGATGATGGGTGCTGGCTCGATGCACCGCCGAGATAGCTTCTTTGGGGGAGTTCTTTTCGGAATTTTTATAAAGACCTCGCCTGGATTTTGTTCCCAACTAATCGGGACAAGCCCGCGCACCAGGGACCATCAATGTTGCCCGAGGGAATGGAATGCCACTTTTACCTCAACGGATATCTCCGACTATCCTTCCAGCGAACCGAAAGGGAACTCGCCAGCACGATGGTCCGCTGATAAACACGTTCGCGTTTCGTTCGGCACCTGTTTCCTGGTCTGCTTGTTTCGGGGAAGAACGCGCCAGCAGATTCGATCGAGTTCGGAGCGGTACGAATTTGGATTTTGGAAACTTCAGGTGAACTTGAACTCTGTCTGGACTTCCGCATAACTTGATTCAATTGTAGTATTTATGAGGAAAATGGATCTCTGGAGTTAGAAACTTCTTCCTCAAAAAGTAGACTAGCACAGAGGAATTTAAATTTTTCCCTTGACATTTGAAATCAAAAAGTTAATTTGCCAAGAAAATTAAGCTTACGTTGAGTAAACAATTAAATTGATGGAAGGCTTCATACTCCCGCTTCCATCAGAGTTTTCCGCGACAGATACTTGAAATTCTTCTCTTAATATTATTAATTCCATCGCCCGCAAATTTTCTTCCGCTCGCTCTGCCCCGAGTCGAAGGAATCCTCGGTAGGCGTGCTGAAGAGGAGCAGTGCTTCCTCAATAAGCCCACAGGGACGTTGCGCAGCGGCGAGGGGCGTGAACGGGCAGGAAAAAAAGATTATTTCGCTAGTTAAACACTAATTAGCCCCGAGCGGCAGTTCAGTTTGTTTGGATGATCTTGCTGTCACTGAAATGGAGACGTTGATCCGTCGAAGTCACTCCTACGCTCTGACCAACTCGCAGCTACTTTCAGACCCACGCTGGCATTTTCTGTTTGGCCGCCCGCGCGGAAAATCCATCTCGTGTCCCTCAATCTTGACGCAGTTCAGCGAAACGAGGAAAGACAGAGGGAAATTAAGAGGACAGGGTCCCTCGAGCGTCGTTTCGAAGACACAGAAATTCTAGTAGAGGTTCAAAGATTGTAATTCGAAGAGATGAAAGCTGACAAATCCGTTCTCGTTGAAGTCGATGCTTATTTATTAGGAGGCAAATCAATTTCTTGGACAATGTGGCGAGCGAAACGCGTCGCAGCAAGTTCCAGAAAACGTAGCGCGTCAAAACAAACGGTCGCGAATGGTGACCTTTCCTCGCCCTAGCGACGAGCCTTTCGAGACTGGCGGGGAGGGGCTAAGCGTGGCCCAGGCAGCGAGTCTCACGAGAGCGATCGAGCGAGCCACGTCGGCATTCCAATAAACAGTCGTATTATTTATCACCAAGCACGTCATTATTTTATCTGTACCAAAACCCTACAGAAAATAATTGAATTAAAATGGCACTTTTCGAGACACGTACGTAGCTCATTGTTTTTGTCAAATTCGTTTCGTTTCGATGCATAATTCCTGAGATAATTCTTCTAACCCCTCGCCACATTTTCCTCGTTGGAGTATTTTCCAATGAAAGTAACTTCGAAAGCGAATATCGTGGAATTGCAACGCTTGGAATCAGAATAGGAATCTTCTTTCGCCACGGTGTATCGTTAAGTGAAATTCATCTTTATTATTCCCCTCAGAGCATTATTAACTTAGGTGGAAGCTTACTTTAATGTAATTTCTTTTCCACGTGGAGTAATGATACCGATTACATTCATTCTTTATTCGAGGATCCAGAAACAAGTCGAGGAACACTTTAATGGCAACACTTCGCCTCGAGTCACTTATCGCTGTGCCACACAAAGAGATCGGTTCGAATACTTCCAATCATGCCTCCAGGGAACCGCGATTAATTATTTTGCAAACGTAAGAGACTACTTTGGAATAATCGGTACAAATTGAAGCTCGATTGTGTTACCAGCCGCGTGACTGATTATGTGGCTTATGGGACGTGATTGCATCGCGACGAGCGTCGTCAGACGCAACGCGGTTGCACTCGAGTAATTCTGCTGTTCCGCTTTGCGAGGCGCGTAATTTAGGAAAAAGAAAAATACAGGTTTTAACCATTAGACGAATACATAAAATTGTATAATATTTTAACAAGAAAATATTGACTGATCAGAAAATGCTGATTAAAATTGAATGCTCCCGAAAGTTCTATCCTTCGTTTCCCGCAAATGTGATATGCAAAGGAGCATGAATTACATTTCCAAAATATTACGATCGCACATAGGAAGGCACAAAGCCTCGCCGGATAGGAATTCCGTAAATTTTGATTGGCCTTTTTTAAAACCCCGCCTACCCGCATCCACCGCGTAAATGTAAATGCCACCAAGGCTTATCAGACCGCATTACGCGCTGATAAACAGCCAGCGAGCACGGTTACAGATGCCGACTCGACTAGAAATAGAAACTGAGCTCACGACTACAAATGGCTTATTTACTAGAAAGAAGTAGGACGCATTTCATTAGTTCCAAGGGGGAGCCTTTGGAGGTCCTTCCTTGTCTAAAAGAATTTTCTACTCGCCTGGGAATACTTCAAGCCGAAAAATAAAGGCACAATCCCCACAATTTAACTCTCAGTTTCCATGGAAAACCTCAAATAACGTCCCGCCCTAAACAGGAACGCGAGCCTCAGAATTCAGCAAACTCTGAAAAAGTTGAGCAACGCACCAGAAGAGGGCTCGCAGTTTCACAAACTTGGATTGAGAAATTCAAGGTCTCGGCGTGCAGGATCCAGGCAGCCAAAGCAAAGTCTGCGACCCAAGTTCGAAGGGGAAAAAGTTGGAAGGCGTATCGTAAGAGATGGGTAATCACCGGCCGGAACATTCATGCTCTAGTGGAATTAAATACTACATAACGCTGCGAGAGTGCGTATAGAGCCAGGTCGGGGTCATTTAAACCTGCCAGAGGCGAGGATAATTCGCCAGGCTTTTACCAGCGAGCATAAATCTTCGAAGACGCGACGGCCACGTGATGCAACGGCTCGTCGGCCACTTTGTTGCAGCCCCGTTGGGTCGTGTTTGTGAATCTATTCTCGGGGGACAATGTCCAATTTTTACGGAGTGTTCTGTAACATGTGGGCATAACTTCAGGGAGTGGATTTGGGAACAGCGTAGACCTAATCTCGTTTAGTCAAATCGCGCACCGTATTTATCGGCTCCCATGTAAACCGCACCGCTTACGTCAACTAATCTGTAGACGACTGAAGGCTATGCGCAGAGCCCCAGCGCGCAGCGTACCTAGCTTAACCCTCGGGCGACGGATGGCTTCACTGCACGTGGGATGTGGGGCCCATTTTATCCCATAAGATCATTCACACATATTTGGAGTAGAGTTTACATTAAATTCTGGCAATAAGGGACCAGTGCTGTCTTAAAATAGTGGCGAAAGAGGCAGGCGCTCTAAAAAATTGGGAAATTAGAAAAATAGGGTTATAAAAGCTAGAAAAGAATTGTAAATGGGCCCTCCAACTGTAAGGGAAAGAAAATAACGAATAGATACGCTAATATTTAGATATTAAAATGGGCCGTTTTCCTGTGGAATGTGCCCCACGTTTAATCTTATTTATTTAGATATTTTAATACTTATTCGCATATTTTTAATACTTATTCTGGTATTTTTGATTTTGTTTAATTTAGAATAATTTAGGGGGCTCCATATGGACCTCGCCTCGGGGCCGCCGGAAGCGATAAAACGACACTGTAAGGGTTACGTGGATCCTGTAATTGTTAGGCGAGGGTTAATAAGTTTAAGCGAGATGAGAATATTTTGGATATTAAAAATTTAGATAGTGTTTAAATTACGTAAGTGTATCGTCGCGTGAAATGGTCATGAGTGACGTTTTTGCATTTATTCGAGGCTTCTTTTATGTACAGAAAAGGAGCAACGCCTCCTTCATCGTTTTAAAAGCTGATTTTTTAAAGCTCCGGGTTTCTTGAGACTTACGGACGTGGAATACTACGTGCACGCTAAAAATAACAGTAAAGCCTAATTAAGGTGAACTAATAACGAGGGAAGCCGCGAAAAGTTAATGAATGTAGCCGCGTATACCGATTTGAATTTTAAATTTCCATTGATACGATCAGCGCTGAAAGTGAAGAAAGAATTGTTAATGCTTTCGGTTAACCGGGGCTCGCTGGACTGTGTTTAATTTGACTGCAACGCACGAAACTGCAAGTACAATAAATTAACAAGACAGCTTGTATGTACGCTTTATATAAAATCTCGATTATTTGTTTTCGCTGATTTTTTTACAATTCTCAACAATGCCATTATATTCGATATTCTTATTTCTAATAGCACTATCATTAACGCTGTTAGTGAATATCCCCATTTTCGTAGCTCGTGACTTTATCTTAACTCGATTTCTGACTTGGAGTATGCAGTGGCGGATTTAAGAAAAATGGCCCAGGTGGCAAACGTTCCGAGGGGCCCATTTTTTCGGAAAAACTGAGGAGGTAGTTTACTAAAAGGGGGTAAGTGTACAGAAAAGTATAGGAAAAATACACTGTTTGGATAAAATCAATTTTTTTTTTAAACAGGGCCTTACGGGGCCCTTCTGAAGAGGGGCCCATTTTTTGGGAAAATAAAGCGGTAGTTTACTGAAAACGGGCTCAGTGTAACAATACAGAGAAAAATATAGTTTGGATAAAATCATATATTTTTTAAGGATGGGGCCTTGGGGGCCTTCTAGGCAGGGCCCATCGGCCGTCCTGTTAAATCCGCCACTGGTGGTATCTACCACGATTAACACTTGATCACTAATTTCTTGACGCCGTCACTGTGACTATGGCCATGACTACAACCATTACAATAATAGCATTGTCGCTATTATCATTGATTCCAGTATTACCACTGCTGCTTCCATTGCTTAGTAATTACTGTCCTGATTATCAGTTCCCTTACTACTAGTGGTAATTACAATGTTACCTCATACATCGTTGCCCATTTTTTCCTTTTTCCTTATTATCACGTAACATTTCACTTCGGAATTCACTTCGAAATTACACCTAATTTCACTTCCTCAAACTCACCACCTCTGGAATTACAACCACCGTCGCCGAGAACCATACAATGCTCTTCAGTATCCTGAGAAACGAGGGATGTATTTGGGTCTGACGTCGCGGTTGGGCCACCCTTGGTCACGCGAACGCAACGTCACTTGCCGCATCCGGCCGCCGATCTATTACAAGCCGAATAGCCAAATATCCGGTCGCCCGTTTTTCACAGAACACCTCCATCCCCGTGCTACTCGAGATCGTTCCTACTTACTCGGCCGTGGTACTCCATCGCGCACCACTTATTGTTCGGTCGTTACGGCGTCGTCTGGTACGCGCGGGCAACATCCGGTCGCGTAAGTTGCACGCGCGTACGTCGACGCCGTAGTAGAATGCTTGTAGCAATCGCAAACGAGGCGAGAAGCCGCGAGTTTCGTGCACGAAGGACATTCCCACTCCTACACGGGCCGTTTCTTTCTCCGGGGACCGTTGAAATTATCCACCGGAAGTGGCCCTTACTTTCCCTATATGTACACGCTCCAGGAGTTCCGCGGCCGAACGGGGGAAGAAGCGTGGACGCACGATTCCGCTTTGGCACGAGGAGCATTTCGAAAATGGCAGGGATTCTCAGGGGACGAATGACACCGGTGCGTACGGTCTGTGTTGGGACGGAGGGCAGTTTACAGTTGCACGGGGTTAAAGGACAAAGGAGGAATCGCGGAGTAGCTCGATGTCGTCCATGAACGAATGGAAACGAAAAGGTCCGTAATTCTCCGAACTCTCTCGGGCCAACGTCGGATAGTCTAGAAATGGCACCCTACGCCACGCTGTTGGACGCTCGACGTGGCAATGTGGCGACGATCCTCGGAGAGGCTTGATCCTTTGAGAATCCTGAACGTAACAGTGTATTTAGAATTTCGACGCTTCATTGTGTGTCAAAATAGAGGCTCATGACGCACTTTCCAGCTATCCTTTTACCAAATTCCGATTCACTTGACTCATTGCAAGTAAAAGATTTCTGAATTAAGCATGCACAGACTCCATATATTAGCCCCTCCAAGTTATTATTATTATCAAGCGCCTTTATCGCACAAAATTACAAATATACGAATATAGAAAGAAAGAGAGAAAAAAATGGTGTGAAACCGAGGTTCAGTCGTAAGACTGTTTTGCAACCTAACCTTCCTGAAGCCCCAACTTTCCTCCTGCAAGAGAATCGTAAATATCAATTCTTATCTCACTTCGTACCTACCTAAAGAAGGTATCATAAATCACAGGACACCCATGAATTCTGCTCCATCATTAACTAAAAGACAATTACTGACGGAACTAGCTACAGCCTACAGCCACGTCCCTCCCAAATCCCCTCTAACAGAACAGCTCAGACACCGCAGCGCTGTTTACGCCTACCGCGAACAGTTCACAAACGATTTGTCTGCACTTTCAAGCCCCATCTATATCCCGAAGATGTTCTATTCGACTCCACTATATCCGAAGCGATTGTAATCTTTTTACCGTGCATTTGGACCGTTCGATACGTCCTCTACTCTCCTGTGGCGGGCACGCAGGCTTTGGGTTTCTGTTACACGATGCGAATCCGTCACTGGCGCCCAGTCACGGTGCCGGGCGGTAGGGGATTCACGTGACACGCTGGCGCCCCGGTGGTAGGGATCGATCGTTGGTCACGTGACAGCGTGGCGCCGCGGCAGTGGGGACGCACCTACTACCCCTACGGGGCGAGCGAACCGGCGTGGCAGGAGGATCTGGCATTCTGACCTGGTAAGTCGCCAGTGTCGGATCGTGAGTAAGTGAGCGAGACTGTGGGCCCCGTATCCGCCAGGACATTTAAATCGACCCGTGAACGCAACCGACTCGCCCGAGAAGGGAAACGGTTTCCTCGGCGCGTACCCCCGAACAACCTACCGCAACTTCTCTACCGTGCCGTGGATGCTGGCTAACGGAACGGCACCCGGGCCCGAATTTACGCTTATTTATTATAATCCTTCGCACTCGTGTCGCACGGGGACGAGCTCCCCCTCGTATTTATTCGATATAGTGTTTAGTAAACGAGGCTCGAGTGAACCGGCGAGGGAGGGAGAAAGAGAGAGATAGAGAGAGAGGGGGAACAGGACCGTGAGGAAGGAAACGAAACGGCACCGGACGAGTAACCCGGGAAGGAAAGTGTGTTGTTGTGTGCATCGATAGGGGGGAGAGGAAAAAAAAAGAGGACCAGACCCACCGTTGACACGTCTGCCGTTTCTTTTCTGTCTCGTGCGCGTCGTACGTTGTTTTCGCGAGCACCGACGTACATATCTATAGGCGAGTGATATTTATTCGGAGTCATCGGCCGAAACCAAGGTCCCACGACGCGTTACACACCTATACACGTGCCCCGGTACATCGCGGCACACGTACAGATAGGTGCACGTTCCCCCCCCCCCCCCCCCCCCCCGCCTGTGTAACCCCGCGGTCATTATTTAGTGAAGTGTGCCGAGAGAAGTGTTTGCGTAAACGCGGGCGAGGCGTCTATCCCCCTGAGGATTTCGTTCGTGCGTAGCGAGTCTCTCGCCTGGCCCCCCGTATCTTTACGATCGATTCGTGCATGCTCTGTCTGGCCGCGCCGGCGAAAAACGGTTTGGCAACGTGGCGCGTGAATAAAGTGAGACGGCGACGGCGGCCACGACGGCGACGACGACGGGGCGAGGAACGAGAAGGCACGAGAGTGGACGGGAAAACGGCCGCGAGGAAATCGCGAACGACCGGCTGCCTACGGTCGCGCTAGCCGACCGGACTCGCCTCTTCACTGGCCGTGCCGCGAGGCTGCCAGAGAGCCGCACCGAGCGGAGGAGGCCGCTGAGGAGAGGTTAGAAGCGAGAGGAAGGAAAGAAGGCGAACGCCAGCGCGGGGAACATGGATCTGCTTTGCTGCGAGACCACGGAGACGGAATGCAGAGCCTACGCCGACCCGGCACTCCTCGGCGACGACCGTGTGCTGCAGAATCTACTGAAAACCGAGGAGAGATACGCGCCGAGCAGCTCCTACTTCGAGTGCGTGCAGAGGGACATCTCGCCGCTCATGCGCAAGATCGTCGCGGAGTGGATGTTGGAGGTGAGCGACCATTTCCGGCCCACGTGTCGCCCTTGAATTTCCCCAAATTCTCCCATTTCCGCTGTACGCCCAGCCCGGGGGTCCCCAGTCGCTGGCCACTTAGAATCGCCCGCACGCTATTCCCTCGCTGTTCTTTTTAACCGATCCATCGGCAATGCTCGGCGGAAGAAAACCTCGCAGTGGTCGGAGAGTTTGTGTTTGAATGAGCCACCTGTATAACACGCTATTACATCGTTTCTTAAACGACGCCTGTGTTTCCTTTCGGGAATATTCGTCTCCTCGCTGTTCTCGCAGTTCCCAGTGTGAATATTTCGTGTTTGAGGAGTACTGCGGAGAGTGTTCCAAGGCGCAGCCATGACCTTCCACGTTCTTTTTTGTGACGTTCTAAGCTGCTTAGCAGCCAGGCTCTAAAAGTTCGTTTCAATTCGTTCTTTTGAGTTACGCAAGTGCGCTTCGCCCTTTAAACATTCCCGTGGGGGAGGCGAGGGGGGTTGAAATCCCAGGAACAAGATGGCCAAGGTATAGGATCGTGAGTTCGAAACCATTTCTTTTTTAGATCTCTGTCAGATGTCGCGCAAAATAAAATAGCAGTGCGATTCCTTCGCGATTGAAGAAATACCGCGTTCGTCATTCTTACATCTCACATAGGACGTTCGGACGTTTTCCAAAACCCTCACTTTTCATCAAGTATTCAATTTTACACCCTCATGTTGCTTTTAAAAAGTCTACGCGATTCTATTTGAAGGACAATTATAGAGAGACCTTTCTACCAACTTTTCTCTAATTTCACCTAGAGAAGGGCCATTTTCCGAGCCAGTTCCTAGTCTCGCTCTCTGCATTCCTATTCGCTGGCGACTGAACGCGAGTTATTGGATCCATCAAGGTCGATTTAACCAGCGAGTGCGCCAAGTTGCAGTGTCACGGCGTAGGAAACAATCCCCCGGCATTTATGGTTTATAACTCGGCGTCGTGCGGTATCTTTTAAAACGTTCCCTCTCGCTTATCTGCCGTTCTCGCGGTTCTAACCCCTCGACGGATCGCTGACGAGGCGTTGCGTCGACAGCCTCTTGAATCGTGCACAGGCGTTGATAATGCTCGATATTAAATCTCTGCCCATTGATATTTACACTTACTATATTTATTTACACACGCACTCGCGGGTCCATTCTTTTCATTTTTTTTTTTTTTTTTTTATAAATATCTCGATAAACACAGACGACCACAGCCGTTTACATTATGTAATCACGCGCGACAGACGATCCTAGCAATGCTCAACGCCCACGTGCGATTGTTTACACGGGAAATATACCATTTTTCGCGTCCGCAGCCTTTGTTCGATAGTCGTAAGGAACCGACCAGTCCCTCAGGGTGAAGGCTCGATGCGCGTTGGCAAGTGTCACAGCTGCGCAGTATTTCCGGTTCAAGTGTGCGCAGGAAGTTATTTCGCTGGCTGTTGGGGATATGAAAAAATCGTTTCTTTTGAAAGGTGGACATTTTTGTGAGCTCGAATCGTTTGTGGTGTTGGATATTTGTTGAGATTTCGTTCGGGTTGCGTGTAAGTGTTATGCAATGCCTGTTTAATTTGACGGCGATACGTGCGGGTAATAAAGTCACATTGCAATCTTACATTCAGTTTTGGTTTAAATATAATTCTTGTGGCCAGAGGAAATGGAACACGTTAGTTCTTTTCTGTACCATGTAAACCTGTTTATTTACAGTTTTTATGGTTTTTTAGGACACGGTGTACTGTAGGTCGTAACATACTTTTATTACACCCATTTTATTGTGCGCTTCGCGACGCATTTATCGAGGTAAGCGAAGCGTATTTTTGGATCGGTCGTTCCGTAGATATTTCCATAAACATTGGCGACAGTTATCAAGCTCAGTTATCGTTTCAAGCTTGTGATGCAGAAGCAATTGACCTGCAAAGCTCTGGTTACTATCATGCTACATGTATTTCTCGCAATATCTAGGAAATTATTGAGAAAGAGTATGGTTTATTCACCTCTCTAAATGCCCCCCTGAAACGCTAAACAAGATGGGTGCGATAAAAATACAAAATTCCAAAAAACTGTCGCACTATCAAAATCTCTAATTCGTATCAATTTCATAAAAAATGCAGGCCCGATATTATATTTCCCTTAGTCAGCAGTATTTACATACTCAAAATTATTGGCACGGACAGAAATTCGATATCAAACTTTACAGATACGCGAATATTTCTGCGCCCCAAATTTAACCATTACTAGAATAATATAGCAAAATACTACGATCAACAATACTTTAAAAATACCTAAAAATAATACCAGTCAGATATTAGACTTAACGAAAATATTTTTATCACAGAAAATAGAGTTATTAAAAAATAATGTATTCTGGCAGTGCCAAATAATTTCGTCAATTATTCCAAGTTTCTTTGGCCGCCAGCATTCGATCCCCGTATTTTCTGTTCCTTTCGACTGGTCTCCTTTCGGTTTTTCTTCCGGCAACTTTGCAGAACCGAAACGTCTGCCGCCGCACAGTTGGACAGGTTCGAACGAGCCAGACCAACGGTTTTTTCGGTCGGATTAAACGTTGAGGATTATTTTCGGCCGCGGAAGCGTGAGTCGCCCGGCGTGACGTCGGCGAAGGCGCGCTGCGTGGCTGGCTTAGGTCCCTTTAAAATTTAAAAAACCACGCTTATTGCGTTGGCTACTCTGCCAGCGTAGAGGCGCGCACGCGCGCCAGCGGCCCTGCTCGGTTCGGTGTTCCGCCGTCATTGAGAAGGCGAATCGTGTCAGCACGATAAGTCACGGGTTACGTCAGCCGCTCGTTGCCAAATGTGCCTTGATAACTCCGCCTGCTTTCGTAATTAATATGTTCGATCCCCTTCGCAACGAACTTCTGTTCCTCCCGATATATTACTTGCAAGGGAGATGCGATAGAAATTATTCTGCTGCGCTAAATTAAATCGCTGTTCAAAGTTTATTGAACAGGGAAATTAAGTCACAGCTCCATCCTTTTCAGATCTTTCGTACAATTTGTGCGGAAGAACGAGGTCGAGCCGAGTAATTCTAGAAATAATTAGAAACTATGAAAAATGGAATTATTATGAATTACAGCTGACTCGCCAATGCGATTTATATAATTAAAGTTTCATTCTTAATTTTTAATATCGGGGACAGGGGAAACGCAAAATTTGGAATTCTATTTTCTCGCAAATATTTTCTGAGCACTCCCTCGCGGTATAGTAAAATAATTTTAATCCAATCGGCGATCTTTGTCATTCCGGTGATTCCAGTTGCTAATTTCATTTTATTTGTATTTCTTATCGCGCAACTTAGTCCGCCAAGCTATTGGCCGGCGCGGTGTCGAGTCACACGGATTCCACGTGAATTTTTTCTTCCAACGTGTCTAACAGTCGCCGACAATGTAGCCCAGTCAGTTATAGAACGTTTAAATGCCCGATTTCCGTGCGCGCCTCGGCGGAAACTATGCGCGTCTCGCGCGCTGCCCAGCGACAAAGTATCGTTTTCGCCGTTGGCTAACGCCCGTAACGGGAATCCCATTTTTTTTTTCCTCTAACATCCTGGCTCTGTTCTTAGATCCTCTCGCGGCCGGGAGATAAAAGTGATGCCGATCTCTGTGCGCGTGTTAAGCATTTTGATATTCGAGACATCCCACGGGGACACGCTGATATCTGATTCCAAGGTTGGAGGTCGTGATCTGATTTAATATGCGTACAAGTTGTTTCGTGATTGTTGATGCGATTGAAAGTTAGGAACTTTTGCTCGGAGCGACGTGCTGGTTTGTCTCTTCTAAATTGGGAATAAGGTTTTTAGGATACAGATTCATGGTCGGAGTTAAGTAATTAGCATAAAATGGCAAATGGTTGAAACTTAAGAAATTGGAATATCGTATTTGGGACTTGGAGATTTTGCAGAATTTTTAATATTACAATTTGTTGCAAGAAGTATTGAATTTCATAGTCAACGTTTCCCTAGTAGCACAAAATATTGGTTAAATATATTTTCCAAATATTAAAAAAATATTTTTTTAGCCACACTTTTTAATATGAAAAAAATGTTGATTCCAAATATTATATACACATACTGAAAATGTGAAATAAAGGTTTAGAAAATATGAAACATTCGGAAAAAAATGTTTTCTTTCTACCATTCAATAAATATTTACTTTATATTTGAAAAAGAATGTTTTTCCATAATATAAAATGAATATTTCCCGAACATTCGGAAAAAATATTTTGTTTCAAACAGTAAATAAATATTTACTTTATATTTGAAAAAAGAATATTTTTTTCATAATACAAAATGAATATTTCCAGCATATTTGGAAAATATATTTGCTTCTTAATCTAGAATAAATATTGTATATATGTTTAAATATCAAAAAGAGATTGAACCTCTTTTTAATATTGGATCATTCGATATTTTGTGCTACTAGGGGTACTTTAACCCTTAACTGGTATCCTGGGGTCAGTCGTGACCCGAAGCACGCAAAGTTCGCTGCAAAATTTAAGTTCGTAAACTGAATTTCTAATTAATTTTATAATAACAGTTTAACTTTCCACGTTTCTTTTTTATTTGCGGTCTGCCACGACCCCAAGATACCACTTACGTTTAAAAAAAAATTCAAAATAACAGTTAAGGGTTAAATATATCTTTCGTGCCTCCCAACTTGGATTAGAAATCGATCGGCCGAGAGCAAGGCCGCCCAAGATTTTCGCTTTCTAATGATGTAATTCTAGCCTTCGTTAGAAATCGTGCCTAAAAATCGTCGCATTCCATTTGCAATTAACCCTCGAATGCTCAGGTTTCGTCATGGAGCTAGCCTGAGATGTTTAAAGCCGAGGTTGCACAGGTCACTTTAATAAATACTGATAAGAGCTAGGAAAGTAGAAGGATCTATCTAATCTAGCAAGATAACACCTAATATTTCTTCTACCATATTTCGACTATTTCGAACACGAATAGCCTCTGACCTCTCCAAGCCTCTATTATCTTACAAAGTAGTTGCTAGGTAACTATTAGTCAATCCTCCCTAGTTTCCTTGCACCCAAAACTCAACATCACCTTCCACCCCTGGAAGCTACACCAAGCCCAACTAATTTCCAACGTTTCACCAGCTAAAGCGACCATTAGAAATAGAAATTCAAATTCGAAAACATTCCTGCCCCTCCAGAAACTACTTATCAACCGTTTTGTAAGATTAACAAGTCCCGAGCAATCGGTAGAAAGGCTTCTACTTTTTATTATCAGTAGATTGACGATTGTGATCCTTGTGATGAAAGATTCCGGTATCAGTGCTCGATAATGCTACCGGCGCGGCCTCACGTACCGATCAATATTCATGGAATTCACTGGGAAACCTCTTGAGAGGTGACTTGCACCAATTGCCAGTCTCCAGTGGCCTATGAAAACGCCAAGTGGTCGCGCGACACGAAGTCGATAATTAAATCCTCCGAATCGTCCATCAGCCGGCCATAAAAGCTCGAGTCCAAAGGGTGAAGCGTCCCCTCGAAGTCCCTCCGTCGAGAAGCCCTCAACTCCAGATTCCCGCGACCGTAGGTTCAAGGCCTCGACGTGTTCGATTCGATTTTTTTTTGTTTGATTAATTGCAACGAGGAGGTTTTTAAAGTCGACCTCGGGGCGATGGCGACTATATACGTCGGGGACGTGACTACACTTGACTGTGCGTGCACGCGCGCGGCCCGAAGTCCGTCGCTTTGAATTCTTCGGCATTAGAGGCTTTGATTGCCTCATTCTCGCATTCGTTGTGGAACGTCAGCCTTTCCGCGAAAGGAAGGGGAAGATTGTGTGTTCTTTTTGGCCGGACAGGTGTAAATTGGCCTTCGTAGCTTGCTCGTTTGGGCCTTTAAAATTTCACAAGGTTTATTCGACGCGGTATTTTTTATTTAGGAGTTTGGGAAGAGGTGAACTTTTTTTTTTTAACGTGGAAGCATCTTTTGTGGGGTGGAAAAATTGTTTTGTTTAGGATTTTGGATTTTGTTCGTTGGGAAGGAATTTTTCTTGGGTTGTAGAGGAATGAGGGGAACTTATATTTATAGGAAATTATATTTAATACCTCCTGATTCGACGGGTTTAAAGTCTGAAGTTTTATTATACAGTGGGTGGCTAAATTATTATAGTCGAACAAGAAGGTTTGAGATTTTTTAAGGTTAAGCGATGGAATGTCTGTATATCTGCGAAAAAGGGTTGTAAAAATATTTAAGAAACGCATTTTAACGCTTGAAGTTTCTAATTTTTTTAATTAAGGACTCCAAATTTTTTCATTCGTTATGCTACTGTTTTATCATGATGAAGCGCGGGAAACGAAGTTTCAGAAATTTTTGCCTAGTTTGAACGCATGCACGGGCCAAACAAATTTTTTCCGGGAAATCCGACAAAGGGCTCTTATAGAGCAAACATTTCTCTTTAATTTCATTGTTTTAGTTTTGTCGTATGATTTTTATTGACCGAGTTATTCGCGAGCAAACCAAACAAGGTGATTTTCACTTTGAACACGTATAAATAGCGAACTCGTGATCGTAGAGAAATTTTCACGAGTGTTTTGGAAAGCTAAGAAAGTTTCCTTTCAGAACCTTTAGTCGCCAATTTAAGATTTTTTAAAAATCGTATTAAATTCGTTTTAAAACGATGCCAAAAATTGACGAAAATGTTTTGAGCATAATAATTTCACCACCCTTTGCATCTCTGCTATATAACGTTAAAAAATAACTATGGAACACGTTCCTTTGTATTGCATAAAATTTAAATTCGAACATACATACCACCTCCTACGTTTGCCCCCAATAAAACTATGCCACGGTGTTAGCAACTCGTTAAAACGCGACAGAGCCGTATTTTTAAACATTTTATATCGAACATGTGCCAAAAAGGTGATTCCCAGCTGAAAGGCACTTGCAATTAGGAATCTAACTAGACAGATCCAAGGGAGCCTGATAAATTAATCAATGAGACGAGAAAATAGTAACAAAACCCAATCGTCTGAATATCAACCACCAAAAGATTACCTTCCAGTATAATTCTGCTACAAATTTTTCCATCATCCGCTACATAATCAATTCTTACATTTAAAAATCAAAACTCGAACACTGAATTTCCAAGTCCCCCAAGCGAGACTCGCCTCACCTAACTAGAAAATAGTCTCTTCGCGAGCTTTGTGAACTGTTAAACGACCGTCGCACCCCCGCAAGGTCTGTCCTCTTCTCCCCCAGGGCCTTGTCCCGCAAAAGGGCGAAGGATTACGGGTTTATCGAGGCAGATAGGCGACGTGGAGGCCGCTATCTGCCCCCCACGAATGTCGTAGGATGGGCTAACAGTTGTCAGAAGCTGTTGTCTAAAGTTTGATAGCGGAACGGAGCCTGTCCCCGAGGCTCGTGCGCGCAGTATCAATAATTTCGGTTCCATAATAGATAAAAGTAATCTAAGCCACGAAATACGTACGTGGGATAATTTATGTGGCGGGGGAGGTGGTTTCTTCAATGAAGATATATCCCTAGTAGCACAAAATATCGAATGCACATACATCCAATATTAAAAAGAGGTTCAATATCTTTTTGATATTTAAACATACATAGAATATTTATTCTAGATTAAGAAGCAAATATATTTTCCAAATACGCTGGAAATATTCATTTTATATTATGAAAAAAATATTCTTTTTTCAAGTATAAAGTAAATATTTATTTACCGTTTGAAACAAAACATTCTTTCCGAATGTTCGGGAAATATTCATTTTATATTATGAAAAAAAATATTCTTTTCCAAATATAAAGTAAATGTTTATTGAACGGTAGAAAGAAAACACTTTTTTCCGAATATTTTAATTTCTATACCTTTATTTCACATTTTCAGTACGTGTATGTAATATTTGGAATCAACATTTTTTTCATATCAAAAAGTGTGGCTAAAAAAATATTCTTCTAATATTTGGAAAAAATATTTAACCAATATTTCGTGCTACTAGGGTGACTTCCATACCCTGACGAACATTCCCTTTCCGCTTCATTCGTCACAGATTTTAATTTTCCAAACAGTTCAACCTATTTGATTCCCTTTGAAAGGAACCACCGTGGTGGGGTAGTTTGTTCTTAATCGATGCTGCTTTTTTCTTTAATGAGAAATAATTTCTCCTTCCTTGTTTCGAGCTCGAAGGACGAAGGGGCGCGTTGCACCCTTATGACGCGGCGCTTAATCGCCGACAGGGCACGGGCAATTATTTCGTTAAGTCGCTGGTATTAATTGGCCGCGGTGCACGCGTCGCGAAGCAATTACGAGGGGTGTCGGGAAAAGGGTGGCAGCCGTTGGTCACGCTCGATAAGCCTCTGCGCAACGGCGGCCGACTAAATGGCAGGGCTACACCCACTGGTCAGAAAAGCAACCGGTGGGATTTCGGCGGGGCCAGGCTGGAAAATTTTCGGTCAACCCCCGGCCCGTTCCGGAAATTGGGGCAGTTCCGTAGCCGGCTGGAACGTTTCACGGTGTTTGCCTTTCGGGGCTGGATAAACTCCGTTCCCCGCTGAAGATTGCCAGTCGATTGGGAGCTAATTAACCGGCAAGGGTTGGGATATATTGTGACGCTTCGCTGCTGTGGTAATGCTTGGGGTAAATATTCGTCATTGTTTGAAAACTCTGTGTGGACGACTGAGAATGCTTTGGACGTGTTAGCTGGAATTTTGGGCTGGTGGCAATTGCGTTCTAATCGATTTTTAAAGCGGGTTGAATTGTCAGTTTCGGCGGAGGGTCTTTGGTGGAGTTTTTCTGGGGTTCAACCCTAAACTGGTGACGTCTCAATTTGTGTCCGTGGCGTGGAGACCTCTGTTTAATAATTTGACGTTGACAAGTCTAAATTTAATTTTAACATCTAGGTAGGGGAGTTATTAGGGACTTTATTATATTCTAATAGGCTACGCCGCACTTAAATTCGAACTGTATTCCATTAAACCTGTATAAATGTAGAAAAGAAGGACACCAAACACGTATATGTATTATTTATTATTAACAGTGACGATTTCATGGTTTTTTATCGATTTTGTAACACTTTAAAGTGGGGAAATTTTTCAAAATCGACGATTTCATTTTTTTTATCGATTTTGTAACGATTTAAAGTGGGGAAATTTTTCAAAATCGACGATTTCATTGTTTTTTGTCGATTTTGTAACGCTTTAAAGTGGGGAAATTTTTCAAAATCGACGATTTCATTGTTTTTTATCGATTTTGTAACGTTTTAAAGTGGGGAAATTTTTCAAAATCGACGATTTCATTGTTTTTTATCGATTTTGTAACGCTTTAAACTGGGAAAATTTTTCGAAATCGACGATTTCATTGTTTTTTTATCGATTTTGTAACGCTTTAAAGTGGGGAAATTTTTCAAAATCGACGATTTCATTGTTTTTTATCGATTGTGTAACGCTTTAAAGTGGGGAAATTTTTCAAAATCGACGATTTCATTGTTTTTTATCGATTTTGTAACGCTTCAAACTGGGGAAATTTTTCGAAATCGACAATTTCATTGCTTTTTATCGATTTTGTAACGCTTTAAAGTGGGGAATTTGTTCGAAATCGACGATTTCATGGTTTTTTATCGATTTGGTAACGCTTTAAACTGGGGAAATTTTTCGAAATCGACGATTTCATTGTTTTTTATCGATTTTGTAACGCTTTAAAGTGGAGAAATTTTTACAAAATCGACGATTTCATTGTTTTTTATCGATTTTGTAACGCTTCAAACTGGGGAAATTTTTCGAAATCGACGATTTCATTGCTTTTTATCGATTTTGTAACGCTTTAAAGTGGGGAATTTGTTCAAAATCGACGATTTCATTGTTTTTTATCGATTTGGTAACGCTTTAAACTGGGGAAATTTTTCGAAATCGGCGATTTCATGGTTTTTTATCGATTTTGTAACGCTTTAAAGTGGAGAAATTTTTACAAAATCGATAAAAAGCAAAGAAATCGTCACTTGTGATTTTATAGATACAGGGTACGTTTAAAAAGGCACTCTTGAATGTTTCGTTCAAAACTACTGAAAGTTGTTTTCGTGACGCGACATACATATTGTAAAACAAGGTCGAATATAAAGAAAAAGAATACAATAACACAAAGCAGAATTCTGCAGGAGACTTTCAGACTCCACGTCACTGATTTTTTGCTGTATTAGTGGGGCATTTTCTTCTCAGTTTCTCACGTGTTTTTACTTGACTTTGTTCTCCGATAATCCTTTATTAATTAGGATTGCTTAAAAATTCCAATTGGCGTGGGACAGAAACCTGTTTTATCTGAAATTGAAAAGGGCCATCGAAAAATCTCTCTGGAATCAAATATTCCTGAAATTAAGGTCCGACTTCCTCCGAATTAAAACATCGATGTTCCCCAAAATTGGAGCAAACGGAACCGCGAGAGTCTAGACAAGGTTCGTTCCGAGCCCCTCGAGCTGGAATTTCGTTCCACATCGAGAACTCGTTATACTCCTCCCCGATACCGGCTGTATCGATTGTATCTTCTCCTCGAGAACGCTTTGGAAACAAAAACCGAGGTCCCCGACCTGTGCCCCAGGGTGATCGATTAGCCAAAGCCACGACGTTGAATTACGAACGGAGGAAATCCGGCCTGAGATACTTCCATCCCTTTCCTCCTCCGCGTTTTCTCCTGATTGTGTCGCCACTAAATCATCTCTACGATACACACACACTATACATTTAAGAAACTATCGCATCCACTTGCCTGCATTTATACACCACAAATTTAAACCCGTTCCCATAAATCCCAAAGAAGCCTTCTGTGGCAAATAATTAATCAGAATCAAGCCCCCCACAAATTTGCAAAAAGGTGCACATGGCTCTACTGTTTTTACTGTTAAAAGCGATTTTAACACTAGATTTACGGCGGCCGTCAATTTGACGGACTTCAAAGTTCGAAAAATAATAGCGAAGAGGGAAAAACCATCGCGGTAATTATAACAAATTTGTAAATTGTTAACAATTCTGGGATCATTTCGGGGGAAAGACTTTTTACTTATTAGCAATTTATTTAGACGATTTCTTAATTCTTTACTAGGTACAGTTAGTAAAAAAAGTATTTGTACAATTTTTGAGATCGCATAACTTTCGTAGAATTGGTCCAAACGACGTGAGTTTTTTTTGAGGAGCTAGAGGGATTAGTTTGCTAAATGATGTGTTTCGTCGTTTTGAAAAAAAATGCAATTGGTCGGAATAGCGAAAAAAATAGTAAAGGTCGTTTTTAAAACTTTTTTTTGTCAGCCTGTAATGAAAATTCAAAGAACCCGTTTGTAGATTTAAGTAAGTTATATACGTGCCTAAAATTTCATCAGAATCGGTTAACGTTGCTCCGAGCTATGAATGCTTAAAGATCGCAGAATAAGGTCGAAAATCGCTGATTTCGGGAATTTCGACCTTATTCTACGATCTTTAAGCATTCATAGCTCGGAGCAACGTTAACCGATTTTGATGAAATTTTAGGCACGTAGATAACTTACTTAAATCTACAAACGGGTTTTTCGAATTTTCATTACAGGCTCACAAAAAGAAGTTTAAAAAAACGACCTTTACTATTGTTTTTTTTGCTATTCCGACCAAGTACATTTTTTCAAAACGACGAATCACACGATTTATCAAACTAATCCCTCTAGCTCCTAAAAAAAACACACGTCGTTTGGACCACTTCTACGAAAGTTCTGCGATCTCAAAAATTGTACAAATACTTTTTTTACTAACTGTATATAGGAAATGTCCGTAAACCCAGTGTTAACTTATGCTTCGGACTAATAATAGAAAAAAAGTTTCTTTACTTTAACACTAGGTTCACTGACATTTCCTATATACCTAGAAACGAATTAAGAAATCGTCTAAACAAATTGCTAATAATTAAAAAGTCTTTCCCCCAGAAATGATGCCAAAGGCGTTAACAAGTAATTTACAAATTTATTATAATTACCGCGATGGTTTTTCTCCTTCGCTATTATTTCCCGAACTTTGAAATCCGTCAAATTGACGGCTGCCGTAAACCAAGTGTTAAATAAAGATTCAGAATTATAACACAGCTGATAAATCATTGTAATACTAAAATTTTCTATTATCAATCCGGGGGTGAGTCCCGGAATCCTAAGATGGGCTTTAAAAAAATCCCGCGATAATAAATAATTACTGCGACTGCTATTCACCTGCAATCTCCCAGTATCAATTATAATTTATCAGCCCCGTCCACTTTCCCACTAGCGCCTAAAGCAGATCGACCAAGAATCCAAACTAGCCGGGACACCTAACAGTACTCGCATTCCAATTACCTCCGACCACAGCCGCCCGTCGACGGCCACCCCGATCCTCAACCCCCCCCCCCCCCCTTGCCACACCCCCCTGGCCGCGAGGGGACAAATTGGTCGGGGAGGTTAACCCCTTTGTCCGTGGCGGGCCACCCCCCGAAGCCCCCGACGAGGGCTGGGAGGAGGGGCACGATTCTAATCTGGTTCGTGATGATCGGTGACAGGTATGCGAAGAGCAGAAGTGCCAGGACGAGGTCTTTCCCCTCTCGATGAACTACGTCGACAGGTTCCTTTCGATCTGCCCGATCAGGAAGTCGCAGCTGCAGCTGCTAGGAACCGCCTGCCTGCTCCTCGCCTCGAAACTGCGCGAACCGTCGCCTCTCACCGCGGAGGTGCTCGTTTTCTACACGGACAACTCCATCACCCTGGATGACTTATGGGTAAGTTCGATCGCGTCGCTCCGCTCGTTCGGGGCCCGTATTCTCTGATCGATCGACGATTACAATCGGCCCCCGCGACTCCGGCCGCGGAATCCTCTGCGCCCGCGGCTCGAAACGTGTAGTCCATCGGACGATCGCTGGGGGATGAAGACAAAAGCCACCGCGTAGGTGTTATTAAACGGGGGATTACCGCTGGATCTTCTAACGTGGCCGGTAGGGTAAGTCGGGGAGAGATGGATCACTTTTTTTAAAATCGTTAATTACGTAATTTGCACCGTAAATTTAGTGGTTGTTTAAGGGACAAAAATAAACGTGACCGAGCCATCTCACCCGGAATTACCCTACCATGCGCCGCACAGTGGGGCAAAGTGACGAAGGTTGTTTAAAAATCAAAGAACTTTTGATGGAGCGATGATTTTTCTTTTAAATTAAAGCTGAATGATTGCAGAATGAAAGAAAATTAAAGAAATTATGGTAGGAACGTTTAACTTTGGAAATTTGTGTTAAACTTGAAATATTACAAGAAAATTGCGATTTATCCAGTACCATGTACGGTTAGATTTTTTTCTTCACGTGTCGTACATCATTTCCTGTAGATTTTGTCACGCTGATTTCAAATCCGTTCGCAAAATTTGTCTACCACCTCAGGATTTTGGAAAAAATCGATTTCCAGTTTAACACTGATTTTCAAAGTTAAAAAACGTTCGTACCGTGATCTCTCAAATTTTTCCTTATTCTGCAATCTTTCAGCTTTAATTTAAAAAAAAAATCATCGCTCTATCTCATTTCTATCAAGAGTTCTTGGATTTTGACACAAACTTCATCATGGCGCTTTAATCCAATACGCCGCGCCGCACAGTAGGGCAAAGCGACGAAGTTTGTTTAAAAATCAAAGAACTTTTGATAGAAACGAGACAGAGCGACGATTTTTCTTTTAAATTAAAGCTGAATGATTGCAGAATAAGAGAAAATTAAAACCATAAACATTTTGCCTTTTCCCTCGCCGGTATTTTATGCTCAAATTATCACTGTACCCAACCCAACGGCTAAAAAGCCCGAAATGAAGAGTTCATTTTCGAGATTTTGGCCACGATTTCGGGATTTGAGACCACCGTGCGACGCGCGTCTTATCTATCTTCCGTTTATACTTTGTAACCGAACAGTGTGCCCTGTTTCTGAACGGAAAGCAGAGAAAAAATATTCCCTCTTTGAGTCTGAACTTAATAAAGATCACTTTGAAAAATAAGCAATTTTTTCTCAAAAGCCAGGGGGCTGTAAATCTTTAAAAGAATTCGCAACAGTGCACTCTGCACGCAAAATTTGAAGGTGATCGGTGACCCAAAGCTCGCTAACTCCCCGCGATAATCCGTCCGGCAAATCGTGTCTGAAGTGATAAGGGAAATCTTGAACGATCGCAACCGAATGGTACAGTTATTATTACACCTAAATAAATCCCCGGGGCCCCTTCTCTTATTGGCGATAAGGGAGCGAAGGAGAGCCCTGTTAGTAAACACTACAACCTTTCGCCGATAAAATGGTGCGCGTTAATGAAACGCACCGCGCTTATCGCTAATTGCACCTCGCTACACGATAAGTCTCAGGTAGGGCGGCGGTGAGTATCGCGAGTAGATTTCCAGGGTAGAGTCACGTGGCCCGATACCTTTCAACTTTCCTATCTGGAGAAAAAGATTCCCCGGCGCGATAAATTAACGATAATAAGCGGGCCGGCGTTCTCTGTCGAATCGTAAAGGAAGCGGCTCTCCACTTCAAGGAACCAGCGCCCGAAGCTTCGGGGTTGGCACCGAGCCCTTCGCCGCTTCCTACTCGCACCCGTGCTCTACGCCAGTTCCCGTCGATAGAAATTCGAAATACTGAATTATAAATTTTGTATAATTTTTGAAACCCAGTATTTCGAAGTATAAAAATTATATCTGTATCAATTTGGAATTTCCCCGACTGTACAACCTTATAAAACTATATAAAACACTTTGTTGCTAGATGCGTAAAATCATTCAGGGTTTCCTTAACGAGATTCAATATTTTGTCGAATATTCTGGAAAACACGCTCTTATTTAGGTGCGTCTAATTCATTAATACTCTGAGTGGCGTCGCGTGGAGGAATTTTTTTTACCCCAAATATGCATAGATTTTTGCCAGAATTTCTAGCACCAGAAATCTCCCATTCTCTTTTTTTTTTTTTAACGATTTTAAGTAAAGTGTCAGCTGGTTTGTTCACACGTTCGCCCCAAGTGTTTGCCACGACTCTCCTTTCCTCCGTGGAAACGTATCGCAGCTTGGATCGACCGTGCCCGTATGCTAATGCCATGAAACTTTCATAGCGAAAATTTGCGGTACACTTCCCTCTTCCCGGAATTTGCCAAGGCGGTTGAAACGTAGCACGTTACGTGCATTCGGCGCCTCTATTTCTCGGTTCCTGCCCGAGGAAACGATTAAAGGCCCGTTCCCCGAATCTCGAGCTGGTGATAACCTGTTCCGTGGCCAGCCTTATCGATTATCAGTCGATCCACCGTGAAACGCGTGTTGGGCTTGTGTTTTTTTTTAAAGGGGCACGAAAGAGGTTTGTTGGCTTATTTGCCATTCATGTGCCGGAAGATTACATCGGCCACGAGGACACCTCTGTTTTGTTATTGTGGCACTTTCTAAAACCGCGCGGCTTGCAAATTTCCGAGGAAAGCTGATTTAGCGCAGATCCCGTGGCCAGTTATCTGTGATCTAACGCGCAGTCGAATCAGGAACGACAATTGTAGAGCACTCTGGATTATTCTTGACCCAGTACAGTTGTAGATAGCTTGAGATCGATTTCGATGGTGGTCGGGCCTGATAGGCTGAAATAGATATCTGTTAACCTTTTTGGGGCTTCTACGTTTCGGAGTAAATTTACCTTTCACTGCCTGTATTCAATTCGATGGGAAAAAATAATATTTAAACATTAAAACACTAGTTTTGTATTGTATATTTTTATAACTAGCGACCATTTGGCTTGAACATTAATAATAAAAATGAAACTAAACTCGGAAATCTTTCTCCTGCAAACAAAAAAAGGCGAAACGTGGAAAATCTACTGTTCGCTTCAAAACTTGAATATTGTCAGGAATATTACAGTTCCAATTTCAAAGATACTAGATGGATTACACGTCTAACTTCAGGTTAGGTAGATTCATCGCAAACTTAATCAAAGCTTGCACAGAGGTAACGAGTATCTATCACGAGCCCAATGCAAAAATGCCACGCACCCAATTAAAATCCATCGCAGACCTGACTCCAAGCAAAAGCTTTGTCAGTCACGCGCCCCCAACGCGGAATATCGAAATTTCATGCTGCCCCCCTGAAACCGCAACGCGGATCCAGTGCCCCGCGCATTCGCAAGCTCCGACGACCGTTCCGCAAGCTAAGCATTCCTAAACCCGATCGCAAGCCGAGGGAGCTCGCATTCCATTCGCACCAGCGATTAAAACATTCGCGAAAACAGATCCAGTCGCTTTTTATTTACTATCTAATCGAGCGAGGTTTATCGTCTGTTCATTGAAAATCAGAATGCCAAACGGGCTCCGTTCGTTATCAGATAAAGTCACAACGCTGTCGAGTAGATTCTGCTGACCTCGACAGGTATTCCTCGAGTTGGCGAAAAAGTGTCCAAGCCTCGCGAGGCTTTTAAATTCACCAGGCGCGCCTTCGTGCTGCGCGAGAAAGAGAAAACGGAAAACAGGCCTCGCGAGGATCACTTGGCGAACCGATAAATGTGTGCCGAATCCCCAGGAATAGTAAAAGTGTCTCGGGCGGAATTCTCCCGTGCTGGTCGAAGAAGGGTGGACCATTTACGAATGCAGAAATCGATTTCCGGGATCGCTGTGTCACGCGCAGGCTGGCTAGGTGGTCGGTCGAAAATACTCGGCAGGACCAGCGCCAGCCTCGACGAAACGGTTCGAGACGCGCCTTTTGCCGATGTCGCAACTTGCAAAACCCCGTTACGAGAGCGATCTGATTTACCGAGGGACAGTTGTCGTCAGAATTTATACGGTGTTGACATGTCTGCTCTTCCTCAGGGTCGCGTTACGCTCGGACGTTTTTAGAGGCTGCTATTATTGTAGCCGGGAACGGCCGGCAGGATTCCTGGCGGGAGGAAATCTTTGTGCGCATAAGTAACTATGTATTTTGACGTGCGATTATTTTCGTAGTGGGGAAGCCAGAGCGGTGGCTTACGCGATATTTCCTCCTTTGTAAATTACAAGGGAAATAGATCTCGCTTGTTTATGGAACTTAGTTACAGGAGTGATAGTAGATATTCGATGTTTGTAGGGATTTTCTAAGTGATAGTTTATGCGGAGTTAAGTGTCACTTTCGAATTTACTCACGGTGTACGGTTTCTCAAAATTTTATCGATTTTAAAATATTTGTCTAATAAGGTGCGTTGGAAGTAGGGCTGGGACTATTTGTCGAATTTTTCGGTATTCGAATATTCGAATACTTCAGTTGCTCAATTATTTGGCGAATATAGTTCGAATATCCAAGTATTCGAATACTATTCGAATATCCAAGTATTCGAATACTACTCGAATATCCAAGTATTCGAATACTACTCGAATATCCAAGTATTCGAATACTACTCGGAAATACAAGTATTCGAATACTACTCGGAAATACAAGTATTCGAATACTACTCGAATATCCAAGTATTCGAATACTACTCGAATATCCAAGTATTCGAATACTACTCGAATATCCAAGTATTCGAATACTACTCGAATATCCAAGTATTCGAATACTACTCGAATATCCAAGTATTCGAATACTATTCGAATATCCAAGTAGTCGAATACTATTCGAATATTTAAGTATTCAAATACTGATGTATTCGAATAGTATGGTGTGAATTATAAATCAAGTTCTTTAGCTTCATTTGTCAGTGTGAAATCTTGTAAGCTAATTTTGACCCACTTCACACCATATTATTCGAATATATCAGTATTCGAATAGTATTCGAATATATCAGTATTCGAATAGTATTCGAATATATCAGTATTCGAATAGTATTCGAATATATCAGTATTCGAATAGTATTCGAATATATCAGTATTCGAATAGTATTCGAATATATCAGTATTCGAATATATCAGTATTCGAATAGTATTCGAATAATAACATTCGAATACTCAAATATTCGAAGTTTATTGGTAGCATTCGAATACTTGTAAAATATTCGAAGTTTATTGGTAGCATTCGAATACTTGTAAAATATTCGAATATTAAATTATTCGAATAGTCCCAGCCCTAGTTGGAAGCTCTTAATAGAGTTGTATTTCTATGAAAAAGTTTCCTCTACACATTTCTTCTCAAAATTGTATCGGTTTTAAAATATTTATTTAATAAGGTACAGTGGAAGCTCCTAATGTAATTGTATTTCTATGGAAAAGTTTTCTCTATATATTTTTTCACCTCCCTGCCAATTTTCATTCAAATCGCAGCGGTTCTCGAGATTTTACGGCCACCGTTTTGGAAAACATAGTTTCTGGGAAATCGCGTTTAAAGTTGGACATAAAGTTTTGTCGTTATCCGATCTCGTGTGCAGACTCCTACATTTTTTACTGTAATTCCTTCAATTTTTGGAATTTCGGGGACGGTTGCGCTTAAAATACGTAGAAAAGATGTAGCGGAATATGCAAAAATCCTGAGAAACAATTTTCAAAAATTTCGAGGGTAACTTTCCCCTTTAATACATCGGTTATATTTATTAATCACACTCGCATAAAATCAGCAAACATGGTAGTACGTGGTGTGTAGCATTCCCTGTGGATAAAATTTGCCAATAGTCATTTTGAATTCACATTTTTGGATTTCTGATTCAGAAGTGACCCAGTTAACAGGCTAATTCGTCTCGAAGGTGATGGACTTCCCCTTCGCGTAGTTTACGGTGCAATATCGCACGTTCCCAAATTCTTTGCCCTAGTTTTTCCATCGCCCAATACTCTGCCCCACCTAAATCTAAAAAAGTCTCATCGAGGAATCGATTTAACTCCCTCCAAAGCGCTCAGAGTCTTCATAAAATAGGAACAACGCCGCTGCCAAGTGTCGAATTGCGCGTACTAGAGCATTTCGTCGAAACCAGTTCCACGCCACTTCGCGCCGCCACCCCGCGAAACTCAACCGAATCCCGCGTGCGGGACTCGCGCAGCCCCGCTTCTCACACATACCCCTCAACCGCCCATCGGCGTTCTCCGCACAGGCCACGCGCCCCGTACCCCCTTCACCTTAACCGAACGGTTAAATATCACTCCCCCCCGTGGAAGGAGCCAATGGACAGCCTGTCGCGCCACGAATTCCCGTTTCTCGGGAACACGAAATTTGTTGGAGCCGGGGCTCCAACTGGCAAATAAGCGATAGCCTGAGCAAGCCTAAATAGATAACAGCTGATACGGGAGCGTTATTTAATTTCCAGCCTGGCCCTCGAGCGATCGTGCCCCGGGGCACGATGGCCTCGCTCGATCGCGTCGAAAGATCGGTGCACCGAAATCGTGGAAGTTTCCTGCGGCGCCGAGAACTGGAAGCTGCGGGAGCGAGGACGACGGTAACAGCTGTTTCGCATAGGAAGGTACAGGGACGAGGAATTACGCGATAAGAGTACGGTGGGAATGGAAGCTCGCTAGCAAGTGGAAGAGGTAATGTCGGGCTGCCTATGCAATGAGTTCTTTGAAGCCCGGCGAGGAATTAATGCCTGCTCGAGGTGTCGCATGCTATATGTGGAGCACGAGGATTTTGGACTCTTCAGCCTGTGCGATCTTCGTGTCCAATTCGTCCCTGGAGGTAAAAATAGGTTTCTCGAACGATTTTCAAGCTGCGTTGAAAAATATCCAAGGGAAAGGATTAAACCTCCATTAGGAATTTAAGGGTTCCATTGGGAATTACCTCGTGAAACGTTGCTCGATAATTTGGGGCATATCATTTTTAAAATTTTTTTGGAAATATACTACCATCATTTGTTACAATGAGAAATACATCCCACTGTCTTCTGCACCTCGGAATATTCGATTCAGACTCTGCCTCCCGGCTCTCTCGTAACTTAAACCGCGCAAATCCCTTTTTAGCAAACGTGCAAATGTTTGCCCCGCTTATCTAAATGACGAATGCTCGCGGGAGTGACTGCATTCTACGTTTCGGAATGACTGTGGATCTTTGGAAGCTTAGTGACCCAGATCCAGCGTTGCAATAAAATTGGTACACGATATCTCATTATCATATTGTATACAACGGATGTTGGGCGACCCGCGGGATCATTTATGCGAATCGATGGATCAAGTAACTCTTCAATTGCGCATTCCTTCGGAGTTATTATCGATATCTCGATGTGGGGGGAGAGTCTTGGGGGAAATAAAGGAGGACAGTTGCAACGAGTAGTTTAATTATAAGGAAACATTTCCCGGAGTGGAAAATAAGATATTGAGAGATGATCGAGCATCATTTTCCTTCCTATTTGTTTTCAATAACACACGGAGTCGATGTTACTCTGTCCCAGATTCGTGAAAACGAAGAGAAATTCATTTTCCAACTCGTCCAACGATGATTCAATTATTGTGAAGCATTTAGAGAAGCATTCACCACCTCGAATTCAATAACACAGAGTTATTGACAGCCAGTAGCTCTCCTCTCGTTGTGGCCGAAAGGGGAAAAAACAGGCGGGGCGGTTAAACACACAGTTAAAGGCTCGAAAAAGCCCGCGGCGTGGCAGATAATAGGTGGCGCGAAATAGTGGAAACGTTGAAGGGGTAATTGCTGTTTTGGAGCCAATTTTCTCGCCCCCCCCTGACGCAATAAACTGGCGCGAGCGGCGGTTGTTGCGCCCCGTGCTCGTCCGGTCGTGTAATAGAACAAAGGCAGCAACAACGAGGAGAAACGGGGAGAGAGAAGGAAGGACAGGCCGCTGACTAATCATCGGAAAATAAACAGGAAGGTGCTAGTCGTGGGTGTGGTGTGTGCACCTGCACCACGCTGGAATGCACATGCACCGGCGCGCGTGCAACAGGCTCGAAAAAGTTTATCGATCGGGGGACGACGGCTGAAATTACACGGAATTCAGCGTGAACCCAGGAAATAAAGGGGGAACGCTCCTATGGGCACACTGCTCGCGAATTTCCGTGGTGTAAATGGACAATGAGAGAAAAATTGGTCGCACATTCGAGTTGCTGAATGTGGGGCTTTGTAATTTGAATTTCAGTAACTTTATTGCGGTTGTATTGTGTGTTATTTTGAGTGGCGGTGAATGAGAATATTCCACGCGGAAGGGAACAGTGTACAAACTTCAGCATGCTCGCATTGAATTGAAGGAAATTCATAAAAAATGAAAGGGCATTGTTTCCGCTTTAATAAGAATATACACAAGTATATGTATAAAATATGAAATGGGGCCCGCTAGGGAAAAAATCGATACTCGGCTAGTTTGGGCATAAGGCCCATTTTAAGAAGATCCTAAGAAAGTCTTTATAATGATTCTTGTATGCTTACAAAGTATGTGTAGATTATCTAAAAGTAAATGAACGATACTTAGTCACTTTGGTTGGGCATAAGGCCCATTTGAACAAGATGTTAATAAAGTCTTTATAATGATTCTTGTACACTTGTAAAGCATGTGTATTCCATCATATCTAAAGGTAATGAACGATACTCAGCCACTTTGGGCATAAGGCCCATTTGCACAAAATCCTAATAAGGTCTTCGTAATGATTCTTGTATACTTATAAAGTATGTGGACATTATTTAAAAGCAAATGAACGATACTCAGCCACTTTGGGCATAAGGCCCATTTGCACAAAATCCTAATAAGGTCTTCGTAATGATTCTTGTATACTTATAAAGTATGTGGACATTATTTAAAAGCAAATGAACGATACTCAGCCACTTTGGGCATAAGGCCCATTTGTTCAAGAACCTAATAAAACCTGTATAATGATTTTTGCATCCTTACAAAGTATGTGTACACTATCTAAAAGCCACCGAACGATTCTCCACAAATTCCTAAACAATACCCATTTTTTGGGCCTACAAAAGGAGGAGCCTCCTTAAATAAAATCCTCAGCCATTCAGAACAGAGAACTCGCCCGAATAACTGCGATATCCATCCACTCTGAGCATAGTATCCCAAAGGGTTAAAACGATCACCACTTCCACCGCGGTGGACAGAATCTCAGGCCCAAAGTGCACGCGGATTCACTAGCAGCTTCCGGAAGTCCCCACCTTCCCAGGGGAAAGCCGTAGAAGCTTGTTGAGGAGAAAGATCGCACGGGCCCCTCGGCGGACAGGAAATTGCAGTGCACGGCGTTAGATGACGCGAAAATCCCCATAGAAGCGAATTCCGGCCGGCTGGGCCCGTGCGCCCGTGTTGTGTCCGGTGTAAGAGAGCGGGACAGAGAGAGAGTGACGCAGAAAAAAAGGTGGGGAGCAGGTGAGGGCCAGGTGGTGCGTCGTAACGTAGTCGTCTACTGCCGTCGCTGACGACGGCGTGTCCTAGGGCCCTTTTCAGAGCTGCACCGGGCCCGGCGCGCGAGGCCCCGAGGGCAGCTGCATCTGTGAATACGCGGGCCACCCCTTTCTTCCTCCGCGAGTCAAGGAACCCCGCCGAACACCGCGAGCATCTCGGCTGCATGCTGGCTGCGTGCTGCTCGTGAGAGATCCGGCCCAGAAGGGAAGCGGGCTTCCTTCTGCTCGCGGAGGGACGTGAAAGCGAGCCTCCCGGCTGGATCCTCGCGATCCAGCGTTTCCACCGTGCGGATGTGGGCCAGGTGCATGGTAATTGCAGTGGACACCGTCACCTGTTGATCTGTGCACGTATCAGCTACGTGGACGGGCGATTGCACTGCTGGCTGGTGCGAAACGACAGTCGACATGGCTTTTCTGGGTGTCGTTGATTTGTTTCACGTAGTATCTGGGGGGGGTGAGTTTTTAGGGGTTGAGAGGGTGGATCATCGTGGCTGAGAGTTTTATTGTTTTGTCTCAACTTGGGTGATTTTCTTTTAAGATCTTGGGGTTGAAGGGGTGAGATCTTTTGGTGAAAGTGTTTGGGTAGTTTTGGGTCCGTTGGTGAGCTTGTTGATTAGGTATCTTTTGGAGGTTTGGGTATCTATGCTTTGGTTTATTTGAAATTTAAGAATCGCTTTAGTTTTTCAGTGATCAGAGAATGAAAATTGTTGTGAATAATTCTTGAAGGTTTAACATAGTCGTGAAAGAGTGTACGCGCAAATTCGTATGCACCGTGCTGTTTTGGAACCCGAAGAGTGGGAGAAAGGGAACAGCTGCGAAGCTTTGACCCTTCTCTTCAACTTTTGTCATGGCAGGAAGACCCTTCAGACTCATTTCTCCCTTGGGCTCTTGTTGCCCGAAATCCTTCAAGGCGACTCAATTTCTCGAAACCTTCCAATTGACTCTTTCCAGCCTATCACACTTTCCATAAAAATTGTTACCTCGAGTTTTGGAAAATTCTCTCGAAAGTCACCCGAGTGGTATTAGCCAATCTCCATCTTCCTAGCAACTCAAACTTACATGCAAAACTGACACGAGTTAAAAACACTCTCTTCAAAACTAAGCCGTGTATTTTCTTCAAACTCTAGAAACATGGAAACAGCGAAACCTCAGAAAACAGACATTCTCCCGCTAATTTTGCCAAAAACTTTCCACCCTAGCCTCCAACCACATCAAACATATATCGAACAATAAAAAACAAATCCAAACCACAGAAGTCCTCGAGCGCCGGTCGATCCGCGTCGGGATTCAATGCACCACCACCTGCCTAAATAATTATGCATGCAGATCTTGTCGCGTTTCCCGGTATTAATAAGCGCGATTAACGAGCCGAGCAGTTTCCCCTCCCCGTACAATTACGCCGGCTATTAATCAGCAATTAATTGCCCTTTCTAAGTTTTGTCGATCGTTCGTTAGCCGTGTCGCGCATAATTCCCGCAAATCCCCGTTGCGCGGCGTTGTGTTTGCCTGGATATAGTCTGCTGCGGACGCGGATGCTCGCCAGCCGTTCGCTAACGATCATGCTAGCCGATAACGGAGGCAGTTGAAAGCGCAGGCTAGGCACGCGATAGTTGGGTTAATCGGTGCCCGGCTATTTTCGCGGCGTTCATCGGCGGCTTCGAAGGTTACTTGCTCTCGGAACGATGCATCCGGGGGCCCACCTGCCACGGCTCGATTGGAAACGGGACGTGTCTTTTAAGAGGGGGGGTACACTTGGGCCCCGATGATCCGCTCCGAGCCGGCCACATAAGCGCGGCGGAGAAGCTGGCCCCCTCCTAAGCGCCTTCCAGCCACATGCTACAGGCGATAAGCGCCTCTTTCGCTCCCCTCTCCTTCCCTCGGGCTAGAAGACGCTCAGGAAGGGGCACATTCTCCGCCGGTTGTGTGTGGCTGTACGGAACGATTCATTGGAACGACGTGCACACGGTGCGCGCTGTCCACCGCACGTGCTGGCGCGAGCACGTGTGCCACGATCCGCATGGCAGAGCTGTGCTGAACATTGGCCAGAGCCGTGGCGAGCTTGGATCGAATATCTGGATTAAGATGTGTAGATCACTCGAATTAAAGTGGAATTGAAACTCCACGGTGCAGGCTGGCTTGGGCAGATGTGGCGTCTTTGGGAGGGGAATGGTTTGGGGATTCTGGATGAAGGTCTTGGAGTAGTCTACTTGATTGTCAGTGTGGCACTGGGAGTATGAAGCTTGAAGAAGTGGGTTGTGCTTCAGGTACCTCATTCTGACTCGCGAAGTAGATTTTCTTTGATAAAGACAATTTCGCACGGGAGATTTATGTAGTTAACCCTTCATGGTCACACCTTCTTATAATCACAAATTGGTTGCATGGGATTCACTGCAACCCCGCGTCATTTCTGAGTTACCATTTTCGTATTTTTTAATCTTTTTACTTTTGAATCCCATAGAAACGTAAATTTTGATACGATGAAATTAGTAGTTGAAAATATAGTTGTGGAAGAAAAGCGATTTTTTTGTTAAAATTCACCAAATCTTTGAATTTTTTTATTGAGGTCTACAAATTTACAGAAACATTGGTAAAGACATATAGTTTCGGTAGAAAATTGACCAGGAAAGATTAATGTATGATATTTTCAAAAATATAGATACTATGTGAGTGATTGAAGTAGCTACAGAAATATTCGATTCACTCGAACAACTGAAGCCTCCTCCAACATTTTCACACAATTTTGAAACTTTACTTACTTTTTAATCGATTTCAAAAAAGAGGAGGTTCTAGATTCGACCCGTCTGTATTTCTTTTTATGCTTGTCCCGCATAACTCCTCAGCATTATGGACCGATTTCGATGATCTTTTTTTAATAAAAAAATTAAAACCGACTTCAACAAAATAAAAATACACTAAAAAGTGAAAAATAATTTTTTTCCTTAATCTAGGACTGTCACATTTTCTAAGTCGGTGCCTCATCATTTGCACTGTCTAAATCTGGCGCCGACTTAAAGAAAAATATGACAGTGGTAAATTAAATGAAGAAAAAACTTATTTTTCATTTTTCAGAGCATTTTTATTTTCCAGAAGTTATTTTACATTCAAGTAACCTTCCTCTCCTTTCAAATATTACTAACAGCATTTAATAAACTCCCCTCTGCTTACATTCCTCTCATTCGGCAATCACTGTATCAAAAACTCCGTCAAGCATACCTACACGAAGTTTCCTTAATTAAAACACAAGATTTATCAATTAAACCGTCCAGGCCTCTTAAGAACAGTTAGCCGTAGCTCTAATGTGAAATACAAATCGTAGAATCGTGTTGACACGCGCGAGGAATGCCGATGCAAATCGGCAGAAGTTGAACGCTGACCGCTGACCGGCACAAGTGGAATTCACGCGCAGTAGATCCAGACGTGCCCCGTCAGACATCTGCCCTGTCTCCAGAAATCATTAGCGCTGGCCTGGAACGCGATACCTGGCACCAGCTCTTGCTCTATTCCCCCGCCGACTATCGCGTAGCTCTTGCAACGCGAATATTCATCTCGCTTTTCCTCCGGAAATAAATCCAAAAGTCCCTGGGTCCACTCCTATCAGTGCGTCCGCCGGCGCATCGATGCAACTGGTCAGCGGACCATCTGCAGTTGCAATTAGACGGCAGCACGCGAATCGTAAAAGAAGTTACAGCAAGGTGTGCTGCTTTCCACCTGTTTCTCACCTTTTTCTCCCCCCTCCCCGTCCCACGATTCCTTTCTTACGCTGTCCCATTTCCCGTCGTTTTCCACGGCCGGCTCTTTCGTCGCGCGCCCGAAAGTCTCGCTCCCTTCTGTTGCTTTCCGGCATTTAAATTCCCTCGAGCGTGACGCGCATCAGAAAAAGCGGCGTGGGTATGGCGTCACTTATTAAACACGAACAAATGGGTTTTTATTCGGAGGAATGAAAATGAGAGGGAATGGACGCGTCGAGTCTCGGGCACTGGTTAAACTGGTGTCTGTTTCCAGACAAAGGTTTTCAATTGCTGGGCGGGGATTCCTGGGGGTGTAGATTTTGGAAACTGAAAGGTGTAGGCGTTCCAACTTGGTATATAAAACTGGCGTCTGCGTTGAAGCTTCGCGCGATGATCTTCCGTTTTCAGATATGAACGAAACTTTGGATTTGATTGTTTTGAAAAATTTTAGGCAACCTGTGCCGCGTGCTTGAAACGAAACTCGTGAAATCCCCCCGTCGGTTGGCCCGACGCGCAGGGAAAAGGGGGAGGCTCGATCGGAGAGGAAAGGTGCACATAAAAGCATCGCGGGGCGTTATTGGCACATGCCACGACTTGTCGCGACACTTGTAAAGCACACCTTGCGGCCCTTGGCCAATGAAACGACGTGTTCTTCCACGGCGTGGCCTACCTTAGAGTAGCCACGCGACAGGTGTTCCCCGTTCCTGCCAGCAGGTTTCCGTTCTGTTGGAAATGGGACGAAAGGATCGGCTGAAAGGCGGTCAGCGGGAAGATCGGAAGTGAATCGACCCCTTAAGTCGACGGAAGATTAATTTGTTGGGCTAATCAGGTATCGACTCGAGCGATGTCTGGTGTAGGAGGAATTTCTGGGGAAGCACTGTGACGGATTACTCAGTGATAGCTTCCTTTTTGCTGGATTAGTATGCCCAGTCGATTGTTAGTAGCGTTGGTTATTCGTGGTTGGTTACTTGATGTAAGAGAAGTAGTGATGGAATTTTATGAACATGTTGATTTCGGTAGAGAGTTTGATGTTAAATTTAACCAAATTGTCTGTGTAATATTCGCCACACGTAGCTCGTTTCCTTTCACCAATTTATCGGTGGCTCCCTGGATATGGGCTGCAGTTGGCTCGGCCCATGGCAGGTGCATAATTTTCACTGTAAAGTACTCAACCATATCGCGTGGAAAGACAAAGTGTAGAGGAAGTCTCTTCAGACTGTGGTATTTTTGGACTTTGGACTCTCAAAGTTTAGTGTATTGGGACTTTGGTTACTCTGGTACTCGATTTTCTGAGAACTTAGTGCTTTTAGAGGTTTCTGATTCTGAAGCTTTGATACTCTCAAGTTTTTGTGTTCTTCAGCTCTGAATTATCAATCTTTCCTATTCCCAAGCTCTGGAATTCCCAAGCTCTGAAATTCTCAAGCTCTGGAATTCTCAAGCTCTGGAACTCTCAAGCTCTGGAACTGTCAAGCTCTGGAACTCTCAAGCTCTGGGACTCTCAAGCTCTGGGACTCTCAAGCTCTGGAACTCTCACGCTCTGGAACTCTAAAGCTCTGGAACTCTAAAGCTCTGGAACTCTCAAGCTCTGGAACTCTCAAGCTCTGGAACTCTCAAGCTCTGGAACTCTCAAGCTTTGGAACTCTCAAGCTCTGGAACTCTCAAGCTCTGGAACTCTCAAGCTCTGGAACTCTCAAGCTCTGGAAGTCTCAAGCTCTGAAACCCTCAAGCTCTGGAATCCTCAAGCTCTGGAATCCTCAAGCTCTGGAATCCTCAAGCTCTGGAATTCTCCAGCTCTGGAATTCTCCAGCTCTGGAATTCTCCAGCTCTGGAATTCACAAGCTCTGGAATTCTCAAGGTCTGGAATTCTCAAGCTCTGGAATCCTCAAGCTCTGGAATCCTCAAGCTCTGGAATTCTCAAGCTCTGGAATTCTCAAGCTCTGGAATTCTCAAGCACAGGAATTCTCAAGCACCGGAATTCTCAAGCTCTGGAATTCCGAAAATTCTATATTCCTCGCTTTGGTATCTTCAATCCCAGAGCACCTTATTCCCTCAACTTCACTCCCTGCCAATCACCCAATTCCCCAATACATATCTTCACCAATTTGGACATGATCAACCAGCCAGCCTTGTCTCCAAAAAAGGCGCTCCAATTAGCAATTACAAATCAATGGCCCTATCTCACAGAATCCCCATTTTTTTGCCCACGAAGTAACCCATATTACAAATACCGTTCCACGCTAAGTACTCTAGTCGGTATATCCACTTCGCGTCTCTCAAGCTAGAACTTTCTCTGGCCCGTTAGAACCGTCTCCAAGGCCCCCAAAAAACCTCCAATACCCAGGGCCGACGTTTTTTTTAGTCGCCACGTGAAAAGGAAAGAGAAAGACCGTCTCGAGAAAGGTGGAAAGAGAAAACTCAAACACAATAGGAACGCGTGTTCCTCGAGCAGGCTCTCCTCTTGGTTGTTGCTCTTGATCCAGGCCCGTTTGCCTATTGTTCAAGGCGTCACGGAGTCGATTTTGTCGGCTCGTAGCCGACTATTAGAAATAGTTTCGCCGTGAAGAGGTCGGCGGGGGCGGTGACCAGCTCGAGGCCGTGTAAACTCGCTTTTCTGCCTCGAACATGGCCGAGCAAGCGTCCACTTCGTCCGTTGCCTTCGACAGAAATTCAACCGTGACACGTAGGTCGGCGATGAAGCATATCCATTTTTCTCTTTTTCTCAAAAAGCATTTGATCGTCGGGTCTGCTGATTTCGCGAGTGTTTCCAGAGGAATTCGTAGCAGGGGGGGGGGGGGGCACAAATTGCGGATGGGGGTTGAAGTAGAGCGCGGAGGCAGCAGACGTAAAAAGCTAATTTTTTTTGGCCACAGTTGAAATTGCAGATTAAATGTAAGCTCGGAGGGAATTTTTTTCAAATGAAAAAATGGCACAACAAGAATTTTTCGCGAACATGCATGGAAATAGAATAGCGAAAGTTATGCAAAATGAGGGCAAAAAGTGGTGAAATTTTGTTGAAATTGAACAGTTATTGGTGCCAGCTTGGATCAGATTGAAAGAAAGGTTCAAGTTTGGGGAGAAAATCGGCAGAATACGGTGTAGAAGTAAAGGGAATACGTAGCGTGTGAATACAATGTCCAAGAAAATCGTCATGCAGTAGTCAGACAGCGTTACATAAAGATGAGGGAAACGGTAAATCGGTATACTGTCGCCTTCCATTTGAATACATTCGCTGGAACAATATACCAGGCATTTACAACGTCAACTTTGAATGTTAATAGGATATTTACGCCGCCCTATATAAGCATCTGCGTACAATTGCTTGTGTACAGTGATCGTTCATTGTCATACGGCCCACATCACCCTTCGAGCTTAAGTGCAACCAGCTACTGGAACAAGTTGGAAATCGTAAATAGCTCACGAAACAGCGTATTCGAAGATTTGAATTTAAGAGGCGTTGAACTTGGTGGGGACGGAGCTGCAAGCTCGCGCGAAGGTCGATGACATTCACGCCAAAAATCCGATGGCTTCCCCCGCGCTTCCTTAATAATCGCGTTCAGTGACTGGCATTTAAACGCCTCCTCAGCTTTCTAACGTCCATTTAAACTCGTCGATGTCGACATTCCACGGGCGTACGTATCGATAGTGGAATGACTCGGCCGAAAGCCGATCACGTACGTTTCGCTCGAAAACGAAAAAAAAAAGCAAAGGGGCGTGTCTCTCGCGGGGGGAGGCGATCTCGCGGTGACAGGTGAGCACGGGCGCCAATTAATCTGTTAGGACAGGATGACGAGTTAACTCGTCGTGTTGAAATTTGCACATATCAAGTGCGACGAGTTAACTCGTCATGTGGAAGCTCTCACAAATTGAGCGCGACGAATTGACTCGTCACGTGGAAGCTCACACAAATTGAGTGCGACGAGATAACTCGTCATGGTAAAATTTGCATAAGTTGAGTATGACGAGTTAACTCGTCATGTTGAAATTTGCACAAATTGAGTGCGACAAGTTAACTCGTTATGTTAAAATTTTCTCAAGTTGATTATGACGAGTTAACTCGTCATGTTGAAATTTGCACAAATTGAGTGCGACGAGTTAACTCGTCACATGGAAGCTCACACACGTTGAGTACGACGAGTTAACTCGTCACGTGGAAGCTCACACACGTTGAGTACGACGAGTTAACTCGTCACGTGGAAGCTCACACACGTTGAGTACGACGAGTTAACTCGTCACGTGGAAGCTCACACACGTGAAGTACGACGAGTTAACTCGTCATGTAGAAATTCACAATAAATGAAATTGCGATATTTCAGTTACTCTGATCTATTTTTGAAATATGCATTCGGGGCGTTCTTTTCAAAAAAGTTGACTCGCCGAACAACTTAATTTGCTCGATGTTCACGTGTGTTAAGATTGTCTCCCTTTTTGCAAGCGTTTCGTGAAAACCATTGAGAATAGCCGCGGAAATAATCGTTTCAAGCAACCCATGGTGCCTTGCAGAAAATACTTAACTTGTTTGCTTCTTCTTTTCTTCAACCCGAACACGACCATTGTCAGAGTTTAATTTCTGGGGTCACTTGAAATCTGTGATTCAAGCGAGTTTCATCAGATTTGAATTAGAGAATACAAACTTGTAGCATACATAAAACACTGATGCCTATGAAAGATTCTCTAGTATTAAAATTCTCTAATATTATCAGGAATTAAATCAGACTAAGTGTATCTTTAAAATGAGAAAATCTTTCTCAATAAAACCCGACGGTTTAGCTACTGGTCATAGTTCCAAAATAGAGCCCACCAATAAAATTGCAAATCCGGCAGCGGAGTAAGTTCCTCGAAATGGAGTACAAACTTCCGGTTTGCACAGGCTATCGTGCTACATCAGAATTTGTCGTAGAGACGTGCTCTGTATATAAGCTCGATCGAATGCGCCTTAACCCCTTGATATTTGATCTTCATAAACCGGATGTTCGTAAATATTGATCAAGCCAAGGCCAGATAGGCCGGCGAAGGAATTGGCTTTCTAACTCCTAAAAGCAACAGCCGGCCGATTCTTCTCGCTGGCCTCGAACACGGATGTGACGTATCGAAGTCGAACTCCACCACGTGTTGATACTCTCTGCCTGTTCACAGAGTCCAAAACGGATTCACTGCTCCTAAATCCACTTACGCACAGCGAACATCACAGATTTCGAAAATACAGGATGCTTAACAAGTGGTGCAACCAAAAGTGTATTTTTAAAAATCAGCAGAATTTATCAGCAAATATAACACAACTGCAATAAAACGAATCCCCTTGCAAAAAGAAGTTAAAATTATAGAATAACCTTCTTTCAAAGCAGGCCTTGTTTAAAAGGGTTAGAAACAAGCGTGGAAATAAACCAAGAATCGAAATCAAGGAGGACGTCGTAAAGTAAGTTGGAAACAGGAAACCGTCTATCCTAACGAGATACAAAATTCTCGAGTCCCAGAACCCAGGTCCCTAGCGACACACAAAGTGAATCTTAATTACGCTTTTCCTGGATTCGAGTGCGTGCGACCCGTCGAGGATGCACAGCCACGCATCGATCCTCCATTTTCAATTTCCTCGGGCGGCGTAAACGTAATTTTGGACGTTGGCCATGCGGGCACCCGTAGTCAGGTCCGTTTCGCCGGTGCGTTGACATTTCTCTTGGAAGCAGCTTCCCCGAACGTTTCGCTTAATTACAAGCCACGAGCGAGCGTGCCCTGCTGGGCCGGTCACCGATCGTCGTCTTCCGCGATCATTCGTAATCCTCAGCCTCAGTCGCGAGTGTTTTAAGGTCTACTCGGCATATTCCGTAGAAGCGTAGTTTATCAGCAGCTGGGTGAGATAACGGTCGGTGGAGAGTTCATGTGGAAGATCGAACAAAGAGGCCTCGACAACAGTTGTACTAATAGAACGGCGGAGGTTCGGGCTGTCGCGTAAATCGGGGGAAAATACGAGCGTATTACGTGGAAGAGTTACGAAGGAAAGTTCTCACGAAGGCCGAGGAAAATGCTGACAAAGAGCAGACCACGTGCGGCTGCCTCGTGAAATCAGTAGTCTCTGCCAGTACCGCGTCAGACACGCACGATGAGATCACCGCCGTTCTTCTCCCAAAGTGAACGTAGAAACAAGTCGGACAAGGTTGCAACGAGTTCTTTCAGAACATCCACCATTCAATACTACTCTTCCACGCGGCTGCTCTTCTAGTATGGAGAACTCTAGCTAGAATCATTAGTTGAAAATCAGATTTTAATCCAGGCATCAACGATCGAAACCTCCTAGCAGTAGAATCTGTTTTTCTTTTATCTTTCACGGATGGTTTATTAAAATAATCTCCATAGACTTCTGCGGGCACTAACAATTTCTCCAAACCGCAGGAATTAATTTCCATTTACGATAAAAAATATTCTACTATAACTTTTCGAATATTTCAGCTTGAATGATGCATGAATTGTGACACAGTGGGGCGCAGAGGAAGTTGAAAGGAAAGTACGGGGATAAAGGGAGGCTGGTTGGAAGGGAGCGGTTTTTCTCTGGGAATTAGAATTGCATATATTCCATTTGAAAGAAACGAAGAGGAGGTAAGCTTCGGAGGCGCCTCGAATGCTCGAGGATCGTTTGGGGGACCTAATTAGCCCGTGTATAGCCGAGGCTCAATGGTAACGAATATCAGTGATATTTCTTCTGACTCGCGTGGAGAATTGGGGGGATACGTTTCACGTTTCCGTGCATAAGCACATGTACAAATAGAAGACGGCATTCGAAAGCAGATGTCCCACACGATTCCTGGAAAGGAATCGACACAGCAGGACGATGCATCTTTCTGTGTGCATACGTCGAAGGAACTACAGTGCCTCCTTTCAGCATCCTAAGCAAATACATAAATACTTTGTATCGACCAACGAAGTTACATTTTAAATTCAAATTCCGTCGGGTGGGGAACGATTTCGAGGGTTTTCAGAGGAGTTCAAGGTGACGTAGTAATATAAAATAAAATTAAATATTACTCGCGGATATTAAAAACCCCAAATCCGATCTAAAGTATCATGAAAATTGTCCCTTAAGAAAAATTAAAATTTAGACACTCCCATGGGAGCTGAGTCCCTCTCCCACGATCCCATAAAAAAAAAAACACCCAAGGAATCCCCGAGGTCCCAAAAGAAGACTCCCGTCCACATCGATTGCACGACCAAAACCATCGATTCTCCAAAATTAATTGCAAGCATACCCCTTTAAGAAACTCTCCCCCGAGGTCGCCGCAAATCCTCCCAATAAATCCAGCCCCAGAAAATGGCACCCAACAGCGGGAACGTAAGAACGCAGGAAAGGTCCTGCCAAAAAGTAGAAGCCCTGAAAATTTCCACCGCGTCGCGTCCATATTTCACCGAACCTTGGTGCCGATAGAGGCGGCGGTAGCTCGACGAGGGGGGGGGGGGGGTGCTGGTGGTTCCGGTGCAGGAGCGGTACAAGAAAGAAAGGGGGGTCCCCTGCTTGCGAGAAAGGACCCGACGTATTCTCCCTGTAATCGGAGCAGATGCGTCCTGCAGAAGAGAGAGGAGGGTTCCTGGAAGTGGCGTTGGCCATGGTGGCGCGCGGACTAGTGGCGCAGCCATAGATGGCTACTAGAAGGACCAGCAAAACGACCCCTCGAGCTTCTCGCCGCGTTTCGACTCCCGGCCACGGTCTCGGCCCTCTCTGTCTCTCCTCCTCTCCCGACCCCGTTGGCAAGGGCCCTCCCTTTCCCCGGGAATGCCTCGCGTCCATGGAGGGCAAGGAATGCGCTGGACGGTGATTCTGCTTTTTGTTGCCAGTTACGCGGGTAGAGGGAGAGAGAGAGAGGGGGGGAGAGAGGGGTCTGGGCGAAGGGGGGGATGAAGAAGAGGGAGCTCCTCCTGGCCTTTGTACTTTATTTTTGGTCGGAATGGTAAACACCTTGCTCACAGGCGCCGCCCTTCGGTCCTGCATCATTCTCTCTTCCCTCTTTCCTCGTCGAGCACGGGCCCGGGCTTCCATTCCCGTCGGCTCGTTTTCTCTCTACCTTTTCTTCTCACTTTCTCCCGCCCTCTCTGCGTTCGCCCGCTTCCTCGGGGCCCGCCGTGCAACGGGTGTCCCGAGTGTCTCGGGCGGCAGTCCGCTCGGGCGACGCTGCTGCCACCTGTCGAGCGCGCGGCTCCGCTCCCGTGAGGCTCTGCGCGCGCTAGGCGGGTCCAGGCATTCAGGGGTTTCCGAAGGCGCGAGCGGATAATGCGGACGAAAGTTTTCTTTGTGACGAAGCCACTAGGCCGCTGCCGAGCGCAACTCGAAAGCAGTCGTTCTGGACATTCGCTCTCGATTCTCAGATAACGAGTATAATACATTTATAATAAGCTGCGTATATAATACGGGGCACATCGTAGCACAGGAAACAGATTAGATAACGGAGTGTAGGTTATACAGGGTGTACCGTGAACCGGCGAGACTTTCCAAAATACGAAGCTCTGGAAGCGTAGAACAATTTTATTTCTCAACTTCTCAATTTCTCACTTTATACTGCAATTTATTGGGCACCGTTATATTTTCTTTTCACAATTTATTTTACACTCGGTGTAGAAACTACCGTGGTATACGCGAAGTAGTTGTAGTGGAAGCTTCGGTTAAGTTGGTTTTTAAATGTTTTTTTGACGAAAAAGTCCCACGGAGAGTGGCTGTTTCGTGGCACACCTTGTATAGCTCGGCTTCTACCTTTTCGTTGCAGGCCACCTTCCTATCGATTCCTCATTGCGAACCAGATAAATCGGACCCCCGTTTCTCGGAACCGGCCAGGTAATGGCAGGGACTTAACCCTCCGCGTTTCTCTCCTCTCAAGGAAAGCTATTGTCCGTTATTTCTGTTGGCCGTTTTTCGACGATGGGTTCCCCGGGTCTGTCTAGAATTCGGGGCCGTTCTCGTTGGCGAAAATTGATCGCGGCCAGCCTCGGCAGGCCGCCGCGGCGGCTCCTTCTCTCTGTCGGCTCCTCGCGTGACGTAACCCCCCGATTCTAATTTAATTTCGTATTCTCGCGTGGCGATAGAAGCGGCGAAATAACGAACGCCTCGAATTCCTCGGCGTGCGTCAACGTAAAAGAAAAAAAGGAAGGAGATTTGTGAACGTGTTGGACAGCGGACGGACGCTGGAAAATAATGTAGACGTCGTTCTAAAGTTGCCGATTAATGGGAGGCGATAGGCCTGTGATTGGGAAATTGTTTAATGGCGGAGCGGTTGTGGTAAATGATTGGGAAATTAGGAAAATTGTGAGCAGAAGTAAGGTTTGAGGAAAAAAATAGTAAACAATTAAAAGATTAATAAACGAAGGATGTTAAGTAATTTTCAAATTATTTAAATAGTAAGAGGCAATAGATATTCCCAGAAATTCATAAAAAAAAATTGTTTAATCATCGTTTGCATAATTTAAAACGGTTTATTAATTCCAATTTCACGTTTATATTGTAACTTTCATTCAAGCTGAAGAGAACATCGCTCTAGCCATATCTCTCCTCAGTTTCTTTCCCAGTGATTCTACTCCCCCACATGTGCCTCCAAAATTCCATCTTTTCCATGCGTGGAAAAGCTGCAACATCGAGCCATATGGGTCCACCGTAATTACAACTAATAACCGTAATTATTATGGGTTACACTATCACCACATATTATCCGATTTCGCACGATGCCTTATCTTCTCGAAGCACATATGTCGGCGTAACTTACCCCGTGTTTCCGTAGATTCATGCGTCAGGAAAGTGAGTTCCGACGCGCAGAATACTATTTCCCAGGGTGTAGTTAATTGTGGGTCCATGAAAAATGCGTGGCTCCCAGAAAATATTCGCATAACCTTTTCGAGTCGAAAAATTCCAGGAGCACCAATGAAAAGTCGAAGGAAATACTAAATACGGTTTAATAATTTTACAATTGAAATTTCAAATCTCACAGTGGGAGCTTTTATTGTCCAAGTAAATTTGCTACGGTGACATTTATATTCCTCAATATTTAATTCATCCTAATAAAGAAAAATATGAAAATCGAAGACAGTAGAATTTCAGAATGCGCCTGACTAAAGATTACCATTACTATTTACCATTCAGCACGTCGGAAGTGACGGTGTAATTATAATCATCGACGAGCCATTTACGGCGCACATTTAATTCAAACTGAACTCAACTGGAAGCTGAACTTCAGTCAATAACCGGGCACGCAGAAACGGGTACCGATACTGGTAAAGCTGCTGATAAAGGGGTGATTGCTCAATAGGTCGATATAGTAAACGGTGACCGTTATTTTCAAGGCCCGTTACCTTGGGCGTTTTTTTTTTTCAAGCAGCTTCGATCGCCTTGGGTACCACGTGCTCAATATTGTAACATCAATTTTAACCTTCATCGTCGTTAGGAGTAATAATATTAATTACTCGAGTAGCTAGACACTTGGAGTCGAGATGCAGAGTGAAAATGTCCACTAAATTCGTAATTAATTTCTCTGCTTCTTCCACTATTTTCTTTACCTTGCGCCAGGCTAGGAAAACTATCGCATTATAACTGCTCGTTGGAATTTGGGTTGATCGAGAATCATATCTTATCGATTAACTTTGTGAATTTGTCATTGCACGCTCCGTTCAGTTTAAATGAAACCAGCACTGCAAATGAAGAAACCAATGCTACAGTTAGATCCACTAGAATTCTCCATTTGTTATTTAATCTTCCATATAAGGTGGGCTATAATAAACTATATCGAGTTTGACCAGTGCTGCCGAACGTTTCTTATTGAACACAGGCGATGGTTATTTATTTAATACGATGCAATGGCGATAAGGATACGGAGTACGGTATCGAGTACTGCCAGACGAGACCGCAGAGGGTTAAATTGCACGTGGATCACGCATACACGCGGTTTACGTCACTCGTGCGTGGGCACGCGTGTATATACGTCTCTACGCACGGTACGCCGACACACGATACGTACTACTGGCAATAGCATGAATACCCAGTGCCGTATCGAGTCGCCCCCGTCGCCCATATTTCTGTGCCATTGCTACTCTAAAATTTAATCACTTGCGTTGCAATTTAATTGTCCATTAATCGAGGACAAATCTTAACACAGTGCTTCAAAATAGGAAGAATTGCGATACACTGGCTTTCCACTTAACAATTGTAATTGAATTCTATAACTCACGAAATTTGGGTGGCATTGGTTCCTTTAAATAAATAAATTCGTTTACCTTCATTTTACAATTTTAGTGAATACTTTGCTACAAAAAAGTAATTACAGTCGGGAATAAGTGAGAAGCTAATAGGGTGGTAGTTTGCTATTTTTTTTGTTCATTAATCGACGACAAATCTTAACACAGTGCTTCTAAATAGGAAGAATTATGATACACTGGCTTTCCACTTAACAATTGTAATTTAATTCTATAACTCACGAAATTTGGGTGGCATCTTCTTGAAGGTAGCAATGGTTCCTTTAAATAAATAAATTCGTTTACCTTCATTTTACAATTTTAGTGAATACTTTGCTACAAAAAAGTAATTAGAATTGGGAATAAGTGAGAAGCTATTAGGGTGGTAGATTACTGTTTTTCTTTTGTTCATTAATCGACGACAAATCTTAACACAGTGCTTCAAAATAGGAAGAATTGTGTGTCACTTATCCACTTAATAATTCTCATTTAATTCTATAACTCATTTTACTTCATTTTACAATTTTAGTAAATACTTTGCTATAAAAAAATAATCACAATTAGGAATAAGTGAAGTGAGAAGTTATTAGGGTGGTAGATTACTGTTTTTTTTTCTCGAAGAGTCAAGGCGTTAGAATTTAGGAAATTCCAGATTAAGCATCGTATATTCAGTTTTAAAAGAGTAGCGTGTCTTCGATGGTTACTTTTCTCGAATAACCGTCGCTGCTCCATTGTTACAAGTTGCGTATACCTGTGAACCACACGGGGTGTAGTATCACAGGGAAAACCAGCTCAGGAATAACCCCACGGTCAGTTGGTGCTCTTTGTGTCTCGATATCGCATTACAACACAAACTTAACCCTCTCGATGCTAAAATTCAAACACTTGACATACCGCGTGCGGGCACAGTGGATTACAGACTACTGACCATGCGAATCGAACGCCCATAGGCGGTCACCGCACGTGACCACCTGATCGAGTACTTATAAACTTCCATATCTATCAAATGGTTAAAAACAACGAAACACGAGTTCTCTAAATTAATTGATAAGCTCCTGAGTTCAACAAATCACTTCAGTAACTATTTACGCCATTTATAACATCGTGCTCGAAAACTGTCAGCCATCTGTGACAATTTTTCGCGTCCCTACCCTTATCTTCACCGCGTGGAATCCATTCATTCCGGACGCTGGCAATCAGCTTTTCTATTCTCACTTTGTCAACCGGTCCGAACCAGTCTGTGAATTTTTGAAACGGCTACGACGTCCTGGTCTTCCTGGTACCCCCTTTTTTTTCCATCGATCGTTCCTTGAACTCTATTACTCGTCGTGACCGGTACTCGCCTTTGGGATCATAATGCTCGATGCATATTACAAACTTCCCCTTTTAGCAGAGGCACGGACGGGAAAATACGTCTGCGCGATAATTATCGATCGTTTAACGAACATTTTTGGGTACACCTCAAGGGAGGAGGAATAATAAAATGATAAAATAAATACCCTGCTTCTGAACGAAATTAGTTTTCACATTTAGCAACACTGCGCCAGGAATTCAGTGGTTCAGAAAATATTTCAACATGTCGCTCTGGTTAATAGGAATTAAAATATTTTTGGTATTTTTGCGTTGCTTTTTATATTTAAAATAAGAACGAATTGCCTTCGGTGGAAGGTGGGGGAGGTTTAATAATAAATTTTCTTTCTTTGTTCTTCAGTGCGTGGCCCTTCTGTTTGACGCGTTACGGCCCTGTTACCGCTTACACACTTATTACAACATCCATAGCTTCGCACCTGTGGACATACCCATGTGTGTAGACCTCGAATATTCCACGTCTCACGGTATGCTCCTTCTTCTTCTTTCTTTTCCGTGGCCGGTATCGACTTTCTCTTTCGATTTCACGTCCGATAACGCGTATCGGAGCCGGTAGAAAGCCAACAGGAAGTTCGATTTAATGGTAGTAAAACGATGTTGACCCTCCGGTGCGATATTCTTCCACTCCGGCGCTTTCTTTCTCCACGCCGAACAGTCGGGATTCCATTACAGAATTATGTTTGTCTATCAATTATCAATTCTTCAATCGTTCCTTCGTTTTCTTTTTTCTCGCGTACAGCTATAAGTAAAAGTGTGAGAAATAAACGACGGGGGATGCAATCATAAGAAGCTAATAAAAAAGAAACAGACGAAAGCTCGTGCGGAATTCTAAAAAAGTTTTGAGGAACGTTAAGGGGGTACTCTAGTGTAGATGGTAGAATTTTTTTTGCTTTGGCTCGTAGTTTGTGGCGTGGCAAATATTTCTGCAAAGCGGTTTTTTGAAATTCGAAATTTTAGCAGAGATGTTACACTATTGTTTGTAAAAATTTTAAACGCGTTTCTCTCGAAACGGGGTTTTTCAAAACGGGCGTTTGCGTATTTTGAAAACTACTGGGCCGATCTAGTAGCTCTTTTGCGTACACGTTCGCAACATAACTGGTTATGGTTGGAAGCTCGGGCGCGTTTCTATCTTGTAAAAGATGAATATTAAAAAAGGCAAGCTGCCAAATTTTTAGTGAGAATTGAACGGTTTTACTAAAAATGCTGCCATTTTGCAAATTTTTATTTTTAGAAGGCCTCCGTGCTTCCAACTATAGCGACAAACATAATAAAGAAAATAAACCTTAGTTTTTCCATTTTGGATGACTAGAATTTTGGTAGACAGTTCCCACATCAACGCCTGTCGGAAAAGATTTTTTTAAACAAGCTTATGCCACCGATTATATATTTATGTATACGTGCGATAAAAAAGTTCAAAAAATTTTTGAGTATTACTTCGAACATACTTTAATACGCAGGCAAAGCGTCAGATAGTATAAACTTATAATTTTTGTTAAATAAATTCCCGAAGATGGCGTTGAAAAACGCGCAGTTACGCTAGAGTCCCCCTTAAATGTTATACTCTTTTTTAAAAAAAAAAAAAGAAATGTAACTGGTATATTGGTGTCATGGCAAACCCCAAATAAAAAAGGACACAGAATTTTGTAAAGTCGACACTAGCTGAACCTCTATGAATATTTTCTTCTTACATAATGTATGAAATAATAGAATCATAGAAATTTAAACTATTATTACAAAATTAATTATAAATTCAGTTTACAAACTCAGTCAACCAAAAATTTTGCAGCTCGCTAGCTTGGGGTCATGCCCGACCCCAGGATACCAATTAAGGGTTAAACAAATCCAAAAAAGTCTCCATTTAATTAACAGAAGATCTTCACACCCCTCTCCAAAATTCAAGCACTTCATCCCCTATCACCCCCACAATAATCTCAAAAAAACCACGCATCCAAGCCTCCATCCCCCCAAAATCCCTTCAACCGTCCTCCCCTCCCCGCCGCCCAAGGCCCCCCGACCGTTCATCCCGCCAGCTTGAAATCAAACGCCCCAATCGCGGCGATTCTCATCCCTCGCCGGGGCTCGCGCGGCGAGGCGTCGTTCCACGCGAGAAAACTCGTCCCCGTGAGAACTGGCCCCGCGACTGGTCAGCGCACCGCCCCCCCCCTTCGCCCCTTGGGGATGCAAATGCACAAGTGCAACCGCCGCGCAGCCGCGTTGCATCATTTAACACTGGCTCACGTTTGTACCCGCGACACCAGATATTCCAAGACGAAATAATAAACAGGGGGGGGGGGAAGGGAGGTGAGCCGCGGCTTGTCTTACTATCGTGGGGGGGACTCCCCCCCCTCTCCTACTCCCCGTCGATCGACCCCGACAATCATGGAAACCGCGACCGCGCGAGTTCCTTTATAAATAGTGAGCGCGAGGCGCGTATACGTACGTAAGGCGCGTACGCGAGTTCCCCGGGGCAGATCGTTGGCCTCCCGCGCGGAATCGTTACGTTTACGCTCGCGTACGCATCGTACCGTGGCGCGCGTAGCCCCCCGGTGCATCGCCGCCGCGTCGTTGCACCGTGACGCATTCCGTGACGACCGCGGGCGAGTCTCCTACGGCCATCGACGAGATATTACGTGCCCCCCCCCCCCCCCCCCCCCCCGTTGTTCACCTCTTCGCCGACCTGTCTTGTTCTTGCGATGCTAGGCTCGCGACGCCGGTGTACAGGGTGTCGCTCCAAATAGAGCTGGAACTACTGATTCCGTGGAACGAGGCCTCGGGGGAAGGTTTCTTTCGTGTCTCACCCGGGGGGAATTTAAATGGCTGGGAAGCGTGACTTTGCCCTTGATTTTCGGGGCTGGGGGATGTTTTGGGGGGATGTGACCCTTGAAGGAAATTTGAAAAGGTTAATTTTTATATTGTACAATGTTGCAGAAACCTGCCAATGTTCCCCCAGCTTAGGGTAGTTTTGGGGCAGAGTGGGCAATTCTTTGATGATTTTTATTTTTGGTATTGGTGAAGGGAAGGGTGAAAGTGTATTGTAATTTTAGAAGATTGCATTTTTCTGGTGAGTGGAGTTGGAGGGGGTTTTTGGGTGCTTCCCTCGGGATAATAATAATCGATGGATTTTTTTTTGTGGAGTCAGAGGGTTGCACGTGACTGTTCCTTTTGGTTTTGAGAACGGTTATGGTGCTGTTTAGTTGGATTAATTTCACGGCGTTTATGCACTCGGTTTATGAGAAACGTAGTTGATGCGCCTTGGCGAATCAGCATATTCGTTGTTCGCGTTGAGTACTTTATCGTTTTACGAGCGAAGAAAGATGGCGCCTCTAACATTTCGTAATCCATTGTAAACTGCTGGAAGCGTGTCTAAATAAGTGTCGTTCTAAATAACGCTTATACTACTGATTCCCGAGAACTAATAGTGCTAGGTAACGTTTCTTCATTTTACCATAACGTCGGAGCAACTAAAAGTGGTATTCTTAGTTTTCTCGTTTTTGAAGTGTTCTTTGAAATCAACTCGATTTTTCTAAACAAAAATCTACTTTTCTAAACAAGTTTCTTTTGTCAGCAAAAATCTACTTTTCTAAACAAGTGTCTTTTCTAAACAAAAATCTACTTTTCTAAACAAGTTTCTTTTCTAAATAAAAATCTACTTTTCTAAACAAGTTTCTTTTCTAAACAAAACAATTTATTTTTCTAAACAAGGTTCTTTTCTAAACAAAAATCTGTTTTTCTAAACAAGTTTCTTTTCTAAACAAAACAATCTACTTTTTTAATTAAAGCGGGAGAAATCTTGGCTGTGTTATTACTTTCTGAAATCAATTGTTCACGTGCTGCTTCGAATGCTACTCGCCCTAGGACACCTTGTATAGCAGCAATCTTCTAAATCGCTGATGCTTTTACTCGAGTCTAACGATAATGATCACCACTATGGAAGCAGTCCCCTTGTTTTTTTTTTTCGTGTCGCCAGTTTCTAGAACCGCGACGAAGTCAGCTGAATTTTACGCCTTGGAGAGTTTAATGATCAATATGATTTATAGTGATTTTCTTGCATGCAACATGCGTCTGTGCAACTTTTTCTTCTTTTCCTTGCTACTTTTACATTGATGGCGATTCTCCCCATTTTCTTTAGCGAGGTAACAATTTTTATTTCTTCGAAAAGTGCCTATCGATCCTTTAGATACTTCTAAACTCCTTTAGATATTTAAAAATTTCGCTGTTATTATTTCTGTCTAAGACATTATATATTATGAAAGAACCTTAAATTTGAATCTTTTACCAGCTTCAATTTTATATCGTCAATTTTATTGATCAAACTCTCAAAAATAAATATTGCAGTACACGAGAAAATTACATGGTCAATTCATATAAAATTCATATGAATTTTAATCATATAATTTAAATCTCCCAGAGCAAAGTTCCATTTCTCTTTTAATAGGCATGCAATGTCCCACATATGGCTGATACCGATCACTAGCAACACCTGCGTCACTTCTGCATTAATTCATTTAGCATTCCCCTTACTTTCACAAAAGTTAATATTTTAAACGCTTACCTTACAAAATCATCCCCCCCTTAAAATACTCAACATTTCCCAAATAATAACTCTTACTCGAAGAAAAAAAATTAAAACTTCCCACAAAAGAAGATTCCCTACTTCATTATTCTATAACCCAGGATAAATTGTTTCCGTCGTGGCGTACGATAAATACGTTATTCATAGTGGTTTTCTACGAACTGTCGACCGCGAGGCCACTCGAGGATCGACTCCTGGTCGGATAAAAATCGCGCCTATACCACTGCGCGGCCCCTCATCTTTGTTTCATTCACTTGGCGCTGCGTGTCGTGTTACGAGCGTGCACGCACGCACGCACTCAACTGTGAAGCTCCACCCCCTCAAGGATGAGAGGTCGATCTAGGAGGTGAGGCAAGAAGAAAGGAGATAAGGTTTAAAAGCGGCGAAAGAGGAACACGGGGAAAGGAATCCTCGCTACGGACACCGTCCCCAGTTTCGTCTATCACTTGCTTCCCATTAGGAATCCCTTTCTAATATCGCAAAAAAACTCGCTCCGAATTACCACGCCGCCGGTATTCATTCTCCCGAACCAAGTGCCAAAAGAGAAAGCGCACGATTTCGAAATTCGCTGATCGTTTTCGCCGAATCCAACCGATAATCGAGAAACCCTACGGAAGAGAATCAATCACGCGGCGAGAAAGAATAGTTCATTTTCACTGGTTCGCCCCAGGTTTCTCGCAATGATTCTCGATGAGCGATATTCAGAATTCAACGAGAGAGTCACCTAAAATTATCTGACTCCCCAGAGTAGGGCTGCAACGAATATTCGATTATTCTAAGTATTCGAATATTCGATTATTCTAAGTATTCGAATATTCGATTATTCTAAGTATTCGAATATTCGATTATTCTAAGTATTCGAATATTCGATTATTCTAAGTATTCGAATATTCGATTATTCTAAGTATTCGAATATTCAAATATCGGGGAATTCGAATTTGAGATTCGAATATTCTAGGTATTCGAATATCAAGGAATTCGAATACCAAAGAATTCGAATGCAAAAGAATTCGAATGCAAAAGAATTCGAATGCCAAAGAATTCGAATGCCAAAGAATTCGAATACCAAAGAATTCGAATGCCAAAGAATTCGAATGCCAAAGAATTCGAATGCCAAAGAATTCGAATGCCAAAGAATACGAATGCCAAAGAATTACAATACCAAAGAATTCGAATACCAAAGAATTCGAATACCAAAGAATTCGAAGACCAAAGAATTCGAATACCATGGAACTCGAATACAAAAGAATTCGAATATTCTAAGTATTCGAATACAAAAGAATTCGATTACTCCAAGTATTCGAATACCAGAGAATCCGAATACTCCTAAATATTCGAATACTCGAATACTCCCAAACATTCGAGTAATTACAGTTCTACCCCACAGTGTGAATTTACTTGCTCCTTCGATTTTAATTGCCACCGATCGTTATCGAATCCGAGATCTACGCCCAAGTACCGACCGTTATTGATAGCCGCGTCCAGAGGCGGCGATAATTCATTAAAAGCCAAGCGGATGAGCGGCACTTTATTTGGCGCGGCGACGCGAGGCCCGCGTTACAGGCGCGTTTCGTAAGAGAGTTTCGCAGCCTTGAGCAGCGTACCCACCGAATTCAATGGGACTTTTAATCAAGCCGAAGGACGCGTAGTACTCCACGTAGTATAGCCGCCGTCTAATTTCATGGTCGAGAGAAAACGAGGGTACTACGACGTACTCGAGCGAGCAGCGCATCCGCCGGGCGAAAAGGAAACGGAGATCGTACGTGCACGCTGCTACGTTTACACACGGTACACGCGGAGGAAATGAGCGTGTACAGCATGGTGAACCATGCGTAGTTAAATGGCTCTCCCCCCTCCCCCTTCTTTGGATCACACGGGGGTACGCTCGGTACGCGAAGTGAGCAACGTGGCGAGAGTTATACAGAGCGTCGAGTGTTTGTGCAAATTGTAAAATGGGCCCTTGATTTTCTTTTTTTAGCAACATTGATTGGTGTACCGATGTGTAAGATATTCATTGCAGTGGAAGGCTTCGTGTTCAACGCTGTGTTTTCGCGTTGATATATTCTGGGGAACATCGGAAGTATATGTTGCTCAGGTGACACCGAATGTTTGCTCTGTTAATGTGGGAGTTAACCCTTATACGGAATTAGCAAAATACCCGTGCTTCGCTACACTAGAATAATTCGACGGAATTACTTTTATATTCAAAGGAATTACTGTTTTGTTTCAAAGTAATTCTTTTAGGTAATTTTCATTGAGGGTTTATGCCCACCTATGAGGTCTAAAAAACATGTATATTTAGGATTTTTTGGGGGGAAAACTTGAGCTTTTTTAATCAAACCTTTCTGTATTCGAAAGTGTACATGTTAAACTACTCGTAGTAATTTTTGCGATGGCAAATTTAAATAAATAACAGAAATATCAGTGATCTGCCCGCAGTGATTTTCTTTTGCGCAATTTTGACTTGGTTCTTCTGAAGAAAAAAAATTCGCGGGAATTTAGTTATTGTATTAAATTATCTAGTCCTTAATTATCTCGAAAAATTAATTTGCTACAAAATAGCGGCTTCTCATACCAAAAATATCGATTCTCGCCATTTTCATCATTTCATCAAACCTTATAGGTAGGCATAACCCTTTAAAGGGCACTTTTCGAAGCCTTGCGCCACTCAAAGTGTTGATACATGAAGTAGATGGCACATATTACCGTATCACCACAGTAAAGAAGGAGAGTACATAAGATATCCTCTACACAGGCTCGAGCCGAGTGAATAAGACACCCTCCTCATGCCTACCCTCCCTAAAAACAGTCACATAACCCAACATTATCTGTATCTATACCATTTCGAGCGTGATAGAGACCCCTGCATGAACCCACACATTCACTCATGATGCGATTGTAACCTTGTCTACGTCATCTCGTGTGTACATCATCGACCCACCCCCATCGTTCGAGTCACAGATAAATTTGAGGGTGAGCACCTCTAAACGCGTGCTATCTGGTGACTGTTGCAGAGGTGGGAACAGCTGGTCGTCTCGAAGCTGAAATGGGAATTGTCCGCGGTAACGCCTGGTGACTTCCTGATGCACATCCTGAGCAGACTGCCGGTACCGCGTACCTGGGACCCGGCGATGGTCAGGAGGCACGCGCAGACCTTCATCGCCCTCAGCGCCAGAGGTGAGAAACGATCGGGATTACCGAAATACGTATTTATGTGCACTACGGACAATTCGAGGGAGCTGAAGGTAAATGGCCCCCGTCGACAATCCTGGGGGCGAGGAGAAATCGAGGTCCTCCCTGCATCCAGTTCAGAACTACTCGGCTTTTGGCTTCTCGGAATTGGAGTCGGGTGTAAACAGCGACTGGAAACCGAGGAGTTCAATTTTTCTTGGGCTCAGTTTAGGTCAGTTGGATCTTCGGGTTCTCTGGGTGCTTGGGAAATCAGGGGAGAGACCATTCTCAAGATGGTAGTCGGTGTGGATTAGTAAATTGTTGGACAGTGGTGTAAATAGAGATTAGAGGGAGGATAATTTAGTTTCCCTGGGTTTTAGTTAATTAACGGAGGGTCGTTTTGCAGTTGATAATCACTGGAGAATGATTGCTAGTAGATAGATAGCGAATTCAATTTAAATTCATGTCAGAAACAGAAATATTTTATTTAAAAACATGATTGTTATCAATTCAAATTAAGTCTGAAATTAGTACACGCGAATTGCAGACGTAATTTCGTAAGAATATTGTCATTCTTGCATTGTGGTAACTTATGTTATCCCTGCTGCTGGCACCAGTTCTCTGTTGCCAGTTAAAGTGCGAATATTCTGTAATTTTTCCTCAACGAAGTAATGCGGCGAATTAGCCAGTCATTCTTCATTCATAGTTGATCGTTGCCGCGCGATTATTAGCATCGAATGGTTAAATATAACCGAGCGCAGATAATGAAACGAATGTCACGTGAATCGTCGCGACGGGTTTGTTTAAAAATACCAATTATTCAAGAGCCGCTGTCATAAATACCCATCGTAAACCATTCGAATGGAAATTACAATTCGTTCTACTTTTCTCGCTTGCGAAATCGTGTGTTATGCAACCGTCGCGATAAGAATAATTAACGATGAAAGGAATTCATGCATGAAAGTTATGCAGTAGGACGTCGCATCGATTTCGAGCTGACTGAATGAAAACAAAGACAAAGAAAAGTGTTTGCATTGTATCAACAAAATCCTCTCTGTGTTTTATTTTTAATTACTGTACCCTGTCGTGTTAAAAAAAAAATGATAGCACTCGTCGTGTTCTTTTTTAAGTAATTACAGACTTCAAAGGATTTGTTCTAATTAGATACCGCGGAAGCTAATGATAGCTCATTAAAAGGGATAATTGACGCTCGAATCATATATTAGGTACCTATAATTATTTCCTTCCCTCATTATACAGGATCGAAAGAATATAGCTTTTCTCTTAAAATGAATTCGCGCTACAGTAGTTTCTTTCTTATGTTTGGGGAACAGCGGAGGTGCCATTATAGTTTTGGAGCCACACTTGTGTTCTCATATGAAGAAATGAACGTTACTTCAATATCCTCTGCAACCTGCTGCTCCCCATTTTGCCAAAAATTGTTTAGCTCCCGCGATCCATCTTCTTTTTCTCAAATCATATTGTTCCAATTTCGTTACTGAACATTGTTAGAACCCTGCCACAAATAGCCCCAAACGAACTTAATATCCCAGCTCAGTATTTATATTTTTCAACCAAGGCCAAATCATTTTCTATTCCCAAACGAAGAAATCAACATCCCACTAAAATCCCATTTCAATCTACTTCCAGTTTAGGACTGTTACGAATATTCGATTATTTTAAGTATTCGAATATTCAAATACCAGAGAATTCGAGATTCGAATACCAGAGAATTCGAGATTCGAATACCAGAGAATTCGGGATTCCAATATTCTAAGTATTCGAAAACTAGAGAATTCGAGATTCGAATATTCTAAGTATTCGAATACCAAAGAATTCGAATACAAAATAATTCGAAGACAAAAGAATTCGAAGACAAAAGAATTCGAAGACAAAAGAATTCGAAAACAAAAGAATTCGAAGACAAAAGAAATCGAATATTCCAAGTATTAATTAGAGATTCAAATATTCTAAGTATTCGAATTCGAATACCAAAGAATTCGAATACCAAAGAATTCGAATACCAAAGAATTCGAATACCAAAGAATTCGAATACCACAGAATTCGAATGCCAAAGAATTCGAATACCAAAGGATTCGAATACCAAAGGATTCGAATACCAAAGGATTCGAATACCAAAGGATTCGAATACCAAAGAATTCGAATACCAAAGGATTCGAATACCAAAGAATTCGAATATTCTAAGTATTAATTAGAATACTCAGAGTATTCGAATACCAGAGAATTCGAATTTGAGACTCGAATATTCTTATCATTCGAAGATATCATTCGAATTATTCGAATATTCAAAACTCTACCCCATTCCTTTCAAAACTTCAAGCCACCTTCATCCGATTCCAGCTCCCACGATTCATTTGCTTTTTCCAAGTCACGTTATTCAAATTTTCTCATTGCGGAGTGCCATCATCCGCCAAAGTGCGCGCATGGGAAAAGTAGTAATGCCCGTTGAATGGCGCGACGCGTAAGGGGCGAGGGGGGCGCTTTTCGGCCCTCGTTAGAATGCGTAATGGCGCGAGTAGCAAAACGCGATTCTTTCGCGCAGGCCTTCATTGTCAGCCTCGTTAGGAACCGTGCCACGGCATCGTAAACAATCGGGAGCGTGCATAACTCACGGCGTTAATGAATATGCCGGTGCATCGTATAATGCACCCGGCGGAAACTATCACGTAACCACTTCGGATCGATTCGCCGTGCTCCCCTTTTTCTTCTCTTTTTATGCTTAATGGGTCATGCACACGTACGAATTATGCATGCATCGAGCGCAGAGACGGGCAAGGAAAGGAAGCAACGAAAGTGCCAGGACTTTTTATTCTACATCGCTGGAGATGTCCACTGCATCGCTCCAAGATTTAAAATATTCTCACTTGCACCTCACTTGGAATTCGAGGAAAACAATTTCGCGATTTTTTAGATTCACATCCTATCACCGTAAACGAAATCAAAATTCTGGAAAATTACTTCCACTGCTGTGGATTTTATTCTTTTCCTGCTATGGTACATTCACTTGCTTCGGCACAGTCGGTTCGTGATTGCGAATCCACTGTGTCAATGCTATGGTTAAACTGGCAATTAGTATTGATACGTTTACTGCCATTGGGTGGGGGTTTATTCGTGACTCACGCTGCGAAGCTCTGATACTCGTAGATTTCTCAACACCGTCGAGGTTATAATAATAACGTTAAATAGCAGACAGTGTATTAAACGAATAAATAACGATAAACCTCTAAATGAATTTACTAATTTCTCGCCAAAAGCCGCAAACGTTAAACACCAGCGTCGAAACCGAGTTGCACTGCTGGCCATCGTAATTCCTCGCACATGTAGCCAGATGACTGAAAAAGAAACCGAGGCTCGAGGAATGGCAGAGCTAAAAGTCAGCCAACGAGGAAACTGAAAAAAAGGCACTCCGCCATATCCGTGACAATCTCTCCGGGTGGAAACGGCTCGAAGCTGCCAGGGTTCTTCGAAAAACCGCCCGGAAAGGAACCGTGGAGGGAATCGGCAGCCAGGAACAATTATCAAAATCGCCGCGGCGCACAATTGTCCGTGCCAAAAAGAGTGCCCCGGAGTCTCTCGGTAGCGCTCGACTCTCCTTGGAAAACCACGGCACGAAAGAAACCGGGGAGCTGGCGGGGCCGAAGAAGAAGAAGAGGAGGAGATCGACGAGATCGGGACACGTTTAAATCCCTTCTGCCAGCTCGGTTGTTATTACAACCGTCGATGGCAAAAAGCAAGGACCATCGTCCTTCGCCGTCGTCTGGCCCTGCTGCTCCGTGGTTCCGGCTGCGGGAGAAGAAGAAAGGGGCCGGGGCCGCGGGATGATTGTTTCTCACGAGCCAAACTAGGCAGCCCCCGGGCCCCGGTTCGAGTCGATTGACCCTCTTTTTCACCGGCGAAAAGAGAAGCACACGGCGCCACGAATTCCGACCGCTTCCTTGAATCGCGGAAGGTCTCTGAACCACTCTTTGCCTTCATTTTTAGGGGCCCGCGATGCTGGGGGTGCCGCACGCTCTGGCACGCACCGGGATTTAGCGAGGGGGGCACCCGGTCGGTCCACTGCTAAAGTGACGACGGAAATGCGGAGCATTGCTGAAGCTTCTCGTATTTTAAACGGTGGCAATTGTTGGAATAGTTTATTTTTAATTGGCAAATTGGCCACATCAATGGATTCTCAATAGAACCTGTTGCTGCAGGGAGTAGCTGGGGTAGTTTGAGAAATATGGTGCACTGGGGATTAGTAAATATTGGTGGATATGGAGCATTGATAATTTGTTAAGTTTCTTACGTTGCACATTAATTGCCATACTGAACAATTTGGAAACTGATAATTATTTCATTTATTTTAAAGGGTGGAGGAAAGTGGACAGGGTTTGTCGCATTTACGTGCACAAGATTTGGAGGAATGTATGCTTGAACATTTCCATTAAGTGATTAACTGAAGCTAGATTAAGATTAACTGAGGATTAGGTCATTTTTAATTTTGCAACGAAGCACTAAATCTCTTGTTGACATTCTTATGTCATAGTAGATTTCCCATTTCTTGCTAAAATTTCTACTGTTGTAGTCTAATTTGTCGCTAAAGGGTGCGATTGAAATCCAAACTATTGCGCCGGTTCCAAGTGGTAGAAGTAAATATTTTTGGAGCGATGCCCAGTGCTATTTTTTTATACTGGTATTTTGCGCGAGTCCATGGCGTAATGCCACGTCGTTAGTAAGCTTCGAGATAGCAGTAAGTCCCCGCGAAGGATTTATAGCGGCGACACGGTGAGTTGCTCTGGTTTTTCAGCTCCTTCGTGCGTTTCATACTTCGTAACTTGTTATCATTTTTGAATGCGAGATAAATGGTGGACGAGATAGGAGGCAAGAGAGAGATTAAAGGGGGAGATACGTTAGGAGAGACGGAGGTCCATCGGAAGACAGAGAAGAGGCTAAGGGAAAGGAGAATTTTAAAAACGGACACTGAGGGAGAAAGGGTAGATGAACGGGCACTAGAGAAAATGGGGAATGGTAAAGGAGAGGGGGACGTCGTTGCGAATGGAATATTTGGAAGGAAAGAAGATTAGGAGAAGAAAAGGCAAGAAGAGCGAAGGAAAAGTGGGCCTTGAGAAGAAAGAACTTAATAAAGAACCCGCAAGACAAAATGGCCAAAAGATCAGCGTCAAAGGGTGCCCGAGGAAAGCTGAAAAGGGGCGTCAAGCGTACGCAAATAAAGGACCAACCGCAAGAAAAGAAAATAGACTCAGAGCCCAAGAGAAGTTGTATGCGCTCTGAAAGAACCCAAGAAACGTCCATCAACAGTAAAGAGCTAAAGGAACAAAACCAAATAAAAATGGAACCAAGGTCAGAGATCGAGGGCCTCTTACAAAAAGTAAAAGAAAAAAGAGCACAGATTCCAAAAAAGAAAAAAAATTGAAAAATCTTGATACCCAATTGAAAAACGAGGCAAAGAAATAATAGTTTCTCTAATTGCAAAAAGGAAACATTAGATTTAAAAATTAAAACCCACTTTTTGTGGCTAAAATTCCAAACACTATCATATCGATATTTTTTCTAACAGAAATATAGTTAATTTAATCGATATAACTAAAATACGATAAATAACAAAATATATAATATAAAAAAGGCTTTGAAGAGTTGTCCCTTCGCAGAATTTGTTTCCAAACTATTAAGCTTGAAAAATTGACTTTTAGCCATAAAAGCGGGTTTCCAGTCCACTGTGCAAATGAATAAAAAAAAATACACACGCTTCTCAGCTACAAGAAGAATTCCTAGCCCAGATATTGCCTCTTTGCTAATTCCCCACAGTAGCTTCCTAATTACAGAAAAATCCCCACCTTTCAAATTTTACAGTTTAAAGCCCCTCCGATACAAAGACTCTAAATTCATCCCTTAAAATACCCAAAGCACTCAATCAGTGGGGGTGGTCCTGCCGGAATGTCGTTCTCGAATAATAATCCTGGCTTCGCGAGGGCAGAACGAACGCACCTGCGCGAGGCAGGGCGAACTCCGCGACAGCTCTGCAAATTCAAGAACGGCTTCGTGGAATTCCATTCTGAATGTCTGTATTAAAGCCTGGCCATTTGCGTGCCTGCGTGCTGCACCACCGCCCTCGTTGGATTTCTCAGCGCGCCCGCGTCCATTGGACATTTCGGTTGCTCCCATCTTCCAGTGAATGAATAGTGGCCGAGTTGGCGAAAAATTCGGACGGAGCCGCGCGTCGAGGCCCCTCGAAGCGTACACCGATATATTGCCGGCATAAAACGATGAATACTGACCGCGGCGATGATTGCCACGTTTATTGTCGACTGCCAGCGTTCGCTTTACAATCCGTCCATTCTCGCCCGAGCGCCGGGCTGCTCTTTCTGCGATATACGAGTGGCGGTGTTGTATTCCTCGCCGATCGAGAAATAACGAACGGAATTTTTGCGCGGGGCTGCTCTCGCTCCAGCCGAGGATAGAGCTGTTAAATCGTCGCTGACAGTCGCCGGGGAGATTCAGAGGCTGAAATTGGAATGTAGTGCTTCGCTTTTTGCGCCCTCTGCCCGCGGCTGAAAGCGCTCGATTGTGGGAGCTCCTGCGAGAGTTTGAATGGAGAGCGAATGGTACCAAATCTGAATATAGGTGCACGGCTTTAAGGAGCTGAGAGTCCGTTTATAATTTCTTAGTACTAGCTTTTATTCTTTGCGATTTCACGTGGTGATATTTTTTGGGTAGATAATAGGGCGATGGGCACTGCTTCTTCAGTTTGCCAGGGCAGTGTTCCGCAATGGGTTTCTCAGAATTCCCAATAATATTTTAACCCCTCCTGGGGTTAGATCACCTTGGCCAGGTAAAAAAATATCGCAGCTTTGGGAATTTATTTCTAAGTGACAAAAATACTTTTGTCGATAAAAATTTTTCAATCAGGATTTTATTTTCGATTGGGTGAAAAATAACAAAATTGATACACTTTTCGAAGCAAAAAGCTCATTTTCTTGTGTGAGAAAATTGACTTTATTTACGCATAAGTCAGGTAAAAATTAAAATATCGAAAAAATTGACCGTCGGACGATAGAGAACATCTGTGCAAAATTCTATAAAAATCTATAGAATTTTACTCAAATTACAGCGTACACCGTTTCGGAAAACGTGGTTTCAAGAAAAACGCATTTATAGTTTTCGGAATATTTTGATATTTAAAAAAAAAGTATATATTATTCAAAGATGTCTTTGTCTTCATTGAGAAATTTTTGTCGATAAAAGTGTTTCTGTCACTTAGAAATAAATTCCCAAAGATGCGATATTTCTTCACATGGCCAAGATGGCCTGACCCCTTAACCACACACTAAATTTGAGTAAAATGTTCCAAAATGACCTTTTTTACGTATCTATTTTACTACATAGAGAATTTAGAAACATGGATGAAACAGTTATTCGAAAAGAGCCTTTATTTTTTATTCTATCGAACTCCGTAATATTGCAGGGTGGAATTTTGGTACTACAAAATATAAAATAATAAAACTTGATATTGAAGGAGGGTCAGAGATGGCCCTCGATATTAGTAACCCCTCAAAGTCGTCCCAGGAATCACAAATCCCACTTCAAATAGAAATTTCAGAGTCTCCCAGACTCTGCCACGACTCCAAATTCATCCCCAAACGAAAATCTAGAAAACCCACTTTTTCCGGTCTAGTGACGTAATTTTTGTGGGTCCCTTTGCTAAGGCTTCAGCTAAGAAAGGTAACGTTTCGTTAACAAAGGCATTAGAAAGTCTAGGCTCGCAGTTTTCGGGCACGCTGCGACTCGGTTGTACCGTTAAGAGATCAGCCAATGATTTCAACCTCTAAGACACTTCGCGACGGGGGCCTCTGCTTAATTGTTTGCCTCTCTCCAGTATCCGCGGACACGTTGGGCCTTGCGCGCTGCGCTGGGCCAGGTGACAAAAGCTTTTACGCTCGAGCCGTGAGTCGTAATAAATGGCGAAGGGGAGGAGGGAAAAAAGGTGAGAGGTAGCGCGGTCTGGTGTTTACTGTCGGTAACCTTTGGACTTCGGGGCCCCGGGCCCGGGCCCATCCGCAATTTTCTGCGCCGTAAATCTCGTTTCGGGCCGGGGATCCTTTCCTCGGGATCTACCTGCGCGCTTCTATTAGCGGATTTCAGTCTCGAGGTCTCGGGGCCAACGTCTTCTGGCCATTGTTCCTAGACCCCGTATTTTCATCCCTTTTCGTCTACTTCTCTCCCTTCTTCTTCTACTTAATATCGCATCAACTCCACTACCCTGGCTATCAGCGATACTTGGACTCTATACCAGTTCATCGAATGCGATGTCTCGATGCTGCAGCGCTGTCGTGATCTGTAGAGTTTTCCTTCGGGAGCAGCTCAACTTTGCTTCAAAAGCCGGCTTGCTTCACTCCAACGCTCTTTCGTTGGGCATCGATGCTCTGTGTATTAATACAGCGACGAATTTCTGTTTGCAGAGTACAAATTCTCGATGTACACGCCGAGCATGATCGCGGCGGCGAGCGTCGCGGCGGCCCTCCACGGTCTCGATTGGACTGGGAAAAGCGGTTACGGGCTTGCTGGACTCCTCGACGAGCTTACCCGCATCACGGCTATCGAACAGGTTTGTCCCCTGGTTGATATTATTACGCGGCAGGCCGAGAAAAGCCACGGGCCCCGGCCACGTCGACGAATAGAGATGCAGTCGCCGCTTGGCTCGTCGGAAGCGAGTTCCCCGCGATACGCCTAACCTTTTTCGCGAGCGGAACGAAGGAATTAAGAGGAATATTTGATACGCTGGCGAACGCGAGAGTCAGTCCTCGCTTTTTAATCGACATTCCACGGCTGGAATTCGTCATCTTCTAGCTCCAGCGGTCTGAGAGGAACTGGATGGGCCTAGTCCGCGGTAGGGATCCTTGGTTTCAAGATCAGGAAGCTTTGATAAAAAGGGGAACGTAGATTTACTGGGTGTAACGAAGTTGCCTTTCAGGGATGAACCCTATTTCATTCTCTTGCCACATTTTTATCCCCCAAGATTGTACCATTCCTTTGTTCTCTTATCAGAAAATGGTCATTAGTGCCAGGTCTCTTTCTTTCTTTCTTTCTTTTGTATTTTCCTGCTGAGTGGTAGCTAGTGAGAATTGCCTGTGAAAAGCATCGCGAAGCTTGAAGGGGTAGGAGAAAGTCCTGAAAGTGACGAATCCCTGCTTTCTCGTTGGTCGCCACGACTATCAATGGCTGGAGATCATGAATGAGAAGGCAGGTGGCCGGATAGTTTCTTCTTGGTTGGTCTTCCTCCTCCTAAACATATGACGGGCAACGAAAATATTGCGCTCGCAGGCCGTGGACCCCATGCCGAGCCATTCACGCCGTCCACTTTATTTGCACTGGGTGCATCACGAATGTGTAGTCTGCGCGTGTTCAGACTCCCCCTCCCGTTATGCGCGCGGGGCCTTTTTTCGCGTAAACATGTGCCCGACACCTGCTGCCCGCCCCTCATCGAGCCTTTTTGCGCCACGTCTTGGCTGGATTCGCGGGCGATCTCTCGGAATCTTTCTTGAAAACTCGCTTCCGACGAACGGCTATGTCGGCCGCTGGCATCCAGCGTTTGTCCCATTTCGATGTAATCGTGTGGATATCATTCTTCTTGTGTAGTTATAGATTGATAACTTTTTGCATTTTTTTTTCTTCCATTATATGCTCATTGCCTATATTTTTGCGGACATTGTTCAGTGTTTCTAATGTATTGATACTAATAATTTCTAATTATAATATAGTTATATTAATAATAATAATACTTTCTTCCTTTTAATAGTAATAATAATTTGGAATTATAATATAATTATAATAATTATACTAGTTACTGGTCCTGTACAGCTTGCAAAATCTGCTTGAAATAAATTGAAAAAAGATATTCGTATAACTCGAATATCCAATAAAATGTCCTGAAAATTTAAAAAAGATTCATTACGTAATTTGCTTTTAATAAATTTTCAAAGATACCTTTACTTTTCGGACCATTACAGTAATGTCACCCCTTAATAATAATAATAATTTCTTTATATTAGTAATAATAACTTTTTTACAATTCATCATTCTATGCAAATAACTTTCCGCGTTGAACTAACATCCCGTCTCCCATGAATATCCCTACTGTCGTTTGCAAAAAAGTTGTATGCTGAGCAGTGGAAAGGGGTTCCTACTGCCTGTGTCCCGTTCACTTACTTCGTATCGGTCGACATTGTCGCCTTGGTGAATGCGAGCAAAATAGCCACCTTGCTACGCTTAGCGCCCGGGCGCCTTCTTTTCTGCAAACAACAGTAGATACCAGAGATACTAGAAGTGTCTCGCGCGTGAACTCCCCTAACGCGAACGAATCTGCCCGACAAACTCCCCCACTGACGACGAAAATCCTTGTTGCAGGACTACCTCCAGGGTTGCCTGGAGCAGATAGAGGAGATGGTCTCGCAGGCGCACATGAATGCGGACGGTGCCGGCGGGAACGGCCGCCAGGTGACCGGTGGAGTCGTGACGACCGCGTCCCAGAGGCCTTTGGGGGACGAGATCACCAGCCAGGAGAAGATCCTGGAGCACGAGAAGGCGGGCACGCCGACCGACGTGAGGGACGTCCATTTTTGAGAGACGCCGCTGAGGGAAACTCTGGCCAGGGTGACTCTCTGCTGAGCCTGGAGGCCGAGGGGGAGACGATAGCCAACAGCGACGACGACGCTGAGGAACCCGCGGCGGGATCATCGACTAGGAGCGAGGAGACGACGCTGCATCCAGACAGGGCAAGCGAGGATGCCCAAGGAAGAGATGAGCAAGCCGCTCAGCTCGATCCTTGATCGTCGACCGACTGGGTTCCCTTCGTTTCTGCGGGCAATCGTCCTTGGGGAAGCGTCCTTGAAAACTGGGACCCAACAGGGATGATATTCTTGAGACAGTGGCAGCCTCGAGAATAAGAAACCCGGAAATGGCACTCCCAGGAGAATGGTAGCCTCCAGAAGAGGAGATCCCTCAAGGAAGACCCACCTCAGTCCCACAAGCGCAATGGCGTCCCAAGGATTCGTCGTGAAGGGAGTCGTGGGCCTAGAACAGTTCCCCTGAACCACTTCCCGGCGGTGTTACGTTTGTTTCTTCTTTCGTTCGCGGGATCAGGGGTTCGGCCGCCGTCGTCAGGCGCGCACCTCTCGCGGGAGGAACGCTGTCAGTGCGCGAGACACCGCGAGTGGTGGTTTCTTTTAGTCGAACGATAGGTTAGTCTCACACGAGCGGTCCCGGATGGTCCTGGATGGGTCATGAATCGTCTTTACATGCGCGACGTAGATACATGTATATTTGCGAGCCGGGCGGGAGCGTCGAAGAGAGATCCGCTGGATCTGTTGTTATTTAGTTATACGCGTTTCTTCTTTTCTTTTCTGTTCCCTCTCCTTTTTTTTTAACGCGGGAAATCGTGTCCCCGATACTTCCTTTCTCTTCAGAGCCCGCGCCCGTCTCGAATCATGACCCGCAGCGCCCAGAGACCGTCCTCCGTTCCGAGTTTTTACGCCTCTGACCTCGACGGGGGTCTACACACTCACCCCTCGGAGACGCGGAGCCTCGAAAGGACTCTGGTTCTTCTCCGGTGTACCGACGATCGTTAACCCTTTGTTGCCTGAATTCTTCCGCGATCGGAGGAAGCTGGGAAGGACCGCGCGAAAGCGTAAGAGTAAATGTTGGATATAGCGCGTGGGAATGTAGCCACTCGAGAAGCTCGAATTTCCCAAGCGGCTCGATTTTCGGTCCTCCCCAAAAACGCCGATTACAACGTGTTGCAACGTTGCAATATACGATTATTAAGTGCCCCGCAACTTTCACGTTAATATCGGCCCTCGATCAGCTCGCTTTCGAACGATCTCGCGTCGCAGAGCGAGCGTTGATCTCCGCAGAGGGTTAATAAATCGATCGCTCGGAGGCCGAAGAAGAGAAATCACGAGGGGAAGAGCGCTAACGAGCCATAGCTAACGCTAGCCTCGGTGTTAAAAAGCGTCAAGCTTTTTACAATTCGTTGCTTATAAAAAACGGTGTCGTTGGAAAAGCCTGCCATGGCCTAGCGACGCCAGAGGTCTCCGAGGTCGAACGCGTCTCCGAAACGGTGGCCCGATGTCGCGGAAGACGCTAACGTTCCCGACGGAAAGAAGAAGAAGAGTGAAGCAGGAGGAATCGAGAGTGGCGTGCTGTTGGGGGAAGGCAATGCAATACGCTTTACGCATCTATTTCGTAATAGAATTATACACTTAATTTTTAGCCGGACGACGAAACTGCCACGCCAATCGTATCGAGTTTTTCTGGGTACGATGACGACGAACGCGATCTATTAATCCTCCTCCGCGAGACTAAAAAAAAAGAAGAAGAGAGAGAATGGCGACGAGGAAGAAGAAGGAGAAAAGGAAGAGTAAAAGGAAAATGAGAAAAAATGCACATAGTCATGTCGAGTCACTTAGTGTTCTGTACATACATATACATATGAGGAAAATGAATATATATATATCTATATATATATTATGTATGTACGTGTGCATATGCATATAATGCACGGAGGACAGAGGGTTGTGCTTGGGGGAGCGGCGCGACGGAGAAGCGCGCGAGATTGTGCATAGAATGAGAGGTAGCGTGACAGAGAGAAGCGAAGTGATAGCAGATAGTTCCCCCATGTTGTATTTACGCTACACGATAATTGTTTAATCCAAATGAGTTTCCCCCGGGCTGGGCCGCGACCCTTCGCTTATTCCAGTCGGTTCCTAAGATCGGTCGCGCCCAGTACCCGCGACGTATGTGTGTGCGCACGTGTGCATGAGTGTAAAAAGTTGTGTGAGAAAACGGGGAAGAGGAGGTTCCGCCGTAGACGGTCGATTTCGCGATTCCAAGTCAGCTGATTGTCACCCGTGGCGCCACTATCGACATCCATTTTAGTTCTCAAGCTGGCAGGCTCGAGCGCATTAAGCCGCGACCCCGCGTGGCCTATGCGCCAAACGAGATGTGCTTGAATTCCTTCAGGAACCATCGCTTTTTTAAATAACAGCGTTCACCTGCCAGCCGAGCGACCTTCGAGCTGCTCACAAATCGACTTCAGTCACTTCGAGTGGCACAGTTAAGTAGTTAAAGCAGCACCGCCACGTGGCGAAACGCGAGGGACAGTGGAATATAGACTACTCTTCGAAGACCTTGCATGGAAGAGTCTTGACTGTCTTCTGCCTCGTGTTTTGCGCATGTGGGGAAGGTGAAAGTGGAGAGCGCGCTGCGGAATATTCTGTTGTTGCTTTGAATTAATTGTTTCTGGATAGCGAAGTGACGAATCACGTTTTAATTGTTTTACGTCGCGACTGCGAAAGCGACGCTCTACGCGGCTCTGCTTCCCCACGAACCGCGGCTGTACATATGTAGGTAAGCTATACGAGGCGTACGAATAAGAGTTAACGCGTAGTCCGTGTAAGATAGAGCGAGAGGAACGTGGCGGAGCGACAGAATCGCCGAGGCAAGCAAAGAGGAGCGTGAGGAAGAGGTGAGTCGCGAACGGAACGGGCACGTTCCTTGGCGACTCGATGATCTAGCCCTTTCGGTGCTGCGACCGCCGACGATTTCCATCGAGATCCGCGAGGTCTCTGAAGGTCTGATCCCATAGAACCCCCGTTTTTCTCCATTGAATTTGTAATAAGTGCAAGGGAAGATCTCATTTCAGTTCCTAACCTCATCAAAGTGCAAGGTGTCAGGTTTCTATATCTTAGTTGTTACGATTTCAAACGCAATTCAGACACCAAAAGCCTCAGTAGTTCGGCGACTATCGTACCAAGCAACTCTACTATGTTGCGTTAGAATAAGTTACGGTAAGATGCAAGCCTATGGGAGAAAAGTATCCGAGTTCAAAGCCCCAGAGGAATTGATCCTGCGAAGTGGTCCCGCGGAGTCCTCCTCGTGGTCAGTTCAAGTATGAGGAACTTGAATAGCGTTCCTCGTTGCCGTCGGTTCCTTATGATCACCAAAAATCACAAAGGGACTGATGTTAAACAGCGCTCCTTCCTAGAGCCCCGTTTATAGTCAATCATTATTCCATGGTTACGTGAAACCCCAAAGGAACTGATGCTAAGCAGCGCTACCTTTTAGAGTGCTCCTCGTAGTCATACTTCATAGAGGCCTATAGAAACACTCCAACAACCCCGACCAACGGAATTTGCATACAAATTTCGACCCAGCGCATCAGATCTTCAGACTAAGCGCCGCAGCGCGAAGCTTCGGAATGCTATTCCCTAGGAGCCCTTTCATTCCAAAAGACCAAGAGAAAGCTGCGCAAAGTCGCGCAGCATTGGTCCGCAGCACCGACAGAGTCAGGCCTCAACTACTATCATCTGACCAACGCGCAACAACCAGTTGCAGAGTTCAAGCTTGAGACTCCCCTAATGGATCTCACTATTTACACTGTTTGTAATCGTTCCGTTGCACTGTAGGTTTGTAGTCGGACTATTAAACGAATATAGCCGTAGGTACACTAATGCGAGCGAGAAGATTAGAGGCGACTCGAGTCGCCGCCGACGTCGGAAGCTTGAATGATAGTAGTTGAAGGTGCAGTGGCGGACCAACGTCCGGAGGGAGGATCGAGGATCATCCAAAAAAAAAACGTAAAAAAAAAAATGGAATTATTAACATTGTTAGTACTTAAAGAGCGTGTCGAGATAGAATAAAGGGAAAGAAGGGGGACGGAGTCCGGGGGGACGCGCGCTGCTCTTCGCCGCTTCCAGCGCTCGACCGGAGGGGAGCGCGCGTTCCGTCCGCGCTCGTATCCGCATTCCGACTAACAAATGGGAGTTAGCCCAGTGCCACAAAGCGAAACTAGTTAGTAACATACTCTTCAGTAACCAAATCTTAGTACAACGTAGAGATCGAGTAATATAAAAACGAGAACGGTAATCAATCATCCCGGCTGCTGATACGCGTGGCCGACCATTTTCTTACTTGTACTACTAGTGCATGCGTACTGTACACGCGTTCTGTGCACGCACCAATTTTACATGTATATTGTGTACCTTGGAGAAATTGGAGAGTCGTAGGGAGAAGAGGTGGAGGGGTGGAACGCGTCCAGCGAAATGTTGGGCAGCGAGTGGAGACGGTAGGGGGCCTCCAAGTTTTGCTCGAGTTTAAGGGTGCGGAAGTTTCATAGAGTTTTCATTGGAAGTCTGCTGCCTGCGTTTGCAAGGAACATTATCCGTGTGAGGGTGTAGGAAGAGGCTTAAGTCGCGTTCCCACACGCGCAAAGTGTGTCGCAAGAGTTCGTGTGAAACGGTTTTTTTTATCCATTTGATGTGCGGCAGCTTCGCGTGTGGGGAATTGTGGCTTAAGGGTGTCTTAAAATCTAGGTTAACGATTTAAATAGGAGGCCTTTCGATTTTATACCGATTTATGATTCGTTTACGTTGATCTTTATAATTTTTAAGCCTGTATTTATTTATATTAATTACTCTTAGAATCCTGTGTTCGTTTGCGTTAGTTCTTCGCTGATTTGTAGAAACGTCGGGAGCTTACGTTAGTTTATATCGGTCGCAAATTTATTTATATTAATTTATCTGCGGGCCCTTCTTTTGCTCGAACAAGTTGCCTGGTTTATTTATGTTGACTCTTCGGGGCCCACATTCGTTCGCATTGAATTGAATTGAGTTTATTATTATTTTCGTCGATCCCCAAGTCGTTTATGTTATTTTTCCAAGGCCCTCTATTTATTTATATCATTCCGAGACTTATTTAGATTATTTTACCAAGCTTCTGTACTTGTACAATCTTCCATTTATTTATGCGAACTTTTTTTTGGATCTCGTGTCCCTTTGCCTTAATTTAGTGGCGTGGACATTGCATTTACGTGGATTTCTTTTCGACCCCTCGTTTTCTTGTTTCCAATCTCTTTTCTCGATTACTGAAATGTCGTTTGCTGATAATTATTTATTGCACCTGGTGCCGTTGCGATTATTATATGTCAGGCAGACTCGTTACACGGAAGCAGACAATCAAGGACGAAGGAGCATTTTTTGAAAAATTTAATTTATCACGCCCCACTGACGAGAGCAAAAAAAAATCTATTGGAGGCCCATGTCTCTGAACCACGACCACGCATTTCCGCCCCTGCGTTAGCCTTCTAAGAACACGAAACGAGCTTGCGTCAACCTTTTCCTCCTTTCGCCATTGAGGAACCACCCGCAATCACCGTTACAGCGATATTCTCAGTCGTCGGGGAATCACGCGGACTCGTCACTTCGATTGAGTTCCCCCCAAACCCCTCCATTCGATGCGAGTGCGGGGCACTCGAACCCTTTCGGCGTTCTGCAACCCCCACCGCGATACGCTTGTCACGTGCGTGTCACCCCCTTTCCATATACGCTACTGTGGCGCCCGAACGCCTCGCGGGCGTTTACCGCACGCGCCGAGGGGGCTCGATTCTCGCCCGCCCGGCGCCGATTCACTGCCAGATTAGACGAGCGATGGGCGCACTCGCATCGATCTGTATGTGTTTACACACTGTATATTTGTCGTATCAGTTGTTATCCCGATTATTCGAAGCGAAGCAACGCAACGCAACGCAATAGAAATACCACTGATATACCTCAGGCACCGCATACACCGCTCGGAACAAGCATGTATAGCTTTTAATCACTCGTGTTGAACGGAGAGAACGGAACGTGAACAGTTCCTGTCAAAGGGGATGGAAAAGAAGCGGACAAAAAAAAGAAGCGAGAGAAAAGCAACACAACACTTATGCGTTACTTTTTAAACATAGCACGTAAAAATAATTTTTAATCGGTAGGTGCGCGAGTTGTACCGGAGGGGAAAGGGGGGAGGGGGGGCCTGGGTGTAGAGAAACGGTACGACGATCTTGTACATATCCCGTGCGTGGTGCGACGCACAGTCGATTGAAAAATAAAGTATTGGTATTTTATACAGTCACTCGATTTGTTTCACTCATTCACCCTGCTTTCGTTGTACATATTTCAGTGTGAGTTATAACCATGTTCCAAATTTAGTATCGCTAATCTTAATATATAAAGGAGACAGCTTTTATATGTTGGTGTGTTCGTCTGTCGCCTGAAAATTTTTGAACGATAAACTCTGGGATCACGAAATGTACCTCAGTTAATTCATCCAGATGAATTTTCACAAAACATTGACCATTTTCACAAAAAAAAAAACTAAAAGAAACTTCTTTTTTATAAAATCAGAATCTAAATTTTGGGCGAAGCAGAGTACTAAAGCTAGTTTAAACTATAAAGAAAAGGTAGCGAAGGGTTAGAAGCACAGCAATTGCTTCATTTATTTACTTGCCAGCGGAAGGTCTAGGCGTCTCTACAGAGTGATTTTTAAGATTTTTAAAGGACTGTGCATAAATTAGACCGAGACTTTTAACGCTGGCAGGAAAGCACGAAGGGAAGGTACTTTCAGCCATTTTTGTATGGTCAACTGGTGCTGCCATCTATGTCGAACCGTGGTAAACTTTAGATCTGCTCACATGATATTTGCACATTTAAATGACAGATTTGCGGAAATTTAATGACTGATATTATTATGACAGACCAGGTATAGGATAGACCCATCACGCAAGGTAATTTTGTGTCATACGCTCGGGGGACTCGCGAGCTCCCTTACCATTTTCATGTCACACCCAACGTTATCGATTCAGTCTAAAATAAGACTGTAACGCTACGCGTGGTAGGAATTAGAATTCAACACGGGTAGAACTTAGATCATTTGAAACCCGCGATTTACAAATGATTACTGTTAGAGTAACAATTTTAAGATCGGTTTATAAACGTATTCCGTGCAACGACAGAGAAAGAAGCATCACAACGAAACAAGAACACATATGCCTTTTAACCTTGCTGTTCTATTCGGGTTTATTTAACGCAAAACAAATTTATTAAACATAAAAGTTTACAAAAGCAACAACATTATTTGTGGGAGACATGATTGCCTGATGTAATTTGGAATACCTCGCCAAGGAATTGTAATTTGGTATATTTCAATAAGGTGCTGAAGTAGAGAGGACATTAAAAATTGTCAAAAACCCATCAGTTCCAGTATCACGCTGAAACATTCCAAGTTCCACTTATCCTTCTATCTTAATATTATACTCGTATTCTGGAGTCAACATTTCAAGCTACATTTATTTTTACATTCTACCAAAGTATTGCAAGTTAAAGAAATTCTTATATCCAACTAGAATATTTGACAATCGCAGCTATTGGCTCGGTTTTTACCGATTACCAGGTCTCACCACGAGGAGGTTGCTGCGCTTCGAGACCCGTAGAGAGATAGATGGAATCAAAGTTCCGTCGATCTCCCTGTACATGAAACCCTTAGCCTACTAAACCAAAGAGATGGATGGAAACAAAGTTCCATCGATCCCTTGGGTTTAGATATAAAATCTAGGGAACTGCCAAACAATCACTCGATTGAAATAAATTCAGCAAGGAAGGAAAGACTACGGGTGAGCACGAAAGGAGTATTGGATGGCGCAGTTCCTACCACCCTAATGTCCGAGTCGAAAGGGAAAAGCGCTCGGCGTCTCCCAGGCGATTCCTGTTGCACCGATGCGACTCGTCAGGAGCAACACTAGGTGTGACCTGACTCAAGCCGTCTAACACGGAGATTGGGTAACCGGACCAGGAGACTTACGCAGGCAGTGTACCACAAGATACACCCCCTACGCCCGAAACTTTTCCCTTTCGACAAGAACACCAGGGGATGAAACTGATCCACCCGTACTAATTCCATGATCAGTCACTTGCTTCCGGAAACGGAAGCAGCGGCGACCTCCTCATCAGAGATGAGGAGCCAACGAAAAGGCAATAAAGCTAATGCTTCAGTGACTACTTGGCAGTTTTACATGGGGCCTTAAATACTTCATGGTATAATAAATTAACCTAGGCTTCCTTAGATGTCTTCTTTCACTACCACTGTTCACTATCACTTTTCCACTATTTTCTTTTAAATATATTATTTTATTAACCTCCTTCCCCGCGAGAGCATGGACCTGAAATGCTGAAACACTCAACTACATTACGTTAGCAATGGCGTGGCGGGCTTCAGAGGAAATTAAGAAAATACTTATTCGGTTGGTGCCGATCGAGATGATTTGGAATGTCAGAAGAGCACGCACGAGCATGCAGAACCATCGTGGAGATACCTGCATGAACAAGAGCAGGAAATATAAAATAAAATAAAATAAATCATGTAAACCCATCGAAGAAATGCATAAAATAAAATATATCATGCAAACCAATCGAAGAAATGCATCATGTAAAATAAATCATGTAAACCCATCGAAGAAATGCATAAAATAAAATATATCATGTAAACCCATCGAAGAAATGCATAAAATAAAATATATCATGTAAACCCATCGAAGAAATTCATCATGTAAAATAAGTCATGTAAACCCATCGAAGAAATGCATAAAATAAAATATATCATGCAAACCAATCGAAGAAATGCATCATGTAAAATAAATCATGTAAACCCATCGAAGAAATGCATAAAATAAAATATATCATCCAAACCCATCGAAGAAATACACGAAATACAACGACTCATGCAAAAATCCACGAAGAAGTGTATGAAATAGGAGAGATGATGAAAAACAATCGAAGAAATCAGTTAAGAAGGAAGAGAAATCGGTTTTGGCCTTGGTAGACTAATAACATTTTGAATGGCTTTTAAAGAACCCGAAAATTTCATCGGCACCAACCGAATAAGCTAATCTAGGTCAGGGGCCGAGGGGGTGAAGGAAGGACCAAGGGTTGGAACCCTGAATAGGTCCCCAGGAAGTCCATGTTGTCTAGTAGGCCCAGATGGCTCGGGAACTCCATTCCAGGGGGGCAGGAAGAACCAGGGCTGAAACCCTGACCAGGTCCCCAGGAAGTCCAGCAGGTTCGAATGGTCCAGGTGGCTCGGAAAATCCATTCCAGGAGGCCGAGGGGGTACCGGAAGAACCAGGGCTGAAACCCTGTCCAGGTGGCTCGGCAGCTCCAGGGTCCCCGGAGGTCCTCCAGGCCCGGAGGACCGACGACGACTGAGTACCTGGAGCTCCGTGAGCTCCCTATATACACTTCGAGAGACCATGTCCCCCGATCAAAACAAGGTCGACGGTTAATTACAAGTGCGAAATCCAACGAATTCTTCGGCAAAAATGGATTTTTCGCTAAAATATCCATTCCAGTGGCTATTGCTATGACAAATAATGTTAACAACATTTGCACTAACCGGCCAGTATAAATTATTACTAACTATAATCGATACAACTGGAGATATCAAGCAATTAGTAACATTTGGCCTTGGATTTGCAAATGATTTTCTACGCCGAATGAATTCTCTTTTAATTTCAGTGTTGGTGGTGAATTAATACTCGGGGAAAATAGGATCCAATTACTATTACTTCATTAGAATGATTAAACAGTGCATTTGAAACTTTGTATATCATTTCTGGAATTAAATCTCAGTTAAATTCGACTCAGACAGTAACAACGAGTTCTTTCAAGTCTCGTACAAAGTTTCTGCGAAATTCTTTACACGTTCGAATAAGAGTATAATAATTTGTTAGCGAAGTGTCCCGGAGTATTCGAGAGTCTCAGAGATCTTATGAAAGTCTCACCACGTCTTTAGACTGAATTCGACCGATGGTTGGTGGTTCATTGAGAAATCTGAAATATCAGCTGCTGTTTCATCCTCTCTGACCAAGAGATGGTACATTTCGTTGCTGAATATGTTGCATTGGAAATGGAACTTGTACCATTTGTGAATAATAAATCGATAGCTACTGGTTACCTGAACTTTGGACAAGCAATAACACTGCTAATAAGTTTGAATTTCTCTAAAACCATCTAACATCTCGCGCATTATTAAAATTCATTTAAATCTTTCAAGACAGCCCTGCATTTCAAACAACTTCAAATGTCTTCAATCTATTTCAAGCTACTTGTCTGCAAAAATTACTGCAGCCTCCAACTAATATTCTCTAAACATCCCCTTTCGTGCTATTTGCATTCACTCGACAAACTCGAACGTCGTAATAAATATAATAGATTCAGATCCCAAACGCACGAAAGAACGAAGTCATTAAATCCTCATCAGATCAGACCTAGGCCTCGGCACAAATCGACTGCAAACAATTTCAAACTTCACACGAATACTGTTCCAGGTACCAGTCAAAAAATTACTTCACACCTCGAGCTACCTAATTCGAACTACTTGTCCTTGAGTTAACGACATTCGTTTCGCGAAATCGAGTGACAAAGTAGATGTTGAGTGCAGCCTCCCAACTACAGAGACACCCAGTTTCCCTGCCACTCGTCGGCCCCGATCCGGCGTGTTTTTCGAGCCGAGATGACAAGGTCGACACCAGCACAGGGTGGGTCGCAGCAGAGGGTGCATCGATTAAGCATTTGTGACCCTCATTCCGCTGCAAGCCGCGCTGACTTTGCCAATGGCGAGGCTAATCGGAAGTAGGCTACATTGCCTGAGCCTGTTTGGGCACAGAAATTCCACCGAGTTTCCCTCGTACACGACCTGTGGCCCATTTATTATTTGTCCACGGCTCCTCGTCGCGAATACCAACGGCACTACGTGTGTGGAACGTTGAAATTTTAGGGGTTGTTCCGAGACCTTGAACGGGACACTTTGAGCCCCATTCGTGGCACCCGCTTTCACTTCTCTTCGATTTTACGAAGACACAAACTTCGTTTATACGGTGGATAGGAATTTTAAAATAAAGCACCTAGTAGCATTTCTGGTTGCTAAGCGGAAAACACAGGGAATTTCCATTTTTCGTGATTTTGCGATTTATTGCTATTATTTTGTTGATGGCGACTGCGATTATAGAACTGTCGAATCAAAAAGGGCTATAAAGTTCAAATACGCCCGTGAGATAAGGTTAAATATTTGTCTAAGCAGAAGTCTCCGTCGCCAAGCTAAAGCAAGAAATTATTTAGGGAGAAAATTCTATAAGAAAATTAAATTCGTTGAACCTTTTTTCATTACTGGAGAAGTGAAGTATTAAATCTTAATTTTCTCGATAGTTGTTTCGTGACATTCCCTATTTCCCCCCCTTACCTTTCAATTTAGAACACAAGAAAAATATAGATTCTTTTAATCGGAACTTGAAATTTTATTAATCTATCAAAGTGTTCGTCTTCATCTCTCAGCTTTATAATTTTTTATTAATATCTCGATTAGCTTGAGCAGCAGATGGTTCCATTTAGAAATTTCGTTAACAGATGTTGGTGTGCCCAGCCACAGTGGCGCATATTTCAGGTCCCGCTCGTGTTTCCAGACTTGATGTGCCACTGTTAAGGGGGATTATTTGTGGCGAGCAACGTTCGAGGCGAAAATTATCATTGCCTCTGTTTGCACGTGAATCCTACCTCCACTTCAGCAGAACTTTACCCCTCTTGTTTATGTCACATTGCTTTGTCGAGGGTGAAACAGAGGCTGGCGCACGCGTGCTTGTTGAAAATCCAAGCTACGACGTGTCTACATTGGGTTTGATTGTTGTCCAATGTGCTGGAGAGATGTTTATAATGTTGCCCCTGACGTTTAACCGCGAAACCGTTTTATCTCACAGTGTATCCTTTGATAATTATTATTATTCATGAATATTCACGAATTTTGCACATGAATCATTTCATTTTTCAAGAAATCTTGAAGTACATAGGTGTTTTAAATAAGCGGAGCAGAATAAGTTTCTTCAGATTTCACGCTTTTCTACTGGTAGATCCAAAATTTATAGATTCCAGTTTTAAGAAACTAGCATTTTAGTCTTTTTAAGAAACTAGCATTTCGATGGTCGATCATGCATAACTACTATATTTATGGTTAAAAATTAATAAAAAAAACACTGAAGCTTCTTCAAAGATGCATCAAAACATGGTAAAAATTTCAGACGAATCTGAACGCTGGTTTCTTAAAAAAAAATTCTAAATTTTGCTATATTTTTAGTCCAAAGAATAGGATTCCCCCTTAAGGATTTTTTCCACGGTGGTTCCAGTCAACAAGGTTTCTGTTTTTCACATGGGTAACGGGGAAATAAACAATAAAAGGTCCAAGATAGAAAACCAGGTTTAAACTAAAGTATTGTTTGTGGAAGATCCACTTGCCATTTGCCCTTTAATTTATTAAAGAAGGATAAAAAGAAACTTCCCTAAGATATAAAATCGACACTGTCTTCCTCTGTACTCCAATCTAATTAACCACTCCCACGAACCCAATAACGTTGACAATAATACCACACGAAGTAAACGCCATTAATGACCCTGCAGTGGACAATCAAGTAAACTAATGTCATTCCTATCAGCACTACCAGGAAAACGAAGTTTATTAAAAACTCTCCTGTCAATGATATCAGAGAAAGGCGGCGCACATCGTTCCCGCTGAATGAAGTTGAGAGAACAGAGAATTTGAAACATTCGCAATCATATTTAGTAATTTTGCCTGAAGCATGTATCTCCACCGACTCACTAGCCTTCATTGGGTGAATAAAAGCTGATAAACGGTCGCGTCAGATCGCGGCAAAGCGATTCATCAAACGCCCCGATTTTATTGCGCCCCAAACTCGAGCGAAATTCACCCCATGGATGGAAGAACTTCCCGGCATGGCTGCAATAATACGAACGCAACGTTCGCCGGCGAATTAAATGGAAGATTTACGGGAGTCACTCGGGCCCGTTTAAGGCGAGTTGCTCGAGCTTTCGCGTTGTTGTTGCGCGCGAGCTACGAAGTTTCGAAAATTCCGCGGGCGATGGAAAGGGTGGACGTCGGGGGCGTTTTATGAAACTAAAGGTTAAACCGCTTCGTGGGCGGTGAAAAAATAGCCAGCCGCGCTCTAAAGAGTTTTCACTTTGCCGACAGATCGGCCGTCCCCTCGAGGAGGCCTTCGAATAAAATGCAGAAGTGTGATATAGAAATTCTGACCGTTGGGAAACAGGGGACAGCAATTCAATTTCCCAAGGCTCCTTGGATTTCGGATTGAGTTATGCGCGGTTCAGTGAAAGAGATACACTGGCTCCTCGCGGTGCAACGAATGAGAAATTTGTTGGGTTTTTATTAGGGCACTGAGTGGGGAAAATGTTTGAAATAATTGCAGCGATGATCTTGCCTCGTCGTTTGATCAGAATTATTAGTGGCATTAATATTTTTCCTGATATCTTGGTATGGAAAATTAAATGCTTTTTGGGGAGACATTTAATTTGAAATTCGTATATGTAGAACAATAGAATTATTTAAGGAGTATTTTTAATTTTGACAGTGCAACGTAATGGTATTCAGAAATGAAACGTAAGGAATCTTAATGTTATGTTGAATATTGCGAGTTTTTAAAACTCAAGGAAAATATCTATAATAAATCCTTTAAAGTTAATATATGCCATCCTTCTTATCATAAAATGTTCACAAATTGTTTAATGCAAGAATAATACCCCATATTACGAAAGAATGTTTTGTCTCGTTGTATGTGTTAGATTTGTCATAAACAATTACTCAGATGTGTGACAAATATGTTGGAAGTACAATAATTACAATAATTGTAATTATAGTTATCGCAATTCCTGTTTTCCTGCGAGTTTTAGTAGTACGAATCATCGATTAGTCAGCCCAACCTGATTTCTTGGAAAAGTGGTGGAAATCGATGAGCGGGGTAAGTTTACTCCTTTTATGCGTTTGTTCTGATTGATCTAGAATCGATTAACTACTCAGAGTCATTTAGTGGACTAATCTGAGTGTTAGGTCCAATTCAGACACAATCTGAATTAATTTTAATTTAAATCTAACTTAATCATATGTTCAGTTCGAAATATACTATAGCCATGCTTTAATTAGATTCGTGATAGTTGTGAACTAGTTTTAATTCAAATCCGAGCCATGCACAAGTGTGTTTACTAGTACCAATTTTAGTAAAGATCTTACTACAAGTATTATATATTAGTATTGCTAATTTTACTAATAGTGTCGACAGTATCAACACCATTTATTATTATAACATTAATACTAGTATAATAAAGCTTTAAACTGTCAACTTTAAATTTCAGTATTAAATATTAATAGTATTGGCTATGAAATATAATATTTCCGTATTAATGCATATATTCAGTGTCGTTTAATTGAGTATGCCCTCGGTATAATTGATACCTATATTCTTCGCTAGAATATTTTCCTTCCAAACAGGAGTATAATAACCAATAATCGTGGTCCATTAAGTAATTAACCGCGATCCACGAGGATTTGTCACATTACATTAATAACGTCATTTTATCGGCGTTTTGTAGCGTTAATGTATACAGTTTACATCACTAAATGGTAATTCGCTTTAAATACCAGGTAAACCGTCCGGAAAGCCGATTCGATTCAAATCAATTTACAGAGAGACGATTAATATTCCACCCACGAACGCAACAGACAGGACGCTCCACAAAGCGTTATTATTTCTTTGGAGAGGCTGGTGGTACTTTCACTCTTCATTAATTACCGACGAGAAATGCGAGTCGTCGAGTTCCATTAAGTTTCTGTGAAATTGGTTAGATTAATTGGGAAACAATCGCAGGGTCGCGCGGTGGTGTCTAGGGGTGTTCTTTGTTAAGTATCCGTTCAAGTATTATTGATCAAAGTTATCGAAATAATCGTAGGGTGTTCATAACTGATTGCGAATTTTATACCACTCACGTTTGCGACTTTCGTCTTTCTTCAACGACGAAGTTGTTTCAATTTTCTCTGTCTTCCCATAATTTTCTGAGACTTCTCAGTATCCTCAGAACTTTTCAAAGTGTTATCAACTTCAGCGCTCATTACTTTTCTCGCGTACTTAGTATTCCGAGTGCCCTCAGAATTCTACCTCTCACATCCCAACTCAGAACACCCCAAACATCCCCACACCCTTTCAAATTCCAACACTATTAATACGCACTACTTAAGGCGGTATAACCGTTTTAAAGTGTCAAATATTGGATTTTTTCTTTTTGCATGTTTTCATAGATTGACGTTTTAGAAATATTATAAATTAAGCCCGATGTAAACATTCGGAAAATTGACGAAGTTATAGGCATTTGAGTGGCGGAACTACATTTTTCATTACGGTGGCCCTAAAAACAACCGCTAAGTTCAACCAATTTACTTCCAATTTTGCATGCAGAATCGTAATAAGATTTCACATCGATCTACGACCCCTTTTTTAATCCGATTCCCCATTTATTATTTATAAAGAAAAAACGAGGACTTTTCTTTTAGAAAAATCTAATTTTACCTTTGATCTCACCATTTCCTTTTTTCAAAATTTTCAAATTCGGCGCCGTAGACCGATAGCTGCTACTATATTTTATAAAAAAATTATACTGTTTTTGATTTCAGACACGGCATATAGTTTTTTTCAGGGCCACTGTGTCGCCATCTAAAATCGTGAGAGTTTGGGATATGTATACTTAACATCGGAAAAACAATAGTTTTTTAACCGAAACTTTTTTTTTAAGTAGTTCATAATGCTATGTAAACATAATATAAAATCTGAAAATCTTTATCAAGACGTTGACTTGTAAAAAAATCCACAAAATATATATTCAAATTGGTATACAATTGCGGGAAAAAGTCATTTTTCGCACCACCTTACTTCTATTACTTTTCAATATCCATTCAAAACTGCTGTATGTGTCTAATATACATATTCTGATGGAGAATTTGAAGCTGTATAAAACCCAGTGACAGTTGAATTTAATTAACTAAAACCCTACATAAACATAAAACCCTTTTAACAAAAACCCTAAACAAGACAACACACTTCTAAAATCAACAAAAAGATACTACTTTTGAACATTAATAAAAAAATCTAATATTTCGTGAGGCACCTTTTGCTTTTAGCACAATCTAAAAAGTTACTAAACGTGGTAACGTCTTTGTCAGCCCCAAAAATGTTTAACCCCGTTCAATTTCATATAACACTTTTGTTTGTCACTTAAATAAATTCAACTGTAATTGAGTTTTATACAGCTTCAAATTCTCCCTCAGAATATGTACATTAAACATACCACGGTGCCAAATGTATGTTAATAAATAACAAAAATAGAACAAATCGAGAAAGTGGTAACTTAGTTGTCCGCTAATGTAGCCCCTTAACAAAACCCCCGAGTTTACTTCTTCAACTTGGAGCAAGAAAGGCAGAAGGGAATTCCCCCAGAAGGGACAACTCTAAACACTCCTAATCCCCAGCCATCTAGCACACCCCTAAACCTCCCCAACCCTCCGTCGGACAAGAAATCTCAGCCGACCTAACGCACCCCTCCACTTTCGCGACAGCTTCCCCTTCCCCGTAAAGCGGCACCCCGAATCTCGCGAGCCAGCTCCCGAACAAGTACCCCTGGATGGACCCCCAGAAAAATCAATCCCCTATGCTCCGTTCCCAGCGGCATCCAGCCCGAGCGGGACCGGCAGCAGCGCGCCCAAGAAAAATCATCCCCCTTCTACCAATTAACCTTGCACTTGCCAGCGCGACGTGATAAGCCGCGGAGGAGGGGGGGGGGACCAACCCCTGCGGCCCTTCTGCCCCCACCCACCCCCCGCGTACTTGGTGCAACGCACCTGCCGCCCCCGTCGGTCGGCGATTGTTTTCCACGACGCTGCCGCCATCCGCGGCGGCTGGCGGAAGCGATCCGTGCCTCCCCGTGGCGGACAGTGCGCCTTAAACCGCTGAAACGTGCGCCTGCCACCCGCGGCTGCACTCGCGATCGCGTCTTCTACACGGTGTGCCTCGAAATCATGAATGAAAATGTGCCCCGATACACGCGACTCGCCCTTAGATCAGGACCACGTGGGGTGAACGGTGACGTGCTCCGCCGGCGAGCCCGATCATCGTCGAACATTCGCGTTTCATCGGGGTAGGGGGGGGGCCGGGTGGGGGGTTGGGGCCTGAGTTCCCTTCGGGACCGTCCGAGACCCAGTGTCACGAGCGCGCGTTGCAACGCGCCGAGGAAACGGATACTTGGACGTGCAGGGTGGCCGCGAGGGTTCCCTCGTTAGCAACCCCTGCTCGAGGGGGTGAACGCGCGCCACGGAGAACTCGTTCAAGCCAATGCTCATCGACGGCGCGAAGGTCAGTCCGGGGGGTGCGAACGGTCGCGGACGCAACGGGGCGAAAGTGTCCGGGGGGTGTTTGTTATGGCAGGGGGTGGATTTTCAGGGTTACTTTCAGCGGGCCTCGGTCGGGATCCCGCGACTCCGCGATGCCTGAGAAATTGCATTGCCTGGTGGGAATACTTGGGGGATGGTTCGTTGCGCTTCGGGGAGGGTGGATGTAGGGTAGTAGGAGTTCTTGGTGTTTTGCTTGGGGTGCTCGTTTCAATGCGATTCCGTGGAAATGTGGAGTGCTGGTTTCGGGGAGATTTTGTGCTGGACGCGGGTGATGGTTTCGGGGCGAAAGTGACGGGGATGATTGCCGTGAAGGAAGTGGATGTTGCGAGGATTATTCTGGTTCCTGTATCAGGGAATCGTAAACGTGCTCTTCTGGAAAGTTTGTGTTTCGTGGTGATCGTAGGGGTTTTTGGTACTTAAGGGTGTGTTGGTTTAGGGGTCGATTTAAAGTCTGAGTGATTTTCTTATTATTTAGCACGCTCGTTTTTTTAAATAATTTTGTTGAAAGATGTCGCGAAAGTTGGGGTATATTTTTATCACGAGGGGGTGAATTTTAGTGATTATTAGAATTAGTAGTTTGAGGACTTTGATGTTTGCGATAATTGTATATTATTAATGGAGAAGGGCTTGAGTGTGAAATGGGATAATTTTTCAGATTTTCAGTTTTGAGAATGTAGAAAACCACTCGGCTTCTGGTTTTTGCTTCTCGGTGGACGTGAGGCATGTCATACTTATCTTTCTTTTCTGAAGGGATGCATATGAAATGTGAGTTGACCGTTGGTTGAGAATCCTGCGCTTCGTGCCAGACGAAACACGAGACCTCTTTCTTTTGCATTCCGCAATGTGAAATATCTATTCGTCGGACCCTTCGTGTTCAAGTAAAAATGTGGAAAATTCACTATCCGAATTGTCCTCCCTTTTCGTAATTTTTCTTTCTGCACCCTCGGAGTGCGAAATAATTCTTTTCTATATTCCTATTCTTTTTATTCCGACAGAATACTTTTTGGTGAAATATAAAATCTGTTCGTTTCAAACTCTTCTCATATGAATAAATTTCGTATCGCCTATTTTTTAAAAAACTATTTGACATTTCATCGAGCTTCTCTCAAGAAAATAACTGTTATCGATTCGAAGCACGATGCTCTAGATTGTACACGCTACGCTAAATGAAGGGTAAGGGAAAAACAGGGAATGTCACAACGCAGCGTAATCGAGAAAATTAGGTTTGAATATTTTAGTCCATCGCTTAAGAAACAAGGTTCGATGTATTTAATTTTCTTAATGCTTTTGCAAACAGTGGAGATTTCCCAAATTTTTTCCACTGCAGAGTGGATATTTCCCAGTTTCTAACCAGTAGGTAAACCAAATCTTTAACCTTCTCTTACGGGGGTATTTGAACCTTACAACCCTTCGTGAACTTTACAACCCCACAAGCCATAAACACCAAAATCCCTTAAAATATTTCTGTCTTCGTTTCATCGTCAACTTCCTCAACACTCCCCACCCTCCCCAAACTACAACCCTCCAAAATAAACCCCACATTCCTTTACAGCTGCACAGAAAACATGCGCCGACGATTCCGTTATCGATGAGCAAGGTTGCCACCGAGACTTTTCATTAGCAATAGTCTACGTCTGGTGCATGTTTCGGGGTCAAGTGTCATTGTTCCTCGACTCTTCTTAATACATATATTCCACGAAGCTCGCTCGAACGGACGTATATATCCGTCGCCATTAACATTTTATCGTCGAGCGTTTCACAAGCATATTCCACGCCAACTGCTGTCCCATTTTGCTAACTAAAAGGAAATTTACGTTCAATCTAGTGGCATGCAGAATAACGTCCGTCGATGATCCCACAAGAAATGGCACCTAACTCAAAATATAATATCGATGGGTTTCGTGGTATTCTGTTTAGCGACGGCCAAGCTCCGATTAGTTAGCGAGCGCAATCAAGGATAAAGGACAGACGAGTAGAAGCAGGGGGTGGTATCAATCCAATCGGTAATTGTTCCAGTTCATTTCTCGTTGCTTGGGGGCGTTACGCACCAGTGCGGCGGCGAGTGTGCTAATTGCTGGTGGTAATTAGCGTGGGCAATAAACGTTCGCCCGACGAACAGCCCACAAATCTTTGCCGTGTCGTTAGAACGCACGCCAGTCTGGCGAAGTGGTAACGGGAACCGCGCAAAGGAATTGTTTGAATAATTGCGGGGACGATTGTTTCGCGAAATGGGCCGAATTATTAGAGTAATTGGTGGCACGGTTATTGAAGTGGTCGTTGTGTTAGCGATGGAGTTAATGTAGTCGAAATAATCGTTGATGTAGTGGTGGGGGTGAAATAGTCCTCCATGGTGGATTAGCTGTTTTGTTGTAATTAAAGATGTAATGGGAATAATGAATAATTAAGGGTGGGGGTGACCGGGGCTAGTTGATACAGACGAATTATCTCGACACCGTGTATATGTAGCTCCATTTGAGCGAGATATGTGAAGTTTGCTGTTCAATTCTTTACTACGATCCAGTGTAGGTCTGTGTACTTTGACGGTAATAATCATTTTTTAACTGTTTTCGTTTATATAGAGAAAATTTAAATAGTTTTGATACATCTAAATTGATCGTTCAAATGACATTTTTTTATTTATTTTGTATGTATTTTCTCAAATTTTCGCTCACTATATATTAAAGAGGAAGGAGCAAAGTATATTTTGGCATATTTGTTATTACGTAATTAATTTAAATAAAAATTGATAAAATTCAAACAATAATTTTTTGTTTGTTCTTCAAATATGTAGTATTAAAGTTCAAAAGGCTTTTTTACTGTATGTTGTGTAGTTTCTTTTTTTTAATTCAGGAAAATAAGGCATTTCTCAAGTATTTTGACAAGAAGGTACTTTTAAGGAAACTGTTGTGTTATGTGCTATAATAATAATTCTTTTGTAAATTTGATTTTCTTAGTTTTTTATCATTTTGGAACAATTGGAGCTGCACCTTTGGTACTGTGTAGATTGTTAAAGTGATTGTTGAATAAATCGTTGACGTAAGGGCTGGAATATTTGTGACAATTATTACTGGGAAACGATGGAAATAGTTCTAGCAAATAAAATGAATTTCGGTGGCATTTAAATATTTAGATAATTACCTTCGTCTGAATCTCAATTTCGTCTCGCATGATTTACCAAATCCAAAAATGAAAGAGGAGAGGACAATCTAGTCTGAAGTCGTTTAAAAAGGAGAACGTTGTAAAATAAAACCAATTTTTAAATATCAACTTTTACTATGTAAGAAAACATTAATGTTTACATTACAATAATCTTGCAGCTGCTACATATTCAGGCCCTAAATAGGTCTAAGTTAGTCATTAAATACTGACTCAATACAATTTCAAATATATGACTTGCTTGAACTTTTATAATTATATCTTAAGAAATGAAGAGCTTTTGTCAAAAATGTTCATGCTTTATATTATAGACTATCTATTTAAGGTCTGAATACATAGTAACTACAAGATTATTCTAACGTAAACATTAATGTTTTCTTACACAATAAAAGATGCTATCTAAAATTTTCTTTTCTTTTACAACGTCCTCCTTTTCAAACGGTTTCAACGAATTGTTGAGGAATTTCCACGTCGCTGTGAAGCTTTTGTTAATCTCAACATCATTTACTAAATACGGTATTTGAAGTAATGCATATAGTCAACGTTGCACGTAGCAAAGTGGCAATCCATATGAGTAGAGTGTGAGACGGCAGGCAGCATAAGCGCATAAGGGAATTAGGTCTGTCCGTGGTCAGACGCACTCTGCAAACCAACGCCGCTGAAATTCTACATATCCCTTCATAACTTTTCACACCTGGATTATTCCAACAATTGCTTCCAGCGAAATTTGCTCAAATTAACAAGAACATTCGCTACACGCCAAAATTCTGCTTCCTCATCTACCATTTATTTGCCATTTTAAGGAGAGCGCAAATAATTTTATCCACGCCATTCGAACGAAGTTCAACAATAAAATTAAACGTCCTGTACATTATAAAACTTGGCCCGACTGCTTTCTCGCGAAAGCTTGTATTTAGAAACGACCGCAGAGAAAATGCAAGCACGGATCAGAGGTTTGCAATCACCGCAGCTCCGAATAAAACCGAGAGTCTATTTTTATAATCGTTGTGATAGCAGCTCGCGTTTCCCGTGTTTCCTAAACTAAGCAGGGACCCCGAGCAATACAAAAACAGGAATTCAGCTCGGCCCGAAATTACATACCATCTGTCACACGGGAATTCACGCAAACCGCCGTTGCATTTTACATGATTCCGCCCATTAGCATAACATCCTCCGTTGAACATTGCAGGAACAGCTTCGCACCGATCTACCCGGCGGAATTATTATTCCCTTCTACATTTCGAAACCAGCCATATCTTTCTATTCGACCGGAATTTCCCAGCAACCCCTAAGAATGCTTCTTAGAAACGACTCGGGCCACGAACTCTATCAGAAACGCGAGCCGGAGAGCCGGCAGAATGGCAAATACATTTTCCAGAGAAGCCGCGGGCATTAAAACCCGCTGGCGTGGAAAGTTGCGATTTTCAAAGAACACGGGAACCTTGGCTTTTAAACGAATCCACGCGAGAGTCGCGCAGAATGGTAGAAAGAAGTCGCAGTCTCAACGCACGCGGTTATTAGACGCCGCGGACTTGCCGTTTCTTCGAGCACTTATTTAAATTCATGTATGTAAATGCAGCGCCATTAAAACTCGGAAGTCACGCTAAAGCGCCACGCGATTAAGGGAAAGAAAAAGGGTATCCTTGTAGGAGAAAATTCCATATTCTCGTGTGCCGTTCTATCAGTCGCTGTTTCTGCTTCGAATTCGCCCCCGTTCCCTCCGCACCCCTCCCCTCCCCCCCCCCCCGAAAAAAAGGAAGATGGAAGCGAAAGACGCTGTAATTAATTTCGCTTATCCCGAATTAATTAAACGGAACTGTTGCACCCGTCGTTCTCATTCACACCAGCAAATTGCCTCGGGCTTAAATCCTGTAAAATTGAAATTGAATTTCGCTAGATCGACGTTAATTAACATCGTGCCCTTGTTAACCGAACGAGCACAACACGCTGTCGCGGATAAAAGAATTCCTATACGGAAGAGCGTGAACGAGGGATATTACTCAAAATCAGGAGGTCCTTGGAAAATTAGAAAAAATGATTTGCTGTAAAATTGCTCAAATATATCAATATAAATCGAGGACCTTGGAGGATAAGGGATGTAGTCCCCTTTTTTTATAAAAAATTGTTTATAAAATTATTGCTTTGACTTAAAAGTAAAAAGAGATATAAAATTATTGCTTTGACTTAAAAGTAAAAAGAGATATAAAATTATTGCTTTGACTTAAAAGTAAAAAGAGATATAAAATTATTGCTTTGACTTAAAAGTAAAAAGAGATATAAAATTATTGCTTTGACTTAAAAGTAAAAAGAGAACACTAATTGAAAAAAATGTTATTTTTAGGCGAGAATATTAATATTAATATTGATATTTCTATTTTTCTTTATTTGCAATAAATCGCCGATTTGCTATGGAATTTGCATCAGAGGTGCACCAACCGATTTAGAATTTTTATTTACTTATATTACTGACGCGAAGAATTTTCGAACTGTTTCACTCTCCACCGGCGTCAAATTAAAATACTATTGAATGGCCCCAAAGCTTCCACAGAATAAACCAAGAATAATGCGTCCTCGTATCACCTTGGTCCTCCGCGGAGGGAGTCTCGGGTCCCGCTGTGACGCCACTTTTCAATTTTCCTTACCATTTCAGCGTCGTTGCGTAATCGGTTGGCTCGGGATCCAGCCATTTCCCCTCGATTCCGCGCTGGACAAAAGAGGGCTGCGAGATATCGGAGCGAGTCAAAGGCTCGTTCCAGGCAAAAATTAGCTTGCCGGCCGGGGAGATTGCAATGACGGAAACGGGCAGGAAATTCAGCGCCGCGGAAAATCCAGTCTCCTAAAAATCGAGTACGATGCCCGGCCGATCGGATTCGACGGGCTGGCCGAGGAAATTGCCCTCGAAGGAGCGTAAACAGGAAGGTTGCTCGGCGGAATGATTGCGGCGCGGCGGGGTTGGGGGATGAATTGAGACTTCGCGGACGAGGTGGCCCGGGGCAAGTTCGAGGGAACGGTAACACGGAAACGTGGCCGTCGGTGAAATTGTCCCACATCCATCCAGCGTGTTTTATACACCGAATAACGGCTATCGATCGGCACACATTCCTCCTTCGGTTTACCGACGGCCACGTGGCGTGTGGCCGACGAGTTCTACTCGGCCTGGGGACTCCACCTCGGCGTAATCCTTCAACCGGGAGATTGGACTTTCCGCGATTTACTCTGTAACGATTAAAAGCTTGACTACGGGGGTGGTGCTTCCATTTCCTGGACTATTCAGGGTGAATAGATTGGAGAACAGTGATTGGAGGGAGTTCGGTTGGGGGTTTGCATATGTGATGATGAAGCGGGGTTGAAAGTTTTCGATGAGTCTACTTCTCTTGCATTTGACGGAATATAGGTCTGTTGTTCTCGAGTCAGGGTAATCGGAATGTCTGACTATAGGTTGCGTAAAAGGGTGACCCAAGCCTCTTTTTGGAACTGAATTTTGGGTCAAATGATGAGACATCAATCAGAACAAATTTTCAAGTTGAGGTGACAATTAGTTTCTGAGATGTGAGAGGTGAAAATTCGTTAACGCGTCAGCCCATACGCTTCGATGTACGAATTTTTATGTCAGTCTGATAATTTAAAGAATTAATTTCAGGGCTTTTTGCTGACTACTAACAACGAATTTGACAATGGTAGATTCAACATGGTGGAAGATATATTAAAAAATGCACCAACTACACAGACATTTATATTTCTTGATTTTGATTTTTATTTGTGTATTTTGAAAATCTAAGTTCAAATTCGTTGCTAGCAGTCGGAAAAACTCCCAATGGCCGAATCAATATGGTGGACTATATATTTAAAAAAAAACACTCACTGCACGAATATTTATATTTTCTGATTTTGATTTTTATTTGTGAATTTTGAAAATCTGAGATCAAATTCGTTGCTAGCAGTCGAAAAAACTCACAATGGCCGAATCAATATGGTGGACTATATATTTTAAAAAAAACACTCACTGCACGAATATTTATATTTTCTGATTTTGATTTTTATTTGTGAATTTTGAAAATCTGAGTTCAATTTCGTTGCTAGCAGTCGGCAAAACTCACAATGGTCGATTCAATATGGTGGACGATATATTAAAATAAAGCACCCACTACACAGACATATATAATTCTTGATTTTGTGAATTTTGAAAATCTAAGTCCGAATTCGTTGTTAGCAGTCAGCAAAACCCCTGGAAATAATTTCTTAAATTATCGGACTGACATAGAAGTTCGTACATGAAAGCGTATGGGCTGATGCGTTTACGAATTCTCACTTCTTTCACCTCCCATATCTCAGAAACTACAATAATTGTCACCTCAACTTGAAAATTTGTTGTGATTGATGTCTCATTATAAGGTATCATTTGGCACAAAATTCAGTTCCAAAATCATGGGACCAAAAAGAGGCTAAAAAGGGCCAGAGACTTAACCCTTCGTTAACACACTTCATTTATCGACCAACTCTGACATACCTGGGTGGCTCACACCCAGAGCAATTTTTGAACCACTGTCAGTCTCATCTAAATAATCCAATTATTACAAAAAAAACCTTGCGCCAATTTCAAGATCTCTAGAATGTAATCGAATAGTTTTTTGATTGAAATTTCATCACAGTTTTTGTAAAAAAAATCAAATTACCAAATGTTGAGAAAAATTGAAGAAAATCTTGAAAAAATTGTAAATTTTACAAAATTTCAATATTAGAAGCTAAAAATCTACAGAGCTGACGTTCGGATATAATATTTCGAGAGAGAAAATAATTTGTAAGCGGGCTTCTGGAAAGAGGTATTTATTTCGAATACGTATAGAAGGTACAAGCGTCAAAATCAGCTTATGGGTGTCTCACACCCAGAGTGTCAACGAAGGGTTAATAAACCACGTTCCCCCTCCACAACCAAATGTAACCTACCCCTCAGCCACCCTTAAGAAAAGAAATCATAATCCTCGCGGCAACAGCCACGAAACAAATGCGTCGTCCGACGGAACGACGAGTTCATTCTCGGAGGATTTCCGTTGCAAATTACATCGATGACAAATCGTCCCATCTCGACGCCGTTCTTGCCCCTCATCGTGCCCCCCCTCCTTCCACACAATCCCGTGCCCCCGCGTGGAAAACTTCGCCGCTCAACGAAGCGCCGTAGTTTCTACTTAGAAAGTGATTGCACGAAGATGAAGCTATTTGCGAAGGAGATTACAAGGGTGGCAACCCCCTGCCCCTCCCCCCGCGTTCGGAATTACGCGGCGTGACGATGAAATACTTTTCTTCGCCGACGTCGCCGAGGAACAGTGGAGTGGCCGCGTCGCTGCATGTCAACGGTTGTAATGAAAGAACCAGCGAATTCTGGGTCCGCACCCTTCCCTGTTCTCCACTCGTTAATTACGACACCGTGGAGCAGGGCACGTCAAAGCGGAAAAGGGGGTTAACAGCGTCTTCGAATTAATATTCCGCGTGACTGAGTTGGGAAGCTTTGGACGTTTTGCTTAGGGATGGTCGAGTTTTTGATCCATGGATTTTGTATTGCTGCGTTTTCTGGCAATAGCAGTGTTCGGAGTCCTAGACTGCTTTCGAAAAATTGTAATTTCCTTCTGCTTGGCAGCGAGTCTCAACCTGGGGGTCGCGAAGTGTTTTTTGAGAGTTCGCCACGGTTATTTTTATAGTTGACGATGTTTGACACGAAAGAAAGTTTACATTTTTAAAGTCATATAACTTTTTTGGAATTGCTCCAAACGACTTGAGTTTTTTTTTGAGAAGCTAGAAGGATTAGTTTGCTGAGTGACGTGTTGCGTCGCTTTGAACACAATTGCAATTGGTCGGAATAGCGAAAAAAAATAGTAAAAGTTGTTTCTTTTCAACTTTTTTTCTGAGCCGATAAGGAAAATTCCAAAATTCTGTTTGTAGATTTAAGTCAGTTATATACGTGCTGAAAATTATATCAAAGTCGGTTGCAGAGTAAACGGGATTTTTGAATTTTCATTACCGGCTCAGAAACAAATAGTTGTAAAAACGACCTTTTCTATTTTCTTCGCTATTCCGACCAATTGCAATTTTTTTCAAAACAGCCAAACACATCACTCAGCAAACTAATCCTTCTAGCTTCTCCAAAAAATCAAGTCGCTTGGACCAACTCTAAAAAAGTTATACGCTTTTAAATAATGTAAATTTTTTCTCGCTCGCCACTGTATTTATTTGAATATGGTTACATTGAAATAATCTGTTAATGACGTAACGCCATTTTTTTAGAAATGAAGGGAAGGAAATATTTACCTTACCCTTTATGGGGGAGGGGAGCTCGCAGATTATTTGAATAAAAATATATAAAAACAAATTTTTTAAGTTAAACGATTTTATTTAATTTGATAAAAAATGCGTTATCATGTGAAAAATAATTATTCTCTTGTACTACAATTACGATGGTGAAATGTCACTTTAAATAAAATCGTGGGGGAGGATATTTCATTGCTTTTCATCGCTCACATCGCCCCTTGATTCTGTACTAAATTCATTCATATCTTGCTATACAACCCTCGGGGTAAGTTTTTTCTTAAATTTTGTACTGCCATCATAACCACGTACAGCTGCAAAGTTTCAAGTCTATTGCATTAGTGGAAGTGGGTTAAAATACTTAAACTTGAGCTACAAGATTTGCCCCAAAGAAATAAACGGACAGAGGAGGTGGAGCTGTATAAAATCGTTTAATTACAAAAGGTGATCGCGACTCAAAAAAGGTTGAGAAACACTGGTGTATGGGTTGAGCGTTATTCAGTAGACGTTTCTTATCAGAAAGGTGCAGATTTTGAAAGCCCGTATTTTAGGATGAGTGAGATAATTTTGGGCTGAGATATAATAAGATTTTTATATGGAGTATTCCTCTTAGCAAGCTTCAATTTGTGAGTTTCCTATAAACTGCCAAACTCGCTCATCTAATTATCCACGCTTAAAAGAATAGTTGCCAGCGACTGAATTCCGTTCCTCCCGATAAGCCTACGCAACGTAGTGAATCCGCTGGAGCAAGTACCGCGCAAATCGAATTACCCGGATTCGCGTAAATAAACCCAGGAACGAGTCTTCTTCGTAATCTATCGATTGCCTGTATCTCTGAATTATAGGGGCTACACGGGATCAGAGGCAAGTGGAATTAGGCTAATGCCTTCGACGGCTTTCGTTTGATTCGACAAACTACCGCGCCGGTTTAACACTAGCTGAGCGTCATCCCCCCGGCGGGACTGGGACTCTGTGCTGTGCGTCGCGGGAATGAGCAGCGGGCTCTAAACGAGGTTTCAGTGACGGACACTCAATCAAGCAATCTCAAAGGACATATCCCGGCAAGAAAAATGGACACACAACCAGCAGGGTCCAGCAAGAGAATCACGCAGCCCTCATCCAGGCTTCCAAATCGTTTCAACAAACGCATCAAGCCATCCATCTTCAAGAAACGGTCCCACCCTGGGGCCCAGCATGAGCACTCCCTCCTCAGCGAAGAGTATCCTGAGTAATCAAAACAGCCTAGGGGGTCCTAAGGGGTCTTCAACACCCTAAAGGGGTCCAAGGCTACCACGGGGACATCCAGGAGACCTCAGTGACCAGTGCCAAGCATGATCGTGGACAAGGTTCCTCAGCAGACATGACAGAGTAAAGCAGCCGTGGATTACCACAGACCTAGTCCACCATGTTGAACGTAATGGCGGCGGTGTCTACGAGCCTGCCTAACCGAGTGGACCCGACTCCTACGCCACCGAGCAACGCCAGCGCCACGTCCAGCACGTCAGCGAACAACGTGACCTCGGTGCCCGTGGAGAATCCCACGGTGGAGAACCTGCCGGAGAACGTGAACGTGTTCGTGGTGGTGATCAAGGGGATAATCATGGGCAGCATAATCACTACCGCGGTGCTGGGCAACGCTCTGGTGATAGCCAGCGTGAGGCGGCACAGGAGGCTGCGCGTAGTGACGAACTGTTACGTGGTGAGCCTGGCGGCGGCCGACCTGCTAGTGGCGATGTGCGCGATGACGTTCAACGCGTCCGCGGAGCTGTCCGGCGGCAAGTGGCTGTTCGGCAGGTTCATGTGCGACGTCTGGAACTCCCTGGACGTTTACTTCTCCACCGCCTCGATCCTCCACCTGTGCTGCATCAGCGTGGACAGGTACTACGCGATCGTCAGCCCCCTGGAGTACACGGTGATCATGCGGCAGGGCACGGTCGGGTGCATGCTGGGCAGCGCGTGGCTGCTGCCCGCCCTCATCAGCTTCATACCGATCTTCATGGGATGGTACACCACTCAGGAGCACTTGGATTACATGGCGAAGAATCCAGAGGTAGGTTCACGCGACGGGTCGGTAGTACCGTTAGCTGCGGATGTAGAAGGGTAGTTCCGTGGGTGGCTCGCGTCCGCCCTCGTCAGCTTCATACTGAACTTCTTCGTGGGTCGGTGCAGCACCAACGGACACTTGGATTACATGCCGAAGAATTCAGAGGTAGGTTCACGCGATTAGCTCTGGCTGTGAAAGGGTAGCTCTTGGGGGTGGTTGTGGGTGGATGATGGGGAAGTTTATTTTGAGGGGACATTTATTTTGTGAGTTAAGGGGGAATCCTATTCTTTGGGCTAAAAGCAACATAGCAAAATTGCAGATTTTTTTTTAAGAATCTAGCGATTTGATTCGTCTGAAATTTGGACTATGTTTTTATGCATCTTTGAGGAAGCAATAGCTTTTTTTATGAATTTTTAGTAACAAATATAGGAGTTATACATAAACTTCTATATTTATTATTAAAAATTAATAAAGAACTGAAACTTCTTCAAAGATGCATAAAAACATGGTTCAAATGTCAGATTATTCGAATCGATAGTTTCTTAAAAAAAAATCTAAAGTTTCGCTGTGTTTTTAGTCCAAAGAATAGGATTCTCCTCTTTATATTCTGTATCGAGAATATTGAGTGCTGGTTTATTAATTTCGCAGGAAGTTTGCTGACGAGGGGGGACCGAAAAGAATCCGGAATTATATTCTACAGTACTAAAAGCACAAAAAGGTGTCAAACTCGACGAGTTCTCAAACTGTCTTGAGCAATAGAAAAAAAATTTCGAGAAGTGTATTACATCACAAGGAGAGTACAGTAAATTTTCGTTATAGGCTCACGCTCGGGGCTGGCGACGAGCTTACAACGCACAGCGTCGACTATTTCGAGCCACCAATGTGCTGTGCGAGTGAGAGAACTCTTTCGTGCCCTCTAGCTCACTCTCGGGTTCTCTCACTCTCGACCGAGCATACAACGCATAGCCGCAATGAGCTTATAACGAAAATTTACTGCACATTGAAGGGGACTGAAGTTTGAATATGTAAAAATAAATACTCTATTTTTTATAAATAAATTTCGGTTTCTTTTGGGGTACCCCCTCGTGTGTCTGTGATTTTTTGTGACTGTCAGTAGTTTAGTATGGGGCTGTTTATGTTGATTTCGTATATTTTAATCCGCAACGATTTCATGAGGTTGCAATCATGACTTGCTGTTAAATAACTGGTCACGTTACGCGAGCTACTTAACCAGCATTCTGAATTGTGAATGTCGGCGATAATCCTCAGGGATAAGAGGATTTGCGCAAGGATTTCCAATCATTTGCATACGCACGCGTTAGGGGCGAAATTGACCAATCACATCCCCTTGCGTCGTCCACGTGACTTGCACTATTGTTTCCTCGATTGGCTAATTTGGTTATGCATAGTGCCCGGCGCATCACGGGAACGTCGTCGTGAACGGCGTGGCGCATTGTACATTCTGCTGTAACGATAATTTCCACGCTTGAAAATGAAAGCCCCGTCGTGCTTGCTAAATATACTTCAACAAACATTTCAGGCTCTAAAACTAAACAGTTTTAGCATATTTTAATAATTGAAAGTTAATTTCCATCACTGGGGATCAACTTATTCCCATTTCTGTAAACACTTTGGAAACTATTTTCGGTGGTAAAATAAATTTGCTGCAAATGCATTACATCGAACTACAACTTTAAAACATTTTAATTGTGTTGCTACTAGTTCGATAACCTTTATTCTTTTTATATTCCATTTTATATAAATTTGGCGCTACTGCTCCGTGCAAAACAGAAGAGATTTTCCAAAAAAAAACCAAAAGTCATTTACAATGCATAGTTTTAAATAAACAAACGTGTCTTTTCAAAGCTTATGATGTTAATATACATTGTGTCAAAGGACAAGTCTCAGTTTCAATTTATTACTTTGCAATGAATTGGAAAAGAAATGTGCCATTTTCGACAGAAACGACTGTCTAGTACCTTTAAAGGGGACCATAGTAAAGGTTACCACATGACAGTGCAATGCATCACAATTTATTTACGCCAAGCACCGTGTCGTTTGCACATGATTGCCTTGTATCTGCTGGAGCTAAAAACATCGTGCCTCTGTGTCCATTCCGTGACCTTTTTCGCCGGACAAATCCAATTTGAACGCATCCTCAGCCGGTTGTAATAAAAATAAACGGTCGAGACAGGGCCAAGTCGATGCTGCATTCGCCCCCGGAGCAGAATAGAAACGGAGAAGCGGCTATCGCGGCCATCAAATTGTAGTTTCAATTCTCAACTCCATTAAAGTTCCGTGACTTTGTAATTATACCCAGTGACGCGGCAGTAAATTGCGTTTTTAGATAGCTGCAACCCACACAACTGCTCGTAAGAATCCGCAGGCTTTGTAAGTTATAACGTCAATATTTTCTAATGAAAACAGTGCCAGCAGAAAGCAGACATTAATTTTCAATAAAAATGTCACTATTAAGTCGCACAGAACGACTTAATTTACGTGTTCGTCTCTCTGAGAAATAATGCTTCGTGACATTCACAGAAGTCTGGCAATTAAAATATTTTAATTTCCTTGACGTTTTCCCCATACTAATTATAATCGTGCACAGAGGCCTCCTTTAAATTTTCGATACAAATATCTCACTGTTCTGCTCAACTTCTGAGGATGATTCTGGAAGCCATTGTATTACTTTTTGGCTACTCGAGGGGTTTCCGATGTTCTGATAGCGTGCCAGTGAAAATTGTTCTGCGACTGTATTCGATACAAAATTGAGAATTTTAAAAAATGTTTTAGTTGTCAATAATAATCTATTCATAGTGGACGTGGTTGGTTCTTTGCTTGTAACCGGTTGCGCAAAAGTTACTATGCGATGTTAAAGCTTCTAATGTTTTTAATTTCAGGTATATGTCAGTGATGTTTTGATATTAAAATAGAGGAGACTCGCGAAATTTATTTTCCATAAAAATGAATATGTAACCCTTCGATATTTTTACGTAATAATTCGTTGGTGGTACGTAAATTTAGACGAATGTTTAAAGACTTTACAACAATATTAAAGGACAATGAAATCGGAAGCTAACATCACAAATTCTTCACAATACCATGAAAAATGCACTAAAAAAGGTCCCAAATTTGCATTTGTTGGATATTAACTCTGGAACTAGATGTCATAAAAATTTATAAGTCTCGATAAATCGTGCCACAAAAAAACCACGTTATTTCAATTAAAAGCAAAGTCACAAACTAAGAAAATCGGATGATGACTTTCGCGCCATCTTTTACTTCGTGTTGCACTTAATTTATGTTATCTCGGAGCACGATCCGCCTCGTCCCGTTGGTACACGGTGTAACTGAACGGGATTTAATGCAAATGAAGAATAATATTGTACATTGTCTCAAAATGAAGTTTACGTAAGCCTGGGAAAGGGCTTCATCTAATTATGCCGGAGGTTTAATATAAATTCTGCATGCGCGACAGAACCGTCAGGAGAAATTGGATTAAAAATCCCCGGCTGAGCCCGCGTCGAAAATCGGGATTCAATTATTAAACGAATTTCCGCGGGGCACAATCGTGTTTAAAATTTAGACGCGCGGAGGGAAACGTGTCGGGACACTTTGGGCACACCGAGAACACGATATTCATTAGCGCAGAATGAAGCAAAGACACAGATTCTAATTGGACAGTAAAAAATTTGTGCTAACTTGTTATCGCACAGTTGAATATTTGTTGAGGAGAGTAAATTCAGATGCATCGCACAGTGTGGTAAGAAGGCAATTGGGCTAAATTAACAACCTGAGCAAATATTTGCGACGAACCAAAGACTTGCAAATTTGAAAGTCGTGTTTGCTTCGGCCAGATGTACACAGTGGATGTATGGTATTTCTCTGATTTAACGAGTTTCTGAAACTAGAAACTAGGTGCACAGTACTAAAGCGTTAATTTCTGCAAAATAATGTTAATTGAACTGACGATACAAAATTTAAAAAATAAACCTGTGGTCTTTGAAAATAATTACTGTACCCAGGTGGGTTTTAAATTTTGTATCGTCAGTTCAATTAGCATTATTTTACGAGGTACCTACCTCGTGGTACTGAAATCTAATCTCCTCCTCAAAGTTGAGACCAAGTCGTCATTTTTTCATCACGCAAAAATGAGTTAAAGTAAACTGACGATATGAAATTTGCAAAATAACAATTATTAGTAGACTGCGGAAGTTTATGCAAATATATATATTACGATAATTACGACCTCCCTATTGTAAGAAAATACTATACTCGAGCTAAGTAAGTTCTGTATATGCTAGAAATAAATAAACAGAACATTCTTTAAAATAAAAAATATAGGGGAGAGTTGTCCAATATCGTACTGGTCACCTAAATCGTACCTCATCAATTTCTCAGTAATTAATGAATGTAAACGACATCTGACAATAAAAATATCAAGCAAATGCGAAATAAGAAATAGAAACAAAACCCTTTGAGCTTACACCCTATTTTGTGCGTGCTATAAACATTTAAAAAAATCAGTTATGACTGATGTAACTTTTTACCAGTTTATATTAGCTGATAATAATCAAACAATGCAATTTTGTCCTGTATTTTTGCATATCTCTAAAAGTGGGTTTAATGTACAATATTTCACATTCTCTTCAAGTTTAAATTGCTATTTATAAAGAAATCGATCATGTTTCCTAAATCGTACCACTAATTGATCCATATATATACATATGTAACTATATAATAATCATTATTTTATGTTGAATATTTTCTTCTCTTATTTGTTATTGATACTATGTTTAGTGGAGGTACGATTTAGACGACCGAGGGTTAAGATTTAGAAGACCAGTTGCCTAAATCGTTCCTTCTACAGTACGTGACAAAAAGATCAATAACAAATTAATTTGTTCTGAACAAAAGGTAAAGCATATAATAGTAGTTGCCTGAAAGATTAAGCTACAATATCCAATAGTCATTTGCGTTGAAATTAGTACCAAATATGAAATATACCGTAAAATGTCTCAAGTGGTACGATATAAGCAACCCTCCCCTAAATAAACCCTCTAATGACGAAAAATATTTCTATAAAAGTTTCACGTGGTTAGTCCTTTCCTATAGAAATGTATATTTGCATAAATATCCGCAGTCTACTTATTAGTATACCCTAGTTACTAGTACCCTAGATTCCCCTGACCTAGTCCCCTCCTCAACCCGGAACGAGAAACCAAACCACCACTTCTCCACTTGCATCCACCAGCCAAGCGAACCTACCCCCCCCCCCCCTCACCAAGCCCTATTCAACTTCCACGACTTCCAAAGTCTCCTCCATCTTTCTAAATCCCCTAAACGATGTACCAAGTCCCCCGGAAGGGACAGTCCCGGCGGAAACGGGCAAAGTATCCTCCGCTATAGCCGCCTTCTCGCCGCACAGTGCACTCGGCCAAGTGGCCGAGAAACTGACCGTGCCGCTCCTTTGCCCAGCTTCCTGGCCCCCGAATCACTTATCGATCAGCTGGAAAATCGCCGGGCGAACAAAGGGCCGGACCAATGGGCTCCCTGTCGTTGCAGGTCTGCTCCTTTGTGGTGAACAGGCCGTACGCGGTGATCAGCTCGTGCGTCTCTTTCTGGATCCCCGGCCTGGTGATGATCGTCATGTACTGTAAAATCTACAAGGAGGCGGTCAGGCAGAGGAAGGCGCTCAGCAGGACGTCGAGTAACATCGTCCTGAATAGCGTCCACCACCACAGGTCCTCCACGAGGCAACACCACCATCAGCAGATGCTGCTGCAAGCGGCGGCGGAAACTGGTGAGCTTGCATCCCATACCTAGAGAGCTTCGCCGTGTCTCTGTAACAGTACCGTGCCGTTCGAGTGCGACTCCTACTGGCCTTGCCTCTGAGAAGCCATTCCTTTCGGGGCGCTCGTCCAAGTGGCTGGGAGGAATGTAGTCAGGCGGTGGAGGCAGTGGGGGTGGCGAAGATGATTGAACACTTAGGCGTCGGAAGACTGGCGGGGAGGGTTTTTGTGACGTTTTTGGGGAGGAGCGCGTTAATGGTCTGGGTAGGGTAAAGGCACCAGTAGTTGACCATGTATCGGTAGTTGACATCTTTCCAGAAAAACATGAAGAACGAAGTACAGTTCTCTAACTACACTTTGTTCAAAAGATCGTCACTTCTAAACACCTTGTTCTTTTCATGTTTTTCTGAAAAGATTTCAACTACTGATACGTGGTCCACTACTGGTGCCTTTGCCCTATGTCAGGTAGTTGGAGAGGGGTTTCGGGATGTGTAAGGCACTATGTGGTCAAGGATCAGTGGAGTCTGACAAGAGTATCTGACTACTTAGATTCCTTCCACTTGTTATGCGCGGTTACTTTAGCTGTTTTAGCCATCGAAGGCTCTTGCGTTATTGTCAGGGGGAAGTTTGAAATGGGGGTCGATTTTTGGGTGGGAGTGATTTTTTTAAGGAGGAAAATATTCTGGTTAGTGGAGGTTTAGATTGTGGCTGGTAGCATTTGTGGAAGGTGCTGAGAGAAGTATAAAAATGGTTGTGGAGTGTATTGAAAGTCAGACTTGCAGCTGTTACTTAAATGAGAAGGTGGTGACCGTAGAACTGGAATAAAAGTTAGTCGATCGAGATCGTTTCCTCCATTGCGAAGAGTTTAGTAGATCGAAATAGCTCTTCAGTAGCCCTGAGTCGCCAAAAAACTTTGGTCTGACTATAACGTTCCCAGAAATTAATTAGTCACTGTGTGTCAATATGTTTAACTAGCATTACATCTCGGCTTCGCCCGAAATTTAGATTCTGATTTTATAAAACAAATTTATTTATTTCTTTGTTGTTGTGAAAATAGTCACATTCGTCTGGGTTAACTAGGCATAATAAGCTGGGACACATTTCGTGACCCCAGAGTTTACCCTTGGAAAGTTTTCAGGCGACAAACAGACACACAAACACTTTCTGCTTTATATATTCAGATACAGACAGCAGCTACTATTCCATGTTAACACGACACCTTCGAATTACTACTGAACTTAATCAAAACTTTCTCATACATATCTGTGCCACATCTCACATTCTGTCAGGGAGAATTCCTCTCACAGCTAAATTTCCTACAACACGTTCGACTGTCTTCACCAAACGAAATCATTTCGTTTGGAATTTTACCAGCCAATTTAGAGACATCCCGTAACATACCGAAATTTTATAAATACTCCACCCTACTCTTAACCATTGTAGAATATTGCCGAAATATTGTAGGATAATTGCCAATGGAACATTGCACGGCAACGTTCTTGCAATATTGCTGCAATATTGTAGGATCGTTGCCAATGGAACATCGCAGAGCAACGTTATTGCAATATCGCTGCAATATTGTAGGCTCGTTGCCAATGGAACATTGCACGGCAACGTTCTTGCAATAATGCTGCAATATTGTAGGATCATTGCCACTCTAATAATGCACGACAATATTTCAGGAATGTTCCTACAATATGGCAATGCAACCTGCAACAACGCAATATTGCAGCAACGTCGCTGCAATACAGCTGCAACGAAGTGTGCTGTATGGGCAGCCACTTAAAATTATCCGAAATATCGCTCAAGCAATAACGGATAATTATTTCGATCCCTCGTGTGATTAATTCTTGATAATCCCGCGAATTTATTTATTTTCTTCGCCAGGAGAGCAGTATCGAATGATGGACGACGGTTCCGACGCTGAAACCCTGGCGGCTGTGTTAATTAAAGTTGATTACGGACTCTCGCGCGATAAAGTAGTCCGTGGAATTTTCACTTAACCGTGGTCTGTTTTCTCAAAGAGTTAATTAAAGATGTGGCGACCGCGTCGTAATATGTCCCGCGGGGAAATTGCATTTTCCCTATGGGACAGCGAAATATTACGAAGACTATTTGGTGAATCTCGTGAATTTTTAACTCAGCCAGTTTCCGCATTCTCCCTCTTCCCAACCCAGCCTCGAAGCCATGCTTCTCGGCAGTTCAGTCCCGCAAGCTGCGAGCAACGTGACGGCAGACAGGGCCGACGGGTGCTCCTTACCGCCATTGTCGACGCGTATAACTCGATTACAGAAGACGTAATCCTTAATCGTCTTACGCGGCCGCGTGTCGCCGTGACGGTCTTCGCCCGCGTTTCTCGCCCGAGCTAATACCCACCGCAGTTATTTCTAATACCGTTGCCGCCGCGAAGAGGAACGCGGAAGCGGTGAACGCTCCCGCGAAATCCTCTTACGTCGCGTCGTGCCAGGAATGCCAAGGAAAATGCAGCCTCCGGTAGCTTTCGCTAACTCCGGAACCCGCCGCGTCGACCTTGCGTAGTAATGGGACGCGAGGCTCTTTGGAATCCTTTCTGGCCCACTGGGGGCCGTTCCTCCTCCTCATGCTTCTGTTTTTAAACCTTGCTAGAATATTCCCAGCTCGCTAATACCCTTCACCCTCGCCGGGACTTCTTTCGGCACGTCTAATTGATTCCTTCCTCGTCGTCGCGAAGGATGAATAGTCCCAGAATAGCAAGGGGTGAGTTGGATACTTGCGATGGGGGCAGGGTATTCTTTTCTAGAGCCCAGCTATTGTTGGCTGCAGGGACTGTAGCCGAAAAGCGGTGTAATCAGCTTTGAAGCCTGTAATCTGATGGCTGCCTCGGGCCAAGAATCGTGGCTGCAGCCGCTGGTGGAAGAAGGCGGGAGGGGAGTTAAGCAGATAATGGATTGGTTCGATAAAGGTTAACGGGGACCTTGTAACGTCGCTTGTGAAAGGGTCCAAGTGTCGTGCTTCTTATAAAACAGTTCGTTCTCTCTTTTTTTTTAGAAAAGTTAAGGCCTGACGAAGGCACGCGCGAGATTAGGCGATAGACATAATCGTCATCTGGGAGGTTAGGGTCTTCTGCAGAAGTACACCCAAGGTGCGGAAGAAGGTTCTCGCAAACGAGCTTCTGCTTTTGAGAAAAGGAACTTTGGGAATATTGAAGCAGGCCTTTGGGAATCCCTCAATTTCTTCTCGTTTAAGAGGTCACTTGTCGTAAAGAAGAGGTAAAAAACACAATAGTAGACCATAAAAGAATGATAAATAAAAAATAAAATGCGTTTGAATAGAAATAGAGGTTACAGCATACATTGAATTGTGAGGTTATGTTACTAAAATTTTGGCGAGTCGAAGTGCGGACATGACGGTGATTCACTTCACCCTAAACCCACTCACCAGTTTTCTATTTAAAAATATTAAAAATAGTAAAAAAAAAACTAAATCCAGAGCACAATAGGATATCTGTTTTTGTTATTAAATAAGAACTTTTACTGCAAAAACTATTATCTGCCCAATTAGCGAATACCAATAGTGACGTTGTTCCTTAGTACAAACAGCTCTTCTTTTAAAAGCTTTTCGTTGCTTATGCTTCACTTTGATTAGTCCCAAGCTTGCCCAACAGTTGCGTAAATGTTCAAATAATTTAATATTATTTTGTTGTAACTATAGTACAAACGTGACGATTATAATAATAATAAAAATACGAAATGAGTAGAATTGGAGACATGAGCAGAAATGGAGAGGTCATTTACCTTATATAAAGTTTTCAACAGAGTAAAATCAGGGAATCGAGTTTGGTGGAATTGCTAACGCGTCTGACCAGCACCCGCAAGATCTCGGGTTCGAGTCCCGTCGCCCGAAGTTGTTTTTTTCGCCTACAGGAGGAAGAATAATAATTGCTTCAATCCTAAAATGAGTGCTCTTAAGTCTTAACGATCAACAAAAATGGCTTCCACTCCAGAAAAATAAGGGAAGGCCCTTTCTACTAATGACTGTTGAAAGAAAGACAACTCATATCATTGCCCTCTCACCTAATGATTTCGACGAAAAGCTGAGTAAATCGGTTGTAGTAGACCCTAAGTTGACAAACTTCTACAAGTCAAATGTCAATTCTTCAAACTTCATCACTCAACCTCCATTTCCATTCTTCCAAATGCCTTCAAAGTTCCCCCAGAAGAAGCCTTACCATAACACTGTATCCCCATATAAAAACACTTAGGTCCACCGCAGTTTCTTAAAAATACCATAAAATATTACCGCGAGCACTTACGCCAAGAACAAGTTTGCCAAGTGAAAGTTTACCGGCATAAAGATCCCCCTGTGCCCTCAAGAAAAAGCCTCAAAAGAGGCGGCTGCATCGAGCGTGTCCGATTCGGAAAATGTCGCATGTACCCAACGCCGAATCGAGAGGATCGTTTTGTTCGACGTTCCACTCAGCGCGGTTGTAACGGTCTGCACGCTTCCTATTCAGGGGTAGCGACCATCGAGGAAAAAGGCGCGAACGTTGACGTTCAGCCGGGTTTTGATCGGCGGCAATTGCGGTTTACAATTAAGGGCGCCGATTGAAAGCGGTCGAGCGAGCAGGCCGTGCGGATTAAATGGGGTTCCGCGGTCCCGTGATAAAATCGCGGTCGCCGGGCTATTTTCGCCGGTCACGGTCGGGAGCGATAATCGGTTTCGTATGGCTTCCGACAATTACAGGCGAATGGAAAAACTGATCGATTTCGAGGGAGAGACGGGCGCCGGGGGCACGATCGTCGAGCGAGAGGAGGATGTTAAACGCGACATGGAGATTCGCGTTTCCGTAATCCACGAGTCCAGCCGCGATATTGCGAATGCTGCGCGGATGTACTTCCGCTGGGACGCAATCGGCGCTTTCGGGATGAAGGGTATAAGGGGCGGAGGAACTGTAATATCCTCTGTGGTGGATCGTTTTTGTATGGAGGGTTTAGCCCTTTCGCTGCAGTTAGGAAACTGTATTTGCAGTATATTGGACCTACAGTTATATAGTCACTTTGGTCACGGAAGACTGCCACGTTCGTTCGAGCACAGTGTGACTGTAATTTTATTTTTCATGTTAAAATAATAATTGTGTCTCGAGGGATGTTAATCCAGGTATCAAGAATCAAAAGTGATGTAGTAGCTTTCGAATTTAGGTAGGGTAGATGTCCCTATTACTGCCACTTTATTTAGTTTGCTTAATAAAAATGGAACGTATAAAGAATAGTGTACAACAATAATATTAATGATAATAAGAACAGTCCCAATTTAATAATAATATTACTGTCTGTGTCCCCATTACTGCCACTTTATTTATTTTGCTTAATAAAAATGGAACGTATAAAGAATAGTGTACAACAATAACATTAATAATAATAAGAATTGTTTCAATTTAATAATGATATTATTGGTGTACACTATTCTTTATACGTTACATTTTTATTAAGCAAAATAAATAAAATAATAGGGACATCTACCCTATTCTTCTTAATTGAGTGTGAATCTGTGTAATTATACCTGAAGAAATGTTTGAATTTTAGTGACATAGATCCTTTTTCATCGGTTTAAAATGTCGAAATTAATTTGAGTAGAGGAGCTAATAAATTGCTTAATACGATAAGGTAATTGATTTTGAGCTGGCGATCAGCTTCGTAGTAGCGAGATGGTTAACAGTGGAGGTGGAAAGGGTTTCTTGATTCTTTGATGTGGGATGGCTGAGAAAGGTAAGGGAGAATTTAGCACACATTGTTGGAAGGATAATAGAGTGTTTAATTATTGGAGGCTCGTGAAATAACCTTGTTTGTTGAATTAAAAGTTGATTTTAATGGGGTTGATTTCAAAATGAATGAGAATCGGATGTATTGTATGAGAGAAGTAGAAATCGCAAGGGAGTTTCTGTTTGTATTTATCAAACTCCATGCGTGTAAGAGATAATTTTGAAACGTCGAGAATTGGAATAAATCCTGACTTCTTTCAGTCAATATTAACATGTTTGCCTTTTAATTAGAGAGGCACTGCAACTTTTTACAACCACATGTTTGCATATTTAACGAGGAGCATTCAAGCAACATTCACACGTCGGGTGCAACAATCACTCATGAATCAAAAACAATTGTTTTCTAATTACAAAGCCCTCTCGCAATTACTTTTACCTGTTCCATGGTTGCAGTCCATTACTCATCAAAGGGGTATTGGAAAATCCATTCGCACAGTTTCCACTGTGGCATCCTCTCCGCAATACTCTTATAATCTTTTGTTAACGCAAAACAAGGTTAATTTATAAAAACGTATACAGCTGTCAATAATCATTTTATACCTAGAAGTGTCAGATAAGAGCAATCGATGATCAAAGACCTTCCTCTTTAAATTTTAAAATCTATCACGAATCGTTCTACATTTGCTTTCACGAATTTACGCTTCATGGAAGAAGCCCCAAGCATCTTTGCTACAACAAATCCCAAAAGTCCAAGACTCAAGTCCTGACTCTCGAATGCCGTGAAAAACGAAAGTTCCTCCATGTATTTCAATCTCTGTCACATGTCTGTCGCTAACGGCCTATAAAATCATCAAACGTAACCCGAACGATCGATTCCCGCTTACCAATCGCCGCGTCAAGGCGCTCGAATCAAGCTTCGAAACAACGTCGCCGCGCCAGAATAGACGCGCGCGAATCGCTTTCAGAGCGGATTGTTTTGTTTTCGACGTGGAGAGCGAGAGTCGCGCTCGAAAGGCAGCCATCGACTGGCACAATCGAACGAGCCGTATCAAATATTCGCTGATCAAACGGTGATACCGTTCGTGGCGTGGGAAGGTCGATCGATGGGGGTGAAAAAAGCATTAGTGTAAACACGGCCGGCAAGCTCGCGCGACTATCGAAGGCGAGACTGCAGAAAGCCGTTGTCGAAATGTTCGTTTTATTGCCACACGCCTCGGCGCGACCCCTTTTCCCGAACATTTCCGTTCCAGCAATTTTACAGATTTTATTCCCTCGCGCGCTATGCTTCTGGTACAGAAATATTCGCCGCGTGATTTCCGGGGATTTCCCTCGGAGCCAAGGGGTGGGATTTGTTTATCGCAAATTTTAATTCGACGCGGGGGATGCTTAATTGGAATTTAAATTCGTAGTGTTGGAACCATTTGGTTCTCCTTTAGGAATTCTTAGTTTGTTAGTTCGAAGGGATTTTATTGAAAATTAGTGTCATTTTTGGGGAACAATCGATACACTTTGGTGAATTTTAATTAGATTCGTAGAACTTCTCTGGGGGTTTTGTTAAAGTGTAGAGTGACATCACCAGTACCTACCCTTATTTTGTTTTTTTTTTTTAGAAATTACTGTAATAATCCTCAGGGAATTCTACTAATTAGTAGCTTTCCTTTTATTTAATTATTATCATTATTTATTCCATGGTTAAAAACCCTTTAATTCACAAAGAATGATTCACAAAGTTAACAAAGCAGCAACGCGAAAGAAAAGAAAAGCCAGTACACAAATAAACAAACAATAATACAAGAAAATAATAGAACTAGTGAACTAATAAAATCAAAATTAGAATTACACAGGGACGTTACAGCGAGCCAAAGTCCTCAAACGGTATTTAAAAGTGGCCAATGTGCCATTAAAGAAGTCAACGTGTTCGCTATAAAGATTCGCTAATTTACAAATTCTGTCAATGGAATTATTCACGCCAAACGAATTGTTGTGCCTCGATAAGTAAAAAAGGGAGGGCGATCTGAGAGAAACAATAAGCACGCAAAGATTAATCTTCCTCGACTCCTTTCAGACTTACACAACGCAATAATTTTTCAAAAATATCTTATCAGCATCCCCCGCGTCCCAGACTTTTCTGACCGTAGTGACTCCGTTTGCCACATCCCCTATTCCCTTTCCCCAAGATCTTCACAACAAACAGAATTAGGGAGAACAGCTGAAAATGGTAAACAGTGAAGGGGCCATGCTCGATTCTGCGTCGCCTTTAATGACCAGTCATTAATAACAGCGCGGTACGTGCGGGAAATTTACGAGCGCGCCTGTTCAACTGCAGTTGCAACGAAATTACGAATCGACTGCAAGCTTCCACCCTCCCCCTTCACGCCCCCCTTCCATTCATCCCTCATCCAGTGCGCAGAGGACTCGCCAGCCAGCTGACCTTGACCCTTACACGTACCCTGTCATCGCTGGCATTTTGTTCTGGCAAGGACGACGAATCGAACGGGGTTAGAAGGGGGGGATTTTCAATAGCGATGGGTACTCAGTTTTTTGTCCCTCTCGCAAATTTCGAAAGAGTTCTTCTGCAGTGACCAGATTTCTTCAAGGCGTTGCTCGAGCTTCAGTGGAAGGCTAAGTTGATGAATTAAAAACTGGGAGAGGTGGAAGTAGGGTTGCCAATCGTACTATATTTTTGGTTAGTGTACTATATACTTTTAGAAAAAGATATAGTAGACAAGAATATTATAGTTCTGATACATCGATAAAATTCTACAATTTTTAGTTATTTCTTTATTTTGTGGCAACACAAAACTTTAATTTACGAAGTTAAAATTTAACAGAGAGGATGTTTTTTTTTATAATGATTGTGAAGTGGAGGGAAGAGAGAAATAGAGCCAGTCTATCTCTCATAAAAAATGTTAATTTGGACTTTCAGTGCAATTCAAAGTTTAACGTGTTTGTTAAAGACAATCATTTAATTAATAATCAGAAATGGACAAAAAATTATAGTTTTATTTATTACCACTTTCCTCTGAAAAGTACTATATTTTTTCACAGTGTACTATATTTTTTATCACAATTGGCTGTAAAGTACTATATTTTCCCCAAGAAAAGTTGGCAAACCTAGGTGGAAATGTTCAGCTGCGGATGGAAATATAATTCTTCGCACCGTTTTTGTCTCCTGGTAGGTATTGGTAGTGGCTTTTGAGCTGGTACTCTAACATTTATGGTAGATCAGGGAAGTTGATGAAATGAAGGGGTGAGGTAAAAGGGTGCAAGTGGAGGTGAGTGTCCGACTTTTCTCCTCTCCACAAGTTCTTGAGCAACTTACTTTTCCCGTGGAGGTCCGAATGATTCGAAATGCCATTGCAGTTGGAAACTATTTAAAGATCTAGCAAGTTTGTGTCCTAACGTTCCTGTTATTTTGTCGCACCACAGATCAGGGGTGAGAAGATATAAGAAATCTATTAAACCACTCAATTTCGAACTCTCGCCAAATTACTCACAAAATTCTGATTCTGATTAAAAAAAACGCTCGAACCTCCCCTTAATTTATAAATTATATAAACACCAAAATAATTTTGGCAAAATTCCTCTAAATTCTTAAAAGAGTGCTACACATATAGTTGTGCCAAATTGCTCACAAAATTCTGATTCTGATTAAAAAAAAAACGCTCGAACCTCCCCTTAATTTATAAATTATATAAACACCAAAATAATTTTGGCAAAATTCCTCTAAATTCTTAAAAGAGTGCTACACACACAGTTGTGTCAAATTGCTCACAAAATTCTGATTCTGTTTAAAAAAACACTCGAACCTCCCCTTAATTTATAAATTATAGTAACACCAAAATAATTTTGGAAAATTCCTCTAAATTCTTAAAAGAGTGCTACACACACAGCTGTGCCAAATTGCTCACAAAATTCTGATTCCGATTAAAAAAACACTCGAACCTCCCCTTAATTTTTAAACTATAGAAGTAATACACCAAAATAATTCAAAACTAATTCTGGAAAAATTCCTCTAAATTCTTAAAAGAGTGCTACACACACATCTGTGCCAAAATATTTAAAAAAATCTCATCTCTCGCGACTATTTCCATTATTGACATTTCATCGTTGCTAAGATTTTTGCCTCAAGATAGAAAAAAAACCCAACTATAAACGCCGCTGACTCTCCACCAAAAAACACTTTCGACGTCTCAGAAATTCTACGGTTTCCAATACAACTTTTCGAGGGGATTTTATTGTTCGTGTAAAATTGATTCGAGGCAGTTCGAAGCCGTCACTAGCGGCAAAGGAGGCCGCCAGTAGTAACGCATCGCATGGATCAGCCATAAGATTTCCTGTGTCTCGAGCAGTGGCCTTGACCTCGCTCGATCCCACATCATCGTTGGCATTCGGGCTGGATGTCGGTTAGCCGAACGAAAACGAAGGGTTGGGTGGCCGCGGAAGGTCAGGGTGACAGTTACCCAAGAGGTATTTTTGTCCTTGAATCGCTGCGGATGCAGTCCCACCGTCGACAACCTCTTTCGCGTTACGCAAACAGGATTCCGCGGATTCTGTTATGGAAACAAGCAGCCTCCCACGCTTACGCGACCAGCATATGGAATAATGCTCCGACGTTATCCGCGAGGGGGTTATATCACCGACAATTCAGTGGATTTCTCGTGAAAAATCTCCTTCGAATGAAAAGAATTAATTATCGCTGCTGTAGTTGAGAAATTTCTTTTTTCAAACATAACCCTCGTTTATTTTCCATCTCTTAGAATTAACAATAAGCAACTGTTTTCACGATGATTTTAACTTGTTCAATAATAAATTATAGATATTTTGTCTTCTTTACTTAATAATATAAAATATTATCATGACGGTGTTGAAATTTGTTTAAGTTGTCCGTTCTTTAAATAATTATTCAGCTGTAATATCTTCGGATGATGTAGTAACCCATTTGAACATCTGCTCGCGTAGCTCGCAATTTCCTTCCTCACAGTGAAGTTGGAAAGTTTTCAGTTTGTGGGCAACTTGAAAGTGATGCCTAGTTTCCGTCGGAATTGCGAAGCGATGCGCTAGTTCCAATTTTCGACCAACGGCAAAGAATCTGAAGAATGCAATAGTTGAGATATTTGCATGGATGCGAGAAGTTGGAAGAAGTATTCCGGCTGGGGCTTGAGCTACGGGGTTGGAAAAGGAAATAGTGGAGGACGCAGAGGAGAATTCTGGATTCCACGCAATTAGCAGAGTCCTCAGCGGACGTTGATGAATTATGGTTCAGCAGCCACGGGGGAATGGCATTGTTGAATTATTCATTCATTTTCGCAATAAATTGGAGACTCCCTCGCGATTTGTCATTGCTCGAGCGAAAGAAGGCGTTGAAAGAAAATTTTGCAGGGCTTCTTTCGAGCGCGCACCTTCAATTAACTGTCAAATGTAAATGGCGAACTGTTATGCTTGAAACTGAAGTTAGGTGTTTTTAACTATCGTGTGCTTTGAATTTTAGTTGTATGAAAAGTATTTTTCTAAAGCACTAATGATATATTTTTTTATTTATAAAAATTGGGAGCACCTAATGTAAGAATGGCAAAATAAATGGAATCTTCGAATTTAATTTGAACCATGTAAAATTAGAGGGCCTATTTTTATCTCCAGTAAACGTGAATAATATACACTGCTGGCTAAAATTAAAGGAACACTATAATTTTCCGAAAATTTTCGTCATTTTCGAATTGCTGTATTTTCGCGAAAAATGGTCGCAAAAAATATTAAAAAAAGCATTTTAACGCTTGAAGCTTCTAGTTTTTGAATCATGGACTCAAAATTGAACTTCAAAGTACACAAAAATTTTAGATATTTCGTGTTCTGCGCTTCATCAAAATAAAATAGTGCCATAGTAGATGAAAAAAATTGAGTCCTTGATTAAAAAATTAGAAACTTCAAGCATTAAAATGCTTTTTTTTAAATACTTTTTGTGACCATTTTTCGGGGAAGTACAGTCATTTGAAAAAGACCAAAATTTTCGGGAAATTATAGTGTTCCTTTAATTTTGGCCAGCAGTGTATAATATAACAAAGCTGTTTTATATTTTATAAATAACATGCTACATCTTTATCATTTAATTTTCCTATGCAACTTCTTACATCTAAAACTAAGTGTAATATAGCGTAACAATTAATTGAAATAGTCTCAAGACCGTTCACTTCAGACTAAAAGCTCAAATTCTATCAAAACGTTGACTGTATTTAAAACCCACGAACATTTAAAAATTCTAGGAAATATCTTCTAATCCTTCGACGCATTAAACACAAAAAACGCATCGCAAAGTCTCCTACAATCAGCAAACAAATTAAGCGACCTCACCGTAATTCCAAAAACGATCACTGAAGGTTCCCAAAACCACCCCCGCAGTTTCTCAGACTCTCCAACACCAGCGCCCGCAGAAAAAATTTCCAAAACGACTCAAGCTTCTCTGCTTCCCCCTCCCCGAAAATTTCCCCAACCCCCTCACTCCCGACCACTGATCGGTTCGACTCATTGAGCCTCACTCCCCCCGAAAGAGGAATACTCTTTAAAGTCCCGTTCTAATCGAGCGCCAGAAGGTTCGAGCGATGGGAAACGAAGATAACGAATGCCCGGCTCGTTCGAATTAAACGTCGGACGTTGCGCCAGACAATTAAGACCACGGTCGCCGCGCTCCGATCTCCGCTACCACCCCCGCGCGGGGAAAAAAAGGGGGTTGCTTAGGCCGACGAGGAACGCTCTTGATATTTGCAGCGGACTCTGTTTTCAAATATGTATATCGCTTTATACTCGAATTGACAAGTGGGACGATCGATATTCGGCGGGGGTGCCGCGAATGCACCCACCGCGCCCCCACCGTCTCGCCGAGCCACCCCTACTTCTCTTTGTGCAGCCGACGGCTCTGCAGCCGGATCCCGCGAAGTACGCTGCAAAACCAACGAGCCCCGAGCTAAATGGAAATAAGTGATCGCTCAACGAATTGCTGATTTCCAGCTAGGAAATCGACCTCCCCTTATCGACTAGACGCCCGCCGAACGCTCAATGGGGGTTCGTTAGTCCCACGGTTCCCGCTAATTGAACACTGCACGCCTTCTTTTTACGAGCTCGTCGATAGGCGTCGGCGATCATCGGTCGAAATTACGGACCAGAGAGAAGTAAGCAGTTTCGGGGGTGAATTCGCGCGGGATTTTTTCGAAAAGTCTCGAGGGAAGATTCTTTAGTGGTGCTTGCTTTGTTTTGGAGGAGTTAAGCGCAGAATTTTGTTGGAAATGTCGATGTTGAGGGATGTTTTGGAATCTTTGAAAAGGGAGGGATGGGAAAATTGCAAGTGGCTGTTGAGAAAAGGAAGGTTTTTGGGTATTTAGTTTGATTAAGAAAGATGGGCTTCTTTTTGCAATAAGATGTAATATTTTATTTCAAATTTAGGATTGAAAGGGTTAAATGTGCTGCTGAAACGAATTGGGCTCGCGACGACTCCTTCGAAAGTTTAAAATAAAAGAAACATTTATGGAAAGTTTCAATTTTGTATCTCGATTCGGGGGGTGGTAAATTGGAAAAATAGTAAATCAGGTTTCAGCTAAATTTCTGCTGTGTACTAGTGAATGAAAATTTTTAAAAAAAATCTCAGGCATTCTGGTTACCGAGGCACGTATTAGGGAATCCTTTCAGATATTTAAATTGAAGATCGAAGCTGTGAAAAATAAACAAACGTCAAAAATTGCCGGTTGTGTATCGAAAAAGTCTTATTACCATAATTATATTTTTACTCTAAGTCCGCATCATTGTTATTAATGTCCTAAATTTTTTTCAGATTTTTCAATCTAGTGCGCTGTTAGTTAAAGAAATTAAAAACGATTTTTTCGCGGGGTTTTCCGTGTCAGAGTAAATTATAGATCGAACTTTCGTACGTACTTTACGGAATAAGTCTTCAGAGAGTTTAGTAGAAATTCGGAAAATAACTAATTTTCTATTTTTGCCCTTTATTACCCTTTGGTCGACACACAAATTTAAAATTATCCACAAATGATTTTTTTATAAGCTTTCGAATCTTAACTGCCTATAGCCTTCCGTTAATAACTCATTAAATCGAAATTTCCCACGACGAACATTCAAAAACGCGCACACACGCGTAAATCGAAGTTTCTTTTTCAAATTTAATTTTCCTTTCGTGTTCGAAACGCGTACAAACGTGGGCAATGAATTTCTGGAATTTCGTCCCATTGTGAATACGGCGACGCGATATTTTATTCCCGGTTGAACCGGAACATTGACAAAATACCTTCAGTCGAAACCGTTTCGCATGGACAGCGGGTTTGTAAAAGAATCGAGTGACTGCGTTCCACCGCATACCAGAAGCGTACGTGATTTTGGGCGCGTTCGAGGCGTCGCGTCGACACATTCGATACTTTCAATATTTGCGCCAGCCGCGCGCAGTTCAAATCAATAATATTGATTGTGTGCAAACAGTAAAGGAACGTAATCAGCGGCGTCGCGCGCTGTAATCAATTACGCTTCGGAATTTATGAATCTTTCATCGTCCCCCGCCACGGGGAAGAATCAGACGGCTCCGATCCGTGGTCGCGTGAAATTTATAGAGGCTATAAACCGAAAATATTTTTCAAGATGCAGATGAGACTTGATCGAAACTTCATTTTGATCGTTCGCTTTATTTTGAAGTGAGAAATGAAATTACCATTATTAAAACAGCTTTAGTTTCTCGGACAAGGTACTCTATTTCTTATCACAAGCTTTCCCTTTAAAACTCCGCGCAATATGTTAGAAATATGATTCGATAAAATTGTCTTCCACGAAGCCTGTCGCTTCTGCAAATTTATTTTCCTTCCTTTCTCCCACTTTTCCCTTCCCTCGTACTTCTTCGCCCCTTTTACTATATTTAACTTCCGGCGAGCAAAGAATTCGTAACGCCACATTGACGAATTTCTAACGCTAGAAAAATGAAACGAGCATGGAAACAATTATTTGGAATTTCAGTCGAGCAATGATAATTAAGTAACTAATAATATTTAACGTTAATATCCAAAGTTAACGTTTTTTAGCCTTGCTGAAACATTATGCTCTCCTAACAACTACGAACCAGCTTCGAAGGTAATACTCTTCCCTGCCAGAAGTGACTGAAACTTTCCAAAGTGGACTTGGCGATTTCAAGCCACTTCCATTCCCTTTATTAGTTACCTGCAACGTTTCCACGCGCAGCGATGCCGTTATTGTTATCGTTGTCATGAAGCAGACCCTCGTTTCCAAGAAGATCGCGGAAATTGGCAAATAAATTATTAACGAACACTCCGGCAAGTGGATGGAACGTTGTTTAAAGGGGCGCCTTAATCAGATTGCGATCTTGAAGGCCAGGGGGGAATATTTCTAACCGAGGAAGCCGATGTTTTATCGGATCCACGTTCCAGCCGCTGGGTGCAGCTGGAGTTGGCCAGCCTGGTCTGGCTGGCAACATTATTGTTTCTGTTGTTCCAGCGCGGATGCTAGCGAAATTCCCGGGGCCACGTTATCAAGTGAATTTCAGAAAGACGTTTACAGGTGGTACGTAGAAATTTACTTTCGGATCTCGATAGCTTCGCTACCTTTCCAGCCTTTGTTCGCGCACTTGCTCGAGTCGCGGGAATAAAAGTCTCTTGCATCATTCGACGGCTACTAGTGGAAGGAAATAAATCGATAAATCGTTCTGTGATGATAAAAGTGGCGCTGTTTTCTTGGAAATTTTCTGCGCGAAGTGCGTGCTTCGTGGAAGGTGAATGTTGTAAAGAAATGATAGTTTTAGTTGTGAATATAGTGTTAGGTATATTCACTGTTGAAATTTGATTTTTTGAATACATTATTTCGTCCTATTTTTTTTTACTTTCAATTTTTTTAACGTTCCCCTAGATAAGGTGTATTAAAAAGAGATGCAGCGGCGTTGGGAACATTGGAAGAAAAAATAAAAGCTGTTGCTTTTCAAATGTTGCTTCGGAAATTCATGTTTGGAATTTGTCTTTCCTTTTAAATTATTATTTCCAATTTTTGCTCGGATTAAGCCTTTTTCTGTCGCTTTGACACGCGATTCTATTCTCACAGCGATTCATGTATCGAACTCTGGAGAGCGTTTTTAAAATCTAGATCAATCTTTGTAATTTATCGAACATTCTTCGAGTTCGAGGAGGCTCTCTTTAAGGGGTGAATCCTATTTTATGGGGTAAAAACATAGCAAAATTGGGGAATTTTTTTAAGCAACTAGCCATTCGATTCTGCTGAAATTTGGACCATTTTTTATGCATCTTTGCAGAAGTAGCAGGTTTTTTTATTCATTTTTAATAATAAATATTATTAAACTCCTATATTTACTATAAAAAATTAATAACAAAAATTGCAACTTCTGCAAAGATGCATAAAATATGGTCCAAATTTCAGGTAAATGGAATCTCTAGTTTCTTAAAAAAATCCAAAATTTTGCTACGTTCTCAGATTCAAAATGAAGATTCCCCCTTAAGGGGGGATTTTCGTGTAACAGCTCCCGAAATTTGTGATTCTTTTAAAAAAAATATCGTTAATATTGCATTAAACTCTTTTGGGATATAAGGAGGCATCTTTAATAAAATTTTATTTTACATATCGATCCTTCTTATTATTTATTAATTATTGTGGAATCTTGACCACCTCTTCGACGATATAAATAGACGTCTCTTAAAGCTAGACAGTTTACACTGGTATTGGTCCACTTTAAAGCAAAAAATGAAAAATTAAAAGAATTTCAGCGCTTGAAAGAAAAAGTAATTTCTTCCCTGAAACAAATTTTACATCTTTATTCTTTATATCGCCGAAAAAAAATATTATGAACAAAAACTAAAATTAAACATTGTTCCAGTACCTACAGAAATGTATGCCGAATAAAACGAGCTTCATTTGAAACTGTCCATCCAATTAATTCTCGAGTTACCCGAGACACCAACATCATTCGAGAGATTCCACAATAATGAATAAATAACAAGAACAATCGACCTGGAAAAAAATATTTCCTACAACCTTAAAGATACCTCCTTACATCCCAACAAATTTCACTCCAACATGACCAACAGTTTCTTCCCCAAAAAATCTAAAATACCAGTTACTTTCGGGTCTGTTAGACAAGAATCCCCCTCAAGGTGGGTCAAAACCGACCCAAGTGCCAACGTCCGGACCTTACATCCACATCCACAACATCTCGACAAGAAAAACTCAAGAAACAAGCAAATATATTATTCCCATCGCAGCATAACGTGACGTTTTCCTTTCGCGTAAACCAGCACAGTGTGCGTCGAAGTAGCTTCCGCCCATTCATGAATAAATAAACGATCGCATATATCTGATTGTATAATTACACACGGATACAAGGGACCCACGAAGGCGTGGGGCCTCCAACGGCGTGAGGAGGGTGCGATTTAACACTCGAGCAGTTCTGCATCAGCGTTACCGGCGAGAGGGAAACGAGGAGGATGAGGCGAGGTCTCGGTCGCGGTACCGTTTTCGAACTTATTAGACGGCAGAGGTGCGCGCGCACGCGCGCGCGCGCTTATGTACACAATGGGGAGCACGCCAGCGGGTTTGGACCTTGCCACCACTTTCGCCATCGACTTCGAGATTCGTATCCTGGCCGCGGTTTTTATAAGCATGCAACGCCGCTGGCAGGGTCGACCTTAAGCTGTTCTCGGGCTAGTGGCGTACTCGCACGAGAACGGGGGATCGAAGCCGAGCGGAAGATGACTCGAGATTACACGTACGCGGCACCGCGTCCGGTGCGATCGAATTGGATGGGTTCCCAAGGTGCGCGGATCTCGTGCCGAACGGGATTGAGTCTGAGGTAACCGTAATCGAGAGCGTTAGGATCGGGTCTGTCGAGTCGAAGCCCAGGCAAGTGGAAAGAGGTGCGATTAGGGGTAAATCCGGGGGTGTGGGATCGATCACGGCGTGAATCGGGGGTGTCGCGGATGGGTAAAATTGAATTCGATCGAAAGCGGGTGTAATTGGTAGCAGTGCGTCGTGTCGGATCGAATCGAACCGGATGGAAGCCTAATTAGGGGTATCATAATCGGATGAATTGAGGTGGATCGATGGGAATGTCGTGGCACGGGCGATTGAATAATACTGAAGCGAAGGGAAGAAGTCTAATTGCGGGTGTAATCGCCGAAATTGAGTTGGGTAATACGAAGCCGAGGTGTTCTGGCACCGCGAAATTGAATTGAAGCGAAGGCGGGACTAATTGACAATACCGAGTCGAACGGAAAAGAAGTCTAATTAGGGATATTATAATCACACAAATTGAGGTGGAAAGATTGTAGTGTGAGTTAGCTGTGTTATGGTATATGGAATTGAATTGAAGTGGAGGTGGCTTTAATTGAAGATACTGTGTAGCGTTGGAAAGAATCGAATGTAATGGAATGTAATTGTAATTATTTAGAAGTGTCATGGCAAGCCAAGTAGAATTGAATGAAAAATGATATGAACATTGTGGTAGACACTAAACTGAATTAAAATGGGTTAAAGTTTCAGTTGATGGCGATATCGACTGTTAAACGGTGTTGACTAGGAGGAAATAAAGTTGAAGTGGAATTCAGATAAATTGATTGCGATTTTAATCGAAATGCTTGTATCGAATTATCTAGAAACTATCCGCCAAAGGAAGTGTAGCCATGCAATACAGTAATTTCACTAAAAGAACACTGAAGTGTTCGAAGCTTTTGAAGTTTGTTATTTATGGAAATAAATAGCAAAAAATCAAATCACAATAAACTCCCTGCAATCTAAACAATATATTTAACTGGGGTTGACTTAAAAATAATTCAGAATCACCTGAAAAATTCAATCTATTCAAACCGAACTAATCTAATCCGAATAAAAAAAGAACCCAACTCGATTGAAGAATACTCCAATCAGAATCACAAAAAAAAGTCAAACCAGAAGCAACTGATTGCAATCTATGGGCAATTTCAGAAACTGGGACAGCCTCTATCTCACTTCTACGTAAAAATGCAAACAAGTAATGGAAGGAAAATTTAAATGCCACGATAAAAAGAATATGTATATTGTCCCCCAAAAATGAATTCTGTTACATGTTTTCTCTTTCTCAATATTTTGCACCCTCGCGAATATAAGAATTACAATTTACCCGATTTCCATCGCTACAAAATCCGGCCGAATTGTTTGAAAATGATTTAACTGTCGAGAAATGATTTAAAATCGACCGAGAGATTCGACGAGCTTTTACGAGGTCGACGAGAAGCGAAGCGGGGTGAAATCGACCTCAAGGTGGTTCAGGATGGGAACAACCGGTTAAACTAATTGAATCGAGCGTCCCTTGATGACGTTTAACTTCGTTAACTAGTGACTGGTGGGTACGTTTGATCGAACTCGATTGAATCCAGTTCGATCAGGGCTGGATCGGTGTCGAGCGCGGTTCGGTTAACCCTTGCGAATAGTTTCGCGTGTTCCCAAGGAAATTCGATCCGTTTAACGCGACCTTCAGACTCTTGGGCGCTATCATGTCTTGATACTAGACTATAAATAATGAACACCGCCAGCCGCACATACACTGCTGAATAAACAAGCACTCAGGGATACGAATTTTACACAAACGATCGGCGAATTCAGATTACCTGAAGCTTTAAAATAAAACAAAAACAAAATTCTAATTCCTACAATTCAGTCTTGCACTACTTAGATTAATTACTAATCAGGGCGGTGCTTATTTGGTCGCAAAAAATCATTTCTGTATTTTTTCACGAGCCACACTTTATGAGTAATGATTGTGATGTTAATTTTATTGTTTTCAATTACATATTAAGGGTTGCTAACAGGCTTTGAATTTTCTGCTTTTTAAGAATAAAAATGCAATCTTCTTTTCGACGTATTATATATTTTTTAAACACTGTTGTTTAACACTGGAATATTATTACCAAGTAAATTTGTGAACCAGAGATTTTTGAAAATAGTATAAAAGTTGAATTTCACCAGCCGATTACTAATATTCAAATTTATAGAATTTTTAGACCACTTTGAGGAAGGAACGGAGAAAACAATGGGGTGTCTTAAAATTGAAACTTGCTTAATATGAAATACAGAGTGTATCTCAAAATTATTGCACGAATCGACGTTTGTAAATTCTCTGTGCCAACAGAAACCGATTTTTTTTTCTTTCTTTTGTAACCAGGTGTTTCGTTTCAGAAGTATAAATAATTGAACTTTCGAGGCTCCACTTGCGTGGAAATGGATGCTCACAGTTTACAGTAAAGTTTCCAAAGTATTATGCAAATCCGTGACGCGCGTGTTCGATTTTAAACGCATTTATTACCTAACGTGTATTGTTTACAAGCCCGGTGGTGGAAGTCTTTGTGTTTTACGTAATGTTGGATGAAAACAGAAATACAATTAGCAGGGCGAGTCAGTGAATCGTAACGTTTGCATACAGAGCAAATAACGTGGAAATTCTCTCTTCGTCCCTGGAGAATTGAACTTACATCACGGTGGCACGTTGTTGTTCGATTGCAAACGAGTTTCGCTTCAATGATAAAATCACTGGGACTTCGATTAACAATAACAAGCTGCGCGGTGTAATCCTTGAAGGAGATCCTGATGCTGCCATGGCTAGAATAATACTAAACACTTGAAAGTAAATTCAAAAGGTTTGATCTCGAGGGGTGGAAGTGTGTAGATAAACAATTTGTGGAGGTATAATGTTTTCATCGTCTGTGTAGGAGATTTATGACGCAGCAAAGTGACCTGGGTTCCCTAATAAATACCTCGGGTAATCGACCTTCCCCCTCTTTCTCCATTTTCAAGCATCAATCAGAGAGCAGAAGTGGACAAAGAATTATTTTAGATGAGAATTTCGATGCAGATATATCTGAATAAAATTTTTCTTACAAGGTGAAAATTGTTTTGATTAAAAATTTATTTCGTAGTCATGGAATAAAGATAACTGGTGGCTAGGCTTATCGAAAATATTTTTACTGCATCCTCGCACTTACTCTAGATTTATTTTACTATTACTCACCTATGTGTATTATTTCATTTATTTTCTACTAGCTTAAAGCATCCGGCGTTGTCCGTGTAAAACTTTGAATGTCACGGAATGTTCAAGGGTTGAAATAAGGGTGAAGGGGTGGGATGTCCAGACTTCAGACAAAAAAATAGAAAAAACGATCTATCCCATTTTTTTTGCTATTCCAACCAATTGCAACTTTTTTCAAAAAGACGAACCACGTCACTTAGCAAACTAATCCTTCTAGCTTCTAAAAAAAACTCAAGCTGTTTGGACCAATTTTGATCAAGTTATATTTTAAAAGATTAGCTGTATGCAAAATTTCAGAAAGATCCACTGTGTAGCTTTGAGTAACAAATATCCAAACATTTATCTCCCGCATTTATTATATTAGTAGAAGGTAGGACGAGTAATAAAGTCCCAATGGCAATAATAATAATAATAACTGAGTCACTGGTACCCTAGAAATAGAAGACAGTAACTATTCTGTACCCGATTATTTTACCCTCTGCCCTTGTTAAACAATTTCCAATACTCATACCATTGCTTCGATAATACGCGAACCGAATGAATCATAGCTGAAGAACGCCACGAAATAGTCATAGCAGGAGCCAAATTTGCAGCTAATCTGCGAGTTCCATCGGGAAGCCGCTGTCTGCGATCGGCATTGCATTTCCCAGCTTGGAAATTCCGTTAAGAGCCGTAACGGGTATATTATAACGTTAACGTTGCGGTTGTGACGAGGGGATACCTCGATTCACGTGATCCCTCCACGAGAGCGTTGCATTCCTGCGATTCACAGGCTCCCAGTAGCCCGTTCGATGCTTTTCATCAATGTATAACACATTTACACCTCGACACTCATTCCACGCGTTCCCAGCGTTTCTGCATTCCCACCGACTAACGCTGCTTTCGCGCATTGATACGTGACCGTAAATACACCCGGCGATTGATCAATAGGCAGACCAGTAACAGGGCCAGTTTCCATTTATTCGGTTCGACGTGCCGCAACGAATCAATTACCCGGAAGGGAACGTAAATTTTCGTGCTGCTCTTAGGCGATTATTCAGGGGAAAGTTATTGAGATCACGGGGAATATTGACGCGCCTGGTTCCACGTGGGCCATGGTGGCACGCGATATATGTATACTGGAGGTGAGACATTAATTTGAAAGAAAAGAAAAAGGGGGGTTTCTATATCCAGCGTCGAAGTTAAAACGGAACAAAGGAAAATTGACGCAGCTACTTTGTTTGTATAAGTAATAGATTATTGTGACCGGAGGACGACATTGGTGGAGTTGGTAAGGCGGCTGACTGAGACTCTGAGGATCGCGGGTTCGAATCCCATCGCCCGAGGTTTGTTTTTTTCGTGGTTTCGGAAAATAATAGGAACCACAAAACCTATTCCTGGAATATCGTAAAATATTTCTCTCATTCATTACTGAACATCTGAATTTTCACCGTGGCACGGAATGTGTTCACGACTAATCATGATGTGATGTTTTGATTCGTAAAATAGGGAACCTGTCACAATACACGGAACTTTGCGCACAATCGCAAGGAGTAATGTGGGTACAATTGTGCGAGGGTGAGTGAGAAATACAGGGAGGGATATTAAGCGAAGTTTCCAGCTGAAGGATTTCAGTGTTTCATTCTCTGGTCTTTGTCTCATCAAGGGTTCTTGAATGCTGCAGTATTAAACTTCATAATGAGGAAGGTGTAGGTTCATCGATGTCTTTGAACGCGGTATTGAGAAAGTATTTTCAGAGAATCTCGTGGTAGATAACTATAACACATATAGTGTCCCGCTTTGTTCACGAAGGGCTACTGTTTGAATTTGAGAAACTGGGTAACAGTGCAGAAACAGTGACACAGATAAAAAGCAGCGTAAAATTCGTTTATTCCTTTGGATTCGCGTGAACGAACCCTGTGAATGACAGTACTGCCCTCCTTCGTTAAACTGTCCTATGATTTTTTTAGATAAGTCGAAATATTTGAAGTTCCACACGTCTTTTACTTTGTAAGTAAAGTTAGAAAACTCTAGGTGCTTCATAAGGATTTATAAACAGTCTAATGTATTTAGCCTAACTTCTTTTTAAATGACTAAAATATCCTATGAAAAACAATTAATTAATTGGTACGTTAATATTACATAAAATTATATTAGGCTGTTACGAAACAATAACAACACGTTTTAATTTGAATGAAGGGAAATAACGACGGTACAAAGTAAATGATAAAACTTCAGTCTTCTCGGTTATTTCAAAATGCTAGATAGGACGTTTTGACTAAAGACATTCTAACAAAGCTAGGAGGTTCTCGCTACACCCACTTCCCTCGCAGCAAAAGTCCGCCACTTTCGCCCGTAAACCCACCTCTATCGCTAGAGATCCCATAAAATCAGTGTGTATTCCGCATTTCCCTCAAAAGTTTCCCAGAAACGCAAGTCGCACACTCCCCACCCGGAACCAGGGAAAAGTATAAAATCCCGAAACAACGATAATCCCAGGTGCGCGAAGGGTTTAAACGCTCGCAACAAGCGCAATCGTGTTTGCCCTCGAGATATGTTGCCTCTGCCGAACAATTTCCCGACTCAACAGCCGCGAACCCGATCGCCGAATAAAATAATACGGCCAACGACCGCGACCACGTGCCACGCAGGATCGAGGCCGGCTAATAAAGTGTTTCCTCGTACGCAGCGGCGCGTGGTTAATCAATCGGTTTACCGATTGGCAGTGAACTCGGCGTAATCGTTTCAAAGGCCGCGCACGATCGCAGAGCCGTTGGTAATTCATTCCCGTGGAAATTAAACAGTACGATACATTCGCACTCGCGAGAATTCGATTGCCCCCGTGTACTCCTCAGCTAACCGAATTCCAGACTCATCAGTATTTTCAAATTCGAGCGCTCGCCCCATTGCCTTCGAAACGGAATTCGTCGAACCATGGGGAAAGGTCCCCCAAAATCATCCACCCCTCGAGAAAAATCAACGACTCGTGTCCGCCATAATCGTCAGCCTGAAATTGGCTTCCTGCTGCCATCAGAAATGCTTCTGGCACACCTCACCAACGATTTTCCTCGGTTCGGCAAAAACTTCCAGCTGATAGCCTCGTCCCCCGAGTCCGGGCTTCCTGAAAACCTCCCTAATTAACGTCCCCTCTGCGAATCGACGCTGGTTCCGACGAAAAACTCGGTCCTCCGCGTACTGTACCGAGCGATCGTGTTTAATCTCGCGTTTCTTTTTTTTTTTTTTTCGTGGATAGAGTGCCCTGTGCCGCGGGTCTCTAAGGGAGGATTTATCGCGGCACGTGCGCCGAAAACTTCGCCCTTCGATTCGGGAGTCAAGGTCCTCGCGGTGGGAAGGACTTCGTGTTGCTTCGTGCGACCTTGGGATCATGTAACGGCGACGAAAGAAGAGGGAGTTGTCGCGTGCCGCGACGATAAGCCGCCTTAAATCTCAGATGACGGCGTTGCTCGCGCGACTCTGGTCGATCGATCTGCCCTCTACAGGTGACGAAGCCTGCATCATGGGGTATCGTCTCGGTGGATCGAGCCGGAATTGGAGGGACACTGGGATTCCATAGTCGGTTCCGTAATACGATTAAACCGATCGATCCATCCGCGCTTTCCAGCTCGCATTCGCACCTCGCGGCTGTTGCTTCTTGCTTCGGGGAATTAACGGATTGTGCCCCGTTGAAGCTGTGAAGCTAAACAACGACCCGGTCGCAATGGATCCACAAAGCTTCGGAATTGAACTTTTGGTTTCTGAGGGACCTCCGTGGAAGCGCGGAGAATGGAGGCCTATTTGCTGGAGTGTGGTTTGACAATCGTTTCTTGGAGGCACTTGGAGAGTTCCTTAGTTTTTGAAGAATTTTGGAGAATTCGGCTGTTTGGATTTAGAGGAATAATTATGTATTTATTTTGAATTGTGAGTTGAAGGAAGGAGTCCGAAGTTCTTGAAAAGTTCGCCCGCTTCTTAACTTGAATAATTATATATTTATTTTGAATTGTGAGTTGAAGGAAGGAGTCCGAAGTTCTTGAATAGTTCGTCTTCTTGTTAACTTGAATAATTATATATTTATTTTGAATTGTGAGTTGAAGGAAGGAGTCCGATAGTTCTTGAATAGTTCGTCCACCTGTTAACTTGAATAATTATATATTTATTTTGAATTGTGAGTTGAAGGAAGGAGTCTGAAGTTCTTGAAAAGTTCGCCCACTTGTTAACTTGAATAATTATATATTTATTTTGAATTGTGAGTTGAAGGAAGGAGTCCGAATAGTTCTTGATAAGTTCGTCCACTTGTTAACTTGAATTCCTATAATTTTTAGCCGAAAAAAACGAAACCTCGGGCGACGGGATTCGAACCCACGATCTTACGAGTACTGGCCAAGCGCGTTACCAATTCCCCAACGCCGACTCCCCGCTGTTACTCGTTTCCGAACTCTACATATACCGAACTACCGGGGCGCCACCTATGTGCCAATTGCACTATAGCCCAGAGGTGGGCAAAGTTTTTATTCAAATAAAATTAAGAATCACGACTAAAAGTTACAAAAATGATTTGTCATGTGTCGAATAAAGTTAATTCGGGTTAACGAATGAATGACAAATTTTTGTTCCTAAGCTTTCTTCGTTATTCGAAATTTTATTTAAATTAAAATTTTGCCGATCTCTGGTCAAACATACTTCATTTCCGCAATCTATTCCGAGTTCCACTTGGTATCCGGAACTCTCTCAATAATTTCCCATCCATTTGAGTTGAACTCCACGCATGGCTTCCTTCCCAAAAATCGCCAGAAACTTCTGACACCCCGGCAGATGCAGAATGAAGAAGGATTTTTTCTACCTTTAGGGGCTGTCCTTATATTACGTAAGGGAAATTTTTGCGAGTTCTTACCCCCTCCCTCCCCCAGTATAAGAATTCGTAAGATTTGATATTGCAGCTCCCTTCTTACGTAATATTTTTTACACTAAATTTTTTCAGTTATTAAAATTCTTTTAAAGGTTTATATAATTCATTTAATTCGGTTTCGGGAAATTTAAACTAAAACAACTTATCTGGAACATTAATAATTGAATTTGTATTTATTGAAAATGAGGTTAAAAAATATTATTTAAGACGCTACCTGACTCCCCCCTCCCCCTTGTAAGAAAACGTAAGAAATTCGCGACCCCCTGCCCCCCAAAAAAGCCTTACGTAATTTAAGGACGACCCCTTACCAGACAGTTGATATCTAACAAGGAAAAATCCCGGAGCCGAAAATTCAAAACATTCTGAAACTTTGTGAGTATGCAGCGGATTCCCTCTTGCTTACAACGCAATTTTTATCTACTGCCCAAATTCACTCGAAGGGGGTGAAATTAATTCTTGAAAATTCGGCTATTTTCCGAGTTTCTGTTATAACTCGCGAACTGTAAGAGATAGAAAAAAAGTTTCAAAACAAAAGTTACTTGTTTTAATTAGATCTCTGATTCGGTGAAAAAATTATTTTACAGTTCACGAGTTACAACAAAAACTCAGAAAATAACCGGATTTTCAGCGGTCAATTACAACCCCTTAGAGTGATTTTGGGCAGCTAAAAAAAATTGCGTTGTAATCAGGAGGAAAATCCCTATATATTCTCAGTTTCAGAATTTTTTTGAATTTCCGGCTTCGGGGTCTGCCCTTGTAAGTGATACAGAGTAGACTTCGACTTTTATCTCGATCTGGTAACGCCGTCGAGTCTCTCGAAAGCCGTTGGCCCTGAAAGGAAATCGAGAGCAGGATCGCGTGGGTCATCGTTCAAAGGCAACCCTGAACGACGACGGAGCTCGACGCGCGGGACAGTCTTCTCCGTGGAAGCCGCGGCGATAGAGATCGCGGCGTCGATCTATTACTCGAAAGTCATACGCCAGGCTCGAGCAGATCAAGCGTAGAAGGGAGAAGAAAGGGACGAAGGAAGATGACGATAGGGCACTCTAAAAGATTATTCCTCGATAACATATATCTCTCCTAATCGAGAAACCTCTTTGCCATCCCCGCCGGGATTTATTGCGTGTACCTTTTCGACGAGAGTCACGTAGCCCCCCTCTCGCCCCTCCCCCTCTAGCCCTACGCGAGGCCACGGAATATTTAGCAAGTTCCGATCTCGAAGAATTCAGCCGGGAAGCGTTGATAAAAAGAATTCATACGCCTCTCCGATCTTTCGGCCATTTAGCTGCGTAGGAAAATAATTCTCGTGGACGCTTGCCCGTTGGACAGGTTGGAGCGACTAAATCCACGGGTGGGAATGTTTCTATATTCCGGGATTTAAATTTCGGGAGTATCGCCTGCCCGAGATTATTCCCGCGTGCATCCGGGGTTTCCCGCGGATTTCGAGGATTCTTTCACTCCGCCTGGCATGCATTTTTCATGAGCTATCGGATTTCCGAAAGTGTTAATGAAAGTTTACGGCCGGGGATCGGGAAAGTTTGCTGTCACTGCGCCTCGTGGAAAATACTCGCTCCGTAATTCGCAGACAGAGAAGACTCGATGCCCGCAGTTTTATACTTGTGGTTCCAGGAGTTAAAAGCTTTTCAAAAATTATGCGGCGCTGCATTCGAGAACTGGGAGCCAGTGGACTGGGTCAGCGCTTCGTCAGACAGCTCGGGGATGCTTCTTTGAAAAGGAAGTTCGTATTCACTTGTGTAATTATAAACGTTCAATTGTTCGAAAAATATCTCTCCGCGGTACTGAAACAAACGGACATGTAATTTTGTAGTTTAATAATGATACCTTGAAAGGAAAATTTGCTGAGAGCAGGTATATTGTATGGAGATACAATTGCATATGTGTTTTCTGAAGGTTCTTTAAATATTTACTAAAATTGATATAAACAAAGTATTGAAATGAATGTAGAAAGTCTAATTGATTTACGTTCTCCTAAGCCAAAAAGTGTTATAGTGCAGTTTCTTGTTAAATAATTGTGACTGTACAAGTGAAATGAGATGAGTTAGTAGTACAGCTCAATGGATAATCAGACACAGAGGCTTTCAACTTTCGCACAGATTAATAACAACCATAAACAAACTTCTGCTAACATGCTATGTAAAATTAATTATCTCTGTTTAATAGAACGTATTTAACTTCACAAATATGCAACTCTATCATCGTTTATTCAAACACGAATGCGGCGGATTTAACTCACGTGGAAAATTACTAGGAAAAATTGCTGCACACGTGTTCTTTGCATAGTGGGGTTGTTGTATTTTTTAAAAGTGTTTCCATGCAACATTGTTTGTGTAATAATATTTGCTTGCACGAAGCTGCGAGGCTTTCGCAGCAGCAGTGCATTATTATGCTCGGGTTTTGTTTGATATTGTTCGAGGAAAATTCAGGTAGCAGTAAAGTTTATTTAATGTTTGTTTGAATGGGAGCAGGCTTCTCAATTAAATCCCGCGGGCAAATGGTTTAAACAATACATAATTAATTAACGAAAGGGATTCCAAGTGCTCAGTTAACATTATTTCGCCGAGAGGTTGTCTGCGCTGGCGATGGAGTGGAAGGGAATTTATTGGAAATTTGAATGTTCACGTGAAAACTATTCGCCACTGAATGGAACTGTAAAAATATCTGCGAATTCAGAATGAGTATTTGTGTAAATATAATTATGAAATAAGGCATGAAATTTCTTAAAGCTAAAGAATAACAGGAAAGAAAATTTTATAAATTCGAGTCGAATTCCCCAGGTGTTGCAAATAAAGTAAAAGCGAATTTAATATGGATCTCGGAAATTCCAAAACGGCACCACGGAAATTTAATAGAAGCAAAACGAATTCTTGGGCAACCGCGAGTAGAATGAAACGAGGTCCACTAAAATGAAAAATTCCGCAGTTGCAAGCGGCAGGATACAGAATTTAATGAAACTAAAACGAATCCTTAAAAGTAAACAGGGAAATCAAGCATCCAACTAAATAAACAGTGTAACGAGATCAAGAAAAACCATTATTTAATCTCATAAGATTATTCAAAACTTTCAATCTATTTTCACTGTAAATGTATAAAGGGGCTTTCAAACATTTTACATAAACACTCGAAGTATAATTGCACCCCCGTTCACGAGTCAACGGATCCTTAGAAAAGTTTGTAACAAACCGATATAAAATGACCTACGTTATGATACAAAGTTAACAAACAATAATTTATTACATTTTAGAGAACACGTGTTCCAAACATGCGTATTAAAAATCATACCAAAACGATAACAAACAATCTAATACCTTTGGATTAATTTTTCTAACATTTCTAAATAAATTTCTTCTCAAATTTCTAATCTATTCCACAACTCCTTCAATTTGTGATTTCCACTTCACTGCCCTTTCCAAATTCTTTTAAATAACTCGCACAGATCTCCGAAGTAAGTTACAAATAAACTAATTAAAAATAACAAAATAAAAGTGACTTTAGAAAAATATTTCCCCGGGACAAAATGCTGTCCACTGTAAATAAATTGTAACCTGATTTAATTAATAAAAGGTGCCTGGAACGCAACAAGTCAGACGACAGTGGTACAAAAATTACAAGATGAAACAATTAAATCAATTGCCTAATTAATTATTCCCAGATATTCCAGCATGCAATTATGGCGTGGCATTGCGCACAGAGCACGGTCAATCGCAATGCAATTAATTTATAAGTTGGCCATTGTCGCGGGTCCTCTTCGAGTGCAGACCACATTGTCCCCAGCAACCGCTGTGTATTTATAGCGGTTGCATTGGACGTCCGTCAGTTCCATCGCATTTTGTTTAATTGGAAATTACACAACTGCGGGGGACGAGTCTCATTACCCGATTACGGCCCCGTCGCGCACACTGAGAGACTAATTAGTACAATTTAAACGAGCCGTGGGCAGAGATGTTCAAACGCCCCTTTTCCTCATACTTCGCGGAATCCATCGGCTCTGTTTTGCTTCCACTGGAGCAGAGGAAATTCTCGGGGCGCGCGGGTTCACTTCTTCGCTTACACGCGCGGAGTAAAGGAAGCTACTTCATAGAACAAGGAACGAGTGATTGCAATTACGAGAAATGGTAATTAGAGTCAGTGTAAATGGATCTGCAGAGCTGATTGCGGTTGTGTGTCAATACTTGCTAGGGTGAATTTGTAGTAAATGAGTAGGAAATGTTAGCGTGGAACGTTCGGTGTTTACTTGTTGAGTTATGGGGTGAAGGAGGCTGGGTAGTCAAAGCGCTCGAAGCTCAAGTATTTTTTTTTGTAAATTAATTACAGGCAGACGAATGTAAATCGTGACTATTACGTTTTTAGGCGGTTTTGCAGTGATTGCAAGAAGACGGAGGTTCGAATCGAGTTGAAATTTTTATAGCATGTTTAAAATATATTTCTTTCTCACCTGAACCTCAATATTAAACTGTGGAAACTATAGTTTCTGAGATAAAACAAGAAACAACCATATGTGCACCCCGAAAATCGACTTTTATAGTAAAAATCGACTTCTCCCAGTCGCTATTTTAATAATTTTGGTTGAATTCTCTTTTCCGAGGTTCAGGCAGAAATTGCAGGCTCTAGGAGAAACATATTCCAAGGAAACCGTTGTATCTTTATTTTTAAGCTCAATATCAGGGCAAAACTACAGATGCTTTTTCTAAAACACTGTCAAACACTAATCAACCTCGTGTGGCGCCATTTTTAAAATAGATATGTAGCCAAGAAAAATATTTTTGTACCCTACGTGATAGTAATAAACATTGTGTAAAAGGAAAAGCCTCTGTTTGCTTTCATCTCCTTGTAATTAATTTGCAGAGAATACTTGATTTTCGAGCGATTTGACTTTCGTTACCATTGAAATTTCTCTTTAGTTGTCCTTGAGTTAATGACTTACTTTAAGTCAGTGTTCCTTTAAACCGCAGAAAAATTAAAACACACTAATGCAGAAATTGTGTACGCGTATTTGATACATATAGTATGTCAGCAGTATTATTTAATTCGCCGTGATTCAGAAACCATCGTCTAAACTTCACACATTCATATACCACTTTGTTCTGTTTTATTCTTCAGATTTACTGCCCGAAGCGTTGGCATGCGGCTCACCACCTTCCTGTATGTAAAACGTATCACAGAATCACTAGAAATCTCGCTTGTCTAAAGCATTCGATATTTATTTCTTCTTTTATTAGACGTTTAGCAATAGTGCCTTCTTTTGCTAGACACTTAATAATATTTAATTCGGCTTAAGATTCAGAGCTTTCAATTTATAAAGCGATCTAGCATTACCAAGAATTTTAATTCCCTAGAAATACAGCCACGTCTCATATTCCGCACTCTCCAAGCAAACAAACGATAAAAACAACCGCAAACGTTGTTATCCAACTGCAATCAGGGGTGGATTTGAAGTTTTGACGCCCCTAGGGTAACAAGCGTCAGCCGCCCTTTCCGCGAAATATCATCAAATATTTGCATTTAAAAGAGTCGAGAAAATTTCAAAAGTATTTCAATATGGCAACTCGCATGTGAGACATTGCTAATTCATTATATGAAAAACAGTCAATTGGTTTTAAAGTTGCCTCAGGCCGCTGTATTTAAACTTGTGCTGATATCTTTCGCTGAAAAATTTGCCACGTCCCAAATCTGCCGCTTTCCAAATTTGCCACGCAGCAAAATTTGCCGTTCCCTAAAATTTGCCACGCTGCAAAATTTGCCGCTCCTCGAAATTTACCACGTCCCGAAATTTTCCACTTCTCAAAATTAGCCGCTCCACAAAATTTGAGGCTATCCAAAATTCTCTGCTTCCCAAAATTTACCACTCTCAGAAATGTGCCACTCCCCAAAACTTTCGCTCTTCCATTGTCACTCCCCAATATTTAAGGCTCCCCAAAATTTGAGACTACCCAAAATCCACTGCTTCCCAAAATTTACCATTCTTAAAAATGTGCCACTCCCAAAAATTTTCGCTCTTCCATTGCCACTCCCCAAAATTTCTCACTCCTCGAAATTTGTCACTCTCCAAAATTTGAGGCTCCCCAAAATTTGACGCTTTCCAAAATTTGCCACTCCTAAAAATTGGCACCTCCCAAAACTTGCCGCTCCCTAAAATTTGTCACGCCGCAAAATTTGTCGCTCCTCGAAATTTACCACGTCCCAAAATTTCTTACTTCTCAAAATTTACCGCTCCCCCAAATTTGAGGCTACCCAAAATTCTCTGCTTCCCAAAATTGACCACTCTCAAAAATGTGCCACTCGCCAAAATTTTCACTCTCCCCTTAACGCTCCCCAAAATTTCTCATACCCCGAAATTTGTCTCTCCTCAAAATTTGAGGCTCCCCAAAATTTGCCACTCCCAAAAATTGGCACGCCCCAAAAATTTGCCGCTTCCCAAAATTTGCCACTCCCAAAAATTGGCACCTCCCAAAATTTGTCACGCTGCAAAATTTGCCGCTCCTCGAAATTTACTACGTCCCAAAATTTCTTACTTCTCAATATTTGCCGCTCCGTCAAATTTGAGGCTACCCAAAATTCTCTGCTTCCCAAAATTGACCACTCTCAAAAATGTGCCACTCGCCAAAATTTTCACTCTCCCCTTAACGCTCCCCAAAATGTCTCATACCCCGAAATTTGTCTCTCCTCAAAATTTGAGGCTCCCCAAAATTTGCCACTCCCAAAAATTGGCACGCCCCAAAAATTTGCCGCTTCCCAAAATTTGCCACTCCCAAAAATTGGCACGCCCCAAAAATTTGCCGCTTCCCAAAATTTGCCACTCCCAAAAATTGGCACGCCCCAAAAATTTGCCGCTTCCCAAAATTTGCCACTCCCAAAAATTGGCACGCCCCAAAAATTTGCCGCTCCCCAAAATTTACCACCCTCCAAAATTTGCCGCTCCCCAAAATTTACCACTCTCCAAAATTTGCCGCTCCCCAAAAATTTACCGCTCCCCAAAACTTCTCACTCCCCAAAATTCCTCACTCCCCAAAATTTTCCACTCCCCAAAATTTGCCGCCCCAGGCAGCAGCCCACTCATCCTACCCCAAAACCCGCCCCAGCCTGCAATTTCATCCCAGCACGCAAAAGTGCGCCTGCAACGACGGCACCAACCGCTGGCGATATTTTACACCAGATCGACCATTTCCACCTTTCTCCGTTTTCCAGGCCGTTTTCCTTCCCTTCTTTTTTGCCCCCAAAACGCCTTTTATCCTCTAATGAATTTCCCCGCAGCCGCGTGTTCTCCGAGGCAGAACGACAGAAGGGCCAGCAACGAATGCGTCAACAGGCTGGCGGCCTGAATCACAAAAATCTCCCCGAGACTCCCGAATCCACCTCGAAATTCGCGCGGAACGTTTGAGAGCGCAGAAAAGCCCGCGACAAATGAAATTCATTTTCTCCCCGGCCGCATTCCGTTGCCTCGCGGGCCGAGCGTACAATCGCCGTTTAACCTTCGCGTCAACGTCGCCGCGATATTCGCGGAACGCATTATCGCTCCCGTGAAATATGCCTCCGCGTTTTTCCCCGTCCCTTCGGACGATTTCCAAGGGAGATTCCGTGAAATCTGCCCCGCGTAACGAGATTCCCGTCTCCCGCTGCATCTCCTGTATTTTTCTCGCTGCGCGGGCGGCGATTACATCGGGCGATTTGTTGGCGGATAAATCGCTGCTGGGTAAATCGTTTTATCGCCGTGGGCTTTTTGCCGTTTGCCGAAGCGCGACTGGTATATGATTCTGTCACGACAAGCGGGCCGTTTCCGCGGGCTTTTTGACAGACCACTTCCATGTTTTCACTTTCCACGGTGACACCGAAGCTGCCCGTTTCACCCCACCGATTCCGGGGATTTACCGTTGCATTTTATTTCCGCGGCTGTTTCGGCACGCTTTGCCCCGGGCGTTTTTATCACTGACAGGGTAATAAAAGGAAGTATGGGTGGATTGATAACTGTTGTTATCTTTACAAGGCGGCCGGTTTGCGGCGATATTTCGCTACATCGATCGCTTGATAACAGTGCGTAGATATGGAAGAGCAGATAGATTTAGGGGTCCGAACTGACTCGCGCTCGTCAATTTTTTATAGCGCTTTGTGAGAAGGTTCTTAAGTCAGTTGGGGTGGTGTGTATGAAATTGCTTTCCTTTGTTTACGGTGGGGTTGCGATAACAATTGAAGGGGGCCAGTGGAAAACAGGTACGTGCCACGTACGAATAAATTTTCGTTTCTTCGAACCATTAACTTGTTCCCGCAATTTAGTTCAGAATCATACCTATTAAATTTTCTTCACGCTGAGAAAAAAAAATGGTCCTTGGTGACACGTGACCTAATGAAATTAATTCCTCGGCTAAGATTTTATAATATTTCCCGCTTAACATCTAACTCAAGTAATTGCAATTTGAAAGTAATTACAATTTTGTACCGAATTTCCTGTGAAAATAATTTTTCCTCCAACTTGCTTTCTTTTAAAATAATAAAACGGTGGCGCGGGCCACCGTTTCAATTTTTAAGGTTATCTTGCGACTCCAAATGGGTCACAGGAACTTAAAAGAAGATAAAATAGTTAAGGAAAAAATATTTTCATTCAAACTACCCTCCGCGAGATTTATAAACACTAATTTAATATTTATACTGAGTGGATAAATGACGCTCGTGTCGAGTGATACTGTCGCGGAGTTTATTTATAGAAAGGCAAGATTACTTACCGTATTACCCACCAGCTTTCTAGTTGAGCGAAATGAATCCGAATCCTTGGCTGGCTAACAATGCCACGACGCAAGTGTTCCGTCAGAACGGATTTGTCGATTGTATTCCTTTCACGGAATATAGCCTGTCGACGCGAGATGCGGTTAATAATGGATTTCCAATTTTACGGGCGGCAGGGGTTGAACCACCCCTCGTCCATTTGGTGTCCATTCTCTTCACCGAGCACGCTCGGTGTTACGGCAAAAATTGAGAATCAAAAATACCGTCGTTAGCCGCAGTTATGGCCAATTTCCGTGATTAATCGTCTGTAAGGTAGCAGCCGATATTTATTTATCGCCGAGTGGCTTTACTCGATCCGATGTCAGATACTTATTTAACTGCCGCGAGAAGATCGCCGCTCCACGAATTATGGCTAATTTTGCAACGACCAGACAATCAGATATCCCCAATTAAGTGTCTGCAAGCTGTATTTAATAATGAAAACGTCCCCTTCCGAGGAAATCGAAACCCTCGTTGTTGACTTACAGGGGAATAAGTGGAAACGAAATAAGCTTATTAACTGGTAGCACTTGAGTACCTTCTGAAGATTCGCAACCCCTAAATTAAAAAATTTATGAAACTTTGGGGATTATAGTTTTGTATCGAGCAACTTTATTTTGCTCCCTTTCCAAGGGGGTGAAATTGGTCCCTGAATACTTGGTCAATTTTGAGAAAATCGAAATCCATTACAGAAGCTTGTTCTGTAATATCTCTTTATCGAAATGTACCATCTATTCGCTATGTGATTTATTGGCAAGCTATCTAAAGGTTAAAGTCCGCGACCTTAATCTATTATCTTGTCAATAAAAGTTTCTCGCAACGCGAACCTTTTTTTCATCTCAGCAGGCGAATAAATCGTCTCCTCTGTGGCTGAGGAGATAACGGATGGTTAGATTATTGCTGTGTTTTTTTTTTTCAACTGTGCCACAGCGAATTTATGTTACTTTTTGAGACACTTGTGGTCTGTGTAATACGGTTATTTTTAATTACTTAACAGGGGATGAGAAATCAACGCGTCTTTTCGTCGAAAGGAACTGTAGAAAATTCCATTTAATTTGTATTCAAAGCACTCGTTTCTTTGCCGTCCTTTTTATACAAATACATCGTCTGCCACTTTCCAATTCCTGCGAATACTAAAGAAACTGTATTCACACTTACTATTTGCAACCCTGAATTTTTTCTTCAAAGATTGAGCAGAAACCGTTCGACTCTCCCATTAAGTATTAAGTTTATTTTACTTAAAAAATTCATTCCCGCGGCCAAGCTTCTTCGCAGCAATGAAAACAAACAAAAAGAAATCCAGAAGTATCGCGAAACCTTCCCAAATGTATTCCAAACGACTGCAGGGGGGAGAAAATCCGCAAGGAACTTTCCCACCGCCAGTGGATTACATCAGTCATAGATCAGACAATACAGGATAATAATTCCCGAGCCATAAAGCGACAAATTGGCACTAAAAATAACGCTTAGCAGTAAGGGCAATTTACAGGCACCTTAAACGCTGCAGGGAAACAGTAAACGCGCGATAAAAACGTCATTCTCGCGCATTAGGGCTCAGTGAAGATAACAGAAGTTGTTCACCTTCGAGCTGAAAGGTCTGGGCGATAATCAACTTCTGGAATGTGCATTGTAACATTCTGAAACGCGACAAATAAATTGTCAGGACTACTGCAAAATCGTTTTCACTTGCGGAGGCACCAGGGCGAGGGGTTTTAAGCCGCACGCGGAAGCAGGTCAGTTGTCAAACTGCTTGGCAGCGTGGCAGCTGGTCAAACAAAGAAATCCGTCGTCGGTCGACTAGCGAGTGGCAATCAAAGCTGAAGCGAGCTTCTACTCGTCGCTGTTCGTATCGATCTTCGTGAAATTGCCATCTCTGGTTCTTATCCAGGGTCACTTCGAAATATAGGGACGGGGAGGGGGGGAAAAAGGGCACTGGGATCGAGCGATGGAAAGCGTGCTCGGGAGTTTCGAAAGTAATAACGATAAATTCGACGGGCGTCGGTCTCGCGATGCGATCGCCAGGATAACGACGATCCTCGCCGAGGGTTAAGGCCAGCGGGTGAATTTTTACAGCTTGGCTGACCGTTCTGGCAAGCCGCACGTGAAACGATTGAACTTGACACAGCCGGAGGGGTTCCCCGTCTGCTGTTCGATCTGCTCGCCGCGGGACCTTGCTCACTTCCACGGACACCGATCCTAAGTTTCACGTATTCAGAAAACGCCACATCTCGGTTCCACACGCGTGGCCGAGAGGTGGCGTTCGAGTTCTCGATTCTGTTACTCAGAACAGCGTGGCTAATTTTTAGGTTAGGTCCGAAGGGAGAATAGAGGTTAGGTGTAGCTAGGACGCGAAATTGACGATCAGGTGCCAAAGTGGAAGATAGAAAGGCGTTTTGGAAATATAGTGGGGGAGAAAAGTATGCGGACATTTTTAAAATAGTGTAGTTTGTTTAAAATTGGTCCAAACAACTTGAGTGTTTTTGAGAAGCTAGAGGGATTAGTTTGCTAAGTGACGTGATTCGTCTTTTTGAAAAAAGTTGCAATTGGTCGGAAGAGCAAAAAGAAAATAGGAACGATCATTTTTTCAAGTTTTTTTTGTCTGTGCTTTTGAATTTCGCTATTTTCGACCTTATTCTTGCGATCTTTAAGCGTTTATAGCTCAGAGCAACGTTAACCGATTTTGATGAAATTTTAGGCCTGTATGGAACTTATTTCAATCTACAAAAGGCATTTTTTAAATTTTCATTACGAGCACAGACAAAAAAGTTGAAAAAAATTATATTTCCTATTTTTTTTGCTATTCCGACCAATTGCAACTTTTTTCAAAATGACGAAACACGTCACTTAGCAAACTAATCCTTCTAGCTAGAGAATGGTTGGCAGTTTTTATGACGTTTATTGATGCTAAGAACATTGAATGTAACTATGAAATAACCAATAAACACTTCAAAAAAAAAAAAAAAAAAAGTGGAGTTGGTTCGGCGGCTGGCCAGTACGCTGAGGATCCGCAGGTCGCGGGTTCGAATCCCGTCACCTGCGATTCCATTTTTCCTTCGCTCCCAAACACAGGAATCACAAAACCTATTTCTACAAACCTTTCCTAAAAATATCAGAACTCATTTTCATCCAAGTGGTACGATAAAAATTATCGCGTAATTATTCGGAGCATAGAAAAAAATTGGTAAAAATGAAAAGATTCACAAGAATATTTCATAAGAATATACAAAATCACACTTCGGCGAATCACCGCCAGAAAATCCTCCCGCCTCTGCTTCAATTACGCGGACCTCGGCGCAGAAGATTCTAAGACCCAACCTCGTGCATCAACGTCTCCAATCGCAAATCCCCGGCGCCCAATGGCCCCGCGCAATATCCCCCAGCGAAGTCACGCGATGCCAATTAAAATGCAACGTATGTTCAAGCGGAATTTCCATTTCATCGTTCGCTACGGCCGCCGAATCCGAAACGGGGACTGCGACGAGACAGAATAGGCGAATGGAGGTTAACATTTTTCCACGATTCTGCGTTCGCGATTGCGACGGGGAGCAGAGAAATACCTCGACAGGTTGTGTTACGTGTGTACGCCGATACCGCGGATTCCAGGGCACGGAACGCGTATCGGTGCCCTCCTCCCCCCTCCCCCAGCGTTATCGAAAAAGCGTCGATATGAATTTCGGTCGCGTACCGCCGACAGAGGCGTTCTGCTACGAGGCGCGTGACCCAACTTAAATATATCGACAGGGCCGACAATGCGATACGCGTTACGAGTTATCGCGTTCCCCTCGACATACGCCACTTGAATCGAACCCGCGAGTTTTCCGCCGTTTCCCAACCATTGCTGTTTCACGGTTGCTGGCATGACTGAACGTGGCTCTAACTCTATGACTATTAGACCGGGCTTTGTCTTCCGTCGCTCGCATTCAGTTCGGTCCAGTATCCAAAACGAAGTCTCATGGTTTTGTGGGATCAGCAACTCCCGTGACATAAGAGGCGGCTCGGAGTAGGGGACCACGGGAGAGTCGAAGTAGCCGCGGTGGTTAACGCTACTGCTCAGCACCCGGGCGGCTCGGGTTCGATTCCCGGCTACCTGGGTTTTTTTTTCCGAGGTTCCCAAACCGTAGAAATATTACGTCACCGATTCCAGTTTAACGACACACTTGTTTCTAATGACCTAATATAGTTTGGCAGGTTAAAAATGTTGAAGGGTCATTTATTGCGAGCAAAAGTGTTCGAGGGAGAGGTTCACAGCACAATGTCACACAACCACCCAGGTTACAGGGTCCACTGCCACAATTAGGAAAATAAAGCACCCAGGTCTAGCACGACCTACCGCAGAACAAACAAACACCTTCTTCCGATCTTCTTCCACACTGACCGAAAATCTAATTGCGAGGAAATTAGATCAGAAGCGTTTCGGACCTCCTTCCAGATTATGAATTGCTCATCCCCGGGCGTGGATGTAGCAGCCTTCTTTCTTCTCTCGCTGCTCCATTTCCCCTTGAAACGTGTACACGCGGCAGCCCCGCCCGCTGCCCGTGGAAGGCTGCCGGGGGGATGTTCGAGCGGGCAGATCCGAGTGTTTTCAAGCACCGCGGGATGCACTCGAGAGTCGGCGATCTTTGGCCGTGAACGGGAACGACAAATACCCGTGGCTGGCTCGAGCCAGTCAAGGACGGTCGACTTTCTGCAAAAGCTGCGGAAAGCTTTCAGCTGGCGTGGTGGCGAGGGAGCCAGGGAAGGGGGCGAGGAGAGGCCGTGTATACACACGACGGGCGAAGCCTTTTCACCTACGAGATTACGGAACGTGGATATTTTCGCCCACTGACCCAGTTCCATTGCCGCGAAGAAGAAAAAAAGAGACCAGCGCCCCTTCGGGGCTAATAGGATTGTATTAGGTCGTCAGGCGAGTAATGCGGCTCTTCCTGACGACCGTGAAATCGAAACGATGATAGGGGGGTGTGTAATGTTCCGTGGGCTCTGTGACGGTGAGAGGCACTGAGAGCAATAGTTGCTTCTTTTTTTAATTCCCGGAAGCTTAAGTTCTTCTTGAGAGCTTTTCTTCGGACGTCGCCGTGAAGAGGACAATCGTTCGCGATGTGTTGATCTCTTCACGGTGCTCCTATTCCGCTGTAAAAAGATATTTTTGCTTACAAATATTTTTTTTATATTCGTAAAAGGTGATGGAATAAAGCTACAAACGTGCGAATCGATAAGTGCAATGCTTGTTTCGTTTTTTAATTAAAAACAAAATTAAGTTTCTTGCAGCTGTCACACAAGGAAGAAGAAAATTTTTTGCCTTTCTTTAGGGACGTCGCACAAAAAAAATTACACAGTTTTCACCGATGAGTATTATCCACAAGTATTTATCAACATTTCACTTAGATATAAAAAAATTTCAGCCATATATAATAATAATTAATGGAGATATGGGTCATCTCGTAAAGCGTGTGCAACAAAAAGTTGCCTCATGGTGCATACGATTCCGGCCGTTCCGTTGATCCAAAACAAAACACCAAAAGGATTCTTCATCAGTAAGAGTGTGGATATAGCCAGTGGCAGATTTCTGGAACAAAATTAAAAATTCGCAAAATGGCGGGACTTTGAATTTAAACCCTTCTTTTCCTTGTTTTTTCGTCTTTAAACGGCCTTAAACTTGTGAAAAAAAATTCTTTCGCCTTGATTCTGCTACCGGCTAGAATTATACGTTTTCTGAAAGTGTACGAAAAAGATGGAGCAGATTGGCCCACTAGAAGTTGAAATATCGTGCGCACCGTCATGAAAAACACCGTTTTGAGAAAAACCCATATCTTCATTAAATTATTATTATTATTATGACTAAAATTTTGTTACAACTTACTGAAATGTTGATGTCATGATTTTTTAACAACTTACTGAGATGTTGATGTCATGAAAAACGCCGTTTTGAGAAAAACCCATATCTTCATTAAATTATTATTATTATTATGACTAAAATTTTGTTACAACTTACTGAAATGTTGATGCCATGATTTTTTTACAACTTACTGAGATGTTGATGTCATGAAAAACGCCGTTTTGAGAGAAACCCATATCTTCATTAAATTATTATTATTATTATGACTGAAATTTTTTTACAACTTACTAAAATGTTGCGTAGTTAATAAATTGCGAATCTTTTTTGTGGATCGTCCCTAAAGAGAATAGAAAATCCCCTTGAGTGGATAATAAAACTAAGTAGAAGCAATACTGATGACCATGTTGTCGTACTCATACTACCCAATATAAAAAGATTAAGACCGAAGAATCTCAAGAAGAAGCAACCGAACGAACGTGAAAGACCCGCAGGGACAGCCAGCGAAAAGAAGACATTTCAATGCAAACGTGGCGTGGAAGATGAATTGTTCGCGGAACAGGGATGCCGTTTCCGTGCAAAAAGTAACGCATCCACGGGACGAGGAGAATCAGAAGGCGTGAAATGAGAGCGGGAATGAGACCCCGATGACGCAACAGCGGCGCGCTTGTTGCTGGCGAGGTGGGCGTCAGGTTTAAATTCAGAGCTCCGTCTCTGTGTTATCGTGATATTGGCATGGGATGGAAATGACGACGGCCGGGCCGCGTGCAGAAGAATCCAACGCGGGAAACCGTGTATCTACCGGTCTAAAAATGTGGCGACGTGCCGCGATGGGCGACTCGAAGAGGGTGTCAACGTCGAGGACAACCGCGTGGGTGTTGCCAACGCTTCTACTAACGATCCTATAACGGGGGAGCGTTACTGGGAACGAAGGGGACAGCCGACGACTTCCAAGCACTTGTTTCTTTCGATTGTACGAATGAGACGCTTGACCCTGTTTCATTTACGCTGCTTCGCCCTGTGCGCAAACTTTGGATAATTGGGAAAAATGTCACAGTAATTGCAGTTAGTTATTCGCGATTAAAAACGTTAAATGTCATGCAGAATTGCGCGTTGCTTCTGGACAAGGGTGGATCTAGAGGGGGTGATAGGGGGCGAGTAATAAAATAGAAAAATGTTACGACATTGCGTACTGTTCTGTATAAATAATTAATGTGGGTTTAATTATTTAGGCTGTGGTATTAGACAGAAGTATTATAATTTAAATTGCAAGAAAATTTTAAATCTTGTCAAAGCAGGTTGAAAAATGTAGTTATGTAATTTTACGTATTTCGCCCCCCTCCCAAAAGGCTCCTGAATCCCCCACTGCTTTTGGAATATTTAACTGGATCAGATAATCTAGATTCTCTTTCTAATAATTAAGCTGGACGTTTGTGCAGATTTTAGGAGGCCGCTCGCTCCAAGAATTTTGAGGTTATTCGTAAGTTGGGACTAATAGATCATGATTAGAGAGGTTAGAAACGTCCAAAGGACATTTGTGGGTTCTTTTTAAAATGGGACAGTGAATTTTTGTTTTGCGACGAAGGTAAATTACCATTTCTACTCATTTCGTATTTTTCTTATTATTACAAGCGTTATTATTACGTTTGTACTATAGTTGCAACAAAATAAATTATTTAAATGTTTATGTGAGTGTTGTACGAGCTTGGGGCTAATTAAAGTGCAGCATAAGCAACGAAACACTTTTAAATCAAGAGACTCATGATTTTTCAAAATGGTTTCTGCAGTAATAGTTCCTATTTAATGACAAAAACAGATACCGTATTGGCTCTGGATTTAGATTTTCTTACTATTTTCAATTTTTTCAAGTAGAAAACAAGTGAGTAGGTTTAGGATCAAGTGAATCACCGTCATGTCCGCATTTCGACTCACCCAAATTTTACTAACATAACCTCAAAATTCAATTTATGCTGATACCGTATTGTGTTCTGGATTTAGATTTTTTACTATTTTTAATTTTTCAAGTAGAAAACAGGTGAGTAGGTTAGGACCAAGTGAATCACCGTCAAAATTTTAGTAACATAACCTCACAATTCAAATTACGCTGTAATCTCTATTTCTATTTGAGGGCATTTTATTTTTTATTTATCATTATTTTATGCTCTACTATTGTGTTATAAAGCCTCTCCATAAAAGATGTAACTTATTTTAACCTGAAAAGGCAACATATTGTGTGAGTAGAATTTGGTACAAATGGTGAGTAGAAATACGTACACCGCTATTTTTCGTGAGAAGAAATATGGACGTTTAAAGCATTGTATATAATTACAAATTACTAATAGTTAAACATCCTGAAATATCTTTCTTAAAGACTTTCTGAATTGGTTGATTCATAACTAAAAAATTAATCAATTACTCTGCAAATTCTGATCGCAAACAAATCATTCACACCGCCTTTATGACGAGTAAGATCTTAAACGAGCATAAATTGAGACATTCACCAAACGTCACTTTCCATCCTTCAATTTTAGTTTGAATTGTTGTCAGCATTGACAGCTTCAACAAACTCTGACAATTTAGTGTTAATGATTTACGTTTCATCGAATAGGTGATTAAACAGGGTTTCCATGAAATTGAAACGTAATGCCGACCACGTTACATTACAAGGACTTTAAGTCCCCCACGTTCCGATGTCCCGAATTCGCGGAAACGTACGATTTCCTATATCGAGGGTCTATAAAAGCCAGAACTTTGAACTCGATGTCCCCTGAAACTTTCCAGTGGAACGCCCCCCCATTTAGCATATTATTACGCCCGCTGTGCATTAACTGTGCTCAGAATTTGAAGGAAATCGATAATTCGAAGCCCTTCGTAGCACAAAGCCATATTCAATATTCAGGTCTACGAACTGGCTGGCGACTAACAGCCCCGAGCAGTCAGCTTGCTGGACAAGAAGATAGAGCGACGAAAATAGTAGACTAGTGTCGAAAACTATCCCGAAACAAGTGTAAAAGGGTGAGGCAGTCCCGCGATAACCAGCTCGCGTTATCGTGAGAAAGGATTTGCCCTCGTACGCTATCGATCCCCCCTCCCTTGTGACGTGCCCATCGGCAGAAATTGTGGCTCCGGCGTGTAGATACGGTTCCGAATCGGGTCGGTGGGGACTCGTTTCTACGCTGATATCGACAAAATGCGAGGAACTGGGCGAAGGAAGGGGAGGAATAGAGGTCAGGATCTCCGTGGAGGCTCGAGGAGCGATTGCAAAGCTGTTGTAAAATGGGCTGACATGGTTGTCGTTTCACGGGGCTCGATCGTCCTGGGGATCGTCGACACCGCACGCTAGTGGAATTCCAAATTCCCCTTTCCCCGGCCCTCGTTTTTCGTTAATATATTCGCCCCTCTCCCCGCGGCGGACGGGCTGACCTTATTTCGAGCAGGCCCTCCGGAGGGTGGGAAGTCGATCGCTGGGGAGTCGAGATATGGAGATTTGCCGAGGGGGATCTTCGAGGATTGTGGCTGAGGTTATGACTCGATCATAATTTGTCCGCGAGTGTTGTGCCGCTTGGCGTGAATCGCGACGAGGATGGGATGAGTAGTTTCGTGGGCGTTCGGAAGGGGGTTCAGGCGAGGAGCGAGAATATTTTCAAGGCTGGCGGCTTGGCTCTACCTTCGATGCTGATGCTTTAAAAATGAACGAGGTGCATTGTTTTCATGCGCAGGATTCGTGGCTGCTGGTCGGGGGTTGGGAAATATTTACGAGGTACATTTCGCAGGAGTAATGCTTTTGGAGGGGGCACTTAAGGAGACATTATCAAACTAATGCCTAGCTGGCCTATATTTGTAAAATTCGGTAAGATTAAAAGAAAAATGAGTGATTTTTACGAATTTTTTACAAGAAGAGGCTATAATGTATCTTAAAAAATGTTTTTGGCATTTATTAATAATTAGCAAGATCGAAACCATGAGACAATTTTTTTTTACTCTAATGAGTGTATTAATAATAGCCAAAAACATTTTTTAGAATATGTTGTAACCTAGTTTTGTAAAAAGTTCATAAAAATCACCTGTTTATTTTTCGAGCGTTTTGACTGGAGGGTCCTTTTAAGAGAATGATATTTAAAGACAAGAAAGAATTTTCTGTGTAAATTATTCATCCCTAAATAACGTTATTCTTTACAAAAGTAGGTACACGATTTTCTTTTCTTAATTTGCAAAATTCCATTTCGATTTATAATTCTTCACAAAGAACTAGACGAAATAAAAATGACAGGATCGATGGTTTTAACAACCCTCGATTAGAAACTGCCCAATTTCGTAATTTTTAAATTTAAAGTCATATTTCATTTCTCGTTAAATCTGCTTTCAAAATCTCGCTTCACGCAATGAAATGGACAGATAACGTGGCATTAAAGGAAAATTGGTTTCACTTTCTACCCCTCGATAGTAAACCCTCCAAGAATCACCCTTGAAATTCGCCTGAATTCGCCACTGTTACACGACCACTTTTTGCTCCCCTTATGTCATCCATAAAATTTGTTTTTGTAATTCTTACTCGCAACACTCGTTGAATTCGAGGGGTTGGAGCAGCCACCCTTCTTAAGGGCAAGCACCACTCTCCGGGCAAATCCACGTGTCACCTTTAACATTCTCTTAGTCGATACGTTAGCGACGATCCTGATACATTCTGCTATCCATGACAAGGGTCTACGTCCCTTGACAGTCCTGCTACCCCCTCGCATAATCCTCAAATTTGTTCCGTCACCCCGACGTGACGATAGTACTCCAATTAAAGGAAAAGAGCTACAGTCGTTCAAAGGAAATATTACACAATGAGAAACATTAAAGAAAAATCAAAACTCCCATCTCCTCAACGAGTTAACAATACCGATAATTTAAAAAGATTCTAATTTTGCCATATGCAGGCCTTAAGTTCGCTGTCATTCCAAATTAAGGGTGCTTCAGCTTCTTCACTAATTAAATAATGTTTCATCAATCTAGCGATAATAAAAGAGGCGAATGTTTGAGATTTTTTTTTCAAAAAGCGGAAGCATATATTTTTGCAGAACTTGCTGCACTTAAAAGAGCGACATTTAAAGGAAATTTGGTAATTTTTTCGTAGAAAAATATTTACGTTTATGATAAAGTAAGAAACGACACCCAAGAAGCCTTTTCAAAAATTTGTTTTTGCGATGAGCACTATCATTCGGAACCAGATTCTCTAAAATCAGAAACAAAAAAGATTTCGTTAGTATATTAATGTATCCTCTGATCAACGGAGGGAATTTCCGAAATATTAATTTAAGAAACAAAATATCGGCTACTTAAATTTGAAGTCCTGATTTTTGCACGATTGTTACTTTATTACAACGTAAATATTTTTCCACGAAAAAATTACCAAATGTTCCTTAAATGTTGCTCTTTAAAGTGCAAAAAGTTCAAATATATGCTTCCGCTTTTTCAAAAAAAAAAATTCAAAAACATTCACCTCTTTTCGGCCAAGGTATTGAAACCTTCTTGACTCTTGCACCGTCTGCTGCATTTATTACACGAATGCCAATGCCCTTAAACTATCAACCCCCCACTGAAAACTCCACCCCAACCCTTGCCCAGAATCCCAACCCCTAAGACCAGTGTTCCACCAAGTACATTCTCCAAAAGCACAACAGATTCAAATCCACTGAACAATTTCCAAAGACAATTCCCCGACCCCCATTCTACCCCCTCCTACCCCCAAACTCAGTCATCCCCCGCACCTGTAGATCGCTCTGAACAGCTACGAACTCTCAGCTCATACATAGCAGACGTGATCACAAGCACTCTTAACAAGCGAATTTCAATTCACCGAGCTCAATACGAACCTAACGTTAAGTACTTGGCGAGTGTGGTCCGTGGTCGAAGCTCGCGACAGGGGTGCATGGGGGGGCGTGGAGAAGTTCGGGGTCTCAAGTTCACCAGAGAGCCTGGAACTCCGCGCGGGGGATTTCTCCGACTATCGAGCTGGTGAATTGTGTAATACCGGGCCATTGGCACCGGTCCAAAGTCTACGGGTCTCGCGGCCGCGCCAGGGCTCCAGAATCCGACGGCAGTGCGGCCGGGATCCGCCGACGTAGAACTCTAGATCGAGATGAGCGTGTCGGAAATTGGGTCATAGAAGCGAGCACCCGTTGCGGCTGAACAATTAATGCGGCAGACGCTCAAATAGTTGTTGCAAATGTTGCGCAACGGTCGCCCGAGGCTGGGAGCACACCGGGCTCTGTCGTCGGGATTCATTACGGTGCGCTCCGATGTTATCCTGCTACGTTCCCGATGGTTCGTTAACGGCCGGGAGGATTATTAACCGAGGGGAGGGCGGCGAGCGAGCTTTTAGCATTTTCCGCGCGGATCGATGCGAATATTTTCGCTTGATTAATAGAGGCGCTGTTTGACCGAGTCGTTAAAGAGACGACGAATGTCATACATTTTAACGAGTGCGCTGCCCGCCCGCAGGGTGGCCTTAAAGGAGCCGAGTTCTCTCGAATTCGAAATACAGGCACGAGTGGTTTTTCTAGGTTACGAAAGTGCGGCCCGGGTTCTCGGCGTTTGTTAATTATTTATGTATCCCGCTGTTCGCGGCAGTCGTTGCCTTCCCCCTGATTCCACTTGGAACGAATTCTTGAACGAGCGTCTGATCCACCGGGACAGGTAGAATAGGGTTGCAGGTATAAACTGGCTTGAATGCGTCTGTTATCGTTCGCTCTTTTCTGGAGGGTAGTCATTGGTGAATAATTTCTGCTGCGATGTATTCAACGAGATTAACGAGATTCACGATATTGGAATTATTGTCTTGTCAAGCCTCGCGAAATGAAGAGACGTTTAGGGTAACTGTACTCGTAGTTGACAGTGTGACAATAGTTGACACTTTTATTTTCAGTCACGAATAATAAGCTTTCTATTAAAAAAGGGTTTTTGACTAATACGCTGTTTGAAAAAGTATTAGTGAAAAACATTTTTTTAATAGGAAGGTTATTATTCGTGACTGAAAATAAAAGTGTCAATTATTGGTAGACTGTCAACTACGAGTACAGTTACCCTATAGAGGAGGAAGCTTGGAGGGGTAAACTGGGGATCTTAAGTGAAATTGTTAAAAAATTTAGACACTTGTCGATAGTTCTCATCCAGTTTTACTTGGAACAGTTCTTAAAATAATCCGCCTGTGAGAAGTTACAGGGAGATATACTCCCACGCATATTAGTTCGGAGCGCGTCTGACTATATACGCTCCTATTTCACTTGCTTCCTCTCTACTCTTTACCGTGCGCTCAGACTTGGCATTATTCGAATAAATTCTTATATTATTCGATCGAAATGAAGATATTCGAGAACAACGAATTATTCTTAATTCGAATAAATTTATTGGGAAATGCCCAACTTTGCTTGGATCTTGTTAGTACCAGAGATGGGGAAAACTATTATTTAATTAAAATTTCGAATAACGAATAGAACTTAGAAAAAAAATTGTCATTCGTTCGTCAACCCGAGTTAAGTTTATTCGACATATGACAAATAATTTTTTACCATTTATTCGTTATTCGAAATTTTATTTGAATAAAAATTTTCCCCATCTTTGGTTTGTTAAATGCAGTGTTCTATAAATTATCCACAGCAGAAGTGGCTCAGAGTACTACCAGTTTTGTTAAGATGTAGAAATTTATTACCAATGAAATTCCATTTGCGTTCCAAGCAGAGCAATGTTTCTTTTCAACTATCCAGATAAGCTTAAAAAATAATAAACCCTCAACACACCTCAGTCTATTATCTATTATCTCCTATCTAACCTGAGCTACGGCACTTTAATTATTTAATTTCCCCTTTCTCCGAACCGAGCACACACGGTCACACATAAAAAGCGCGTGGAACAAGTCCGCCCCTAATTTCCAAGAATTTCTCGTACTTGTTACTTCACTCTCTTTCCAGCTGCTGCTATCGACCGTCACAGAAACGTGACCAATATTAGCTTCATTCATAAGAATCCCAGCCGAGGTGTTCTCATTCTCACCGTCGTTTGCACCTCGCCTGTTCCAGACGCGTACTTCACGGCTGAAGGGGCGGGGCGGTTAGAAAATGTGCATAGAATACCCCCGGAGACCCACCCCCTCGCCCCAGAAGAAATATCCCTAATAATTTCCTCCGGTGGGAATCTGTCCTCGCGGAGCCAGTAGGGAACCAATATGCAAAGTGAATGGGAATAATGGAAAAGTTTCTGAAGGAGAAAGAAATTGCCTGTAGACCTCGCCACCCCTTTCATGTTCCTCGGTGCTTCGAGACGCGAAAATATGCGAAACTCTCGCGCCGGTTGAGGATCGATACGCCTGGTCAAAACCGAGATTGGTATTCACTGTTCTCCATTCCTTCCTCCCGTTCGAGGAATCGGAGACGTTCGTGGGAACTGGACGAACGATAATCGAGTGGAACAGCTTGTTTACTTATAATAGATGAACATATAGGTTTCAACGTGGTGCTCTGTTCGTTAGACAGAAAGCTCCCCATTAAAAGCGGTATAACACACATTGGAGAACGAGTATTAAATAACCTTGAACGACCTTAGACGACACACATACCACGGGTCACTAAACCCATCTCCTTATAAGTTACACACTTGTGCGAATAAAAGCGTGCGGTTCTGTTTAAAAAAATCGAGCTGACCTTGAAACTTTGGGAGAACAAAGTACTTCTTCGGTACCTAATAGTTTTTGGAAAAATGGAACTCGTCTCAAGGGTGAGTTCAACACTTAACGGTCATAGAAATTCATACAGAAGCGCGAGCTCGTCTTGCTTTCAACTATTAGGGAGATTTGTGTTGCCGAAATTAGAGCTAATTCCGACTCGAATGTACGCGATAAATAACGCTGGGTGTTTCATGCAGCAGCTCGTTGACTACTCCCTAAGCACTATCTATCATCTCAGTCTGTATTCCTGATAACGCTGTAGTGTGTTGGGGGAAACTGATTTCGGCCGTCTTCTGTGTAGGAGATGCGGGAAGCAGAAACTTTTGATGCTTGAGAAGCTTGGAGGATACTCGGAGGAGTGTTGATTTCCAAGAATAAACAGAATTACAGAGATGATCGCGAGTGTCTGCCATTTATTTGCGTCGAAGCGGCAGGGAAAGCATGACGGGGCTACACGGAATCATCTTGGGATGCCTCCCCCCCCCCCCCGTCTCTGTGTCTGATGGTCGTTTCGTCGCTACGATGATAAATGATCGCGCCGCGAAATTGGAAACGCGATCCCACTTGCCAGACTCGAGATTATTTCCAGCGATTATTTATTGTTATTACCGCGGCTCCGTTTAACGGCTGCCAAGCGTGGTCAGGACCGTGAAATTCGGGATGGAAGGAACGACCTTAACCTTGAACCCCCGGAACCTCCGGATTTTTCCTTGCTCCGGTTGGAAACTGGAGTAAATGATTGACACCAAAGATTTTGTAATTGGCAGGGAAGTTTCATTGATAGGTGCACTTGTGTGGGGAATATATGATTGTTGATGGTAGTTTGTGGCGGAGGTTGAGCGAGAGTGAAAGGTAGTATCGAAGGGAGGAAAAGGAAGTTGCTTGAGTTCGAGTAACTTGAAACTACTTTACCAATGTGAACCAGTTATTCATTTGATTTGAACTATCTCTTCAAGTTTCTTTCAAGTTTCACGCGAAGTAGAGAGTTTTTCAACTTTACTTGCCTTGAAATACAACCTGACTAATGTGAACGTACGTACAAGTGTGAACTTAAACTCACTTGAAGTACATTGGAGGGCTATTGTTTTCGAAAAGTGAGGTTATAATCATAAAACAGTGACTAAGAATAGATGGAGTATGAGGGATATGTGATATTGTATGGAATAACGAAGGCGACCACTTCCTCCTTTGACGTCATTTTAGATATCTACTTGCCTCAAGTATTCTTGAAAGTCACTTGAAGGCAGCTGGCATTACTGAACACAAACTTGAAGTCAATATACTTGAGTTCAAGCGACTTGAAGTCAAGTAACTTAAGTTCAAGCGACTTTAAGTCAAGTAACTTAAGTTCAAGCGACTTTAAGTCAAGCAACTAAAGTTCAAGCGACTTTAAGTCAATATACTTAAGTTCAAGCGACTTGAAGTCAATATACTTGAGTTCAAGCGACTTGTAGTCAAGTAACTTAAGTTCAAGCGACTTTAAGTCAAGTAACTTAAGTTCAAGCGACTTTAAGTCAAGCAACTTAAGTTCAAGCGACTTTAAGTCAATATACTTAAGTTCAAGCGACTTTAAGTCAATATACTTAAGTTCAAGCGACTTGAAGTCAATATACTTGAGTTCAAGCGACTTGAAGTCACGAGTAGGAATTAATACAGTGATAATGCACATATTGGTAACAATATTGAGGTAGGGATTATAATGTTTGATAGCAGTATTCTAGCGTATTAATTACTGCGCGATGGCACAGCTTTTCCCAGATCCTCGATGATACGATTCCTATGTCCACACGCCTAATTTCCAATAGCAACGATTTCCAATTCCCAGCCACTCTATCGGAAAAGTTTGCTCAAATATGGAGACGCGAGTGCACGGGGCACAAAGGCAACGCAATCGCACGGAATCCGCTCAGTACTGCTAATTAATGTGACGGGACTATGCTAATGCGTTTCCGGGATACTCTGTGTAATAGTGCTGTATCTATAATGCAATCCCAGTAATATACAAGCAATCAAATTATGACTGTGTCCTAAGTGCAGGGCCTGATAATGCGAGCAAAAACTGACTGCGTCACGTGACGGTGTTTCGATCAAGGTGGACGTGTTCGGTGATGATTTAATGTTTGGACTTGGTAATTATACAGTAATGATGTTTTTTTATCCAGTGAAAGAACAGCTGGAGATTTTGTAAAAAGGAATATAAAAGTAACTTCTTATTGCTAGTGCATAGAAATGATCTCTTGTTTGTTATTAATTTACTGTTTATATTCAATAAGAATTTTGAGAGAACTTCAAGGATCTAGCTCTCCAAAGTTATCTAGCAGTCGCTTGTTTACAGTGAGGCAGAATTCAAACTTCGTTAGGCTCCCGGTTGATGGGAGATTTTATGCTCGGTGATTGATCCTCTCTACTTTAAAAAGATCTTGAGCAATATTCTACATTCAATTGAGCATGCCACAGCAATTTCATAGTAGATGGAGTAACCAATTACTCGCAATGAATGACCGTACCGTGATTTCAAAGTCAGTCGACGGACCATTGAACTGGGAATCACTGAACAACCCCACAGTGTCTCATCGAGGAATCCGCCAATCGCAGAGAATCCCCTCAACCTTTCCTCCGACACGTACTTTCTCCAAAGTATCTTCGAAACTCAGTGACCAAACTTGCACCTGAATCATCCTAGGCTGATCTCAATCAGAGTTGAGTATTAACTGAATAAAAAAGTATTTACATAACGGATCAAATAAAAGTTACTTTCACTTTAGATTATAAAGTCAAAGTCAAAGTCAAAGTCAAAGTCAAAGTCAAAGTCAAAGTCAAAGTCAAAGTCAAAGTCAAAGTCAAAGTCAAAGTCAAAGTCAAAGTCAAAGTCAAAGTCAAAGTCAAAGTCAAAGTCAAAGTCAAAGTCAAAGTCAAAGTCAAAGTCAAAGTCAAAGTCAAAGTCAAAGTCAAAGTCAAAGTCAAAGTCAAAGTCAAAGTCAAAGTCAAAGTCAAAGTCAAAGTCAAAGTCAAAGTCAAAGTCAAAGTCAAAGTCAAAGTCAAAGTCAAAGTCAAAGTCAAAGTCAAAGTCAAAGTCAAAGTCAAAGTCAAAGTCAAAGTCAAAGTCAAAGTCAAAGTCAAAGTCAAAGTCAAAGTCAAAGTCAAAGTCAAAGTCAAAGTCAAAGTCAAAGTCAAAGTCAAAGTCAAAGTCAAAGTCAAAGTCAAAGTCAAAGTCAAAGTCAAAGTCAAAGTCAAAGTCAAAGTCAATGTCAATGTCAATGTCAAAGTCAAAGTCAAAGTCAAAGTCAATGTCAATGTCAATGTCAATGTCAAAGTCAAAGTTAAGACTGAAAAATTTATTCGAAGTTAATGTTGAAGTTGAAGTTAAACTTGAAATTGATGTCGAAGTGGAAGTTAAAGTTGAAATTGGCGTTGAAGTTGAAGTTGAATTTAAAGTTAAGGCTGAAAAATGTATTCAACTCCGAAGTTGAAGCGCTCAACAAATAAAAAATGCATCCAATAATTTTTTGACTTTCATTCGTTATTCGAAATTTTCTTTAAATAAAATGTTTGCCCATCTCCGATCTCAACATCCTTTGACGAATTACACTCCACACGCCGCAGCGCCAAAAAAAACTCACTGAAAACACCACTACCTTCAATCCCAGTTCTATCAAACTCCACATCCTAGTCCCAGCTATTAAACCTCCACATCCCCTGCAAATGGTCGTCGACATCCCCCAAGGGAAAGTATCATTGTCACTCTATTTCCAGCGTTTCCAGAAGTAGCTCGGAATTCGCTATTATCGCGCTGAGAACTGTCCGTTGCGAAACAAGGGCTTTCCCTCGCAGTCCACTACGAAGGAAATTCCCCCGTTCAATGGGGGATCGAAGAAGGAGAGCCGATGGAATAGAACGTATTCTGAAATGGCGCGATGCTTCCGTCGCATAGAAATAGTCCCACGATGAGGTCGCTTTCTTTCACCCCTGAATGGCGGCTGCAGTCTGGAGCACGGCCAAGTAACTTTTCTACTTCGCTTTCATCGTGATTCCTCGCCACCGCTATCAGGAACGGTATCCGCGTAGTTTTGCGGAGCCAGGCCTTTCGTTACTGGCAACTGCAAAACTCGCGATACTTCGTGGGCTACCCAGTTCCATTCAGAAACAAATCCTCTTTTTCATCGAAGCGGAAACTCGAGAATATTTATTTGCTACTTCGAAGCTTAGCTTAGCTGGTCACTTACAATGATAAGTTCTTGGTTCAATTAAAATAACATCTGATTTTTGCAATGTGTGTTTGTGAGGGAAATGGATTTTAAGGTAGACTTTAGAGGGCAGAGAGAAATTTCGTCGAAGACGTTTCTCTATAAGATCGTCGAGACGCGACGACATTGCTTTCTCGCGAAATTTTCGCATTCCCATTGAAATATCCCTCTATACAGAGGGAAGCATGACCGATCAATTCATCGTTTGAAGAATTCATTCTTCTTCGTGCTTTCACGTGCTTTCAGCTCTCGTCCTCAATTGCCCTCTCGTCTTATTAAGCAACGTGAAAGGACCTCCTTCGTCCTTTCTGCCTCCACAGACGAGGCAAGTGGCCTTTGCCAATTTCCCTTAAACAGAGGCAAAAGGAGGATCTTGCATCCCATCGCGATGAAAAATTCATCCCCTCGGAGAGCCAGCCAAAGACGAGCTAGATTTTGGTCCTAACAGGGTTATGGAACAGTGCACCTTCTTCAGCTCCTATGGGAGACCTTTGCGATTCGAAGGAATTCTGGCCTCTTCGGGAAGCGCACGTGAGTCGATCGATGGGAATGAGTCAGCCACGCTCTTTCCTACATAGGTAAATAGGTTAGCGGCATTGAGCGTGCGCCTTTAAGGCTGCTTTGCTCTTCCTTACGAGCCGCTTAGCGAATCGATAGCAGGAGAAAGCAAAATGTCCTCCAACGAAAATGGTGAATCTATGCACGTGCACCGTGACCATCCCTTCTCTGCACCACCCTCTGCGGGGACTTTCAACTTTCCTTGTCGATGCACTCGTTATAGATTCCTTGATCTATGGGGAAGCTTCTAAGGCACTCCAGGGAGAATGTAAACTTCCACCCTGCAGTCGCTTTAAATCTATTTCAGGGATATGCGTTGATGAAGATGAGGATTCTCGAGTTTAGGGGCGAGGGTAGTTGTTGGGGCATTGACAAGCAGGTTTATGTTGTTGGAGGCAGAGATGTTGATGAAGATAACAGTGCCAGGGTATGGAGACCTCTTGTTAGGATCTAGAACTCTGTTGACGAAGACAACAAGGGTGGAATATAATAGGCTGTGGATGAAGACAGTAATGTTAGAGTGCAGAGATTTGTTGTTGAAGCTGCAATGTTAGGTGAAGAAATTGTGGAGTTGAGAGGTTTTTAGCGAAGACAGTGACGTTGGAATATGGAGGTGGTATTGTCGGGGTATACAGTATGAGTGTAGGCCCGGGACTATTCGAATAATTTAATATTCGAATATTTTATAAGTATTCGAATGCTACGAATAAACTTCGAATATTTGAGTGTCCGAATATTTGAGTATTCGAATGTTATTATTTGAATATTTGAGTATTCGAATGTTATTATTCGAATAGTTCAGTATTCGAATGTTATTCGAGTATTCGAATATTTCAGTATTCGAATGTTATTTTTCGAATATTTCAGTATTCGAATGTTATTATTCGAATAGTTCAGTATTCGAATGTTAATTTTCGAATATTTCAGTATTCGAATGTTATTATTCGAATAGTTCAGTATTCGAATGTTATTATTCGAATATTTCAGTATTCGAATGTTATTATTCGAATATTTCAGTATTCGAATGTTATTATTCGAATATTTCAGTATTCGAATGTTATTATTCGAATATTTCAGTATTCGAATGTTATTATTCGAATATTTCAGTATTCGAATGTTATTATTCGAATATTTCAGTATTCGAATAATATTTAATTAATACAACCTAAAGAACTTGATTTATAATTCATACCAAACTATTCGAATACATCAGTATTCGAATACTTAAATATTCGAATAGTATTTGGATACTTGGATATTCGAATAGTATTTGGATACTTGGATATTCGAATTATATTCGTCAAATAATTAAGCAACTGAAGTATTCGAATATTCGAATACTGAAAAATTCCGTAGAACCGTGCGATTTGATAAACAAATAGTCCCTGAAATAGTTTATTGCAATCGGACAACAGGAAAGGGTTCCCACCAGGCCTTAAAGTTGAGAATTCATCAATAGTTTGAATTTAAAGAATTTCTCAAAAATGTTAAGCCCTATCGGAGTTTTGTTCAAATAACATTAAAAGACCCTTTAATTTTCTATAATTACTGTATATATAAGTTTTTCGTGCCTCCAACCATTTTTTAGATAATAGCGTTTGAATATAGAGAGGTCCACACCACGCGCGTATAGACAATACGTCACGCCGTACAAGTGGGACGCGCGACGCCGATCTCTCTGTATTCAAACGCTATTATCTAAAGAATGGTGGGAAGCTCGAAAAACTTATATATACAGTAATTGTAGAAAATTGCATGCTCTTTTAATATTATTTGAACAAAATTTCGATAGGGCCTACAATTTTTGAGAAATTACTCAAATTCAAATCATTGAGGAATTCTAAACTTTAAGGCCTGGTCGGCATCTTTTCTTGTTGTCCGATTGCAATAATCTTTTTCAGGGACAATTTTTTTATGAAATGGAACAATATTAGCGGGTGAGAGCAACAGAAATCGCAGGTTGAAAATAAGGGATCACCCTAGTTTATAGATCTGTTGATGAAGATAACAAGACCTAGAACTTTATCGACGAAAGACTTATGCTGTGCTACAAAGGTCTATTAATGAAGATGTCGGCGTCAGAGTACAGAAGCCCGTTCACAATGGCAGGGCTGTTGGAGCACGGGGATTTGAAAAAGTAACTCAACAACTGAGTCTGTGACGACATCAATCTTCTTTAGACACAGCATCAATGCAAACACAAAAATACAGGAATGCTGTCGAACTAAAACGGGATAAAAATGTTCGCAACCATAAATAATCCTCATTAATTTCCAAAGATTAATCAAGGCCTGCTGCGAGCACCCCAACAACCTTCCACTATTCAGCAACCACCAATTGCCTCGCTAGCCAATTAATAGCAAGTAATTTGCTGCACAGACTCACCCATCGTGTTAAGTTCGTCACGTGGTAGCTGCTGTTTACGAAACTCGAGACTCGCGAGGCACGGGTCGACGAAGGCGCGAATTGACCTCCGATGGGTTAATTAGGACGACTGAAGGGAGCCAAAGGCGTGACCTTAGGGCCCGCCAGCTTATAATTAGAAATCCTCCGCGGGGGCGCAAGTCGCGAACCGTTCGGCTCTATTCCGAAGCGAGTGCAGTCGAAGTGTGGCCGAATTTCGCCGACTGGCTCTACGTATTACGTAACTTCGTGTCTATTATTAGAGCTTCGACGTTTAATTAAAGGTGGAAGCCGTGCATTCTTGCCACGGTAATGAATTTAACCGCCGAAAATCGATCGCGAGTACCAGGCACCTTAACGAGTTACGAAACTCCCACTTAAGTGGGTATTTAAGTTTCGTAACGTTGCATCCACCAGGAAAATCAACGTAACCTCGGTCGGGAACGATCACACCGACTGCAAAGTCTTCATCCGTTGTGTGCTCGCGTTGCTTCCGGAAAACTGTGTTTCCCGAAAGCTTCTAATTTGACGGCTCAGGTATATTGGGCTGTTAGAATTTTTTGATGCTTTTGAAATGTCATATGAGCCTCCTGACGACTGAAATAAATTCTGGGAATTCCAGTTCCTAGTGGAATCATACGAATAAAGGAGATGATGTATTTTAATACCACTTTCCACTCCATCAGCGTAACTTTTAAGCTTCCTTTGACATTCGCGAGTGGATGGTTTGAGGATTCTCGTCGATTAATCATAAAGCTACTGAATAGAATCGGCATTTCTTTCGATTGGGTAGACTGCCATTGCACAGCCACCCTGTACCGGCAATTGTTGCCTGATCGATTCGCCGAAACCATTAATTAGGAATAAATCGATAAGCGTCAGGATTGCTCATTACAATGAACCTGATGATAGGGTTTCTCGATTAACAGCAATCTCAAAGAGCCAAATGGGGCGAGGTTCGTTCGAAGCCTTCATTCATTATTCCTTTTCGATTCCACTTACCACCCCCGTCGTTCTCGAATTAGTCGCCAGAGAACTGGAATCTATTTCTGAATCCAGCGAGAGCTAAGGAGTACAATTGAAATTGGAACTCGTGAATTCAGTTTCAATGGCTGCGGTTGGTAAAGATACAGCGGAATTAAAGTGGCTTTGAAGCATCGGGCTACACTTTGTGGGTTTGATGATATCAGAGAGAGAGAGAGAGAGAGAGAGAGAGAGAGAGAGAGAGAGAGAGAGAGAGAGCGAATGATACTTCAAGACTTCATTTAATAATTAATTTAGGGGGTGCTTCGTAACTCGGCGATTAATTACGTTATTTAGATGAACAGAGATTGGTATGCGTTGCCAGGTGTGTTAAATCGTTTAGGAGTTAGCACTAACTGACTATTTTAAACGAGATACCAGAAATAATTATTCAACTATTCGTCAATCAGTCCATTTGTCTCCTGTGTCACTTAAAGTTAGTACCAACAAGATTTGCAGTGAAATTTACATTGGTATTATCTCTAAAAATAATAGAGACTTTAGATTAAAGCTACGATTAAAAGCTTGCCCTAGGATACCTTCGAAATAAATTACGTCACAGGTGAAAATGGACCCTGTGTCTGCCACCCACCCGTTAAAAAGTAAATAATAGAAATAATCGATACTTTCAACCAACGAAATTTCGTAAAGCAGTAATACTTTTTTGGAATTACCCATTTGAATAGAAATTCGAAGGTCCGCTTTCAACTTTCAACAAGTCGCCACATCGGGTGTGAGCGCGAAGGGAAGCATCAATCTTCGGTGGAGCGCGATTTCGGCGTTGCGGGCCGAAGTCAAGCCCGCCAGTGGCGAGGAATATTAATGCGAATCATCGGGTCATCATTATCGAGTGATTCGCGCGCGTGCTCGATCTCCCTGGTCGCGTTATCGCGCCCCGTGGCTAGCTAATACCTAATTGTCTCGTCAAAGCACCAATCACCCGCGGGCATCGCCGCAGTTGCCTCGCAGTACCTGAGCGTTGCGAAACCAACGATCGGGTGGGGTTTGAGATTGTGGGTGGTTCATCGATCGATCGAAAATGTTGTGGCTCTTCACCTTTCGCGGGCTTTCACCTTCCGAGACCTGGATTCTCCCCCTCTTCGCGGAATGCTGCTAATAGCGAAGGGCTATGGCTCCTTGGAGGAAGGGAAATGGATCGTTGGATAGTCGATGAAGACACAGTGGTGGGCAAAGGTGAGTTTGAACTGTGAACGGTGATGGATGTCAGGTATATATTAAAATTCAGGGCCCATCGATTTGGGGGTTGTAAAATAAAACAATTTTAAAAAAATTAAAACCGACTTCAAAAAAAAATAAAATAAAACTAAAAAATAAAAAATAATTTTTCCCGTATTTAATCTACGACTCTCATATTTTTTAAGTCTCTGCCAAATTTACGCAGTGCAAATGATGAGGCACCGACTTAAAAAATATGAGAGTCGTAGATTAAATCCGGGAAAAATTATTTTTTATTTTTTAGTTTTATTTTATTTATTTTTTTTTAAGTCGGTTTTAACTTTTTTAAAATTTTGTTATATTTAACTTTTTAGTTTAATATATATTGACACAACATGCTGAGAAGATATGCGCGTACGTACATAAACTAATAATAATTAAGTGACAATAGTCTTTATTATTAACTATAACTGGCAAAATATTGGGCCAATGTTGATGCAGTATAGGATGGGACCACCAGGACATTGCCCTCTTTCGAATAAAAAGAGATCATCAAAATCGGTGCTTATGCTGAGGAGTTATGAGGGGACAAACATAAAAAAAAACATACATACGGGTCGAATCCATAACCTCCTCCTTTTTGAAGTCGGTTAAAAATAGAACAGTGATTACAAGCTAGTATTAAGTTTGTTGTGCAGATATTTAATAGTGTGAGTGGTGAACTTTCTTTTCAACAGCACTGCAGTTGCGGTGCTGATTTACAAACAGGATCTTAAAATAAAATTTTCATTACAGGCTTAGATAAAAAGTTGGAAAAGCGACCTTCACTATTTTCGTCGCTATTCCGACCAATTGCAATTTTTTTTTTCAAAACGCGAAAACACTTCACCTAATAAACTATTCCTTAACGACACTTTTGTTCGGCACTGTAGCGAGTATGGGGTATTTTGGTTGGAATATCATTAGTAAAATTAAAGTGTTAAAATTGAATATTAGAACCACTTTTTCTTTAAGCGAGTGAAATTTGGGTAAGTGAATTTTTAAAAATATCTCTGCACAAATTAATAGACATGTATCAGGTAATTCTTATGCCTCGCACGAGATTGTAACGCGTAGAATGGAAATGGACTGATACTCCAGTGTACTATCAAATTTACTGAAAGCAAGCGCAATACACTTTAGCTGGACACGATGCAGATTCGCAGTCCAGTCGAGACTACTCAGTTTGCATCGAGATATCGAACCAGAACGATCTGTCGTTCAGCGACTGGATGCTTCCATCCACTTTGAAGCTGTCGAATACCCTCGTGACTCCTCGTGAATCCTCGACGTCTTCACGAGAAAGGCAATGACCTTCCATTTTTCTAATTTGAAAGAAATGTGTGCACAGTGCCGATGGTTATTTCCAAACTCAAAAAAATCAAATTACTGTACACTACGTTCTCCTAAATCCTCCCCCATTCGATTCAACACCACCACCAGCTTACGAAAAATTAAGAAGCCAGAGTAGACAATATCCCTACGCGCAGAGTTTCTGAATTCACAGAACGATTCGAATGTAACAAATAGAGAAACGACCGCCAAGCTTCCGCATTCTAAATCTGCCATTTATATGTCACGGTTTATCTTCGCCCATTGTCTCATGGCTTATTCACGTCCCCATCGTTATTGCGTGGGCGGCCGGGCGAGGCTGGGCGTCAGGGATTCACGGAAATCCGTTCGCGCGAGATACGCGACAACGAACTGTCTAACGAGGAGCACAATGGACGTTCCCCATAAATTTTTCCCGTCGCGCCCCGAGGATTCTGGGGCGAGCGAGTGACACGGGAGCGCAGAGGGGTGTTTCACTGACGCAAGGAGCACGGATTCTCAGGATTCGCGAGAGAGCTTTAATAATTTATGGGGGCCCGTAGCTTGCTGAGGCAGCTTACGCGTGTCGATCATCGGGGCAGGAAACTCTCGAGAGATGATCGATTGTTCTTTGATCAGTAGTATAGATAATGGGGATTTATATTTGGGATGGTGACCGAGGTTGTTAAGGGTTCCTTGGTACGATTAAGTTGTACTTGTTCTCTAAATATCGAATTAGTATTTTTTGGAGAAGTTGCGAGGTCACTTTCAATTTGATTATTTATCTATTTTGAATCATTCTTGCAGGTCTTGCAGTGTTTTACTGTCTCAGTCACGGTGCTCGGAGACAGATTGGAAAATTTGAATCGTGGCTCTAATTTAGATTTTTAATTGAACACATTTTGGACTTCTAGTGCCTAGCGTGGTTTAGGGATAGATTCCAAAGGAAAAGATAATTTAACAAGAAGGAACCAGAGTCTATTAGGAATAATAATATGAAACTACCAAGATTTCTTTTAAGGGGGATCCTATTTTATGTGCTAAAAACATAGCAAAATGTAGGAATTTTTTTTAAGAAACTAGCATTTGGACCATGTTTTTATGCATCCTTGAAGAAGTTGCAGTGTTTTCTTTAATAATAAACAGAACTCGTCGCCCGCTGGTGTGCACGATATTTACCTTCCAGGTAATCTGAAACAGAAAAATGAAACGGGGTTTTACTTTGTACATATGTAGCTTCAATTTGATGAACCAGAATACCGCTAAGTTTCATACTTCTTTTGTTACATAATAAAATTGGCGCAAAATTGGATTGCAAAAATTGAAGGTTCAAACCTTTCTGCTCGAAAACTCTCTACCCTGCTCAATAATTTTTTTTTGTTTTTGCTGGTTCGTCAATTTCAAGCTACATATGTATAAAATCAAACGCCGTTTCATTTTGCTGTTTCAGATTACCTGGTAGATAAATATCAAGCGCACCAACGGCCGGCGAATTTCGCGCGGCGTGATAGTCGATCACGCATAACTACTATATTCATGGTTAGAAATTAATAAAAAGAAAACTGCAGCTTCCTCGAAGATGCATCGAAACATGGTCCAAAATTCAAATTAATCGAAACGCTGGTTTCTTAAAAAAAAAATTCCAAATTTTGCTATGTTTTTAGTCCAAAGAATAGGACAGCGTTTCCTCGCAGCGGTCCGCGGATATTTTCAATTTATCTACGAATTTTCTGCAAACGACAGGGATATTGTGTGAATGTCGAAGAATATTGGAACGCGATGGAACAGTTGCAGCATCTTTTTAACTACCGTTGCGTGAAAATCGATGAAATCTCCGAAAGGAAGCGTGATGCTTCGCACAAAGGTTACCGCGAATGAGGGGGTGGAGAAAGGGTTGGAAGCGTACCAGACAAGAGCTCGCGATGTATCGATTAACATCCAGACGAACTTGACACAGCACTGTGAAGTGGCACGACGAGGAGGAATATAGGCGAATCGAGTATCGAAAAAAAAAGCGTGGTAACGGTCAACACGTTTCCGATCTCCTCGCGAATGTGAGTGAGAGTTTCAACTCTCCTCCACTTCTCCCTTTGAACTTTTTAACTGAAATTGTTACGGATAAAACACTTCCATCGAAACATTAAAGGCCAGGAGCGTTATACACTTTCGGTGCTTAAAGCTCTGGCGTTGTAGTTGAGATCAGTTTAACTTCAATTCGTGTTTCACGTTAATTCTTTAATTATATAACGGTTACGCTTATTAACAGAGTTTACGCCGCAGCCTCGCCTTTCACTGTAATTTCCAGTAGATTACTAATAATTACTTAATAATAGTAGTGCAAAAAAAATAGAAGGCAAGAAGTAACTGAACATTGGAATTCTCGCAGCATAGAACGAGCAAACATTTATTTTAATCAGAAGCCGATGTCTCTTTCAAAGAAGCTTGACGTGGGTTCTTTCGACTCCCTTCTTCGACTCTCGTGTAGAATAATCTCCAGCCGCCCCTTTGACAGAGGGGAACTGCGGAACGTAGCCGGCCCGTTCCATTTCCAACGCAGACAATTCAAATCGATCGTACTTATTGTCACCGTTATCGTGGCCATTAATCAAGGATGCCTCCACGAATCTTGTTGCACTCATTGTCTCCCCTGCCACCGTGAAAGTGGCATCGTTATCTCCAGGTGGGCCAGGGACATGATTAACGCGCTCGAAACGTTCGATCGGCGTGAATTTTGCGCAGGAACCCTGTGGTTTCAGGCCTCATGGTGGAAATACTAAAGTAAAGGGATTAAGTGAATAATTTTTAGTACATTTATCCATTATTCTTCTGAGCAATAAGCGTTTTATGTCTGTCCTTCGTGATAGTAAAAGTTGAATTGCAAAATTCCACTGTTTAATTGGGGGAAATTATTAGGGATGCTTCACTGTATCGTTGTGTTCTATAAGAGCACAGGTTGAAATATGATTGAGTTCTACTACTCGATCCATACTTGTTCCAGCATTTGTCGTTGAGTTGTACTACTTGAACCCTAACTCGTATAATTATTGAGCTATACTACTTAAGATCTGGTTTATCATATGCAAATCTGCCGTTGAGTTACACTAATTCTGCCACGATTATTCAAGTACTTATGTCGTTGTTGTTGCTTATACATACTGATTAAACATACATCTATCGTTGAGGTATACTACTTCAACCTAGTTACAAATCCATTTGCATTCTACATAATATATCCAGCACTTTCTCGAACCCATTGCCAACATCCATCACTACTATTTTCCTATCAAAAACGAAATAAAATAGCAAATACTTTCAAACACTTTCTACCAGAATTTTCAAAATCATACGTAACTGTATTCCCATGAATATCTTTCCCTACTGAGAGACTAAAGTAGTACCTTATTTAAAAAATCAACAAGCAGCATCACAAACATTGACAATTAGAAACCCCACTTCGAATTAAACCGTCTGTTCCGTAGCCGAGTTATACTACTTCCTGGAACATTCCCTCCCGGGCAGAGCGTTCCGAACACTTTTCCCAGCCCATCCCATCGCGAGTTACATCGGTGCGACTGGATGATCCAGCAGACGAGTTCCAACGCTCCGGTGAACTTTTCCTCTCTGGCAACGCGTTCGCAACTTTTTTTCTACCTCCCACTGACCAAGCACTGCGAGCTGGACGCGTTCTCCGCGCCCCCTCCCTAACCCTGTTATCGAGTTCCATCACCTACAGCAATGTTCCTTTCAACGGCAACTGGGTTCCCCGAGGACCTTCGGGGCCCACCGATTCCACCGAGATTTACGGATTCGCGCGTTTCGTCTCCTTTTTCAACCAGTCCCGGAGCTTCGCCAGACTTACTTCCGCTAATAAGCCACTTGGGAAACTCTCCATGACGGAGAGACAGTGGCTTGGACGCGGTGGCCGTTTTCATATCGAGGTATGTTTCGGCTGATGGTTCTTCCGCTGGCTGACCATCAGGGAGGCTCTTTCGGTGTTCGTACTACTGGAAACTGTGATTTGAAAGGGACCTCTGATATTTGGAAGTATCGCACCATGTAATGGGAGCTTTTGGTAGTCACGATGTGCTTGGAAAATATTTTTCAGGTCGTTCAAACGGAAGGCTGGTTTTATATTGACTTCTACTACTGGACTTGCGACTGCTGCTTGGCAGAGCCTTTGGAATTTTATTTTTTGCTACGTTAGGTGTTCTGAAAAGTATAATTTGGGAAGAATGACTACTGCTTAACAATCCAAAAATTTTCAGCGAATGAAAATTAAAGATCTGCAGTGATGTTGAGTTTTATGCGTTGGATTGTATTATTTTACCTGAGAATACACTTGGGGCAGCAGTTTAGACAGCCTGACTTCTTTATCAGAGAATTATGTCACCGAATGAGGATTCTGCCTGCTAACGAAACGTTTGGAAAAGAGTTCGTAGTAAACGAAACTGATGGGTATAGAATATTCCATGTGACGAGTGTTTACTATCACCTGTGTTACAGACCTATTGCTTAATAATGCACTTGGAAGACTTCGAAAGCATTAACTGCACTGAGACAAAATAGATCAAGCGTAACATTTAGCTGAACGAAGTTTTTGTTATGCATAATGCATTCGCGGAACTTTTCCAATCCATTAAAGTGGAAGATATTACACTTTGGAACTCGTCTTCTCTATTATTAAGAAGTATCGCTAGCAAGTCACTTCGTCCTACTCCTCTCAACACAACAATTCTTTTTGGTTAATTATACATTCAAAAAGATCCTTCCTCGTAAAAAAATATAATCAATACAAACAAGCTTTAAAATTTCAAGCTTCCATAAAGAATTATAATACTTCCTGGACATAGTCTGCTTAAACGTGGAGCTGCACTACTCGTCACCGACACTAAACTGACTAAACACTTAGAAGACTTTTCTTTCCCAAAAGCACAGGCACCTTTACCTTCCAAAATTTTCTATATCAAAATACTAAATGTTCCCCTAGTCCCCAATATTTTCCAACATTAATCCTCTCTACTCCCTCGATTTATCAAGAAACAAAAAACAGAAGTACATTCAATTTGGAGAAACCACTTACCGAAGTCTATTTCTAATATAACGAAGTAAGCGAAGTTGCCTTTATGAAGCTTGTCGTCGAGGACGCGATCAGATTCTCTCGTTGCTCGTGAACGCGGACCTTGGTATGGTCAGAGACATGGATGCAGACGACGCCAGCTCGTCTACCAGGGATCTGTTCCAAGTTCGGGTCAAGGAGAATCTGGAAACCGCACAAGGTCGGCCGTCATAGCGTCGACAACAACGCTGTCTGCCGTCATTTATCAGTGTCTAGGAAATTCCAACGTTCATGATAATTGTCTCGCGCGGAATTATTTCTCCACGCGTTACATCTCCCCCCCCCCCCCCCCAACTAATCCCAAATTTTATTGCCTCGTCTCACTGGATGCTGTTTAGATTGATAGCTCGCCATTGGGAAGATTGATTTAGTTGAGGAGACTCTGACGGCTTAAGCTGAAACTTAAGGTCATGTTTCAGGAAATTTTCTTCGGTCAACTGAAAGGTCATTCACTGATAAACCTGCCATCAAAGGGAGTAACGGCGCTCTTGGATTCGATACTAAAGTCAAACGAGGGGAAAAGTAGCTGAAACTGGGGGAAACTTCGTCGAAGTTCAATCTCCGTATAATGGCACCGTAAATTCGGCTTTGACACTCAAGTATAAGAGTGTTAATCATGGATCACTTATCGCCAACAAAGTATCTACTCTTCTCTACTTTGCAGCCCCATTTTCTCAGCTCCCAAGACCCATAAAAATATTTCTAAATTTCCCAACTTGAAACCACTACACACCCCTGCAAATTCGATGGCAGTGGACTCAACCGAACCATTTACTAAAATTCCAAATGGCAAAATATTGACATCCAACTCATTTCCAAGTCACACACCTTTCAGAAGCCACTCACTGCACTTACGCCAGGGAGCTGAGTTTTCTTATCATTCCAAAGGAGTCTGGTATTCACAGATAAATATAATTCAACCTGCAAGATGGTCTCTCCACGTTTCCTTCAATTTTCAGTTTCCTTCAATTTTGTCTAACAAATTACACAGTAATTAAAGAAAATCCTGCTACGATTCAGTAAGTCACTCTGCAAACCACTCGCGCGGTTAACAGTTTCGTGGTTTTCAATTCCAATTGACTCGGTCTGCTTAACGGTCTTCAGCAGACGATTCGCTACGCTAACGTGCCGTGGCGATTTACTTTGCCAGGGCCAGCCTCGAGGATATTGGACGCCGCTGGGTGTCCCGTTTCGAGGGTAACATAATTGTTAAACGGGAGGAACGCTGGAATGGGCGGCAAGGAAGCCTCGTTGCCTCTGTTGGCGGAGGAATCCGACCGCGTCTTTGCTTTTATCGTCCCTTTATTTAGCAATTACGCCGCCGCGGAGGTGTCTGACGGCCACGGGGGTTTATCGATGATTGATCGCACTCGCTCGGGCTTTTAAGTGGAGCGCTGGTGGCGTTAATTGAAGACGCTGGGATTCATTGCAGTGTTCGGGGATTTCTGGAATAATTCTCAGCACTAACAGAAGATTTCAGGTTTGGAGATTGTGGAACAAAATTGTGAGGAACGATTGCTGCCATGACTTGTGCGAAGAAGAGGGATTATTGAGTGGTCGATTAGTAAATGGTGGAGGCATAATGAAAGTGGTCAGCGTTGCGAAAAATTGAATTGAAATGAATAATATAAAGGGCCATTGAACTCCGCTGTTTATAGAAAATTGATTGACTGGCGAACGCGAAAGTTTGGTAGTCAAATTATTTTGAAAACTAATTTTCTAACCATATTATTATGTGAGGCTATCAGCGCAAAAGTGGCTTCACCCACAATTTTGGGTGGATTGACATTTCAGCCTAAACCACCTTTTATATAAAGCAAATTTTAATTCTATAGTGGCCTGACCAACCTTCTAAAAATATCCACTAAATTGCAATGTCGTTGATTTACGTCGCGCAATACTGATCTATGCAGCATTAGTCATTATTTTATTACACTAATAATATACACCTTGGCAATTATATTTATTAAAAAATCATACCTATCTAACTAAAAATAGAAATTAAAGCAACGAGTTTAGAAACAAAGTCTTGGTTTTACGCCACTATTGCACCGAAGCCTCGTGTATTATTAATAATTTCATTCTGGTAAGTAATTATAGCAGAAGATTGCAAAATTGGAAAGTCACCTTGGACATGAAAATAATGCCGCTATGGAAAATAACGATCAAAGAAGGAATTGTGCGCTGACAAAATGGAAGCTTTGCAACAAATATGCAACACATTTTTGCTCTCACTTTATAATAATTACACCTTTCTCGCTCGGAAGAGAGGTCCATCTATTTAATCCAATATTAAAGTCGACGTGAAAATTAGAGTGCATCCAAAACCAAAGAATTTTTGCTGACTTCTTTTTCGTGTAGCCTGAACACTTTTCAAAATATTAAATACCTAACTTGAAGATATATTCTAATTAATACTTAGAGTAATAAATCACAAGAGGTGATCGTGCAAACGTAAATACCAAATGTAAATTTTCATTTCTTCGAAGGTGCTCTTCGTTTCTGTTTCTCCGTTGTTTTTTTTGTGGAAAACATTCTCAGGTAGCCATTAAATTCTGAATTCTTAGCAAACACGATTTGCGGTTGTCCGGACTTGCGAAGCAACTAGTGCTGTCACTCCTCAAGGAACGGAAAAATGTGACAGCGAGGTAATACTGCCTGAATTCCTCATTAAAGATTAATTTAATCCGTTTGATGGTACCGCTTCATTATTAATAAGAAGTTATTTCCGTCACGACGGAGTTGAATCATACACACGTTTATTTCCACATGATGGGGCGTGAATAAATGACGATAATCGAAGGCCCGGATCATTATAGGAATATTCTGTCAAAAATCAATTATTAATAATTATTTACCAATAATAACAGTGAATATAAATTCCTATACTTCCACTTCTTCGCTAGATGTTCAGCTATAAATATCTCCGATTCGGAAATAATAGAATTACTGTTTTATTTCCAGCTGAATTATGCAATTCAATATTCAAAATAGAACGTGTCCTAAATTCTGAAAGTCGATGGTCCCTGTTTTACTATTTCGTATAAAAATGCCAAAGTTTTGAATTATTCAAGGTCAAACTCTCTTCCGCAGGAACGATAATGAGTTTCACAAATTTACAATGTGGACAGGTGAGTTTTAGTGTATGGAACCTTGCGCATTTACATCCTGAATGCTTAAATATCGCGGTATGGTATTCCCAGGTTTTAAATATTCATGCAATCATGTAATCAATGACAGAGATTGAGAAGACACTTAAAATATACAAGCCCAGAGAAACAGAGTCTGCATCAGTTACTGGAAAATAAACAGTTAAACTCAAAAATGAAATAGAAATCCAACCGAACAGGTGCGCAAAAACTTTGTGACTCACATTCAAACACTAGACTCAGAACACATATCACAGGCTCAATGAGACAAAGTGTTTGCTCAGAAACGAATAAAGGCACTCAATGAAACTTCTCCTCAAACTATGAAATGAAGCTCAAAATCTTCTACTCAAACTATGAAAAAAAAAGCGCAGACAAAGGACCATTCGAAAAAGATGAGGGCACACAAACCTCGAAGTTTGAAGGATTAGCACTCATAAAATGTGGAGGTGCTCAAGGAGGCCGAGGCTCTCAAAAGAGGCGCAACGGAGAGGCGTGAGTCTCCGAGGAAAAGAATGAGAAAATGAGGGAGAAAGAGAGACGTCGCGAGCACGAGGGGGAGAATCGCGGCGCCACAGTTCGTCGCGACGCTCAGTCTACCGGCGTCGTCCGAGCAAACGCGTCGGCTTACCGCCTTGCCGGTTGAAATCGCGTGGATCTCGGCTCTCGATCAGGATCGCGCCGTGTCGCGGCGACCAAGAATCAAAGTCGAGCTGTCGTGATTGTGACGCGATCGGAATCCTCGCCCGGTTTCCGTCGGAAAAAAACATCTGTGAAAACTCGTGCTCAAACTAACAGTGAGTGCTCCTGAACGATTGAACTCAGGTTTGTGAGAACGTTGAAAAGTTCACGCGCCCTGCGAGTCACGAGCATTGTGAACCGTCGTGCTCAAAATAGCAGTGAGTTACTTTGGAAAATGCTTATTAGACTCTCGATTTAGTGTTGCGGGAGAGACACGTAATTGTGCATGTGTAGTGAGTTACATGAATCATGAAGTGTTCCGCTCAAAATAGGCGTTTACCAGGACTTCGGCTTATAAGGAGCATCAGCCAGTTCGTGCGCTCAGATTTTCATCAAAATTTTCACACAGGTAGAGCGGTCGAAAATATTTCACGCGTGTTTCCCTGCAGCTGCTCAAATTAAGAGACTGAAATATCTATTTCTTTGCATAACTTTCAAATTACTGAACGTACGAAACGAAAGTTATTTGTTGTTTTTATGAGTAATCAGGTGGCGTGAGTAGAATTTCTGAGAAATCGTAGGTGGCGCCAGTGTAGCTCTAATTACCCTGTTTACAATGTTTTTCTAACCGTATAATAGTTTCTGCCGAAGACTGGTGAGTTTAAACAACGCGGCGGGAAGAGGGATATACTTTATTCACAATTTTGTCAAATATTATTATCGTGGAAAAAAGTATAAATTCGAAACGTGATATGCAATTTTCGAAAGTTCTACTTGTGTGCAAAGTTTGATTAAAATCCGAACGTACGAACTGGATAATGTTCGTTATTAGTGCAGCGCAGGGACCCCGGAATTTGTGTATATTTTGAGCCTCGAACGTTGCGAATCATCGCGCTCAAAGTAGAAGTGAGTGGTCACATGCAATATTTAAACAGGACTTCGACTTTGTGTCTGAAAGTGAACTGAAAATTCATGCCTAAGAATCGTGGAAGCCTTTGCTCAAAATAGTAGCTATTTCTTCTTCATTACTACTTAATATCGTGAGAGATACTCAAAATTCTTTTGATCTTTGTGATCACAAGGTTCGTGGAAATATTTGCTGGAGGAATTAACGATCTCCTCCAAAAAGTGGGAAACAAAATATCACCTACATACTCAAAAAAGAACTGAGAAGTAACTCTTTCACAGAGTTCCAAGAATTTTGAGAAATTAAGTTCCAAATAGCATGAATTTCTTCCGCGAAATTCCCGTTAGCACATTTACTCTGTGAGACGACAAATACTCAAAATTATTTCATTCTTTTGAGCAGTCAGAATCACAAAAAATTGCGCTCAAAGGGGTTGCAACTTCTTCAAGAATAATTCTAAATAGATCGAAGTTTTTGTGTAGCGATAGTTTTCGTCAGTGATGTTCAGAGTTTGAGCACTTAATGGTTGCTGGTGAGGATATAGTTTCACGTGTGTGATTTCGATGGAATTTGAAGCTGCTCTGTTAGAATCGTAGAGACCATGAGATAATTGGAAAGTCTGGTCATTACAGGGGCTGGAATAATAGGTGACGATGCAACCTGTGTCGTGACTCAAATTTCTTTTGACAGGTGGAAGTTTCGTGGAAAAGACTGAAGGAAAGTGAAAACGACTAAGAAATCCTTCATCAATGGAAGCTCGCAGCTCAGGCTGTTTTGAGCTTGTGATCCTTAAATGAAATCCACTTTCAAAATGAAATTTCATAGTGGAAAAATGTCGAAATTTTCTGGAAACATTTTCGTCGAAATGCACATTGTTAAGTGTTCTGAATTTGGCATGGAAGCAGAATTCTTCCAAAGTCGCGTATACAAAATTCCACTTAACGTGTTACTAATTGATGAGATGCTATGCCTGGTAATGTTTCCTTCCTTCCGACATCAGAATGTCTAATTTACTGCGTGAATCGATGGTCGTTAATTATTAAAAGAGGAATTTGCAGTTATTTCTGTGTCTTTACAAATCGATAAGCAATATTTAATTAAAGAGAATCTAACTGTAGGTTATTTCAGATACAAGGAGATCAACCCAGCAATTCTCATTCTTTCCATTAGGTAGGGGAGACCGGGGTTAGTTGACACAGGGGCAGGTTGATACAGCGAATTATCTCGACACCGTATGTATGTAGCTCGATTTGAGCGAGATATGTAAAAATTGTTGTTCAATTATTTACTACGATCCAGCGTACGCCTGTGTACCTTGACGTTAACAATTGTTTTCTAACTGTTTTCGTTTATATAGAGAAAAAGTAAATAGTTTTGATACATTCAAATTGATCGTCGAAATAAATTTTTTTCATTCATTTTGTATGTATTTCCTCAAGTTTTCGCTTACTATGTATTAAAGAGGAAGGACCAAAGTATATTTTGGCATATTTGTTATTAAGGATTTAATTCAAATAAAAAATAAAAAATTGAGAATAGAATAACGTATCAACTACCCTCGCAGTGGGGTAAATTAATACATTTCGCCTTCGTCCAAGTAACATTTTTTCATTCGTTTTGTATGTATTTTCTCAAGTTTTCGCTTACTATATATTAAAGAGGAAGGAGCAAAGTATATTTTGGCATATTTGTTATCAAGTAATTAATTCAAATAAAAATGAAAAAAATTGAAAACGGAATAACGTAACAACTAGCCCCAGTCTCCCCTACAAAACACATTTTCCTTCTTCCAAGAATTATAAAAATTACACCCAACTCAAGATTTGATAATCTTTTTCAACCCCAAACCAAACACATCTCGATGCTCACCATAAGAATAATGGCCAAAATAGTGGAAATTCCCTCACGATCTATAAATCGAAAGTGTTTAAGTACACTACCTCTCAGTGCCGTCTTATCGTTTTCGGGGGCCCTGAGGCGAGCTCCATATATGGTCCTCTAAATTATTCTAACTTAAATAAAATCAAAAATCCCGCTCTAACACGCGAAATGAATAGGTATTAAAACAATTAAATAAACAAGATCAAACGCAGGGTCCATTCCACGAAAAAAGAGCCCCACTTTAAAATCTAAACTTTGGTGTATTCGTTATTTTCTTTCCGCCACAGTTGGAGGACCCATTTCCAATTTTCTCTAGCTTCTACAACCCCATTCTTTTTTAACCTTTGAATTTTTCAGTGCTCCTTGAGCTCCAGGGCCTCAATTTTAAGACGTTACTGCTACCCCTTACTTCCAAGAAAAAACCTCCACCCCTAAAATAATAATTTCAATCTCCCCGTCAGAGTAAAAAAGGACGCAACTCATTGAAACTCAGTTTCCATCGAAAGTGCACATCATTTTTCGCGTGCTTCCGTTCGACAGCCCCGAAAATGACGCGATATTTCGTGCGCCAGCCAACGAACAGTTCGAAAAGGGACTACCGTGCTCGGGCCGCGAATTCATGGACGCGAAATCGCGCGGCCATCGGGGGGAAATCGTTCGTGACGGAAGCTCGGCCCTTCCACGCGAACCGGAAGGCAGTAAACTCGATTCACAGGTCGGTTCACGCGAATTGTTTCGCGAGCTCTGGCCGTTTTCCCCCGCGGGAAGAACATCATTTCCCTCTGGTTCCCGCTGGTGCCCGCTGGTTCCCGCTGGCATCGCGGCTCGAGATCGCAGCGATGCCAACGCGTAAACCTGGCGGAGACCCCGCTGGCGCAACTGGGACAATAAAACTGCCCATTTGTCGCGCGATTCGCGGAAAAACTCGTACGTTACCCCGCGGATATTTGCAGCCGGCTGCCTCGGGCAAGGAGCGCGAGACGACGAAACAAAAGCGCCTTCCATCCTTTTTTAGTTCGGAGGGAATATATATATATATCTGTGGTTGTAAGGAAAAACGACCCACGTCACTATTTCAAAAAATTTGAGTTTATGCATTAATTTAACTGTAGAATATTGGATGTATGTTTTTATCAGAAAATAATGCGTGAGAACGAATTTTATACGTTGAAAAAAAAATGCAGTTTAACCGAAGTCCGATATTCAATTGATACGCATTTGGCAAAACAACGTAAGTCCACAAAATTTGGAGAACACGACGTATCTTTCCTTTGTGATCGCTTTTTATTTTCTATTTCTATTTATCAGCGTATACTATAACGTATTTTGTGTAAAATAAAATGAGCAAAATTATATTTCATAGTTTTATTTTACTAGAAACAACGCGCTATGAAATACCAGTGATACTTAAATGTGTAACTGGTATTTTAAAAAAAAACAACGTCAAGCACAGCAGAAAACGAAAGAAGACAACAAAAGAAAGTAAAAGGAGGAAAAGTAATCGTTTCTATTTGTTTCTTCTTAATACCATTAAGCAGGACAACAAAAGTCCAGTGGAATTGTGTCGTTCTGCCTAAAGTGTATGTAAATTATTACTGTTGTGTTTATTATTATTTACGTTAATTATACGAATATTGAATATTATGCGAAGTGAAGGAAATATACGTTAATATCGCTAGAAGAAAACAAGAAAACATTGCTGATAAGAAGAATTGGTGTTTAGAACTTTCGACGACAATGTCTCGAAAGTGAAAGCATGTGGCATGGGTCCTTTTTCCTTCCAACCACAGATATACGCATGACGTTCATAAGTAAGCAAGATCTACATAAAGTAAGACCGTGGATAATCGTAAACGCGTTGGGCGCATGAAACTTTAACGAGGCACTCCTCTGTGGATTATTCGAGGTCTTCTGGTCCCCATGGGTGGTCGTAAAATTTTTGAACAGGTGGTTTTTGGTTCTCGATTGAAAAATGGGGGCAAAGTACTCGAGGTGGCTGGTATTTCAATTTCAGTTGCAAATAAAGGAAGCTCGCACAACGAGGTCCACGTTTCTATGACTTCAGTTTCTTCGAGAGTGTCTCTGTTTCTTTTTCTCGCTACATATCTTGTGGTCGGTCAGCTGAGACCTCGAAAGATAGGAAGCTATATTTTTCCCAGGCTTGGAAGCAAGAGAAAAATAGGTTCGTCTTATTTCCGATGCTACACGACCGATAAAACAAATGCATCTGTCTCAATTCCTCGCAATAGAAACTTATTACAGGCATCCAAATCACAGCCTCGAGGAGTATAAACAAGATCTCCGTGTGCATATTACAGGCATTGAATGGAAAAGAACTACCATCCATTTGTCAAAGACAGTAATGCTATATCGTATTTATTCCCCCATTCATTCAATTCTGAATAAACTCTGTGATCAGAGTGAAAGAAGAAGTCCAACAGAAGCCAAGCTTTATGCCTCTTATTAATCGCAGGGATACTACTATTTCATTCAATTCCTCGGGGACTACATTTCATTTTTAACCTGGGTCAAGAATTGCACAGCTGCCCACAGCTGGCAAGAATAAACGAACAACAATAAAAGAAAGCTTATCCCTTTTCTGAGAAAACCAAATACTCCCCCTTTCTCTCGGAAGCCGCTCCACATATTCATAAAGGCACGGTCCTTCGAGAATCATATTCCATTCCCTTTTTACGCGCGAGGGTCCAACGAACGCCCACGTGTGCCGCGCGAACGTGAACGTCACCGCAGCCCCCCGGTAAATAAGACTATAAAGGGATATCGTCGTGGCTTGCAAACATAAGGGATCGTCATATCGTGTTGCGTAAAAAGCTCCTATTCTTTCTTCCGTCTCGCGAGAAACTCACTTACGATTCAACGGGGGCCTCAGCGCTCGTCAAGGAACGAGTTCTCCCTCTTTCCACTCGGCAGCTTTGCGCTACGCCATTCGAGCCACGGTTACGCAAACTGCGCTCCAGCTTCCTCAAAGTTCGCTGGTTTGATCGTGGACAAGGACGTTCTTAATTCGTCGACAACAACCACAGGAACTGGTAACGTACGAGGAAACGGACCCCGCGAACCCATTCGTTAACCTTTTTATTGGCGGAGCCGTTTCGCGTCCGATTGACCTTCTCTAGTAGTCTGCTGGATGGCAATTCTTGTGCCTCGTGGCCTACGCCGTTGATGGGCTGGCTTCTTCTTCAGCTGCGAGATATATTCTACCTCGAAAGTGGCTTTTTTTGCTCGTATTTCAGAGCGTTTACCAAATTTACGTGGGAATTTCTTTGGATCTCTCCCTCGTTTTGGTAATGGACAACGCTGGAGGGTTGTTTCTAGATGGATAAGCATTTTGTTATACGTAGTTTGGATGTTAGTGATGGGTATAAGTGTGTTGTGAGTAATAGGGAATTTTTATGGGAGGTGTTAGAGTGTTGTACTTAGTAATTCGAAGAATAAAGGAGCAAGTGATTTTTTTTTCTGATTCTGAAACGCTGATTTTCCAAATTCGTATTGTAGGAATAGGTTTTGTAATTGCTATGGGTTCGGGAGGTGCGGAAAAAAAACGGACCTCGGGCGATGGGATTCGAACCCGCGACCCTCCGCGTACTGGGCAGCCGCCTAACCAACTCCACCAAACCGATTCTTCGAGATCTTTTATTCCGGGATGTCTCTTATGTCGTTCCTGATCTCACAGTGCTAAGCAATTTTAGCTCGTTATTTGGGAGTTCAGAATACTCAACCCGTGGCTATTAAACCTGACAGTAATTCAATAATTCAACTTGTTTAATATTTTCTTTAAGTTTAATTACAGTAGACGGTTTAGACAACCCTTCGGTACAATTAATTACGAAATGAGGTGGAAAAACGGACGCACATTAAGAAAGAAAGGCAGAGAGAAAAAGAAAAGTATGAATATGTAATATGAGACACTCAACGCAACAGATGTAAAAGCTTTGTACGGGATAAGAATCTATTGAATCGGGGAAAGAGTCAAGTTGGTCGCGATAAGAATTAGCAAAGCCAAATATGCGATCGATGCAATTATGTTTGCCATAGAGGGTTCGATGAGTTTTTACGCTAAAAGGATTACCATGCCTTATAAATAAAAATATTGGGCATAGATTTGTTATACAGTTCTAAAGCAATCTTAATTTTGCTGGAAAAAATTTTTTTTATGGAAAATTGTGCAAAATGGCGGCGAACAAAATGTTTTCCCGAAGCACTGCAAAAAAAATTGGCCCACACTCCCGGGAATGACTAAATCATCTGACAAGAAAATACAAAAGAGATATATAAACTGGAATATATTATCTTCCATCTAGCGTAGGATTTTTTCAAAATTCGAATTATTTTGGAAATTCTAGCAGTTTCAAGAATCGACTTTAATTCTTTACATAAAAATTTGCACCGAAATGCTTGTAAAAAGTCGAACAATTAAAATATCAGTAAAATCCTACGTAAGATTGTAGAGGATAGTGTTTTAAATTTAAAAAAAAGAATAAGTAAATTGAATGAAAGGTTTCGGAGATATAGTGTGGGTCAGGTTGAAAAATGTTGTTTCGAGAAAAATGCGTTTAAAGTTTTAGTTTTAGAAGATCGTCCGAGGTGAGCTCTTCGTCCCTAATTTACTCAGATACCTAATACATCTATTTCACAATAATAAAGGCGCATCTTCCTTTGCGGTTCCAGGCCCCACTTTACCTGACGTGACGCGGTGTTACATCTTCCACTGTAACTCCTTTAATACCGCGAATATCAAAAAACCGTTTCAACGCAATATTCTACACACCTCAAGCTTTCAAATGAAACAGAACAAAATTTAAATTTTTCAAAAATTTCTGGGTGGGGTGGTCCCTTATATCAGGTTTAAAAATTCGAACACTTACACGCCCATGATAGTAGAGTAAAGACAGCCCACTCCTAGCACCAGTGCTACATTTACCATGAGCCGCGCTAGGCGCAAGCTGGGGCCACATTTTAAATCCTTCCTCCTCACAAACAACAACATACAAAACAGCCTAGTCGCAGTTGCAAAATAAAGCGCTTCCTTTGAAATATTAAATTCGAAGTACAAAAGCTAGAGGCAGCTGAAGAATTTGCGGGGCCTCTCGCCTCCATTCAACTGTCCACCACTGTGCGGCCTTGCCTAGCGCAGCTACAAACACGGAAAACGAAACAAAGCGCGTACATATTTTACGCCTGTAGTCTTCTATGCCACGGCTCATCGCTCCTCGAGCCGCCATTCTCTGCCCATCGCCCCTAACCTCTTTCCCACTATTTGCATACGCAAACGTCCAGCAACTGTTGGCGCCCGATCGCGGCCACCGAGTCGTCTCTATGAATATTGCAGTATGTAAATCTAGCCCTCTTGAACTTGCTCCACTGTCAGCGCTATTTTCTCTCCGCGCTGCGTCCTCATCCGCCTCGCGTACCCTGCGCCCGGCGAAGGCCGCGCTGGCCTTCCGATCCCGGCGCGCAATTCGTTCCTGCGTCTCAAGGCGAGACGACCCACCACCGTCGAACCACCGAAGGATTCTCGCCACGGGGAAAGTTCGCCGGGCCCTCGAGGCAATTATACGTTAGCAGCGTGGAAAAAGCCGTCTCGCCGAGGTAACTGGCTCCGAGGAGCCGGGGCTCTGTTCGACAGCGGAAGTGCTCGCGCTCTTCCTCAGCGCTAGCGAATGGGTGGAGCTCCAACGATCGTGGACCACGTCGCTGTAATTCTAGCGCTGTTTTATGGGAGTTTGGGCCGCTTCGGCGGGGGCAACAGGCAGCTTGTTTCCTAAATTCCCTCCCCGGAGGCGGAATAATTGTCCGAGCTTCGCTGCAGAGGAATGTGGTCGATTCCGCAGTGAAGAGTAAAGGAGAGGGCTGAAGCTTGGCGGTGGCGTGGCTTGAACTCGGCTTTGTGGAAAATTGGCGAATTTTCTGATGCGGGTGGACGGTTTGTAACAGAGGGTGATGTTGTTCGCGGGATCCTTAAGTGGAATTGAACGTTGTTGATGTCGTTTCAAGGCATTTAGAGATAATTGCAAGGAATAGTTTTCTTAAGGGGTCACTCCACTGTGACGGTTTGAAAAGTGAAGCTATATTTAAAGATTCTTTTCTTCGTAGATACAATATATGATGCAATCAATCTTTTTGGTATTTATTAAGCTACTCTTGTATTACACAAAAAAATTAAAAGAATTTTTTTAAATTTGTTTTAAAACCTTAAAGGTGATTATCTCGAAACAACATTTTTTTAAATGGTGCAGGTGAGTGTGAAAAAACTATTTGACCAATTAATCTGAAATTTTTACACGTTATTCGGCACTTCAGTGGCTAGGATCACGGAAACCTTGTTCGATTAACCATTTCATACTATTTACAAGGCAAAATGATTGAAAAATTCACCGTATTTTGACACTTAAACATCAAATCTTATTATTTTTTTATTTTTTTTCAGTGGAAATAATCCTGGTCCCGGCCATGGAATCTCTTAAGAGACTATAAAAAAATAAATAAATAGGGAAACATGCATAAATTTGAAACTATGGAACAGCAGGTCCGAAATCAAATTTCATTTTCTTTTTATAAACTATATCAGTGTAGTTTCCATTGCACCTACGGATTCTTTGATTGAAAACACATTCCATCTGCCCATCTGATTCGCGGATTTACCAAACTTTTCTTCTAAAGCGCACCACTTTTAGAAAAATAATATGTTTAAGAAATCGATACGTATCTCTATTTCTATTTTTTTATAATCTCTAAAGACATTGTACTAAAGATAGGTAAAAAAGATTCCATGAAAACTGTAAATTATTCCCGAAGAAAATTCTTAAAAACGGCTTACATTTTCGCCGTCACAGTGGTGTTCCCCCTTAAAAAATTCGTCCTGGGAAAATGTCACGAATTGAGTTTCGTCTTTAGTATTTCGCGAAGGACACGTGTGATTGCATTATTTTAAATAGGATCTCATAATTATTGGAGGATACTGTGGTGCACAGAGAAGAGTTAGTTTTCCAAAGTTTGTCCTATTTTCATCGTTTGGAGCCAGAGGAACGCGGCTACTTCTTCCCAAGTGTTAATGATTCGAGTACCTTTAACTTCCCAGGCGATCCCATTACGATTCTATACTAAAACGTGCGAACCCGATTTCTTTCAAAGCAGCCACTCTCAGGAACTGAAACTTTCCCCGGACGCGGAGGAAACGTGATTTCCATGAATTTGTACAGACTCTCCACGCTTGCTTCTGCACTTCCACGAAGCCGCAAGAAATATTACAGCCGTCACCAAATAAGAAATTTAAATCAAGTCTCCCGATTACAAGCTATTTACAAATTCATTTTCCGTTGACGTCATACAGAGCGCAGTTAAACAACAGCAGAACGCCTGAAGAAAGTTCCTCGTAATTCGCCTGACACACGATTATTGCGCATGGAACGTTTTCATGGAGAGATTATTTTTCAGAACGGTTGCGGATCGATGAAAAGTGGAAAGAGCAGCGGGGCCAATTTCCAACTCGAGTTTAACGCGATATACTCTAACTTTTACTTGACTGATTGCCCGATATTTACGTTTCCGCCGGGACGCCTCGCTTTGCCAGGAAATTCTCTGTCCACGCGAAATTAGTTGCTCGCATGTTTCACCCCGTCAAACTCTAGAGAGAGGGACGTAAGTTTTCCTCGAGCTTGTAGGTGGCCCGCCTTTGGCTTCATTAAACGTTCTATTGCTATTTAATACAGCGGAGTCTGGCAGAGAGATTTCTGGGCCAACCACATTGGGAGTTCCGCCCGTTTGTCCGATGCACTGCATCATTCGCGTCATTCGATTTTCTAATTGAGGATTCTATCGCGCTGGCCAGCTGTCGATGAATTCCATTAGAATAATTAAACCCCGCGTTTCTCCGCGACTGATTGATAATTGGTCAACAGGTGGTATTCGATTTATTAGTTGATAATGGTGCTCCGATTATTTTAAGCTCCCACAGGATTTCTTCGGATTTAAAGAATTTGATTAGGAGGGGTCATTTTACTTTGACCGGCCGAAAAATTAAGCTGATTTTAAAGATTTATTGGTATTTATTAAGCTACTCTTATATTATACAAAGAAATTAAAATAATTTTTTTAATTTGCTGTAGAACTTTAAACGCGATCAACTCAAAAGGACATCTTTTCAACTGGCGTAAGTGATTGCAAAAAAACTATTTGACCAATCAGTCTAAAAATTTTATATGTTATTCAGCACGTCGGTGGGTACCACAGAAAACTCGGAAACCTTTTTCGATTAAAAATTTCATACCTTTTACAAGGCAAAATGATTGACAAATTCGCTGTACTTCGACATTTAAATTTCAAGCCTTTGCCATTTTTTTTATTTTTTTATCAGTCAAAATAATTCTGCTCCAAAAGATAACCACACTCATAACGACTACAGCACACTTTGAATTTTTGGTTTTACATGCGTCGTTCTCCCGGAATCACCTGCACCAGCACTACATCGCTTTTTCAAGGCGTTCAAATCAGTGCGATATATAATTAATAAAAAGACTGTTAAACATTGAAAACAAAATTTATTTATACTCTCAATAAGTGTATTAATAAGTAGACAAAATATTATTTACGTTGAACGTTCCGTTTACTAAAAAATAAATCCTAAAAATGACCATTTTTCACGTCTTCGCAGTGGAATAACCCAGACCCCTTAAATCTGTTTTTGCGAAGTCTCGAAGTGAAGAAAATTTTCATTTCTTCTTCACTTTATCATCCCCAATGTCCCCTTATATTTGAAAACACTGTCCACAGGTGTCTTCATTGGCTTCAGGTATCGCTGTTATCGATTTGCTTCTTGTTGTTTTATCAGGAAAAGGAAATACGACTTCCCAGCGAGCGTGTCCAATCTTGCCAAATATTTTTATCCCGCGTGGAGTAAATTTGTTTGCTTCGCTCCTGTGTCGCCTCCTGTTTCACCGTGGAGCACTATTTTTATCTGGAGCGTGGCCGTTGTTGACGAGAACGAATATATTACCGTTCCCTCCGCCAAAGAACTTTCGAGAACGAGCGATTCGGCGAGTACCGGCTATTTCCTCCAGCTCCACTCTCCTATTCCTTCGCTCCGTCTTCCCTGCAGCTTCGTTACATCTGTGAGTCTTAATTATGCCCCTACTTATTCAACATCGCATCGCGGACCAAGTGGACGATCCATAAAAATTCTTCAATTACACCTGATTGCTTGGATTCTTCAGGATAGCTTCTTGGATTACAAAGAGTCTTCATCGATCAAAACTAACGTGATTACCGCCTAAGAAAATCAGCTTCGCCCTTGAGGCCACTTCGGACTTCAATTTCAGATTCTTCTGCCACTATTTCTTCTTTACATCCTCGCTAGAAGCTACCACCTCGGTGTCCGCAGAGGATCAAGTAGATTCTTCGTTCCCCAGGCTCTTCCACCTATCTGCCCTAATCTGGAGAAAAAATATGAGCGCCGCGTTCCGGATCAGTGGGCATGTTGGCCTCACGAAGCCTGGCAAGCTCTCGCGTGCACTGGGTCCCCCCAGTTGACTTCAATTCTCTCTGATGGAGCAGCATCGCCTCCGCTCGCCGCCAGGAGGAACGTGCCTCTTCGCTTTCAGTCATCTTCAACGGTCGACTTCAATTTGAATAACAACGGCGCGGTTTCTCCTTTAATTCCTGGGAAGCATGGAGATGATTGCCGTCCAGGGATCACGTAACCGCTAGCCGCGGTCGCCTCTTGACGTGGGGCCGCGATTTACGAGCGACAGCTCTCGAAACCAAGCTCATTATACGGGGATTTTCTTTTCGGCGCGGTTGCTCCTCCGCTAGCGATTCGTACGTACGAGGTCGCGCCGGTTACCTTCGTGCAATTCGAGGCTGAAAGATGGGCGGTTGCAACCTCCGCCGTGAGCACGCTCCACGGGCCTGATTTGATTGGAGAGTCGAGCTGCTTCGAGAATCAGGATTTCTTAGAGTCAAGGGTCGCTGGGTGATTGGAGCAGACTTGGGAGGCTTTAGGGGTCTGATGAGACCTGGCCGTGATTGTTTCGGGCGTTTTGAACGCGCTCAATGGTTGGGAGCATTTTCTGGGGAGTTAGGGTGATGAGATTTAATTTTGGGGAGAGATATTTATGTGGAATGGTTCTAGATCGAAATGAAATTCGAGATTGAAGGTTTGGAGTTATTACTGTGCCGGAGAATAATAAGGGAAATGGTACAGGGATTGTTATTTAAGATTGTAATTCACGGTCTGTCTCTGCTTGTGACGAGTAGGGCTGGGACTATTTGTCGAATTTTTTGGTATTCGAGTAATCGAATACTTCAGTTGCTCAATTATTTGGCGAATATAATTCGAATATCCAAGTATCCAAATAGTATTCGAATATCCAAGTATCCAAATACTATTCGAATATCCAAGTATCCAAATACTATTCGAATATCCAAGTATCCAAATACTATTCGAATATCCAAGTATCCAAATACTATTCGAATATCCAAGTATCCAAATACTATTCGAATATCCAAGTATCCAAATACTATTCGAATATCCAAGTATCCAAATACTATTCGAATATTTAAGTACTCTAAAGCTATTCGAATACTGAATTATTCGAAGTTTATTCGTGGCATTTGAATACTTGTAAAATATTCGAATATTAGATTATTGGAATAGTCCCAGCCTTAGTGACGAGTAGCTTCTGCTCCATCACCTGAAGCTTTACTTGCAAGAAAGTTGAAAGTGATTACAAGAGAAGAATATTATTATTTCTGCCTTATTAAACGATTTTGTCCAGTTTCGATCCTCTGTTTGTTTCTTGTATGTATGTTTGTTCGGTTCAAATTTAGAAACTCAATTCTAACCCACTTCCAACTATTCAATAAACTTGAAACTTTGCAGGCGTACGTAGTTTGGATGACAATGCAAAATTATGAAAAAAAAACTGAGGGGTTTAAAAAATTACCCAGTCATCGATAAATATAACCCATAACCGCAAATCCAAACGACTTGAAATCAGCCTGTAACCACAAATCAAAATTTAGACACTAAAAAGTAAATAATAAAAAATATGTATAAAAAACATTTTTAAGTGAACGATTTTATTTAAAATGCGCTAAAAACTAAAAAATAATTATTTTCTTGTACTACAATTTCGATGGTGTTTTGTCACTTTAAAGAAGATCGTGGAGGATGTTTCATAACAGAATATGAATCAAGCGTCGAAATGAATTTGTTGTGAGATACCCTGTTCCACGATTTTGTTTAAAGTGAAAAAACACCATCGAAATTGTACTACAAGAAACGAACTATTTTTTAGATTCAAATGCATTTTAAATAAAATCGTTTAACTTAAAAAAAATTCTCTTCCAAGCTCATTCTTCATCACCTTCAGAGTTATAGCTATTTATTCCAGATTACATGGAAGAAAAAGGAATTAAAAAATATTTTATCATCTTAAAATATGTATAAATCAAAACCAAAAAGACTTTTAACCCTATGTGTTACAGTTGTTTAAAAAAAAATCCTAAATTACTAAAGGGATCACATGAGAATGTACCCTTAATCCTCTTCATATTTCCATCTACATTTAACATCTTGCCTCGGTAATCTCCATCTATCTAATTTCCTTGTCAAGTTCACCCAAATTCACATTCGCTCGCCTTACCAAACTTAATCTTCATTTCTAAAGCCATCCAAGTAATCGCAATAGAAGACAAACTTCTACCCGTCTGCAAAACTCTCCGGGCATCATATTTCACGCCATCGACCGAGCGGATTCTGATAAAAGAGATTCGTTGAAACAGAAGCAGAAACCGATCGCGACGTTCAGGGTCGTTGAACCTCCGCCGTCGAGGCGGCTGCCTTTAAATTATACTCGCGATCATGAATATAGAACGAGGCGGTACCGCGAAAGTAAAGGAGAAATCGTTGATGGGACATCTTAAGATAACGAGCGGTTGCTCCACGAGACGGTAATAATAACTAGACTCTGAGTAACGAGGGCCACGTTTCGTCTCGTCGTGACGCCAAGAGTAGCGCACCCGCAGTATCGTGTATTTCGAAGGAATCTAAAGAACGTTAAACAGTGGAGTGAGACGTGTCAAAATTTGGGGAACGACAAATGTAGCGAGATATTTTTGTCATATTTTAATAGTTTCAAAGAAGTAATTACACCTTCGTTTTAATATTTCCAATGGATAAGGTAAGGTAAATTTAATACGGAAAAGAAAACACTTTAAAAATAGGTATTCCAGAAAATAATTCTAACTTGCTAATTTAACCCTCGGTTGTCACACCTACTTTTTCGAACGTCGTTGTCACACTGGGTCAATTTGACCCTGTCAATTTTCCATCAGTTGTTATTTAAAAACTATTTGTTAAATTAAGTCTAAAAAATTCGGAGATAATGTTCGAACATTGTAGAATATATACCCATCGTTGAAAGTTGACAATTAAAGTGTCATCATGCATAAAAAAAATTTGAAGCAATAAGAGTTTCGACAAAAAGGTTTTTTGCTTAAGAAAACGCAGGGTCAATTTGACCCAGCGTGACAACCGAGGGTTAAAAAAAAATGTAACGACCCCCCAGAAAACACTTGAAGACTCACCGGTTGAGAATTCCTGCAACAGTGTTACAGCAGTGTGTATTTTATTTTCATTAGGGAAACTCGTGTATTAGCTGTATAATAACGAGTGGCAAAACATTCAGTAAGAAACTGCTGCATTTACTAATTTTTTTTATATCACAATCATGTTTCACAGCTGTCTAAAATTTCCAACGAAGAAACTGTTGCGCACAACAGGATAAGAGTTACGCGCTTCTCTTCAACATCATTTCCATCCACCCGATACCCTTCGCAAAGTGGATGTTGAAATCCACCGAGCAACTGCTCCTACCTATTTCTGGACAACTAAACTTCACGCGTCTGGTATTCTCGGCGAAGCAATTATTTTCTGCGTTGAAAACGGCAAACGTAAATATGTATCTTTTAACAGAGTGATATTTGCACTCGGGTTAATGCTTTCCACGCTGCATTTACACCACTCGTTAAAACAGCATCAGTTTTCATTAAGTTCCCACCATTAGACGATCTTGATTAACTGTCGTTAGCACAATTAGTTGTGCCAGAAGTATCCATCCTACGATTAACAAAGGCATGGATTCTTTCTCAGAAGGAAATTGAAACTGATAGTGGAGCTAACCGCAGAGCATGCAGGAGGGAACAGTTAAAGAGCAATTGCTAATACTTTTGGAAGAAGCAACTACAGTTCTGCGACACGAAGCAATCATAATAAAAGCCTAGACACGTTTATCGATTCCCACATTCATCTACCACATTCTCTACAATTTATTCACCTGGTATCGAGCTACTCCATATCAACGTCTCTCGGACAAAGTGGCACGCGTTACCAATAAATCGGAATATCAGTCGACCATATCGATAAACCTGGATGTAACGTTCCTCTATCAAAGCTATCACGTATAATGTCACTTCCCACGCATCTTTCCCCTGCCCACGTACTCAGTCTCCTTTCGAAAGCCAGGCGAGTGCCCCGATTCTGGTTTAATTAACTCGCATATCATCTGCAATTACTGCAGTATTTTTCGTAACCACGAATCTCCACTATGCGCATACTCTTCATCAGCGTGTTTTATCTCGGTTCGTTAGAACGCTAGATATTCACAGTTGTAATTAACACTCGTGTTACTATTTCTATCTGTATTGACACTTCGCGTGAATTTGTCGCGACGCTAAACATTGCCGCGCGAAATTGAACGCAATAGTTAGGAGCGTTAGGCAGTGGACAGTATTCCGTCATCGCGGAACGCGCGTCCACAGGAAATCAAGTGAGCTCGCGGCGTCCACGGGGAGCGTGGCCTATTCACGCATCCGCCGGAACTACGGCCTTTCGGGTGCCATTCATTTCGGCCATTGAAGTTTCACCTCTCGATTCTGGACCGCGTGAGCGGCACGCGGCCTCTGACGTCCGGGTGATCTAGACCTTGGCTCTAGTGGACTTATTAGTAACGCTCGCGCCACGCCGGCTGAGTGAACGGATGCGCCGCTGCACCGCGATTTAGGCCACCGCTGGCCAGGAATGGCGCAGCTTAAGCTGGGTGCCCACGGGTGGCTTGCAACGTGCGGTGGAGATGAAGGCAAAGTGAAGGAAGTACGTTTAAGGGGTCACATTGACGCTGTAAAAAACAATCGACTGAAATTAAATAAAATCTTTTTCATTTTATTTTGTAGAATATAAGAGTAGCTTAATGAATTCTGAAAAGATTTATTTCGTTATATGTTGTATTTATTGAGAAAAGAATATTTAAAAGTAGCTTCATTCTTCGGCTGAGCAAAGTGGAATGGCCCCTTAATTGTACGTGGAGTTGGGAGGACAGTGACCTCGAAATTTATGATTTTTTTGTAGAAACTGTTGTTATATTGCATTAAACTCTTTTGGGATATAAAGAGGCGTCTTTGAACTTGCAGAATTTTTTTTATGTCGATCCTTATTATTTATGACCAATAGTTTTTTTTTTTTAAAAAAAGTGGTTAAATTTCCCCCTCTTAAGCTGGTAGGGCTAAGTATTTGGCACAGTTTTTGACATTAATACTTTATGATTTCAATACTTTGATATCGTTTTGCATAGTTGAATATCTGAAACTCTGGTTGCCCATTATACTCCTGCAAGGAACTGTGCGTGCAACGAGACACTTTCTACGGTCTCCAAGTCCTGGGAGCTTAAATCGGATAGCAGCGGGGTTTAGATGCATCTGGAATGGCCCTGACACGGAGCGTTTCGAATTTACGGTCGCCAAAGAATTGGGAAACCTCGGATCGTTCGCGATTTGGACATCATCGGCGTCGTTAAGCTGGACCTTGGAATAGATACACGCGTGGGTGGAACGAGGACAGTGTAACGAAGTGTTTAACGCATAAAGGAGATCTGCTAGAGCTCACTCGTTCACAGTTTACATTGCAAAACACTGCGCCACCTGCGATTACTTGGGACCACTGGAATTTTAAAAAATCGAAGCTCTTTAATAACTCTTTTTAATTTAATAACGAAAAGACTTTCTGGCAAATCGATGACAGACGTTTCTTAGAATTCCTAATGTGTGGTGACTATCTGAAAGATAACCCGTAGAAAAATATATAAAATGGAGGAAAGTACTCCCAGAATATTTGACCAAATTTTAACAGAGCGTTCTTAACAAAAAATCATTCAGGAACACTGTCGTTTAACATTAATTAAGATAAGTGTAACAAAATAAGAAACTGGAGGTTTGCAAAATATTCTCGCGTTATATACGTAAGGCGGCAGAAAGAATTCTCGGTGCTCGTAAATTCCCCAACAATTGCAGCAAAATTAAATTGGATTTTTTCGTTTTATTTGTCACGCGAGACGCAAGCTTCTCCAGCGCTGAATCATTAACTGCGCCGCGGAGAAACTGTCCCGTAATTGAGCAAACAACGCCGCCGAGTGGAAATAGCAAAGAGTGAAAGAGAAAGGAGAGCCAGAGTAGACGAAAAACTCGAGTCCAAAGGGGGGACGTATTAACGCGAAATAAAGCCCGGGCGTAAAATCAGATGCCAGCAACCAAACACGCGTGCACGTGTTAGCTGTTTTCTAGTTTGGCAAAATGTCCGCGATATTAACATAATAACCACAGACCCCGTTCCCTTTCGCAGTAAATTGCTTTGCGCTAGCATTTAAAGTTTAAATGTGCGAGCCTCGTTCCGAGTCTCTGGACCCATTCCACGAGCTTCAAATTAGAATTCTCGCCAAGATGGGCCTCCGGGTCATTTCACGGCAAATCGATTACTTCTTGCACCTGATGCTACGGATTCTCACGAAACTAGAATATCATGACAGTTTCTTTGAAATTAGGGGAGGTTTAAGTCGTCAGTTTGCTGGATTTGAATTTCTTTGAAAAATATACCTGAATCTTTTAAACAAATTCAAAATGAGCAAGATGATGACTTAAACCTCTCCTAACTTTACCTGAATTACATCATATTCTAATTTCACCAAAATTCTTAATACGAAGAGCCAAAAAGTCTCGTGTCTATCGTGAAAATGGGAAACTGTATTTTTTAAACAAATTCGACACCATCAAAATGATGATTTAAACCCGCCGTAATTTCACATAAACTACACCATATTTCACTTTCACCCAAATCCCTGACGTTGAGTGCAAATAATGATCGATGCTATGCAGAATGATCCCTCTATCGCTGAAGCATCCATCAAGATCCGCACTTTCCTTTATACGATTTTTCCCGAGGGAAAGCAAATCTTTGGGTCATCCATTTTGCGTCCATGAAGGTGTCACTCCTCTTCAGGTGACTTCTGGTCCACGTTGGCTTCGAGGATCTTTGAATTTAGTCCTGTAGGTATCTTGCCTGCAACTAACTGTGTCTACTAGCTGACAGATGTTCACTCTGCTTTTGCACTTGGCATCTGGGGTTTTGAAGTGTCAGCTGACGAAAGTTCAAGCATCAGGGAACTGTCTCTCCAACTCGATGGAAGATAGCTTAGGTCAATGTTGTTCTTGATTTCGGGGACTTCAAAAATAGGGTGTTTGCAATTCGATTGAAAGCAAACAGCGTGCGCAGCATACTAGCAACGTTGCTTGAAACAACCCGATTACAAATACATATATTAAGCTTCTGAGCATTTGAAGAAAACTCCCAGGCAACATTTCATTAGATGTCGCGAGACTTTGGGCCCAGGAAACGCAAGCCTGTATTCATCAAGCATTTGGAACGACTCCATCATTCCCTTCGCGTAGTTTCAGCTCGTACGAGTGTTTGAACGTTACGTCCGCCTCGTCGTCTGTTTGCATTTTACTTGGAATGCCCGAGAGGACGTCGATTTTCGGGCAAGCTAAATATGCATACAACTTGTCTCGGTTGGCACTCGGGCGACTGTTTGCCTTAATGTTAAAAAGTACGCCCCGTCGGCTGCAAGGCGGGTTGCGTTTAGGTGGAAACTTTGCGCGCGCGCGCGCTCGCCACTTTCACCGGATTCAAGTAGCCCTTTCTATCCCCTTGATTACAGCAGCAACGTGCAATAGGGAGAAGCGCCTTTGCCATTTAAAAGTCGGCAAACACTCGAACTGTTTTCCGTCAGCCGCAAGTAATTAATTTCAATAACACGCCACGCAGGCTCCAAGTCCAATTTATTTCCACAATCCAGCATACAGACACTTTCCTATTCCCTCATTAATTAAACGTGCGTTGCCTACGCAGACGGGATAGACATTACACCCGGGGATCGTCAAACTTTGCGGCGTTCACCTAAATAAGTTCCATCAAGAATCCTTCAGCTACGTGCGCGTGTACCGGGATCTGCGGAAGGTCGAGCAACGGAGCCCGTTGTTCGTAGCCCCTCCGGAAGATCGTAAAACTTAAACCACCGTCGACATAGAGTGTACCTTCCAGTGAACTAGACACCCACGACCACCATCGTCTTCCGAGTGTCGATATAAAGCTACTCTCGAACAATCCGCGCCAACATGCCCGCCGTCAGCCGACCCCGTCGTTGCTCGATCCTCCCCAACAGCTTGATGAACTTCAAGGCCGCGTTTCGGGACCGACAGACTATACCTTGACTCGTTCTCCGGCGTCTAACATGCGCCCGGGCAGTGTGCGCTGGAATGGAAGTCAGTGAGCCACCAGAGGAGGACCTGGACCTATCGCCGGGCAGGATTGGCTCGACTTCCGGCATCGATCGTTTCGCGGAGTCGCTGAACACGACCGTCGGCGACACGCTGCAAGCGGCCGCCGTCTCCGGGGACGCTTACCACCAGCAGAGCGTGGTGTGGACGGTGGCGAAGGGCGTGGTGATCGTCAGCATCATCGTGACGGCGTTGATAGGGAACGCGCTGGTCATCGCCAGCGTCAGGCGTCACAGGAAGCTACGCGTGCCCACCAACCGTTACGTGGTCAGCCTGGCAGCCGCGGACTTCCTAGTGGCGGTGTGCGCGATGAGCTTCAACGCCTCCGTGGAGCTGACCGGCCGATGGAACTTCGGCTGGGTCATGTGCGACTTGTGGAGCTCCCTGGACGTTTACTTCTCCACGGCCTCGATCCTCCATCTATGCTGCATCAGCGTGGACAGGTACTACGCGATCGTCAGGCCGCTGGAGTATCCGGTGATCATGAGGAGGATAACCGTCACCTGCATGCTGGGCAGCGCGTGGCTGCTGCCGGCTCTCATCAGCTTCATACCCATCTTCCTGGGGTGGTACACCACCGACGAACACTTGGAGTTCCTCAGGAAGAACCCTCAGGTAGAGAGCAGACGGTGGATGAGCTTCTTTTGGGGGACCGATCGGTGTGCTTTGGAGGGACTAGTTGGGTTCTTAGTTGGAGTGGGTGGCTGCTGTGGGTCACGGTGTAATAGACAGGTGTTCCGACTCCGGTTCAGAATGCCTGACTTTTTCATCCTAGTTCTCCTTGCGGCCGCTAGATTGGCGCTCAAGGAAAAAAGGCTTAGTGATCCTCTAGGGAGTGAATTTGTGGCAAAAGCGAAAGTAGACAGAAAAAGAAACTGTAAAAAGGAAAGAGACAGAAATACGGGTAGAAAGAGACAGATAAACAAGCAGCTTGGGAAGCAGGCAATTTAGTGAATGTTTAGGTTATGTTTATTTCCGGTTTTGCCACAGATGACTGCGGTTATACCCATCACTCCCTGGAGGATCACCAAAAAGGCTGACGGTTTGCGGATAATACGACTAAAAGCTATACTACTACAATCACATACATGCATGCGTACACTAGGCGCCAAAATCGGCTTCCCTTCGGAAATTTGGCAACGTTGCATGTCACTAGGCATAACTCGGTGATTCTAGTGACATGCAACGTTGCCAATTTTCCGAAGGGAACCACAAAGAAGTCGGCACACAAAATCGCTGGGGTAAAGGTGCTGAGGCGGAACACCTGTTTGTGCTGTGGGTACTCTGGGAGTAGGTGGCATCTGGGAGTGGCTGAGAGGAATTGATGACAGGTGGTAACTGAGATGTTGTTTGGAAGAAGTAATTGGATTAACGGATTTTTCTGCGCAACACTGCTATGAGACGTGACTGGCATTTAGGTTATGTCCACTTGGCAGAGGCAACGCTGATTTAAAACGAATGGCGGGAGATTGAAAATGTATGAATATGTAAAAAGTTTCTGCATTTAGTTTTCCGCGTTGGTAGGAAGGCAATATTCACTGGGGCTGGAATACTTTGTGATCAGTTTAGTTTTCATTGTTTATTCATGTCCCGCTCCACTGGTCACATCTCTTTTAATCCACAATACTGGATATTTGTACCTTTCTACATTTCTTACTGTATTCTTTACTTTCTTTCTTTATGTCGTATTAATGATTTATTTAAAACAATTGTTTCTATAAATTATTCATGAGTTGCATCGTGTCGATATTGAAGAATTTTACGAGTAAACCTGCATTCACTGACTCTTACAAACTACTTAGAATTAGTATTTTTTTTACAGTGCTAGTAGCTCCAAGCGAATGGTGCGAAAAACACATATCGCAAATATAAAATTTTGATTTCACGAAGAAGATTATTCTACGAAAGAGGTTATGGGCAAGGTGGTGGTAAATTAATTGATGAATAAAAAGGTACAAATATTTGAGGAAGAAACATTTAAGATAATATTTTCACGACTCTATTTACTTTTTAATGCATTTCACTCACATTCAACGCATCCCTTGGTTTCCCTAGTATCCTATAAAGATTGATTCGATTTACTCGCATTTATTGCGTCGCCAGAGGGAAATGATAATTCGATCTCGTTCCTGCGTTAATCTTGTCAGCGAGGCACGCAATAAGCGCCGTTCAATTTTCTCGTCCCAGTTAATAGAATATTTTATCGGATATTTACACTTCAATCGTGGCAAGACAGAATTTCAATCCGCGGAAAATTGAAGCGAAGGGCGGAACGAAAGGAGGCGATGGGGCAAAACGGACAGCCTTCCAGAATTTGCATAGAGATGATTTAGTATCCGCCTGTTGTTCGAGCGTACTATAAACAGAAACTTGGCATTAATGGCTTTAATAATACCACGTCGAGCACTCATATAGCGTGCCTCCTCAAATTACATTGCTTTTTCCAATTCTATGGTCTCATTCTTTGCCAGCTTAGCTCAGCCATCTCCTTTACTTTTACTACATAATTTATTCATATTTCTTGCTTTTATTTTCTGTACCTAATAATTTCATCACTTCTTTGTTTAAATATAAAATCATAATGGTAGAGTTACAAAAGAATAATCTTTAATACTAGCTTATAAAACTGAAATGTTGATGCTGGGGTATTTATACAAATCCGTAAAAAAACATTGCAAAGTCCGACGAATTGTGGAATGTGAGTGAAATACAATACATTTGAAACGTGAATTACGATTTTATGAGAATGTTTTTAAGTCAATTATTAAACAAGCTTCCCCTGGTTCTCAGTTCTTCAAAACGAAACAATAGAGTAGTATAGAATTAATTATTACTCTTCAAACTTTTCTTTCCAAGCTTTAACGCCACTGAACGAAAACTCAAATTTGTTGCCATTGTTAAAGGAAGCCCTATCCTCCAAAATTTCTTAAAAGCAAACGTAAAGTGTCCCAAAAATTAGTTTCCATTTTTCCCACTAGCAAATTATAATCAGAGACAAATCACTAACCAACAAAGTAAACGAGGGAAGGATAAAAAGTAAGGGGTGCAAGTGAATACCCTTCCTTTTCTCAGACTTTTAAAACAACCACAGCGATACGAGCAAATTAATACACCGAACAAGAAGAAGAATAAAAGCGACAGAAAGTGAAAAAGGAAAGGTATACTGTTTCTTCCACCCGTACCTTTGAAACAAGTACAACAGCAGCAAATTATAATGAGAGTTAAAGTACCAAGCAATAAAGGGGGAAAAAGAAAACGATAAGAGTTACAGAACACCAGAGCAAAAATGATTGAAGAAACTTTACGGTGGTTGAAATATTGCCATGTTCTCGCGCCATTACCATGTCTCAAATGGGGTGGGGGACGTCTTCTAGAAGCTGAAACTGCACAATGCTTCTTGCTGGAATTCAGTCAGCGTAGTTTCCAAACATCCCGCTACCTTATTATATCCGAAGCCATATTCCGTTGTTTTATAGCTTCTCGTCCGGTATTCAAGCACTTATAACTTTGTTCGGACGCTCAAACTCGCGCACACACATTCTTGTAATCCTCCCGAACGAAATTTCAAACGAAATGAAACCCGGCACCGAAGAAAGATGCTGGTAAATTTATTGCTTTTTCATGTCGGGAATTTCCTTGCGCGTTTCTCGAACGGCATTACTTTGGGCTATTCTAGACAATAATGGCACACAGCGGTTACCATTTTTAAACGTATTTTCAAGATTTATGGTTCGGTTTGTTTGTTGGTGCTGTTACATTCTATTTAGCCTTCATTTTGTCGCGATTGTTTAGCATTTTGTTTGCTTACTTTCTTGGATCGATTGGTTCCACTGTAACTTTGCAGTTTTTCTTTTTAACACTGAGTGCCGTCGACGTGTTTTCATGTTCATATTTTCGGGAGAGTTTAAAAAGCATTGTCCAAGAGTCCCCGAATTTTTGTTTGGAAACAAATCAAGCTCGGAGTTCGCGTCTTACAAAAGTTTCCCAGTAGAAGCGATTGCTGGAAAGGCCTGAATGACTTAAGGGGGAATCCTATCTTTGCGGCTAAAAACATGTGAAAAGTTGGATTTTTTTTTTAAGAAACTAGCGATTCGGTTCATCTGAAGTTTGGACTATATTTTTTATGCATCTTTGAAAAAGTTGCATTTTTTTTATTATTATTATTAGTAGTAGTATATGTATTCATTATTAAAAATTAATAAAAATAAAATTGCAACTTCTTCAAAGACGCATAATAATAAATTCTCAAATTTTTCTCTGTTTTTAGCCGCAAAAATGAGATTCTCCACTCAAAGCGTCAATCTTTCAAGAAATTTTGAAACTTCGATAAGCTTGCAAGGCTGTTCTAATAAATCTTAAAAATGGAGCGTATAACTAGCTCCATGAGAAATGGCAAGCAATTACCAGTTGTTCACCATTTCCCAATAATCGGCGCAGTTAATAAGTGCACGATTAATCGAGCTTCTGCTACAAATACCAATCAGAAAACGAATAAAGGGGCACACAAAGGAAATATATTGAACCGATAATACACTACTGGCACAATGGACGTTCGTATCGTGGATGTTCTCCGTTATTCGAAATTCTACGCGTGCCTTCGACTTACATATTTCTTTGCCTTTCAAACGAAAAAGTAGGACGAGAATGAAAGAAGCAACTGAACAACGGAAAGATCCACGAGGCAGGGAAAATTTCAGCCACCCAATCGAAAACATTGATCAGAGCCCAATGAGAGTATCTAAAATCTCCAAATGAACAGGAAATTAGGGCAACAGGTTCGGAAAAAGAATCTGAATTAAGGTAATAAGAGAATCAGGAGGAACTTGAAAATTTTAGTGAACTTTAAACTGAAGAATCAAAAGAATCAGGGGACACCGCAGATCTGTCTTTAGAAAAACATTTTTGCACACGTTTACAATATTCTAAGATGCTTCAAAATTCATAGAAAATAAACTCAAAATTTATAATAGCCTCAAAGGGTGCCTAAAAAGTGTTAATTAAAAAATTAAAACAAGAAGCTCCAATAATTTCAACCGAACAAAATCTCAGAGTACAAACTACAGACTTAAGAAAATAACTCCCAGAAACCCACAAACAATCAAGTCACCTAGTCCAATTTGAAAACTAACTTGATCCAGATCGCGATCAACGTCCAAATGGAACCGATTCGATATCTTCTTCAAATCAATTCTGTCTCCACTCAATGAGTATGCCTAACGATGGGAACGCGCGAAGTCTAACGCACCGACTTTAACGTAACTACACATCGATAGATACTTAACAATAGAGATGGCGTTTCACTGTTCCGGTAAGCACTTACGAAGTACCGAAGTACTTAACTCCGTTAAGATATTTCTCTCGAGCAAGCCAATACAGTACGCACTCGTTATGAGCTCGACGAATGGGGCTGGCGGCGAGCGTACAGCGCGTTGTGGACACTATTCTGCGCGGCCAATGGCGCGAGTGAGAAAACCCCAAGAGCGAGCGACAGGAAACGAAAGAGCCTCTCGTCCGAAGGATTCCAAAACATGGTGGGGATAGTCGCCGGGCGTACAACGTATGGTAGAAACGGGCTTATAACGAGTGCGTACTGTGCAGCGCAATGTATAGGGTTGAAGCATTTTTTAATCTAAGAATCTGAAATTCGATGTTCCTTTAAGCACGGCAATCGTCCCTTTCCTTTGCTTCGTTTGAATTTGTACAGTAAACAGAATGCTACGGTTATTATCCTTGCATTTACATTGACGTTTTGATCGATTGTACGGGAAGCAGGGTGTAGCCTTGTTATACCATCTTCATTGTTAACATCTTAAGAGGCCAAGCACGGGCCATGTATATTTTGCAACGTTTCGTCGAAATCGGTAAGCTACGCTTCGCGTGGCTCCCTCGTAAATTACGAAAAGTGACAAGTGTGTCTCGTGAAAGGGCTCAGCCATTCACCGTTGAACCTCGCTGAATCAGGTGTGCATGTTCGTGGTGAACCGAGTGTACGCCGTGGTGAGCTCCTCGGTGTCCTTCTGGATCCCCGGCATCGTGATGATCATCATGTACTACAAGATCTACAAGGAGGCCGTGCGCCAGAAGGAGGCGCTCAGCCGCGCCTCCAGCAATACCGTCCTGAACAGTGTTCACTTGCATCGCGCATCCACCACCAGGCACAATTCCAGGGCGTCCCACCAATTGTTGCTGCATCCGAGCGATGCCAGCGACTTCGGCAGGCCTATGTCCTACAGAACCGCCGCGGAGCTGAACGTGGAGAACGGTGAGTGGGAAAGAACGCGCCGGCGTTTTCGACTAACCCAGGGGAGCCTAACAACGTGAAGGAGTCACGAATTTCGGGTATTTTTCTGTCAGGGCCTTTTCAGCGGAGACACGCGGTTGTAATGCAATACTGGAAATATTTATTACGTCACTCGTTACCACTTATACCTCTCTTATTATTAATACTAGGAAAATATTATTGCAAAAATTTGTGGCTCACTGTCTCAGCCAAAGTAATTTGGATAAGGATCATTTTATCAGTCATATAGTAAATTAGAGAGTATCTGTTGTGAAAAGGCCCTAACACTTTGAATGTGACAGGTGTTCATAGTGGAGATCGATTTTGCTGGATTTAATAATGACCACTGTTGACCGTAGTTTATCTGAGCTCTTATAAAAGGGAATGTACTTGATGGGTTTAGGAACCCCCAGCTGATATGGGTAGGGAGGAGAGAATTAAAGATTTAAAGAGATGGAAAGGAGGTAGAAGAGTAGAAGTAATCGTGCAACGCGAGAAGTTAAACGTGACCGTAGTTAAAAATATAAACGCAGACGGTTCTAGATTTATTCTTCCTGAGAAGTACACCATGAATGTTTGAACGTTAGCTCGGACCGTACACCCTGCTACTTTGCATAAAGTTACCATTTCAAATATGAGAAGCGCCAGATGGATAATGCTACTGTTAGTAGGCGAACAAAGCTTTCGAAAGTTTCTGAAATTCACGCCGCCAAATATTTGGCGCTCGCATCGTTGCAAATCGTTTGCACGCGACCACTAGGATTCTGTAGGTTCTGTATTTTTAGGTCGTCGTTCGGGAACGTGTTTTACGAGGCATTTATTAAGCGAGTATTTTGATACAACTGCAGAAAACAAAATGTTCGTGGGACGCGTGAATTCACTGCGGCGTACCCGCCATGTATGAGAATTATTTCAATTTCGTGGCTCGCGTTTTCCTAGATTTATCCTACGTAACTTTTTAACTCCACAGCTGCCCATTCCTCCATAAACTTTATAATATTCGTGAACTTTATGATAGTGATAAAAATAGATTCTGATAAAAAAGTTAGAATGTCTCTCGTTGTTTATTTGAGTACAGAAAATACCTAACCCCACTTTCTGAATTAGTAAGAAATGTCAATGCAACTCGAGGAGAATTGGACCAATTTCTGCAATCACCGAACTGTTTCTTTAATAAGTACACTTGCCACTGAAACTTCTGTCCCTCGAAGACTCAACTCGAGATTGTCTTGACAGAGAAGAATTTTTATTCAGATAAATTGTTATGCAATAGGCACTTCAGAAATAAAATTTCGTTAACAAAATACTTGTCCTCTGAAGTCTCCTTTTTCTAACAATCTAACACACCTCCAATAAAAGTATTCCAACCATTTATGAACCAAATCCCGCACGACATAAATTATGGATCCCTCACTTGCCATGTACCTCAGCAGTAAAACACTTTTTACCGCCAACTTACTGCAAATGGAAGCCGCAGCAGCTTCCTTGTCCAACGGCAACGGTGTTCGTAACGTATGCACGTACAACGGCGAAATAAAGGTCGACAGACGATGTCAGATCGTGATCGAAGCGAATGGCATAAGAATAAGGATAATCGCGGAGCGCATCACGCAAAAACTCTGCGGTTTCGCCCGGTAACTTTCGCTCCCATTCGGCATTCGTACCGTAATAATCCGTTTAAGTACAGTCAATTATCGCGGCAGACAAATTACACGCGGCTGAGATGCATGAGATTGATGTCGTATGTAATTTTTCCTGCCATTTTCGACGGCTGTCAAGGCAGCAAGTAGTGATGGCTGGCATACTCCGTGCCTCGCGAGTTCTGGAGCAAATCTTAAACGTACTTAAACTACATCATCCAAAATAGAAATTCCTCGGGCTGCCACGACACGTTTCATCTATTCACCTACCGATATCTTATTATTGTAAATAAAACTACCACTGCAAAGTATATTCCCACACTGTACTTGAGGTAACTGTTCATAAAGGTATATACAAAGAACAGGACGAAACATAACTAAATTAAGACTGCGATATAAATTGAAAGCTGCACGTGGCAAGCACGACTTCGCGTGCAACGACGCTCGTGACACGCAACGCGGAGTCTACGAAGTGAAGTAAGGCACAGGGCCGGCAAACGTCGGAACAAAGAGAGATATAGCAACAGCGCCGCGTGCGGAATAATTAACTAAAATGTAAGAGTGCGAGAAATAAAAAACCAAAAGAAATACACCACACGCGGATTATATACATACATTATTCCTACTCGACACTCTTACTGACTTTAATACATAATATCGCGACCATTTAGGTTATTTGGAGAAGTATATACAGTGTCGCCATCTGGGATCCCCAAGGAATTAATTTTCTAGCGAGTGGCCCCTCTCTCTCCTTCGTCAGTATTTGCTCCCGCAGCGACTGGAAGCGTTTTAAGGCCATCGCTAGATCTCCAGGCGGCTTAATGCATCCCGTGGCGAAATTTCGAGGTAATTTGACGGGGCCGACACGTAAAAACGCTCCTCCGCAGGCGCTCAAGGAGAAACTCCGCGCCCGCTGGGAACGAAGACGAATGGAAACGCGTGGACTCGCTTAGGGTGTGCCCGTCGACAGTTACTCTGCTCTCTGCGAGTTGTTGCAGCTGCAACGGCTGTCACGTCAGGTGATGGAAAGATCTTTGCACGGGACCTAGCCAGAATTTTCTTGGCGGCGAGTTTGTGGGTTATGGAAAAGCGCGGCGACGATAAATCACGAATACTTGGGGACGTACGACACGCTAATACTACTCGAACTTTTTAAATAGTTGAAATTAAAATTTCGTGATAAATTAGCTTTGCTGTAATGGTTTCCGCGAAGGATTCTGTTTAATAGGTGACAGTGATTCGTTTTGTGTGGCGACGCATTGGGAGGGATTAATTACGTCTGTGGTGTTGATAATTTAATCGCGTATATCTCTGTCTCTCGGAACTTAAAATTGTATGTAATTAATTGCCACGTGCAAACGAATTTTAACTCATTAATTTCGACGCAACCGTCGATTAGCTTTCAACCGTGGCGGAGGGTAAGAAATAAATCGAATGACCTCGCACTTTTTCATCCGTGATTGATTGTGTATTCTCCCTTAGCCAAGCAATAAAGACAATGCTGCTCCCGCGAACTATAATTCCGTGAAATTTCGCGTAATGGATGGCTGGCCGGCGCGCGGCCACTCTCGATCGTGAGGATCGGCGCGACGAGCGGTGCGAAATGAAATTTGTTCCAGCTGGGAGCGTTTAGGCGTCGCCCCATCAGCCTAAGTGTCGCTTTTAACCCGTGGCGAGAATTTTGTCTCGGTAGGTGCACGGCGTTCACGTCTAAACGCATTTCGCGTGTGAAATTTAGTACCCTCTATGTAATGAACGCGCGTGGCGTTTGTTATTGGCGAGGGACCATCGATTTATCCTCCTCGCCGTGGCGCGCATTATTCAAACGGGGCCGCCATTTTCGACGTGAATTTATCTCGACGCCTGTCCGCCGAGCGACTGGGCATCTTTCATTGCTATACAATGTAATTCTGCTTGGCCTACTGCGTGGAAGAAAAGTGGTTATCTAGGAAGAATTTTTGTGGACATTTTAATATAAAATTCTGATCAATTTTATTTGGTAGAAGAGGATGGAAGTGTTTCTGGATTTCAAGTTGAAGTTGCTGTAGGAGACCACGAAAGCGTGTGGGCGAAAGCAAGTTTTGCAATACCGTCTCGAATTTAGAATTAGCATCTCAATAAACAGCCTCATTGGCAAATCTTCAATTCGAAATAAGAGACAGCTGTGGGGGAAGCGCTAGCTACCTGTCTTCAAGTTGTTTCAACGTTACTAATTAAAAGCGTAAAGTGTATGAATAAATATAAACTATGATACATCCGTATAGTGACTGTGCAATAAATCATCTGTAAGTCCAAGTTTGTGTGACATTCTTTCTTATTTCTTCCAAAACCTCATTACTTAGACTATCAACCCAGCTACAGTAGTCACCTCAGCTGTACAGATCGTGTGGAACCAATAAATCTTTCATTATTATTAGCTTTTTGCAAACTGTCGAAAAACAGTTCACAGGTCCCTGAAATTTTGAAGCGTGCTCTGGGAATGCAAAGAAACGAAAATGCTGGTGGGGTGAAAAGAGATACGAGGAGTTTAGTAGGGTCAATAACTTCATTCTTCCCCCAAGGCGAGCCTCCATCCACAGGGGGTTCGCTGCGGTTGAGCTGATCACGAGTAAATCTCCCCGAAAACTCAGCCTAAGCACCGAAATTACACCTCCCACCCCTACTCCTCAACAAGTGAACGCATCAATTCGGCCAAGCCCTAGCATGGCAGCTGCTAAACGCAGCAACCTGTTCCGTCATCGTTCCCCTTCGAGTGCCGCCCGATATTTCACTACCCCTGTTCCCCACGAGCGCGCAATATTTAAAACGGTGACGGTTTTCCGCGCCATGATAAATGGAGGATACACCGGCGCGGTGGCAGTATAAATATGTCTCTCTGGTGACAGTGAGCTATGCATCTCGCAGGGCGATCAGCCCGGTGGAGATGAGCCAGACGGAAACGCTGCCAAAAAGCCGCAGCCGACTTGGCAATTTCTAAATACGATCTCCCCTACTGCCTCCAGACCCAGGCAGTGGATGATGGAGCAATGGACCCCCTCCCCCTCCCCTCCCTCCTCTCCTGGTCACCCTGTGCGCAGGATCGATTTTTGTGGGTCCATGGGTGTCGTAGAAGCGAGGCATACGACGAATTAGAAGAGACTATTAGTAGAGTTAAACAACACACTGTGAGATATGATGAATTGTCTTTCTTCTTTGACACACACACGTTTACCCACCCCAGTGACCAAACCCCACCACCTAACCTTCAAACTTAAAAGTTTTTCCAAGGAATGCTTATAAGAAATAAATCCTTAAATATTTGCAAGCTTGTGGATATAATATTTATTATTACCCTTTTATTTACTTTTGTAAAGTCCGGAACCGCCCCTTCGTGGACGAGAAAGAATCATTAGTAAGGCTAGGCTAGCCGACGGACCCTGTACTTGACGCGAGGGGACCAAGAGCAATAAACTTGGAACTTGTATATATATAAACGAGACTGGAATTTAGGACTTGCGAGAAAGAGTTTGAAGGATTAGACCTCTGGTGGCGCTGGCGAGCACTAACAGCGCGATTCCGTGGTGGGGCTGGGATGTGACACTCCCATTGGAAGTAGCGTAGAATATAGAATACCTATGTGCATCATTGAAATACGAAATGTCCTTATCTTCGATGGTATATGTATATTTGAACGACCGTGAATGAATGGGGAAGGTCTTAACGTGGACCTTGTTTGAGAGCTTGGGAGGAAAATTGAGGGGAATTTTTCCTCTATTCCGTCCAAGAAAATCTTTCAAATGGCAACTCTGCCTCGAACAGGACCCATGTAAAGTCCAACGTCAAAGGGAATGTGAAACAACAGGGCAGAACAGTCGGCAGCAGTAGCGTGAAATTGTCGCAACGCCTGCTCCTAACTTACACCGAGCAAATTTCACGCGCCCGGCCCATAAGTTATCGTGGGTATTAACGATACCAGAGAGGCTGATTAACTTGGCCGTTTAATTGCACGTGCACGCGAGCCGCGGCGCGACACAGGCGTATCATGAGGTCGTTTATGAGCGACGATAAACGGTTCGTAGTACAAGCTTGTAATTTATTGAGGGGTCTACGACGATTTTTTTTTTAAATGCATCTCGAAAGTTTGTACTTGACGCTCGTTTGTCTGAGTGTTGAGATTCTTCTGCTGGTTTAGATACGACTAAATGGACATGGGAATCTTTGATTGTCAGTGAAGAATCCGTTATTGATATTGAATAATTCTTCTGTGAACGAGAAGCTATAACCTGAGGGAAAAGTGGTAACACTTTGAAGACTGGAGGGTAGAACAATTAGAGATTACAGTTTCTTCACAGGAAAAGGAGTCAATCTAAACAACCCGCTCTTTACTAAACTTTTCAAAATACCTACATCTGTTCTTCTTAATGAAAGGTAGCCCCTGAAGTCACTAACGCCATGGACTAGGAGGAACATTTTAAGTTCTGTACATTCAAATGTCTATGCGCCCCCATATCACAATAAAATATATTATTTTATCTATGTCAACTATTCAGCAAGACATTTAGCTTCTCAGAAGTCGAGCACCAGACACCAGACTGTTCCGAAACTAGGCCTTCGTAAATTAATAATAAAATCCACCCAGCAGCACCAAGTACAAAACTTCAGTTTAATCGGATTCAAACTCGGCCAGCAGGCGTTCCGAACGACTGACCATGGCATTCATAATTCATAGAATATCCTCGTTTAGCTCAGATATAGTGGTGCCAAGATAAATAATTGAAGACAAGCTAGAAGCAAAGTTTTCGACGTTACGTAATTATACAGCAGCTACTTAGCGGCGCCAGTCCCCTAGCGGGGCTCACTCTCTAGATACTTGTGTCCATGTACAAATTGTGCTTGCAAACTTCTACATTACGGGTGATCTGTCACGTTGCTGGCATCACTGACATCATGTCACTGTATCGAACTTTCGACAAATGCAACGTAAATATTATAAATACTATTATCTCAGATTAAATTCAAAACTATGAGTTGTACTTCTTAACTGACGAATCAAACGTGAATATTGCAAATATCGTTTCCCCGTTTCTACATTTTACGATCTTCCGAAGCTAGAGAAGCGAATGTAGCAGCTTCAGAGGGAGAAGGTTGTAACAAGATACTTCAAACGCAAAATCATGTATGAAAATCGACGAGTTCAAGTTCCCAACGCCGACGTGATTCGACCTACTATCCAAGGAACAAGGGAAACACCTACCGCCTTATCAATCTGAAGAACTACCCAGTACTTTCCTCAAAAATCAACACTTCAGTTCCCTTCTGCAAGAGGACTAACAAGCTTCCTGCTGTGAAATCCTTTCCAAGTAAATGTCCCTGCATCGAGTTACCCAAAAGTCATTTTCCTAAGTGTGCCAGAAGGGTACGACCCAAGTGACGTCAGGCTGGAAGCTCATCATGCTCAGAGATTCATCCAATTCCATACAGGCCGCTGTAGCTGCTTGTCCCGCGCTAGCCACTTACTGAAAAACCGCGTCAAAGGAGGATAAATCCTTTCTGAATCTCCTCCTCGTGTGTTCCGAGGAGGAAGTCCGTGCACGTCCGCCTTTTCACGTGGACGACGCGGATTTTTACCAGCTCCGGGAGCCTATTTAGAGACCGACCCAGAAACAGCCGCACAAAGGCTTGTATGACAGACCTTTGCAGACGCAGCTGAGAGAGACAGAGCCCTACAGTGGCGAATATAAGGAGAGGTACGCGTAGGAAGCCCCCGGTGGCATCGCTACAGGTCCCACGAACCGAGCTGCTGCTTTTTATGCTTCCAGTCAACTAATTCGGAAAGCCTCTGCGGCGAAATGAGGAGATTCCGTTGAAATATGCATGTGGAACGAGGGGACGTCTTGCTTCCTGTGCGTCGTGCAGAAGTGAATAGAATTCTCAGGGTGAGGGGGTGGCCTCCTCGATCGGTACCTAGTTAGGTTATTTTTTTAAGATTTGCCTGGGGGCTTTCGAAAGTAGGTACTTAAATTTCTGGCTGTGTAGAGTGTGCTAGATTCCAGTAGATGCACTTAGTCTTTTCTCAGACTTCGTCGAAAATGCAAAGGGGTCGTGACAGTAGGGTGGCCCTTATTTATACGTGTCGATTTTTTTGTATTTCTTTGCTCTCATCCCCTAGAAAAAGTTTATCGCAATCGGACAACAGGAAAGAGTGCCGACCAGGTCTTAATGTTTGGAATTTGAAGAATTTCTCAAAAATGGTAAGCCCTATCGAAATTTTCTTCAAATAATATTAAAAGAGCATTCAATTTTCTACAATTATTGTATATATAATTTTTTCGTGCTTCCAACCATTTCTTCAATAATAGCGTTTGAATATAGAGCAGTCTGCGATACGCGCGTACAGACAATACGTCACGCCGTACTGAAGGTGCCGACGTCTCTATATTCAAACGCTATTATCTCAAAAATGGTTGAAAGCACGAAAAACTTACATCTACAGTAATTGTAGAAAATTTAATGCTCTTTCAATATTATTTGAAGAAAATTTCGATAGGGCTTATCATTTTTTAGAAATTTTTCAAATTCAAGCCACAGATGAATTCTAAATTTTGAGGCTTGCTCGGCACCCTTTCCTGTTGTCCGATTGCAATAATCGTTTTCAGGGATCATTTTTTTATGAAATGGAACCATATTAGGGGGTGAGAGCAAACGAAATCGCAGATTCAAAATAAGGACCACCCTATTGTGACATTGCAAGGGCGTTTCGTTAGTGGGACTTGATTTAATGATGCAACAAGGTTACATATGAAGGATTCTATAGTGTTGACGTAGAGATTTATGTGTTTGATCATTGTATGCACGTGTGTCTTTATTACAGCTGGGCGAAGTAACCCCTCCCTTATTGATCGCGTATAACTTATGCATTATGCAATCCCGTGTGGAAAAATCTTACAAAGAGATGAGTAATATGTTTGTATAAACTTGATTCATAGTTATCTAGTGGTGCATCCTGCAAAACTTACCTGGGTCACTTCTCAGCTAGAAAACTTTCTAGTATATTAAAAAATGATTACAGACAAATTAACTGGTCCCAATACATTATTTGCTCCTCTTGTATTAGTTCAATTTTCCAATTTTCCAAAGAATTTCCCTGTCTTCGCAGGTCAGCGAATTCACAGAGGAAAATTGATCAAACATAAATTTTCTGTAATAATATTATTTCCAACAGTATCTCAGCATGCAAATTAATGAATAATCCTCCATCGTTATTTATTCTCTGTCTCCCTAGGAGAAACATATACCCGCGGCGAAACAATTTCCAATTAAAAGCTGGCGCGGCTGCGAGCGATCAGGAAAGCTCTGCCGCAATAAAGACTTCCCCACATCCTGCCCCGTTTCCGTAACTTTGCGCTGTTAGCCCCCGGAGCCGTCGAGACAGGTGGAATAAAGGAGCAGCGGAATGCGGCGTGGCTGAAGAAAGAAACGAGAACAGAGGGAAGGTGGGAAAGGAAATATTTCTCTTGCTGGGCTTGAATGACCGAGGGGGTCGGCGGGTACGTTCCTTGGCGTAGGGTTCATCTCTTCGGGGACAGGTCAATGCACTTCGCCGCAAATTGCACTCCGAGAGGGAATCGGTGAACAGCGCCACCGCATTCTAACTATTAATAGGCGGCCAGCAAACGCAATTATTCCCCAAGAATTTCCTCGGCTTTAATTCTGAACATGCCTCTGACGGAAGTGTGTCGAACGTTGGCGGAATAAAATCCTGTAATTTAATTGATCCTCGAAAGCAGTTCCGCAGCTCGCGAAGTTCGCCGGCGGATCTGACCACACCATTGGAATAGTCCAGGCATCCCAAGCACGGGATATTGATCGCTAACGGCGCAACTGCAATATTTGCACATGGAAAGTGTTAAACGAAGGAGGATGGACATTTTCCTTCAACGCACACCTTCAGGAATTACTGAAGGGATTAAATCTTCAGGCTCGGACTGTTCAGAGGACCTGAGGATTGCAGTTCATTTCAAACGTAAAACTTGAATTTCCACTCTAACTTCAAAAGCAAGATATCGTTATTATAGTTAATTTAGGAAGGATTCAGGAATAATTATTAATTATTACAATTGTCACTTTGCCCTGAATGGGAAAGGGATGGGCTAACATTTCTACGTGGGTCGGTTTGAAGTATCCTGTCTAGCTGTTTGCTCAAACAGGTCCGAAGGGGTGGGCTTGAAAAGCGGGCTGGAAAGGCAGAGGGCGAGGCGACGAGAGAAGTGGCGATGGGGAAAGGCGAAAGAACGACCGAGGGTGTGCGAGCTCAGGGGGCTTGATCTCAGCCGAGCTGCGGCGTGCAGTAAGGTAGGTCAGTGAACGCGGGGTTCCAGGCAGCCTCAACGGGAGAACACCCCGGGACACCCTCGTCCTCCACTTGTTCGCTCGATATCTGGAAACGGCGCAACCAGACGCTGCGGGAAACAGGTGCGGAATAGCAAAAACCACGGCCGGCGATCGGCCAAAAACTCTTCCAATCGCTTTCACGCGTTCTTGCGAATCGTCGGATGAGGATTATCGCGGGTGCAAGCTGCGCCTCTCTTGCACAGTTTCGAGGATTCGTGAGAGTTTCAGGGAGTGGGGTGTTCGTTTTATTTGCTAATGATAGAGAAGTGGTATTAGGAATTCCGGAAAATGCGAAACTGTACTTGGAAAATTTTTGCAATTTTAAATAAAGCTTGTTTCGAGCAGACGTTGAAATAAGTTAGGTGAAATATCCTTTAGGGTTTGTCGATTTTTAAAAGCTGAGTTTAAAAATCGGTTTCTTTTTTATAAATTTATAAAATTCGAAAACGGGTGTTTAAATTTAAAAAACCGGTTTTATATACTAGAATTAATAGGTAAAAATGAATCAACGGTTTAATTAAAACGTTATCATTTTGGTTTCAGTTTATTGCAAAATAATCTTCATGAGTACATATTTTCCGAAGAAAAATACTAAATGAAATAAAGATTTATAACTTATATTTGTTCGTTTTTTCATTTGGTTTTATATGCAGTGTATTTTATTGTGTTATATTTTTGTAGATCCATCAATATTAAATGAACTTAAAAATTGTCTGGATTCGTATGCATATTACTTATTTTAATTTTTGGTTCTGTATAGATAGAGTACCAATATTTTATTTTATTATATTTTTGTAATTCCATAAATTCTAAAACAAACTGTAAATTTTTAACATAAGTACACATATTTATTTACTATTTTAACAATATTTTTTGTTAAAATTCGAAAACCTGTTTAACCGTTTTTTATGAATAGTGGAATTCGAACATCGTTTTTTTCAAAAGTCGGTTTGTGTCTAAACGTGGAATTCTTATGAGTGTTAAATAAATAAATTCCAAAGAAAGTTAATCCACTCTTTAATTTTGGATTATTTATAGCCACCCTTCTGGCACCTTCTGCATCTTTTTTACGGTATATATAGAATTTTGTTTACTTCATTCAATGAGTTGTAAACAACGAATTTGGTATCGATGGGTTCCGTGCTTTCTCAGCTCGCTAACAGTATTCCAGGGATAGTAATCACTCCTGTTTATTTGTATCACCACCTGACTAGATCGCTACATTGTTATCAGTCACAGCAGACGTAACCTAATAAGATACCACACCTCATGTGCTAAATGAAACCCAACGCGACACTGTACCCGACACACTATCAGTGGATCGAATTTGCCAGAATGCTACACCTGAAGTATACCACCAGGTATAATTCAGTGCGATGCTACAACTGATACACCCCCGTTATTCGATAGTACAGCAATCTAAACCAAGATATAATCAGCCATAATACACTGTCACTGGCTTTGAATCCATACGATAATTCCATTTAATAGTCTACCTAATAAAACACGAGCCAGACTATCAGAAATTGTAACCTACCGTAACACACTATCACTGGACGTAACTTACAAAGCAGATAGCACTGCCACTAGCTACAGAATTACCTTATCCAACGATAAGGTGTCTAATTAAATAGAATCACACTAACCAAAGACTATCAGGCTTCTCACCGAATGCTCCACGTTCTCAAAGGGGGATAACACCAGAAATAAAATTATTAAAATCGATTTCTCCGATTATTTAAACTCTCTAACGTGGCTTCTACGAGAATAACGAGATACGAATGGAGTTTCCCTGAGATTCTTAAGAAAGCAATTTAATTTTCATGGACGCCAGGACGAAAATGATTCAGAGGCCACAGCAGAGGTGGTAAGGGATGAGTTTCACGTCCAGCGTTATTTACACGTCAGGAAAGAGAGCAAGAACACGCGAGACCTGGAAGGGATCGAGGAGCGGAGTCTCCCAAGGCTGGGAAAGTTTCATGGGAAGAGGCGTCGGTGCACATAACGAGAATTTCCAGGGAATGTTTCTCCTTTACTGATAGCGGTATAGCGTTGAAAGGGGGATGAAGGAGAAGGAAACGACTGTTCTTTGGGGTTGACAAGGGTTCGATTTAATACCGTGTCGAGGGAATCATCGATCTTGTAGTACAATTTTTATGGAGACGAAGCAGATGGTACTCCTCTTTGGATAATTCATGAAGGATAGATTGATAGACTTTGGATGATACATTTTGGAATATCTTGGATTTAGAATTGTCACTTTGAGTGGTGAAAATGTTACGCGAAGGGTAGAAAGCGAACTCGCCAGAGGTTCCGTTTTTCGCCTACGCTTCTGAAGCTTTAATTCATTTTAAATGTTTATAACATTACACTTTGCCTTCTACAGAAGTGTAGTCCTACACTTTGCCTATCGCAGATTAAGGGGGTCGTCTTATGTGACGGCCGGGTTTTCTTTCGCTTTTTGGGGAATGTTTTTTTGACGATCCATGAAAACAGAATATCTTGGAATTTGTACTACATATTTATTAACATTCGAACAGTTATTCAGAATGTATTGAAGTTAAAATATGGAGTGGAATTGACTTTACAGCTCTCGAAAGAGACATGGTGCGGAAAAAATGTTGGTCGACGGCTGACATGATTCCGGCTGTCCTGCTAATCTGAAATCAAAAAGTCAAACGGCACATTAATTTGTAGACTTGTGGCTATAGCCGGTACCAGAATGAAGCAAAAATATTGGAAATTTAATGTTTGGCACAGTTTTGAACGAAAATTGTCATTGACGAAAATCGGAGCTTTATTTACAAAACTGTGCCAAACATTAAATTTCCAATATTTTGACTTCATTCTGGTACCGGCTGTAGCCACAAGTCTACAAATTAATGTGCCGTTTGACTTTTTGATTTCAGATTAGCAGGACAGCCGGAATCATGTCAGCTGTCGACCAACATTTTTTCCGCACCATGTGTCTTTCGAGAGCTGTAAAGTCAATTCTACTCCGTATTTTAACTTCAAAACATTCTGAATAACTCTTCAAATGTTAATAAATATGTAGTACAAATTCCAAGATATTCGGTTTTCATGGTTCGTCAAAAAAAGTTCCCCAAAAAGCGAAAGAAAAGCCAGCCGTCACATAAGACGACCCCCTTAATACCACAGCTTCTTTACATATCTTTCTCCTAAATCAAGAACCGTGAATTTGAATTATTCTGCCACGTATCCTAACGCAACAGGGTCCACCTGCTTCAAACCATTAACACTTCGTGGTCACACTGGGTTCAATGGACCCGGTCGATTTTTAAACAGGTACCGTACGAACTGTATCACTCCAATCGAGTCCCAAAAATTATAATACACACTTTGAACATCGTAGAATATGGGACAGTCGCTTTTTAGTAAGAAATGAAATGACAATATATACCCAAAAAATCGGAAAAGTGTAAAGTCTTGAGAAATGAGTTTTTTTTTACTAAAAGAATCATGCGTTTTTTATTTTTCAATTAACTCTCGTACAGATTGTGGCTGATACTAATAAGATATAGTCCTTTTAGAAAATATACAAATTTCATACTGTGCGTTTCAAAAAAGGTATTTACTTTGAGATCTGAAGCTCAATTATTTATTATTATTATAACGATTTTTCTTATTATTATTTTTATTCATAAGAAAGTAATTTAACAATGAAAACACGCTTATAACTTGGGGAAAAGAATATCGTCACAGTCATACACATTACATTTTACTGAAGTAAATTTCTCGAATTAGAGTAGAATAATTATTTTTTTCATTTTTTTGATAAAATTTACGCGTTGGTCACACATGGGTCCGAACGTGCCACGCTCGAAACCGATATTTCTCTAACAACTGCCACTGCCGAAAGGACTTTCTGCTTCAAAAACTGCCAGTCTCTAAAGGGAACCTCAAATTTCCGTAAAAATGTCAGGTGAATACAAATTTCGAAGCCAGGAACTTGTCAAGCCCCAAAGTTAAAAAGCGCGTCTATTAGACCCAACGTGACCATGAAAGGTTAAACCATGCTGAACGAAATGGCCACAGGGGAGCCTCCCCACGAAAGCTTCCGAAAGTAAACACTGGCCGGGAATGAGAAGTATCGAGGACAATAGTGTGACGAGGCGTCCGAAGTCTCGCTGCTCCTCTGATCCCCAGGGAATAAATGTGCGATCCCCGGGATCCCAAGTTCCTCTGCACCTACTCTGCTCGCAAAGGGGTGATATGAGGGCCATCGTGACAGAGGCATAAGCCGGAAGGTGGAAGTAACCGACGCTGAAGACACGAGAGCGAATGGCACTGCTCCAAAGCTGTTCGTGGATCAAGGGCCAAGTGAAATTGAGAGAAGATAAGGCTCTCCTCTCAGGGATAACGTGGTTGATTTCATTCAGGAGGCTCACCTCGCGAGAGGTCGAAGAGGCGATTGAATGCTCGTGTCGGGAAGCGGGAACGAACGAAGGCTTTCGGCTGAAATTAGTCCAGCTGCCGCAGGACCGAGACAGAGAATCTCGAAGAAATGTACTGGGATGAATTGAACGTAGAAGTATATACAGCCGAATGGAGAATGAATCTCTTTGTAATAGCAGTGGAATGAGGGACAAGTTCGTTCCAATGGAACCCTCGGGTTTTAGAGAAATGAGATTGGAAGTCGATCTAGCGCACGTGAGATTGATCGAAGCCTGTGGGTCTGTGTGCGTGTCTCTATTCGCGCTACCCTTCCAGTTTTGCTCGACTCCGATGAGGCAAAGCAGAATGAGGCTGCTGTATGTCTATGACCGACTGGGGGAACTGTCGTGTATCCGCAGAATCAGGCATTCGTTCAGAGATTTCACGGAACTACACACAGAATAGGGTGCGTCAATTTTATCGGTACATTTACAATTTTTGAAAATTTTTAAATTACTAGTGACTAAGTAAGGCTGGCTTTAATCCTGAATCTGAAACTATCTTCAGAAATTGATTTGAGCGAGGCTTAGCTAGTTCAAATCATAGCTGAAAAAAGTGAATATTGAGTAAGATTTAACTACATATTCATGTACTGAAAATGAAAATAAAAATATGTGGAAATTAGTATTTATTACAGTCACGTGAAAATGTATGGAAATGTGTATTTATTAAAAAATGAAAATATATGTAACTCTAGCAACAGATCTAGCCATATGTCATCTATGTAGTAAATTTAATTTTACTTAAATAAGTCCACCAAGGAAGCGATATCTTAATATAATTATCTGAATTATTAAATTTTTGTAATAATTTTAATAATTTTCGTATTTTCCTATAATTTCAAATGAAATGCCAACTAGGTAAGTAATGTATTACACCAAATTTAAAGGTAGTGGCTAATTTTAAACCTGAAATTCTACCATTTCTCCACTAGTCGTTTTTGAAATTGAAATATTTAAAAAATTCACACATCCTAAAACACAAAATCTACCATTCCTTGCACTCTATTCGAGGAATTTATGGTGAGACTGGACTATGACGTAGTTCACGTGAAATTAGAAGGGGTTTAATTCATCACTTTGCTGGTTTCGAATTTGTTTAAAAAATACAATAATTCGAAGTCTGCAATTGTTACCTATTTTGGCTAAAACTTAGACGTTCTGTATTTTATTAAACAAAATCAACGAAGTGGTGACTTAAACACCCTCTAATTTCATGTACACTACAGTACATTCTAATTTCATCCTACCCTCCATAAAGTTCTCTATTTCCCTAAGTACCGAATAGAGAAACTAACTCGACACATGGAATCACTCCAACCGATCTCTACCCTCATTGTGTGTGAATTATTCCCCGGCTCCACTATACACATTAATCTCCAAACTCTAAACACAATTACCGAGACTACCGAGCCAAACTCTGGCAACCCAATTACAAACTTATTAAAAATGAACTGAATTCCAGAAGGCTGCGGAAACTCGTCCGAGCATTGCTTTCCCTCCACCCGGATTGATGCCCATTTTCATGAACGATTAAGGGATCGTGCTTTATGCACATTCTGGAGTCGCGGAGCGGCAATATTTTTGTTTCCATCCAGTGGAAGAGGAAGTGGGCCGATTACGGAACACAGGGGCTTCCAGCGAAATTCACCAGCTATGACGGGCGACACGCGGGGAAATGTTTAAATAAAACTACATCCGGCGCGTGGCAGCGTTTCCCCTCGGGCCGAGTGGAAATTCAGCGGCGTTTCAATGAAGACATAAATATCCCGTAATGAAAACGCGAACGGCGCCGCGGCGCTAAGCTCTGCCTTCGTTACGGAAACCCTGGCGTGCGCGTATTTGCGGGCGTGCAGCGGCGTATCACCTTTGTTATTGTTCGACACGCGAGAGTTCTGTTGAAAACCTTGAGTGATTCGTAAACAACTGGCTGGAACAACGGGGAAGGCTGCAGCTAAACGGGAATCCCGGAGGGACGCGGCTGTTCCAACTGCGAGGTACGAATAGGCACTGCAAAGAGAAATGGTCGAGTGGAGTGCACATACCGGGGGTGCAAGTGGAGATGCAGAACTGACATGGACGACCGTTCCGTCCGAAATGATTGATGATCTCTGTTGATGGACACTGATTTAAGGGGAGGTTTTGGTCTAAATATCGATTTTTTTTATTTGAATTTTCGAATGTTCAATCTTTTAAGAATACTTGTTTAAAAGGAGTTTTTGAAATTTTTAAAATACCCGAAGGTATAAGCATTGAAATTTTAAACGCGCTTTTCTCGAAACAGTGTTCTCAAAATCGGTGGGACCTGTGTCTTGAAAAGGTATTATCTAATTTGATTGGAACTTTTTTATTTTGAAGAATATACTTAAGGCTTGTAGAGAAACCAGTGAAATTTAAAGAGAAGAAAATTTGTCATTTTTAAAGGAGTTCAAATATAGGGAAAAGGTGATTTCAAACTTCAAGTATAGTTATTTTCTCAAAAAATGTAATTTGTTGTAATTTTTTCTTATCAGTGTAATAACCTGGCATTGTTTTTTTATTTTACTTTTATTTTAGTTTAGGTGCTACAGGTTCCACCGATTTGGATGATTTTTTTCAAGCCTCGACTTTAACGACTACCCAGTGCCGTCTGCAATGATTAATTACAAAACAAAAAATTGATTTCTATAGTTTAAGACATCCTTAGTTCAGTGCAAAAGGTCCCATTAAATTATATATGGTAGTTTTTCTTTAATTAATTCCTAAAGATCACCTATTTTTATGAGCTCTAGACCGGAACAGCTCCTTAAACAAATATCGAAAAGTTTTCAAACAATGTTCAAAGCTTTTGCTATCAGATATATATGATCAGTGGTGGACTAAGTCCAAGAATATTGGTTGCCTGGAGACAAGGGGGGCCCATCTACAACTATAATGCTGTCATTTAATTTTTATAAGAAGTAGATACAACTCTCAAAAAATACATAAGTGGCAAAAAAGTGTAATTAAAATTTTTGTGAAATGGAGCTTCATAGAATGATATTTCGTACATTCACTCTCCCCAGTAGGCACAAGTTACGTCAGCTTGATTGCAGAAAGCATGCGCAAATTTGTAAATGAGAAATGGAGTGGGGACGGGTGCACTCGATTGATTTTGCTCTGACTATAGCAGGCGTGAAGAATCGCTTCAAGTTGAAGCCTCCAAACATTCCATTGGAACCTTTTATTGCTTTTAGCATAGCCGAAAGTATTGGTAAGGAGAAAAAGGTACTTTGGAAGGGAAATGTGAAGGTGAACGAATTTTCCTACTATCTCTACTTGCCTCTTTGAATCATACGACTCCATTTTCAACAATTTCTCTGAATACCCATTTACATATACCTACTTTCAAAAGAAGCGGTTTCTTTGATAGCTGCCAAATAACTTTACCAATTGAAAACGTCCACTAAACTTCATCTCGTGCACAGCATCGCAAAGCCCTTGAACCGTCGTTCATTCTTATAAAATCTGTAAATGATTGAACTATTGAACTGCAAAATAAGTCTCCAAGAGCCTTAATAATAATTCCTGAAAGATAGTAGCGCATTCTAAGCAGGACAAGTCACAAGTGTTTCTTTACATTCCTGTACGTTAGTGGTTCTAGAATTATTTCCTCCCAAAAATTGGTAGTAATTTTACTGATCCCAGCGCAGCACCCACGATCTTTCTGAACAGCGGAATCGATAGCAGACACAGCTGAAAGGAGCCTCCTTCCAATCCTCCTTTCAATCACGTCTTTAGCAAAAAGTACGATCGAAAGGGGAGCCATTAATTCTCGTTCCTAATAAAATTTGTAACTGAACAAACTGGGTTAAGGAAAAGGGATGGCCTGCAAACTGCTTGCCTCTGCAGCGCCGCAATCTCTTCCTGACCCCTTGGACGACGAAGATCTATTCGATGCACCGTTAAGTGAAAGTGGTCTTAAAAGAGCGAGGATGAATTTCATTAAGCCCTCGTTGAGGCTTTCGAACGGAATTCTCAAACATTTTATTAGCCTGGATTTTATGAACCATCTCTGGCTGAGTGCAATAATGGGATGACGTTTCCCTGTCCGGAGAGGAATGAAGAGGTCCCATTCTTTTACGAGCGCGAGTCCCTGGCTGCTCTGGATCAAAGAATTCTCAGCGATCTGCCTGAATGAGGGGAAAAATTTTCGAGGGGAATCGCGCCGGGCGATAGAGATTCTTCGCGGGAACTGTGAATTCTCGAGGGTTGATCGAAGCTCGGACTTCGAGGCCTCGATTGCTACCATCGGGGAGTTTGAACATTTGAATGGAAGGATTCTAATTGGGCCAAGTTATGAAGGAAGCTGCCAAGCCCGTAGGATCTGAAATTTAGTGAATTTAGTTTGAGGATTTTAATTGTTAAAGGAAAGTAGCTTCGTTTCCATTGGATATATTTTATTTCTTGTTATTGTTTTACAATGTTTTTTTTAATGGGTTATTTAATAGCGAGTGGTATAATTGATATTAGTTTCTGTAATTTTTATTTCAAGCCTGGGATGGCATTGTGGCTTGGTAATTTTAATATTTTTATTGTATCTATATTAATGTAAGAGTTGTTTTATGGGTTGGTCATTTTTCGCAAAATAAAGATCTGAAAATTATGGGATCCTTACTGTGTGGAAATAATTCTTTGTCATTTGGAGGGTTGCTATTTAGGTTTCTGTATAACTTGACTCAATTTATACTCTCAGTGGAATTGGTGGTCAGGAGAAATGAGGTTCCTTTGAACGTGGCTAATACTTTGTACTAAGAAGATTAAAAAGCAATAGTTCTCGGAAGAACTGCATTACTAATAGGATTGCTCCGGTCCAAAGCCCCTGAAACTAGGTGATTTTTAATAATTAATTAAAGGAAAACTACTACATATAATTTAATGGGACTTTTTGCATCGCATTAAGGATTTCTCAAGCCATAGAAATAAATTGTTTGTTTTATAATTAATCATTGCAGCCGACACTGGGTACTCGTTAAAGTCGAGGCGGCAAAAAATTCATCCAAAATAAAAGGTGAAATTAAAAACAATGCCATATTATTAAAGGGCATGAAACTGGCTCGTGGACCGAGCAGTAAAAATGGCAAAAAATAACATTTTATGAGAAAACAACGACACTTGAAGATTGAAATAATTCTTTCCCTACATTTTTCGTTCTTTCAACGCCTTTAAAAATTACACTCAAATGCCTATAACTTCGCGAATTTTACGAATTTCAAAAAATCCTTTTAAACACATATTCTTAAAAGCTTGAACATTCGAGAAATGAAATAAAAAAAATCGATATTTAGCCCGGAACCTCCCCTTAAAGGGTAACCTAACCGTTAAGCTCCTCCTGGTGCCACATCTGGACACAGGAGACGTAATCCCCATCCAGCGGAAGCTGCGTGTGTCACGAAAGTGGAACACCGACGTTACCTTAAATCCCACAATCACGTTTCGACCAAGGAATTCGTGCCAGCCGCCTCCCAACGCCGATTGCGCAGCGCCATTACGCGATTGCTCGTTCCGAACGAGCGACGCATCAGGATTGCGCCGGTTTTTTGCATACGCCCGCCAATTCCGAGTCACCTGTCGCCTTTCGACACACTGGGCAGGACGATTAACCGAGAAACAGCTCATTAAGCCTGAAATGCGTGTCCGGCCCGGCAGAAACGAGATTAAATACTAATTTCAACAGTGTCCCTCGGAACATTCAACATCCGAGGGTCCATTTATTGCGAAACAACAGTGTTCCACCGGGCTCCCAACGGAGAATCGAGATAACAAGCGACGCGCAATAGAATCCATCAGAAACTGGACAGAGGAGCAATCGGTCAACTGCCGTTTGGAGAATCAGATGCCAGGGAAATCCCTCACTCTTCAGCGCTTAAGGAGTGACAATCCTTTCCAGTGTCACACGCTCCTCCATTGGCAACTTGTGTAGACTGCTTTTTGTCCCCGCGAAAAACTTCCGTATCCGCTTTGCGCCGAAGTTCTCGCGGCACTGCAGCGAAGCTTTTTCGCCGGCCCGGCCGGTCGCTTCTCTATTGGTCCGCGGGCACTCTGGGCCAACTGGAGTAGCATAAAGTTTCCCGTTGGCAAGTTCTGGAAGACGGACGGCCGTTCCTTTTTCCATTGGCACGCTAGCCCCGGTTTTACTCGTGGCCAGTGAATTTTTCACCACCCCTGAAGAGGTTGTTTAGCGGGGCAGCCTGAAAATCTGACCACTGAGAGCCTTTTTCGTCCGGAAGGATGATGGCGCGGGGAATGGTCCTAGAGGGACTGCTGATACTTGCGGGATGGTGGAGTTTAAGGTGGTGATAGTTGATTGCCCTGGGGGAATGTGACAAGGTGGATTTGGATTCTTCTTTTGAGTTTATTTGAGGAGTTGGGGCTGGAATTGCTGGCGAATCTGCTGTTGTTCTGGCGTTTATTTGGAGGGACCCTTACGAGGGTAATTTGGAAATGTAATGTCAATTTTCAATGACTCGGGGAAAGGATTTCGTGTGAATGTATAGAATTTTGGGGACTAGTGGTATTTTTAGGAGGCACGGTTTATGACGAGGCAAATCTGCACGAAGAATTTTATGACAATGAGATGAAATAATTTAACAAGTTATTTTAGGGATCGAAGAAGTTCTGGAACTCTTATTTCTAAAAAAATTGATTCTGTTAGAACTTATGTTTCTTTTAAGAAAATATCTGTTCCTGAAACTGGAATTTTTATTGAAATAAATGTTACCCTTAGGAACTTCTTTAGAAAGTGTTCTCGTGGAGCAGATATTTTAGGACCAATATAATAAAAATTCCATGGAAACATTTATTAAAAAAGGTTTCATAAGATAAAGAAAAATACTAAACTATTAGGTACTAGGTAGTTTTATTTAACAATATAATATAACATTCTTCATATGTTTATTTCATAAAAGCTATGAAAGTTATAACATAAGTAATTAATAGTTTCATAAGAAGTATTGAACAGAAAAGAGAACTTATCTAAACAACATTTTTTTATAACTCACATGAGCCAAAGTACAAAGAATTCTGTAACATCTGCGTAGAAATTATCTACGCATTTAAATATTACAAATAAATAACACATTCAGAATACCAATTTAGCAGTAATACTTATTTATCATTGTCATAGTATTATTCATTGAATACTATTCAGTATTTCTTACAACGATTGAGAACTTTTTTAATATTGATGAACAAATTATCTGTTCCTGCTATAGAGAAATTTTTATTTTCATATTTTATAAATCCATTCCAACTAGAACTTTGATTTTCAAGAACATTTACTTTATCAGTTCCCATGGGAAGATTTTTAAAAAAGTTCCACGGTCCGTGTTTCCAATAGAACCTACTGAAAACTTCCAAGACTCTTTCTAACCCTGCATTATTCGTATAAGTGTCTCCTGAAATAATCTCTCGAATAATTTCTGACGCTACTGTCATTCATCGAAATGTATCCACTGCTTTTCCAAAATTATTTTGCAAACCATTACGAACTACCAGCTAAACTAATTCACCTAACTCACTACTTCGAATACCATATTTTATTTATTCACCTTTCCAATTTGAGTGCGACCAGCGTCGTTATACTAGCCTGCAAAATTCTCTCCCCTTTCAATTAAACAGTGCACCAAGGCTTTCGCCAAGCAGCGGCCACAAGACATCTAAACGAACAACGTAATTAGCCCGCCCGCTACTTGAGCGCCACCCGCGGCCTCCTCTACCAAGCTCCGGAAAGCGGAGCGCCATTATGAAGCCTGGCTGCGGCTCGCCCACGAAATTTGTCCCCGTCTCCCATATCTCGAGGAGGACGTTTGCTCGCGTATGTACACACTGGAGTCTATAGCTAACGCTCCTTGCATCTTGATAGACGAGTGCATCGATTGCACGAAAGCGAAGAAGCCGGTGAGCATCGACCAATCAACCTAAATTCACCTGACCGCCCCGGAGCACGCGAACCCTTCAGCGTTCCCCCCCAACGACTGCCACCCCCCTCCGGCACCAGGCATTATCTAAACAGCCCTTGGATATCGTCCTGTCCAAATGAATTTCCCACCTTCTCGTGGCTGGTCAGCGGCTGCTTGGCCGGCGGGAATCGATACTCGCCGCCCCGTAGCGAGATCCTCGTCGCTGAGGTCGAAGATTCGAAGGGGGAGCTCGATTCATCGGCCCGGCGATCGATCCGGACCGGTTCAGATCGGCTGGGTAATTGAGAGCCGATCGGGGAATATCGAGATCGCTTTTATTTACGGAATCACTTTGGACCGGAGCCTTTGGGCGACACGAGTGTTATTTATTCGCCGCGCTAATTTGGCGACAAAATTACGGGGCCCGCTTTCAACGCTTCTGGGACGTGGGAAAATTGCTGGCGATGATTCCTTCGTCGGCGCGGAGGAACGGGGTTTTAAGATCGATATAAGTGAAATAAATGGAACGTGCGGGGTATACTGCTTCACACTACTTTCTGCCGAGTATGTAATTATGTAGACGTTAATTGAAAATAAAATGCCCATGAAAGGGCATATGTAATCGGCTTGAAAATCGTGTGAGAAGTAAATGAGACGGAGAAAATAATTTACCTTGGAAAATAACGGGGGCGAATTTATTGCTACAGATTTTTTTGACGATAAAGTTTGATGCTTGTTTATTGATTCGTAAATTTTTAATAATGTGCCATCTTCTTCTAACTAATAACTGATCGGTTTAAAAAATGACTGCTATGTTTTAAATGATACACTATTTACTTTGCCTGAATTTCGTTTAACTTTTGGTGGGAATAATTCTTAATTTGAGGATTGAAAAAGTTGTGAAGATTTGAGGGGCAGCTTTATTATTTGGCTTCGTTCGAAATTTAGATATTGATTGTATAAAAAAAATTGTTTTTACTTATTTCTTTGGGTGAAAATAGTCAGATTTGTCTGAAACAACTGGGACACATTTCGTGGCCCTAGAATTTACCGTTCGAAAGTTTTTAAGCAACAAACACTCAAACACTTTCTGGTTTATATATTAAGATTAGTGATGGGATGAAGAATATTGGAAGTAGACTCGAATCTGACTGGATACTTTCGAACAGTTCATGAGTACTTCGAAAAAGAAAAATAATACTTTTAAGTAGACTCGAACCTCGACGAGGTGGGTTTGAACTCTGTATAAGTACTTCGGGAAACGTTAGCGATACTTTCAAGTATAATCGAACTCTGACCAAGTAGATTCGAAGCTTTTATGAGTACTCTCACCAGGAGTTTTCTATTCTCTGCAATTATGTGATTTGTGTTTTGTCTTTCAGTGTTCGAATACTACTTTTACGAGTTTCAAATGTCAAAGTATTTACAAGGACATTCTCGAACTCTTCGAGTACTCCTTTTGAGGTTCGAAACCAGCTTGTGTAACCCAAATACTTTGCAAGTACATACGTAGAATGAAACGTCACCTCTTATGAGTAGTATTCGAATCCCATGAAGTGAGACTTTTGTACTGGAATTGTCTCGCATTCGTGAGTACAAGTTGAACTTGATCCCATTCCTAATTAAGATGTTACCCCTTTGGTATCTGAATTTGTTTCTAAAGAGGTAGATTTGTTTTTAAATCGGGGAAATAATTTTGTGAAGGGATTGGAGTGGAAGAATCCTAATTTGGCGATGGAGATAATTGTGCGATCGACTATGAATGTACTTTTGGATAACCCACTGGGGAGGGCTTATTAAAATTCCCGTGGTTTCCATCACGAGTGAAAGAAACGAGAAACGTTTGCCGCGCGAATTAACAACGTTTAAAAATGCAGAACGCTGGAATCGTAACGAAGAGGAATTTATTTAAGCGAGGCGAGCGCAGTATTCGAATTCTTCGAGCGTCACGGGCGTCGCATTGAAATTGAAATTAATTATCAATGCGGTTCGTCAACGTTCAGCACACAATCGCGCGCCTCGCGTTGCATTATGATATTAATAAACTTGCTAACGTTGAGAGAATAAAAAACAACAACGAGAAATAAGCTGTCAATGGGTAAACTGGACTCTTCGAGCAACTATCAAATGGAAAAGTACTGTTTCGGTTTAATGGAAAATGATAATGGAGGACAGCGAAGATTCACGTAATTTAATTTAATGAAGGGAGAAACTGATCGGTGCAAAATACTGGATTTTTGAAATGGTTATTGCAGGGATATGGATAAAGTACTTGATTTATAATAAATATCTAATATTTCATACCTTGATTTTTCAGTTGGTAGTTTTTAATGTTACTATTGTGTCTATTATTTTTTAAAGATTTGAGAATATGGGAGTCCTTACCTTTAATTTAAGAAAAATGATAGGTACTGGCAATTTCCTGACTGATGCACAAATTAAAGCAGAGTGCTAATGACACCCCCGCATTTTTTTCCAAACTCCACGTTCTTTTTAAAACCAATAAGCATAATAATGATTGCTCGACACACGATTTTTCTAAGCTCGTTATTTACATTTTTGTTATAAATGAATACCTTACGAATGATTCAATTGTAAGAGTTTACGTTCATTTACAATTTCCAGGTACTTCGATACGACAGCAGACAAAAAGTTGGAGGGCAGAGCATAAAGCCGCGAGGACGCTCGGAATAATAATGGGCGCATTCCTTCTCTGTTGGCTGCCATTTTTCCTCTGGTAAGCAAAAATTGCCATAACTTTACATAATCTGAATTTTTAAATCCACTGAAAGCAACCTCGTATAGAATTCACACTCTTCACTTCATTCTCCTTCAACACTGTTTCCTAAATTTCATTTCTGGTCTATTAGAACTAAACAAATGTACATTTAAAAAGTCTTTTAAATTTCAAAGATTTACAAATTCATGATTTTACTGTACACACTAGGGTGGCTCCTATCTTCGACTTTTGAATTTTCTTCGCGACACTCCCTAGAATAGTCCCAAATAATAAAAAAAAAATCTGTGTAAAGTTTGACCTCGATCTGATAATGGGAAATAATTATTTAACAGCTCACAAAGTCGATTTTATACCATATCCTCTAAGTTATTGATTACATCTAAAAATATGTCAAACAAAAGTTGTAGATCCAGTCAATCAGCATCTTTTACGTTCTATCACTTTATCTCGTGCGACGAACGGTTTTCGAAAAAAGTCAGAAAAACTGGGGAAGAAACATCTTTATTTTTCAAATTTAAAAGTTTTAAATCCTTCTGGAACACTTTTTATTTATGAGAGCGAAAAAAATTGTAATCTTTTATTTTCGAGGATTATCTTTTAAACATTTAAGTGGCGGCATGTATCACGATATTCCAAAAAGATAAAAAATATTTTTCCCATATTTTCAGTGTTTGATATTCCATGAATTTTTCCTGAAAATTTGGGGCCAAAATTCGCAAAAATATCGAAGACACAGACCCTAGCATACACTCTAAGCTCTCCTTTAACTTCGCTATCTGAAAGATGTCCTCCGCTTTTAATATTCCCGAAAGTATCTCCCACCCCCAGTAGCTTAATTTCACAAACACCAATTTACAAGGGAAATACGCGAAGTAAAAAGGCACGAAACTGCCGGCGTTTCTCTCGCAATCATCCCCTTTATATCTGACAATTTTCTCTCTCGCGTTGCACGGGGCTTCTCGCTTAGAACCTGTCTGGCATCAAGTTGCCGGGAACACCAGACCCTCGATTATTGCGGGTGCACGCGCGGCGAGCTGTTTCAGAGGGGCTTTCGTGCCATCGACGCCAAGTTTACAGAGCCGGCGAACACTCGCGAAAGCTGAGCCAGCCACATGTTTTATTAATGCAAAGCTGAGGGGTCCCAGCAGAGTTTGCCGCGAGTTCGCCGCGGCGGTCTGACTATTTGCTTGATTAAGCGACACGATACCCGAGGAGACGGCTTCCCCCTCCTTATTGTTGGAATAATAACGACAGAAGTCGGCGAGCATCAACTTCTAACAAGGGCCCGAGCCGCGGCTGGATAGAAACCGACCCAATATGCTTAATACCGAAGTTCCCCGGCGTTACCATCCGCTCCGCCATGTCGGATACCTAACTGCGCCGGCAAGGAATTTGCGTTTCAAAGTTCCCTGCTTTCTACTTCGACCCGCTACGTTTAATAGCTCGCGCGATGCTTCAGCAGCGTCCGGCTGGAATTTCGGCTAACTTTTCGCCGTAGAGAAATGCGTCTTCGGTGGCAAATTAGTGGCCAGGGAGGAAATCGATAGTTGGCGGGAGTTGGAACAGATGATTTCCTGTTTGTTCAACGAGGAGGTCTGTTGTTGAGGGACACCGGTCGATGACTCCTACGAATTTATCGTATGGTGCTCGTGAAGTTAGGGGTTCGATGACCTCGAGTTAAAAAGTTTGTCGCTTGGCTGTTCGATACCTGGCTGGCTGACATTTTGGACTTTGAGCGATGACACTTTGGGGCACATTTCCTGGCGTTTAATGGTGAAGCCCATGGGAGAGGGTGACAGGGTGAATCCTGTCGGTTTAGGAGGTGGAGATAGTATGTATGTGTATGTACGTCCAAATAGGAATGACACATTCCAAGGGATTGGCGGGTTCTTGTTTCGTTGATCGGATTTACTTTTGTATCGATTTTTAGGAATTTTTTGCGAAGATACCAATGCGATAATATTTTGGAAGCTTTAAGGGTAGTTTGTTCAACATTATAGCAAGTAGAAATAATTATTGTAACAGTGAAATTATAAGAAATGCAAAAGAAATAGAGCAGTGTTTGAAATTGTTTTTTTTTTAGGTGCAAAATGGTGTGGTTGTAGTGTCTCTGGTAGTTATGTGAAAGAGACTAATATTTTTTTTCAATTTATGTGGCAATTGTTAGAATATGAAATACTAATGGTGGGAAAAAATTGGATATTTTAAAAATGACGGAACTTAAAACAATTAGGTGTGATTTTCGCCAAAAATTGGCGGTTTATTTGTTTAAAAACAGTGGTTAAGATTAATAATTTGTTTAAATATTGTGGTTCATATTGTGAGGAATATTATAGACTAAAAGTGTGAAATATTTGAAGTTGATTGGTCAAATGTTTTTTGAGTTGTCCCCGGCGCCAATTTCAAGAACGTGGTTTCAGTAAAAACGTAGAATTTCGGCTTACCTATAACTTTGAGAATATATTTTTGAAATTTCTAAGCGATTTATGGAAAAATTTTTCTTTCTACCTTTTGTTCGATTTATTCGGTCTTCTGCCCTTAATTCACCGCGAAGGGAAACGTCTGGGCCTAGCAAATAAATCGTCAACTGGGATTCGATTGTATGCTTTAACGTTTCGAAAGAAGTTGAACCATTTATTTAGATTTATGGAGAAATAAAGTGTTGATTTCGCAAATTTTTTTATGGATACTTTAGAGTTTAACAGCTACCCCAGCTAGCCATTCGACATCGAAAGAGAATTTTATAAAGAAATAAAGCTGCCCCAGGCAGCCATTAAACATCGAAGGCGGATTTTATGAAGGAAAGGTTTATGGGCCGTTTCGAGTCAAAGCGGTCACTCTTTGCACCTCAGGTTCAGCATTTTGATGAACTTGCAGTATAATATAATCCAGATGAATGCAAAGAGGGTTTAATTCATCGTTTTGCTGGTTCTGAATTTGTTTAAAAAATACAAGGCGTTAAAGACTTCTCGAGAAGATCCAAAAGTTACAAAATTCGATGGCCTGCACTTTTTAAACAAAATCGAATCCAGCAAGGTGATGACTTAAACCACCCTTAATTTCACGTGGACTACATTATATACCAATTTCATCAAAATCCGACATCAAATGCCAAAAATAATCACTTTGGCATTAGCATTATACAGAAGATCTTGCACAGAGCTTCGCTTAAATATTCCTTGCGCTCGATTCCTCATTTCGAGTAATGCAATATTAATATTTCGAGGAGATGCATTAGCGAATATTTACGTCGAATAATATTCACGTTTTCCACCGTTGCGCGTTGTTTGTTACGGACGCGACGTTTCGAAACAGACAATAGGATATATCCGTGCACGACGTGCAGCGTTCTGGCGAAAGCTAATCGAGCCATGCACCAGTTATTTGTGACAGACGTTGGTTGCGCTCGCGTATGTCCGCGACTGTGCGATAATGCTCGTCACAGTGGGCTCGCAAATCATTCGAAGTCTCGTCTATGCTTAATGTCAGTGGCTAGGCTGGGGAGGATCTCTAGCTGCACCACGGTTCAGAAGAATCATTCATCTAATCAGGCTAATATCTTTGTTAGAATAAGTTGAATACCAACTACTTTACGTGATGCAATAAATATTTCCAATACTTACAATTAATTAGTCTATACAGTAATTCAAAGAATAAAGTAAATGCTTTTCTTTTCTGAAACGTTGATTTCCGAATTTGTATTTTGTAGGAATATGTTATGTAAAATTCCTATGTGCGGGAGCGACGGAAAAAACGGACCTCGGGGTGATGGGACTCGAACACGCGATCTTGCCAATCCTCAAGAGCGCACTAAGTCTGCCGCCTAACCAACTCCACCAAAACCGACCATCCGAGTTCTCTAATTCCGGACTCCCTCTTATGGGGTTCCTGATCCCATACTGTACACTCTATCACTTTGTCCTCGCAAACACACATACGCACATTTCCTTACAAATAAATCTCCGTTGGGCGGACAAACGAGTGTAAGCGAGAATTATTAGTTTTGCAGGAAGACACTTAAAATATTTAAAATGCTATGTAAGATCAGGTGCTAAATTTTGAACGTGATATATGTTACAAGAAACTTTTATTTCTAACTTCGATTCACAAGAAAGAACAAAAAAGAAAGTGTTTAAGCTTGAGGTAAACTTTGACTTGTACTCGTTTGCCCCTCTACCAGAGAAATATACCTAAAAAAAAATTAAACTCCGTAGGGTAAGGCATGCGCTCATAAATTACGATAAATGCTGGTAGTTAGGGTTGCCATAATTGCCAAGCATTGATACGGGACGTTTAAGTGCTAAATAAATAAAACATGAAAAAAATGGATATGTAATGGTTTATATTACTCTGTAAAATATTTCACGGGAACACTGAAATGCGGGACAGTCCCGTGTATACGGAACGTATGGCAACCCTACTGATAGTTGATGTTGCATGCTAGATACGCGATTCCACGGCAAATTAATTTTGTGCGATTGATTGATAGGCAAATTTTAGCCGTTCAAGGATAGTTTATTTTAATACGATTGAACACAGTTATGCCACGTGTTGTGGCGACATCGGTAAATACAATTCTACCATGTGTCGTGGCGACTTTGACTGTTAGAAAGTAATAATGCTTCTGGAGTTCGCCTCGCGCTGGCCCCCCTCAACTCTACCGTAGACGGCCGAATCCTGGCGAGCCCGCCCGAGGTGCCCAAATATGGCAAAGCCCATATAAGGCGCGTTCGAGGCCACGCCACCGAGCCACGCTTATCGCAAACCAAAACAAACAACAAATGCGAGGCTAGAAATAGCCTCGGGACAGTTCACGATGCTAGACTATTAAAAACCAAACCAAAGCCCAGCATAATATAATAAAACCTCTTCAGCGGAACCAAGCCAAGAATTCCTGCTGAACCGTCTCGTTTGCCTTTCTTTTTCCAGGTATCTAACGACGTCCCTCTGCGGCGAGGCCTGCTACTGTCCAGACACGGTGGTGTCCGTCCTATTCTGGATAGGCTACTTCAACAGCGCCCTAAACCCCCTGATCTACGCGTACTTCAACCGCGATTTCCGCGAGGCCTTCAAGGACACATTGAAGAGCGCTCTGCCCTGCTGCGCCAGCTGCTGGAAGACACCGTCGCAGTTCGTCTAGCGAGAGAAACCCCCGTGAACAGTCGCGCCGTGCGCTGTCACGCGAGGTCCACGCGGAAGTAATTGGTATCGATCCATCGGCCAAACGATTCTGCAATTGCTCGTGGCGGAAAGATACGTTTCCTCTTGCTTCCCCGCTTAATTGCTCATTGGCTAGCTCGGTCGCCGCGCTTATAACGAAACTGTGGCGAAAAAGACGAGATTGAAGCAATCTACTCTGCATTTTGCGCGACGCGTTGCAGATAGGCAATGAGACTTCGGTCCCCTTGCCGGTCAGAGAACGATGCACGGGAAATTGTGTCCCGACTTCTCCCTCTTCGCTCGCTGAAGCACGCGGACGAACTAGCTGGGCAATTTCGGGCGTAAACAGAACGTGTCGTTGATAGAACGCAACAGCTGACTGTATACTTTTGCATTTTGGCGGGAAAGTCTTCTGCAACTACTGCGGAACGACGTAGGAGTGGGGAGAGAGATAACGTGGAAGGTGAGAAGCGTGTTGAAAAAAAATGTTTCAGAGTTGCTCGTGCACATGTGCATCGATTAAGAGCCCCTCCGTGGAGAATCATGGGAAATGATTCGTTAAAACGGATCGAGCGCCTCGCGAATTTCAGAATCTGAAACGGATTACACAGTTGCATGTTCCGTGAGATTTTTACAGCGAAGGGGTGAAAAATAAGCCGCGGGAAATCCTTTTTCTCTTTTCTTTTGATTCGCAAAATTACTGAGCCCTTTATTCGAAAATCAGGGGCGAGCTCGATTAACTCAAAGTTACACGGCTCGCCCGGAGATTAACCCTTTCACTCGAGGAAAATTAATAATCGGCTCGTTGGTTTCTTTAATTGGCTCGCCCCGAGGGGGAAATTCGATCCACCGTTTAATTAAGCGCCGAGCAGCAGAGAGGCGAAAACTTTGACCAAAATCACGTTTTTCCTGAAATCTGAATCCCTTCGCAGCCGGGTTAATTCGACGAGTGGAGGAGCGTAATTTTTGCCAGGGACTGTTGGTATTGAATTTACGTGTTAGCAACATAATTCGAGTAACTTGTATTATTTATCCATCTGAATGGACACCGCAAATGTAATGAAATTAACAAATACGCGTAAAATGGGAATTTTCGAGGTTATGAATTCTATTCGCCATTTTGTCACGGGACAATCAGCAAAATGGCCGACTGAGTGGAGCTCTTGAAGGCTTACGAGTCTGTCGACCCAGATAAACAGCTTTTCCTCGAATTAAAAACTTTATGTATGTCGTAACAGAATTCTATGGCAAATGTCCATTCAGTTGAGCAAAAGGACCGTGGGTGGCCCGAATAAATGGAGCTGATTTTGTATCACGGGACATTTTGAGAAATGACACAGAAGTGGAATTAACCTCTGCTTTACCCAAGAACGATGAATGGAGATTGAAAACGCGCTTTAAAGAAAAAATTTGTACAAATTTCACGTTATGCTTTCAATCAGTTTTGGGGAAATGTGCCACGAGATAGACACTTAAATACTTGTGGTGATAGCTGAGTGCGGAAGTTTCATAAACCCCAGCTGAGAAATTGTTCTCCCAGTAAAGTTGAAAGATTCAGAACTAACAGTTCCTTCTTCGACCCCTTTAATTTTCAAATAATTTCATATTTTTCTTCGCGATGATCGATGTGATTTTTCTTTTCCTCTTTAACAAATCAATTCATCTATACTTTACAGTCAACGAGCCGCACAATTTCTCCATAATTTATACTGATTAACCTCCAAAACATTTTTCTTTCAAAATTCACTTCTCGTCCCCTTTCCACTACCGTGAAATAAAAATCGTGAAACTCAAATACTAAGAATCCTCCTTACTATTAGGTTGAAATATTTTTTGCTTTATATCTATTTTTTTGCATTTTCTCAGCGCTGGAAATTATTATTGTATCCCTCCCATAAACAAAGAAACGTTTACGCTATCTGCGATCGGCAATTGCATATGCAGCAACCTAATATTTCCAAAACAGAGAATCTCTTACCTACTCCCCCACCATTTTATTTCCACTTTCCTCCCAGTGGACTAAATTACCATGGCGCATATTAGCTGCAATTCTGTTCCAACTGCTTCACGTCCCCCCCCTCACGGATATCCGTGTAAAAAGTTTCATTTCACATGCACGTGTACACTTGCTGTCGTTCTAAGCCGCGCATTCAACGAACCACAGGCTTCCGCGTTATCCTGACCCGATGGAATCGATTACGTCGAAGCAGGCGTTCCGCATCGATGATTTATTAAAGGCGCGTTAATTAATCCGAACGGAAGTGGAGGCCGTGCCCCACGAGCATTGCCGTTTGACACAGAATGTCACGGAGCGGGTGTTTCAGATTGATTTTATGCATTTCTCGAATCGAGTTGAAGCATTTACGGCAACATCGTGCCCGTGGATCGACATCCTCGTCACGGTCGACTTCCTCGGCCAGCCAGCTCCCGGTCGAACAGCGGAATTCCGAATCGCCGAGTCGGCCAAACGGAGCGGAGTGCACAAAAATTCTGCCTCGGCGTCCATCTCACTAATTGCTCGAATCAATGTCGGGAACATTGGACGGGATACCTTTGGTTTTTAATTAAAGTGCAAAAGTGGCGAACTTCTGTGACCTCGGGGGATTTCACGGAGAAACAAAAATCTTTCGAGAAGTGGAAGCCGGACTTTGACGAGTCACGTGTCAGCCGGTGGAGTGAAAATTGCTTTTCGGGACGAGAATTCTGTTGTAAATTAATTTTCCGGTATTCGATTAGGGGAGGGGATATTTGACTGAGAATATTGCCGGGTATTGATTCCTCAAAGAGTTTGAATTTTTATCGAAGAATTAAAGGGGTCAGGGTTTTTTTAAGGGGCTGTTCCGGTCTAGAGCCCATAAAAATAGGTGATCTTTAGGAATTAATTAAAGGAAAGCTACTACATATAATTTAATGGGACTTTTTGCATTGGATTAAGGATGTCTTAAGCTTTGGAACTATATTTTTTGTTTCATAATTAATCATTGAAGACGGCACTGGGGAGTCGTTGAAGTCGAGGCGTCAAAAAATTCATCTAAATCGGTCGAATCTGTAGCATCTAAACCATTGGTCTGAAGTAAAAAATAACGCCAGATTATTAAAGGGCATGAAACTCGCACGTGGACTGATCAGCGAAAATGACAAAAAATCAAATTTTTTGAGAAAATTACCACACTTTAATTTTGAAATCGCTTTTTCTCCATTTTTTCGCTCTTTCGATGCTTTTAAAGATGACAAATTTTCATTTTTTTTAAATTTTACTGGCTTCTCCACGACCCAGAAATATATTCTTCAAAATAAAAAGAGTTTCAGATTACCACCAATTACCACCGATTTCGAGAAAAACGCGTTTAGAGTTTCAATGCCTATAACTTTGGGAATTTTACGAATTTCAAAAAATCCTTTCAAACACATATTCCTAAAAGATTGCACATTTCAAATATGAAATAAAAACGAAATCGATGTTTACACCGGAACCTTAACTGAAGGTTTGCTTCTGTGGCTAATTCTGTAAAAGTGAAAGACATTTATAATTTTATTATTAGACATTCTCGCCTGTCAGTACCTCAAAAAAAAACGCCCTTAAAGTACAGAACATGCTCGATCGTTTCTGAAAAATTGCAATGTAGATTGAATATTCATCGTCCCATTTCACCGCTGTTTCAATCAATGTGTCGTGTCGCAGAAGAGTGAACGGAATATAGCCTCAAGAAATATCCACGTGATCCGACATTTAAATATTCATAATGACCGGCAGAAAGGAAATTTCGTCGAATGTGTTCCGCGAGTCGGCAGCGATTCGAAGAATTCAGTGTGCGAGCGGAAGCTAGGCGAGCCGGCGAACGAACTCGCTGACGAAATGAATTGATAATGAAATCTCGCCTCGCGGCGTGACGACTGACGGTGACGGCCGTCGACAGACGGGAACGGGGGTGGGATGTCAAGTATTCTTTCTGTGTCTTTCGCCGGTGCGCAGCGGAATTGCGAATTTCGACAGAGAATCACGTGCCAGAAATCACGCGTGCCTCCTTAAACCACTCGCATCGCGAGAAAGGAGGTTAGAGGAAGACATTGGGCGTTGTTCGTCCGCCACCCGCGCTTCTGGCTGCCATTGTTTGTTCTATTTTCGACGGCAACGATCAATTACTAAATAGCTAACTTGCCACTAAAGTTAGTGGCTTTCGTTTTATTTCATTTTGTCTGCGGTGATGTTTGAAAATGAACAGAGGGGGTAGTCGCCCTCAAGGGAAGCTTGAATATTTCAGATCGAGAGCGAGCTCGAAGTGTCGATTGCCAGAGAAATGGTTTACCTTTTTGTGGAAATTTTTGGGGAAAAATCGTGGAATTGAAGACTTTGCAGCGGGAGGGGTGCAGCTCCATCTTTACTAATTTGTAAAATTAGTGCTTTGATTTAATATTGAAATATATATTTTTAAATAGAGTTAAACCTCTACGAGTCAAAAAATTTCCTTCATTCCCATCGGCTCCGCTGTAAACACCTCTACAACTCGAAAACTCGATAAGTCGAAACCTCTATAATTCGAAGATTTTTCCCTTCCCTTGAGATTCGAGTTATCAAGTTTCGACTGTAATAAGTGGAAGTTATTGAGTCGATAAGTTTCTATTTCTATCTTTGGCGAATTGTTCAAATCTAGAGCTTCCCAACACAAAATATTGCACAAAACTGTAACGGGCGCAGGTTCAAAATTTGCAGCAAATCGCTCATTTGACATTGGATTTGCACCAAACAATGTAGAATCTTTTTATATATTTTACACGTCATAACTCAAAAACTCTCCAAAATGGATTTACACCCCTCCGGCTGCAAGGTCCTCGCTTCTACCAACTGCAATTTTCCCATCGAGCGTTAACGGGAGCCAATTTGAAAATTCCAACGTTCGATACACTGTATGAGATTGTAAATGAGATAGAAAATTGGCAGCACCACGAACGAACGCCCAGTGTCCTCGAGATGCGCGTTGACTTTGTAAATACGTTGTCAACCATAAACTTAGGATAAAGGCAAGCAGTGCTACCTAGGTGTAATTAGCCAACAACAAAGCTGTACTATCTGTAATACAATACTTATTAACAATGAAATTGTTACGAGAGAAGAGTGTCGTGCTGCGTTCGTACGAACCGAGAAATACCGAGGCAAAGTTACCCCTCGAGCCACGGAGCTGCTTTCACATTTGCTTTGATCAACCTTTACCAAAGCACGGACGTAATTTTTCCGTTGTCCTTTGAGCCGCGCGTACAGTTTGAGCACCCTGATACCTGCACACTAGGGCTGTTCGAGTACTCGAATATTCGAGTAGCTTGAAATTCGGACCGAGCCGAGACTCGGTTTCCGAACCGAGCCGAGTACTCGAAGAGAAAAAAAAAGAAAAATCGACTAGTCGCTTCTCTTCGAGGCGCTCGAAAAAATTCGAATACTCGATTCTTTGGATCCGCTCGGTTCTTCGAGCCGAGTCAGGCTCGGCTCGCTTTTTTCGACTACTCGAACAGCTCTACTGCACACTACTTCCCCCGTCACACTGATCCATGAAAAAGGAGATCGTTATAACTCCTATTTTATCGCGATTGAAAAATCCTCGACGGATTAGCGAGACCTTTCACTCGGTCCACACAAATGATAAATAAAATGAGTGTCAGTGTCGGACACTCACGCTGCACGCAAGCTTGCGAGAGAAGCCATTTACCCGAAGCAAGAACGAGCTGCGTGGCGAGGGGCGGAAAACTGCGCCACGTTCAGGACGTCGGGTTCGCAGTGGAAAGGGAAGCTTTCACTTCGCTTTCCACGCCCGGGTGGCAGCAACCAGCACCCATCTCCCTGTCGTTAGAGAGTCGATTTTTTCTTTTTTTTTTTAGATGACTCGCGAACGCTTTACTTTTCATTCGTACGGCCTATTGTACGCGTCTAGACTGTATAAATGTACCATAGCAATAATTATCAAGGACTGTACATAAGATTCGTCGGCGAACAACGGCGAGACAGCGTGAGAGATCGAGTGTGTGCGTGTACGTGCGTGTTGACCGTCGTTTTTGTAAGTGACGCGATGTGGAGGGTGGCCAGGGTGCGTGTTGCTTAACGAAAAAGGGAGAAGCAAATGTGGTGTACACAAACCCCCGATGCGACGTAATTGTCGCCGCAGATAGTTTAGCTGGTCGATAGGCTCCAATGTGAATATTCCAGAAGTAGCGACCGTTTCTGTTGGTTTGTTTTTTGCCAGCGGAGAGAAAAAAGAAACATCGAGAGGAGGACAGGTAATTTTCGAGTGTCAGTGGCAGGCTCGGCTCCGCTCGAATGGAAGTGGCCGCAATTTTTCCTACCCCTTGTCCGATTTATATGACAAATGAGCGACGGATCGACGACGGCCAGTGTCGTTGATCGATTCACCATGGGGCTTTCTTTTAAATTGACAGTGCACGCACGTCTCAATATTGGGAGAGACTTGTTCGTATTTGTGTGAATCCTTGACTCTTTCTACTTGAGAAGTAAGTAACGCGTGATGCGTTGAATTACAGGTGAATAGGGGATGATAAAGGAATATTTTTTATAGAGTCGTTTAAGGAGGAATCTTGTTCTTTGGAGTGAAAACATAGCAAAATTTGTGATTTTTTTTAAAGAAACCAGCGTTTCGATTAATCTGAAATTTGGATCATGTTTTGATGCATCTTTGAGGAAGCTGCAGTTTTTTTTTTATTAATTTCTAACCGTAAATATTGTATCTATGCATGATCGACCATCACGCCGCGCAAAATTCGCTGACCGTTGGTTTGCTTGATATTTATCTACCAGGTAATCTGAGGCAGAAAAATAAAACGGCGTTTTATTTTGTACATATGTAGCTTGAAATTGACAGACCAGCAAAAAACAAAAAAATTATTCAGCAGTGTGGAGAGTTTTCAAACTTAAAGGTCTGAACCTTCAATTTTTGCAATCCAACTTTGCGCCAATTTTCTTAGGTCTGTAAGAAAAGAAGTATAGAACTTGGCGGTACTTTGGTTCAACAAATTGAAGCTACATATGTGCAAAGTAAAACGCCGTTTCATTTTTCTGTTTCAGATTACCTGGTAGATAAATATCATGCATACCAACGGTCAGCGAATTTTGCGCGGCGTGATAGTCGATCATGCTTAACTACAATATTTACGGTTAGAAATTAATAAAAAAAAAACTGCAGCTTCCTCAAAGATGCATCAAAACAAGGTCCAAATTTCAGATTAATCGAAACGCTGGTTTCTTTTTAAAAAATTCCCAAATTTTGCTGTTTGTAGCCCATAAAATAGAATTCCCTTCTAAAGCGTATTACGAACTTCTGTGTTTCAATGTTTCATCGTTTTCAGATTCTAAAACAGCAATCTGAACCCTTGAGCGTTGAATTGTGATACTTATTTGTTTCATTTTGTGGCGTAGCTGAGTTAAAAAATCATCCCCTCGATTATGACGGGTGAAAAAGGAACAACTTGCTGGCCTTTCATTCGACCGGACGGTGTCACTGATCTAGCAAAACGTCATCGGTTACCTCGCTCGAATTTCCGATTAATCCTGTCCGTTGCATCCGAATTGTCCGCGATGATAGTCCACTGTGACATATCGATAGCCGATTCGATGTCGATATAAAAGGGAAGCCGCGACGTTTCGAAGGGGAATTATATTCGTGGTAACCGAACCGATGGTATCTGTATACAAGTTGCCCTTTTATCTCTCATAGGATTGGATCCAGCACTGAGCACACGCAGGGTGGCTCTTAATTCTGTGTAAATAAATGGCCAAACCTAAATTCCGAAACGAGAGAAGAATGTTAAGAGAAATTGGGTCCTTAGGGAACTTGTTTTTCTGCTGGTGCTTAATTGATACAATTAAGCTGGAAATTAGAGAAAGCTGGAAAGCAGACAGTGGATTTCTTTTAGTCTTAAGCTCCCCAGTGGATTCTCTCTTCAACTCCTGTAAAAAGTTCTCAAATTACAAACTGAATTCCAAGCTTCTTAAAAATCGGCCAGCGCAAACTGTCGGTGTAAAAAATTATCATAATTTAATCAAGAATTGAATGATTCGCATCGACACGAAAACGAGGTCCCTTTCAGGAACCAGCAACTAATAAATTTACGAAACAGTCGTATTTCAGAGGCGATTCGAGCGGCGAAATCGATGATTCCATTACTGGTGGCCAGGAACCGTGACAAACGTTTATTTTTCTAACGCAAGCGTTCCTTTCGACGCATCGATGCAATCCTTATATTTGTATGTACAAACACAGACACCGATTAATTCGTCGACGCGTTCTAGGTATCTTCTATTGGGCTTCCGTTCTAGCATCACGGTTTAGAGATGGTAAATAGATTCTTTCCCGCCTCTCTGTAATTATACCAAAGAGTACGTGTTACCTTGCAACCGTAGCTTCAGCGTGAACCATGGATGGCAAGGTGCATAATCGCCGAGCAAACTCAGCTGGATCGTTCACAAATGGAAATTGTTCGTTTCATTTTCTCTGGCTCTGCGGTGCAGGAGGATTTCCTTTTAACGAATAAATTAATCGCAAGTTCAAAGTGATTTTTGTATGAAAGAAAATACCAAGAAACATTGTTAAATAATATACCAATCTCGTGGTCCCTCGTCAAGAGGAAACCCTTCCCTGTCTATTATCATTTTCAGCAACGAAAAAAATACTGTGGTCTACCCGAATGGTTCGTTACCTTCTAAATAATTATCCAAACAGAATTGTCTTCGAAAATAAAAGAAACCAGTGTCAACTGAGTTTAACCCTGCACAGCTGGCACCAGATTTCTGACGCCTTTACAGCAGCTCAGTTTATTAATGAACTTGGATCAACGTTGTCAAGTATGCTCCACAAGTAATTTTCTAGCAGAGAGTACAAAGTGTCTCATTAATATCCCCACAGCGGTGAATATCTTTTGCAACACGTGCAATGTATATTTCTGAAGCTTTCTAAAAAAAAAAAAAACGTATCAGAGAGCAACGGCGACCAGTAGTGTTTTGAAATATGACGCCAGCTCTGCCACGGGTTAAACGAGGAGGGAAACAAAAGGCAGCAATTTGCATCAGCATGCACCGGACGGTTAATTATCGCAACTTTTTACTTGTCGCTCCTCGTTGGACGAGCAACATTACGAGAATGTTGACTATCGCGTAACAGTTCCTCGTTGAAAACGAGCCACCGGACTTTCGTGAATAGCGAGAATCTATTATCCCAAGAAAGTATTGAAGAAAATAAAAGGAAGCTGCGCTACCGTGCGGCGTACGCATCGAAGGACTTCTCTCTTTTTTTCTTTATCTACCCGCGCATACATCCGGCTACAACCTTCGCCCGCTCGTAAAATAAATGGGTAATGACCTACATTCCCGCCTTTTCAACTCTCCTTCCATTCGACCCGTTCAATGAAACAACATCCAAAGGCGCGGATTCAGTCAGAAGCTCTCGAGGTTTTCATAAATTTTTACGAGCCCGCTCGATCCCTGGTTGCGTGGGCACGAGGCGCGAGAATTCCTGGCAGCAAGTCCAATGGCCAGTTTAAAGCTGCGACGTTGCTCAGCTGTTTGGATAATTTGTGAGAATTGGTGTGCAATTTAGGGAACGGCCTATGGTGCGAGTGGCACATATAGGTGGCGCCCCGACAGTGTTGTGAGTTATGTAGCGACGGAGTAGAAGGGACCTCGGGGAGTCGGCGTTGGTCGTGGTGACTAAGGCGGCTGATCAGTTCGCAACGAATCTGAAGATCGCGGGTTCGAGTCCCCAAAGGCTGGGTTCGTTTTTTTCGTGGATTTCAAATTCTAATGAGAATATTATTTTAAGGGTAACACGGGTGTCCAAGAATATTGCTTGTGTGAGTCGTGTAAATAATTCAATTCTTACTTCGATGTTATTATTATTATCATCATCTTAGTTCATTAAATGAAGAACAAGTTTGGATAAAAGTCTCTATTCCACGGTTTGGAGATAAATAGCGAGATTACGAGGGGTGGTGGGGTGGGATTTCTCTCAAGTGGGAGCGTGGCTTAACGTCCCTAGTGAATCGATACGCGCACCGTCTCCGTCTGACACTCGGGAGCGAGGAGAACGCCGGGGACTCCCCAGATCGTTGATAGGCAATTCTCTGCTTGCTCTGGATATTTGCAGACGGAACTGACTCGTGGAAAAATAGAGGGAATCCTGGAAATCATGAGGAAAGACGGGGATTATTCACCAACAACCATGCCTATCCCCGTTTCCCTTCTCATGTCGCTAATCCAAGCGGTTTCCCCGCGTCCCTTAATTACCTGGCTTTGCGGGTTGCAACTGGGGAAGCGAGGTTTATGAAAGCTGACTGTTTCGCGTTTCATGGAACACTTTTGTATATTCTGTCACCATGTTTCATTGTACTCGTTGCAACGTGTGAGTACTTGGATTTTGGAACTTAAGGGGTTACGTCCACCTAGATGTCCGGGAAAAGCGTGAAAGTTCAGGATTTTTTTGGAGAAAAGTATAAGTGAAAATTATACACAATGTTTTTCTACTAAAAGATATATGTTTTAAGTATATTATTCTAAATTTTCATGAGATATTATTATTAACTAAAGGAGATATCGGCTTGGATACGAGTTCTTTTTAAGCATTAGCTGGTGGATATTCCCTAGACCAAACGATGCATCCGACAGCAAAAATTGAAATAAATTTTAAAAAGTAATAACTTTCAGAAGTGCCTGACGATCTCAAAATTTTAATATTATATTTTAGTAAAAAAGTGCGACCGTTTGAAGTTGAAATATGGTATTTCGGTGGAAAAATTCTTCTTCTTTTTCATGAAAGTTTTGCAAGTATTTCCATTATTGCAAAATTTAAAAATTCGAGAACGTTGGGTACTTCTGGAAGTTACATATTTCTAAAGTCTATTTGAATTTTTCCTTTCAGGTGCATCGTTTGGCCTACGAAATAAACACCACCTAATGCTTAAAAAAAAGCACGACTCACATCCAAGCCAATACAGTAATTCCCCGTTATGAGTCCGACGAACGGGGCTGGCGGCGGACTCATAGTGGGTTGCGGACATGATTCTCTTTTTCGTACCCGACGGTAACTTCGTGTCTGACTCTTTCGTTTCCTCTCGCTCTTTGTCCGGTTCTCTCACTCTCGTCCGTAGGCTTCCAAGAAATGGTGGGGATAGTCGCCGGACTGTCAACGGGGGAAGAAAACGGGCTCTTAACGAGGAATTACTGTATCTCCTTTGGTTAATAATAATATCTCATGAAACTTTAGAATAATATAGTTAAAGGACGTATCTTTTAGCAGAAAAAACATTGTGCATGATTTTCACTTACACTTTTCTAAAAAAAAAATCCTCCACCTTTATGCTTTCTTTAGTAGCTCACAAAATTACGAATTACGAAAAATTGCAGCCATGACATCCGAGAAAATAAATCAAATGAAAGGACCTCGGCTGAATATGGCGGTCTAGGGGACAGTAGCAAACGCAAAGGTCAGCATCTTTGTATGCTCTACGTCTACGAGCGACCGCGGAAGTCAATTTAAGTTTATAGTTCAACGTGCGTTGCATTCTGGACCGTTACAGAATACTTTAAAGTTTATCCACCATCCCCAAGGGAATTCTGCGGGGGTTTGTTTCGCCTGATAGCGCAAGGGAACGCGATCGTACATTGCTCGCGCTTATGCACGCAGTACGTTCATGAATTATCTCGACGCTGCGCCTAGAATGGAACAGCTCGCTCGTAAAATGGCAGATTTCGTTGCTGAAATGGCGTGAGAGTTTCTACGCGTATCAGTAAACTTTATGTTCATCCCGTGCAGGATGTTTACTCGACTGCGTGTACATTCATAAAGTTCGACAATTTCTTCCTGTTTCTGTACTTTCCTACTGGTGACTGCTGTTATAAAAAGTAACGAAGCAGTACAGTTCATCTCGAATGCGTGGGTGTGAAAGGCGGGTAAGTAAAGAAGTTGATTATTAATGATGGGAACTGCGATACTTCAGCTTTTCGCAAATGAAGAAATTTCCTTCAGAATTCATACTGTTCCAAAGAAAAGCTTGGAAACTGCTAGGACGCGTCTGAAAACTATCCAGGGAATATAATCGCTGGCAAATTCTTACACTTTCACATTCTCCAACCCTTCAAAGGGAACATGTTTGGCGGTATTGGACACGACGCGAAGATAAAAAAGAAAGTGATTGATCGATGGCTGGTCGACCCTGACCCCCCCCTCATTTCTCTGAGGACTTTGCCCTGGATTTTGAAGGGCAGGTTCGCCACCCTTTCCACTTCTACTGCTGATGATGGATTTGGGGTGAAAGGGAATACCGAGCACACGAACTTGCGCGACCTAATTCGCGGAGAAATTAAATAACACTGTGCTTAGTTCCGTTTTCTAGTTTTTTTAAGCCCCCGCAAATTTGATATTATTGATTACGACACAGTAACTAAAATTGAGAAAAAAATTCCGGCAGATATTCAGTTATTAAGCTTTACATTTAAAGAGCACGTAGACGGGTTGCAGAATGGAGACCATTAGACATCGAGAGACGTGCTCAGCGAGGGAAAGCTCCATTTTCCCTGCTTTTATCCGAGTTTCGGTTCCGCATCCGACTTCTAAAATGTATTCTCGTCGGATCAGCGATGTACAAGGAAAATATTTCGAATAAAGCGACTCAATGGATTTGTCTCAGTGTCGAGGCGTAGTGTACCGTTAAAGGCGGATCAAAGTGGGACACGAGAGGGGGGACAGAAGCTTCGATGTATCGACGAAGTGCCTCCCTTTTATGCACGGAGCTTTGGAACTCTCTGTGAGATTTAAACTAGTCACTAACGACTACGCAAAAGTAATCCTTCCGATGATCTTTATCGCTGTATTCTGTGCGAATAAAAGAAACCAGCACTCCCCTAACATGGTCCTTAGTTAAGGGGAGTGGGTAGTCAAATTTCTCAAAAATCAAATATTTTAAAGCGATTTTATTTAGCTTCGACCCTCTGTTTGTTTGTTTGCCTGTATTGCGTTTGGTTCAAATCTGGAAACTCGATTTTAACCCACTTCCAACTGTCTATATAGACTTGAAATGATGAAAAAAGTCGAAAATAAAAATATTTAAAAAATGCGTAGAAAATCCACAAACACTAAAAACTAGAAAACAACAAAATATATACAAAATTTAAATTAAACGATTTTAAAATGCACTAAAAATTAAAGAATAATTCTTTCAGTCGGTAGCGACGAATGAAAGACGATGAAATATCCTACCACAATATTTTCTTTAAAGTGCCATAAGACCATCGCAATTGTAGTACAAGAAAATAATTATTTTTTAATTTTTAGTGCATTTTAAAATCGTTTAACTTAAATTTTTTTATATATTTTTTACATAGTATATATTATCAAAGATTTTTTGACAATTTATTGTATTAATAAACACTACCCAAAAAATAGTAGCCACACTTTCTGCTCATCTCCTTGTAAATAACTCCCCCAAAATACTTTATTCAATTACTTAATGGTGCTAAATTGATCGAGATTCAGTGACGCCCCGCGCAATAGCAATTTAATTTCCGCTGCCCGGATTGCAGCAGCGAATTCGCCCCATTTATTCGCGAAGATACCCTCGGCGTTATAAAAATTCATGGCTGCGTTATCGCCGCCGTTTCGCGCGCTGCATTACAGGCGTTAAATGGTGGGTCGAAGCAAGCCATCGAGTAACGGCGCGAGGGGCTAAACGAATTTTCGAAATAAATGTTTATAAAAACAGCTCCGCGGGGTTTTGCAATTAAGGTCCGAGGGCTTCTTTTCGAGCTCCCAGCTCCGCGGACAACAGAGCCGGGAGAGTAATCAGAGCGACCTTCCACCACCTGTAAGCGTTGTTATCCTCGTAACACTATTAATGGAGGAAAATTACATTACAATCCCGACGGCGTAAACCCCTGTTGCACTTGTGGCCGTGCTCGGGGCTAAAAGCAGCGGCTACCTGGCTGACAATAATTTTTTAAACACGTTAATTGCATATAAAAGTAACGCTCTTTCGCGGCAACGTTTTCACCAGGCAGTAACGTAATTCAAGGTTTTCCTTTCTCGTTATCTCGTAGAATAATAATATCCATACACGTATAACAATGTTTTCAATTTTGTCACGCGTGGATATTTTTATTTCACTAGATAGAATTTCTGTGTTTTAACCTAGCTAGATTCGGGAGAAATTAACGTTAAGTATTTGTTAATGCCGGTTAGCGGTAATTGTAAATTATTGGTCGCATTCGAAAGGTGGCTTTAAAGAGCCAATTTCTTTTAAAGAGATGGCGAGCCGGTAACGAAACGTGTGATGGAATTTGAAAATTGGAAATTCAATCAAGGGTTTCATGAATTAAAAAAAAAACAGAAACTGAACGACACACAGTAAAAACGATTATTGGACTTTATTGCTTCATGTTCGAAGAATAAACAAACAAATCATTGTTTATACAGTGGTACATTGAATGCTGTATATTTAATGCAAAAATCGATACTATTCGACCAATAATATTTTTGTTTATTCTTCAAGAATGAAGTAATAAAGTCCAAAAATCATTTTTACTGTATATCGTTCAGTTCCGTTTTATTTAATTCATAAAAATCACGTATTTTTCAAGCGTTTTAACCAGAGGGTACCAAAGTTTAAAACACTCATCGATTCGAGTCACTTTAATTCGAAACCATTTTTAAAATAACACACGTGCGAGTAGTTACAAGGAGATAAAACCCTGGCTGACCATCGACGACCAGTTCCCCTTGCTCCCACGCACGTGCTAGTAGTACAGGTCAACCACATCTGCCCTCATCCCGCTACACGTGTCACATTCAACATTCGCATCAATTTAAACACTGATTCTACTAGAATTTATTAGTGTATAGATTTAATACAATAGAACAATGTGCCATTATTGCTATTGAACGTTGCTTGCAGTAAAATTCGCTCGAATTAAAAGCTCAAGTTCAATCGCCAGTTGCCCTATTCAGAAGTATGTGACCAGTAAATCGTCCTACAACAGGATACAACCTCCAGGCTGCAGGTATCCTGGCATCGAGAGGTATTATCGAGATATCGAGGAAATTCCGTGTGCATGTCAGTTGTGGCGCAAGAGTGGCCATCTGAATCGACGTAGCCATCCAGCCAGAAATCCCAGAATGAAAAAGGAACGAAGCTCAGATGCTTTTCAGAGTTTCTTCGATTCTGGGGGGGGGGGGGAACAGTGGCAGCAACGTATACGTGATTTCGTGCCAGCATTCGAGCTCTATCGATCGTGGAAGTTCAAAGAAAGGAGGAAAAATGGCCCAGGCTCTGTGATTTATAGCGAAGCGTGCCGTGAATCGAATGGCTTTCGACGTCGATCTCCTATTACAATTTTTCCACAAGAAATTCTACGAATAATTTAAGGTTGATAATTCAAATTTACAGTTTTTTAATAAACTTGACAGGCTTAGGAAATTCATCGAGTTAGCAGGAATTTTTTTCGAACAATTCAATATACCTCTTTCCAATTGCAAAAATTTTCTTCTTTGGTTACTGTAGAAACGGTTTAAGAAACTTTCGAGTGCATCTGCGTTTGACTGGGAATTATTTCCATCGTCGAAATGTTACTTGCATGCGGTAACTTTATTCCACATTTTACATAATTCACAATTCCCTGGAGATTCTGCCATCAGTTTCACGACGTCCTGTGTATTCGTTCGGTTCTCTTAAGAGGGTAGCTGAGTAACTTTGAAGCAGTCTGATTTGGCTTCTAACCGACGACTAATAAGGTTACCTTCCGTCCGAAATTGGCCGGGAGAAGCCTAATTAATTAAGCAGATGCAGACTAAGTAGCTGTTAATTAAGTACGGGCTACTGCAGCTGAATTGCCTGGGTTATTAACTGACGGTTCGATCTCTTAGGGAGCACTCGGCTGATTCCCCCGACAATTGTTAACTGAATGGAGCCCTCGAGCCCAACTGCGCCCCAAGTAATCGACTTTTGATGGAAGGCAGAGCCACCGAAGGCCTGATTGCGACTGTGAATCCTGATTATATTCGATGCATAAACGAGATTTCGCCGTTGCATCTAGAAACCCTACCCCTCTGAATTTTCTCCAAGCTTTGGCTAGCTTCCATTCACGTGCAGATGTTTCCAATCCTATTTTCCACGAAGCAATAAAGCTTTCTGCAGAAAATGAGTCACAGCACCCTGGTGCATCACATGAATCCTCAATCATTGATGTTATAAGGAAATGTGAGATGAAGCACGCTTGAAATGAAATTTCCATACACCTAGCAGCTTCCAAGATTCCTCATCGCATAACCCTGTCGATGCAAGGCAGTTAAATAATTGTGTAAATTAATAAAAGCTGAATCGCTGAGCTGCAGTGACTCAAGCCATCAGAATAGATATTTTTGCTTCGGTAAAAAATGAAAGCAACGAGTCGATAGGATATGAATTCTTCTCAGAGAAATTTCCCTTGGGTGTCCAAAGACGTTGTCTCGCGAATCCAAGCTGGAAGCAGTGCTCGAAGGATATTACGCAAACTACTGAACTCGACGTCCGTAATGTACAAAGCCAGTAACGCGAGATTCGCTGCGAATCGTTGGGCAGGAATTTCTTTGGCCGTCGCAGGGGTGGGGAAGAGAAACGAGGCGTCGTTTGCATCTTCCTTAACGCTCCGTGAGCCGCTTACGGGCACAGAAGAATATTCTCCCCCCTCCCTCCGACCATATTTTCTCGATTTCTTGCGGTCGTGATTCTTCCGCGGCCTTTCACTTTTCCCACTATCAGAGTGGCGATTTTTCTAGCCGGGATGCTTTATCTCGCGGAGCAAAGTGGAGGTCGTTTGATATACTGCATGCATCGTAGCTTCGATCTTTCCAGTGAAACGCCGAGTATTCGCTTGTAACGGAACCTTGCCATTAATGAAAAGATCTGTTACGAGATTTATAGCGGCTTGGGATCTCCGTCGGTGATTCGCAAAGATCTCGGGATAGGTAAGGGAAATTAAAAGTGGTGCTTCGATACTTGATCGCGCAGCAGACCTCGAAACTAGTTCATTGCTGCCCCCCCCCCCATGTTCATATTCCGCTTGGGAATTGTATTTATAATGCAAAGGAATGTGGTTGGAATGTGTAATAAATATTTGATAATTAAACAACACTTCTGTGATCTATGAGACACTTTATGGGGAAGTTGACTGCGAGTTTCTCCCACCGATGGCGCCACCAGTTGCATGTGCCACTTGTCACCTGTGTTTTAGGTTATTTAAGGGGTCATTCTGGTTAGACGATTTGAGAAAATCGATTTTTTTTTTATAACATTTTTCGAAAGTAGATATCTTCAAGAATGTACTATTAAATTTTCATTGAAAAATTCTGATTATTTTCAGCCTCGACCACCATACATAAAAACTTTGAACGCGTTTTTCTAGGAACGGCATTTTTTCACATGGTGCAGGTAAAATCTCAAAATCCATCGAACCGATTGCTTTATAAATTGAACTGATTGTTCTGCACACCTATACCTCTGGTCGGTACTACAACCAAGTATTTCTGTTGAGTCTAACCTACTTTTAAAATCGAAAATAGCACAGTAAACACAGCCAAAATACATTGATTCTTGTATTTTGCCCACCGTTTTGTTAATTTTAAGGATAAATTATTTATTCTAGTACGGGCCATAGCGACTGTCATACTGATCAAGAATCTGTTTGTATTTTTGGTTTTAAATAAGTTCAACTGCTGAAATCACCTGCACGAGCGAGGCATGAATTTTTAAACATGTCATCAAAATCGCCATCAAAACCATTTTAGAAGCAATAATTTTATAACTTTTATATTTTTTATTTACCGTAGAAATGTAGTTTAATCGATAGAAAAAAAGTTTTATTCCATTACTATAATTCCTGTCTTCGCAATAAATTCCTGAAAATCGCTGAATTTATCGGCGCGCTAACCAGAATGACCCCTTAAATCGTCTTATTTTACTTCTTAATTTATATTTCTGTAATATGTGCACGAATCTATAATTATTAGTGGCTGTTATTAATTAAGTAGATGTAAAAAGTAAATATGCAACTTTTAGGTTATAAAGGCGACAAACTTGATAAAAGAAAAAAGATATTAGGAGCAAACTGTAGCATAAAAAATTTTCAAAAACATTTTATAATATTTGATATTTTTCTCCTTTTGCTGTCATTTTAATTCTGAAAACAATAGCCAGCAATAGCAGCTGGTGGCGCCCTCTGCGCTGAGCTTTGCGTCAGCTCTCCCAATTACTTTAAAGAACTGCATCTTCTGCAGTGATTATAGTAATTATATGTATTTGAATTTTTTAAGCTTTTATTAGATAAAGCTGATATTATGGGCAGCGATGGAAATCTGGTCGAATAAGGTAATGCGTTTCTTTCGACAGAGGAGTGCAGTCTTCTTTGGCCATTTTGCCCCTTAACAGATGGGGATGATGGGGGTTCACGCTTTTTCTTTTCCCTTTTTTTTTGGAAAACGAGGGGATTGTTTCTTGGTAGATCGCAGCTGGCACGGTGCCCGATTTAGAGAAAGCGAGGTCGTCGCGTGCTCTTGGAAACTATCGCCGGGCTCAATGTAAAATCGTGCCCCTATCTCCACGATATTTCCGTCATTCCGGTTTCTATTTATACGCCGGAGTTTCGGCGATTTTAATTTACCGCGCTTTCCAACGCGAGCGGACTACAGATCATAGAGTTCGCGGGGCTGGCTGAAAGTAATTAAGCTCGACTTCAATCAGCCTGTATATCAAACTTTAATCGTCAAACCATCGGTTTCACTTCTCCAATAAAAATGTCAATGGACTGGTGGCACTTTGGAGAAGGCAGACGAAAAATTTTCTCACCCTCTGGAAAGCACAGCTTAATATTTATTTGGCGAAACAATCTGTAAAAATGACTAGAAATTTTCTAGTTAAATTGGCATTAATCCCTTTGTATCCTAAAGAAGTAACATTACAGCTTCGCCTTTATTGGTTTTCTTTAAGAATGAAAAGGATTATACAAGTTTCCCAGCTGGTACCTCAGCAACGAATTTAAATTATGATAATTCTCTTATATCATTCAGAACGAAGTATCGCAGTGTCGTTAATAGGCTTTGAAAAGTTGAAAGTTATTTAGGCGAGGAATATTTAATTCTCGTAGTTGCACTGTGCCAAGTTACCACGAAAGACAGCAGAGACTCTTTCGAACGCCAATGCGAGAAACCTTCGTCCAGAAACTCGACCATATTTCTTTCCAAGCTCCTCACAGTTATAATTAAATACCAAGAAAAAGGTTGGGACCTTTCCGTGGATCTTGCCGAGGAAATTTCCTGTGTCCCATTCAGTTTGGACATCGAATGTATCCGTGGCAATTTTTCAGAGAACTTTGGCTATTATATCTTAAAAAATGGCTCCAAGGTTTGCTTTTTAAGATTTCGTGCTGAGGGGAATTTCTAGTTAGTTCTTTCGTGTTTAAAAATTCGAACGTTAAATTTGGAAAAATACTGTGAATCAGGAACCCCCAGAGATAAATAACATTTATTTTTGGTCTTTTCTAAGACCATAAAGAAGCTCATTGTTCACGAAATTATTCAGAATCTTAACATTCTTTTTTACTAATATAAACTTATTTACAGAAACATTAATTCAATCAATAATCTAAAGAATATTCTCTACCACTTGCTTTCTAACTAACCTGTACACTTCAAAGACAAACAATATCGTAATTTCATTTATAAAAACGAAGCTTTTTATTCAGGAAATTTTTTAACTCGCACAACGATGTTCCAATTTAATCCACATTTTCATCCATTTTATATTTCTGGCATGCAAAAATGCCAGAAGAAAATTCAAGGTCTTTTAAGCATTATCTCTTAAATAGCTAAGCGAAATTTCAATCCATTGTAGTTTGAATAATTACTCTCAGCACTCTGTGCAATCAAATTTCCTCAGCTATTTTGAAAAAAAAAGAACAGCAACATTTTTCATCCCTCTGCTTTCCCTCAAATACCATCCCCCGCGGAATATGTTCGCAAACGTTGCTTCAACTCAGCGGCGTCGGTGATACGCACAGCAATCTGAATTCAATTCTAGTTACTGCACGCCTGAAACGACCCGTCTCCTTCGCTCTCCGTTTTTCCATTTCTGTTTCCGTTTATTATCTTTCATCTCCAGTCCCAATCGCGCTGCACCGTGATGCATTTCGTCGAAGTCATTCGCCGCGACGATGTCATTAACAGCTTCATGCACCATCGCCAAAGGTGCTAAAACTACGCTGTATTTCGGCTCCGCTAATGATTTCCCATCAAATTGCCGTTAGTGTCAATTAGTATTCGTTTTAATAACAGGCGGGACAACGAGGCGTGCTGGAAACGATGGCTCACAGCGAAAGAGAAATGAGGCGAATCATTTCGGAGATATATCGCATTATACATATTACGAATGAATTGTTTGTATTGACAATTAAATAATATCACGGGAAATGGCTGGCTTATAAATTATTGTATTCAGGAATGTGAAAGCGATTTGAAGGCGATCCATAACCCCCCAAAAATTTAAATTAATTTCGCAGGGTGGTCGATAATCCGAGGGTTAATTTCGAGGAATTAACTCGTCGTGAAAAATGAATAGAAAGGTTAATAGAATTTTTTAAAAAGCTTCATCCTTTTCCCCAAGAATATTAATTCGCAATAAACCACGGAAAGTGAAAGCTTCTAAATTACTAAACCAAAACAATCCTATCGTACCAGTCCGCTTGTATTTTTCCACAAAAAAAAAACAGCCTCAGACAAGAATACTTTATCGTTCTGAATTCACTTTCGAGCGACCCGCAGTGAAACTTCAATGCAAACAGCTCCTGTCGTAATTTTCTCCAGCGCATCAATTAAGTACGAGGGACAATTTTTTTCCGCGAAAAGATAATCGGCTCGGAGGACGCGAAGGGAGCCTCCAGCTTTTTTTCCGCGTTTAATTTTCGTCCGACGGAGTAATCCTTCTTCGTCGCAGCGACGATCGACGCGTAACGAGCCGAGAATCGACGGTTTCAGCGCGCCGGAACGGGCCTTCACTTTTGCCAGCGTGTCTGGCCCGCATTTGCAAATAAATCTTCCGACGTCGGTATCGATTCGCGGCGGGAATTGGGACAATCGACTGAGCGCCACTTAAGCGACCTTACGGCCGCCGCGGCGCATCTGCCGCGAGCTTTAAAATCTCGAGGATGTCGAGGGCTTCCGGCGGAGGAATAAAAATTTCGCGTCAACGAGCTGCTGGAAGGACATTCGAGGAAAGAATAGAGGCTATTGGGTGGAAGTTACCTGGGAAATATACCGGTTTGTTGAAGACAATGTGGGTATAGAAAATCGATCGCTCTTTGCATTCGGTGTCAGGGATTCTGTACGAAATCGACGAGAGACTTTGACGAGGCTGGTATATTACGTAGTTGACGCGATTTTAGGGGGGGTTTAAGTCATCACTTTCCTGGTTTTGAATTTTTTTAGGAAACACGGGGTGTTGAATTGTGTAAGTTTTTCCTCTTTGCGCGACGACTTCGACGTGGTGTGTTTTTAAAAGGAGTTTGTGAATTTCGAAATGATGACTTAAACACCCCCTAATTTCGCGTGGACTACAATATAGCCAAGTTTCGTTGAAATCGTTCGAGTTCTGTGCAGGCAGTGAGTGATTCGTCATGGAATGACTCGTGGAAATTGTGGAAGATTTTTGGAAACGAAAGGGTGTATAGGACTCTTGAAACTTGTGAGAGTTTTGAATTATTGGGGGGTAAGGAAAGGGAGGGCGTGCAAGGTTTCATAATGATGAAAGGAGAAATTGTCCGTAGAAGTTAGAAGAATATGGGGGAGGAGAGTGCGATATTTCATAGAATAAATTTCTGAGAGTTAATGAAGAAATTTCTTGCGAAGAAGATTCAAGAATATGAAAGGGACAGGGGATACGTAATACTTCCTGGCGTAAATTACCGAGGGGCGTCGTAACGTAATCCTTCATAAAAATAACTCATAACTACGTAAGATGATATACCAAGTGAAAATTAGAGCACGCAGAACTATGTGCATTTTTTTATCCCGCACAGTAGTTATTAAAGGACGGGCCTCGAACTAGGATTCCAAAAAACTGTAACAACTGGTAAAAAAATTCGATGTCGAAATTGGAGGACGAAAGAGGCTTGAGCTTTCGATAGAAAAGAAACTGTAGAGACACAATCATGATATTCAAATACACTTCTGCGATGAATTAGCTCCAACTTGTTGAAACTTTCGAGGAATCCTCTCATCAGGGAACTGATCCTCAATTTCATCAATAATTGAAGTGTCCTTGTGGAAAACACTGTAGATGGCAAAATTAAAAAAATAAATTTATCTGAATATACTATATTAGGGTGGCTCTTATTTATACGTATTTTCTTTTTATTTCATTCCTCTCACCACTTAGTAAAGAATTTCTCAAAAATGGTAAGCCCTATCGAAATTTTGTTCAAATGAAATTAAAAGAGCATTCAATTTTCTACAATTATTGTATATATAATTTTTTCGTGCTTCCAACCATTTCTCAGATAATAGTGTTTGAATATAGAAAAATTGGCAGGCGAGGCGCGCGAAGTGCCGATCTCTCTATATTCAAACGCTATTATCTGAAAAATGGTTGGAAGCACGAGAAAATTATATTTACAATAATTGTAGAAAATTGAATGGTCTTTTAATTTTATTTGAAGAAAATTTCGATAGGACTTACCATTTTTGAGAAATTCTTCAAATTCAAATCATCGATGAATTCTAAATTTTATGCCCTGGTCGGCACCCTTTCCAGTTGCTCGATTGCAATAATCTTTTTCAGGGACTATTTTTTTATGAAATGGAGCCATATTAAACAAGGGCCACCCTAATACTACATATATATACGTAGAATTTGCTTTTTGACATTTACAGTGGATTCTACAGGGACTCTTCAATTAATTATTAAATGGCACTATTATTCCACCCTCTGGCCAATATTGGCCGCCATTAATGAAACATGAAATCGCAGTAAATCAGATCATATCGGTAATCGGAGCAATTATCGTCTTAACGGATCGATCTGTGACCGAGTGACGATGATATTCACGTTCTGAAATCGCATTCGGCACTGTAACATTGGCAGTTACAATTCTCAATTTGAAGATGACATCGAAAGCAACACTTGAGAACATTAAGTCTAGCATAAAATATAATTAGTAATCGACTCATTTATTTGCCAATAAACAGATATTCTTAGTCCTCCATGAATTTCGAACTCCAAGCCACTTTAGCCCTCGATAATCTTACATAATACAAGATTATTATATATCATAGCTTTAACGCAGCAAAGTCAAGTTCCTAAGAACCCTGAAACTCCTCGAAACCTCGAAGGGACATTGCTCTACAAACTGTAAGACTCGCAAGGGAATTGGGAACGTTTCGTGTTCCGCCTCTCCTCTTTTATTAAAGCAACTCCGTTGTAAAAATTAATTACAACGCTGCAGTGATTTCTCGCAACTGAAAGCAGGTTGTTTATAATGCACCCCGAGAGTCCCCTATTATCGCGCTGGGATTGCACGTAACGAAAGTATAATGGACGAAGGACACAGGGACGCGCCCAGGGAAATAAATTTTTCAATTTACCAAGCCGTGCTGTTCATTTTGCTGTTTTTTAATTAACGGATAATGCGTCGAGCGTGTTTCAGGGCAGAAATGAAGGGAACGTCCCTCAGTGCCGGGGACATAAATCCTGTTATCCGAGAGGGGCGATTGATTCATTGTCCTGCAACGATCGATACCGCGGATTCTAGTGGGTCCCTTGCAAAAAAAAACAACGGAATAAATAGCGACTTCCCGTTGTTCTTGGTACGATTTTCTGCATTTTTATTTCGGAGGAACTTATGGGACTTTTCGTTGAACAAAGGGTGATGAATGAATCAAGATTCTAATGTGGTTTTTATATTTAAGGAAAAGAAGTCTTCCCTCCTTCAACTTTCCCCTTCCAACTCCTTTAATAACGGAGCTAAGAAATTTTCTTAAGTATTTTCAAGCCCTAAGGCTAAAGAAAGCCCCATAATTTAGTATATGGAAGTTGGGAAGAACTTTGAGGGGCCCTAAGTGCCATTTTTTTAGGATAATTTTGCTGCATAAAATTGTTGGGAGATGATATTTTATTATAAAATGAGATCACTGATGTAGAATTTATTGTACTTTCCTGTGAAAATAATTCGTCGAGTAGGACTGTAGGTATCGAAATTTGTATTTAATATTCACAGAAGTTGGACCAACCGATAATAATTAGATATATCTACAGATGATATTTAACATAAATATGTAAACAGATGGTAAATTCATTTCGATCTTACGTTATTCGAGATTTAAACTAGTTTAGAGGAATTTATGCAAGATTATATTTGCGAGATTTTGCAAAACGTGAGGATAAATGGATTTTATTGGACACGAGAATAATTGCGAGTGATTTATGAAAATTTCGACTGGCAGTAATCTTACGGAGATAAAACAGGAAACTGTACACAACTTGTGCTCATCGATCGCAGCTTTCTGGCTGAATTTACCGTCTGGAGATATTATTTATTTATCAGCTACGGATTAGTAAGAACGACGTGTTTGGAATTTGAAATTGATTTTCTGGGAATATAATGCCTGAAGTATTTCATCCTCTTTCGATTTGTTTATTCTTAAGAAAATAATCTGTGTTATTAAGTAACTAATGTTTGCAGAGTTACCAGTAGTAATGTTAAATTAATTACTGTTACCAGTAATAATATTACAGTAATTATAAACTATTTAAGAAATATTACTTCACAATATATCTAATATTCGAGGCAGGAAATGATATAAATTATTTCTTTTATTTTTTTGTACACGAATTCAGGGTTTCAAAAACGTAACAGATGAAAAGGACGACTTCAATCAGTCCACATAATCTACATTGTTCCTGAATATATTGTTCGATTTATTTTACTTGACGAATATAATATAATAGTATTGATTTTTCAACCCATAGAAATAATCAAAAATGAAAACCCACCCCTATAAATTTAGATGGGGTGTTGGTGGACTTTCCTCTATACATTTTTTCATAACGCAAATTGAAGTGAATAAAATTCTTTGAAGCGTTACCACAAAAGTTCATTGAATTGCAAAATGGGTGGAATTTGGTATAGAAAGATAAAATTTCCTCTCTGTGAAAATTAGAGCTTTCCCTATTCGAAAATGAAAATCTCTTTTCAAGGAGAAAGTAATGCTTCATAAAGTGAAAATTATATTGCAAATAAATTGTTAAATTTAGGTTAAAAGTTTGTGTATAATTACAAGTGTAGTTAACTTAAACCTTAAAGCCCTGTGCATCAATACTTGACTTTACATTTAAATATTCTAGGTTTCCTTTTGAACTCAGCGAGAAGTCACATATTTCACACCATCAAAAATTCGAAAGCCACTCTTTTTAGCGTTTCCTTCAGCCGAAAATTCATCGAATTCACGCATCACGAAGCTAGAAAATACTTGATCACCCCAAAAAACTCAGAGGTAGAAACTTCCAATTTTTTACCCCGCAATAACACGGAGAAATAAATAAAAAACGAAGAATTGAAAAACGTGGAGATCTCGTTATTCGGCGAATATTCGTCTGCCAAACAATTTTGTATGAAATTTGTTTCTGAATGTATTTTGCTCTGCAATGAACACAATAACGCCCCTATTATATGCCTGTGCAAATAAAATAACATACGAGTATTTGAAAGGAAATTCTAGTGGAACAATATAATATATCATTTGTATAATCATTATAAATAATGCCCGAGTCTTTCTACTTCGAAGTGAAACGAAAAGGGGGATAATGAGGTATCGACGAAGATCGTGCACAGACTATAGTAGGAATCTTGAAGAGAAAATGAAGCTTGAGAGATTACATTAAAGTCGAAAGAATGTGGTTTAAAATGTATACATTTGCGTTTGAAATGAAAGATTCAAAGCACGAAAGTAATCCTTTAGAAAACGAAGTTTAAAGGAATGTTCGTGCCTTCGGGAGTTCCACGAAGCAATTACTCGTAAGTGTCGAATTTCTTCTGACGATAGCAGTCACCCAGCAACTAACAAAACATTGAGGGAGCTTGTTTACGCGCTGGGAAACGAACTACTGACCTTGATAATCAGAGAAATATTTCGAAAGAATTCCCTGTTCGCGTGTAGTTATAAACAAAACTCTGTATGGGAAAAATTAACGAATTAAATATTTAACTTTGATGACCACTTCTAATTAACTACTTAGGCGAGGAGAACAAATTCAATTCTGAAATTATAAACGCAATAATTTTAAAGTGCATAAAAATATTCTATGCAAAGATAAAATAAGATAGATATTAAATATAATTCATTGTTGTGAAAACAATAAAAAAATTCTAACAACAATTGCCTGTATTTTGCACGATATTAATTGCATTCTGAAGATTATTAATAATGAGCTATGCTACAATTCTGAAAAAGAGAGTTTACCTTGAATATTAATTGCAACAGATGTAATTAAACAATTTTCTAAAATTCTTTTATATTATCGTGGCAACGAATTAACCATTTCGCTGTGAAAATCGTCTAAAGTTGACTCGTGACACATTTTCCACTGCAAAGAAATCGTAAAGACTGCTTAAACTATTCCCAAACTCAATTCACTCGTTTGAATTTCGCGGGGAAAGAGTTACATACACACGTGCACTCGTAGTGCAGTCAACGACTTGTGCATTTCATTCAAAATATAACCAAACATACACTTCAACTCTTCTTTTTATCAAAAAACATCACTGCCAGTTAAGAACAATAATATTGTAAAGAAGGATGTAGAATCAAAATATTATCTCACCAAAATCATCTGTGAAGTCGTTCCTCAAACGGTTGAATACTGGGACACAATATTCACTCACTTTTCACAGTAATTCACACTGAACACTCGCGATTTCCATGGCGAAAATATCCCCACAACGGTAGCCGAACCCTAGAAATCGAATCCTGTATAAATCAACCCTTGAACGACTCTATTTCATGCAAAAAGATTGAAGAATTAGAATAGCACTCGCGGAACGCGGTTTCAACTGGCGTCTCCCGAGTGCACTAAGTTCGCGCGGTAGGCCGCCAGATGGCGTATGTGGCGCGTGTGTGATTCAGCTGTATTCCATGCGAGTTTTGAATCTAACGTGCCGTCATTCATGCCGGGAAATAATTTGCTGGTGCACGTTTTAAGTGCAGTGAAGTCGTTAAATAATTAAGTGAAAAGTGAGGAGAAAAGTGCCATCTTCGCGAAGCAAGGTGCATAATAAATGGTAAGCGATCTGGGGCCGATGCCTCGAGCTGTTATTGTTATCCGACGCGACGGGAGGGTAAGTTTCTTTTGAGATATTCTTCTGTGTGACTCTCCAAAGCTTGCAAAGCTTGCAAAGCATCCGTGATGAAAACCTGGAGTCCCTCGTTCGTTCAGAGTCAACGTTTAGTGTGTTTTTTTTATATACTCGACTGCAAATATATTGTTTATGAATGTTTGGTACCGGATATGCCTTTCTGTGTAATTTAGGGCATGTAAAGCTGGTGGAGAATCGACACGCTGACGGTTTGGCGCGCTTTTTGATACGATGGTTTGGCGCGCTTTTTGATACGACGGTTTGGCGCGCTTTTTGATTGCTCTTCTGTTTATTCAAATGTAGATTGCTGAGTGTATAGGAATATTTCGGCGTTTCTTGTTATTTCGAATGTATCAGTGTTGTTCGAGAGTTTACAAATGTTAGTTTATTCATTTGTTTATTTAAATATACTTCGTTTGCTTTAATACTTTCAATGTTATATTTACTTCTATGTAATTATTGCTCAATATCTCAAAATTCCAGTTAAATTGCCTTCTATAGTTAACATGTTAAATTCGTCGTGTTGAATTTATTCATTTTATTCTGGATTATATTATAATTTTGGTGGAGGTTGATTAAATTGATTAAAATTCAGAAAATTATATAACTTTTGTAATATACTGACACTATCGTGAGGAATTGTGTGTTTTTTATTGTGTGTTCCTCAAATTCAGATTTATAGGGTAAAATCAACCCCCGAAAGTGGAACTATTATTTGTTTCTGTTTAATGCATAAAATATCATTTTTATAGTAGCTTACAACATTTATTATATTTATGATATTTTCATGTGAATATATGTAGGTATAATATTTTTTCAAGCACCATCGATATTTTTATATGCATCCTCTTTTATTAGCCATCTGTTACAATTGACAACAGATAAATATTTCGCAGAATTCTACCAAAAGCATCATTCTTATCGATATACTGCATTTGTGCAATCGTTAATCCTTTAAACATTTATTTCACCCTCACTGTACGTTTTTCATTTAATCATGGCATATATTGATCGCTTAAATTTGAAATATTCTGTATCTCGGAAAAACCTATACACATTAAAGGAGCTCCAATTCAGGGCGAAATAAATATTTATTTAGAGAAAAACATATTTGAGATCAAATCTGTTTCTCTGCTTAATCGAGGGCATAGAAATTCTAAATAGAAAATGTTATTGTGGCAATACGAAAACTTTTCAAAAATAGTATTCTTTAATAACATTTTCCACATTCTAAAAGTTAAAATGATCATCCGGGGCTGTATTTTATTTCGTTATAAGCGCTTTGCCGTCAATCTTCATCGAAATTATAGTTTCCGCGTTCGAATGTAATTACATCAAAAGCTTTAATGTTAAGGCAATTCAATTGGGTTAATTTTAATTGTCATCTTATTATTATCTTATTTATGATAAATAATATACTATGTATAAATAAGTTAAGTACTGTTTTTGTTATTTTTTTCCCCTCTTTAAACAATCGGGATGTTTAATCTTTAAACTTTTTTTATTACTTTATCTCATACATATCGTGTAAAAAAAATAGCTGATTCTATTCAGCAGCCTCCAAAACATCCCCACATTCCTTTCCTCGCCTTGCCACTTGTCCTCCCAGCACATTCTCCTAAATTCTATTAACCAGAATCCAGAAAAGTCATTTCCAGTACAAGTTAACCAAGAGTATGCTGTCGGTCCTTAATTGTTTCCATAAATTCCCCCAAAAATAATGGAAAGAGAAAACGAATGTGTCCAGAAATGCCAATCGCTGATCACTTTGGACTTCTTCCTTGAATCCGAAAACTTTCATGCGAATTACCGTTACCGATCGCCTTCGACGTCTCCCTTCCCTATGTCACAAAACTTTCACAGAACTTCCAATTCCTGATCACCCTAGACTTCCTCATATTAACGAACCTTCGTGAAAGCAACACTCGTTGATCACCTCCGATTTCTTCCTCCCCCGTATTAACAAATCACCGTGGAAGCAACAATCGCTCATCACTCCCGGCTTCGCTGTTCGTTGGAATAAAAGATCGTAGCGGCAATCACTGATCACCATTGGCACCAACGCTCGTCACAAGATTCTCCCTATTCTGCGCTCGCACAATAGGGCCTCTCGTCTCATTGTTGATTACATATTCACGCGAGTAGCCTGCCGTCCGCGGGAAATCGGATTTCTTTCCCCGATCACGGCATTTCATCTGCTCTGATACGTACCATTGCTCCTCCCGGCAAATAAGAGGCGCCAGGGAAATTGAATTACGACACGAGGCTTTCAGCAGCATAAACAAACTCGATTTATCATCCCCGGTGCCCTCGGATCCCGGTCCTCCTGGCGATGCGAGCGTCTGGCTGTGCATGCGAAAGGAAACTACGGATCGTGGAAAAGCGTGGAAAACTGGAAGGAGGATGGGTGCGATAACACCTAACCCGGGGCATTCGCTGGGCGAGGTGTACTCTGGAACTCGTTTCCGGAATCCTAATGCACTGTAACTCATCTCGAGGGACACCCTAGAATCAGCTAGATGGAAACTAAATGAATATGTGGACTTGTTGCTTGAAATCAGCTCCGAGGAGCTTCTAATGTCGAAGGTAGATATGTTGGCCGGTAAGTTTCATGAGGGGTATTCTCTCATCACACAGTTTACTTGCCTCGGTGCTCCTTCTCTCAACATTTTCTGACTCGCTCTCGTTTCATCTCGCTCTCGCTTGCACAGAGCAAGAGCGAGCCAGAAGTGGTGGGGATAGCGCCAAGCTTCTAGCGTGTAGGCCGGACCGAGCTTTCAGCGTAGAAGTACTCACATCGGAATAGGTGTGCGTTAGCTCCGAAAAAAATCAGGAGTATTATTGATCAGCAGATTGATTCTTTCTCGATAGCTTCATCTCGTATTGGTCTACGCAGAGCTTCGTAACGCACGCAAAGAATATTACGCTAAGAATAAATAACAGCCATATGGCTACGTTCAGGCGGAGCCGAGCAGCATTCCCGTTACTCCGCCATACCCTTCGGGGACCAGGCAGTTCTAATTGACAAATCCAGGATCGTCAGATGGTGGTGGCTGATTTCTCCTCAGTCGCTGCTCGCGAAAGCGAATTCACCGGCCAATATGTTATACAAATATGATTATACAAAAATTCTTGGTTCAAGGTGGTGTAGGGTGACGAGCTTCCCTGAGTCTTCAGTTGGTTGAGGGATGAACTCCATTTAAATTTAAATTCGAGTGATTTGAGCTCCTATGGAGTTTAGTTGATCAAGTGATTAGTTGCTTTTGGTTTTGAAAACAGAGCTTAGATTCCTGGAGTCTTCAAGTCGATTCAGTGATCAGCTTAATTGTAATTATAATTTCAGCAAATTTCTTCTTCGTGTATTGGTGAAAACTAATAGGGTAAACCCGGGTGACGCGGTCGACCTAATATAAAATGGCTATTAAAACTAATATAGACATTACTTATTTTATCAGAACAAACCTATATGTTCAGAATTTTATGCTGATTCAGAAAAACTGGTCGATATTTGCTTTAAGACAATATTTACTGTAAATCGGGTTGAAAACTGAAGTCATCACGTCTGACCATCTCTCCCGAGGTGCCGGGAGAAACGGTTTTCGTCGTTGGCAGAGACCACTGACTTAATTATCCATGGAAAATTAATAAAGGATAAAGCAAAATTATTTATGAGTGAACACGACTACAGATTCATTGATATTTAATTTGTTTACGCTAAACAAGTAAAGAACACATCAAACAAAAAGTGAATTACCTACCGGCGATTAGCAAGGCAAATGAATAAAAAAGTGAATAAATAAACTAAATAGGCGAAAATAATATTAAAATTATAATAAAAAATAAAAAATAAACAAAACTAATAAAAAAATCATATCTCGACCATCTCTCCTTTCTGCAGCGAGAGATGGTCTTCTCGTTAGCTTTGAGAGGAAGAGTTAATATGGCCAAATACTTTGGCTGCATTGTCCCTTAAAGTCTCTACTATCTTATTATCCAAAACATTAAACGAAAATAAACTGAGAAGTATATTTTAAATACGATTCTGTACAACCGCTGTTTAACAAAATATGTTAAATGTAACCGCAATTTACATTTTAAGGCCTATAAATCCAGAAAACACACAGAAGGAAGCGAAATGACGCTATTCATTCGACTGTTTGGCTTCTAGAGAAGGAATTGGTCTGCACTTTAACGCATTTTTACGTACAGAGTCTGAAATATAACGACTCCGACCCGACCGCGTCTCCCGGATTTACCCTAACCGCAGTTTCCACAAATTCCGATTCAATTATCTGTGACAGTACCTACTTCCGTTTCACGCCACATTCTTTTAGATTCCCTTGGTGCACCCTTGAAGACCTTTTAAAGTAGAATCAGGAAACTGTTCCCCAAACTGTTCCGACGAAAAATGAAACGCGAGTATGCAAGGCAACGGGGATCGAGAGAAACGAAGGAGGAGGAAAATAATGGAAGGGAAGTGCTACCTTAAAGCAATGAATCGTTGGAGGCTGAGGGGTGGATAGGGAGGATGGAAAACTGATGGAGTAGCTGGAAGATTGAGGATTCGATAGCCTCGCAAGAGGCGGATATAAAACTCTACCCCTGCGCAGCGTATCCGATGCATTCGCTGCAATATCGCCTCTCCCCTCCCCCCTTTCCCTTCCCGCGTCCTTACCCTTAACGACCAACTGTAAACCGTGGGACAGAAGCGGAGGAAAGGGGACGCTCGACTAAATCAGTGGAGGCTCGGATTCGTTCGCGGTGATCCCGTATCACCCTATCCTTTCGTTTTTCTTCATACCTGAACTCGCTCCAGCATAATCCCCGCAGTTACTTATCGCTCCTCCTCTGAATCTTAGCAGTGCTTCGCGGGAAATACCACTTCTTCGGCGGGGAACTGGGGCCGCTGCGAACGAGGAGAAAAATTTGGTGGTTGCAGAGGAAAATTTGCGATGAAACTCTCCGCGAAGTCACGTAAGTAGAATACCGAGACTGTAGAGGGAGAGTTTCCAGTTCGATTGCACTTTAGATCGGTGAAAGGAGGAATAATTGAGGACCTTGCAGCCAGAGGGGTGCAAGCTCCATCTCTACCAACCTTGGAGTAAGTTAGAAAAAAGGGTTTGCAAAATTATTGCTTTGACTTAATATTTATTAAAAATATCAAAAGTCTCCTATGACGAATTACTCCGTCGAGGAGCAGCGAGGTGGGAGATTATTAAAGTGGGAGTGGTTAAATTTATTGGCCGAGAGATGCTCGAGATGCTTGGGAAATTTTTGGAAATCAAAAGCAGAGGCTCCTTTGTTTTTTAGAATCGTGTGAAAATAATTCGCGAAGTCGTTGAATTCGTAAATGTTTTTAAATTCGTAAGGGTGGAAGAGGAATTTGGTTTTGTCTGATGGCGATGGGGGGTAGTTTGTAACTTGGAGCCAGTCGCGGTAATTATTTGTGGATGAAGGGTCGAGGCTTCTTTTGTGTGGAAAATTATTGTTCTGACTTAATATTAAAAATAGAGCATTAATTGAAAAATATACATTTTTATAAAATAAATAGTAATTGAGTTGATAAGTTTCTATTTCAATTTTGGCGAATTTTTCAATTCTGGAGTTTTCAAAATTTGCAATAAGCCAAGAATGGAGTTACGCTATTCTCGCTGCAGGGTCCTCGATTTAAAATTAGTAGAAGTTCGGTTTTTGCTAGGGTGGAATTTTTGGCTGGTTAAAGGGTGAGAAATGAGCGTCGAATGCTTTTCTCTGCCACCCTTGGGAACGTTTCCAATTTTCGTAACTGACAGGGCTTACAGGTTTCGGCGAATTTGACTGCTTCTGTGGCAGCTTTTGGAAGCCTCCAATGGAGCTGTGCCCGCCGGAAGGGGCTCGTAAAAGTTTCTCTGTTAAAGGAAACGGGAGCTCCTTTATTGCTGGGAATAAGCACCAGACAACTATTCTCTCGCTCGAAATGCCTTCGATTTTCCCTCGGTTCAGGAACTTCGATAATTTCCAATTCGCTTCAATCCATGCCGCAGAATTTTAGAAATCCTCGGGATCCTGTAGCTAAATTGCTTTCCAAGAACATCTTCAACAACGGTCCAGGGAGTGTTGCCGGGATAAAATTTTTCTAAGAACTAAACGACCGCTTGATATTTATCCCCGCGATAGCGTTTCATCCCCCTCCACTAGGGTGTGTCAATTTTATCGGTAAATTTACAATTTTTAAAAATTTTAAACTTACTAGTGGCAAAGTAATGCTGGCTTTAATCCTGAATCTGAAACTATCTTCAGAAATTGATTTGAGTTAGGTTTAGCTACCTCAAATCATAGTTGAAAAGAGTGAAAATTAAGTAAGATTTAACTACAAATTACATATTCATATACTGAAAATAAAAATAAAAATATGTGGAAATTAATATTTATTAAATTCGCATGAAAATGTGTATTTATTAAAAAATGAAAATATATATAACTTTAGTAACAGATCCAGCCATATGTCATCTATGTAGTAAATTTAATGTTATTTAACTAAGTTCACCAAAGAAGCGATATCTTCTTTGCTTCCGTTGCGGTTCATAAGCTCAATTATTAATTTTCTTTTAATAATTTTAGTAATTTTCGTATTTTTCTACAATTTCAAATTATATTCCAACTAGGTAAATAATGTATTACACAAAATTTAAAGGCGGTGGTTAATTTTAAACCTGAAATTGTACCGTTTTTCCACTAGTCGTTTTCAAAATTGAAACATTTAAAAAAATGACACACCCTACTCCGCCACAGTGCAAATTTTTAATTTAATCAACCGCAGACCCGAGGATACGAAAAAAATTTGTAAAAATCTATCTCACATTGGTCTATCTTCCCAATTCAAATTACCATGTCATTTTTAATTGACTAAAAATCTGTCCAGGAGACTTGCGATACGAAAATGAAGATTCTGCGAGGCAAGAGTCTCTAATTCAAGGAAACTTATTCGTAAACGGTGCAAAATACTCGCGGAATGCTGGGGGGATAGCTCTGGATTGATTTCCCTGCGACAAACTATCCATTGAAAAAGCCAGACCAGGTAGAACAAAAGGCTGCGGCGCAGGCTGCTAAAAATAGTCGTCAGCTGACATTTTTGTGCAGCGTTCGAGGCACACGCTTTAAACATCGCACGTCATAGCATCTACAGCGCAAGGCCTTCGTAGAAGGAGCGGTTTTGCATGCGCTTAATCAGTGGGTGAAATCAACCCTCTCCCTTCTCGCCAAGGTCAGACAATTCAGCCACCGTGGGCTCTGTGAATGGGCTCCTTCCTTAAACGTTGCAAGTTTTCGATGGTCGATATCGACCCACCCGACTTACCTCTCTTAACTTCAATGCCGTTCGATCTGGACTGTACTTTAGAGGGGCAGGGAACGATGTAGAACGATAGCTGGCACGAAAAACAGTAGCTATGGTGCAGGTGGACACAACATGAAGCGAAGTCTGACATTTACTCTCGAGTTCACTTAGCACCCAAAATTTTCATAGCAATGTGATTGATAAAATGAATCGTATGCAATTTTGTTTTGCCAAGAGAGTCAATTATACCGATCTACATTTTTGTAATAATATTTTCCTAATTACAAGGAGAGGTTCGCAGGTGTCTGCCTCCGATCGCATTGAATTTTGAATATTTTTTAGAGAACTGAAAAATAAGATATTCGTGTTTTTTTATAGCGGCCCGTTTTAGGGGGTGAAACCAACCCCCCAAAGTTATAAGATTTTCAGGTGTTCATCTACGATTGCTTTGAATTTCGGATATGTTTTAGAGAACCGAAAAATAAGATATAAGTGTTTTTTTATAGCGGCCCGTTTTAGGGGGTGAAACCAACCCCCAAAGTTATAAGATTTTCAGGTGTTCATTCACGATTGCTTTGAATTTTGGACATGTTTTAGAGAACCGAAAAATAAGATATACGTGTTTTTTTATAGCTGCCCGTTTTAGGGGGTGAAACCAACCCCCAAAGTTTTAAGTATTTTAGGTGTTCATCTACGATTGCTTTGAATTTTGGACATGTTTTAGAGGACCGAAAAATAAGAAATACGTGTCTTTTTATTTTGGCTTGCTTGAATGTTTAGGGGATGAAACCACCCCTCAAAGTTCATAAGAAGAGTTGGTGCCTGCCTCCGATTGCTTTGAATTTTGGATATTTTTTAGAGGACTGAAAAATAAGAAATACGTGTCTTTTTATTTTGGCTTGGTTGAATGTTTAGGGGATGAAACCACCCCTCAAAGTTCATAAGAAGAGTTGGTGCCCGCCTCCGATTGCTTTGAATTTTGGATATTTTTTAGAGGACTGAAAAATAAGAAATGCGTGTCTTTTTGGATTTATTTTAGAGAACCGAAAAATAAGAAATACTAAAACATATCTAAAAACAAAAGCAATCGGAGATGAACACCTGAAAATCATATAACTTTGGGGGTTGGTTTCAGCCCCCAAATATGAAAACGGGCCGCTATAAAAACACACATATATCTTATTTTTCGGTGCTCCAAATCATATCCAAAATTATCTCCTTAACTATCTTCTTGTTAGTATTAATAATAACAGAGGTATAAGTCGTAACGTGTTTCTTTTAAGTGATTCAATAAATATTTCCAGTACTCTATTGTGTTCTTCATGAAGGGATTAGGGGGGTATTTTTTTACAAGTCAACGGCTTGATGAAGAGTTTTCGTTTTTGTATTATGTTTACATAGTATTATGAACTACTTAAAAAAAAAAGTTTCAGTTAAAAAACTATTTTTTTTTCGGAAGTTATGGATACATATCCGAAACTCTCTCGATTTTAGACGGTGGCCCTGAAAAAACTGTATGCTGTGTATAAAATTAAAAAGAGTAAAATTTTTTTATACAATAAGTTAATAGCTAGACCGCCGACGCCCTTTTTTATTCACATTACCCGTTTATTATTTATAAAGAAAAACAGTGGAGTTTTCTCTTAGAAAAATCTAACTTTATCTTTAATGTCACCATTTCTCTATTTTCCAACATTTTGAAAATCGACGCCGTGAGTCGATAGCTATTAACATATTTTATAAAAAAATTTTACTCTTTTTAATTTTATACACGACATACAGTTTTTTCAGGGTCACCGTCTAAAATCGAGAGAGTTTCGGATATGCATCCACAACTCCCGCAAACCTATAGTTTTTTAACCGAAACTTTTTTCTTAAGCAGCTCACAATACTATGCAAAGATCCTACAACGACGAAAAGTCTTCATCAAGCCGTTGACTTGTAAAAAAATCCACAAAATGTACACCTTTCCCTTGCGTTCGATATACCTCCTTAATAATGAAACAAACCTCGTTAAGATGCTTTTCGCCTGTCAGACACCTCACAGCCCCTCAGCATTAATTAAATTACGTTGCGCAGCCGAGGGTAGTTCACAGCCCTAACCACTTCAGCTTCCATCCCCAAACGATTCCCTCGAATTTCGAATTCCAAGGAATTTCGAATCAGCAAACCCACGATCGCTTAATAAATAATCCGGCAACAAAACACCCTTAATTGTGACGAGAATCCAGTGAGAATCGGGTGGAAGTTATCACTAGTCTGAGCACGATTGCCTCTCTGAATAAACATTAAATTACACGGCGATGGCTTTGGCGGGCGAAGGAAGCACGGGGCAATGGGGGGTCCTTAAGCCAAGGGAGAGCCTCTTTGGCATCTCTTGTAAAGTTCCACCAGCTCGCTGACAATGCCTGTGTAATTACGGGACACTGCGATGTATGCAGTTTTCGCGATGGCAATCCTATTAGCCCGTAACCGTGAATGCGATTAAGTTTCGAGTGGTCTGATGAGAAACAGTCAACTGGCTTGTTTGTTGCCGCGGATCAACCTAATTCCCTTTGTGCGCCAAAGGGGCTCCTGCGAGGGGCTAATTTTTTTTTCCCCCGCGACGGGGGATGAACTCCTCCGCGAATATAAATTAGAGGCAACGGTTTCTGGTAATGCTTTCTCGATCGCTACCGCGTCTGAGATAGGTGGAGAGGAATTACTGCTTTGGCGAGATTGATATCTCTTAGAACGTCGATCCCCCGGAGTGGAGTTTATTGGTGACCCGAATTTGGTATTTAATTGACGGGGGAGCTTGGTGTTTAGGTTTGGTATGAACTCAGGTTTCGGATGCAACGATTGATCTGGGAGTGGCGAGCAGGTTGCACGATTCTTTTCAATATTCTTGATAATGATAATTGTAATTATTAATAATTATGATTTTGAGCAGAATTTGTGGCTACACAATTTAAAATTGCACAACTCTTTTAGAATTGGTCCAAACCACTTTTTTGAGAAGCTAGAAGGATTAGTTTGCGAAGTGAGGTCGTTTTGAAAAAAAATACAGTTGGTCGGAATAGCGAAAGAAATAATAAAAATCGATTTTTCAACTTGTTTGAGTCTGCCATGAAAATTCAATAATCCCGTTTGTAGATTTAAGCGTTCGTAGTTCAGAGTAACGTTAACCAAAATTGTTTGATGAAATATTTAGTATGTATATAATTTACTTAAATCTAGAAACGGGATTTTGGAATTTACATCGCAGGCTCAGAAAAAAGTTGAAAAAACGACCTTTACTATTTTTTTCGCTATTCCGGCCAAATGCAATTTTTTTCAAAACGACGAAGTACGTCAATTAGCGAACTAATCCTTCGAGCTTCTCAAAAAAACTCAAGTCGTTTGGACCAAATCTAAAAAAGTTATGCGATTTTAAACGCTGCAAACTTTCTATCGCCCGCCACTGTGCACGTAATGCTTTTGGAAAATTAAGAAAACTTCGACAACGCGCAATTTCCTCAAATGCCAGATATTACACTGTCCAGAGTCTCGTGTCCTTCGATACTTTTCTCTGTCTGAGTTCTCGGAAACGGTAACACCGAACAAAGCTGCAAAATTAAAGGAGAAGAACACACTGAAATTGCGCCTTATCGAAGTCCTCAGGCTTTGCATCATTCCTTCCACCTCAGATTGCTCGTGAAACATTCAATTTTCCTTCCATCTACCTCGAAAGACCTTTTATTAGCAACACTATCACGAACCCCTGACGCTCCAAATCGCGAATTTGTTCCCTCGACGAATATTTCAATCCCTGCCAGGAGCAACTAACTACAGAACTCGCAGAAATTAACCCTCCCCTATAAGCCCCGCCCTCAGAAGCAGCCAATAATGTCTACCACCCCAAAAGAGAGCCACGATTCTACTTCTCAGATCAAAAAAATATCAAGTGTTTTCTCGAAATATCAACTTTCATTTATTTATCAGGCATAAACACTATGCTTTTTACCCGAATTGACACAAGGAAAATAATTACAAGCAGCAGAAAGGAAATATAAGACACACACAGATATAAAGGGAAGAAAGAGGGGTTGAATTTTTATTCGTCCACGAAGTGCTGGTCTACAAAGGGTAAGAAATCGTTGCTTAAGGGATGGAAACTAGAAAGGCCATCCTGGAAATATCCCTGGAAACGAATTCCCTTCGCAGTTGGATGTCGTCGGCGCACGGTGATATCGAGGCTTCGCGGAATTGCAACTGCACTGCACGCCAGCTGCTGCATTAGATACATGCAGCTCGGAGCTGTGCTCGTAGTGGGGTTGCTGCAATGCGCAACGGCTACGCCAGGACCACGCCGTTTCGCCGTCTGTATTTAGGGATTTGATTAAACGTTTCCTATAACGAATTACTCCGTCGAGGAGCAGCGAGGTAGGCGATTATTAAGACGACTCGCAGTGCGTACGAAACAAACAGGAGACGTTCCTTAATGTGGGAGTGGTTAAGTTTATTAGCCGAGAGATGCTCGAGATGCTTGGGAAATTTTTGGAAATCAAAAGCAGAGGCTCCTTTGTTTTTTAGAATCGTGTGAAAATAATTCGCGAAGTGGTGGAATTCGTAAATGTTTTTAAATTCGTAAGGGTGGAAGAGGAATTTGGTTTCGTCTGGTGGCGATAGGGGGTAGTTTGTAACTTGGAGCCAGTCGCGGTAACTATTTATGGATGAAGGGTCGAGGCTTCTTTTGTGCGGAAGGTCGTGGGGAAGTTAGAAGAGTGGAGCTTACCTTTCTGGTAGAATGATGTAGGGGGTGGAGTACTCTGCGAATGTTAATAGAAGGATGAAGGTTGGAAATTTGGAAAGGATAGACAGAATTATATTTTGTGTAATAGTAGTGGAAAGAAATTGGTAGGAGAATGACTATTTGTGAAGCAAGGGTGAAATATAAACACAAAGAAGATTGACGGTTCAAAGGAATTTATTAAAAAATTAGAGTTTATACCAATGAGAATATAAATAGAAATTCACTCTCGCAGTTTAAATTAAATATTACCTTCTGTTTTTTACGAATTTACTGTATTCAAGCTCCTATTAAAAATTTCAATACTAAGCAATGTTAAAATTTCATTCTTGCAAAATATTATCCAACCGCATTCAGTCAATGTAAATTAATTATCAATTTTGGAATGACCTCTCTTTCACTCTTTATTTAAATAAAGTTTTGGATAACGAATAAATGTGAAAAAGATTATTCGTCATTCGTTTATTAATCCTAGTTAACTTCATTCGACGCATGCCGAGTAATTCTTTAACATTTATTCGTTATTCGAAATTTTATTTAAATAAAAATTCTGCCCGCCTCTGCTTTCAGTTTCTCGAATTTCAATCCCACATAATTCGAATACCTTTCCAACGAAAATTAAGGATCATACCAGTGATCGAAGTCGACCAATGGGGAGGCAGAAGCCGCAGACGTTCTTCAAAAAACAATCTTTATTTCGACCGATCCTCGTTAAATAAGTCATAACAAAACGAAACGGTGGACATTTAAATACAACCGTATATCCAGCTACAACATCGCTATACAATGACGATTTATACACTTACTATTTACAAGACATTCATTTCTTACCTCGCCTTACCACGTACAATAGTCCTCGATTTTTATTGCGCAATATGCGTCGTTCGTTACGATTATTTATTGTTGCATCGTTATCGTTACGTTTACCATTATTATCATGGCAGGTGTCAAGCCGACGAAATCGAAACGCCAATGAGCGCGAGATCCCGGGATAACTTGTCCTCCTTTCGCCTCGATTTTTCATTTTAAATTTAATCTTCTTACGCGTTTCTGATTGTCTATAGTATGTATTACGTACGATTCGCCTAACTCCCCTCTCGCTGGCACACAACGCAGGATGCACGAAGGCATTCGCACCTCGAGTAGCTGCAAAACACAGAGGTTCGCGGTTTTCGAAAACGTTAGAACACCTAAAGATCTCTCAGGCTTGAAAGTACGAACGAACCGATATCCATTTAAAAGAAGCCTGGCATAAATTCCGACGCAGAGACTCAATCCCTAACAATTCTTTCTCCACTACGTTCTCTCGCCTTTCGTGGTCTGCTGACTTGAAGAAGAAGTGGCACAACGTGATCACTCGCTCACTATTAATTCGCTGCCTCGCACGCTCTGTTTCACGGGTCACTCTTCATGCTCTGTTTCATAGATCACTCTTACTCGTAATCCCCACACGCGTGCATCGCCCAGTGGCATCCACTGCAATTAATGTGCGATTGGAGAGCTCGATCGACACACTCGAAAGTATCCATTGGCTGGACGGCGAAGTAAGAGAATCAAGTGTATTTAATTGAAAGCCTGGCGCACCCCATTATTCGAGGACCTTCCCTTCCGTCCCGCGAACTTCTTCTTCTCTCTATAGAGAATCGTCCATACCGGATTTAACGAGTAGCATCGCGAACAAAAGGGTATCGTGCCTTCTTGGACAGCAGTTTCTTTACTTCAACGAATTCGTTTGGATATCACTCTTGATCCCTGTACCTGTGCTCTTTTTACGGTGAAACCCATCACTACTTGCAGGTGAAGCGAGGGATTTCGATGAAACTGGGATATGATGTGGTCCGTGTGAAACTAGGGGGGGTTTAAGTCATCATCTTTCTGGTTTCGAATTTGTTTAAAAAATACAGGACCTCGAAGTGTGCGATTCTTGTTTACTTTCACGAGAACTTCGACGTTTTATATTTCTCGCGATAATATAAGCATCTATATCACCTTTCGGAAAGAATTTTTACGCTTCCCGCAATCGTAAATAAGTCTTCTGGACTGCAGGAAGCTCGTACGTATCGTGAATCTCGTGCGCTGCGATCCCCTGTGTTTGCAGCCTCTGCGAGCGAATGCTGTTGGCGTCGCAAATCGAAGGAAACCGCTTCTGAGTACTAAATAAGGCGCGAAGAATAGTTGAAGGCGGATCAACCCTGCCGTCTGGGCAAACTTGATTCACAAATTGAGCGTCGTTAAAAAATGATGTTGTTCGTTGGGTACACCTAAATACTTCTAACGCAACGTTATGGTTTTATTAACAAAATTCAAGGAAACCTCCATTTTACAAACAGAATACAAGGCTCCTCTAGCACGAACAATTGCAGTCGCAAATATCACAAATCATCCTTCCGCGAGCAGCTTCTCAATGCCGATTCACCAAATCATCCCCTATTTCTAGCTCGAGCCGTTTATTCCACCGATTAGTTTATTCGTCTCCGGCGAAGTGTCCACGTTTCACTGCCTCTCACTTTTATACAAACGCAAATACGCCAGCAGACTCCGATTCGTCGCGATAAAATTCATTCATCCTTAGCTCGTGGCACATTCACTCAGACGCTTCCCTAGGATCGCAGACTTCCGAACGCCATCGCTCCCCCGGATGCACCCCCCTTTCGTATTATTGCGACACATTTAAAATACCTACGCTAAAAAGTATATTAGTCTTCGAGATTCCCGTCGCCACGAGAGCGGGATCATTCACGGCGAGGCCGTTCCCGTGGCGGACGGTAGTGGTCTGTGATCCTCCTCCCCTCTTAGCGTTACAAAGAAACGATTACGAACAACAGCTTCGCGATGACTCGAGACACCTTATTTATTTATCACACACAATTATCGTATTATTGCTTGCCCCGCCGCGGAGGACTCGCCGCGAGCGGGAAAAAGGTTCGAGAATCGATGACCTCGCAGAGGAAGAAGGCAACTCTATTCCGCCAGAATTTAATCCCACCCCCGTTCCTTTTCGCCAGTTTCTCGCGATATTCGTGCACCAAATCTAAACGCCCTGAAATTATTTTTTGGTGACTCGGTTCGGAAAGAATCAGGTCGAATATGAATTTACCAGAATTTAATTCAGCTTGTTACACTTCGCTATCGAGGCTTGAACCATCGGCGTACTCCCTGTGCGGATATCTCTCAGTCGCGTTTGATAACTACGCTCTTCGGACGCCCATCGGCGTTCCACGCCCGGTGGTGCACTCACTGGCTACACTCTAGGGCTGGGATTATTTGTCGAATTTTTCGGTATTCGAATATTCGAATACTTCAGTTGCTCAATTATTTGGCGAATATAATTCGAATATCCAAGTATTCGAATACTATTCGAATATCCAAGTATTCGAATACTATTCGAATATCCAAGTATTCGAATACTATTCGAATACTATTCGAATATCCAAGTATTCGAAAACTATTCGAATATTTAAGTATTCAAATACTGATGTATTCGAATAGTATGGTGTGAATTATAAATCAAGTTCTTTAGGTTCATTTGTCAGGGTGAAATCTTGTAAGCTAATTTTGACCCACTTCACACCATACCGAATATAGCAGTATTCGAATAGTATTCGAATATAGCAGTATTCGAATAATAACATTCGAATACTCAAATATTCGAAGTTTATTCGTAGCATTCGAATACTTGTAAAATATTCGAATATTAAATTATTCGAATATTAAATTATTCGAATAGTCCCAGCCCTACTACACTCATCAGCGTCAATAGCAACGTAGCAACTGAAATGGGTAACTGAGTTGTTTATCAGCGCCCAGCTCGAACTTTAAAATTCGATTAATGCCACTGCACTGAGGCAGCTTCCAGTAACCCTGTCCCCTCTGCAACCCTCGCGATCATCGCCCTCTCGCCTTTAATATGCACCCTCGATACACCTAGAAAACCGGGATAGAAACGGTCGAGTCTGCAGCGGAATTAATCCACGCCCCCATCAATCTGCTCTATCGAGACATTAATTCACGCGATACCGTTCGAATCGAGGCACACACTTTTTGCCCCATTCATTCGATGCGCGAGTTTAGGTTAGCTTCATGGTTATAATTAGCCGAGACAATTGTCTGTAGTGACTCGGGCAGTTGAATCACGTTATCTCCTTCTACAATTGCTTTTCTTTTCGACTAACCTGTGCTCGATTTTTCTGTGTCGTTCGAATCTTTCCAGGGTCTTAGGTACCTTTTTCGGACCCGTTTCTTTATCCTGATCCACGACAGACTGCTACGAGAATCCTATTTTATGGGCTAAAAACATAACAAAATTTGGGATTTTTTTTTAATAAACTAGCATTTCGATGAATCTGAAATTTGGACCATGTTTTTATGCAGATTTGAAGAAGTTGCAGTTTTTTTTATATTTATTTTTAATGATAAATATAAGAGTTATTGATGAACCAGAATACTGATAAGTTCTATGATTCTTTTGTTGCATAAGAAAATTGGCGGAAAATTGGATTGCAAAAATTAAAGGTTCAGACCTTTCAGTTTGAAAACTCTCCACACTGTTTAATATTTTTTTTTTGTTTTTTGGTGGTTCATCAATTTCAAGCTACATATGTACAAAATAAAACGCCGTTTCGTTTTTCTGTTTTAGATTACCTGGGAGGTAAATTTCATACAACCAGCGGACGGCGAGTTTTGCGCGGCGTCAGGCATAAGTACAATATTTATGGTTAGAAATTAATAAAAAAAAACCTGCAGCTTCCTCAAAGATGCATCAAAACATGGTCCAAATTTCAGATCATTCGAAACGCTGCTTTCTTAAAAAAAAATTCTCAAATTTTGCGATGTTTTTTGTCCGAAGAATAGGATTCCCCTTAAGGATGTATTGGACGTACAATATTAGACAAAAGTATATGAAATACGCAAAGTAAATCTAGACGTAAGAAACTCCGACGACAGTTGCAGTCTTATTTTTACTCGTAGAAAGGTATTTTTTACTTTACAAATTTTTTTCCAAAGCATTACCTATTTGCTAAACTTTTGGCAGTGAAAATGCCCCGAATTCGCATAAAGTGGCGGACGAAAGACGGTTTACATGTTTTAAAATCGTATAACTTTTTTACAATTGGTCCAAACGACCTGAGATTTTTTGAGAAGCTAGAAGGATTACTTTGCTAAGCGACATGTTTCGTCGTTTTTAAAAAAAATGCAATTGGTCGAAACAGCAAAAAGAAATAGTAAAGGTCGTTTTTTAAACTTTTTCTGATGAGCCTGTAATGAAAATTCAAAAAACCCATTTTTAGATTGAAGTAAGTTCTATACATGTCTAAATTTTCATAAAAATTGGTTAACATTGCTCTGAGCTATAAACGCTTAAAGATCGCAGAGTAAAGTCGAAAATCGCTGATTTCGGGAATTTCGCAATTTTTTGGCTATTCCGACCAATTGCATTTTTTTTCAAAACGACGAAACACGTCACTTATGAACCAATTCTTATAGCTTCTCAAAAAAACTCAAGTCGTTTGGACGAATTCGAAAAAAGTTATACGATTTTAAAAGTTGTAAACTTTCTTTCGTCCGCCACTGTATAATTTATTTCTTGAAAACGACGTAGTGAAAACGATTGAAATTCAACAGATATTTCCATCTATCCATAGACTACATGTGCAAAAAATTTGAAAACATTGGTACCATTTATTCAACATTTTCTCAGCTCTTTTATCCGTCAAGATCGTCTCTTTCCATAATTGTACATGTAAAATCAGTGAAAATTAAAATCGTTGTAACTCAGCAACCGTTTAGTGAACCGGTTTAAAATTTTTGGAGCACATCAGGAAGATCGAAAAGAACAATCTCACAAACTTTCATCAACTTGGTACCACTTTGAAGACAGGTCCGATACATCCTTAATTGGACTGTTCGCGGTGTCCGTTTTGGATTCGACTCTCACTCACTGACCGATTAACGATCACGAAGGGTGCAAGTATCGTTGCGGCGTGCGTTGCGGGAATAACTGGCATGAATGTGCAGTTGCAAAGAGCTCGTAAAAGGACTCCGGCATCGGTACGTTTACGAGCCCGGCTGGTGAACTTGCTCCCTCGACCTGCCATCACGTGTCTGTGTAAACCGCGAAGCACCGATTCGGCTTCCATAAAGCATTTTATTTTCGCTGATCGAATTCTTCAGCTCCGTTTCCCAGTGTTTGGCTCGCCGATGCGGGGAAATCAACGACGTCGCTGCTTTCTCGTTTCTGTTGCAAAAAGGCAAGCCCAGTGGGACGTGGTCTTAAGAATTCTTGCTTTCTGTGGGGGAAATTATTGCTTTTGGAGTTTAATAGCTTGGGAACTAAATGATATGCGAAGATCGGTAAGGTTCTTCTGAGGATTTGTAAGGAATTATTGATTAATTCATGAGCTTCGCAGGACTGTTCCAAAAAGGGCCAGAGGCTGTTTGTTTTTGATTTAACGAATGAGAAGGTTTAGAACTGAAGGGGGAATCATTGTCGAATTCAGAAAGGGACATTGTTGATTTGGAGGTATTGAGTGTCTGCAGTTAGAATTCCTCGAAATATTAATCAGACGAAGAAGAATGTCGCCGGGTTTCCTTTATTAAAACGTATTTAAATTTTATTTACTGCGAATCAATACAAAAACTAAGGTGAATATAAAGTAATTGAAAGGTCTCCGTAATATGTATTTATAACAATAGATTCTTTTCTCAGTGAAAGTGAAATGAAAGCGCGACGTCACGCGTACACGTGTGTATGCACAGTGATTACAGTATTTTTTTTTATGGCAATGTGGTATTCAAATCTCCCTCAGAGTTCTACTCTGAGAAGCTTTTTAACGAGGCTTAATCAACGTCCAAGGGAAAACGAAACGGACGAAAAGAATAGTACAAGAATGAAGAAAACAGTAAATAAAAAAGAGAGCAATAAACATTTGTGAAACGATATTTGTCAAATCTTTCGAGTTGAAAATTCCTTCAACGGAATAAATCACCCCTTTCATTTCCATCACTTTCTTTAATTTCCCACAATTCTTCCAATTCTCAACACCTCTTGTTCGCCTTTAATGCTTCCCAGCAGTTGCCTACGAATTTCCAAGAGAAAAAAATTATGAACCCCTCTAATTGTAAGTCCAGGTAAATATAAAAAAGAAAATGATTTACAACCTTCCAACATTCTCATGCAAATAAAAAGCTCATCCAGTTTTACATTTAAAAATCGTTCACGTTCCGTCGACAGTAAGTGTACGAATAAATAAAACTGAACAAATAAAACCGAAAACAGATATGTCTCGACCATAAAACGTCATCACAATCTCCATTCACAATTCTCGTCCCACACACTGCCGCCTACCGCTTATTTATTCTACATTTAGTTACAATCTGATTGTTAATACGCAGGCTACAAATTGTGTACGAGCTAACGCCATGTTTCTTTTTTTTTTTTTAAACGTTCGATTATTGCACATGCGACTGCCTCGAGGAACGGACATATTTACACACTATTTACACGTATACGGTAAACTTTCAACACACGACTTTTATCACAGAGAAACGGTGAACCGCGTTTCAAAATCGAAACAAAGGGCGGGATGGGGTGATACCGACAAAGCACTCAGGCTTCTTTCTTCCTCGGTGGACTCGCCGAATAAATGACGCGCGTTTTAACCATGAGCAGTAAATTAAAGGAGAGACCGTGGATCGATGTTAATTACCTACCCGCGGGTTAACGAATTACAACGAAGGAGGAACGCCGACTGGCTGATCCGAAGGATCCCTAACGAACCGACGCCGTTGCGCCAATTTTCCAGTTCTCGTTATCCAAACTGAAGGATTGCACTCCGACTGACAACTGTTGCGCTCCCCTCGGCAAAATTTGATTTCGAGTGGCCCTTTCGGTGACTCGAATTCTGACGTCGAGGGCTCGCCTCGGCTGGACTTGTGAATTGTGAAAGTTGATTGGATAGTCGAAGGCAGGTAGAAATCAGAGTCTGATTAATGGGCTTCTCTGTGGCGATTGATTTTTCTGTGGTAGTGGAATTCAAACAGAGAGCCCGGAACTTCTGGAACCTGCGAATCAATACTCCCGCGGGAAGAACGGGGCGCAGAAATTCGCGTTCTCTGGGAATTGGGACGCGCATCGCGTATCCTTTCATTCACCGAGGTGTCCGTCGACCGATTCTCATTGGTCACCCCGACGTAGGTACTCCAGTTCTCTAACGATCAGGCTAGAAGTCGAGTAGTGTATCGAGGGATTCGAGGAGTACGTTTCAGTTGTTAGAAAACCATATGAAAAATATTGAGTCCCGGATTCGAAGCTACTTAATCCTCACTTCGATATTAAATTCTGGAGTGATTGGCGAGTCTGCGGGACGATGCCCCTTCGAGATAGAAGCTGTTCCACCCGGTCCCAGCCGGGAGCGATGAAATACAAACGTGAGAATCTTAAAAACGAATCGAATGAATCGAGCAGAGAGCAACGTTTACCACATTAGGACCATCTCCATTCCGACAGTGTTAATAACAATTAGTTTCGCCATTCTCGATGGGAAGACTCTGTTTACCTGCGAACGCAAGGAATGGAAGAGATCTGTGAGCGGGTTTCTCACTTGGAGTCTTAACGAAAACATCGATTCCCCTACGGCAAGCAATCTACTATCCGCAGCAGATCTTAGAAACCTTAACTGTAAAATAAATACTCCCCCGACAATAAATAGCGCTACTTAAATAATAACGATAACAATAACGACGACGAGTTCTACGCGGCTAGATACCTCCAATTATCGTGTCGCGGCTTAAACGACGGTTGAGCTTCGTTAAAAGATAAAGACATTCAGTTCGATGAAGCGTTAGCGAAATAAAAGTCGAATTGCTGTCGCGTGTCTTAGAAATATTCTGTCGAACGGTAAATAATATCAGTATGAACATAACCTCTACCGGCGACGACTGCGCCCTCTGCGCGGCCCCTCAGCGCCGCGACCCGCCGCGCGCGGCCGCGAAGAATAGAGCGTCCCGGCTTTGTTCGCGACTGGCTTTCGCTGGGGAATCAAAGCGGCGAGGATCAGAGGTGATAACCACTTGGCGGTCCACTTCATCGCCGCCGCTTCGATCCTCGGACTGCCAGCCGGGGGCAAAAGAGTTCACGCTTGATCCTCGATCAACTCTGGCCAGCTAGCCTCTTCCATTCTGTTTGCTCTCCGGAGGAAAGGGACGCTGAAACGACGTCGAGTGGGGACTCGAGGGTCCTGAGCAACGCACTTGGCCACCCGGCCGGACAAGGATCCCTCTAAGAACCGTCCGAGCACTGGACAGACGCGGAGGTACCTTAACGAAATGCTCGTTTCGAGAAGACACCTGTTGTCTTCCTTCACTGACGTTCCCATTCTTCCTCGCTAGTCCTGGTCGACGGGAGGGCCCGGTTTCGGCCAGTCGATCGATCGAACTCAAGCCTCGCTTAAAAATACTATCTTTGGCAATGCGACGGTGACCTATAATGCGTTGTTTGCGGGTGTAACTGTCTGATTGTGCAGCTTCGTGATCGTTAAGCGACGCCGCACGATCCCATGTGTGCGCCTAGTGTTCCCTGGCCACCCGCAGTCTCGAGTTCTCGAGCTCCTCTGAGGAGATCCGTGGGTCTGAGGAGACAGTGCCGTGCTCTGCTCGGCGGTGTGGCAATTCTGAAGGCCTCTGGCTGGTTAGAAACTCGGAAGGGACGTTCTGAGGGCTGGAAGTGGATCTCTGCAAGGTATCAAGGAGTCAATTGTTGCAAGCTTCTGTCTATTACGTTCCAGGCTACTAGCAGTCTTACCGATTATTAAAACTTCGATTCCTCCCGGTGGAAAGTTTTAGAACCTCGCGCTGAGAGATCCACTTCCAGGTCCCTGCTACCAGCTCGCAGAAGCCGGAGTATCCTCAGCCACCGAGTTTGAAGCTTGGCTCACGATTTCGCTTTGCCGACCGACGAAACATTGAACGATATATTTCCAATGGTCCCTGTCGATGACGCGCAACTTGGACGTCACCTATGAAGATTTACCTATCGATATTCCGTCGGCCACTGGGGTTACCGATGGGGCCCGGAACGAGGCAGTTCGAGTCTTCGCGTTTCGGTCCTCGGGTGTTGGACCAAGCCTGCTAGGGAGTCGAGACTGCGCGGGGACGTTTTGAAATGTTAATAACGCTGATGAGCTTCGTTTGTTTCTTTTCTCTTTTTGGTAATTAGGACTGTGAGCCTCTCGACGCGAAGTTGTACGCGCGCCTTTCTTCTTGCGCGTGTGTGTGTGTGCGTGGATGACGACGGTTACGGGTTGTATTGGTGGGTGGTTCGTGTTATGCTTGTCTTTTTGAGGATGCTGTTTAACGTATAAAGTTGCTGTTGTCTCAGAGACTGCTACCGAACTCGCTCGATCTTCGTCGGTCGACGTGCTTCACGTACGTCTCCGAGTATATACTCTTAGTGCGGTCGTCGTACCTGCAAACAGAGGAAAAAAGAACGGAGAATGGCACAAGTTACGATAGGCCCGGTCGAGGTTATGGGACCAAGGGGTGAAACTGGTCATTGCATGCTCCGTAACGCGGATAATCTGGAAGTAGTGATGGGTTCGAGGGCCCCTCGAATCGCCTTGTTCGTTTAATTCATCAGTGCATTCGGCGCCAGAAGAATTCGGTATTGCTCGTTGCTTCCATTTCTCTAGTTTAAATCTATTTATGGTAATACGTTTGATATAAATAAACAAGGTGGTAGGAGAAGTCAGGGAAAGGTGTCTAAAACGATCCCTCGGTGTGGATCCCAGGAATCCCAGACTAAAAATTTTAGTCTGGGCGAATCGGATATTTCTCACTTTTTCGTTTTTTGTTTATAAATGAAAGATTTTTATGTTTAGTTTCAATTTTTATATATTCATGTTTAAGCGAAAGGTATACTGGTCACGAATATATAATAAAAAATTAGTTTTTTAATGTTTGACTATTAGTTTTTTACCGTCAAACAGAAAGTGATCCGATTCGCCCTGGTCTACCCTAGCTAAATTTGATCTAAGCCAATAATAAGGTAGATAAACTAAATTACAAAAAGTACTTTACTTTTATTTAAATAATGTGCGTTTGTATTTTTTATATGACTTACGCCTTAAGGGGAAATCTTTTTGGACACCTTTCCCCTACTGTTCAATGAATTTCGAGTATTCTATGCCAGCAATAGTAGTCCACAATAAAATAAATAATCATGTGGTGTGCTAGTTATATTAATTCGAGTATATTAATTATTTGGAGCAAAGGGAAGTTGAGGTCCACTGAAAAATAACATTTCAGAGGAACTTTGGCGTCTAATGGTTCAAGTGTGATGATGAAAATTTTAAATCATTTACTATTAGTAATTCTCTAATCGAAAAAATAACACTATCAATCAAATTGATTTTGAAACAAAAGCTGCGTGCTGAAACCCAAGAAATATTTATTGCTCTGCAAGATAAAATTCTCCATTTCTCAAACCTCCAGTATATTACAATAACAACCTCGCCTATTTTGTAATTTTTAAATATTATATTATTATTTTTAGTTTGTACTAATCGTTTAATTATTTCTGATATAATTCGTGATATAATAAAGAGTTTATTATATTTGCTGTTCTCATCGAATCTGCCATCAGCAAAGCAAATATCCACAGACACTCGTAACCACGTGTTTGTCGTGGAGGCAGAACATGCTTCCGAGCACTGAAAATGTTACAGGTCCGTGGGAATTTGGAAATCAGACGAAATTATAACACAGACGGAACGTTGCTTCACAATCCCCTTTTCGCATGCAAATTCCCGGAGTAATACGTTCAGGTTACGAATTTCCTCGCGGCGCCACCGAGGCAATTCGTTCCCACCGTGGCTGCTTTACGACCAAAGTTGAACACTCTTTCACAAAAAAAAAGAAAAAGGCAGAAAGGGAAGCATCGCGTATTTCCCCATTATCAACCATTTGTCCCTTGTTTCACTCGCTGAAACTCATATCTCAATTTCCTGGGAGATCGAGATTAATAACCGAGTTATTGCAATATCCCTCCCTCCATGCATGCACGTGTACCTGGAGCGATGATACCTGAATATTTTTCTATCCTTTTCACCATCGGTAAAAACGTTTTCATCAGAGCAGACTGGGAATTAAACATTGAGCTTTGGAGGCGGCACGATTTCCGCGGGAAAATAGGTGGTCGTGAAGTTTCACGAGAAACGCGTGTAGGTACCTGATAATCGAAGTTACGAAGGCTGGCGACTTGTTCGCGTTACAAGAAGCCACGATCGTAGGGAAAGTAAGTGGACGAGAGTAGAAGTAAGTTTCGAAAGGAAGCATTATTGCAAAGTTGAGCAAAGATTCTCGAGAAAAGCACACCGAGTCCTGGTTTCGTTTAAAAATCATTGGAATATCAAAGATGAAAGGAATCTTTCAGGATTTTGGAAAACCTCCCTTCTTTTCCTGTGTAGGCTGGATATTTTATTACTTTAGTCCAGAAAAAGTTGTTGAAACTCAGGAAAGTACTAAAGGTCTTGAATATTCTAATAATCTTTGGAGTTTCTCTTGGGTATTTTAAAAACTTTAAAAAAGAAGCTTTCCAGAGATTCCAGATTTTGAATAATATTCTAGGCTTTTTGATCGAATCTTTCGAAAACTTCCCAGAAGAAATTCGAATCCCCTCTGCTACTGCAATGGGAGAGAGCAACGAGAACAGGAAATGTTTACGCGTTTCCTGAATTATGCTTGTATTGTTCTCCACTCGTCCCAGTTTTTCCAGCGGAATTAAAAGTAATGACCCTCCCTTCCTGCCCCCCCCCCTCCCCGCTTCTAATCGCCCGTTTTATGGCGTTTTCTTGCGCCGTGGATTCAACCGGGGTGGAAAGTTCCTGAACGTGTGTTCGGGGATGCGCGTGATTTCGATCGGTCGTTAAAAAAGTATTCACGACGATACTTTTATCAATTTCGACTATTGCCATCACAGGATAAATAGTGTACAGAGTGTTTAAAAAAAGACGGCACGAATTTACAGCTAGAAAACTTTAAAGAGAAGCCTTTTCTTTTTTGTTATCATTTGTTTAATCAATTCTAAAAGATCCTTCGTCGCTTCCAAAGTTTTTAATAAACCAAACTACTGGTATCGTGTCGTAACATTTGCTCTTTCGTTCCACGACGTCTTTAATCACTGCTCCCCGTTAATTGCCCTTTGTGCGCGTCGCGTGGAATGTGTAACACGCAATATCTCGGCGAGGAATAAAATCACACGCGAGATGTGACCGTTATCAAAGAGGAAGGCGACGCCTGTATCGGAACTCGTTAATTTAATCGCGCGTGGACGCGGCCAGTCGTTTCCCAATATTACTTTTCGCTGGCGAGAGCACCAAGTCGCGCAGCGTGTTGACAATTTTATTAAAGCTACTGCTGGGCGAATAAAAATCTCCGCTATCGGCAACTTTCGGCGCGCTGTCGCGTCTGAGCAGGTGAATTTTCAAAGATGAATTCGGGGTCCTTAAACGCGCAGCTGTAATTTTATCATTTGTCGATTAAAAGGGGCGTAGTTGTGAGAACGGTTTTGCTGGTAGATTTTCCAAAAGTTCTTAGAGGGTGACGATGTCAACTATTTTATGCTAAAAAGCAGAGTAGTTTGGTAATATAATTAAAATTATATAAATGGCAGGTTTAAAATTAATTGATGTGTCACTGTAATGATGGAATAATTTTTTTTTTTTGATGGTAGAACTTGAAAGAGTATTCATTTATTGGGGAAGAAATTAGATAATTCTGACAGTATTATTACAGGGATTTCGATGGAATTGGAATGCGAATTAGTTCAACTGAAATTAAAGGGTGTTTGAGTTATCGTGTTACTGGATTTGGATTTGTTTAAAAATTACAGGGCACAGAAATTTGCAATTTTTGCCACTTTTTGGCGTCTTCTATTTTGTATACAAATTTGAAAGCAGAAAAATGATGAGTTAAACCCCACTTAATCTTGCATAGACTACATTATATTTCAATAACTTTGAAATTAAGTCTCCCACTCGTGTATACGTTGGAATGATTGTTTAAATAACATTGATACGCCTGTATAAAGAAATTGAAGATATCTTACGTAGCACGTTTGTGCCACTGTGCTACTTCGTAGGCCTTCTTAAAATATGCTACTTGCGCAATTGTTCGCGTTTTTATCACTACTTCCATTTTATCACTACTCGGACAGAAAGTTGCGTTCTAATTCTTCCTTTGCTCATTCGGAAAGATAAACTGCAAGCCAATGTAAATGATACACACTGCAAAGCAAGAGGCATAGAACAGGAACTGGAGTGCCAGCGAAACGACTCGAAGTGCCTTCTATAAATCTTTCACTCAAACATGGGCTGCACTCTAAATAAAGTCAACATTGAATGCAACCTGCGCGAAGGGACTTTCACTGAGCGCTTCTCCAACTCTGAATACTTATGCAGACACGTACATAAATTCGTAAACAGTTTCGTTCGTCGTCAATCGACTTCGACTATAAGCTATCAACCAAAAGAAAACATTAAGTTTAATATAATTAACATGAAATAAAAAATGACTGCCTCAACAGAGAAGCAACTTCGTTCCTTCGCGATATTTCCACTCCTTGCCACCCCGCCACTTGAAGCTCATAGAAACAAAGTATTCGAATTTCATTTTCAAGAATTTTGCGAATTCTAATCCAACGGTGCAATTTTCATGATATTGAAAAATATTCAGATAACGATGACTCGCAGTGTTAAAGAGATATTTATGCAATACTTCATTTTGCAATTAAAAATTTTTGTTAATAAAGATTGCGTGCAATGGATTACGTAAACTCTAAACTTGTTTCTCAAAATATCCATGCATTTCTAAATTCGGAGATATATGAGCCAACGTGTGAAACAGTGTAATTCTAATTTACGCGTGCACTGCAGAGTTAATCTAAAATAACCCAACTCTTATTTCCTTAAACTTCCATAAAACTGCACCCAAGTGTTCAGAGCTGACGCGCCGCCGAATTCGCCTTGCGGCAGGAATCGAAGAGTCAGAAAGCGGGTCCGCGCTCCGCGGGAAAGGCAAGGGACGCCCCGGGGGAGCGAAGTTTCGAGGGGCGCATTTTGGGGTTGGCGAAGAAGGGCGAGACGAAGGGAAAGCGATAGAATGTAGTGCGTACCTCGACGTGTCAGACCAGATCGTACCTTAGGGAGGGCCGACGGAAATCGAGCGCCTCGAGGTCGGACGGCTCTCGTCTGCAGAGCGAGCAGAAGGCGCACTGCAGCGTGTTCTTGAAGGCTTCTCGGAAGTCGCGATTGAAGTACGCGTAGATCAGCGGGTTCAGCGCCGAGTTCGTGTACCCAATCCAGAATAGGAGCGCGATCACGATGTCGGGGCACGGGCATGAATCGCCGCAGAGGGTCGTGGTGACGTACCTGGGGGAGAAAGTTCCATTTAAGTTCTCACTTGGCTGGGGCCTGGAGGCTTGGAGGCTTCGCTGAGGAGGTTCGACAGAAGAACGTCTAACTCGGAGGGCTTTGCCTAGGTGTTGGTAATTTTTGTTAGACGTGACGTGAATCGGTGGGGGTAGTTTTAGGGGAGGATTTTTAAGTGGATCCAATGGCACGTCGAGGAAGAGACAAGGAATTTAGTTAAGGAGACAGGGTGTCGTTTCGACTCGCTGCAATCGGAACAAATATCTGCTTGGCTGGTGGCAAATCTTGGGACGTTGGAACGAAGGATGTTCAGTAGTTAGGGTGAAAGTATTTTTTATTTCAAAGTGTTACTTGGATTAATGGGTTACATACGTTCTCAACGCCTCCTGATTCATCACTTTTGGGATTTTTTTCTCTAGAGGTGTGAAATAAATCGAAAATTTTATAATTTTAGCTTGTTCTTGGGACCTTTATTCATATGAAAAATATTATTCTACACACTTTTGTTATACATTGAATTTTTAGAAAATAAGAAATTTATGCCAGTTTGAAGAAAGCAGTCGATTTTTCGTCAACAATTTCGATCTTTAAATTGTAAAAAAGATATTAAAAATTAGAAATTTAGGAAAATGGCTCGGTGGCCCTTAGAGAATTCCATTCTGCATATATTAACGCAAAGTTCATGAAAAAAGGTTATAAATTGTCGAAGTTATTATCCTGATAAGGAAGCTCCTTGCTTAGTGCAGTGGTCGCTGCAGCCGCAGAAAACGAACGGCAATGTATGACAAAAGTGTGTCAAATAATATTTTTTATACGAATAAAGGTCCCAAGAACGAGAAACAATTATAAAACTTTCGATTTATTTCACACCTCCACAGAAAAAAATCCTAAATGTGATCAATTATTAGGCCCCGAGAACGTATGTAACCCCTTAAGTGATTGCGATTTTAATTTGGCCTTGCATTGGGAGAAAAGATATTTGCCAGCTGGATTGGAAGGAGGAGCTTCATATAAAATGTTACAAACTGGGACGCAAGAATGTCCATTAGTTACATAAATTTATTTGGCCTGAATGAACGAAAGAAACTGTATCATAGTTTATTACATTGAGGAATGATAGTGTATATCCTCTTGGCAGGTTAAGGAATGCAGGTTTTTAGAAACTAAGTGTGAGGATGGCTGCAAGTTCCATGAAGGAGTTTACGATTTGAAAGTCTTATTCGAATTCAGTGAATGAGATAAGGTGTAATTTTGGCAAGCTTACGTTGGTTTGGAATACTGACACACATCTTCATCCTGGATGGTATATCATGAGGAAGTGTCTGATGCAAAAGGATCTTCGTGAACTGGATATCAGACTGTCAGTTAGTCTAATAAACGGATTTATTGCTTCGAAGTTTCACTTGGGCCGTACGAATGGGTTAAGAAATAAACTGGAAGACATATTTTCAAAGGGAGCTAACATTAATTAAGGACTGATGGATACCCTCACATCCCTTCATCCTTTTCTGTTCCTCCAAACAAGAAACCGTGAAAGTTGGTGTTTTGATACGTTTCTCATTGGAAGAATTTTCATTTAACCACCCATTCCCAGAACAATCAGATTTTTAACAACTACTGAGAATAGAATGTTACAAAATTCGATTACGAAGATGGAGACAAGAATCTGATCACTAGACTCTTCAAACCGACCCATCTCTATGAAGATCTAATTCTTGAAGATCCTACCAAAAAGATGAGATGCTACAGAATTTTTTCAAGTCAATTTACCAATAATTAATTTAATATAAGTATTTCCAAAGCCTTAGTATCTTACTTCAAAGTAAAATAGAAGGCAGGCTTCTACCTCGAAAACTATCGCAGCGACGAGAGGTTTATTTAGATTTTCTAACACCCCAGTTCCCCAGAAGGAAGTTCATTAAGAACACTCGAAAACTGGACAGACGAACGTGAACACTGTAATTCTTCGAAACCTCTCATAAACACCTTAACGAGGACGAGCACTGTTTCGCACAGCCAGTTACGCTGGCGTATTTACTTAATCGCGTTTTAGACTAACTCGAACAATTGAATCCATTAAAGCGGCGATGCACATGTGTGTCACACTATTTCGCAATTTCCACGTGACACCGGACGAGCGAGCAGCTGAATTAAAATCTACCATCCGGCGAGTGGCTACTTTTCTACGCGATCGCAGAACTCAGTGAAAATACGCGGAGGGGGTTATCAGCGATATCCTACGCTAGGGGGACTGGAAGTCTGAACACTCAGACGCACCACAGGAAGAACGGCAACCAGCAGATTATGAAGGTACCCATGATGATGCCCAGCGTCCTCGCCGCCTTGTGCTCCCTCTTCATCTTCATGATGTTCTTGTCCTTGGTGGGTGTGTGCAGGTGATCTGTGCTGATCTCGTTGAGGGTGAGGGTCTTTGATGAGCCGGCGCTGTTCAGCTCGCCGTTCAGATTGTTCAGGTCCTTGCTGGGCCTGTGGCTGAGCAGCATCACGTTGCCCATCCTGCTGTGCATCTGCTTCTCCTGCCTGTTCGCCTCCTTGAAGACCGCGAAGTAGGTCAGCGTCATGATCGTGCACGGTATCCAGAACGAGATGCTCGATGAGAATATCGCGTACACCTTGTTCACCTTGAACTCGCACAAGTCCGGATGCTTGCGCCTGTGCAGGCTGTTCTCGGCGGTTGTGTACCAGCCCATGAATATGGGCATGAACGAGATGAACGCTGGCATTACCCAGCAGGCTAGCAGCATGTAGGCTGCCACCTTCCTGGTCATGATGATGGGGTACTTGAGGGGCTTCACGATCGCCCAGTAGCGATCCACCGAGATGCAGCAGAGGTGTAGTATCGAGCTGGTGCTGAAGTAAACGTCCAGCGAGTTCCAGACGTCGCACATGAAGTACCCGAACAGCCACTTGCCGGTTATCTGGACGCTGGCGTTGAAGGTCATCGCGAACATCGCGACCAGCATGTCGGCCAGGGCAAGAGAGACGACGAAGTAGTTGGTGATGATGCGCAGCTTCCTGTGACGTATCACGGACACCATCACCAGCAGGTTACCGAACACAGCCGTGACGATGATGGAGCCTAGCAGGCAGCCCTTGGCGATGGTCGCCGGGACCGACCACTTCTGCTCGCTTGGGTAGGTGCTGTTGACGAACTGGCCGTCCTCCGTCGAGATCACGTTCAGCAGGGTCGTCACGTCCACCGGGGAGACCTCCGTCGGCTCGGAGGTGCCCGCGATCGTCGTCATCCTCGGCCCGCGTTTCACACCGCTGTCCCCTTGGCCTTGCTCCTCCTCTTCGGCGGGAATGGACCCGACACTGGCGGCCTTAGGTCACGGACGTCCCTACCAGCCTACGTACCAGGTTGGCCTTCATCTTGCTCCGGGGAAAGCTGTTGCCTCTTGCCAAGTTCCTCGTACCCTGGGACAATTGCCAGCGTAAGCGGGGATCGCTGGGCGGCTCTCTGGCTTCCTCGAGCAGTCTGAAAGGTGGCTCGATGCGTCCGCGGGGGAAGAGGGTGCTGGGCTGGCCCCTTCTACATGCTCGGCAAGGCTCTTTCGCGAATCACCTGGGAACAGTGAGATTAAAGCTCGTTAGTACTGGGTTTGAGGAATTGAAGAACTAAGTTCTAGATAAGTGGGAATACGTTTTTGTGAGGGGGTGGTTTTTGGGTAGAATTGATGGAATTATTGGAAACTGAGGTTAAATGAAACATGTAAACACACATGTACTTGAAGAAATATGTTGAAAGGAATGAGACTAACGCTAATTTACGTAGATTTGGAGTTTGAATTTAAGGGGTTACGCTCAGCTGGCAGGCCGCAAAAGGTGTGACATTTGGATTTTTTTCTCAGAAACTATAAAACTTTATTCAAAAAAACTTTTTTTGGTTGAAAGGTGGTACATGTAGCTATTCCTCTGAATTTTGGTGTTGAAAAATATTTATTAATAACAAAGTTATTTATAATTTCCTGGATGTTCTGTTCGAAAGTGGAGTTTGCGGCGACCACGATTACTCGAAAGAGGATTACATAGAATCGAAAAATCAAACAAATTTAGTTAATATAATAAATTATCTAGTCCTTGAACGAGGGAGTTTTGTTTCTGCTACTAATTTTTTTTTTAATTAACGAAAATTAAGTGGGATTTTGGTCGAAAATCGACATTTTATGTTTGCACATTTTCCATTTTGTCCTCAATCAATATTTTGAAAAATCCTAACTTTGCTATTAATAAATATTTTTTAACGCCAAAATTCAGAGACGTAGCTAAATGTACTACCTTTCAAACTAAAAAAAGTTTTTTGAATAAAGTTGTACAGTTTCTGGGGAAAAAATTCCCCAAAATCACACCTTTTTCGGCATCCTGACTGCGTAACCCCTTTTAAGGAACATCTTACTAAGCAAAGCTTGGCTAATGAAGACTCAGTTATTGATGCTCCACTGTACTCATGTTAGCGTTATAAAACATTAATCATGTTTATTGATATTCCTGCTGCAATATTGTTGAGTTACTTGGTGTCTGTTGGCGAGACAGCACTGATTTAGAATCATTCTTTTAAATACAGTTGTTTATGTTCCATTGAGTGCGTGAAACATTACCTAGTTCTATGCGAGACTTATTTAGGTTGTAGATTTAATGATCCCAGAGCAAGCAGCGGGTTTAGTGAGATAACTTGACGCTGTTGTAAAGTAATACGAAGTTCCTATCTTCTCGATTGAGGTATTCGACACGAGAGTGATATCAAGCACACTAGACGACCCACTTTATTCGATTTGTGTGTACTACTTGTTTAATCTACTCAATCCATTACAATCATGCGGACTATTCAATTTATTTGGTCTGCACGGCCATTATACTGTGCCAGCTGATTTATTTCCTCTATGATCCCCTCTTTTCAAAGCGATGCAGACGTTTGATAAAGCTCCCTGGCTGCCTTTGTATCTCCCCATACAATGTTTGTTTCTGTAATTGGAACTTGCCAAAAATTAATTAGTTCCCTTCTGTTTCCCTTTATCAACACTTTTCTCATTAAAATTCCATTTTATCCACTATTATAGAATTATATAATATATATTCAAACCATCATTACGTAATAGAGAAAAACATCTATGTTTTACTACGGTGTCCCTTATTTTCAACCTTCGATTTCTTTTGCTCTCACCCCCTAATAAATAAAAAAATAGTCCCTGGAAAAGATTATTACATTCGGAAAATAGGAAAGGGTGTCTACCAGGCCTTCAAGTTTAGAATTCATCAATGATTGGAATTTGAAGAATTTCTCGAAAATGGTTAGCCCTATCAAAATTTTCTTCAAATAACATTAAAAGAGCATTCAATTCTCTACAGTTGCTGTATATACAAGTTTTTCGTGCTTCCAACCATTTGTTAGATAATAGCGTTTGAATATAGAGCACCTGTGCGGCGTGACGCATTATCTATACGCGCGAATCGCCCACGTGTCTATATTCAAACACTATTATCTAAAAAATAGCTTGCCACACGAAAAACTTATATCTACAGTAATTGTAGAAAATTGAATGCTCTTTTAATATTATTTGAACAAAATTTCGATAGGGCTTACCATTTTTTAGAAATTCCTCAAATTCTAAAATTTAAGACCTGGTCGACACCCTTTCCTGTTGTCCGATTGCAATAAACTTTTTCAGGGACTATTTTTCTATCTAATGACCGTTCTAGGGGGTGAGAGGAAAGAAATAAAAAAATGTCGACACGTATAAATAAAGGCCACCCTAATGTGGATCCAATGAATACATTATTCATAGTATTCATAAATTTTCTAAAAACACCCAAAATGTACATTATGCTCTACCCACCAACACCAACAAAACGCAGTATTAATATATCAAAGAAAAAACGTCCCCAGTTATCTACTCGCCCGAAAATCACTTCCCCCCACGAGCCCCCGATGACACGAGAGAAAAGATTCAATCACCGCCGAAGAATTCTTAAATGGTCCCAGAAGACGCACCACCCAAAGTAATTGCTCCCCAACGAGGACCGTTTTCACGGCCCCTTAACTCCCCCCCACTCGCGGCGCCACCAAACGTCCCTCAACCCTTTCGAGTGCAGCGAGTTGCTGGCGACGCGAGTTTCCCGATTGTCATCACTCGAAACGAGGACGCGCCGGAAGAATGAGCTAACCTTGAATGGAAGCCTCTTTTTCTGCCGCGTCGTCTGCCTCTCCAGCCCCCGTTGACCGTGTCGCGACAGGGCTGTGTCAAGTGCACTCCCGTTCCGTCCGCGTGTAATTTATGATCCGCTATTTTTGCGGTACATTTGGGTCAATTATACCGACGGCGCGGCGGGGGGAGCGCTGCTCTCCGCCCTGTAGCTGGTGCACACGAAAATGGCACCGTTCCCCGGCACCGCGGCCTTTATTCCAACGCTGCGAAACGACGGCGTCGCCCACGGGACTCGCGACTCCAGCCAGACTTTCATTACTTCGCCAGCCTGCCTTCGCTTTGTCCTTCGAGGTTTTATCTCCCGGCCTTCTGTCCCGCCGTCTTCGCCGCTGAGGATTCCAGAGGCGCGCGCTCGCTTGATCGATGGCACACGGTGGCCGCGGAAGGGTGGAGGTTATGAAACGCTCTCGGAATCTCGGGTGCGGAACGCCACCGGCTGATTATACTTTGATGACGTAATATATCGCGGTGCGGTTTCTGTGAGAAGCACCTGTCGCGAGCTACCGCTTCGGGTGGCGTCGGCGTGAAGACACGCTGAGGGACATGCGTCTTGTTGGGCGAAAGTGTCCTCCGGGTGTCTCCGAATATTCGCTGGGGCGAGTTTAACTCAAGGCCTGAAACTAAAGGCCTGATCGATTTGAAGGGACTTTTCTTAAAAGCTTGCGTCACTTGAAGTGTTAATGCTAGGCCAAATCGACCTGAACTGATGTGAGCTGCTGAAGTGCAACTGCAGCACCAGACTGAGTACTCTAGAGGAATCGAATAGATGTATAGAGGCGCTCTTTGGATATGTTCTTTGTAAATTTTGCTGATGTCCAGGGTTCTAGGTGGTGGATGAGTTGGATGTTTGATGGGGAGAGGGTGACCATCGATATTAGTAATAGGATGAGCAATTTTTATTGTGGAGTTGTAAGTTGCTTTGGATGGGGTTACGACAAATTTCTTTAGGTGGCATTTATACTTTAGGCAACACTTAAACAGGCCGATTTTGGGGAATCTTTTGTGGTGTGATTATGAAACAAATTATTTTGAACTTTTTTATGGGTTTTTATTTAACTTTGGAAGATACGAGAAAGAAAAATTATGTTAAAAATGTAGATTTCGCTATCGATGCATCGACAGCGTCGCCGCCGAAGTTGCAAAACGGTGGGGGTAGTTTAGAGAAAACTATTTAACCAATCGACTTGCCGTTATACATACAACTAGATAATTCCAAACTATAGTCGATGGACCTCTAGTATTCTAAAATTTTTTTTTTCATATTTTAATGTAGCATGAATAGATTAAAAAATTTCCTGCAAAATCGTACTTCTTTTCCTAAGCTCTACAATTTTGTAAATTTTCAATCTTTTGGGGGGTTTTTGAGGTTCATCGACAATATTTTGAAATTCTCTGGATGTATGTGAAAGGGAAAGTCCATTGGTTGAATAGTTTTCTCTAAATTACCCCCACCGTTTTGCAACTTCGGCGGCGCACTCTCGATGCGTCGATAGCAACGTCCACGATGCATCTTCTAAACAAAACAAAATTTTTTCGTATCTTCAAAAATTAAATAAAATGCCATTAAAGAGTTAAAAATGATTTGCTTCATAATTCCCCCAGAAAAAATTGTTTTAGCGTTGCCTAAAGTATGAATCTAGTATGGAAGCTTGTGGATTCTCAGTCATCTGCTTCCATTATAGACAGCAATTTTAATTTCCATGATGTACGAGAGTTCTTCCTAAGTTCTTTATAGGTCACCTTCTCCGGTATGATCAGAAATTCTTCAGAAATAGAATTATGACATGAATCTTCTCAGGCGACTCGTTACAATGCCATTAAACCAGAATAAAATTCCCTTGTCACCCAGAAAACACTTCTACACCTCACGACCTCTAATACATTCACTTGGCAGGGCCACAGCTGGCTTAAAAACACACAAAGCTCCATCTAACACACCGATCTGTGGCCACAACGCAATCATCATTCATCAAATCACTAGTGTACTATTCAAACGATCGCTCAGACACCCAAGCAATCTAACAAAAAGGGTGTTCCCCAATTACAGACAAACCCCCATTCATCACCTATTCATCGAATAACAGTTGGCCCGTTCTGCCCGCCGGTGACGTACATCAGGTTCCCTAAAAACAAAGGTGGAGAAAAACTCGCCCCCGATATCGCTCGCGGAAAAGTATCATTAATCTTAGCCTGGACAAGCATTATCACCCACCCCGTGAAATCCTCCCCTCCAGCAAGCTTCCTCGAGGAAGAACGCCGCGCAGCCTCGTGTCGCGACTCGGTGGCCAAGAAGTGACGAGCCGGCCAGCAACGCTGACAGCCTCTGGCAGGCAAGAAACTCGCTGACCACGATATTAACCAGCTGACATTGAGGAACGGGACCTTGGCGCGGCGTCGAGTACGATGCTCGAGGATGCGCCGCGTCTTTCTTCGGCAGGCTGCTGTGTGGCGGTCGAGGACGAAGATAACCCTCGTTCAGGGAGATTGAAAGGGGGCACCGCTAAGATTAAGTCTGGGTGAGATCGCGCGCTGGGTCTAGGTTAAGCCTGGCTCGCTTCATCATAGAAGAACGTCTACCGGTGAATCAGATTTTCTGGCAACCTTGCCACCTCCCTGGAATCGATTAAATTGTATACGAGCCGTGCAAATTATAAGAGAATTATGTGGGCGAAGTTACACTGTGCGCAAAGATCGAGCGGAGTTCCTAAGTTTCCCTATCATTTTCTGCGGGGATTGGCGGTTGAACTGACCACCATTCTGGGCAGATTTAGATAAAGGTTTGGGCAGGTCTGTGGGGAGAATCTTGGGGAGTTTAGGTCAGAATTTTCGGGAGATTAGTCGCTTGGAATGGTTAGGTTTGAAGGGACCCCCATTCAGTTGGAGATTAATGTCGAAGGAGGCGTAAGATAGTAACGTGGCCACCCTGAAGCCACTAACAAAAGACAAAGTTAGGGATTTTTTTGTTCGAATATATAAAAGTATAGAGCTTGGATCTTTTTATATAGTTTTAGAGCAATCTTTATTTTGCTATAAAAATTTTTTTGGGGGGGATAAATTGTACAAAATGGCCACGAAGAAAATAGATATGGGGCCATCTTTTCTATCAACGACTCTGGTTCCGATAGTGTTTCACGTAGAAAGTATTTCCTGTAATATTTTCATTATTAGTTCGATGGACTTTCAATATGAATCAAATGGAAACCTAAATAGGAGTGGATCGACCCCTCGAGGTGGGATGAAATCTGATACCGTCGCCGCGAGAGGAAAAACGGTGATCAATCCCAATTTACCTTCCGGTTGAAACGCGATGCATTCCTGCAACTGCACGCCGCACCAGCGACACGCTATCATCCATTTGCTCTGTTTCACGGCACGGGGAACTCGATTTTCTGGAAACGCGCCCGGTCGCGTCGTCGCGGCTCGATAACGCGAAATCTGATTCACTTTCTGCCAAACGAAGGTGCTGAACAATTGTTCTTCCCTTGACACGATTTTCGTCGTTGAACCACGCCGGCTAACAACGAAAAAGAATTACGAATTCCACGGTGCTTTATTTATTTTTCTGTCCAATCCTCTTGTGACGTTCGCAATTATTGAATTATAATTTGTTCGACCATTCTAGGTGTTAGGAATAAATTATCGCAGCAAATTGCATGGAATTTTAATGCGTGATAGGTGTTATTTCACTTATTCATATGCTTTGTCTCGGCGGACGTTATTTGTATTGTTTGTTAGTGTCGTCGATTAAAATATACAGGCACGCAGCAGAATGGAAATTCGACGCGAATTTCGGCGCAAACCACAATTAAGTGACCACGGAGCAGCGCAGAGTGTTTAAGTTTAATTATTAGTGTAATCAACGATCCACAAACAATACGTCATTAACGCCATGAACAGATGGTGTGGTTAGTTCTGGCGTATTAGTTTGGAAATGGCTACGCTTTTGTTGTGTGATCTTTAGCGTGAAATGTGAGAGTGAACTTTGATTAATGTTCGTATTGAAGCGAGAAGCTTTGTAAATTTGGCGATGTTCCGATACCTGATTATTGCAACGTTTACAAATTAAAATTTGCAAAATTCTTTGAGTCCTAAAATCTACCATCAATAAACTGTTGAAGTTCGAAGACCTGCACTCAAAATTTTTCTAGATACGAATATTCGTTTTTTTGCAGCTATGGATTAAACTAAAATGGGGTAGTTTCACAATTTCAGTGGGGTAATTCAAGTTTCTACATTGGTTTCAAGGGAGAACGCGAGGATCCAAGCGTTTCTTTTGTCAGAAGAAAGTTCGTCGAAGAATTTGCCTAAAGAATATTTTTAGCGAACTTTTATCGCGCCAAAATTCGCTGGACCCATTATGGTGAACTGGCATTTGAATTTTAAACACTTTCGAGTTTCATGCGCGAGTTTCGTCCGCCTTTATCAAAGTTTACAGCGCACTGTGAAACTCAATTTAGATGTGTATAATGCTGTCTCGGTTGTATACGACAGCGTCCCGTTTAGAGTACATAAATTTTGCCCCTCTTACGTTTCGGGGGCCGACGTGCAAACTCTCCACTCGAAAAATATAAACTCTGATTTTATCGACTTTACGTACGGTAGAAACTCGGCGAGTAGGATTCTAGTATTGTCGAGGGTTTACGATGCATCTGGGCAGGAAATGATTCTAGCCGCTTCGAATTCTAATTAATGTTCAAGGAAATGAGTATTTTTACATACCCATGAACATGCAATTTTATTATAATAAAATATAGTGTATAAAGTTTTGTGACTAATTGCAGGTGTTTAAATAAATTTGATAATAGACTTTATGCTTCATATTGGTATTATTCTATTTTGAGGTGGCCCCTTATATGGGTAAAATTTTTATTTAAATACAATTTCGAATAACGAATGAAAATTGAAAAAGTACAAAAAAGGGTTAACTCTATTCGTTAAATAAAAATATTAATTTTATTCGTCAAATAATCTAAACTCAAAGTAAGTCTTGTTTCATCCGGTATTTAAATAATTTTTTATTCAGTTAATGCCCAACTCTGTGTATAATACAGTCAGTGGTGACATAATTATTTCCACTTAAATCAATTTTTCTTACTATTTCCATTTTTAAGTGAGTAGTATATAAAAATTCTTTCTATTTAAATCAATTTTTCTTATTGTTTGCATTTCGAAGTGAGTAGTATATAAAAATTCTGTCCACTTAAATAAATGTTTCTCACTGTTTGCATTTTGAAGTGAGTAGTATGTAAAGTGCGCATAAATTTTCCGAATCTCAAATATTAAAAGAAAACCTTCAGGGCACCACAAACTCAATTCTCACACTTCTCACGGCTGTCGTCAAGTAGATTCAGAATTACATATGTCAGCCATAAAGTAGTTCACTCCTCTTGCTTCGCGTGGTGCAATAACGCAGCCAATTTGCAAAACAAATCAGTTGATATTACAAATCCCTTTGGCAAGAATATACTTAAACCTGTATCCTGTGAATTTCCCTCCACTTTCACAAATTAAAAATAGTCACTCAAGAAAACCGAGAACATCATCTTCCACATTTCCAGTGAAATTTAAAACTGTTCTTATTAACGACAGCCTTAACGCTTTCTCCCATCAATGTTCGAGACTAACACGACAGTTCTTGCCAGAGGCATGAAGCGGAGCTGCAGATCAGAAAATTTTGACTGCTCCACTGCTCTAATTTTTTTTTTACTATTTGAATTTTCTTTCATTTTATAGGAGCAGATCAGAGATGAGCAAAAAATGATTTGAAATAAAAATTTGTGTACGAAAGTTTTATTCCAAATAATTGTTTACCCATCTCTGGAGCAGACGAATGAAATGTTCTTAATAAATACCAATTCCCAATTTTTAATTAAGGTGTTAAGGAGGTATAAAACTTTCTTTGCCCGAAAATGAAGCATTCTTCACGAATTTTTTCCATATCAAAATGAAAAGCTAGAAGATGTTGCTTATTGCAAATGAAAGATCACTGTTCGGAATTATTAAAAGAATTATTATTTAAAAAACAGCTACAGGAGCGGAGCAAATAAAAAAATTGGTCTACTCCAATCCCCTGCTTCTTTCCAAAAAAAATTCCCCACTTCTGAAAACCATTCAGCCCGCAAAAGGCCTCGATTTAATATAAAATCCTGAAGGCTGTCACAATGAGCAAGTATCGCGTAATTTGTTCCGAAAGTAACTCGCGTTATTATCTCACCGAAGGATAATAGAAACAGTGCACCAACTCACTAACTTCCCCGGACCCAACAATAGGAAAGCAAAACCGTAGCCGACAATGAACAGCCATGGCGCTGCAACATGACTTCGAAAACAATGGGGTACTTCGAAACGGGGGTGGCTCGCGGGGGCGGTGGGTAAAAAGTATTTAATCACACAGAGAAAGGGCGGGCGGTGGCCCATTGAGAGTCTCGGCGATAGAGATCGAACCGTTCCGTGTTTCTTAGCCTCGTGAATTAATTACGTTTCCATTTGAGCGTCCGAGGTAATCGATACGGGCGAAAGCTGTCTCCCCGCGAGCATTTACCTCGCCGGCCGCGGACCGGCCAATCGCGTTCGCCGCCGGGAAATTATAGAATTCTGGTAAAGCGGCAGTCGTTTAAAAAAAAACCACTCGCGTATCGTTTACGCAAGGCTGTTTATTAATTAATCAACAACGGGAAACAAATTGATCGCCACGGATTATTGGAGAGTTAACCCGGCGACGGCCGCCAGCAATTTCAGTTAACAATTAGCTGGGCGAATTGCCCTCCACGGTTGTTGTCGTGATTGATCGCGTTTCGCAATCGTCCCGCGAGCTAGCCTCGAGTCCCGCTGCTCTAACTCGTGACGGTCGATTAGCCGGTCCCGTTTGCCCAAAGGAGCTTTGTACGCCGGCCTTTGTACAGGCCGGACGAATGCTGCATTCGAGGATCGTTTCTGTAGGATATTGCAGATTCAGTGGGGATTGATCAATACTTTACTTCGCACAACTATCGGGCTAACTGATTCGCTGGCTGCAGAGGGCGTTAGTTGAGCTAGTTAGTGACCGATGTATATTTAGAGCACAGTCGGAGTAGTTTCAGTCGATGCAGTGCAGACTTTTAATTATTGGGGGGGGAAAAAATGTGGAATATACTTTTAATCGATACTTTGGTTCAATAAAGCGGAGGAACTTTTGAATCGATAATAGTATATTATTGTTAATCGTTTATTACGCATAAAATTACTGAATTATGTGATAATCAGGGTTGGGTTTGTATGTGGGGTAAGTAGGTTGCAAACTTTGAGCGAGGGAAATTGAGAAAGGCAGCAAAGTATTTTTATTTTGGCTGTTCTAACTGGGGGATCATTAAGCACAGAGGCTTGAGACAATTTTAAAAACAGTTCGTTTCTTTTCGTGGAGCAAATTAGCAATAACTCGTATTGAAGTAATTTTATAATTGTCCCAGTTTTTTAGATTAAGGCGTTATATCTAGTCAGGCGAGCGGAAAGAGGCGAATGTTTGTGAATTTTTTTTTAAAAAGCGGGAGCATTTATTTTCACGAAACTTTTTGCACTTAAAAGAGCAGTATTTAAAGAACATTTGGTCGTCTATTTTGTAGAAAAATATTTAGGTTTATAATAAAGTTACAACCGACATCGAAGAAGCCTTTTTAAAACGTTGCTTTTGCGGTGAGCACTGCCATTCGGAAGCAGATTATCTAAAATCGAAAAGCAAAAAAGATTTCGTTGGTATATTAATGTATCCTCTGATTGGCGGAGGGAATTCCCGGAATATACATTAAAAACGAAATGGCAGCTATTTAAATTTGAAGTCCTGATATTTTCGCGAGATTTATAACAATTAAAAATCAGAACTTCAACTTTAAATAGCCGTCATTTTATTTTAAATCAATATTTCGGAAATTCCCTCTGCCAATCAGAAGATACATTAATATACTAACGAAATCTTCTTGGCTTTTCGATTTTAGATAATCTAGTTCCAAATAGCAGTGCCCCCCGCAAAAAAACTTTTAAAACATACTTCTTGAATGTCGATTGTAACTTTATTATAAACGTAAATATTTTTCTGCGAAAAAATTCCTAAATGTTCCTTAAATATTGCTCTTTTAAGTGCAAGAAATTTTGTAAAAATATATACTTCCGCTTTTTCAAAAAAAAATTCACAAACCTTCGCCTCCTTTCGGCCGTCTGACTAGGTACAACCCCTTAAAATATTTGACGATAGTTTACAAAAAGGGAGGCAGACCCTGCTAGCCTAGGGGCGCCAAGCCTCCCCTCGCTCTTGAGAATTCTTCTCCACCTTCTCCTCCTCGTACCGAAGCGGGTGCGTATTTCCCAGCCTCACGGTATCTAATTCCAGCTTCGACAGATCCCCTTCGAAGAATCAGCACCTGAAAGCCCAGTCGCCATGTAAATCGCGCTCGAAGCTCGCGTATAAGTAGAATTCTCGACGACTGGGCCGACCCAAGGACAGCAGCCACGGGGAATTCGCTAGATCAATGGCGTCGACGTTTTAATGAAAATTTCTCGCATTTCCGATCGTCCGCGAGCACGAGCCTGTTGTGTCGTTCGGTCCCGCGCTGCGCGAATCCTTTTCGCCGGCTTCCGAATGAAGACAAAGAATTCCCAATGGCTCCCGAAACGGAATTTCGCCTCGGCCGCTGTTCCTCCGATTCATTTCCGGACCTTTGGCTTTCTCCCACGCGTGGGTCTTCTTATTCCCATTGTCGCTTACGCTTTGTACTCTCCTCGAAGAGGGACGAATTGCATTTCATTCGAATCGCAGGGAACTGCAATAATAACTTAAATAATATCGAAGCATCGTTGGGTACACATTTCGTTCGTTTCGGTTGTGTTTGCGATTAATTCGAAAGCTTCTACTCGAAACAAAAGGAATCGAGGGTTATACAGACTAATAATTTAGAGAACAAGGGGGTACCTTATTTATATTTCCTGTCGAATGTTTATATTTTAGTTTTCTATTAAACTTTCTCATCGACCAGAAAGTGGAGGAAACTCTTCGTATCTCTATCCTTTGTCAAACTCCACTATGTACCTACTCGTTTCCCACATTAATTTCTTCAGAAATAAACGTGCACTTGTTCCAAAACGCGGGGCACGTTCAACGGAGTCCCAACCGCGAGCTGCCTCCGGATTTTCCTTCTTTTTCACACATTCGTTCCCATTTTTCCGCATTATCGCGATAACGAGACAGCCAAGCGATAAACGCCCGAGCGTATTGCGCTCCTCGCCCGAAAAAAGGTTTCACGATATTCTCCGGCGAGGGGGAAATCGCGTATAATTTTTCAACGGCGGTTATTCATACGCAAATCTGGAGTTTGGTATGCGACGCACGTCGCAGCACGAAGTTGTCCCGCGCCAATGGTATACGTGAGCCATCCTTAAGGATTTTTGGGAGCTTCAGCTGTCGCTTTTGGAAATCTTGTTTCACCGGGAGGGTTTACTCGCCGTCTGAGCCGTGAAAGAAGCGAGAACCGAAGGGTGTGGGTGCGGGTGTATTGCGGAGGACCAGATACATATATTTATTGCGATGGCATTTCGTGGGTCACGCCTTTTCTCCTGTCTCGGACTTTCGATTCATGGTACTTCTTTTGAAACTTCAGATACTTTCAGGAAGAAATGGAATTTACTAAAAATTAATAATAATTAATCGTCAACCCTTCGTTGACAAACCTCTTTTATCGATCAACTTTGACATACCTGGGTGGTTCAGACCCAGAACAATTTTCGCACGACTGCCATTCTCATCTAAGAAATCCAATTGTTATGAAAAAAAGCATAAGTCAATTTCGAGGTTTCTAGAATGTATTCTACTTTAGTTTTTTTACTGAAATTTTATCACAGTTTTTGTAAAGAAATCTGGATTACCATATGTCGAGGAAAATCGAAGAAAATCTTTCAAAAATTGTAACTTTTACAAATCTCAATATTAGAAGATAAAAATCTACGAAGTTGCTGTTCAGATATAATACTTTGAGAAAGAAAAATAGTTTGTAAGTCGGCTGTGGGAAAAAGGTATTTATTTTGAATATAGAAGGTACAGAGCGTCAAAATCAGTTTATGAGTGTGAACGAAAGGTTAAAATTGCTTTTGTGCTCTTATCTGCGCTATTTTAAGTTTCTTAACCCAAGTGTTGGCCAGCTCCTTCAATTTCAATAGTGGGACAATTCGAGATTTATAAAGTTAAAAGATTTACTGATTTTACAATCGAATATATTATATTTTCTCCTGCTTTAAGTTTCTATATTAAATTACTACAGCATTGGCAAAATATCTTTGGTCGAGTAAATAAGTTCGAATACAGAGGGATAATACGAAAAAAATCAATCCCCCTTCTTTATGCAGAATTGCTAATTTTAATTGCGAAAGTATCAATCACTAACCAGTAGACGAATCGATGAATACTGAGCTCTCGGACATAGAAGACAATGTAGTAACTGCCAACGCAGTAATAATCGTTAATTGAATCGATTACCCAGGATAATTACTTGAGTAATTAATAGGAATACTAATGATGATCACTTAATGAATGAAAACACTGTGAATCATTACTCGAGGAATTAAAATATTATAAATGATCGACTACCAATTACTGAATATTAGAAACCACGAAGTTTCTTTACTGCTCTACGAACTACTGATGCCTGTTGTTAGGTTTTTGCAAACTTTATCGAGTGCTACGAAAGAAACTACTGTTCCTAAAGCGGAGCCAGTGGAAACGTCCAATTATGTGGGCCACAGTTTGGATTTTCTCCTAATCCCAAGTGATTTCGCGTAATTGCTCCTTCACGGTCAATGATCCATAACACAGAACGTTTGCAGGGTAGAAGATCGCTGGCGTTCATTGAGAACGCCACCATAAATCAAACGACGTCACGAGTGAATGGAGCGTACACTTGCACTCCTCTTAATTAAAGACTTCCAGGCAAATAAAACAGAGCGCAAAACAGAACGAGAGGCTATTGTACTTAAAACTTTCAGAGACGCGTTGAAAACAACGACACTGCCTACTCAATTGTGAATAATATTGACGAACGTTTACGAAGATCGACTGAAATATTCCAAGAGGCTAGGTAGAATTATTATTTACAATAAATTGCGGATGCTCAATCGCACGAATCATCTTAAACAGGAAATTTTCAATCCACTAAACTACAAAAGGAAATCTAATTTGCAATCACTAATTCAAATTCTCAATAATTCTTTACTCGACTCAAATCAAAACAATTATCCCTTCAAGTTCCAAACTTCCTTTCGAAATACCTCGCGTCCATTTCTAACTTCGTCCTTCGAACACCCCCAATTAATTTTCGCGACCCCGCTGCTTCATCCACACTTTTTCAAATCCCCCACCGCGCATCGCGTAGTTACGTATCGATTTTCGAGAACCATCGACACAGTTCCCAACAGCCTACCACAGAGGCTTGCTGCTAACACGGATTTCTGACTGATCGATACGCGGCGTATTTTCGAGAACCGCGGAGTAAGGCGCGTTCATATTTCAAACGATCGCCAAGTGGATTCAAGGGTTATTTGAAATTCAGATATCGGGTTCTCTTGGGCAGGGCGATACAAATATTTTCGCGGGAGGCCGTGCGCTTTTCCGCCCCCCCCCCTCCGCCGCGCGATTTTTCATTCTGGAGCCGGCACCGGAAACGGGATCGTAGTCGAGAGTGAAATATAGCCGAGCGCGTGGACAGAGAAATCGTGCATTCCGTCGAGCGGAAACGAATAATGCCGCTTTTATTTCTTATCGTTTATCACGACAGGGCTCCTAGTTCCTAGAGCAGTCATTCTCGAAATTCCAGGAGAATTCTTCGTAATTAAATAGCACGGGGTTGTAAAAGCGAAGCCTTAAGGAGCCACCCTCGGTTATTCAATTTCTATATGGATTAATGTGTAATGCTCTACAGCCCTTTATAAAATCATTACCATCGCGATGTAATCTAAGTTGCATGGCTCCGTGGCTTTTTATCGTTTTATTCAGCTGCGAAGGTGTTGGTGTCAAGGTCAGGCTGCGAGGAAAGAATTAGTGGTGAGTGATGGTGCTTTTCAGCTGGGAAATGTACAGGGTGTTTCCTGAAATATACACAAACGTTTCGGTTGAAAAGCTATTCAATTTCTACTAACCATCTTCATCTTTCGATCAATATTCTGCAATTCCTCGTGCGTCCATAGAGATCTCTAATGATCCCTATGACTGGCAATTTTAAAGCGCAAGAAATTGTATAAAGACTTTTGCTCAGGGATCGAAAAAGTTCTGGAACTCTTATTTTTAAAGAAATTCTGTTGGAGCTTATATGTTTCGTTTAAGAAAATATCCGTTGCTGTGGAATTTTTATTGAGAGAAATGTTACCCTTAGGAGCTTCTTTAGAAAGTGTTCTTATGGAACAGATACTCTAGAATCTATATAATAAAAGTTCCATGGAAACAGTTACAGTGAGTAAAAAAAGTATTGGCACACTTTTTAAAATCGCATAACTTTTTTAGAATTGGTCCAAACGACATGAGTTTTTTTTTAGAAGGTAGAAGGATTATTTTGCTAAGTGACGTGTTTCGTAGTTTTGAAAAAAATGCAATTTGTCGGAATAGCAAAAAAAAATAGAAAGGGCAGTTTTTTCAACTTTTTTTTCTGAGCCTGTAATAAAAATTAAAAAAAAACAGATTGTAAATTTAAGTAAGCTGTATACATGCTGAAAATTTCATCAAAATCGGTTGACAGTGCTCTGAGTTACAAACGTTTAAAGATCGCAGAATAAGGTCGAAAATCGCGAAATTCCCGAAATCAAGCGATTTTCGACCTTATTCTGCGATCTTTAAACGTTTGTAACTCAGAGCACTGTCAACCGATTTTGATGAAATTTTCAGCATGTATACAGCTTACTTAAATTTACAAACGGGTTTTTTTGAATTTGTATTACAGGCTCAGAAAAAAAAGTTGAAAAAACTGCCCTATTTTTTTTTTGCTATTCCGACAAATTGCATTTTTTTCAAAACTACGAAACACGTCACTTAGCAAAATAATCCTTCTACCTTAAAAAAAAAACTCATGTCGTTTGGACCAATTCTAAAAAAGTTATGCGATTTTAAAAAGTGTGCCAATACTTTTTTTACTCACTGTATATTAAAAAAAGTTCCATAAGATAAAGGAAAGTACTAAGCTATTAGGTACTAGTTTTATTTAACAATGTAATATCATATTCTTCGAGTTCATTCAATAAAATATATGAAGATCATAACATAATCAATAGCTTCATAAGAATTATTTCACAGAAAAGAGAACTTATCAAGAATAATACCAAAATAACATTTTCGTATAACTTACACGAACCAAAATACACAAAAATTCTGTAATATCTGCGTAGAGATTACCTACGTATTTAAATATTCCAACTAAATAACACATTCAGAATATCAATTTGACTGTAATAATGATTTATTATCGTCGAACCCTGCTTCTGCTTAATCCTCAATCCATTGAATACGAATTTTTCCATAATAACTTCCAGCAGGCTATAAACCAGCTAGGATTAGGTTTTATAACAACCCGATGGCTTCCTCCTTTGTGTACCTCCGTTGTATTATATTCCTCCCCATCGCATAATAAAGACATTATAATAATGGTAATAATAACCATCGTCCCCTATGAGGTATTGCCACCGAAAGCCTCTCAAGTCGAAATATAGTGGAATGGTTGTTAAGGCAACCGAGCACGTTTTCGATATAAGCCCAACGAGGTTTTTTTTTATCGAACAAGCTGTAAATTCTGTTAAGAAGGTACCCCGAGGGTCTACCCGGAGCATCATCCCCTTTCGTTATCACAGCCACATCGCGACGACTAAAGGATAGATCCCCGAGATGCTTTCCCTGTTCTTGCCTTCTGGATAAGAGTCAAGGGCATCCAGTTACCAGGTCCTGACAACTCCTAAGACGCTGTACCAGAGGATCACAGTGGCGGGAGGAAACAGGGCTTTGGGGGAAGGGAACATCCCTTAAACAGGATTCCGAGGTCTGGCAGACGTCCCAGTCCCGCTGGCTGCCAACAACTCCCATTGCAAATCGTCCTAAGTCTAGCACGCTTCCAGGCGCTTGCGCGACGCGGTTAGGTAGATGTCAGAGCTTTATCGCGCACTCCGCTTCATTTATGCAGCATTAAATGTCCACTTATGTTTTATCGATGCTTGTGCAAGAATTACAGCCTCTCGCGGGACCCTGGCACTCGGGCCTGTAATGCTACTTTGTGGTTTATTCGCGTGGCCGCGGAAGTTCACTTGAACGTTGCTCGCGGCGCAATTAGCCTTTGGCTGATTTAGGTAGCTACCTTCGTTCCGACTGGTACTCGCGTCCTAATGACTATCCCATATTCCTCGGATAATATAGGAGCCTAGAATGGCTCCTCTCGCGATGGGAGCTTTAAAATTCGAATTTTTTGCCCCTTCAAATGAATAATTTACTTTAGTGCCTGCGACCAATTCCCCCTTGGAATATTGCAACACTATTCTCAGCTCGTTCCCCGGCACGCAGGTGCGGCCACATTTTATTCGTTCAGCCGAAATCCTGCATTTTATCGTAACTAACGCGCAGCCCCGGCGCAGTAAACACGGATCAACGTCCACGCGATATTTTTACCCCCCGGAGGAGGCAGCGCCACGGTGTTTCGATCACTTATTCAGGAACGTGTGCCCGTTATCGGTTGCAGGCGAGCCGCAGTCGATATTAACTCCAGGCGGGAATCAGCCTGGATCTTCCAGCGAGCTAATTAATATTCACTTTGCCGGGAATTATAGAGCGCCGCGGCAGCGGCGGGCACCGTAATTGATGACTTAACTGAGCCCGCTGAGCGAGTGTTAAGTCGAAACTCGATCCGCGCGGTCCTCCTTCGGTTTCGTCGCGTAATTTTCGATCGTGGCGCGGGGAACCTTGGGGTCTCCTCGCAGGCGAGGAGGAGTTTTGCCTTAATTTCTCGATTGAGCTCGCGAAATTAGGATAATTGTTCACTCCGTGTTAATGGATTAAGGTTCGAGCCTTTTGTCCGCCAAGTGCAGAATTTTTCCACGAAATTTCAAGGAACGTCTTGAGGGAGGTATTTTATAAAAAATTTCTTCGCGGAATGTACTTCCTCCGCGTGCAAAGTCGCGATTGTCGTGCGAGGTTGAGGCATGCCTCGAGGTATCTTTGAGGCAGGTAACTTTCCGTCTCGAAGTGGTATCGTCTTCTGCATCCTTCAGAAATATTTCCAAACGGGAGAATCGGGAGAGGAAAGTCTCCTGCTTGGCAGACGAGTGGATGCAGATTTTGGACCAACTTTAAATTCTTAATTCAGCTTCCGCTATACCTTCGCTGGTACAGCTTGGGAACTTTCCGCTAGCTATCGTTAGGGTTGCTATACGTCCCGTATTTCATTGTTCCCGTGACCGCATTTCATTAGTACTCAATAGGGTGGCACTTATTTTCAACCTGCGATCTCTTTTGCTCTCACCCCCTAACATGGTTCCATTTCATAAAAAAAATAGTCCCTGAAAAAGTTTAGAATTCATCAATGGTTTGAATTTGAAGAATTTCTCAAAAATGGTAAGCCCTATCGAAATTTTCTTCAAATAATATTAAAAGAGCATTCAATTTTCTACAATTGTTGTATATATAAGTTTTTCCTGTTTCCAACCATTTTTCAGATAATAGCGTTTGAATATAGAGAAATCGGCACTTCGCGCGGCCAACCTGTACGCCACGCCGTACTGGGGGTGCCGACCTCTCTATATTCAAACGCGATTACCTAACAAATGGTTGGAAGCACGAAAAAATAATATAGACAGTAATTGTAGAAAATTGAATACTCTTTTAATGTTATTTGAACAAAATTTCGATAAGGCTTACCGTTTTTTAGAATTTCTTCAAATTCTAAACATTATGGCCTGGTCGGCATCCTTTTCTGTTGTTCGATTGCAATAAACTTTTTCAGGGACAATTTTTTTTATCAAATGTATACTTATAAATAAGAGTCACCCTAGTACTCACAGAGTAAAATAATTCATTACCTACTCACTTTTTTCGTTGTTTTATTTATTTAGCACTTAAACGTCCCGTATCAATGCTTGGCAATTATAGCAACCCTAGCTATCGTGCATTTCCAGCAACATCCAAGTTTCTTAATTCAACTTCCACAATCCCACCATCATTTCTCCTCAATTCCTCGTTTCCTCCGATGTACACCTGTCGCGAGGCTATTTCTAGCCATGTGTTTTTTGCTCGTTTTGGTTTGCGTTAAGCCGGTCTGGGTTGACGCGGATCTTGAACGTGCCTTATATGGGCTTTGCGATATTTGGGCACCTCGGGCGGCCTCGCCAGGATTCGGCCGTTTACGGTAGAGCTGGAGGGGGGCGAGCGGGATGCGAGCACAAGGCAAGCGTGATGCGAGCGGGATGCGAGTGCAACGTGAGCGCGATGCGAGCGTGATGCGAGCGCAAGGCGAGCCCTACGCGAGTGTGATGCGAGCGCGATACGAATGGGATGCGAGCGCAAGGCGAGCGCGATGCGAGCGCAAGGCGAGCGTGATGCGAGCGGGAAGCGAGCGCAAGGTGAGTGTGATGCGAGCGGGATGCGAGCGCAAGGCGAGGGCGATGCGAGCACAAGGCAAGCGTGATGCGAGCGGGATGCGAGTGCAACGTGAGCGCGATGCGAGCGTGATGCGAGTGCAAGGCGAGCCCTACGCGAGTGTGATGCGAGCGCGATACGAACGGGATGCGAGCGCAAGGCGAGCGCGATGCGAGCGCAAGGCGAGCGTGATGCGAGCGGAAAGCGAGCGCAAGGTGAGTGTGATGCGAGCGGGATGCGAGCGCAAGGCGAGAGCGATGCGAGCGCGACGCGAGCGTGAGGCGAGCGCAACGCGAGCGTGATGCGAGCGCAAGGCACGCATGATGCGAGCGCAAGGCAAGCATGATGCGAGCCCAAGGTAAGCATGATGCGAGCGGAAAGCGTGCGCAAGGTGAGCGTGATGTGAGCGTAATGCGAGCGTGATGCGAGCGCAAGGCGAGCGGATTGCAAGCGTGATGCGAGCGTAAGGTGAGCGCGATGCGAGCTCGAGAAGCTTTGTTACTTTTGTTACAGTCGAAGTCGCCCCGACACATGGCAGAATTGCATTTAACGAAGAACGAAGTCGCCACGACACGTGGCGTAACTGTATTCAATCACATTACAATAAACTACATTTGAACGACTAAACTTTGCCTATCAATCAATCGCGCAGAATTAATTCGGCGTGCGATCGCGTATCTAATACGCGACACACCCAAACCCAACAACTATTCAAGCTTCCTCTGTCCTTCCATCATTTTTACCCCTCTCCCCGCAGCATTCCAAGCACCCCCGAGAACATCTAATCTCCTCTAACCATCCCCTGCTCCTTCTGCTTCGACAGGATTACCTCGAACCGTTAAGCAGACGTCAGGCTTGTCACACTCACGTTCCCAAACAGTTCCCAGATCTCAGAACCACTTTCACCAGCCACTACCATAACTCCAAAGGGTTGGATCTCTCCAAAGTTGCCCAAGCAACGTCCCGCGTCACTCCCTCCCTCAACTCGGCGAACGATTTAATTGCTCTGACCACCGTGCCCGACCACTGTTAATCGCACCGAGGGAACTGGATTCAAATTAACGACACTGCACGCGTGGCTCTACCAGAATTCCTCTGGCCGTTCCTCTGACAGCGGGGCCAGACGTAGCTGTGAAATCCCGAGCGAAACGACTCCATAATGAGCGGCTACGCCGAACAATAACGGCTCTAATGAGCGGGCCGCGCCACCATTACGGCATTGTCCCCCAAAAAAGCCGACTGGCGCGGTTAATAGCCCGCGATAAGGCCAAATTATTTCACTTTGCCGCTTTTTCGCCGCTTACCTCCCAACGTCCCGGTCGCGATGCTTCTGGCGAGCTGGGAGGGAGGCACGCCGGCGTCTCCGATTTCTTCCAGTAATTTGGGCGAGCCGCGAGCGGAGGACCTGCTTCGAATCGCTTCCTAACGCGGCGCATTACTCGGGACGCGAGTTTTTAGGGGAGTCGGTGATTAAAAGTGGGGGTTGAAGAAGTTCGCTTGCCGGGGTCTGGCTGGGTTGGTCGTTGATTAATGTTTCGGTTGGCGCGAATGTGGGATATCGTTTGACGATGGAGGGAAGATATTTTGTAGAAGGAGCTGGGCTTCTGTTGAGGAGGTCCGTGTTTGTGTTGGCTAGCTTGCTATAGTGTAATGGCTTTGGATCTCACATCAGTGCTTCAGTAGACCTGTGCTTTTGATTCTCTGGTCAGTAGATCGACGGTTCTATATTTTGTAGGTTAGCGTGATACATGGGTGCTTTTGTAATTTGGTACTTCGGGAGTTTATACTTTGAAGAACTTCGTAATGTGATATTATTGTAGTCGGAATTTGATACCTTAGTGTGGCCAGTACTTTAGTGGCTTGGGCTGTTGGAAGTTTCGAAATCAGAGGCGGGTATTAATTAAATAAAAAATTATTCAAATAACGGATCGAGTAAAAGGTAGTTTAATTTTAGATTATTTGACGAGTGAAGTTAATTTTCTTAGTCGACGAATCTTTTCTTTAACTTTTATTTGTTACTGGAAATTTCTTTTTAAATAAAAATTTTGTTCATCTCTGTTTGAAATTGAAGTTTGATTTTTTAGTGTATCATTCCTCCTAGTGGCTCAATACTTTCATCAATTCGTATTCCTCCTTTCTGTAATATCATAAAGTCGATATATGAATAGACTTGTAGGTTCTTCCATTTCTTGATTCTAAATTATTATTTATTGTTATAGGCACCTAATACTCATTGCCAGTCCAATTCAGTACTATTTTAAGCCACCCATCTACATCTTCTTTAAAATACATATAACCACTTTAACCATACCTACAGTGGATGGCAAAATTATTATATTCAAACAAAAAGGTTTAATATATATTTTGTAAGTTTAAGCGATGGAATAAAATAGACGTCTCATGTTTAATGTTACAATATTATTTTTTAATACTAGTATATGTATTTAAGAATGCAAATTAAATATATTTATATAGATTTAAGTCTATATTTTACGAGAAATCCAATTAGGTATTTAATATTTAGTGACTCCGTCTTTAACTTTTATGACGGTTTGGATTCTCTATTATTTCTGCCTCACTTGTAATAATTTTATCCCCGCTCTTTTAAAAACAAATGAGATTCATATATTGAAAAATTACTCACATTCTTGCCGGATCTTGTAGCTAATCAATAAATGAAGAAACAATAACATTCATGCATTTAATCACAGCCACGAGTTTCACAGATTCTGATAAAAATCTTTTGAGTATAATAATTTTCCAACCCTCTGAATAACAACCAAATGCATATAACCACGTCATAATGTGCTTCTCGTGCATTTCACAGCACTTGATATCATTTCATACCGAGCCCCGGAATTTCGATAATGCGAAGCAAGTTTCGAATACATCCACAGCCACAAAATCTGGCCGGAAGTTGATCTCCTCTGTTTATCAACGGTATCATTTAAAAGTTTCGAGCGTGCCCATATTGGCAAGCCATCAATTGTGCATAACATCAAACTCTGTTGCAACATCGAAACTGTAACGCAACTCCAATATTAGTTTCTGCCTGTGGCCATTTAATAATTACGTAATAAGGCATGGGCTTGGTATCAGTAAAGTAAGAGGAGTATATCAACGACCGTGTTGAACTTCATCCTCCCTCAATCCCATAAAACCGAAAATATGCTTGATGGAAAATCTTCTGCGTGGTAGAGATGAGAATTCGACGGCTATAGTCACATTCTTCATACGCTTCGTGGACCATATGTCTGCCTCTTTCACTTCTCTCTACTAATTTCTCTCGTGCAGTCCGAATTAGTTGCTCGTCAAACGGCCAGAGATATTTCGCCGGATACTGCGTTCATTTAATGCAGAGCCTCGGAATAGGAAAAAGCATGGTAGAATAATTACGAACTCGATAATACATTCAATTCCATGAATCACGAATTCTTTGACCATTGCAGGCTTTAATGATGTTAATATGGAAAATTGGTTGGAAATGTAATGTCCATTAAAGGAGTGCTTGGATTACAAAGGGTTGAAGGGACTGTGAAGCATGATCAGTAATTCGGTGTAATCTTGAAAATTTTATTAAGTGCTAATGGCTCTGACAGTGTTTAAATTTTTCAGTCTTCAACGTTTGCTAATTTTCTTTGGTTTTTTATCTGACTATATGTAGACACTAATTCAAAAAATTCTGAGCCTTTGTTAATATGTGGGGGATTTCCTCCTGATTAGAACGCAATTTTTATTTGCTGCTTAAATTCACGCGAAGGGGCTGAAAATTTAGTTATTTTCCGATTTTGTGTTATTACTCGCGAACTGTAAGAGATAGAAAGAAAGTTTCAAGACAAAAGTTACTTCTTTTAATTAGTAAATTTCTTTCAATTGATAAAAAAAATTATTTTACAGTTCACGCGTTAGGTATAACAGAAAATCGGAAAATTATCGGATTTTCAGGGGTCAATTACACCACCTCAGAGTGAATTTGGGTAGCAAACAAAAATTGCGTTGTAACCAGCAGAAAATTCCCTACATATTCACAAAGTCTCAGAATTTTTTGAATTCCCAGGTTCAGGATCTTCCCTCGTAAGAATATTTCCAAGACTTTTCATACTTCCAAACATCCATATTGATTATTTAGTGGATACACTGGTAAAATACATTAAGTAAAAAATTCCCATTTCTACTTCATACTTAGTGAAAAAATATATTTGATAAAAAGTACGCTTTACATACTGGCACCTAATACACACAAAAAAATAAAGGACCTCTTCAGTATTCTCGATCAATGTCATACAAACAAAGCATTAAATCAAAACGTTAAATTGAGTTTCAGAAAAAGCATAAATATTTTACTATGCTTTACCAGTTCCGTTAAGGAACTAGTTTCTGATCAGTTTAGAGAGCTTCCCGCTTTAATATTTATTTTTAACCTAATAAAACATTCAACCATAAACTTTTTTATACTAAAAGATGAATTAATGTTTAAACTTTAAGGAAAAATTTTAAAAAGTTGGAAATAAGAATAATTTAATTATTTATAAGGTACGGAATAATAACGTGACTAGGCACTAGTTTTTGATCATCTAAAATACATGGGAACTAATTTCTTATTAGGTAAGGAACTAATATTTGATCACACATCGGATATTAATTAAAAAGAAAATATCAAATAAACTTATTTTTAGTATTATACCATGTAATCTTAAGTTTTTCATAATTTTATAATATCCTAACCTATTTTTTATTCAGGCGATCAAAAATTAGTTCCACAAGAAATAATTGGAACTAAATAATGTTCACTGACTTTTAAAGCAAAATAATCCATATAATACTAAAATTTTTGCGCTACTTTGTAAAGTAAACTATTGTAAGTAAAATGTATGAAAATAAACTTTAATGCCGCAACACCAGCAAAGAAATCAAGTGGGCTATCTTACACATTTATTTTCACGAAAACTAACAATACAAACTACTTTTACAGACAACACATACATTTTTGAATGATCAATTTTTATGTCAGTAATTATTTCAAACAATTATTTATTGACATAAACTTAAAGGAACGATTCATTTCATGAACTGATAAAAAATTAGTGCCCGATCAAGAACCAGTTCCTTAACGGCACAGCCACGATTTATTCAAAACACTCGCGGCGCAGCATCCGGAGCTCCCACTGCTAAACACCCCCACAATGACATCACCAAATAATTCCGCGCGAATTATCCAATAAAGCAGCGATTAACGTATCCCACACCGCGCACGATTCCCGTTTCCAATATCGCGTTTCTCGCTCCAGCATCCAACGCCCCATCGCTGAACACCCCCGCCATGACATCATCGAATGATTCCCCTCGAATTATCCAATAAACCAGCGATTAACGTATCCCACATCACAACACGATCCCGGTTTCCAATATCGCGTTCCCCCGTTTCCGCATCGGCTGATGCTCCGTGCCGCGAGAACCATCCGGAGGAGCGGCGCCCACCTATCCCATCCAGCGAGGATCCGATAAATCGAAAGTTTATTGTCGCAGAAAATATTTGCCCGTATCAAACTGGGGATCGAGTTCCTCCAACTATCCGATCGCCCCGGCCAGCCAATATTTCGAGCGTTTTCCCTGCGCCCCTCGGCCTCACGTCCAACTTACGCGCGGCTGGTTGTAACGTAGGGCGCCCACCACCGAGAGATAGGAAGTTTGTCATGGACACTCGGGCCCGATATCATTCTTCGGCCGTTCCGTTCGAAGGGTGGCGCGATATTTCCAACGGCGGGGGCCGCGGCTCGGAACAGACACGTCGCGAAACAGGGACAGCCTTTATCCAGAAACTTGGCCGCGAGGCGAGGCAGAAATTGCGGCAATAAATGTTGTTAGTGTAACGAAGCGTTTTCGCACTGTAGGAATTTTGGATTAAAATAGTGGCGATGGAATTGAGGAGTTGAAATGAGACGCTGAGAGCAAAAGCGGACTAACCCACGTTGAAATAAAATTCGTTTTTCCTCTTTTATATGATTAGTGCAGCCTAGGGTTTTTGTTTTTATAAATTTGTAAAATTCGAGAACCGGGGTTCGAATTTAAAGCAATATTTATAATTCAAGATTTATTTCAGTTTTTCTTTCATTTGGTTTTGTATGCAGTGTATTTTATTGTGCTTTTTTTGTAGATCCATAAATATTAAATTAACTTAAAAATTGTATGGATTTGTAAGGATTTTAGTTACTTTAATTTTTTTTTATTTATTTGGTTTTGTGTAGACGGAGTATATTTTATTTTGCTATATTTTTGTAATTCCATAAGTATTAAAAAAGTGAAAATTTGTAAATTGAGTACGAAGAGTTATTTCTATTTTAATTATATATTTTTGTGGAAATTCGAAAATCTGCTTAATCGGGTTTGGGGGAATAGTGGAATTCGAAATTATTTTTTTTCAAAAGTCGACTTTTATATAAACCCTAGTATAGTAAACCCTATCGAAATACTTTATTGCTACTAACTCAATTTCGCAAAAACAAATATAGGTGAGTCCGTTTTTTCTTTCAATGCCTCAAATGGTAAATCATGTGAGTGCCAGAAGTTAAATTTTCCAGTATGTTCTTTGCGACAGCTTTAGAAATTGAAATAAATTATTTAAGTACAGTACTCAGCATCGAATTTACACCCTTAGCTTCTAAAGAAATGATTTTGGGGTTCTGTGGCACTTAAATCGTTTACCATATCAACTCCTCACTTAGTGATAGAATTTCGCGAAACGAGAAATTTCAGGCATCAGAAATTCATCCACTGTGGGAATCGACAAACGGAGAAGTTGAGAAAATGAGATTGCCTATTCAATCCCAAATTCAAAATTACTAATTTGATAAATAAGGAAGCTTAGTTCTCCAAATCAGATTTAACCAACTCAATTAAATTCGCTTTGACTCTAAATTCCAAATGCACGCGATTGCTCGCGCGCAACAATCCGCAACAATGCTCGAAATTTGCTCTATTGGAGGTGCAAAGGACACCCCCCTCGAGCCGATCGTCGCGCCGCAGAATGGAAGAGAACAATAGGAAACGGCGTTTCAGCTATCGACCCGCCGAAAATAGACAACTCGCTGACACGGCGTGTGATTCGCGCTTAATAGTTGATGCAACGATCAGCACCTTGAACTATGACAATGAACCGAGCATCTGGCCTCTTGGCAGTGACACAGCACGTTCGTTAAGTGATGCTTAATTGCTGCTGCGCCTCGTGCCGTTATTTATCTACACGCGGATCAGCGATCCCGCGCGTTATTCCCGAGGCCAGCCGCGAACTGTTCAGCACCGGGAGAAAAAAAGAAAAATTGCAGCCGTTTGACATTTTTATCGAATCAACGGAGCCAAGGTGACATCGAATTAAGTTGGCGACCGAGCGCCCAGGAACAATGGTCGCGATGTTTGCTGTGATACTCAAGAAATGGATATGCAAAATACTTTGCTCGACGCTGTGCAAATTACTCGAATCATTCAAGTCTTGAGAAACCTAAAGGGTATTACTGTCTTGAAAATTTTCCACCTTCCGAGTTGCATTGTTCTATAAAAAGAAATCGGAACAGGAAATAACAGAAGGTAAATGAATGAACGGAGGAATTATGAATTGAGGAGTTGAAATGATAAATGATGTAAGCGCTAGAATTGAATATTTTCATTATGCGAGAGCCCTAGAAATTGAAATAGATTATTAAAGGGTTGAAGAATTTAGAAGCCCATATTTAAATAAAATATTCAGCATGGAATTTATATTTTTTCCCCTAAAGAAATATTTTTTTATTTCTATTGCTAAATAAATAATTTTTTATTTCTATTGCTAAAGAAATAATTTTTCATTTTTATTGCTAAAGAAATAATTTTTTATTTCTATTGCTGAAGAAATAATTTTTCATTTCTATTGCTAAAGAAATCATTTTTTATTTCTATTGCTAAATAAATCATTTTTTATTTCTATTGCTAAAGAAATAAATTTTTAATTCTATTGCTGAAAAAATAATTTTTTCTTTCTATTGCTGAATGAATAATTTATTATTTCTATTGCTGAAGAAATAATTTTTAATTCTATTGCTGAAGAAATATTTTTTTATTTCTATTGCTGAAGAAATAATTTTTCATTTCTATTGCTAAAGAAATAATTTTTCATTTCTATTACTAAAGAAATCATTTTTTATTTCTATTGCTAAAGAAATAATTTTTTAATTCTATTGCTAAAGAAATAATTTTTTATTTCTATTGCTAAAGAAAGAATTTTTCATTTCTATTGCTGAATAAATAATTTTTTATTTCTATTGCTAAAGAAATAATTTTTTATTTCTGTAGCACCTGCATCGTTTACCATTTCAGTTCCACAATTCTTCTGCTGCGACAAAGTTTGCGTTAGTGCTTTAAGGTTCAGTACAGCTGAGTAGCTTTAATATTTTGAGAAATTGTTTCTCTTCTCGCGCTGAGCTTGCCGGAATTATGGTTGTCGTGGAATTTATTGGCAGCGAAAGACAATCTGTCGTTCTTTCGGGGGGCGCGAGCTGAACTTCCCCGGGTAGTAATTAAGTTCTTTAGAGTTTGAAATTAACGATCGCGCGACAGAAAGTCTCGCGGACCTGATCATTTGCCTCTGGTTATAGGAACGCTGGCGGCTTTTTTTCCTAGGAGCTAAAGTTTCGAGTTAAATGGGGTGGAAATAGAAGGTTAATTAAACTCTGAGCAATTATTCATCCACTGGATAACGCGGACCTATCAGACCGCGTTATTTAGAGATGCCACAAGCGCAATATCTATATACATTGGGCAGGAGTGTATGCACAGTTTATTTCTTAACTAATCTTCTCAATATTCATGAAACTTTCGAACGTGCACACTACTTGCACGCGTTGGGGCGCTGCGCAGCTTCCGGAGAGACTAGCACCGCAGGAAAGGGTAGGAATAGGTTTGGGTAACCTGGCACTTGGGGGAAACTTCGTCGATTTAGGAAATTTTGGCTACATGGAACTTCGACGAGTCGATGCAGACATTCGGAGGTCTGAAAATTGCGAATTTAAATTATCGATGTGCAGAGGGTGGCCAAATTATTATACCTTAAATATTTCCGTTAATTTTTGCGATCATTTTAAATTGGCAACTAGAGGCCCTGAAAGGAAACTTTCTTAGCTTTCTAAAACACTCATGAAAATTTGTTTTCGATCATGAGTTCGCAAGTTATAGGTGTTCAAACTGAAAAGTACCTTTTTGCTTTGATCGCGAATAAATCGGCCAATAAAAATCATACAACAAAACCAAAAAAACGAAATTAAAGAAAAATGTTTGCTCTATAAGAGCTCTTCGTTGGATTTACCAGAAAAAAATTATTTCGGCCCGTGCATACGTTCAAACTAGAAACAAATTTCTGAAACCTCGTTTCCTGAGCTTCATTTTGATAAAACAGTATCGTAATGGTTGAAAAAAAAATTGAGTCCTTGATTCAAAAAGTAGAAACTTCAAGCGTTAAAATGCGGCTTCTAAATATTTTTTGCGACCATTTTTCGCAGAGATACTTTCATTCCATCGCTTAAGCTTACTAAATCTCAAACCTTTCTGTTTCAGTATAATAATTTGGCCACCCTTTCAATATAACAACTAACACGGTGGATAGTTTGGAGTAGAAAGAATTTAAACTAGGACGACCTTTCACCTATAAAATTAAATGTAATCCACTCGATCACTTTGATAAGCTCGCGAGAACATCAAGTATTAACAGGTCGTGAAAGATCAATGAAGACTTCCTTTTTTTTCAAACGAATTATTCGTCGCGGAGAGAAAAAGGGAACAAGCTAACGCCAGATTGATCAGAGCTCAATTGGATGTCAAGAGTTCGGATATAATTGGTGTCCGCTTGCAGAAATGAAAATTCGTCAGTCAAGTTCTCGAGGGTTTTCTATTTCCTCCGCGGATTGCAACCGGGAATTTCGTAATTGAACACGGCCACTCGGTTTTAGAATGTCCGAGAGCTTCCGTAAATAATGCAGCTTGCGGCAACGCGGTATTGCGACACTGACCTTCGATCAGCGCATCGTGGGCTCGGGCTTGAGAAAGCTCTTGAACGCCACGCCAATGTCTTCGGCCAATTCACGAGACGCTTTAAGGCCTTTTCCCACGAGACATTCCTCAGTCCTGCAATCGAACTTTTGCAAAAATTATTTGCAAAAATAAAGATCGAATAAAAAATAATATTTAAAATAATGAATTATTTTAATTACGCGCTGGATAATATTCCGACTACAATTTATTTAAGGAAGGGAACGACAACGGGCGAAGCAATTAACCCGCTGAATTTTAAATATGGGGAAGTACAGGAAAGAGGAGAATGCAGAGAACTAATCAAATAGAGTATAATTGGAGAAAAAAAGGGAGTAATGAAAAATAGAGAAAATCAGGGAGAAACGGAGGGAGAAGCGCAAGCAATATTCTCTTATAACCGCACCGTGTGCCCCATTTAAGAATTAAACGCGGCGTACTCCCAGTTCCGCTAGATTTGCATCGAAAACTGTTGACAGATGCGACCTATCGCGGGAACGCACGTAAACGCAGTCGTAAAACTGCAACCATAATGCGACCTTCGCTCGTGGCATGCTCACGATAAGACAATTTACTGCACGCTGACGGTAAACGCCGATCGATGCCAAAAGTTAAACTTCCGATTCGCCGTTACGCGACGAGGGGTCGCGCTTCATCTTCCCCGATGTCCCCGATTTCGCTGGCAGACGCGCTGGTCGCACGTTTGCGTGCCCCGAACTTCTCCACACATCAATAGACCGAATAACTGCGTGGGAAACAATGTCAGAGGAGCACCATTATACATTTACGACACGGTAGATTCCGAAATACAGAATGCGCAAATCGGTTTCCCATTTTAAAACTGCTTTGTAAAAGGTGCCCTGGCATCCGTCAAAGAAAAAGGAAAAAGGAGATTAATGCAATCACGAGTGAAAGATTCAGGAGCTTCGCGAAAAAAGAAAAGTGGATTTTATTCGTTCAATAAATTTTTAAGCATTCAATTTTTACATTAAGAGGATATGCCTACCTGCAAAGTCTGAAGACACAAGTATTTCTGGCATTTTTTTTTTAAATCTTGAAGACTTTGTTAAATAAACGGTTATATATTCGAAAGTATATATTTTAAAGTTCTTGTAGTTTTTTTTGCAATGCGATATCTAAATAAATGATGGAATTACAGTGGGCACTCGTTATAAGCTCGTTTCTACTACACGTTGTACGCCCGGCGACTGTCCCCACCATTTCTTGGAATCCTTCGGACGAGAGTGAGAGAACCCGAGGGAGAGAGGCTTCTTTCATTTCCTCTCGCTCGCTCTCGGGTTCTCTCACTCGCGCCATTGGCCGCGCTGAATAGTGTCCACAACGCGCCGTACGCCCGCCGCCAGCCACGTTCTTCGGGCTTATAACGAGTGCCTAATGTACAGGCGACCTCCCGGCAGCGTTTTTTTATTTAAGCACTTAACGGTGACCATTGTAGTTTTGACCTGTTTCATCAGAAATAAAAAACAACCAAATTTAGTTAGTGTATTAAATTATCTACTCCATTATCGTGGCTTTTTCATTTCCGTTGCGTAGTTTTTATTTCACAGATGAAAAGTGATGAAAAATGAGAGCGAATTCTGTGGCGAAAATCGATACTTTTGTTATGAGAAGCCGCTATTTTGTAGCAAATTAATTTTTCGAGATAATGAACGATTAAGGACTAGATTACTAGATAATCTAATATACTAACTAAATTCCCGCGAATTTTTTATTTCAAACGAACCAGGTCGAAATTAGAGTGGTCGCCGCAAAAAAAATCGCTGCCGAGAGCTCGCTGATATTTCTTTTATTTATTTATATTTTTCATCGCAAAAATTACTACAAGTAGTTTAACACGTACACTTTCAAATACATAAAAGTTTGATTGAAAGGACCTTCAACTTTTTCCCCCAAAAATTCCCGAACATACATATTTCTTTAGACCTCGCAGGTAGGCATAACCTCTTAAGAATATTTTTCTCCCTTCAAATCGGCTCGCCCCAAGATTAAATCCTGACTGCGCCACTGGTGGGTGAAATAAATAATTATTCGTGAACGCCTAGAGAATTACCTAACGCGGAAATTAAAAATTAGAAAACTAGCGAAGAATCTACGTCCACTGCGGCGCTGCCATTCGATTGAATTTGCACGGTGAAACGTGCTTGTTTGTCGCGACCATTGATTGCCCGGGACCTCGTGCAGCAGAGGAAGAAACTTTCGCGATTGTTTATCACGGAGATTCTTCTAACGACGCCCGGGTCTTAACGGCGGAAGGGAAGCGAAAAAGTTTCGCGGTTCGGAGTTCATAAGTTTTCCTATCAGCCAGACGTGCTGGCTGACGACACCCCTTCCGTGGCAACTTGCGATGGAAAGAAAATTGATAGATTCCAACTTAATCGTTGCCAGCTCGCAGCCTCGAGCCTGGCAGTTCGAGCACGAGAATTAAAGTAACCTGACGGAGGGATGTAGAAGCTGGAGCGAAACTTGCTTCCTGATTTTCAATCGAATCGAGGAACTTGCACGGAGAATGAACAAAAATTTGAATGCTTATGTAGGGAAGTGTGACACGGGGAGCTTTCTTTAAGGGGTAATGCATTTTGAGGTAAAAAGTGACGTGAAAAATTGTTGAAAGGTTTTCGTCAATCACGCACAATTCTCACAAAAAAAAGGTATTTTTTTAATTTTCTTGTGTACTTCCCGAGATAATCTTATATAAAATTAAAAAATTCTAGGTCAAAAGTTGAAGGAAAAATCTTCCCGGCTGCGGAACACTGTTTTTTTTAGAAGAAGCTTTTCTTTTTGAGCTGTGGCGCCGCCTTTTTGTATTAAAAAAATTGTGATCATACTTCAAGGTATGGACAATAAAAGCCTTCAAACAGATTTGGTATTCCATTCACTATACTCTATTAAAAAATTCTCCAAATCAGGCTGCTTTTCCGGGCTCTGCAGTGGCATTACCCTTTAAACTTCTGTCTAAAAACTCTGCCAATATATAATCCACGTTTCAAGTTTCTTAAAAAAAAATAACAGATGAATAAACTCTAAAAAATTCAATAAAGCAGCTGGGAATATGAGAGTTCCACATAAAACAGTGGAAGATAATGGTGACACGTAAAAATCACGAAAATATGAGAATGCAACATATAAATACACCAAGAATTATAAAAATAAGTCCAAATAAAAATATAAAAAAGACAAAAACTATTATACTAAAAATTATTTAAAGTAACAAATACATCCTTGACTCCACAAATAAAAAATTTTAATTAAACTATTTAAATAATAAAGCATAGCCAAATTCAAAAACAATGATCGATGATACATTGTCCAATTAAGCGTTCAATATTCCACGAGGTTACCGAAAAGCAAATCGATGGACGCCAAACAGCGACACTCCAGCTTCTAATGAAGCAAACATTAAAGCAAGCCGCGTTTGCGCGACAGTTGATTGCGTTGCTGATCACTTCCTCGGCGGTGCCATTTTAATATCAACATTCCTCGATCAAAGGGGCCTCGCGTTGTTTCTTCGAATAAACTTCTTTCGCGTTTCCGCACAGTGGCTGGTTAATGAGGTCGACTTCTAACGAAGTCCATCGCGTCAGGATTGAAAAAGTTTCGTGTCGAATTTCACCAGGCGCCCCATCAAAAAGGCTGATTTTCCTCGAAGGAGCATCTATCTTTTACGAGGAAGAAGTTTTTACTCGGGCAGATATTTTATTTTCCTTGCTCGTCTTTTAATTATATTGCGACTCCAGACTGGCGAAATGTATTTACTTGGACTGGGAGAAATTTCATTAGTTTGATTGCCAGAAAACTATAAATATTCTTGCAATCTTGTTACCTCCCTGTTGTTTCTTAAATTACTCCCACGTTGAAGTTTGCCACGTTCGCAGCCCCGGTATATTTTTCGAAAAATTCCTTCGCCCTGTCAGATTTAGGTCAAGGCCGATACTCAAATAAAGACACGAATAAAAGGTAACGGAGAAATAATTACAGGTGCAACCATAATTAAATCTACCCTCAGAATTTCTAACATTTACAACTACACTGTCTGATAAATATCGCAAGAATAACAAGGCAAATTGTGCTTAAAATTTGCAACAAACACGTTTCTATTTATACGAGAGCACAAGCTACGTCGCGACGAAGCTTCGTTCCCCATATTCGTGGCACAGAATCCCACCGAAAAGCAATTGCGATTCGATATCGTCGTTTCGCAGAGCAATCACGCGGATAAAATAAAATTAGAACGGATAAACGGTGCGTCGCGAAAATGTACGAGATCGGAGTAATGATTAAATTCCATTAATTGCCAGAGAATGTCATACAGGCCGTTCTAACAATAAGCCGCCACTCCGTTTCGACTATACGGGGCCATTTAACCGACAATAAACCAGAGACTTTTGGGAATCGCGGGACCGAGACAGAGCGAAATTGGAAATTTCAAATTCGCCCGTGTGTTCGGCTGCTGCATTGCAGTTTCCTCTGTAGGGCTGCGATCGATCTAATGCGCGCGGTGCATAAGGCCGTGCACCCCGTTTCGGTGCATCAGCAGCCCTGTACAGCGACTGATTTTCGGTTGCGTTGGACTTTTTCACGCTGCCGGGGCGGGGAGGGACGTGGTCAGCACGAATGGTCATCGTTTAATTGAAATTTCTGGAATAGTGGCTCTTCGTTTCCGCCGCGAAAGGAATTTCCCGCGAACGCTCGACGGAACTGCGTGGCAGGACACTCGAATAAATGGAGACTCGAAATTCGGGGTTCGAAGGTGTTCGCGATGGGCGGTGGTTTTTATTGAGAGAAATTGGGGAAAAAGGTGGCGTAGTTTTGACAGAAAGAAAGACGAAGATCGAGTAATTGGGACGTTCGGTCGATTTGGGGACTCCAGAATTTGATGATTTGGGAATTTTTGGATTTGCCGAGGTTTGGACGTTTGGAGATTTGGGCATTTTAGGGGCTACGATGGAAAGGAAGGTGGAGGATGATTGGGGTAACTGGAAGTTTTGAAAAATTGAAGGTTTGCTGGTTCCAGAATTTTCCAGAGCTGGGAGCTTCGAGGTTTGTGGATGATATGGACGATTTGTAGATTTAGAGATTTGAGAGCTCCGGAAATGGGGCATGTGGAAACTCGTGTATGTAGAAATTCGAATATTTGAGGATTTTATGATATGGACATTTATCGATTTCGAAGCTTGGTGGCTTGGAAACTTAATTCTTTGGGAGCTTGGGAGCACGAAGATATAGAAATTTGAAAATTTGAGGATTTAAATGCTTCTGGATTTATAAACGCGAGTTTTAGACTAAAGAGTGAAGCACTAAAGAATCCCAACTCAGAAATGAACATCTGAAGACACAACGACTACCTTCCCTCAAAATTTTCTAAAAATCGAGGCACGCTGGAATAATATGGATCGCCAAACAGTTCCATTTCCTACGTTTCCATTTGAAACGTAGCAAATGAACTGTGAGGGTGCTTTCACCCCCAAATATGCAAACAGGGCAAAATAAAAAAACACGTAGGTATTCGTTATTTTTCGATTCTCCTAAAAATATCCCAAAATAATACTAATAATACTGTACCAATAGGGTGGCCCTTATTTATACGTGTCAATTCTTTTGTATTTCTTTCCTCTCACCCCCAGAATCGTGCCATTTACTAAAAAACATAGTCCCTTAAAAAAATAGGCCTTAAAGTTTAGAATTCATCAATAGTTTGGATTTAAAGAATTTCTCAAAAATGGTAAGTCCTATCAAAATTTTGTTTAAACAATATTAAAAGAGCATTTAATTTTCTACAATTACTGTAGATATAAATTTTTCATGCGTTCAACCATTTTTTAGATAATAGCGTTTGAATATAGAGCGCCTGTGCGGCATGACTTATGTCTATACGCGCATATCGCCCACCTCTCTACATTCAAACGCTATTATCTAAAAAACGGTTGGCAGCACAAAAAAAATTATATAAACAGGAATTGTAGGAAATTAAATGCTCTTTTAATATTGTTTGAACAAAATTTCGATAGGGCTTACCATTTTTGAGAAATTCTCCAAATTCAATCCATTGACGAATTCTAAACTTTAAGGCCTGCTCGGCACCCTTTCCTGTTGTTCGATTTCAATAATCTTTTTCAGGGACTATTTTTTTATAAAATGGAACCATAATAGGGTGTGAGAGCAAAAGAAATCGCAGGTTGAAAATAAGGGCCACTCTACTGTACCAATACAATAACTTTTAAACTCCTAACAAATATCAAGAGCAATATTATAAAACCAGAGAAACTATCGTTGCAAACATAAAAAGAAATCTATAATGAAGGGAAGCTTCCGCAGACAGGAAGTTGGCGGAACAAGCCGAAGCTGTGCGAGAGTGTCGGAAAGGAAGGAACTCTGGAAAACAAACAGTTCCCAATGAGATGTTCCCAACGGAACAGATTATTAAAGATCACGTTCGAGGACCCAGCCCCGTCGCCGTATCCCCTTTTTCCATATCATGAAAACGTGTCCTCGGTCGATTTAATGACTGCCGGGAGCGTAATATTCTCGCCGATGGCCAGGAAATGGATTGAACGCGGAAACCTTGAGACACTGCAGCCGAGTGACGCCGTCGTCGGTTATGCAAGAAGCCACCGGAAGGATCGTAAAACCGGAAACCGTCGTTCCGCGGGAAATTTTTCTTTACCCTTGGCGGCCCGATTAATTCCGACCGAGATACGGAATCGCTAACGAATTTTTATCCTTTCTCGCTCACCAAACAGGAATTTTATAAAAATCCTCACTCTACTTCCGTGGATTTCTTGCTTCCAATTGGGGCACGCAATATCTGTTTTCTCTTTTTATAATGGAAAGATGGAGCGGACGTGTTTACGTCAGCAGAAAACAGTTTGGTTCAGCTTGTTTATTTTCGAGATGGAATATTTGTAAATTTTCGTTCCAGGAGTTTAATGATTCTCGACGTGCAAAGTGGAACGACGGTGAGGTAATAGGAGCGGCTAGGAAAATTTGAGGATTTGCTAAATCAGAAGTGTGTAATATTGGAATTTTTGGAAGCCCCTGAAATATTGAAATTTGAAGGTTACAGAATTATTGGTATTGCGGCGTCCAGCGATGAATTAAACTTTTCAAAGGCGGTTCTTGTTTTTTCTATAACGAACGGATATACCGCTAACGGATTTTTATTAAAATTCCGTGCGGCGGCGTGTAATTAATTCGACCAGCCGCCGCGAAATCAAATGCCTCGTTCTTTCCCATCCTTTATTAAATTAAATACGCGACATTTCCGTTGGCTGACTGACATTCGTTCCGTTATTCAGACATTTCCGTGCCGTTTATTGCGCCCTGCCCCGGCCGGGCCGTGAATCATCGTAAATCAGCCTCGGAGTTTGTTGCCTCTGAACATCGAACGTCTCGGATCTTTATTCGATTCGCAGCTAACAAGCCTGTGGGGGAAGAAAATCGAATACTCGTGCCGCGAGGGAACGAAGTATCAAAGTTTCAGTGCCGAATAGAGGGCTCTGATTTTTCTTCGATCAATCCTTCCTAACAGAATAGAACAGCACGTGTGTGTGAAGGGTAGTGAAAATGAGGGCTGAAGCTACTTTTTATACCTTTTCATATGGCTACAATCTTTGGATTTTTGTGTGGACAGTTTCCGAACATATATTTTTGTATTTAATCCTGACGATGTCGACTGATTTGTTAATTAATTGCAACACTCGCTGTTTTACATAGAATTAAGTGTTACTGCAGAATTGAATACAGGCATTTCCGCTTGATGGAAACTTACGAGTCGAGATTTCACGACGGTTAAACGAAGAAGCCACGTAATAAAAGTTCCAAAGATCGATCCGGCTATGCTCAACTATTGCTGAGGCTTTAATAACGTTCCCAACTTTCCAAGTTCTCCAGCGTGCATAATTGTATCGATCGAAACGCTGAAGGCGCGGGTCGAACGATGCACGAAATTATTAGTTCCGACAATTCCTCAGTTTCCATAGTAGCATCGGGCTTCGTGTTTCATTTAACTTTCCCCTTGCAGGGTGTTCAACGAACTTCTGCCGAATAATTTTACCGAAGAAACCCGCGGAATTCGTTAATGCAATTGGAAAATTCGAGGGTAATTATAAAAGATTATAGTTGGAGAAGAAAGTTCCACATAGTTTCCTTCCCTTGATTTTAAACTTTTGTGAGAAAGAAGCAGCAGATCCCCATTGAGACCGCGATGAGTTTAGCAACAGCGTGTAACACCCCTCAGCATAATTTTCTCGCGAATCTAGCAGACTGAAATATGATACAAATCCACCAGGAAGTGGAGTACTAGAGTTATGAGAATGTAGGACAAAACAAAAGGTCTGTGTTTGCTAACTTCGGCGCTGATACTTCATCACTGTGAAACACCTCAGTCCTCTCTCAAAGCAGTACAATTTACACCTACAAGTGTCTAATAGTATCAACCTCAGCTACGATTGCCTCGAGGATCTGATTTTCCCGACACCATCTATCCGCCAAATGAACAAGGGTATCCACGGGCCACAGACTGCTCGTACACTGGACCAAATCCCATGATCCCTCATGAACAGACCGCTATCAAGGACATCGTCCACGTCGTCTCAGATTTGATGCACCATGACTATCGGTATTCAAATGTGCTTGAAGATTTTCAGTATTCCACGGTCTGCGTTATTAATTAGGTCGGCTACTTCGAGCTGGAGCAATATCAAAGTGGGACGCTGTATTTGCCAGAGGAGAGATAGTTTTGAGGTACTGGCCAGATGGCAGAGAGGAGCAGAATTTTTATATAAGTACAATTTAGAATAACGAATAGAAACGAGAAATATTATTAGTCATGTGTCGAATAAAGTAAATGCTTTCATTCGTCGAACGTTTCAACTTCAGCGTTGAATATGTTTTTCAGCCTTAACTTTAAATTCAACTTTAACTTCAACGTCAACTTCAACTTCAACGTTAACTTCGAAAACATTTTTCAGTCTTAGCTTTAAATTCAACTTTAACTTCAACTTCGAAAAAAAATTCAGTCCCAACTTCAACTTTAAACTCGAATAAATTCTTCAGCCTCAACTTTAACTTCAACATCAACTTCAGTATTAATTTTAATTTCGAATAAATTCTTCAGCCTCAACTTTAACATCAACGTCAACTTCAGTATTAACTTTAACTTTGAATAAATTCTTCAGCCTCAACTTTATCATCAACGTCAACTTCAGTATTAACTTTAACTTTGAATAAATTCTTCAGCCTCAACTTCAACGTTAACTTCGAATACATTCTTCAGCCTCAACTTCAACGTTAACTTCGAATACATTCTTCAGCCTTAACTTTAACTTCAACTATAACTTCAACATCAACTTTAATTTCGAATTAATTCTTCAGCCTGAACTTCAACATTAATTTCGAATAAATTCTTCAGCCTCAACTTTAACTTCAACATCAATTTCAGTATTAATTTTAACTTCGAATAAATTCTTCAGCCTCAACTTTAACATCAACGTCAACTTCGGTATTAACTTTAACTTCGAATAAAGTCTTCAGCCTCAACTTCAACGTTAACTTCGAATACATTCTTCAGCCTTAACTTTAACTTCAACTTTAACTTCAACTTTAACTTCGAATAAATTTTTCATCCCCAACTTCAACTTTAATATCGAATAAATTCTTCAGTCTCGACTTTAACTTTAACATCAACTTTAACTTCGAATAAATTCTTCAGTCTCAACTTTAACTTCAACTTGATCTTTAACTTCGAATACATTTTGCAGTCTTAACTTCAAATTCAACTTTAACTTCAACTTGATCTTTAATTTCGAATACATTCTTCAGCCTCAACTTCAAATTCAACTTTAACTTTAACTTTATTCGACATCAAATCAATTCTCGTCGATTAAATAAATTAACTTTCTTCGTCAAATAATCTACACTTTTATTTGGTCCATTGTTTAAATAATTTTTTATTTAGTTACTGCCGAACTCTGTCAGATGGGCCATAACTAGTAGTTCCCTTGAATCAATCGAGGATTTCATTCGATTCGAGCCACGCCAAGAACTCGAACAGTGCTTCCCATCCCTCGATTGGTCTTAATGGGTCAAGCAGCCAATGGAGAGACAGTGCGTCTAATTTTCTGTTGCACATCGTTCCAAGAGAACGCCCGCGACAAGGAGCCACGAGGCGCCCTGTCACCTTCAAACACCTTGATGGAGCAACGGCTAGATTGGATTACTAGCTGGACGCTTCACTTGGCTCTGAGTGTGGACACCAATCTGTTTCAGGGGCGTAATAGTTTTTGCTACCGTCTACTACGAAGTCTGGGAATCCGTGGAAGATTCGTTAGAGACTTTGAAGGTGGAGTCTTTCGATAAGAAAGTAAAAGTTTCAAAAGTGAAGATGGGGTTTTGTGTTAATGATGCTTGCTGTAGAACTGCAATTTTTGAGTGATGAAGTGTTTCCTTTTGCTTGGCTTTAATGGTAATTGTGTTTCTTAAAAGTTTCTTTTACTATCATTCGTGCAACTAAATTATTCCTATTTTGGAATGTCTGTGACAGGTACTCACTTTGTTGTGTGCTAGCTGGAAACGTCGAAGCACTTAAAGTCCTTTTTGGAATCCTCGAATTGCCTGTAAAATGAAAATTATATTTAAAACTATGACTGTAAGACATGGGAAGTAAAATAGAATTTAAATGACGCGTGAATATTGATACTGAATTCCAGCAGAGGATTTGCGAAATTGTTAACTTGAGGCTTGTAGATTGCAAAAGCTTTTCTAACTCTTCTTCAGCAAAACCATCACTCGTACAGAAATTCGCAATAATCGAGGAGTTGAGATAGTAAACGATGCATTGCCAAAGAAATGAAAAATTATTCTTTCAGTGGAAAAGGATGTACATATATTCCACCCTAAATACAGCGGTGAACGCTGTAAGTGCTAGAATAATTTATTTTAGTTTCCAGGGCTGAGAAGAAAATACTGAAAATTTTCGTTTCTGGCATTTACATCGTTTACCATTTCAAGTCCTCAATTAACAGTGGCTGGCTTCTACGAGCTGATCAAAAGTGGTCCAGGCTTCTTTGAAGACACCACTTCTATCTTAGCTCGAGGATCACCCTATTTCAAACTATGCTCAAGCTTGCAAAAAACTCGAGAAATACGTTTTCAAAGTTGCGCACATAAATCGCGATTTGTTACAGTTCCCTTGCGAAAGCCAGCCGACGCGAACGCCAGTCTTAATAGAATTGTCTTCCTCGGCGGCATAATATTTTATTATTATTGCCCTTTACGAGGGTTCTAAAGGCAACTCCATCGGTTTTTACTACATTATTATGCTGCCCCTTCGGGCACAATAGGGAACAGTAATTATTCATAAATTACAAAACGTCTCCTTTTAATCTACATTCCTTTGCCATTTTTACAATCTATACGGTACTCGCAATATTTATAGCGCCACTCTCGAATTCACGGTGGCCAATTTTCATAGCAACATGATTGATAAAACGATTCGCATCCAACTCACTTTTGCCAACAACAGCGCGCCACGCATTTCTGCAATAATATTTTCCCAGCACTAATAATAACAGAGGTGTAATTGATAATGTGTTTATTCGAGTGATGCAGTAAAAAGCATCAATATATTTTTCCTCCACGTTTCGCAACTGCGCGCAACCGTACTATTAATTATTTATAACTTATTAGGTGGATATCCTGGTTTATTTCAAGCACGAATGCTAGCTTTAGCTTCTTTTACCTGGCGCGCCAGAAAGATTCGTTCCGAAAAGGAAGCCTCAGCCTGGGAAGCTTTAATATCTTCGAATATCACTTTTCTTATACGTTCCACATACTTCAACAGCGAACGAGCACACAGCTTTAATGATTCCTGCACACACGACCACCTTTGCCGCTCGGGCTGATTTTTCATTTACGGTCTGCCGTGGGTTAGAACAGTTTCCACCCCTCGTTTAGCTCCGCGAGAGTCAACATTCTGGCCGAAAGGATTTGCTGCACAAAGACGGGGCCCCGGCAGTGGAACGATCGCGCGATTCGCCGGGGAAGCAGTTAATCGGGGAAAATCAATCCGCGAGCGAAACAATCGCTGTTCCCCGTGAATCGCTCTGAATATCGATTGCTCGGTGAATCGACCTCGCGACGCCGTTGCACGCGAAGGCTGCTGGAGCCTCCATTTGTAAGTGTAATTTCGAGGTGTCGCTTCGAGGAGCGAACCGAAATCGCCGGCGTGTCGAAAACGGGGAGAACGAGAAGTTCGCCGGTGAGAGATTTTAAGGCGTCTCTTCCCGAGGCTCCTCGGCGATCGAAATTTCGGGTGCAGAGTGACTTCTGTTTGCCCCGCGCGGAGGCGGCAGAAATTAAATTCGCAAGGTGGATCGAAGCGGGAGGAAGTAACAGGTCAGCGTTAATGGTCTCGATTAAATTTAGTGGGTCAATGTTGCTGGTTGTTAAAGTCGCGAAAATTATTTCTAATCCTTTCGAAGCTCACAGCCTGGTCTTCGAAGGTTCTTGTATGAATTGTTTTATTATTAATTCGTATACAGTGTGCTTGGTTTAAGGGGTCTTTCCACTGGGACGCACTGATGAAGTATGTACCGCTGTTTGCAACTATTTTTTGTCATGAAAACGGGGGTTTACTAAATTGAAGTTTCTTTTATTTATTAATCTGTGTCTTGAGAATCCAATTTTTTTTTCTTCATATTTTTGGAGGTACCATGTATCTGCGGCGATGGTATCGGGGAGGTTTGTAATCAGTATGACTGTCGCCATGGCCTGAATTATTTAGAATCACAATTTTTGTTGTTTTTTCCTCGTCTCTCGCGTCGCAGAATGATTGAAAAATTTAGATAATTCGACTTTGGACGTCCGCCATTTTGTTAATTCTTCATCAATCTAATTAATTTAAGCCTCTGTCATAGCGACAGTCATACTGATTACAAATCTTTTTGGTTTCTTTGCTTCAGACACACGGTTCCTCCAAAATCGACCACGCAGTCGAGGCATCTTTTATTTTACTGCGCATATTACACCCACTTATTTTGGGGCGAGCAAGCATTAAAAAAATATTTTTGTATTCTCAAAGCACGTATTAATAAATAGAAAAAACTTCAATTTAGTAAACACATTCCTTTTGTGACAAAAAAATTTCCAAACAGCGGTACTTTATCTGGGCGTCACAGTGGAAAGACCCCTTAAACGTGTACTCCATTGACAGTTTTCTAAAGTTAGAAATGTTACCCATTATTTATCGCCAGCGATTGTAGTACCTCGTGAATGGCTATTTGGCTGCTTGAATGCATTCTTGGACTATAGACGACATTGGGCAGCACTGACGAGGATTATAGAAAGTACCACCTTGAACTTTATACCTTAGTATAAGCAATGCTAATTATAGAAAGATAGAAATGGCCTCGAAACATCCACCAGTAATGGCCCTTAAAATTGTGGAAGTACCCAATCGCCGGAAGCAGGGTACCTGAATATTTTTCAGCTATCTAAAAATATAAGAATGAAATTTAGAGAACGTCGATTTAGAGATTTAGAATTTTAAATTTGACTTTCTAGACCTAGAATTTCCCCAGAAATATGGGATTTAGAATCTGAGCCACTGCTGCTAAGATTTTTTTAAAATCCCAGTTTCCATTACTATAGCTTCTCGAAGAGTTTAAAGATTTCGTATTCGAATTACTACTGAATCACGATTCCCTTTGCTATTACTTCCAAGGCGCCAGCACACCGCATTCAAAAGCAGAGGACTCAGAATTCCAATCACCACTTCTGCAACTTGTCCTCGAACCCAAAATATCAGATTCAATTCACTGCTACTAAAACTGTTCCAGAAGTATTGAGAATATTAAGTATTCGGTTCGTGAAATGATGGGTTTCTTTTCGGTTGGATTGAAAGACGACTAATAATTCATACCATTTGCAAGTTTCGTAATATTTTATTGTAGATATAACATGCATTTTAAGACCAGGAAACCTGAAAAATATTCAAAATTGAAGGAATTACAAAGCGTCAAAGTGGGCGCTGCGCAGTGCACAAGTTAAAACGGTGAACGTCGTAAGTCGAGAACGAATTAATATTTTTAGTTGAAATTTTAACTGAACCTACAAAACACTCTTCTCCGCGATGTGGAACTCGGTCGGGAAATTTTAATAAAAATTCACGGAGTTATGCAACAAATATCAACCTTGAAGAATTCTACTGAAGCCATCTTTTGATAAATGTTGTCTTAACTGTTGTTAAAGTTCTGCGATCTTATTGACCGAGTTCCATATTGCGGAGAAAAGTGTTTTCTAGGTTCGGTTAAAATTTCAATAAAAAATATCGATCCTCTCTCGAGTTACGATATTCACCATCTTGAGGAACGCAGTTTTAAAAAAGAGAACTTTAACGGCCCGCCCGTTACTTTCTACGCTGTAACTCTCACAATTTTCCAAATTTTTCAGTGAAATCTTTCTCAAAATACTTCTAAGACTTGCGGCTCTATAAAAAAATTCAATTCTTTCACCCCGAAATACCCGTGTACCCCCTTAAAATCAATTTCATTACCCCCAGCAAGGGCGTCCGCAGGCATTTTTCCAGGGGGTTGGGGGAAACTTTGAGAAACAGTCTCGTCGCCAGGCGACGATTGCTTCTTCATTTGAACCCATTTCGTATCGCCAATTTAATTAAAAATTTAAAAACCTCCTTTTTAGCACAAACCTAATAAAGATTAGTTTTTAAAAATAAGCCAGGGGGTAACTGCTCCCCCTTTCCTCCCCTGCAGACGCCAATGATCCCCAGCACTACCTGAGAAACAAACATAATACTTAGAACCATATCCACCCAGCCCTAAAATTTCCCACACTCCCTTCGAACCCCAAAAAATTAAGAATTCAACCCCTAAGTGCAAGCCAACACCACAACTCGATCTTTTAGCCTCGCGATACGCTAGCACACCGCTCCAGCCCTGGCATTACGAGCGAAGGAACGCGACCTTCAGCTTCCCCGGCGATATTCGATTATTACGAGCGCTTATGCAGGCATTTTCTCAAGAACACGGAATTAGTGCGCCGCCGTGCGATCATTAATGACTGGCTGACCGGCAATAAGTGAAAGAATTGAGTCGCTATTGCACACCACCTCGATCATTGTTCACGCTGAGCGGAACAGCCGGGACCTCGGCGCACAGTCACCCCCTCCACCCCCCACCCCTTCGTCCTTTGTCCCTTCCTTTCGCCCGCCAATGAAATTCCCGGGGTATTCAATATTTTACCCCCTTCCGAGGACACGTATTTCCCGAACGGGACCGCAATAATCAGCCAGTGGTATTCTTGCTGTATTACGGGCGAGTGGGTCCATTGATTGACGTTCGTTATTCCTCGTTTGCGAACGTGGGCGAGGGGCGTGCAGATTAAAAGAGGGGTGGGCACTTTTTGCCTCGACAAAAGATGGGGAGCGATTGTTCGCGAATAATGCCTACCCTGATATCTGCCGTTACGCAGATCAGATTTCATGTGTTGCTGGTATTTACAACAATATCGTGGACTGTTCGGGGTGATGAGTATTGCTGGAGTTGTCTGGATTTATGTGAACAGAGTGGGCTACGAATTAACTCGAAGCTGGTAGCGTTTGAGGGATTTCTGACGAGTGGTATGCTATCCCGATTGCATTCAAGTTAATTTACTTGGGCTTCGAGGACTGTTAGTGCATCGAGGCTACCCTCCTATTAAATTTTTCTAAAACAATCGATTTATTTATATTTGTTTTGGTGGCACATCATCTGAACAATGACCAGTTAATATTTTAAGCAAAAATTCGTAGCGATTTAGAGTGACAGGTGTGGGAGTGTTTAACACTACCCCTACAGCACACTTACTTGCAGGAACGTTGCAGAAACGTTGCTACATATTACAATGTTACCGTTTGGTTGCAGGTTGCACTGCAATATTACTGCAACATTGTAGAAGTATTACCATGGAATATTGCAATGAACACGTTTGTGCAATGTTTCTGGAATATTGCACACACATTGCCGTGGAATATTGCGCACATACTGCGGTACAATACTCCCGGAATATTGCACACACATTGCCGTGGAATATTGCAATGGCCACGTTTGTGCAATCTTTCTGGAATATTGCGCACACATTGCCATGGAATATTGCGCATATACTGCGGTACAATACTCCCGGAATATTGCGCACACATTGCCGCGGAATATTGCGCACATACTGCGGTACAATACTCCCGGAATATTGAACAGAAATTGCCGTGGAATATGGACTTACAAATTTTCACACCTCACCTACGCAAAGCGTTCCTGAAATGCAAACACAGGAAATACAGTCTTAAATACCACAGGAAAACTCCGGGGGAACATAGGCGAACATGGAAAGTATGTGATATAAATAATTAATAACATTACTTAATTATAACTATACGGTTGAAGTAAATTGTGAAACTGTAAACAGCGACCAAAGATATTTGAAAAAAAAGAAATATTAGATGTCCCAAGTACTGCCAGTGGCTCTACTATTGCCATTTAATATATTGTTCATAACAAAAACGTCCCGCGATGTCGAGAGTAAATTTAGAAGCCCGTATTATTTATGAATGTCGCAGGAACGACACCGTGTGCCGTTCAGGCAACATTCGTACATACTACGGATTGACGCGGAGCGTTTCTGAAATACAAACACACGGAATACAGTCTTAAATACCACAGGAAACCTCCGGGGGAACATAGGCGAACATGGAGAGTATGTGATCTAAATGATTAATAAAATTGCTTAATTATAACTATACGGTTCAAGGAAAGTGTGAAACTGTAAACAGCGACAAAAGATATTTGTAAAAAAATAATATTAGATGTCCTAAGTACCGCCAGTGTCTCTACTATTGCCATTTAATCTATTGTTCATAACAAAAACGTCCCGCGATGTCGAGTGTAAATTTCGAAGTCCGTATTATTGGCGGACGCTGCAGGAACGTCACAGTTCCGTTCAGGCAACATTCGTAAATAATACGGAATTACGCAGAGTGTTCCTGAAATGCGATCACACGGAATACAGTCTTAGATTCCACAGGTAACCTCCAAGGGAATATATGTGAACCTGGACAATATGTGATATAAGTAATTAATACAAATACTTAATTAACACTATAGGGTTTAAACAAACTCAGAAACTATATGCAGAAACAAAAGATATTTGTAAAGATGTGTGAGCTGTGCAAATGTAAAAAGCAAACAGTAAAATCTAGAAAATTAATAAACATATAAAAAAATTGTTAAACCATTGTATTGAAAATGCATTAAAAACTGAAGAAAAATCGTGTCTTATATTACACACGATATTTCACAACAGAATATGAATCAATTTAATATAGAATCAAGCGTCTAAATGAATTTTGTTGTGTGATATCTGGCTCCACGATTAGGGAGATGTAATGGGGTTGTCAAAATGAGCCTTCATTTTCTAATAATTTGAGTTTAAAGTTATGCACGATTGGGAAGTAAGTTCGAAAACGTAAGCAAAATTTTCAATCAACAGTTGTAGCTGCAGCAGTAAGGTATTCGTCTACGACGCTCGAGGTCCATAGGTTCGAATCTCACTTGGGGTAAAAGGATTTTCGATTTATTAAAGACACACGGATGTTATACTGATACGATTCTGCACACATTCGTGTAAGGTCGCGTCCCTCGCCGCACGGTATATAATAATTTATAATACCAATATTTTTATTTTTGGCCTTACTGCCCGGAACGTTGCATAACCATTGCTGTGTAATATCTCCGAAACATTGCCCGACAATTGCTATAAAATCTCCGAAACGTTCCACGGAAAATTCCTCTAAGATCTCCGAAACGTTCCACGAAAAATTCCTGTAAGATCTCCGAAACGTTCTACGAAAAATTGCTGTAAAATTCCGGAACAATGTTCCAGAGATATCTCCTGCAATGTTACACAAGGCGGACATAGGAATTTTCTTGAAACGTTTCGGGAACATTTGGAGCAATGTTCCAAATGTTGCAGCGCGACGTCACTGAGACGTTCCTGCAACAAAGTGTGCTGTAGGGGTAGGTTTACGGCACCCGTCAATTTAACGGATTTCAGAGTTCGAAAAATAATAGCGAAGAAGAAAAACCATCGCGGTAATTATAATGAATTTGTAAATTACTTGTTAACGCTTCTGGGATCATTTCTGGGGAAAGACTTTTTACTTATTAGCAATTTATTTAGGCGATTTCTTCATTCTTTACTAGGTGTATAGGAAATGTCTGTAAACCTCGTGTTAAACGCGTTTTTCTCAAAACACGTTTTCTTCAATCTGCGGAAGTCGTAATAAAACAAATAATCGAGCGATTTAAAAATTCCTAAAATCTCCGTGGGTGCATTTATAATTTTTGGTGTGGGCAGCCATAGCCAGCGGTATTAGAATAAATTTCCACAAAAAAAATTATTATCTTTAAGGATATACAAATACAGTCCAAAAAGTTGTTTGACCCTTAAACGTTACTATTTTTTTTTTTTTTTTTTAAATAAAATCCTAAAAGCGACCTATTTCTGGAGTGATTTGATAGGAGGGTACCCTTAATGTGGAATGTTACTGCGCACAAATCACGTAATTATTCAGACAAGCTGCAGAGAAATATCAAAGGTGCTCCACTCGCTGCTGTGACTTCGCGTAACACGGAAGCACAGAGGAGCTTAAGATAACGCTGACCAGAGCCAGGGATGAAATCGAGCCTTATATTCAGTGGATCCAGGTTCAAGGTCCGAGGCAAGTGATACGCGTCTAAACAGTTCCGAGAGATTGATAGCTACGTAAACTGCGAAATACATCGTCGTCACAGAATATATATTACTTAAACTATAGTGACCAAGAAGTACTCTAAGAATTTCTAGGAAAATGGCAACAGTTCGAGTCACGGATCCCCGAATTTTTCAAGGATAAGCTGGTGTCTGTGAATGGGTAGCTCTTGAACACAGACTTTCGTTATTTGAACCTAGTCTGCGTGAAGAGGTCTGTCGATGTCTGTGTATGAGTGCAGGAAACTGATACTACATAATCCCTGGATCCTTCTTCGAGAGTGTTTTGCATCCGAGTTCTTCCCTGTAACTGCTGCTGCACCGAATCTTACCGAAGTTCTTACCGAAGTTCGTGAAATATGAGTGGGTGTAAACTTCCTACCAACTATTTTTGACTGGGTGAAAGTTTTCGGGTGAGAAAGAGGAAGTTCCTGGCAGGAGGTGTCTGCTGGTTGGCAAGGATTAGAATGGGAACAGAGGGAAAACCTTTGTATAGAATTTTTTGACAATTCGCAACTTGACAAACGCTCGAAAATTATTGTTAATTAAAATTATTGTCTTGAAAATTATTGAAAGTCGTTATAAGTGTTCCTTATAACGACGTTCCTTCTAAATTTCAGTATTCGGCCCGAGACGCCTCATGATTCTTTTCCTTTAGCTGTGGTAAATACAGTCGGGGACTAAAGTAAGTGGACAGCTAGTGGAAATGGTTATCAATGAAATATATTGAAACTTGTACTATTATTACAAACTTATGTATGTTTATGCGACATACATTATTCAGTCAATAATTTAAATTAATATTTACGTTTCTGTAGATTTAAATTGTATATAATGAATAGGTCAGCAAATTGCAGAGGGACAGAAGTAAGTGGACGCATAATAAACAAAATACATAATAAAATTAATACTTGCCCCTACAGCACACTTCGTTGCAGAAACGTTGCACAACCGTTGCAGTACATTGCAATGTTGCCGTTTGGTTGCAAGTTGGATTGCAATATTACTGCAACATTGTGGAAACATTGCCGTGGAATATTGCAATGGACACGTTTGTGCAATGTTCCTGGAATATTGTGCACACATTGCCGCGCAATATTGCAATGGAATAGACAATACGTCACGCCGTACGAAGTGCCGACCTCTCTATATTCAAACGCCATTATCTCAAAAATGGTTGGAAGCACGAAAAAGTTATATATACAGTAATTGTAGAAAATTAAATGCTCTTTTAATGTTATTTGAAGAAAATTTCGATAGGGCTTACCATTTTTGAGAAATTCTTCAAATTCAAACCATTGATGAATTCTAAACTTTAAGGCCTGGTCGGCACCCTTTCCCGTTGTCCGATTGCAATAAACTTTTTCAGGGACTATTTTTTTATGAAATGGAACCACATTATGCGGTGAGAGCAAAATAAATCGCAAGTTGAAAATAAGGGCCACCCTAGAACACAGCTGGATCTGCGCTATCATTGGCGCAATGCAGTTTAACTCCCATCTAGGGCGTCGAACCAACCCCTTCCCCAATAATTGTGGAAAGGGAAAAGCCATGGGAAACCGAGGACCCCTGGCCCGTCAACGGACCCAGCTGGTTCTCATCACCCAAGCACAATAAGGCTTTCGACATCAGACTTACGGCGCGGCGCCAGGAAAACTGGCGCCTTGAAATATAAGTAAACAAACTTATCTAGAATGTCAGACAAAATATGCCGTCTACGGACGGAACACAAGTGGAGCGAGTGACCACCGCGGTTGATAACAGAAATGTCGTTTGTCCACCTGAATACAAAGAATAACTCCAACTACAAAGTTCCACTATCTCCAAGAATATTTTTTTCCGTCCTCCCCTTCTCCACTGCACATGTATTTATTCGATTGCATCAATTGGCTGAACAAGTTCCCTATCAATTACCGATGCCACAGACCCTCGTCCAGCCATCGATTCCTTCAGACAGATCCTTCGTCCCAACACCGATAGCCCCTTACGCTGAGAGTAGGTCAGCAAGGTAGCTTTAATGAAGAACCTATCAGCACTTCTATGACTAAACGCTTCTTCCTTCACCCATTCCTCAGTTCTCCACACTCCAGGCGGCTTTCTTTCAAACACTGTATGTTTCACCAGACTTGCAACCTGAGAAGTCACTGATACTTCATCACTGTGAAACACCTGGACCCTCGGAGCTGCATAATTTACACCTACAAGTGTCTAACAGTCTCAATCCCAGCTACCTTGCCTATCTCATCTTCATCCAGCAAACGGACAAGGGTATCTAGGAGCCAGAGACTCCACGTACAGGGTACCAAATCCCATGATCCCTCATGAACACCCAACTATCAAGAACATCGTCCACGTCATCTCAGACTTGATGCACCATGGCTATCCGTATTAAAATCTGCTTGATGATTTTCAGCATTCCTCGGTCTGCGTTATTAATTGGTTCGGCTACTTCGAGCTGGAGCAACATCAAAGTGGGACGCTATATTTGCCAGGGAAGAGATAGTTCCGAGGTACTGGCCAGATGGATAGGCTTCTGAGGAGCTTCTAACTGCTCCCGTTGAATCGAGCGAGGATTTCATTCGAGTCGATCGATTTCGATAAATTATATGGTGCTTCCTGTGCGTCGATTGGTCGCGATGGGTCAAGGCGCAGGACGGAGGGACAACGGTGTCTAGTTTCGCGTCGATCAGCGTTTTAAGACGACGATCCTGGCAGCGTTGCTGCGATTGACAGGAAAGAGGCGTTTCGACGGCGATCACGTGACACGTTGACTGACAGCGTAGGAGTCGATAACTCGGAGGATGTGACTTGACTGCACGGGGAAAAATCGATTAACGGCGATGACAGGCCCGTAACACGCGAGTAATCCACTCGCGGCGTGTTTACACGCGATACGTCCATCGGAAGGATGCATTTGCATGCGAACGGAAGGAAAATCCCTGCTTCCGGCTTGATTTGAAAGGTATTATGCCAGCGACCAGTCCAGCTTCTGAACACCTGTTATGATTCCATCGGCTTCGCAGCCACTTTTTTCTTGCTTTCGAAAGACCTGCGGTTTGGGAATTATCCTTTCTAATTTTGCGCGGGGTGTATTTTGAATCGTGGGATTATTTATCGCGTGGGGCATGCAAGGGAATTTAAGGGGCCTGAGAGAGAGGATTTGATGTATTATTGGTCTGTTGGCTAGAATTTTTTTGTGATTAATAGCAGAGTAATGTGTAGGAACAAGTGTTATAATGAAATTGAAAGTTTCTCTGTGTTCACGAAAAGTTACTTAGGATATGAATTCTGAACTCTCAGTATTTTTTTTCTAAATTGTCACTTTGGATATTGTGGTGTTGGGCTTTCTACTCTTCATGGGTTCAAGCTTTCACAGTCCTCTATTTTTCAAGATTTCCCATTTTTTATAGAATTCTATTCGTCAAGATAAATAATTTCCCACAATGGTACATTTCTCAGGATTTCCCATTTCCAAAAATATTCCACTCTTCAAAATTTCCCATTTTCTAAAGTATTACATTCTTCAGGATTTCCCATTTCCCACAATGTTCCATTCACCACTATTTCTCATTTCCCACAGTGTTCCATTCACCAAGATTTCCCATTTCCCACAGTGTTCTATTCTTTAATATTTCTGATTTCCCAAAGTGTTCCCATTTCTCAGGATTTCCCATTTCCCACAGTATTCCATTCAACACTATTTCCCATTTCCCACAGTGTTCCATTCACAAGGGTTTCCCATTTGCACAGTATTCTAATCTTCAACATTTCTGATTTCCCAAAGTGTTCCCATTCCTCCGGATTTCCCATTTCCCACAGTATTCGATTCATCACTATTTCCCACAGTGTTCCATTCACCAAGATGTCCCATTTCCCACAGTATTCTATTCTTCAACATTTCTGATTTCCCAAAGTGTTCCCCTTTCTCAGGATTTCTCATTTCCCACAGTGTTCCATTCTCCACTATTTCCCATTTCCCAGAGTGTTCCATTCACCAAGATTTCCCATTTCCCACAGTGTTCTATTCTTCAACATTTCTGATTTCCCAAAGTGCTCCCACTCTTCAGGATTTCCCACAGTGTTCCATTCACCACTATTTCTCATTTCCCACAGTGTTCCATTCACCAAGATTTCCCATTTCCCACAGTGTTCTATTCTTCAACATTTCTGATTTCCCAAAGTGCTCCCACTTCTCAGGATTTCCCACAGTGTTCCATTCACCACTATTTCCCATTTCCCACAGTGTTCCATTCACCAAGGTTTCCCATTTCCCACAGTGTTCTATTCTTCAACATTTCTGATTTCCCAAAGTGTTCCGATTTCCTAAAGTATTCCCTCCTACAAGGTTTCCCATTTCCCACAATATCCCAATCTTCAAAGTACTCCATCCTTGAACCTTTCCCTTTCTGCTTACCTGTCTCTTCACATCCCAACCTCATCCACCCCCAATACTCCACACTTTCCTACCCCTCCTCGTTATTCCTCCCCTGTTCCCCAAAGACCCCAACCATCAATTCTCAAAAATTCCCGCCCCCACAATCATCGGCGCCTCAGAACCCTCTTACAAAATCTTTCGAAACCCCTCATCACTTTCTATCCTCCTCCCAACGTATCACAGGAATCCCCACGCGAAATCTTTTCCAGTGATCAAACGGAGAACAGAACCGACAGGGTGTCTTCTCGCTCCCAGCATTTCCGAAGTGCTCATCACCGCTGATCCAAACGGCAATCGGCCGATTAACGAGGGAACATTGGCGGGTCGTGGAAAACGTTAAGTCCCGAACGATCGTCAATCCAGCTTTACGGCGATTCGGCAGCGTCCTGTTAAACGCGCGCTCAAGAGGCTCGCTACTCGTGGAAATTCGAAAATGTCCCCACTTCCATCGGCATCGAGGTTTTTAGCTCGCCATGCCCACCCTGCCTCCTGTTGTCAGTTAACGCAGAAATACGAGTACGCGCGAAACGTCGCTAATGCTTCATCCGGATTACACGCTTCGCGAAATGCTTTCCACCTCGCATAAAGTCCCCTCCGCTTCCCCCGCTAACTATCTCGTTATTACATTCCAGAGGCAGGATATTTGTCATCTGGAACTTGGATTATATTCGATTGGAATGATCGCAGTTGCGACTCCGCGTGCTCTCGGTACCGTATCTGTCACGCCGGTCCCGTGGCATGTCTTTTAAACTAAACAAATAGTTTTAGAAAAATATATAGTAGACATTCCAACGAAAAAAAAAGATCGAAAATCGCGTTCTTTTTCGCCAGCTGACTAAACTGGCAGGACCCCTTAATTATTTTAAAAAGTGATCTCACTTGTGTTCCCATTTTTCCTAATTTCCCATTTAAGACTAATCTAGTCATGGAAGGGGCATTTTCGACTTTTTTCAAAATCGAAGATTTCGTTATTTTCTGTTAAATATTATTAATCAGTTTGCAATGTATTTTTATTGAAGGCCAACGAACATACTTTCTATCAATATATTTGTCTTTTAAATACATACATTGTGGCATGAAGAATTCACGATGCCTCTTTGTGTGTCGAAGAGGATATTTAAGCACACAGTGTTCAAACAGTTCATTCTTATGAATTAATTTCAATTACTACTTCAAGTCGCCCTCGTCGTTTCCCCTGTAATCTTCCAACGCTCCGCTAATCGGCTGCTTCAGTGCCTACTCCAGAAACTTCCCGCCGAAGCTCGCAGTTCGGCATTCGAAAATCCCTCGAGTCCATGGCACTCCCCAGAAATTGCAAGCTCCAGGGAAGCTCCGCGGGTCAACAGGAAATTAGTAGCCTCGTAACTGTGTCGGATTGCAAGAAACTGGAGACTTCGCACCTTTCAGCAGCCAGGAGGAGTTCGACTCCCACGCCGAAGCTGTAACGTTCCCCGGGAACGAATGAAACGGGCGAAACTTTTGGACCTCGCGAAACGATTACGTCCCTTGCCCTGCCCCTTTGTCCGATAACCGTATTTGCTCAGCCTCGAGCAGCCCATTGTGGACTTGACTTGCTTAATTTCTGCAGCGATTACCACTTCGTTTCCAAAACGGATCTAATGCCCGTGGAGCCGTCAAAGGGAACTTGGGGACAAGGAAACCGAACCGGTGGCAAAAGTTCCCTCTAATTGTAGATCTGAAGTGGCCTTCGCTCTGACTCGTTTAGAGAATTCGTAATCTTTGCTTTTGAAAGTGTCTTCTAAATATTGTGAACGAAGAATTCGTTTCCCTGGTTCTCAGGTGTTTCAAGTTTCTTCGATGGAAGGAACTGAGAAAAGTTACGGGCGGTGAAGTTAGAATTAGGATAAACACATTTTCACTTCATTAAGTAATTGAAAGGTTCTTCGGGGGATGCATCCAGCTTGATTGAAAAAATCTGTCAAAATCTTTGGGAAATTATGAGTAACAAAAAAAATTACAGGGGCCGTTAGTAAATTGAATTCAAAGTTTATTATGTATGCCGAATACTAGTTTCGTTCAGAACAGCGGGTACCGCAAAATTTTCAGGCAGGGGGGTCGATGGAAGGGCAGAAACTATTCCACCCTAAAGCAATGTTACACGCATAATTCAACTCGTGGAATGGTGTCTGCAGGATTTATTTTCGTAGATTCCGGTTCGTAATTGGATTATTCGCTATTCTCGGTTCGACCACTTAGTCATCGCTGCCGTTCGTTATTATCCTTTCAAATAAACAGCGATCAGCCACGAGTCCCGTCGAATGAAACCGACGACCGCGAAATGGCTGGTTAACAGCAACTTCGAAGACCGCAGGAACGCGAACGTTGAAGAGGCGCTAACACTTCCACGAGCAACTGCTCGTTTTATTATGACCTATGACTATTCGATTGGCCATTATTCACTTGAGGGGAATACCCACTCTCTACTATGTATGTAGTATGCACGCGGACCCCGTGAATCTTCCTACGAGGCGACGTTCCATTACGGTGGATGGAAGGCGGCAGAATTTCCTTCGGCGATCGACCGTTCTGCGACGGATATGGCGATGCTCTGTGAGGGGACACGGTGTAGCGACTGACACACACGCAAAAGATTGTTTTCTTTTCTCTTGGGGTTGTAAGGCCCAAGAGACTCCGTGGTGCGAGGTGTTAGTTGCCTTATCACTCGCCAAATTAATTTTAAGTGACTATTTTTAATTGATACGACGAAACGAGAACTTGCTGGTCCGAATGATGACCAGAAGAGCGTGAATGTTGATCGATGGTCTTGGTCACGAACGTTTGACTAGACTGATCGAGTTAGTCCGTACGATGACTAAAGTATGAATGTTCGTAAGTGAGTTTTAGTCACGAATGCTTGACTGACTCACTATTTTGATTGGGACGTTGATGATAGCGATTCGAGGTTTTTCGTGAGAGACTGATGTCTTCCTTTGAGAACCGATAGAATTCTGTCTCGTGTTCCTTTTCGGCGTCGAAGGTAGACAAGACATTAGATTTTTGGGAGGTGTCAAATTGCTGATTGGCTAGACTTTCCTCCAAGAGGAGGAACCTTCCTTCCGCGATTTGGTGGTGGAGGAGGAAGGCCTCTCCTTCTTGGTGACGTAGCGGGAAAAAACAGACATCTGGCTAACAAACCTAGCTAGGTTGTTCGGTCGGAGTGTTTAGCCAGGGTCACGGTTTATGACCGTATTGTTCCGTGAGTTAATGGTGGACGACGGGAGGTCCCAGTCCGAGGTAACCGTGTACCCTCGCTGACAGAGCAATTGAACGTATTATCTTAGGACGAAAGCAGTCGAAAATATCAGAAAAAATGGCACGACGTCGATTGCCTCTTAGTCATCTGGCAGGAAAATGGTTCCCAACGAACGCTTCGAGAACGAACAATTGCCCACCGTGAAGGACGTTGAATTTTCGCTTCGTCCTGAGCTCACTTTTGTCTCGTAAGACGGAACATGCTCCCCCCGTTGAGAGACTCCGTCGATCAATAATATACCATTAAAGAACGAAGTATGATACATTGATAAATATGATTGGGATTACGATTACGATAAAAAATGATTGATACTATAGACGTGCGAACTATGATAGAGGTATAAATATGATTAAGATAGTGAGTATGATAGAAAAATCTGGACATGACAAGCCTTTAAGTTTCTGGTTGGATGGGAAGCGGAGCCATCTGTTTCACATTCCTTTTGTAGGTCCCGGTGGCTGTCCGTACGGTGACAGCTCGTACGACCTTGTCCTTGCCGGGATGAACCATTTCGATTCGTCCGAGACGCCACTGCAATGGCGGAAGATGGTCCTCCTTCAGCACGACGATGGTTCCCTCCGTAATGTTGTGAGCCCCTTTGGTCCACTTTTGACGCACGTTGAGCTGATTGATGTACTCTTTGTGCCATCGAGTCCAGAAGTCTTGCTTGACCTTCTGGATATGTTGCCATTTACATAGTCGATTGCTTGGTGTTTGGCTGAAATCGATCTCGGGCAAACTCGTCAAAGATTCACCAATCAGAAAGTGACCAGGGGTAAGAGCTAAAGGATCATTGGGATCGGACGATAAGGGTGTCAAAGGTCGTGAGTTAAGAATAGCTTCGACTTCAATGACGAACGTATTAAATTGCTCGAATGTGAACAGCTCTTCACCGACTACGCGTTTAACATGGTGTTTGAATGATTTTACGGCTGCTTCCCACAGACCGCCAAAGTGTGGAGATAAGGCGGGCATGAAGTGCCACGATACTTCCCTTTCAGTAAGGAATTGTTGCACCTTTCCGTCCTTTTGTAAAACTTCGTATAGCTCCGTTAATTCGTTATTGGCTCCAATAAAATTACTACCGTTATCGGAATATATGTGCCGACATATTCCTCTGCGCGCGATGAATCGTTTTAAACTCGCAATGAATGTCTCGGTTGTCATATCGCTAACCACCTCGAGATGTACGGCCTTTGTAGCGAAACAAATAAAGACGGCGACGTAAACCTTTAATTGTGTACGGTTTCGAAAACGTCGCTCCTTAATATAAAATGGTCCGCAATAATCGATGCCACAATTATAGAAAGGCCGGTTTTCGGTTACACGAGCGGCAGGTAGTTGACCCATAATATAATCTGTCGCAGGTGGTTTAACGCGGAAGCACCTGACGCATTGTCGAACTATTTTTCGAGTGGCGTTCTTACCGTCGATCGGCCAGTATGTTTGTCGAACGGCGTATAAGGTGGTGGTGATACCAGCATGGTGATTTTCTACATGCACCTTTCGAATAATGAGGTCTGTGATATGATGATCCTTTGGAAGAAGAATCGGATGCCTTTTCTCATATGATAGCGCTGAATTTTGAAGGCGCCCTCCGACACGCAAGAGTCCTTTATCGTCGATGAAAGGATGTAGAGGAAGGAGTTTACTTTTACGATGTAGTTGATATCCAGATTTCAGTTGATGAATATCTTGTGCAAATACGGATGATTGTACAAGCTGGATGATGCGGTCGTTAGCTGCTTGAAGCTCTTCTATAGCTAGAGGTCCTTTGAAATGATTACGTATTCTAAAACGTAGAGAGTACGCGATAATATTTCTTAATCGAGACAGGTTTGAGTAACGGTCTAAAATTTCGTTGCTATTAACCGTTACCGTGAAACACGAAATTCGTTTTATTTCTGGGATTTCATTGGTGAAGTTAATTTTTGATACTGGCCAAGTTGATTCATTGTTTGAAAGCCACGCTGGTCCATGGTTCCAATTGCGGTTTTGAATAAACTGAGAAGATGCTTGTCCGCGAGATAGTAAGTCTGCCGGATTATCGTGTGATCTGACGTGTCGCCAAGTACTGACATTTGTTTTCAATTGAATGTCGGCTACGCGATTTGCGACGAAAGTTTTTAAATGGCTTGGTTCTTTGTTAAGCCAATTCAAGACAATGGTTGAATCTGTCCAGAAAGTGGCGGTTTCGATTTTTTCTGTCATTGCTTCTTGAACGGTTCTGTACAACGTAGCTAAAAGAGCGGCGGCGCAGAGTTCGAGACGTGCGAGAGTTATGGTTTTTAGTGGAGCAACGCGGGATTTTGCACATAGAAGGTCGGTTTTAACGTGTCCGGTTTTGTTGATGGATCTGACATATAGACAGGCCCCGTATGCTCGTTCGCTTGCGTCGCAAAAACCATGTAGTTCTAGTTTGCGAAATGTGTGTTGCGTGACATTTCGCCTGAACGAGACATCATTTAGGTGTGTTAAATCTTTTAAGAATGTAGTCCATTCGGTGTGCAATTTGATTGGTAAAGACTCATCCCAATCAAGTCGCAGTTGCCACAACTGTTGCATAATGATCTTAGCGGTGATGGTGACTGGCCCGAGCAAACCTAGCGGATCGAAGATCTTTGCAATGGATGAAAGAATCGTACGCTTTGTAACTCTTTCTGTTATGTGGGAATCTACAGTGTAGTTGATCTTATCTTCTCTTGCATTCCAGAAGATACCTAACGTCTTCACCGTTGTGGAGTCGCCGAAGAATTTTGGATGGATCTGTTGTTGCGTGAGTCCAGTGAGAAGTTCGGGCTCGTTTGATGCCCACTGTCGAATGTTTAAACCTCCTCGCTGGAGTATGTTGATGATCTCATCGCGTAAAACCCGTGCTTCGTTGAATGTATTTGCACCGGTCAGAAGGTCATCAACGTACATATCCCTTTTCAGTGCGATTGTAGCCTTCGGATGATTGGCCGCTTCGTCGTCCGCAAGTTGGTGAAGACACCGTATGGCTTGAAATGGAGCTGAAGATAGTCCGAATGTGACCGTGTTTAGTTCGTATGTCGCGACTTCGTTTCGTTCATTTCGCCATAGGATGCGCTGATATATACGATCTTTTGGGCGAACGAGGAACTGGCGGTACATCTTCTCAATGTCCCCGGTCAGCACATATGTATACATGCGAAAACGCAGGAGCAACGAAAAGATGTCGTCCTGAATGGTAGGTCCTATTCTTAACGTGTCGTTGAGCGATAAGCCGCTGCTCGATTTGGCGGACCCGTCGAATACAACCCGTACCTTCGTTGTTGTACTAGAAGGTTTAATGACCGCGTGATGAGGCAGGTAGAAACCTTGCGTGTCGTCCGTTCGTACCTGGCTCATGTGACCAAGCGAGAAATATTCTTCAATTACAGCTGAATATTCTCGTCTTAAGTCTGGATCGCGACTGAGTTTTCGTTCTAACGAGGAAAACCGATTAACAGCTTGCGAATGCGACTCACCGAGGAGCGATATTTTTTCGTTGAACGGTAATGCGACGATGTAGCGACCCGATGCGTCGCGTTGAACGTGGTTGGAGAAATGGTCCTCGCAAAACCGTTCCTCGGATGAGAGATGTCGTCTCTGTGGTCCTTCTTCAACTTCCCAAAACCCTTTTAGATCGAAATCTAGCTTTGTCAGGAAGGTGTTGTGTTTCCCCCGCGGCGCCGTTGATGGTATGCTCCCCCCGATGACCCATCCGAATTGCGTCTTCTGGAGTATGAGGTCCGGTGCGTTGGGAGGGGATAGGTTAATTTGCCCGATACTTAGAGACGCGAGTGAAGGGCCGCTTCCAATCAACATATCGACTGGTGCAGGCCGATGAAAGTGCGGATCGGCTAATCGAATATTCACTGGAATTTGTAATTTTGTACGATCGATCTGCGTGTCCGGTAGTAATCCTGATATTCGAGGTATTGTAAAGAATGTTAGGTTCCGCTTATAATTTGATGACCGTGATTCGATGGTGGTCGTGACGATTTGATTTGTTACAGTATTAGTGGCATTGAGAGCTTCGATGGTTAATGATAATTTCCTTTTTGGAAGGCGTAGTTTCGCAGCGAGTTCTTCCGTGATGAAATTCGCGTTCGCACACGTATCCACTAATGTCCGACACTCGGTTGGTTGTTGATCGCGATCAAGGACATTGACGATCGCGGTAGTCATTAATCCGTTGATCGAACCATCGGTGATTGGAGTGACCTTCCGGCGATTACGTTCCCGAGATTTTATTCCGAACCTCTGTGGTTCTTTCCGTGATGTTAATAGTCATGATTTAACGTCGGCGCGAACGGCTACTTCTTGATGCAACTTCGTATTATGCGGTTCGTTACATACCCTACATCTTCCGGATTTACAATTCTCTATTTGATGATCTGAACGCAAACAATTTAAACATAATTGTGCCTTACGTGCGGCTTCGATGCGTTTGTCGACGGTCATTTCGATAAATTTCGCACATTGATAAACGGCATGCGAGTCGTTATCACAAATACGGCATTTGTTGATGTAATTGCTAACGAATGCTTGACGTTTTGCTCGAGGCGCTGAAGGCGAGTATCGTCGTTTCATTGCCGTCGTGCGAAGTGAATTCGATCCATTGGATTCGCTTCGGCGTTGCATCTCAGCTTGCGAACGTTGATGCAGGTGGATCGCTGTTGATTCCGGTTCGTAATTTTGGCACTGGTGTGACGTGATGAACAGAAATTTAAATATTTCCGTGATTTCTGGCATTTCGGTGTCCGTCAATGTTCGTTCCCAAGTCTTGCGCGTATCGTTCCCCATGCGAGCCACCACGATGCTCGTCAGCAAGTCGTTTGCAATATTCTCCCACGAACGGCCGAGAGCTTGTAACGAACGAACGTGTAATTGCATATAATTTGCGAGATCGAAAATGGATTCTGACGAATCATCAGGCATAGCTGGTGTGTCTCGAAGAAGCGCGGCGTGGCGGAGAATGAGAGTCCGCTTGTTGTCGTATATCTCGATGAGATGATTCCAGGCCTTTTCATAATTTTCATCGCAAATCGTATACGCTTCTATTGCTGCTTCGGCTTTACCCGATAACGAAAGGCGTAAGTAATTGAGTTTTTGCATATTGCTCAACGCGGGTTGTGCATGTATCATGGAAGTGAACGCGCCCTTGAACGTGACCCACTTTTCCATACGACCGTCAAATTTTGGTAGGTCGATTTTCGGGAGTTTGACCGAAAGCCCGCAAGTGGACGTAGATGGCGCAGGTGAATCTCGCGAGACATTTCCGATGTTTGTTGGGGGTTCAACTCGGTTCGCGCATGTTTCGAAACTATTTAGTAAAACTACCGCTGTAGCTATGATATCATCGAACTGGTCCGTGATTTCCTCGCGTTCGGCCTCAGCTTCCTCAAAATTTTCAAGGCGTGCCAATTCGTCTTGAATGTCGTTTAACGTGACGAATTGTCTACGAAGTCGTTCAATACGATCGTGAAGTTTTACGCGTTCCTTATCTGAATTTTGATACGATTCAATATATTTTGTGAAACTATTGATCTGCGTCTTGAATGTACGCTGTTTTAGTTTCAAATTTGAAATGATCTGATTGTTATCAGTGGCGCTTGCTCTCGCACGCGTGTTCGTTTTCGGTTTCGACATTGTAGTACAAACGGATGGAAATATATGGAAAAAGGAAAGTCACTAAGAAAACTGATTGACAACACTCAATAACGAGCCTACCTTGATCGATGCCTTGTGCTCAGGTGGAGTCGTCTCAGGCCCGGATGATTATCCTTGACGTCGGATGTCCACTGCTCGTTGTGGGAATTTAGGCGTCCGTGCGAAGAAAGTAGTGTATAGTCTTTGTTCACTGCACTTCCACGATCATGTAACTCCGGCTCGAAGGACCAAAACTATGTAGCGACTGACACACACGCAAAAGATTGTTTTCTTTTCTCTTGGGGTTGTAAGGCCCAAGAGACTCCGTGGTGCGAGGTGTTAGTTGCCTTATCACTCGCCAAATTAATTTTAAGTGACTATTTTTAATTGATACGACGAAACGAGAACTTGCTGGTCCGAATGATGACCAGAAGAGCGTGAATGTTGATCGATGGTCTTGGTCACGAACGTTTGACTAGACTGATCGAGTTAGTCCGTACGATGACTAAAGTATGAATGTTCGTAAGTGAGTTTTAGTCACGAATGCTTGACTGACTCACTATTTTGATTGGGACGTTGATGATAGCGATTCGAGGTTTTTCGTGAGAGACTGATGTCTTCCTTTGAGAACCGATAGAATTCTGTCTCGTGTTCCTTTTCGGCGTCGAAGGTAGACAAGACATTAGATTTTTGGGAGGTGTCAAATTGCTGATTGGCTAGACTTTCCTCCAAGAGGAGGAACCTTCCTTCCGCGATTTGGTGGTGGAGGAGGAAGGCCTCTCCTTCTTGGTGACGTAGCGGGAAAAAACAGACATCTGGCTAACAAACCTAGCTAGGTTGTTCGGTCGGAGTGTTTAGCCAGGGTCACGGTTTATGACCGTATTGTTCCGTGAGTTAATGGTGGACGACGGGAGGTCCCAGTCCGAGGTAACCGTGTACCCTCGCTGACAGAGCAATTGAACGTATTATCTTAGGACGAAAGCAGTCGAAAATATCAGAAAAAATGGCACGACGTCGATTGCCTCTTAGTCATCTGGCAGGAAAATGGTTCCCAACGAACGCTTCGAGAACGAACAATTGCCCACCGTGAAGGACGTTGAATTTTCGCTTCGTCCTGAGCTCACTTTTGTCTCGTAAGACGGAACACACGGGAAATGGGAAACTTTGAGTGATGGCGAACCTTAAAGTATGAATATTTTTGGAGATCCAAAGGCTCTGGGGAGAAACGCTTTGAGGAAATTTGGGGGTAGTGAGATGTCATTGTGAAATGGAGTTGGAGAGTAACCGTGCTACAGATGATATGAAACGAAAAGTTTTCAGGTTTCAAAAATGGCTAGTTTCTTAATTGCTGTTTTTTGCTATTTTGGAAGTCTTTAATTTTTCAATTTTTCAAGTTTCCTAGTTCTCCGATTTTTACTAAGTTCCTGAGTTCTCAAGATTTCTAGTTCTCAATTTTTGAGCCATAAAATTTTCAATTTTCCAATTTCCAAATTTCCTGAGACCACAAGATTTCAAGTTCTCAATTTTTGAGCCATAAAATTTTCAATTTTCCAATTTCCAAATTTCCTGAGAACACAAGATTTCAAGTTCTCAATTTTTGAGCCATAAAATTCTCAATTTTCCAATTTCCTGAATTCCTGAATTTCAAAGATTTCAGGTTCTCAATTTTTTGAGCTATAAAATTCTCAAATTTACAATTTCCCAAGTCCCTGAGTTCCCATGATTCCAAGTTCTGAATTTTTTAGCTATAAAATTCTGAAATTTCCCATTTCCCGAATTCCTGAGTCCCCAAGATTTGAAGTTCTCAAGTTTTTAGCTATAAAATTCTCAAACTTCCAATTTCCTGAATTCCTGCATTCCAAAGAATCCAAGCTCTCAATTTTTGAGCTACCAGATTCCCAAATTTCCAATTTCCCACGTTCCTAAGTCACGAAGTTTCCAATTTCCCAATTTCTAAAGCACCCAAGTTTCCAATTTCCCAAATTTCCAAATTCTCAGATTGCCATGTACCAAAATACATGACCCCGCAAAATCTGAAACACTAGAGGTTTATTAATTCGCCAGAATTAAATTACAAAACAACGTAATTCAACAATTCCATTGGTATGGGTACTCGTATGAACGTTGCTCTGCAGCATTTAAATAATTCTCCCTTCACAATACCGCATTACGAAATATCAGTTCCACGTATCCTCCTAAAGAAAACATATCTTTAACAATCTATGCAGGATTGTTCGTTAACTTTTCCATTAAACGACCCACTGTTTGTAACGATATTTCGTGAAATATAATATAATAGCGTGTACTTGGAATTATACGAGCATTGTTTATTATCAATTCTCTACGCTTCCAGGGTTTGTTCGGAATATGTACTATACTACGACAACGGCTAGTATTCTCATTAATTTAATAATTCCAGGTTGCAAAATATTTCAAATTTACCCTTTAAAATTATACCTATTTCTAATATTTCAATTTAATAATTCCAGGATGCAAAATATTTCGAACTTACCCTTTAAAATAATACCTATTTCTAATATTTCAATTTAATAATTTCAGGATGCAAAATATTTCGAATTTACCCTTTAAAATTATATTTATTTCTACTATTTCAATTTAATAATTCCAGGATTCAAAATATTTCGAACTTACCCTTTAAAATAATACCTATTTCTAATATTTCAATTTAATAATTCCAGGATGCAAAATATTTCGAATTTACCCTTTAAAATAATACCTATTTCTAATCAAATTTCATTCGAACCCTTAAAATTCCCCCGATCCTCCCATCGCACATTCACAATTTCACCCCAAAAATTTAATCCACTAACTTCCTGGAAAATTTCCTACCCTAACCTTTCCCAATTCCCCTTTTCAAAAATCTCTCTGCCAATCCTCTTCCAACCCCCAACCCCATCCTCCGCCAATCTCCCAAAACTCCTTTCCAGCCTCCTTTCAAAAACGTCTCCTACGAATTTCTCTCAAAAATTCCATCTACTATCCCTCCAAACCTTCTTTCAACATTTTCTAAAGCTTCCTCCCACAAAAGCCAACGAAAATTATTCTCCACCCTCCTCTATCCAAAACTGCAACCCACCCTCCAAAAATCTCTGGCAAATTTGAACTTCCTCGTCGATATCAGCACAAAACTAAATTACTGCACACAATGTCCCACAATAGAAACTCACTTTTCAATCATGGCCGAACGCACCGACACGATGCTTTAGCTGATTCCCCATCCGCCATTCTCCGTGCTCGACGCGCGGGATTAATTACCAGAATCGATTACGCGAGCACGCGTTCGTCAATCGGGATACACCTTTTGTCATTGGCACGCTTTGACTCTTGCCACTGACAATGAGATACACGGGGGCCAACACCTAACCGGAGGAATGAACGTTGCCCTATCGTGATTAACGGTTCGCACGGCGTCGGCGTGCTTTCGCGCCGAGAGCTTTCCAGCTGCTGCACGGTTTCGGCGAGTTTTCACGTTCGAGCGAAGCGCGGAAAGCGAAATTTTGTGATCTCGAAGTGTTAACGTACCCCGTTCCACGCTGTATTTCGGAAACTGCGTCGAAGCTTCCTTCAGCGTGTGCACATTGGCTGAAAATCGATTCTCCGCCCCGATCAACTTGTTCTTGGACTTGGGAACGGCGACGAGTTTGAGGAAACTTTCGAATGCTGAGAGATTCGATAGAAATAACCCTCACCTCGGGGATTAGATACTTTACCCGTGTTCTGGACGGAATTTCTCACTGGGAAGTTGCCTGTTATTTTTTCTGCACATAGGGCACGTCGCGCGGGAAAATTGCTGCGAAAGTTTCGCACGTCATTTTAGTTTTTATACTACAGGGATTGCTCGGGGCTTTATGTGTTGTTTGCCCAACTGAATCTTATAAATCTTTGTCAGTGTCGACTAGTTTTAAGCTTCAATTTAGAGTTTTAGTTATGGAAATCCGATTTTCCTTCTGCTCCCTTTAGCAGAATGCTGAGAAGGCTCGTTTCGATGAAAGTAGACATATAACAAACTCATTTATACTTATTTTTTATATTGCTCTCGCCCTCTAGTATGGTTCCATTTCATTAAAAAATAGTCCCTGGAAATGATTATTCTAATCGAGCAACAGGAAAGGGTGCCGACCAGGCCTTAAAGTTTAGAATTTGGAGAATTTCTCAAAAATGGTAAGCCCTATCGAAATTTTCTTCAAACAATATTAAAAGAGCATTCAATTTTCTACAATTACTGTATATAAAAGTTTTTCGTGCTTCCAACCAGTTTTTAAATAACAGCGGTTGAATATCAGAAAATCGGCGCTACGCGCGTATAAACTATACGTCACGCCTCACAGGTGCTCTATATTCAAACGCTATTATCTAAAAACTGGCTGAACGTACGGAAAATTTATATTTACAGCAATTGTAGAAAATTAAATGCTCTTTTAATATTGTTTGAACAAAATTTGGATAGGGTTTACCATTTTTGAAAAATTGAATGAATTGTAAACTTTAAGGCCTGGTCGACACCCTTTCCCGTTGTCTGATTGCAATAAACTTTTTCAGGGACTATTTTTTTATCAAATCGCACGGTTCTAGGCTGTGAGTGGAAAAAAATACAAAAAAATTCGACGCGTATAAATAATGCACACCAAGCAATTAAAGTGAAAATGAATCATTCAAGTATATTTTACAATTCTAATTGTATTTACACCATTTTACTTACACCAAACGGTTCTAGCCCACCAATAATACTAAAATACAAAATACTTCTAATATAAATAATATAAATTCTCCCTGCAAATAATTCCTTTCAGGAAACGAACACGTAAAACGTCTGTTGCCCATTTTTGCCCTTCCCTGTTACGCGTGGCAAAGAATAATTAATTAGATCTCTCGTCAGGAGCCGTTGTTTGTTTTGAAAGCGAAGCGATAATAAAGCAATTATTTTAAACAAGAAGCGTTCAGCTCGCCCGTGCAACAGCTACGCTAAAAATAGTTGGCAAAAATAGATTTCACAGCCTCATTTACAATGCATATCGCGCCCCGAATAGACGCAGCGGGAAATTCAAACAGCAGAACGATGATCACGACTATTCCGTCGGCTCGTCGCTATTTAAATTTACGATTCAGTACGTTCTCCCGAGATATTCGGATTTGCATTCCTCGCCATCTACTTTCCCGCCAGCCCCCGCTGCAACGTATTCAAATAAGGACGTTCCTGTTTTTAATCATTCCGCCAACTTCCCCGTCAAGTGTACCCGGCCATCTTCGGCTACTTCCCCGTTGCACGAGTTTATTGAAAAAATTAGCAAGATTCTGGTGAAATTTGCAATGGAAAAGTCGAGATGTAATTTCCGCGGTAGATGAAATTTGGAATTTGATGCGCCGAAGGGAGCGTCTCAATCTCGAAATTTATAAGGGGATATTTCTAATAGAAAACTTCGCCAAGGTAGCTCCATATTTAAATCTTGGAAGAGTAGTAGATTAATGCCTCGAAGGGTAAGCGTTAAATTCGAAGTTTAGAAGTAAATTTTTTAGTAAGAAAATCCCAAGTGGAAAGTACGAGCAGGAATATTTAAAATTTTCCTGGAAGAAAAATTAAAGGTGTCTATATTAAAATGGAAATTTTGAAATTGCAAGCTCGTTCCGAAATCATGAAAATTGTAGTCACTGAGGGGACGCCGGAACCAAACTTCAAAGCCAACAATTATACATGCTCGGGGCTCGGAGGCGCGCAGGAATTTATTTTCAAATCTTGACAAGCCGCGATTTTCGCGCGCGGCGGCTGCCAAAATCGCATTAAAATCGGGCTAGAGCGTTCAGAGACACTCGTGTCATGAAAATGATGCATGGCTCGGGTCCAAAAACCCGTTGGCTTTAGGCAACGTCTCAAAATATGCTTCCCCGCTGGCGTGAATTTCCCCCTGGTTAATTAGCAAACGAATCCACCCTTTCACACTATGAACCACAAACTCAAAAACCAAGAATCTCTCCCAAAAAAAATATCGAACACTGGTTAAACCAACTGCTACCTTCCACTTAAGTGGAGACAATAGAGGACCTCGCCGTTAGGGCTGGGACTATTTGTCGAATTTTTCGGTATTCGAATATTCGAATACTTCAGTTGCTCAATTATTTGGCGAATATAATTCGAATATCCAAGTATTCGAATACTATTCGAATATTTAAGTATTCGAATACTGATGTATTCGAATAGTATGGTGTGAATTATGAATCAAGTTCTTTCGAATAATAACATTCGAATACTGATGTATTCTAATAGTATTCGAATAATAACATTCAAATACTCAGCTATTCGAATAGTATTCGAATAATAACATTCGAATACTCAAATATTCGAAGTTTATTCGAATAATAACATTCGAATACTCAGCTATTCGAATAGTATTCGAATAATAACATTCGAATACTCAGCTATTCGAATAGTATTCGAATAATAACATTCGAATACTCAAATATTCGAAGTTTATTCGTAGCATTCGAATACTCAAATATTCGAAGTTTATTCGTAGCATTCGAATACTCAAATATTCGAAGTTAATTCGTAGCATTCGAATACTTGTAAAATATTCGAATATTAAATTATTCGAATAGTCCCAGCCCTACTCGCCTTACTTCAATAAATCTACCCGTCACGTGATTTATAATAAAAGCGCCTGCTCATTGAATAATATAGAAATTCCTTCGCGTTGACTAAGACCACTCTACTGATCCGTCAGGTGTATTTAAATAACGTATTAGCTCATTTCCTCCGAGCAGAATAATTCGATTCGTGTGTGAAGATATTCGAATACTCACTGGAGAAGATCCTCGGTCGAGATACGATCCAGCGATCGAGTGAAAAATAAAGGACACGAGGGGAAATATACCTGCAGGGAGGGTGGATAGCGCTAGGGGATGAGGGCATTTAGAGGGTCCATTTTCTGGCAGTTTCGCGTCGAGTTTCCTCGGCTTTCCAGGACTTCACGCGACGGAGCGACGTCTACGGTTAAGCAGGACAGCCCCTGCACCCACAGCCCCCACCCCGAAAACCGACAAGCTTAATCCAACCCCTAATCCGCCGCACGAAGGCGACGGTAATAACGCGGTCACAGACTCGCTTGGAATCGGACGGAATTGAATTTCATGCCGCTGGAAAACGGCGGGACTCCGCAATGCCGCGCTCGCGGAAAGTCATCGGTGTCTTTGGGGAGCGAGCTCCCCCAGCTGTCGCGGGAGAAACTGCTGCGCTAGGCGGGTGAAAATGGCACCCCTGTAATGGGACAGCGTGGCTGGTTGCTGAGGAGTCGGTTGAAACTCGTTTCTCGTTGTTATCCGGCGATTAGAATTGGGTTTTTAATAGGCAGTGTATTGTAAATACTAATTGTCGTTTAATACTGGGTGGCTATCGGATTCTAATTATCGAACGGCGGTTACAGAGGGACAGGTTGTTTGTTTTAATGAAGCTTGAGTGATTGATGGACGATGGACGTGTTGCGCGTGGGTTAACGGCGATCGTATGTTGCTGGGATTAACAGTTGTGTTTAATAGCTTTTTTAATGGGATATTGGGTATGGAGTTTAACGATTCGTTGATAGTGCTGCGTGGGGGAACTTTTAAAGATGATTCAGGGGTAGATTTGGGGCGAGTTGTCTATTTTTTACCCACTTCAAAAAGGAGGAAGTTTTTTTGTGTTTGTCCTCGCATAACTTCTTAGAATATGGATCGATTTTGATGAAATTCTTTATATTCGAAAGAGGACGATGGCCCCGGTGCGAAACTTTGTTTCTCTCTGAACCTTTTTACTATACCTAGAGTCTAACTGATTAGTGTAATCATACTGTAAGGGAAATATAAGAAAGCAAGGGGAGAAGGACTGTCTATGGTCAGACGCAGTTTGCGAACTAATATGACTGGAGATAACATCCCCCTTTTCACTTATACATTACTTTGGAAAGTGTTTCGAGTAACAGTTATTAAAATGGATAAGGTCTTTACGAAAGAGCAACTTCATTCTATATTTTTAACTTATACCTTTCGTTTTGCTTCTGAGGAAATTGCGAGAAATCTCTCTGGGGCAATGAAGTGTAAACTGATAAAATAACACCATCAAATCAATAAGGTATAAATGTTCAATACGAGAACCACGGATGGCAATGAATATAAATTTCTTATTTCTGATTGATTGAACTACAGTTATGGTAGACATTAAATAAATATCACCGATACCCTAAATACAAGCCACGTAAATACGAATGGTTCATTGTTTCGAAAACAACAATGTGCCCAATGAATTCTGAGAGGAATCAGTTTCGACATTATTCATCCCACTTCCGTTGTTTTAATTCAGGATTATTATATATTTTCTGTATTTTCACGAAACAAGCATCTCTCAATAAAATACCTGTATTCAAAATGGATTCTTCAAAAGTGTAGGAATTACCTTGGAATTACACGTCAATCGACATTTATTTCCTTGGAAACACGTTTCACGCTGAACACGAGTTAAATGTCGCTGGTGAATCGATTGCATAAGAATTATTATGACGGACAACCAATAAATCTTGTTAAAAGTACTATTTATCATTCTCGTATCGCGGTAAGAGAATAACCCTCTAGAGACGTTCTCGTAATTATCTGGTCTCTGTGGTCCACTTCCATTTGAGTAAATTTCGACATTTCTATCGTTTCCCACGCAGCGAGTAAGAATAATTGCAGATACCAGTGAGAGGGAATTTTAATTTCAGAGTGTATTACTTATCGTACTATTAATATGGAGTTGCAATTTTAATTTAAAAATCACCATCATCTTTGAAGCTAATTAATCAATTTTATTCTGAACGCTATGGTAAATAATAACACGTCGATAATCCGAGATATTTGTTTGAATATTTTTAAACAGTCGGATTATTTTTTATGAATCATTTTCGTTGATATTCGCCATTCTCGATGATAAATTGGTATTTAAGGGTGTAGTTGATTAATCTAACATACCATTGAGGCTCCTTATTTCCATCGGTGTTAATTACACAACGATTAATTATTAGATACAGCATCGGAATCTGCAATGGACTAAACACTGGGAGGTGGAAAAGTTACGGCGAAGGAGTGGAAAATGAAAATTGGAATTTCTTGTAGTAGCATGGAAATGGAAGTGGAAAACTTTGCCACAGGACTTGGGGAATTGGGATAGAGATGCTGTAAATTAAAAAGGAAAGTTCTGGCGCAGGGTTGAAAGGGAAGAGAGCAGGAAATTCGAATGAAAAGAGGCTCGAAATCGCAACCAAGCAGTGGGAAATGAAAGTGGAAGATCTGGATAAAGCACGTCTGAAATTCCTGCGGAAGGTTTGAAAATGAGGTAAGGTAATATCGCTAAAAAGTTAATAATACAAAAGCAAGTTGCAAATTCCAGCAGTCGTCACGAGGATTTCGAACGAAAAATTCTAACGGCAAGTCGGCGAACTTAGAAAAGCAAATTATTGAAGGAAAATGGTAATCTTGTACAGCAAAATTCAATTTCGAAAATCGAAACGTAGCATAGAATCGGTTAAAGAAGAAGGAAAATATTAAAGGAGGAATTGCAGCGAAAAGGTAAAATCAATCGAAGCAGAAAATTCCCCCGGCAGAGTAGCAAACTTCTGGCAGAAGATAGAAATTCGTATGGAGAATATTCCGTTGAAACAGTGGAATAGAAATAGAGAATCGAGGCGAGAAAATACAAGATCGAAGCGAGACACTGCGGTGAAAGAAGGTGGAAAGCTCGAATAGGTGAGCTGCGAAATTCCCAAGGCCTGCAGGATTGTTTAACGTAAAACCAGGAGCAACAAATTAGCTTCGTGGAAAATTGCGGATGCCCGAAATCTCGGTTTGCCATCTTCCACGAAACGGTCACAATCAGCAGACACATCTTGTAGCAATTGATATCGAGCCGCGCAGTCAGTTGGCAGCTTCCGCTGTCGCGAATTATTCATTTCTAGGTCGTTTTATCTGCATACGCCCGTGGAGAGATAATCGCCCTGTTCATTTCAGATCAGACGCGTCTATTGTTTGATAAGAGTCGAATACCAGCGAGCCGTTAATTAAATACCATTTGCGACGACCCTTGGCTAAACTTTTAATTTCGTATCCTCCTCGCGAGCACTCCTTTCAATGAACATACAACGTGTAGGTGGTCAAAAGTTCCCTTGAACCGAATTCAACTCACGATGAGTCGTTTGAAAGCTTCTAAAAAGGGAACCATTTGTGGAAAGTTTCAACTTTGTATCTCGACCCTGGGGGTTGCAAAGGGCAAAAATAGAAAATTAGGTTTTTGCCGAATTTCTCGTATGCCAGCGGATAAAAATTGTTGAAAAAAATCAGAGGCATTTCTGTTATCGGGGCACATATTAGAGAATCCATTCAGATTTTTAGATTGAAAATTCAAGCTGTGAAAAATAAAAAACTTCGAAAAATGATGAAAAATGTCGGTTATGTATTGAAGCAGTTGCAGAAGTATAATTATATTTTTACTGTAAGTACGTATTATTGTTACTATTGTCCTGAATTTTTTTCAGAATTTTCAATTTGGTGCGTCGCAGTTAAAAAAATTAAAAACCGAATTTTTCGCCGTTTTTTCCGTGTCAGAGGAACTTATAGGCCGAACTTTCGTACATACTTTATGAAATAAGTCTTTTAAGCCATCTTCAATGCTTTCGCATACAGCCTTTCATTGCCTTGGGCAGCTATGTAGTTGACTTTGTACAGTAAAATTGTTACGTAATATCTGGGTGAATCACTTCACGAAGAACGAAAACTAAAGTACATACTACTAAGAGAAGCTTCGTACACTCTGAATAATTATGGGATCACGCATTCAAATTAGGTAAACTTTGGAAAGCTACTCGGCTTAGACTAAAATTTTAATTGAAATAAAATTTTCTATCTTCCTCCCTTCTTCTTAATATATTTGATAGTGTCAAAGCATAATAAAAAGCGGAGTGAAAAATAAGTGAAAGCTTCTTCGACTCTATGCTTGCAAGAATACTTGCAGACTACTACTAAATAGCTTCTGCTTCAATAAAAACTACCACCCATAACTTACGAGGGACAAGTACTACATTTAACTTGGAAAGAATCCCCAAAATGGAGATTTCTCTTATTTCATGTTACATTAATTTATATTTTATTATTATGAAACAGTTGTTGGAAAATAGCCGTCAAGTAAGCAATGACATTATAATGTCTTTTTCATAACATTCAGCCGCCATTGTTTCACGTTCATTTCAATAGAAGTGGATCAAGAAATAAAAAAATGAAAGCCCACGCGTTCCGAGGGCTCGTCTCTTCGACGTTTCCCAAAGTGTCCCCCGAGCAGCTGTCTCCCTCGCGAATAACGAACCTCCGTCTGGAAACTACGCTGCCAACCATAATTCAGCCGCCTAGTTAGTCCAGGCCAGGAGTTGGAGCCCGCGATCGTGGCTCCCGGATTAAGTTCGCATGGCGAATGTTTATTGATAGCACTCAGCTGTTTTTGTTTTGGCAGGCGCCTCGACGAGGTCCCACGAGGGACATAGTGTTGCCGTTATTTCGAGCGGTGTCGAAGGCTGTGCGGATCGCCCGACTTGCAGTTGACACGGTCATACATGAGGAATAAACAAATCCCCATAAAGCCTGCGGAATCTACACCCAATCCCGCTAACATTTTTATTCATTTATTTGGTTGCTCAAAATCCAGAAACATTATCCTAAACCTTAGAATCACTTCGTTCCACGTTCTACTAGGGTGGCTCTTATTTTCAACCCGCGATTTCATTTGCTCTCACCCCCTAATATATAAAGAAATAGTCCCTGGAAAAGATTATTGCATTCGGACAACAGGAAAGGGTGCCGACCAGGCCTTAAAGTTTAGAATTCGAAGGATTTCTCAAAAATGGTAAGCCCTATCAAAATTTTGTTCAAACAATATTAAAAGAGCATTCAATTTTCTACAATTATTATATATATAAGTTTTTCGTGCTTCCAACCATTTTTTAGATAATAGCGTTTGAATATAGAGAAACTGTACGGCGTGACGTATTGCCTACACGCGCGTATCGCCCATCTCTCTATATTCAAACGCTATTACCTAAAAAACGGTTGGCAGCACGAAAAAATGATATAAACAAGAATTGTAGAAAATTGAATTCTCTTTCAATGTTATTTGAAGAAAATTTCGATAGGGCTTACCATTTTTGAGAAATTCTTCAAATTCTAAACTTTAAGCCCTGGTCGACACCCTTTCCTGTTGTCCGATTGCAATAAACTTTTTCAGGGACTATTTTTTTCTAAAATAGCACGGTTCTAGAGGGTGAGAGGAAAGAAATAAAAAAAATCGACATTATATAAATAAGACCACGCGAAGTTACCGATTTTCCGCGACCATCATTTTCCACTTCCTTCGCCCTCCCGAATCCACAGCTTCTATTTCACCCACGAAAACGGGAAATGTTTCTAAATTTGCCCCTCTTGAGCGAGGCTTCAACACTTCGAAGGTTCCGTGGCCAAAACACGCGACAGAATCATGCTCCTCGACACGTGTTTCGCCCAAGTGTGCTAGCAATCGGCGATAACCCGCCATTTCGCCGACAGTCGGTGTTCCGTAACGGCGCACGGAAAGCATGAGTCACATATTATCGGTTTCCACGCTCTCTAATTGCCAGATAAGCGCGCCGCGGGTTCGTTGCTTCGTTTCCTCCGCGAAAACCTCGGCGCCTCGTTCGCCGCCTAATCGGCGCTTCTGCTCCCCGCTCCTAACCATCGGCGGGGATTAATAAACTTTTAATTGACACATCTATCAAGCGGAATATGGGGTTCGTTGCAAGTTGCAGTCGCGAGACGAGGAGGAAGGGGAGGCCCTAACGCTTCGATTAATTGGAGAGTGATGCTCTGTGCGTGGCAGCGGGGTTGAATGGACGAAAAGTGTCGCGCGGGTGGCCCACGATATTTATTGGAAGTGAAACTTTTGGGTTAGTGGGAAAAGGGAAAACTTGTAAAAGCACGGAAAAATGGCAACTATGTGCCAGTTGGAAGTAAGAACGATTGCCTTTTCAAGCCGAGTTTATGCGTAAATATCCATGGATTTGTTAAGAAAAAAATGTCGTTCTTGCAACGCCGCACCTGACGCTCGTGTAGATTTGCAGCCGCATTTCGGATTTCACGCGCGCACCGCGTTGCATAATCGAAATTACCTTAACCTTGGGCGGTGCATCAATCTTGGCTGTCTCTTAGAATGCGAGCCGCGCATCTTTTTCCGGGAAAACGTCGACACTGACGCGTGGAAAAAGAAGAGGGAACAAATAAACAAACGTTTGACTGGTATAATTACGTTACGGCTATTCTTAATTATATCACAATCGCTTTTTGTTGCCTGGGGTCTTTAGATCAACATCATAATCGTTGAAGACGTAAGCTTCAGTTATCTTAATCGCGAATACTACACGAATGTGTTAATGACTTCTAATTAATTTCAGATAATTTGCGGGGAATGTAGAAACATTAGAATTCTATTGGTAAAAAAACTGTTTAATCTACTAGAATTAGGAAAGAATATTTTTTCTCGCTGATCGTTAACAATCGAAAAGCAATCTGACAGAGTTTACAATACTCAAAAATTAACCCACAAAATTTTCAACACTCATAAGTCACCTAGATAATTTTTGGGGGAATGTAGAAATATTAGAATTCTATATTGGCAAAAAAATGTTTATTCTACTAGAATTAGGAAAGAATATTTTTTCTCGCTGATCGTTAACAATCGAAAAGCAATCTGACAGAGTTTACAATACTCAAAAATTAACCCACAAAATTTCCAACACTCATAAGTCACCTAGATAATTTTCGGGGAATGGAGAAACATCAGAATTCTATTTTGTTGCAAAAAAATGTTTATTCTACTAGAATTCGGAAAGAATATTTTTTCTCACTAACCATTTTCAATCGAAAATTAATCTTGACAGAGTTTTTAATACTAAAAAATTAACCAAAAAATTTCCAGCACCCCCAATTCTCCTAGAACTCCCATTGTCAAATATTTCCTAAGCTAAAATCTCCATTTCTAAACGCACGAGTGGTCCTTATTAAAAAATAAGGTAAAATCAATGCAAAATACAATTCAATCCTCTCGTTTCCCTTATCAACCTTCGACTCACAGTTCGTCGCAAAATTCAGTGAACTCAGCCGCCTTTTTCTCTTCGTGTGCCTCGCGGAAATCTTGTCTAAACCAATCTAACGGGGTCAGAAACACAGACCGTATTTATTTCCTCTGCCTCCTTCCTACAAAACGTTTTCAAGCATCGCGCAATAATAATAATAATAATAAACTGTCTGTATCACACCAGGAGAAAGAAAATAATGTACGAAAGAATAACGAAAGAATGGACTATAATGTTAACGATTTATCAACACAGTTCGGTTTTCGCAGAACGATTCCAAACTATCGGCTCCCGTCTCGAAGCAGTAAATCCCGTTCATATCTTGGTCGTAAAGGATGTGGCGAATTTTTGCGCCTGCGCCCCGATAACGGACAAAAGATTTATACTGAGTTTCCCACGTTCCATTTCCAAGGTGTTCCCAGTGGTTTCATTCGCAGAGCTTCGATCATTTACTTATTTCCCTCCGCCTTCTTCTGTTTCTTTTAATCAAATGCCGTGAGAGCGTGGAAAGAATACGTGGAAATCACGCTGAGGATGCGTTTCCGCGACTAATTAAACCATTTAATTGTTATCGATGTGCTTCGCGTTCAGCGGACTGCTTCAACGTGTGCGAACGTTTTTGCGTCGTTGTTATGTCAACGGGTATTTGTAATATGACAGCGAAAACGCGGTTCGCAACGGTACTTTTTGAAGCAGAAGGGTAGAAGTTAAGGGAGTACACCACTTTGGATTGTAAAAATAGCAAATACCTTTAAGATTTTTGGGGGAAATATGATAAAGAATATGAAAAATTTAATACTAATTAAGTAACCATTTATTATACAACTATTGAAGTATACGAAACAATTTTTGTTTCTTTCCCTTGTCAAATAAAAAATCTTTTCGTGTACTTCAATAGTTGTATAATAAATGCATACAATTAGTGTTAATTTTTTCATTTTATTATCACATTCCTCCAACTATTGAAGTGCTTAGTACACAAAACAATTTTTGTTCTTTTCTTTATCAAATAATAATCTTTTCGTGTACTTCAATAGTTGTATAATAAATGCGTACAATTAGTGTTAAATTTGTCATTTTCTTTATCAAATTCCCCAACTACTGAAGTACACAAAACAATTTTTGTTCTTTTCCTTCATCAAATAAAAAATCTTTTCGTGTTCTTCAATAGTTGCATAATAAATGCTCCCTAATTGTTAATTATAGATTTTTCATTTTCTTTATCATTTCCCCCCAAAAAATCTCAAAGAAAGCTGCTATTTTTAGAATCCAACCAGATCAACAATAATTAAAAACAATTTATCAATTCACACTGCTACAAATTAAACAGAATAACGTCCCTTTCCTCTTCCCTTCTCGCTGTCTAAATAAATTACTGCAAAAGTGAGAGCCTTTCTGTCCAGCGTATGACGGCTGCTTCTACTTAGACTAAATTCATTTGACACTGGCTCGAGTTGACTAAACAATTTAGTCGACGTAAAAGTCAATAGTACACGCCGGGCCTTGAGATCGCTTAATGCCACCTGAAGAAGAGAGACTCGTTCGAGTGGCGGATTTATAAGGAAGCCATCCACGAGGATCGTCCACAGGGCGTAACGCGAACTTACCCCCGACGTCGTATTTAAATGAAGATCGCCGGGGTTGCTTGCAGTAAGCTCATTTAAAAGCTCGCCGATACAGCCGTGCTCCCCCTTTGCTGGCTCGTTTCGCGCTCTCCGCGCTCAAAGAAATAAATAAAGCACGCTTCGGGGAACGCGGTACTTTCATTCAGCGAAGTGCGGGGATGAAGATTACTTCTTCGAGGGTATTCTTTGGATTACAAGGGCAACGTTATTCTTTTCCAACCGAATACAACGTAAACTACCCCTTTCCCAATCCTCGAGAGGCGTGGCAGTGGTTCAGAAAGGGGGATAAAGGTTTTCAAATAGAATTCCTCACAATAGCTCGTTGTCGACATACATCCTTTCTCGCTTGACAGAGATAAGATGAAATTTTAATTAGTCACGGAAATTTTGCTTGCGATTAACATATTTTATTTGTCAGGAATTGGTGTTATAAGGGAAAGAGAAATTCAAAAAAGGTTTGAAACTTTGTGAACATGTAGGGGATTTCCTCCTGGTTAAAACGCAATTTTTGTTTGCCGATAAAATTTTTTTTAAGGGGGTGAAATTAACCCCTGAAAATTCGGCTATTTTCAGATTTTCTTTTGCAACTCGCAATCTGTAAGAGATAGAAAAAAGTTTCGAGACAAAAGTTACTTCTTTTAATTATAACACGAAATGGGAAAATAGCCGGAATTTATGGGGTTAATTTCACCCCCTTAGAGTGAATTTGGGTAGGGAACAAAAATTGCGGTGTAATCAGAAGGAAATCCCCTACATATTCACAAAGTCTCAAATTTTTTTGATTTTCCGGGTTCGGGATTTTTCCTCGTTAGTTGTTGGAAAAGTTCTGACAAATTTTGTCAATAATTATAATCGACACATGATATGTTTAATATTAAACATAATATTGTTAGCATTGCTCTTCTCAGATTAATGAATTAAATCTGAGATGAATAAAAAAATTCCTAACTCTCTACCATGGCCAAAATAAGTTGGACACGAATCATTTTATCAATCATATTTCTACGTAAATTTGACAGGGATGCAATAAACACCTATTTCCACTGCTGTATATCAAACTAATTATAAGTAGTGCACAGGAAAAAATCTGGAAAAGTGAAGCACTTCGCGATACCCCATTTTTGTATTCTTTTTATGAATTTTTATCACCCAAAATTCTAAAGTTCTAAAGTTCTAAAGTTCTAAAGTTCTAAAGTTCTAAAGTTCTAAAGTTCTAAAGTTCTAAAGTTCTAAAGTTCTAAAGTTCTAAAGTTCTAAAGTTCTAAAGTTCTAAAGTTCTAAAGTTCTAAAGTTCTAAAGTTCTAAAGTTCTAAAGTTCTAAAGTTCTAAAGTTCTAAAGTTCTAAAGTTCTAAAGTTCTAAAGTTCTAAAGTTCTAAAGTTCTAAAGTTCTAAAGTTCTAAAGTTCTAAAGTTCTAAAGTTCTAAAGTTCTAAAGTTCTAAAGTTCTAAAGTTCTAAAGTTCTAAAGTTCTAAAGTTCTAAAGTTCTAAAGTTCTAAAGTTCTAAAGTTCTAAAGTTCTAAAGTTCTAAAGTTCTAAAGTTCTAAAGTTCTAAAGTTCTAAAGTTCTAAAGTTCTAAAGTTCTAAAGTTCTAAAGTTCTAAAGTTCTAAAGTTCTAAAGTTCTAAAGTTCTAAAGTTCTAAAGTTCTAAAGTTCTAAAGTTCTAAAGTTCTAAAGTTCTAAAGTTCTAAAATTCTAAAATTCTAAAATTCTAAAATTCTAAAATTCTAAAATTCTAAAATTCTAAAATTCTAAAATTCTAAAATTCTAAAATTCTAAAATTCTAAAATTCTAAAATTCTAAAATTCTAAAATTCTAAAATTCTAAAATTCTAAAATTCTAAAATTCTAAAATTCTAAAATTCTAAAATTCTAAAATTCTAAAATTCTAAAATTCTAAAATTCTAAAATTCTAAAATTCTAAAATTCTAAAATTCTAAAATTCTAAAATTCTAAAATTCTAAAATTCTGAAATTCTGAAATTCTAAAATTCTGCATGCGTCGAGCGATTATTATTATATAGGGTTCCGTGCCTCGAAATCGTTCAAGCTCGCACGGCGCGTTCTTTCGCGCCGATCAGCTGGCTGCTTCGTTAGAAGCGTTAGAGAGCAGGTGCTCGCGGACAAATAACCGGGGAAGGTTCATATTCCAGCTGTCATGCGGAACGTTATCACTCGGCACCATCTTACTCGTTAAACAGAATTTTCCTGGACGAGGGCTCGGGTCTGGTAAACAAATTCGTTATGACGCGACATCGACGTGGACCAATGTCACCGCTTTCCACGTGCTAAATTGAAATCGACCGACCGCCAGTGTTTCCAAATCGAGGCTGTACAACTGGCGACAATGACGTTGACGTTTATTGTCGCGTCGTGGTTCCTGCTTCTGCTTGAAACACCGATATTTCATGGAACGCAGTGTTTCTCAAGGACAATTTGATTTTTTTGTGCGACAGTTTTGCGATATGAAGCAGGGCGCTGTAGAATTTTGTGTGGATTTATTTGTATGGGTATTGATGGCTCAGAGAGAATTTGGATCAGGATTGCTTGCGGTCAGTGGATTTAACCGACGACCCATGAGCAGTTGCCGGCCGCTTGGGTCTCCACCCAGAACGCTAGATTTTCAAAGACAAAATTATAATTTTATTCAAACACTATATTTTTTGTGTACTAAACATAACCCGATTTTAGTAAATTATCTCTTGATTTTCCCGAAAAATGGCTCCCTCAAAACAATTGAATTTTCAGAGAACTTCGTTGTGCTTTTAAGCACACGACTAAGAGTCTTCAGAACCTTTTTTGACATCTGTCAACGAGTTGGACGTTAATCGGCTGACATTCGAAAATGATCGGAATTCGAAAAAGATTTCTGCTTCGAAACTCGATTTTTTGTTTATCGTGTTCTTTGATCAAATAATGACTTAATACAAAAAAGGAACTTTCTTAAAACCTGGAAAGTGACATGACGGAACAAAAGTTTGTCTTATCATTAAAATTCTTGGGACCCTCATCCTGACATCTGTCAATCAACCATGTGTCAATTAAGTGAGCTTTAGCCATGGAAATTGGAGTACGACTGTTCTTATTAGATTCATCCTTCAGCTTCTCAGAAATTTTTGCCCATTATGATTTACTTGATTTCCAAAAATACCAGTAAAATTCTTCCCTAAAGTGGATTAAATCTTTCACTCTCGAGGACTGATTTAACTGTCTAAACTCTTGTTATTCGCGAGCCTCGGTTAACCGAATTCAGAAGCAGAAATAATAAATGGCACTATTTTTCAATGTTCTCATTATAAATCGATAATGCAATATCAACGTCACTATAAACTTTCTCTTATGATTGCACCAATAGGAACGAAGGAATATTGTGTACCCTTCAAGTTCAATTCTTCTTCACTACTGTCAGCAAATAAATTGGAATAACTATTATAATAAAATCGTAGTTGTCAAGTGCAAAGTTTAAAATCGTATTAGAGGAAAACTAAATATTACTGACGAACCCTGGTCACGATTTTTGACACTTCAATACCTTCGTTACAACTGGCCTAAGCCAGAGAAGTTCAACCTAATTGGGCAATAAGGATTCTAGCAAATATCCATAAAAATGAAAGATATCTCGATACTCTAAAAATTCCCACACGTGTTCAGTGTTGCCACGCTGCGGAAATTTAAATGGCACTTGAGTGAATACCCGTGTGAAAATATAATACAACAACACGACTGATGGATCGATTCATCGTTCAATAGTTTTACTCCAAGAATCGTATTTTGAATCAACACAATCCGGATATCCTGATTACATTCAATAGTCACTTCTCGAATACCGAGCACACGTTAAGTAACAGTAAACAGTTCTAGAACCTGGACATTCCAAGCACAACTCTCGGGACGCGATTCTCGTACTCCAACCAAGACAATTAATCATCGATATTACAGACGAGTGCCGCGGAAATTCGAATAAATATTCATAGCAAGTGACAACACGAAGTATTATTTTCAATGTCCGCGAAGCAGAACCGTCTTGTTTTTTCATAGTCACCTTGCTTCGCGAACTTTGAACACGATTAAGTCACAAGGGAGTTACGTTTGCCTTGGTCACAATTCTCAACGTGAGATTATTGAACCTCCGACGTAACACTTGAATTAAAAGAATTCCAGCCTGGATAAGTTCGAAATATTACAGTAAAGTGTAAATTAAATCGAAGGGAATTTCAACTTCGCGTAGCATTTTTAATATAGTAATCAAAGGAGTAAAATCTTCAGAGTAATTCTACATATCAGAAAGCAACCTTTCCGTAATCCCAAGCACAGAAACTAATAATTCCAAACCTACTCTCAAATAGGGCTGGGAATAATCGAATAATTTAATATTCGAATATTTTACAAGTATTCAAATGCTACGAATTAACTTCGAATATTTGAGTATTCGAATGCTACGAATATACTTCGAATATTTGAGTATTCGAGTGTTACGAATAAACTTCGAATATTTGAGTATTCGAATGCTACGAATAAACTCCGAATATTTGAGTATTCGAATGTTACGAATAAACTTCGAATATTTAAATATTCGAATACTATTTGAATATTTGAGTATTCGAATGCTACGAATAAACTTCGAATATTTAAGTATTCGAATACTATGTGAATATTTGAGTATTCGAATGCTACGAATAAACTTCGAATATTTAAGTCTTCGAATGCTACGAATAAACTTCGAATATTTGAGTATTCGAATGTTATTATTCGAATACTTAAGTATTCGAATACTATTCGAATACATCAGTATTATTCGAATACTATTCGAATACATCAGTATTATTCGAATACAGAAAAATATTCGAATAGTATGCTGTGAAATATAAATCAAGTTCTTGAGGTTCATTTTTTACAAGCTTCTATTTACTTTCTGTTGTGAGTTCGTTAGTTTGTCAGAGTGAAATCTTGCAAGCTAATTTTGACCCACTTCAACATATCCGATCGGCTTGAAACTTTGCAGGCAAACGTCATTCCGATGACAACACAATACTGATGTATTCGAATGCACCAGTATTCGAATAGTATTTGGATACTCGGATATTCGAATTATATTCGCCAAATAATTAAGCAACCCAAGTATTCGAATACTCGAATACCGAAAAATTCGACAAATAGTCCCAACCCTACTCTCAAGCTTTTAATATAACAATCAAACGGAAGAAAAGCACTTCGCAATAATTCGCACGTATACACTCCTGGGCCCGAAATGTGCCTCTAAAATCCAGTCTAATCAACCGGCGCACATTCCAACAAACAATCCTAACACTAAGTAAACACGTGTGCCAAAGTGTCCTTGTCGGAATCGTCAACATAAGACGCGCGGTGCCCAACTGGCGAGCCTCGCCAAAAACCAAACACCAGCAGCTCCATAGCAACACACACTTGACTACCAAACACCAACATCCAGCAGCTTGATTACCAAGCAGCGAAAAACCCCGAGTACCGTAATTCCAGAGCCACTTACTTGCAGGCCTCCCCTCGATCCCAAACAGGCCCCAGAGGACACGCACTTTCCACGACCGCACTGTTCCCTCCGCAAGCACCGTTCCACGCGCGAGGGCACAAGCACCGTTCACGAACCTGTCGCGAGGGCGTCGGAAGGAGCCGCGTATCCCGTATCGATACCCGTCGCCGAGGACACTGGACGTCCCATTTCACCGCACTATCCTCGCCAAGCACACCTGTCTAACTCGCAACCGCGGGAACAGCCAAGGGGACCTGATCGCCTCTTTCCTCTGGCCAGCCACCGACGGGAGCACCTGTTCCTGCGCCGCTGGATCTCTGAGAGCCACGTGTATCCTTGCAGGATTATTCCCGGAGGGACCGTTTCGCGGAGGGAGCTCACGGAAACGCACTGCGAACCCGACACTGACGTTGGATCCTCGTTCCCCTCCGGTTGACCGTTGGTTCCACGGGGGTTCGAAGATCGTTAGAGGAGGGGTGGTTAGGGAGGGGGGGAGAGGACGCGTCGAGCGGAACCGCGGACGCTCGGCTGGTCGACAAAGCTCGCAACGTGGCGAGTCGGCCGCTACTGAATCGAGCCAAGTCGGCTCGGCCCGCGGCTGGTTTGAATGAAAGTGGCTGCGCGACGAGGAGGGAGGAAGTGGGGGCGCGGTGATAGAGCGCTGCGGCAGGGGGGAGCGGCGGGCGGGGGGGGAGTGGAGGGCGGCGAGTAGGTTAGGGGGGCAGGAGCGAGGATGATAGCGGGGGAGGGGGAGAGAGGGAGAGGGAGGATTCGAGAGGAGGTGAGACAAGGAGGGAGAAAGAGAGAGAGAGGGAGAGAATTGTAATGTTTAAAGTGAGGGAAAGAGGTGGGATTGTTGCTTGAGATCTTCTGCAGGTACAGGCAGGGTGAGGATCAGCGGAAGGGGTGCAGTGGGGTGGCGAGGGGGAGTGGAGGATTAAATAATTGGAAATGGAACATGGGAATTTGGAAGATAATGGGGTTGGTGGGGAGGAAAGGGGGTTGGGGGAATACGAGTGGAGCTAGGAGTGATATGAAGACTGGGGCAATGGGGATGACAATGAAGGAGTGGGAAGGAGGGGATTAAAAAATGAAAGATGAAAGTTTGATGGTAAAGGAGGAAGGGGGGATTATCGAGATAGCTTGGGGGAGGGTGGAGGGTGGTACTAGTAAGGAGAGTAATGTCAAAGACAATTGGGACAGGAAGATGGAGAATGGATGATGGGATCGAAGGCAAGAAGCTTTCAATTTGATTGATTGGAAAGAAAGAAATATGCGAAAAATACTGCTGGAAAGAAGATTGGAGGGAAATAAATAAAGTAGCGATGCTTGGGCACCAAGAGAAGACGAAAAGTGATGATTACGTGTACAAAATGAGGAAAGTCATGGTTATAATGGTGAAAATAGAAAGTAGAGGCTGGGTTTGAAGAACGAGTAAGGATCTTATTAAGGAAGATTTGTTGACATTTTAAACATTGGATAAAGAATTTTGTAAAATGAAGAAGAGAGGTGTATTAATATCAAGAATGAAGAGGGTATATAATAAGGTACAGAGGAGCTTAGAGAAAACGAAAGGCAGAAGAGTTTATAAGGAAAAACACAAGCCTGGTAAATAAAAAGGGACGAACAAGGAGAATCGTTCTTACAGGCGAAGAAAAAGGAAGTACAAATGAAATTTATAGGAATTTAAAACGGGGAAAAGTCTATAAACGGACAAAAGGAAAGAGTAAGGGAAGTAATGAATGAAAGAGAAAGTTTAGCCAGGAAATTGAAGAGGAATTTAATATTAAAGAAGACTCTACAGGAATGAAAAAAAATACAGCCATGGTCAAAAGGATATTTAAAATGTGAATGACAATTAAATATCAGAATTTACTAGGAAGGAATTATTACCTCATATATATATCATTCAAAAGCATTAACCTTTTCACAGTCCAATAAAATTTCCAATTCCAGTTTGAAAAGTGTATATTTCTTTGTTTTAAAATATTTCCTTTTATGACATAAAATCTAAAAGACATGTTTTATAAGTACCTTTTTCCCCCTTTTCTGTTCTCTTGTTCTGCCCGTAACAGATTTTTGAAATAGATAAATAGAAATGAATATCTTTATTTCTTCGAGTGATGCAGGATTTGACAAATAAATTTTTCCTTGAAATACTAGTTATATAAAGAAATAGTATTTCAAATGTATATTTTAATACTAATTCATACAAATACTATTACGAAATGAGTATTTCATTGAAAAATAAGAAAATTTTATTTCAAATAATAATACTTCAAACAATACCTAATATTTCAAATAATAGTGTTTCATATAAACACTGACAACACAAATAATGTGTGTAAACATACATACCTGCGTTCAGAAATACTTGCAACAAATATTTACTCGATAATCTCAGAAGTTAACGAGCGACATTTGGAAGATCTGTTTAGTTTTGAAATTCGCCTATTTTCAATTTCTTATTTCCTATATTCAAATCCGAGTGTAAATAGTATTTGCTCATGATTTAAACAATTAACGAAATAGTATTTTATAAAAATATTTCAATGTTTCTAAAACATTTTGGTTTATTGATTTTAAAAGCACCGTTTCGTCAGAAAACTGTCATCCAGTTTCCTTGCAGCGCAAAGTTACTGGTCCAGTACAGCTTATAAATTTGCTTTAAATAAATTTAAGAAAAGATATTCGTGTAACTCAAATATCCAACAAAAAGGCCTGAAATTTTAAAAAATATTCATTACGTACTTTGCTTTTAATAAATTTCCAAAGTGTCTCCCCTTAATCGAAGCCTAATAAAATTATCCGCATACGTAAAAAAAACAATTTCTTCATCTTCCATCACCCACCAATAATTTTCTAAAAAAATCTAAGAAGAAGAAGAAAACAAGGAGACATAACAGCAACCAACGCAGGACTATAAAACATGTTAAATCAAATATTAGAAAGCAGTTACTGCAAATAAAATGTAACGAGGAACGCTGTTGAAGTTCGTTAAGAAACCATTTCCAGCAGAAGCGTCCCGAAATGATCTCTAAATTCCCCTTAAACGATCAGAAGGAAATTTGCGCCCGTGAATAATGGCGGCGCCTGAATGGCTCTAAACGATTCCGTGGCATTTGAACACGCGAGCGAACGTGCGACAGGAACTTTCGGAGCTGCTTACCCCGGGGAAACGTTCGATTATCGAGATTCCCATAATAGATGTTATACTTGTAACGACACTGAATCTCCCTCCGCGGCGACGTGCATTATTCACTGCTCTATCGAGCTCTCGTGGAAGCGAAACGATACCCACGCATCGAGTGATCCATCCAGCGCATAACTTTTTAAAGTGTCTTGCCTATTACGATGCACCCGGGGAGAATTACACATCGCCGGAACGGCGTCTGTTTCTATTTTGTGCCCTCACGACGTTCTGCCTGCCTTCAGCTGCTTTCAATGGGAACTCCCGCCCCCCCCCCTTTTTTACTCTAACCCTCTTCTTTTCCATACAACTTTCTGCAGGTATTGATTTCAGAGCGAAGAGAATCCAAATTGTTCCCCTCGAATAAAGTATCGAAAGTGTCGACACTTTTTGCTCTTCTTGTTGCGTGCGAGCAGAGATGGGCGTTATTTAAATAAAAAATTATTTAAATAACGTATCAAATAAAAGAGACTTTATCTTTATTTGTCATCAAATAAAAATAAGCCAGAGTTATTTTTATTTCAAATAAAAATAAGCCAGAGTTATTTTTATTTCAAATAAAAATAAGCCAGAGTTATTTTTATTTCAAATAAAAATAAGCCAGAGTTATTTTTATTTCAAATAAAAATAAGCCAGAGTTATTTTTATTTCAAATAAAAATAAGCCAGAGTTATTTTTATTTCAAATAAAAATAAGCCAGAGTTATTTTTATTTCAAATAAAAATAAGCCAGAGTTATTTTTATTTCAAATAAAAATAAGCCAGAGTTACTTTTATTTCAAATAAAAATAAGCCAGAGTTACTTTCATTTCAAATATTTATTTTTATTTATTTTTATTTCAAATAAAAATAACCCAGCGTTATTTTTATTTCAAATAAAAATAAGCCAGAGTTACTTTTATTTGAATCGGCACAAATAATTTTTTTTGTTTGGCGTGAATTTATCCGACGGCCACAAATAATTTTTTTATTTGAAATAATTTTTTGCCCATCTCTGCGTGCGAGTTAGACCTGCTTTAAATTGAAATAAGTTTCCCTCCCCTTCTTGCATTTCAATTACGTTTCCCCTCGTCGAAGAGCAACCGTTCCATTTAAGAAAAATAGAGAAAGCTCCACTTCCACTACTCAGGGTTGGGCCACGGGCCTTAAAAAGAGGATTCAGTGCCCCCTAAACTATGAAAGCGAATTATTATCCCTACCCCCAGGGATGTTCGATCGAAAAGCTTGTTTTTCCCCGGTCTTTGAGCTCGAGTAACTTGTAATCCTCCGGTGGATCAGCCTCCAGCGTTACGAGACAAAAAGTACTATCCATTTTCAGCACTCTTCACCTCCGCTACCCGTTTCCCATCTATCCCTTTCCAATATTGATCGTCTGCAATTTCCCTTGGTATTCCTTTCGCGTAATCTTCCAGCGCCACAAGTGACCCACTTTCTCGCGAAGTAAACGCGTGCAGTTTTTCAGTGAGCCCTCTGTCGAAACGCGCGCGAAGTCCGAGCGGAACTTAAAGATAGCTCGGAAGCAGACGGGCTGCCATTATTATTCTGATAATATTCCGGGCAATTTTAGATCCTAATGCCGAGCTAGTAATCTGAGGATTTCACCGACGAGTTCATTTATCAGCTACGTCGATCAGCAGTCAGGAACGTGTTCATTGCACCCGGGCCGTGGGTACCTCGTTTACGCGGCTGTCGAACCCCGATAACGACAGCGACGTGCAACTTTTGAATGTTGGCAATCGCCAGCTCCGCGCCGTGCCAAAAGCCGAGTCGCCGATACGTTCGAGCTTCGCGGCGATATATCGATCGGACGCTCCGCTTCGGATATTGCCAGGGAGTATTGGTCAGCTGGCCCCGTTACTCCCAGGGATTCAGGCGACTTAAGGAAGCCTGAAATTATTAGCGAGCTTCGCGGCCGTTCGTTTCGCGGTTTATTCGGGGAGCCTGAGTCGCGAAACCAGTGCGATTTGTAACGGGCTGAGATTGGACCCGGCGCGAGAGATTCGGGAGAAGGCGGAGCGATGTTTGCGCGTCGATGAGGCTCTATAATTTCTCCCGCATCTCGTAAACTTTGGGAACAGAAGCAGTTCCATCTTCCAGGTTTGCGTTTAACTTGCGAGGCAACAGGAAGTCCAAGTGTACTGTGTGGGGAGTCTGTTGTCGCGTACTAGATCGCGCGCCAAATTAATTTTCTGTGATTAATTGATGGGCAAGTTTTAGTCGTTCAAATATAGCTTAGTTTAATTCGATTGAATACAGTTATGCCAAGCAGTTGTGACGACTTCGTTAAACACAGTTCTGTCGTGTGTCGTGGCGACTTCGACTGTGACAAGGTAATAATGCTAGTCGAGCTCGCCTCACGCTCGCTTTACGCTTGCCTTGCTCTCGTATCCCGCTCGCATCGCGCTCGCGTCGCGCTCGCCCCCCTCCAGTTCTACCGTAGACGGCCGAATCCTGGCGAGACCGCCCGAGCTGCCTAAATATGGCAAAACCCGTATAAGACACGTTCAAGGCCGCGTTAACCGCACGCTTAACCTTTAGAGGGCTGGGATTTTTTCATTGAAATTGTAAATTTTATTTACTTAAAATTTATGCACGAATAAATTCAAACAAAGTAGCCAAATTCTTAGGTGGCCACTACTTTAGTGTTTAGGAATTAATTAAAGGAAAACTACTATATATAATTTAATGGGACTTGTTGCATTGTATTAAGAATGTCTTAAATTATAGAAATATATTTTTTGTTTTATAATTAATCATTGTAGACGGCACTGGGGAGTCGTTAAAGTCGAGGCGTCAAAATTTCATCCAAGTACGTGGGACCTGTGTCTCCAAAAGTTATTATCCGATTCGACTGAAACTTTTTTATTTTGAAGAATTTAATATACTTCTGGCTCGTGCGCAAACCAGTAAAATTTAAAAAAAAATGAAAATTTGCAATTTTCAAAAGCCTCGAAAGGGCGAAATAATAAGAAAAAAGTGATTTTAAACTTCAAGTGTCGTTATTTTCTCAAAAACTGTCATTTTGGTAATTTTTTTTGGTCAGTCCACGAGCGAGTTTCATGTTCTTTAATAATCTGGCACTGTTTTTTTATATCAGACCAATTTTCTTAGTTTAGGTGCTACAAGTTCCACGAATTTGGACGAATTTTTTGACGCCTCGACTTTAACGACACTCAAATGCCGTTTGCAATGATTAATCATAAAACAAAAAATTCATTTCCCAAATTTAGAGTATCATTAATTCAATGCAAAAAGTCCCATTAAATTATATATAGCACTTTTCCTTCAATTAATTCCTAAAGCTGACCTATTTTCATGTGCTTTATACCGGAAGAGCCCCTTAACCCTTTGAGACATTCGCCGTGTGCGGAAAACGCTCAAGGGCGTTCAGGGACTATAGTTAAGAGATGCGACTAGAGGAGTCCCGCACGGCGTAAGTTATAGTCAGCCTCCAAAGGGCTAACACTCGATACTCGACACGCTCGTTACATTCGTTCAAAGAATGGCCCGTTATTATTATTATTGCTAAACGACACGTGAATAAATCTCGCCGACGACCTGTAGAACTCGCTGCGTTCGGACTTTCGTCTCTCCGTCGTTCATCTTGCGATAGAATCGCTGGCTGCTATCGATTCGTCGGCGCCGATGCGATAGTTGGAAATGGTCGTTAATCGAGCGGAAAAAGTGATCGAGTCCTCGTTAATTTAGGAGCCCGGGTTCAATGGGAATCGGCGGAACGGGGAGTTGTGCCGATATCAACGCCCGCGACACGATTCACCTCGCACGTGGCACCGTAATTATGCGAAACTTAATTACAACCTGCAGATACGCCATCTATTTGGCGACGTTGACACACATCCGCGCGGCGCGCTCCTCTGGCGTCTAATAATACGCAGGGGTCGTTCACCAAAACCGTTCATTGTCGAAGGTGAGCAGTTGTGTAATTTCGTGGTCCAGTTTTCACGGCTGGCGTCTTGAATTGAATACCGAACCTTCGTCAAAATTGAATTTGGGTTTTTTTTTAAGGGGTAGTGCCAATCTAGAGCCCGGAAAAGCAGCCTGATTTTGAGTATTTTTTATGCGAGTATAGAGAATGGAATACAAAATTTGTTCGGTGGCATTTATTGTACATACTTTGAAGTATGATTACAATTTTTTTGGAATTTTTTTAATTCAAAATGGCGGCGCCGCAGCTCAATAAAAGAAGCTTCTTTTCAAAAACTATGTTCCGCGGCTGGAGAGATTTTTCGTTCAATCTTTGAGCTACAGCAAAAAACCAAAATTTTCTGAGTTCTATATATGATTATCTCGGGAAGTACACGAGGAAATTAAAAAATACTGCTTTTTGTAAGAATGGTGCGTGATTGAACAAAAAGTGACGTGAAAATTGTTGAAACGTTTTGTTCAATCATGCTCCATTCTTACAAAGAACAGTATTTTATCATTTCCTTGTGTACTTCCAGAGATAATCATATACAGGACTCAATAATTTTTTGTTTTTTGTTTTAGCTCAAAGATTGAAGGAGAAATCTTTCCGGCCGCGGAATACCGTTTTTCAGAAGAAGTTTATTTTCTTGAGCGGTATTTTGTATTAAAAAAATTTTAAAAAAATTGTTGTCACTCTTTAAAATATGTACAATAAAGACCTTCAAACAGATTTTGTATTCCATTCACTATACTCGCTTAAAAAGTTCTCAAAATCGGGCTACTCGCTAATCGGAACTCGCTAAGAAAGTAAAATTGTTATAGAATGAAGATGCATGTAATTTTCAAACTGATGCAATCACTCGCAGGGTCGCTCACATAAAAACACTGTGAGTAATTCCCAGCTGCTGCATGCTTTCTGACAATCAGAGTCTTAATACATTCTGGAAAGTATTGGAAATCTAAGAAAAAATCCTGATAATCTTCGACCAAGGAACTGTCAGTCGCCAATTTAAATAACCCCTTGAATCAAAATGAATAATTTTCGAAAACAACTTCTTCGCATCGATATTTATTAGGTAATTTAAGAAATTTTAAGACTCAATGAAATTATACAGAAAGTATATATACGCTCCCCGGTTTCAAAGGGTTAATAAAAAACAAATGAACAAAAGTCTCCTGTCCGTCATCCTCTGTGAAAAGAACTAATGCAAATCTCCAACGAACGTTTGCTTCTCCACACTGCTATTAATACCGTTGACTAGAGAAAATTCCAAAGCCGATGACAATTGCTAGGAACATTAGATCCTTGAATCCCACAATGGAGATTCCACTTTTTACGCAGCCTGCGGATGATTAAGCATTCTCAGATAGCTTACTCGAGCTAGAACAAAGTTCAATCTTTCAATACCACTGCCACCGATAACTATAGAATTTTAATACAGTACCAGCGACACACAACAACCACCTCCAATTCTCTTCGTCACTTCAAAGGCTCATCGCCAACACCAACAAAACTCACCCACAAAAACCAAGTAGATTCACCCAGAGTTAGGAAAAATATAATCTAATAACAAATTACGATTAAATTGTAATTGTGTAATTGATTACACATGAATTTAAGTAGTTGACAACATTCTGTTAAACTACTAAAAAATAATGTGAAATATTACACAATTACATTTTAATCTCAATTTGTAATTTGTAATTAGATTACAAATTGTCGATTTCCCTTCATAAATTACGCTTTATAAAACCATAAACGTCCGCAATCCACTCTTCTCCGTTCCAAAAACTACCGCGCAAATAAAATACGAATATCAACGAGCGGTCACAAAGCATATTACCCATGCAACACTGTCCCCACCTATGACGAAGCGGTTGCCTACTCTACCCATACCCCATTTGCATAATTTCGCAAAAACAGAAAATTAGCCAGCACCGTGGAAAGGATTCTCTGCGAAGCTTGGTTATTACTACATAATTTCTTAAAATAATCCACAGCTCAGGCAGATCTAAAAATCTGCCCCGCCAGGTGCTAAATGATTGAGAACACCTGTCGCCGCGATCCGTTTATTTAAATCCGCTCGATCAAGACGTTCGGAGCCTGAGAACGTTATTCCCTGCGCCTGCTAATCACGGCGCAACAGCGACAATGATCGCGCCCGTGTTTCGCGATGCTCGCGCGAGTAGGCGATACCATATCGGCGGCGACAGGTTGATCACAGTATTGCGAAGAAAAACGGGGCGCAGCAAAAACCCGGCACGTCGAGTGCGTCACGAATATGATAGGAATTTATTGACACGTCCGCGCGTAATTATACAGCATCGGTTTCTTGTCCGTTCGTGTCGATATTCGCGGCCGAGCTTCGATTCAACGAAACCGAGCGCTTTCAGAGCGAACGCGAGCAGGTCTGAAGAGCCTTTCGCGAAATAGCCAGCAAGTTTGGTATCGAGAGATTAGGTTTAACGGTATCGAACACCTCTCGGAGGTCGTTGCCGCTCGCGGGAATTTTCTGCGACGTCGCCTTACCGAATTCGGTAATACGCATTGCGAAACGAAAAATTCGGTATGCCTCCACGAAACGAGGGACGAATGTGCACGAATTTGTTGCGGAGCAAGATGCTCGAATTTATTGTAATGGAGAGCATTCGTCGCTGCGAGTTGGTATTCACTTTGGATCAGCAGAAAATTTTAATGAAACTCGGAGAGCGATCCCGAACTTTCGCTTGGCAGCGTGAGTAATGGAGGACTCGTTGCGGGATAATGAAACGAGTGTGCAAATAGTTATGGGGACACCGAGAAAGTTAACTGCGAGGGGTATTTACTGCTGGAATTGGGAGTGAGGGGGGAGGTAGGAAGGATGTAGGAATTATGTGTAAGGACAAAAAGGGTACTTATTAGGCTCGGGGACGTTTGTTTAGCTTCTTCGTTCGCGTAGGCGGAACAGGCGTGCGATGCGAACCCCTTTTCCTCATTTATTCCGAGTCCTCGAACACAACTTCCCTTCCGTTCCGCGACACTTACCACGGCGACGTAAATTTCTTCGGCAGCGCAGCTGTTCCCGAACTCGTTTAGCCGAACTTTACGTCAGACCTTCCCGTACTTTAAGACGGCCACACTCCTAAATTTCCACGTGGAATGTAAATATGCACGCGAGGAGGGGGGAGACTGTCCGTTTCGCTGGTGCGACTCGACGGAAAGGGGTCTTCGTGATCAAAAATTGAAAAAAGTAGGGAATGCAGTGGGCATGGTTTCGAATTGGGGATTACATTTTATAGGCATGGGAAATGTCGTTTGAAACTGCTGTAATTCTTTGTGGAACCAGGCGTTGGTTCAATTTGAATTCGGGATAAGTCGAGTTGGAGTCAAAGAATAACCCAAGAAATTTAGCCTTTCTTCCTACAAAAATTTTAAACAATTATTCCCGGGAGTTTTGCTGACTGCTGACAACGAATTTGAACTGAGGGTTTCTAAATTCACAAGAAAAAAAATCAATAAATGTCTGTGTAGTGGGTTCTTTTTTTAATATATCATCGAATTTTGCAAATTTAAAAACCCCTGGGAGTAATGGTTTAAATTATCGAACTGACATTAAATCATCGGCTGTCGCGTTAACGCATTTTCACTTCTTTGACCTCCCATATCTCAGAAACTAATTGTCACCTCAAACTTAAAAATGTCCTGTGATTGATGTCTCATCATAAGGCATCGTTTTTCATCAAATTCAATTCCAAAATCGTTGGACCAAAAAGAGATGATTTCTTGAGTCACTCAAATTTGTGGTAGATTTGATTTCGTCTCAGTTACCTTTCAATTATCGCTGAATTTTGTTTGGATTAAGTTAAAATATTTTAATTTTCTTCTAAGTCTGTGTTAACTATAAATCAGCTGTTGAGTCAGACCTTGTCTGAAGTTCGATTGAATTAAATCTAATTTTAGTCTGCGAATATTTTAAACTCAACGTTTGTTAAATTTATTATCTACTTCCTTTTTGTGTTAAAGAAGAATTAGTATTTGTTCAAATTGCTATTAAACAAACTCCCCTAAACTTATAGACACTCGTAAAATCAGCACTCGATTTCGTCTAATAAGTTTCTCCTCCCAAAGTGCATAACTCATTTCAATAGACTTTTTAATAGAATACTCAGGTATAAATTCGAGAAGCTTCATTCTGTGGAAACACAATGAAGTCTATTAGACGCCAGTTCGATGAAGACAGAATATCGACACATACCGCCAAACGACGAGTGAGACATTCATTTTTAGAATCTGTACCTGCTGCCAACGATATGCTGGATTAATCGGCGTTATAAGATAAAAGCCTTCTGCCGTTTGCAATCTACGTGACCGTAATAACTGCCTTCATCATCAGTAAAGGCACCTGCTGAACAGTGGTTAACGAAAAAACCATCCCTCTCGCGGATTAGTCAATCCAGGTTTTAATGAATTTTTATGAATCTCCTTTCGGTACTCGCCCTATAATACGATATTTTTCTGTTTGAGAGTTGGAACGTGGAAACGAATTTATATTGGGGAACGTGACTGTCTTTCACAGACTCACTCATCTTTATTATTTATTTGCGGGACGAGTCTGTTAAGGAGACTATTTATTTAGGCAGTCAGATGCCTCGAAAAACAAATATTTTTTGCGAATTAATTGCAAGGAGATGAATACAAATTGTGACTAGTATTTTTGGGTAATGTTTATTAATATTATAAACAGTAAGAAAAATTGACACTTTGCCTTAGTCCCCATTCTGCCTCGAACCTATTGAAAAAGAAAAAAAGTCAAACTTATAAAATGGGCAAACTTATAAAGAGACGTGGTTTTTCATCAGGGAAAAGAGACATTTTATTTTTTTTTTATGATCAAAATAGGAGTTTTCATCGACTTATACGTAGGTTGAGGTCGTAACTAGACGTGTTTCACATATGCTGAATTTTTTTCAAATCGATTTGTGCCTCCACTTTTTCGCAATCACTGCAAAACGATGAAGAAATATGATTCCGAGAAAATCGCGTTTAAAGTTTCGAAAGGAGAATCTAATCTACCTGCGTGTATGTAGAAACGGTTTAGGGCGCGCTCGACCTTTTCGACTGTAAAATCCTGAATTTGCGAATTTTAACATAAACCAAACGACACTCTACTCGGAAAGGGTGGCACTTTCTAAAAGTGCAACAGAAAAATCGAGTTTCTGACTACCTACTCCCCCTAAAAGCCCATTCTATCTACCATCAGAACTCACAAACAAATCCTCACACCGTCCAACAATCCCACACTTGCCATAAAATGTGAAGCACACAATATGTTCACCCAAAGAATTTTCAATTTCATTTTAATAGTACAAAGACTATAAACCTCAAACTCAGCATGAAAACCCGCAATTTTAAAAGCTCCATGAACTTCTGTGCAATATCCAGCATCTAGCAGAGATGGTGTAATTACTTTACACTACCCTTCTCCAGCAAAAACATCCCCATACAAAAAAAACATAAAAAATAGGATTAACACATTTTCACGATTCTAAATGAACCCAGCGATCAAACGATTTTTTAGAAACGATCTGCCACGCCATGTACTCGTTTAAACTAGGGCTGGGGCTATTCGAATAATTTAGTATTCGAATACTTGGATATTCGAATTATATTCGAATACTTGGATATTCGAATTATATTCGAATACTTGGATATTCGAATTATATTCGAATACTTGGATATTCGAATTATATTCGAATTATATTCGAATACTTGGATATTCGAATTATATTCGAATACTTGGATATTCGAATTATATTCGAATTATATTCGGATACTTGGATATTCAAATTAATTCGAATTATATTCGAATACTTGGATATTCGAATAGTATTCGAATACTTGGATATTCTAATAGTATTCGAATACTTGGATATTCGAATTATATTCGCCAAATAATTGAGCAACTGAAGTATTCGAATATTCGAATACCGAAAAATTCGACAAATAATCCCAACCCTGGTTTAAACCCTTTCACCGCGCCCCTCCAACCCCTCCGTTCGGTGGTAAACGAATGTAGACAATGGTGGCCAACGAGCCGCGTTCATCACCGACGTCATTTGTCAGCATAACGAACATCATCGGTGCCGATAGAGGATGTCTGCCGACGGACGCTGCTTGTCACGCGATTTGCCGATGTAACGATGCGTTTTGCGACGGACACCTGTCATCGGCGTGCACTCGTCCGCGAAACCATTCCCTGGACAAACCTCGAAACGGGCATCCGCGTTACGCTCGTTTATTGCGCCTGTCCCCGTTGCGTGCCGAGTATTTTGGGGACGATTATGAACTCGACGACTGCTGGTCCCGCCGGTGATCCATCGCCGACACCGCTGTTTTCCGCTTTAGCAACGACGTCGCACCGCGAACGGCCGGCCGGCGCCGAGAATTTTGGGGAGGCCAGTGGCAAAACACAAAATTCGAAATCGACGCCCTGCCAAGCATTCTGCAGCGAACTTAGGCTCGTTGCCGAGGCGCCTTACGAATTTCTGAATTATTCGGTGACGCCGGGGGGCTCCTGCGACTGCACCTTGCGAATGGAGAGGGCTGTCCCGGTGGTAGAATTTGATTGGGGATGAATAATGGAGTGATGGGGGGAATGAGGTGGTGGGAGATTCTTGGGGTTCAGTGAACTTCTGTTGAGGGTTATACCGAGTCAGGAGGCTGAAAAGAGGCAATGTTTGCGAATTTTTTTTGGAAAAGAGGAAGTATGTATTTTTACAGAACTTTTTGCACTTAAAAGAGCAACGTTTGGAGGACACTTGGTAATTTTTTTGTAGAAAAATATTCACGTTTATAATAAAAATACGACATCCGAGAAGCCTTTTTAAAAACGGTGATGAAGATTTCTCAGAAATTGTTGCACTAATCTTTCAGAAATTTCGCGCGCTTATTTTTTATATAAAAATCTACTGAATGAAGAAAGTATTCTTTTTTCAAATTACAGCCTAGGTGCACCGTTTCGGAAAACGTGGTTTCGAGAAAAACGCAATTAAAGTTTTCGGAATGTTTTGATATTTGAAAAAAGAATTTGTATATATTATTCAAATATATCTGTATCTTCACTGAAATTTTTTTATCGATTCAAGTGTTTTTGCCACTTAGAAATAAATTCCCAAAGATGCGATATTTCTTCTATACCACCTAGCCAAGGTGGCAGAACTCCTTAATAAGCTAGTGGTAGATAAGATTCAGGTACATTCAATGAACAAGAATATCATCTTTAACAAATTTATGAAGTCGATATAAATGTGATTTTCACACAAATAAAGAAACAGGTCAAGAATTATTTGTTGCATATAAAAACTCAAATTTCACAAAAAGTGGACATACAATATTTGTAAACTAAGCCATCGATATGTGAAGGCAGCTTAGAGAGAAACTTCTTAAACGTTTCTTCCCCCTCTCTCTCTCATTCTCTCGAATATACATGGAGTCGATATGCTAAGATCTACCAAGGAGGTTTAAATACGGCCACTTCTTCGAGTCGAATCGAGCAATAGGTAAATACGAGATGTCAACGTCGCGGGTCACCACGGAGAACACGTTCAGATGTTGAACAGTACACCTCGCGAATAAACACACCAGATGGTAGCACACTTTTCCACGTACTTGCTAAATCTGTTAGGCACGGTTATAGTTGACAGTGGTGTGGTAATTGTTCGGTGTTTTATTTTACTGAACCCGCGTGTGCAAGCTTCCCAGAACATTCCCAAAAATTCACTGATATTAATTGTAGGTATAATATTACAAGTAGAAATGCTAGACTGTTACGAGATCACAAAAATTATTATTGTGCTGTGGGTTTAAATAAATTTGAGTGTTATTTGTGTTAATTGTTATCATTTAAGGGTTAATTGTTGGATTCTCAAGGAGGAAGATTATTTTTGTGGACCACCAAGTGAAGGAGGTACCTGAATATCTCTTGATATCAAAGTCAAGCTTAATTTTGAAAGTGGTGTGAATTCAATTTTGAAAAAACACCTTCTAAGAAATGGTATCTTCTTTTTAGTATTTGTAATATTAAAATCAATATGTTACGGTATCCTTGTGAATCAGCAAACTGAATTATAACTTTTAAACAAAATTGCATAAATATTCTTTTCAAATTAGTACAAGTCCATTCTTAGTAAACGAAAGCATTATTTTACTTGCGCAGTGTTTATAAAAATTGTCACATAATAAAACTACACGGGTCTACGATGCTATAAATATAAAAAAAGGTTATTATTACTGTTTAACAATATTTTCAAACAGAGTAAAATGCAAAATATTAAGACTCCTACAACTTTCGAAAGAAATTACTGAATATCCAAGTTTCAAGTGTTTCGATTCAACTAATCCTTCCTTTTTTATCCCGACTTTAAGTTTAATGCGTTAAAAAATTACAGACTTTCGCTCGAGCATCTGGTGTTTCAACAATAATATGACCAATGCCAATATTGGAAAACATGAAGCAATAACAATAATACTGGTATCCTCTGAACTAATTATTACACTCGATTCATTCTGCTTTCTCATCGGTGGAGATAATTTCCCTCTTTGGCTCGAGCAACCCATAATTATTTCGTTTGTATCAAAGTGCAGCCACGGGGCTGGGAGAGTTGTAACGATGGTACGTTACAGCTGAAACCATCGCGAGAAGCTGGGACGCCATGGGACGCCAATAAAGCCCCTAAACCCACGCACTATCAATAAATTCTACTCCTCGTAGCAATTTTGGGAATGCTGGTGGTGAATATTAATTCATCGATTTAGTTTGCCTCTCGAGCATCCCGCGATCGTCGATGTTATGTCTGACAAATAAATACGTTATTTCATTCGCCGCGTTCCGCAATAAAACCGTTCGCAGCAAACACGCTGTACAACACAGGGAACAGATTTTTGGCGCACATTTTTAATCGATTTTTAAACTGCCACTTTTATTACTCCACCGCCCAATATACATATATGTATGGGAATATAAACTTTGAAATGGCAGCTAGTGATACGAAAATGGTAAATTTCTTTTTTTCGTTCACGTTTCAATTTGTTTTGTTATTGCTTTGCTGACGTTCCTCTTTTTTTCTATATTTCGAGATACAAAAGTCTCTGTATTTCCTCACTTTTGTTAGCTTTCAACATATATGAATGGAGCATAAAATGTATCGTGCGACAGGGTGGCGAGGATAGAATATTTTTTATACGCAGAGGAAGGGCTTTCTTTGTTATTGCACTTTCAATATTTTGTTGGAGTTTCAGAGACAAGACCTGTAAATGAAAACAAAGTGGCAGCTCTGAACACGCGTTCGAAGTGGTCGCGATTCTTGTTTCGGGCTCCGTATTTTACGGCGGAAATGTTTGAAATATGTTCAAAGAATAACAATACCTATAAATACTGTAAATAAGAAATATTCAGAGAAGATTTTCCAGAGGAGAGCAACAATTTCTGAAGATACAATTGCAGAGCGTGAAAGAATTTTTTTTCGCATCCATAAAGAAGTAAAAATCACTTTGAATTTTGATACATAAAAGTACAGTTTCTGTCTGCTCTTTTTTTCGGAAAAACGTACTCGAAAGTAACTCGTATTTGAGCAGCTATCGTTGAACAGGTGTTGTCTGATTTGATAGCAGCAACGATGCATGCGGCGATTGACCGACATCCGGTGTAAGATTGCCTCCTTGCACCGAGAAACTTGAAGTGGCATTGATGCGAAAATTGGTCTCGTCGACAGGCTCAGTGCCGTGGAGCACGACGAAACAGTTAAACATCCAATCCCGCGAACAAAAAGGAATTCGAATGCAACTGATTTTAGATTTGTTTCGAACCCGTTACTTTGGAGATACAAACTCCGCTGACGAAATTTTGAAAGTCAGCAGGCTGGGAAATTTAAATTCGCGTTAGAAAATAAATTTGCATTAGCGTAAACTCAGTATTGAATTACGTGAAAAATTAGATAAAAAAACAGGTCTGTTAATTTGATTTCAATTTGGAGATGTAATTAAAGAATTTGCTGTAATCAAAATACTTTCTTATTTAATTTTCATCTCGTTTGATTGTGAGTAAAAGCCGAAGTTTGTAATGAATTGAAATGGACATATTGCAGATTCATAAAATACAATCGTTTCCAAATCATTTCAAGCATTATTTGAATCACAATCATTTTAAAAGCCACACCACTCGCAAATAAACGTACCAGATTTAAATTTTCAAGACTGCATGCTTTTGTGTTAAAACCATATTCTATTTCCCAGAACTCCCTTCTCCATATGAGCTCCCATAATCAACTCTCCATCCTATCGTTTTAATCCAAGAAAAAAGATATTAAAAGTCGAGCAGACTTAAAATTTAAACTCCTGCATTTAAATTATATCTTAATTCAACATCGAGGTCGCAATCATCTTTATAAATATGATCTCTCCAAAGATATTACGCTGTTATCTATATTACGCTCTGTCAATTACTGGAACCTCCCTCAAATTCTCTTACATACTTGCTCGCCTATTTGTGCCACTGATGATCATCAAATCCTTAACTAAACTCACGTTACACAACACGAATCAGGGATGACGTTTCAGAGTCGGACATTCAGAGATAATGTTCCTGATTTCTCGATTCTTTTCGCATCTCGAGAAATGAGAAATCAGATTATATTTCTCGAGAATTCTCGAGAATTTGAAAAAATATTGCAAAATTTATATTTTCGGAATAATGTTGGCAATATTCATCTAAATTTTTATTCATATCAAACTTAGACAAAACTTGTGTAAATGAAAAGAACTGATATTAAATATAATTGATAAATTTATTTATTTAATACAAAACGTGAGCAAGTTGAAACATTAGTTTTTCGTTTTAAAATATTTTATTAAAAAGCACAATGCGTCTAATGTCGCGTCAGCCAATCTACTCTTCCTTTTCTTTTTTCTGACAAAATCTGGGGCTGTAGAAAAATTTCTGTCATTTTGAGTGGATGTTGGTTTAATTGTATATAGAGCATCGGCGATACGAAGAGAAATGTTTATAAACAATCGCACAATTCTTCCTCTGTATTGCTAACATTTATTACAGATTGTAGATGTGTTTATATATCCACGATTAACTAGAAACACACAATTTGAAAATTATTTGATTTATAATAATTTTTCTACACTTAAGTTTCTCGAGAAATACTATAATTTCTCGAGAAATGAGAAATGATAAAATTTCTCGAGAAATTCTCGAGAAAGAATTCTCGAGAAGGAACACTATTTGGAGATCAAGCTGTCATGACGAAAGCAAGGAAAGCGATCTTCCTCTGCTGCAATCAAAAGTGACACATTAAGAGGCTGATGGTGGTCCACCAGTATAATTGGCCATCCTGAATCCAATTGACGAGACACCTAGCGCTTGATGGCTTCTGGTTAAGAGGAAAACGTTGAATGGAGTATAATCGGTGGCTTGCGTCGCTTGGCCTGGTTAATTGCGTGTAAACTGTAGGCTGTTCATGGGAACTACATGCAGAATGCACTTGTAACGTAACTGCTCAGCAACTTGGTGTTTCCTGTTGCAGGAAGATTTCCAGGAAGCTGAAGAAGATTGAAACTTCTTATGAATATTCTATTCCCTATTTTTTTTTTCAAGGTGAATGTAATTTCCAGCTGGGATTAGATAAATCTTCTTTCAATTCGAAACGATTAGCATACAGAGTTGTATAAATTTTCTTTGAATCTTTTACTCTGTTCTTAAAGGAAATTATTGGGAGCTTGGATAGGTTTCGTGATCAGCAATCTGTCACGAATTGGTGATTATTTTTTACACACAATTTCGAAAATTGTAAAGCCATATTGCTCGAAGGATTTAATTGAGAGATCGTAGTTACTACAATCGGTGCTACACGCGCCACATGAACAGCACGTAAAGCATTTCTGTTCGTTAATTAGAGCCTTCTTGTATGCTATTTTCGAAGTTAATTACGGGCGTTCGCGGGGTTGATGATTAAAAGTTGGAAGAAGTTGGAAAATTCGATGACACGCATGGCGTATATTCCGCTGGTGTAAAAAGCACAACGTTTCGATGTAACAGAGTGTAATATTTATTCACATTGGAGCGCCGCTTGACGTCGAAATAATTTTAATGAACTTGGGGCACGCACGTAACCGCGATCAATTTCAAAATAAATTTTAATTAATTTCGCCGGCACGTGTAAGCGTGCTTGATTTTAATACAATTTTATAACGAACACTGCGAGCAGAGGTAACTGCAGCTGACTTCGAAATAATGCCGCATCTAGAAATGAAATTTTTCGGTCGACGGGACCATTGTTTGGCAAATAGGCGGCTCCGAAATTATTTCAACGGAGAATTTGGTGGACATAAATACAGAATATACGAGACTTCTTTTAAGGATAAAATGTCACGTCGGAAACGGTGCGTGTGCGATTGTCAAAATAATAATAATAATACGCGGAAAAGGTCATTGAAATTTTCCACTCCAAAGGTGGACACTTTAAACAATCACTCTTCTGAGGAAGTTTTTAAAAATTGTAGCATAGAAATGAAATTCGTTTATTAACAAAGATAGTAGAAAAATATTATCAGGTGATTACTAAATAATTCTACAGTACAGAAGGAACCAGATTTCGAAAGTTAATTAATGAATTTATCATGACTCTTTTGAGACACAATTAATATTTTTAAAAGAAACTATAAATAAGAGAAAATAAATATTTTCTTTAGATTACTAGTTCGCTGACTAGTTAGAATTAGATTTCTATTTTGCAATTCTCCCTCCTCATATTCTAGTGAATTTTCCCAAAAATGAATCGACACACGATTTTACACAAGCTTTTCACCGTGTTTGCCATTTACTGCAAAACGAACTAAATCGAATAATAATGAAGAATAATATTAAACGCCGCAGGTGATTTTATTTAAAAGCAAACGACTGTTTGCTGTAATTTTGAGTGAAATTTTGGCGCGGAGTGTACTGTTGATAAAACCCTCGATCAAAAGCCGTAACGGCGTTTTGTTTTGGAAAAACAAACGGCGACTACGATCGACTTTACGAGACCCGAAGTCGATGTTACAGTATCGATATCGGGTCCTGGCTCAGTTGCAATTGGTTTCCATCGCGTCAGCTTTATTTTTCATCATCGCGGGCGCAAAATTATTTTAGGGAGTTTCATCCTCGCCGACGGTGAAACGATGACCTCGACATCGATCAACGGCAACATCGTCGAGATACGAAAATTGAACCAATACTTCGGGGCATTCGTGGGTGAGCTAACCCCTTCTCCATTTTGACCCGAACGCTCTTTATTGCATACCTTCTTCGACGCATATTTTCAGTAAAATAACGCCTTTTAAATTCCAATAAACTCTGCTATTTACGAATATCTATGAAACTTACATCGTCTCCGATGGCGTCATTAATTTGAGTCAAAATTCCCCTATCGAAGAGTAATAGGAGCTTGGATCCCCTCAGGTGTTTCTGGATTATTACAGGATTTATTTATTAAACTCCTTCAGCATCACTCAGTCCCGACTTTTAAACAAATTAATATAATGCCGAAGTACGTGTTAGTGTATATTCTGATATACCTCGTTTGCCTACTCCTTACTATTTCGTTCCTATGCCTATTATATCTTTATTTAGACTTCTCCTTGAATTCTCCAGCAATGCGCCTCTAAACGAAAAAAGTTAATCAATACTCTAGCACATGCACCAGCCGCATGGCTATAATACCAGCAGAAGTTAAATTAAACTATGCACTCGACCCGCATCTCTCCTTAACTCATCGCGGATGAGAAAATAAAGCCTCGACGTTGGCAAGCAGGAAAGAAAGAATAAAACTTGCTACATTTTCTCCGTAAATGCTGAAAGGAGTACAAAGACCGTGTCAAATGATTGCGAATCGCCCTTCCCCTTTGAATTTAAAATCCACCCACATGCCCTCGAAAGACACCGGAACCCACCAGCACCCTTTGTCCTTTGGATTCCTCTTCCCCCATTCGCACAGGAAGAAAGTCCTCTTCGCGGAACGAGGGGACACGTCGTCCACGGGCATTCGAGATAAATTAGCTGGCTGGCCGGTGCAATTAGAGAGGCGGGCACGGATGACAACGTCGGGGATCAAAGAAGAAAAGAGAATCCAGGTGGGTGGACACGGGGGAGAGATGGCTGACGGTCGCTTTTCTTCGTGAAATTCCAGCGTCACTCGGCGGCTTCGCGCTGGGCGTCTCGCTCGGCTGGAATTCCAGCGCCGGCGAGGTCCTGAGGAACCACCTTCTCGACGCCAGTGCCCTCGAAATCGGGCTGGTCGGATGGGTTCTGAACGCTGGCGCCTCTTTCGGCGTGATCCTGCTACCGTTCCTCGTCGGGAGAGTCGATCGGACCAGGGCGATGTTCGTTACCATGCCAGTCCTCGCTATTGGATGGGCCTTCATCTGCCTCGGTGGCCAGAAAGTATGGGCTGATCCCTTGGTATAAGATGGTGGGGTATGGATGTAGCGGGCAGTGGCGAGGTCTCCAGTGCGCATGCCCGAACACAGTAGAGCCATCTGTCGACAATCGTAGGATTTATTTGTCAACTTTGGAGTTCTGTGGTCCGGCGGTGACTCACCGACCCATATATCTGGTTCCTAACCTTTAAAGTAGATATTCAAAGTTCCGCAGGGAATTTAATATTTGCTCAAATTTAATTTTTTTGCATCCCAAATACATATTATTATTGTAGAAATAGGGTTTTTAATACCTATGTGTTCGGGAGCCTCGAAAAAAAACGAACCTCGGGTGATGGGATTCGAACCCGGGACCCTCCGGGTACTGGGCAGCCGCCTAACCAACTACGCCAAAGTCGAACCGCCGAGTTCTCCTATTCCGAGCTCCCTTTTATTGGGATTTCTGCTCCCACGTTATTAAACCTTGTAGAATTGGAAGAATTCGTGATTAGAGTGAAATTGATTTTTGATTTTTAAGTTGGCGAACTGTGTCTTCTCGGAGCTGAAGGTCTCTGGTTGATTGGCGAGCGAATAAGAGTGCAAAGAGTGAAATGTTGCTTTCTGCGAGTTTAGAAAAATCCTCCAACAAATGTGGAGGCTGTTCCGCAATTTTCTCTACCAATTTTAGGTTGTGTTTCTCATGATTGGACGTTTTGTTTGCGGCGTCTGTGGCGGTGTGTTCTGTGTACTGGCGCCGATCTACGTGGCTGAAATAGCTGACAAAGAAATACGTGGACGCTTACTCGCGTTTTTCCAGCTTTTCATCAACATTGGCATCATGTACGCGTTCGTCGTGGCTTATTTAATCGACGAATACGAGACAGTGTGGAGGTACGGCACAATAGAAATTTCACGGGAATACTGATGTTTATTTATTTATTTAACATAAAATTTCTTTATTATAAAAGGAAAAACATTACCAATTATCAGCAGAAATGTTCTTTTTTGTTCGTGACGTTTTATGGAATTTTTTTATTAAACATATTTAATAATTTACACGTTTCTTGTCACTGGTAGTCCTTGATATCTACTCTTCGATTCGAAAACCGGGGAAAAAGAAACGGGAAGTAGAAAGAATTTAACGCATCGTCGATTTTCCTGTAATTGAATATTCCACTAAAATTTTTTGATCCGCTTTTAAAAACGCACAAGGAAATTTCAATTCTACCACGGCACTCGGGGTGCCAATATCACGGATTTAAAACACAATTTTCAATTTTTTTAACTCCCTCCACTGTACGATTACAATTGCCTCACACTTAGAAGAGCAAAAGGGTCTCTTCTTTATTTCCTTTTAAGAAGAATTGAGAGCTCTCGGTTTCCTTCGACGGTTTATTTTTCTAAGAAACGTTGAAATTTCCTCGGAACATGTCCGAGGACTATGTAAATCAATTTTCTGGCGCAGGTATAGTTCAATTTGCGGGATCGCGTGCCTCTCGATCGCGCCCACGAGATTGTTACCAGAAAGTCCGTTCTACTATTTGTCGAGAAACGACGAAGTCAATGCAGAACGATCCTTGAGATGGTATCGCGGCGACACGTACGATATCCAGCACGAAATGAACGAAATCAAACGGCTGATTCGTATGACCAGCTCGGAAAAGGTAAGCGTAATTGTTTGCTTTCGTGTGGGCTCGTTGTTGGGAATGGAAGTGGCGAGATTCGTCCGTGCAACTAAATTTCCATAAATTTTCAATTTTACATTAGCCATACCGAGGCTTGTGGAACAAAGTGCCACGGAATATTGTGACTGAAACGTCGAGGGGTGGGGGGATGGTGGTATTTAAAAATAGCTCAGTCAGAGTTACGTGGATGAAAATAAGGGAAACAAAGCGAGGCGAGAAAAATCAGAATAAACGTTTAACGCGCATCAAATTCGATAAAAATAACGTAAATAATTTTTCAATCACAGAATGTTGTTGCGAGTCAATGGAATCCGATAAAAGTGTAACATTGACTTGTCGATCGTAATACCTAAATAAAAAAGCGTGGTAAAGCTTTAAAAAATAAAAAGGGAAAATCGGCAAAATTGTAATGGAAAAGTATTCAAAGTATCTCGATGCATTTAACTGTTTTACTCGGACCTACTAACTTTGTGCTAATTTATCGTCCCAAAGATTTTTCGACTTGTGTTTTAAATTTCCGTTTGCAGTTCAACTTAAAGATGATACGAAATCCACGTGTTTTGCGCTCCTTCGCCACATGTTTCGGAGTGATGCTTGGCCAGCAATTGTCCGGCGTCAATATAATGATCTTCTATGCTTTGACGCTCTTCAACACCATTGGTTCCGGTGAGCTGACCGGAAGCGAGCAGACGCTGGTTGTCGGGGCCGTTCAAATATTGGCGTCCCTCTTGGCTGCGTTCCTCGTCGACCTACTCGGACGGCGAATTCTGCTAACCGTATCCACCCTGCTCATGGGTCTGTCTCTGATGCTGTTAGGTAAAGTCACTATTCCGCTAGGCTCGACTTTGTTTAAAAAAATATGGGCCGTCAAGGTTCGCGATTTTTGCCTGCTTTCGCTTATGAAATTTGGAACATGACGGTCGTCCACGCAAAATTAAGGGAGGCTTAAGTCACCGTTTCTCCTATTTCAAATTTATTTAAGGGGTCAGTGCACTGTGAAGTCGTGAAAAGTTGTAATTTCTTTATTATTTATTTTTTAGTATACGGAATGTCCAACGTAAATAATATTTTTTCTACTTATTAATACACTTATTGACAGTATAAAAAAATTGTTTTGAATTTTTAACAGTTTTTGTTAAATATATATCGCAAGTGATGGGAGTGCCTTGAGAAAGCAACGTAGGTAGTGCTGGTGCAGGTGATTCCGGGAGAACGACGGATTTGAAACTAAAAATTCAAAGTGTGTTGTAATCATTATTAGTGTGGTTATCGCCAGGATTATTTTTACTGATTAAAAATTAACAAAATGACGGAGGTTTGTAATTTAAGTGTCAAATAGTTTTTTGCAATCACCTGCATCAGTTGAAAAATCTGGTTTTGAAATAATGACGTTTAAAGTTTTAAAACAAATTTAAAAAATTCTTTTAAATTTTTTTGTATAATATAAGAGTAGCTTAATAAATACCAAAAAGATTTATTGCGTTGTGTGTTGTATCTACGGAGAAAAAAATCTTTAAAAATAGCTTAATTTTTCAAACCGTGACAATGGACTAACCCCTTAAGGCACCACTTCTCCGATGTAAAATTTATTTAAGCAACACATGTAATCAAACTTTGCAACTCTCAAAAAGTCACTTGTACAACATGAATATTAAAACGAACCTTGCTTCCCGAGTTTAACGCCGAGATTGAATTTTCAAAAATCAGAAAAAATTACTGTAAAACTTTCCCTCCAAGGAACCCCCTAAAAAAATATCCACTACTAAGGGTGCGTGGGTACCCAAAATTACGGGACCGGATTTGCGATTCAGGAGCCGATTTTCCTGCTTAAAAATTCTTCCATCCGATCACACTGCAAACTCAAACTTTAAAAATAATCGGGCACTCGAAACCCAGGGCCAGTGGCGGATTTAACAGGGCGGCAATGAGCAGTTGCCACCTGGGCCCCTGCTCAGAAGGCCCACCCAAGGCCCCCTCTTAAAAGAAATTATGATTTTATCCAAAGTATATTTTTTTCTGTATTATTACACTGAGTCCGTTTTCAGTAAACTACCGCTTCATTTTCTCGAAAAATGGGCCCCTGTCCAGAAGCCCCCCCTAGGGCCCTGTCTTCAAAAAGAAATTATGATTTCATCCAGCATCACTTTTTCTATACTTTTCTACACATTTACCCCTTTTAGTAAACCACCTCTTCATTTTCCCGAAAAATGGGTCCCTCAGAGCGTTTGCCACCTGGGCCCTTTTTCTTAAATCCGCCACTGCCCGGGGCCTTTTATATCTCCCATGGGTTCACTCACTCTCCACAGAACCCAACAAACACTACGCATTGAACCCAATTTTCTCAAGAAATATAAAATGGTTCACACTAAACGTCTGACCCAAATATCCCACGCACTCTTCCAACAAGTCACCACAAAGTCCCCCCAAAGGCCAACTTCCTATTACATTTCTTCCAGGCTGGTTCTTCAGCTTGCGAGACCTGGACCCAGAGTACGACGACATCTACTTCTGGATGCCGCCAGCCTGGCTCAGCCTGCTGTTCGCCGCCTTCAACCTGGGCCTGGGCCCGATTTCCTGGTCCCTTCTGGGCGACGCGTTGCCCACCGAAGTGAAGCTCCCCGCTGCAGCGAGCACGGTGGCCTTCGGTTGGCTGGTTTCAATGCTAGGCACCTTCACGTTCGAGGAAATGTTCATCGCTCTGGGAGGGGCGAAGGCCATGTGGGTCTCCGCTGGCATTTGCTGGGCCACAGCCCTCTTCTGCGTCGTCCTGACTAAGGACACCAGCGGGAAGAGCCTGGTCCAGGTCCAGGAGGACTTCCGCACAGAGTCGAACAGGGGCATCGAGGACACCTGACGACTACCTGCTGATTCCAAGGATTATTGGCCTTTCCTCGGAGGGTGTTTGGTCTTTGCTAGCTTCACTCCAGAGGGTGCTCGTACCACACATTCAGTACGTACTTTATTGAACGTTGGAAGAAATAGGGTAGCGGTCAGGTGTTGTTGGTGTGGTTGAGTGAAGTGCCAGCATTCTTATTCCTCCTATTTTTAATCGATCTTGATTTCCAAATTGTGCAAGATGTGTAAAGGACTCAGTGGCTTATTTAAGCTCGAAGCTTAATTTTATTCCCTCGTTCTTAAATATTTTATTTGAGTTGGGGAGACGGTGAAAATCCCAGCTACTCGAGGAAAGGGACAAATTGGAAAATTGGTGGGATAGTGCGAAGGGCGCCGAGGCATGGCGGTGTAAATGAATTTTCTCGCAATTCTCCTAGCTTCATGGCGATTCGTAAACCTTTCAATTGACAGAACTGCGTATCTATGTTTGAACCACCATCGAATCGTAAACCTTCCAAGCAAATATTTGTTTGTTTACTTTGAATTCCAACCAGCGGTATCGTCGCACCTCTCCATCCTATCGAACCTCGATACGCTTCGCTTCAATCCACGTTCACCGGTTTTCCAAGGAAACGACGTTGAATTTCAAACGTAACGATAACTGGGATTGTTATTGCCGCGATGAAAATAGTGGACCATCGTAGTGATACGGTCGCGAGAAACCTGACAGCCGGGGGTCATGGGGGTACCAATGTTTAAAACCTGCACCTATTAAAATTACCAACCCCCTTGGCCAAGAAAGTCCAGCGCTGGTCGAAGGAAAGCTTAAAATGTAAAAGGTAACTAAAGTAGGGTAACTGTACTCATAGTTGACAGTTTACCAATAGTTGACACTTTTACTTTCTGTGAAAAAAATATTTTTGGCTATTACGCTGTTTGGAAAAGTATTAGTCAAAAGCATTTTTTTCGTAGAAAGCAAAAGTGTAAATACGCTGTTTGAAAAAGTATTAGTCAAAAACATTTTTTTAATAGAAAGCTTATTATTCGTGACTGAAAATAAAAGTGTCAACTATTGGTACACTGTCAATTACGAGTACAGTTACCCTAGCATGATTTTACGAAAAATCGTTACGTCACAATATTTATATTAGGTGGAGTGCTTCAGAAAGACTATTAATTTTTAGTTCATTTCGGAATTAAACCTTCCTTTGACCATCAATTTAAGTATTTTATTAAATAATTATCTTGTGTGTGAATATTAGGGTGGCCCTTATTTAAACGAGTCGAAATTTTTCTTTTGTATTTCTTTCTTTTCACCCACTAATATGGTTCCATTTCATAAAAGAAATAGTCCCTGAAAAAGTTTATTGTAATCAGACAAGAGGAAATGGTGTCGACCAGGCCTTAAAATTTAGAATTCATCGATACTTTGGGTTTAAAGAATTTCTCAAAAATGGTAAGCCCTATCGAAATTTTCTTCAAATAATATTAAAAGAGCATTCAATTTTCTACGATTACTGTGTGTATAATTAGGGACGAATTCAGAGAGCAAAATAAATCGCAGGTTGAAAATAAGGGCCACCCTAATGAATATCGTCAGTTCCCTCGAGGAAAACAACATTTTCACATGTTCGTCCAAATTTATTAGCTGCCCCGTTCCTCGGTTTCACCCAGGAATTATTTATGATAAAAAGAAATAATAATTCTTATTTATTTATTTATAAACAGCTTATAATCTAAGACGTATGTAATGTATATTCAAAATTTCAACCTTTCAATTTTATACATTAGCAGGAATGTGATTTTGATAGTAATAATGTACCATCGTTCAAAGAATTTATACAGAAATTAGAAACATTCAGTAACCGCTCTCGATAATATCTCCCGAAATTTTCAATCGTTCTCGAATTCGGGGATTCAGCCTCGTCGCCACGATTTCAATGGGTTAACGAGAACACTCATGGCCAGTATCGAATGCAACGCGCGCATTCACTGGCCCGTGGCCAAAAAACGCCAAGATTCGCAGACGTATTTTGTTGCGGGCCTGATATATCGCCAACAGATGCAACGGCCGCCTCGTCCAACCTTTTGACAAAAATAACACAACGGACGCGATCGGCCGAGTCGGCAAACGAATTCATTAAGGACCGCGTTTATATTTGCCTCCCTGCTCATGATGACAGCGTTAAAAATATTCTCGGCGCTCTAAAATCTCACTAACCTTCCCCAGAATAACCGATCGATCATTTTTCACGCGCTAGGCTTTCAATATTCCACTTTCTCGCGTGGAAATAATTTTCCTATCCGATCGCTTAACTAATTGCGATTTCTTCCTACGTTCCCGAATTTTCCGGGCAAACTTTCGCTAAGCAGTACTCTCTGCGAAAAAAATAGAGCTGAAGAATATAATTTGTATTTGAGAATAAATTGTAATTTTTTTTTTAAAAAAAATTTGAGAGAATCCTGAGTCGTGTGAAATGCGTAGAGGCTAAGAGGCTGATTTGATTTTATAGTTTCCAGTGTTGGATAGCTTCGCTGATAGAACTAACTCTGACACCGTTGGAAAATTTAATTTAACACCCTGCAAAATTCCGCGTTAATATTGTATAATCGTTTGCGCTGCTCCATTTTGTTTCACAGTCGGGGGAATGTTCGGGACGTTTCCGTGCAAAGCTGGAGGTTATACGCTTTAATGAATTTTCTGCCATTTGTTCCGTGCACTCGACACCGATCTCTCTATTAAAATTTATACATTAGTCTACAGGATTCTATGGAAATTTATGACAATAAAAAATTGCTGGGAAATACGAGATTGGAGTTTGGACTCACCTCGGTGCAGTCGTCGGAATGTTAAATATTCTCCCTCATAGAAACTCGAGAATTTCCACCCTTGGACCTGAAAAAGAAAATTGAATAATTACACCGCCTTCGATTCTCGACAATTCAATTTTCATTTTTCTACAAAATTAGTCAGCCTTACAAACTCACCAGGAATCCTAATAAAGATTTGTCTTTGCCCTCGGAAATATAGAAATTAAACTAAACAACCATCTTTCCCAAAGCGTGTAAATTATCTGCACGAATACCGCACGGCTCCACGTTTCCAAGATCATAGAAACAGAATTTCATTGATATATATAGTATCGTTGATTAATTCAAATCTGCAGCGAAGCGAGACGGCGCATGTTTTTCAACGTCGATTCCTATCAATGCCACGCGAGGAATCAAAGCGCAGCACGCAGGAATAATAACAGCAAAACGTGCAGGCGTACGGCTGTCGTTAAGCTAAATATTGTTTCCCTGTACGAATCGAAATTTGCATGGAATCGCTAGCACGCCGTGAATTTCGATGACCGCCGAAACGTGTCTCCATATTTCACCGGACTCGGCTGATCTCGTTCATTTCGTATTCACAGTCTCGGGCTAATTTATTACCAATACTGGCACGACCCATGGTCCGCTTGACTTCCTCCGAATTAATTAGACTCTCCAAACGAGCGTCGCGAAATTCTTCATATAACAATATCGCCAATTTTTTTTTAAAAATATGTCTCCTTCGCAAACACTTTATTTCACCCTTTCGACTCGCTTTTACTTGAACAATCCGTCCACCCTCGCGATTGCAACCCCAAAGGTGCATCCCCGTGTGAAGTGTTCTTCAATCGGCTCGTCACGTGCGTTGAACGCTCATAGGCGTCGGGGAAGCACAGGGACGGTATAGCGAGAGTTGATTTCCGCACGGCTATGGTCAAAGTGGAGCAGCAGGTCGCGGTATAGAAGGGTACCTACCCTTTAGGGACGTTCTGGGCACATCCCTCTTTAGCGGAGTGTTCACGCTCGGGGCGCATCCTCAGCGAAGTAGAAATAATCGGTAGACACTGGAGTTAGCATTTCTTTACGCAACGCGAGTACGTGCTTCCGTTTTTCGTTCACTATTTGCGCGTGCGACCTATTTACGCACAGCTGAAGGCTGGTTCATTCATTTTCGAGGGTGTCCGCGAAGCGTGGCACATTTACCATGCATTGGAATCGAGTAATAATTATTAATAATTGCTGCAGTGATTTGTCACGTTGACGAGTGCGTTAGGTGCACATGTATTCTACTATTTCGAATTTGAAATAGTGGGTACGCTGGCTGGGGAATTACTATTCTGGTTAAACTCTCGACTGGGTTCAGAGTTGGGCATTAATCGAATAAAAAATTATTTAAATAAGTTACTTTAACTTTAGATTACTTGACGAATAAAGTTCGTTTCTTCCAACTTCAGCGTCGATTAAATCTTTCAACTTTAACTTTACTCGGCGAATAATTTTTCTAACCTTCATTCGCTAGTCGAAAATTTTATTTAAATAAAAATGTTGCCCTTCTCCGGGTCCAGTGAAATATTGGCAGAGCGGTGAACCAAAGTACCAATTTATTACCGAGTTAAGTATGGCTTAGGTTTGGGTTTCCCTTCTGCTTCCTTCCTGGTCACCCTTAAATAAAGTAAACGCACCAATAAATGAAGACTTTAATGAATGAACACTATTATAAAATTATGTTTGCAGCGCGATTGATTCCACGCGCTGCAAAATTAATTAGCTACGAAGCAAGATGTTAAAAGAAGTCTCTAATTAATTAGTCGCTTATTTTAATAACTTATTTGACTCAGTTTAATAAAAAATGACCATTCACTGGTACCTACGTGTTCATTTACTGTTACATTCACCCTAGCATGAATATATGCCAAACGCAAGGTGCCAGTGTGATTTCAATTAATTCTGAGTTCCAAATTTTCCCTTTTCTCCTGTCGAAATCTCGTTCCACGTCATAATTCCTAGTGTTTCGCTTAAATAAGTTAACGAAGCGTTCATGAATTTTTCATCCAACGGCGGAGGGGTGAAAATTGAAGTCTTTAGTTAAAGCAAACGCGCGTGATTATTTAAGCAAATCGGTCTTTAAAGCGATACCAAGTTTCGAGCGTCTGGGGGGGGGGGGGGTAGCGCCCCGCGCGATACGATCGCATTTTCCGCGATCTCTTGCGTTAAATTGCGAAACTTCGCTCATAAAATTAATACCACCAGCGTTACCATTGTGTCTACCTGTGAATTGGGATTCTCCGTAGCTTCGGAGCGCATTCCACGGGAACTTTGTGTCTTCAGGTTCCCGGGGGCGGTGTAATTAAGGATATTTGTTGAATTTGCCAAGAAAGCGTAGCCAACGCAGCGTGAAATGTGCCTTTGGGAAATTTCCTCGCCGGGGAATCATCGAAACTGTGCAAATCATTCGTCAAACTATTTTCTGTTGTTTATAAAGTGTATACACTAATTGTAATTTAAAGGCAAATAAAAGAGAGGGGCATTATTTTTGCGAAGGGAGAATCTTGAGTCAGGAATTATTCAAGCCGAGTTCCAGTGATTTACGATCAGTTAAGCGTTAATTTAACATCGCCGTTGGATATCGACTTTAACTGAGTAAATACGAGGCGATTAAGAGCGGCAATTACTGGCAAGAATTTATCAATTTCCGTTAGACGGCTGTTGCGCTTGTCCGCGACGCGAAGTTTAATAAACGTCCATCCGATATCGTGGATATCTCGCTGTTTATCAGAGGCGTTATAAATGTCGGGCAACGCGTTTCAAAACCTTCAATCTTCTCTCCGGGATTTTCCTATTTTCATATTTCACGCGATCCGGGAATTTTCGTCGGTATTATACTGCTACAAATAATTAGATAGCCATTCTTCCCGACGGGGTAGTTAATTTGAGAGCTTCACTTTCGATCATTGCATCGATCAATTTTGGCTCCTTCGAATTTTGCTGGTTTCGTAACTGTTTAATAAATATGGGATGTCAATGTTGCTAGAGGCAGAGCTTATTGTATATTTTAAACAACTTCTAAATCAACGAAGTAGTGACTTGAGATTTTTAATGATTTTTATCTGAATAAATACAACATGTAATTAAATAAATCTTTTTGGAATGTGTTAAGCTACTTTTATACTGCAAAAAAATAATTAGAAAGATTTTTTTTAGTACGTTTTAAATTTTTTTTTATAGCGTCAATATGCCACTTAAAGAAGAGGTATGTTCGTGGCGCAGGTGATATCTCAGCTCAGGCTTATCTGAAACCAAAAATTCTAAAAGATTCTTAATCTGTGTGAGTGTCGCTATAGACCTTAACTCAATTAACAATTTTTGTCGAGAAGTAACCGAGATTTTTCTCGGAAAATGCCCCAGGAAACAACCCCTTGGATGTGTGTCTTCAAGCCTTTTTTCCAAATCGTCGCCATTTTCTGAATTTTCAACAAAAATTGTTAATTGAGCTAGTGGCTATAGCGACACCTGTAAAGATTAAGAATCTTTTCGAATTCTTGGTTTCAGATAAGCCTGAGCCGGGAAATCACCTGCGCCACGAATATACCTCTTTTTTTAGGTACCATATTGGTGCTGTAAAAAAACAATTAAAACAAATTTACCAAAATCTGTTTCAATTTTTTTTGTATAATATAAGGGTAGCTTAATAAATACCCAAAAGATTTATTTCGTTATATGTTGTATTCACTCAGAAAAGAATTTTTAAAAATAGCCCAATTTTTCGACCAATTAAAGTAGAATGACCCCTTAATACAATCATATAATAATAGTTTATATAAGCATATATATATTTATAAATAATTTGTATATAAAAAATAGGGATTCCATAATGAACTTATTATATAATAAATAAGTATATATATACATTAATATTTATGAATATGTGTATGAAATATTATATATTCCACTAAATAAATATATTAAATCTGTATTAAGATATAAATTATTTATATATCACCCTAATTTCAAATTCAAATTTGGTCAAAATCCTTGACACGTACACTGCTAAACTGACCACACACACACACACACATATATATATATATACACAACATCTCCTAAAAACTCCACAGCTCTAAATACCTTTAGTATATTAATTACACAAATTATATCGCCTAACTGACAGGAACTCCACCAAACCTATAAAAAGAACAATCACAGTCCGTCTAATAAAATATGAACAACCTTCCCCGCCACAGTTCCCATTTCTGATAGCTGTTAATTACCCTGCGTGAAATTTCGATGGGCTCCCGAAATCCTCCCCCCGGACGTGCCGCCCCGCCGCCATTTGCAATCCTAATTCCCTGTAATCCGCCATTTGTCAGCCTGTCCCAGCGGCAGCTACCGTATTCTTCGCCGAGCCTCGTCCCCTGATACTTTAAGTCAGCAACGAAACAAGATCAAGTGGTGTCTAACTCTTAGTTCAAACCCACCGTCTCGAGAGCAAACACGGTGGGGGCGGCGGTGGGGGGGGGTGGAGAAAAGGGGGGCTGAATAACACAAGATCCCTTCTGCCCTTGAAGACGAGGGGGGGATGGAAAAATTCGAGGCACGTTGGAGACTGGAAGCTCGGGGGTGGGGGGTTGGATTCGATAAATTCGTGGGGGTTTCAGCAGGGTGAAATGGCGAGGCGTGCCAACAACGCGAGAGCTGCGTGCGTGCTCTGACGAATGGTAAATTAATCTTAGACACTGTGGAGGGGGGAAAGGGGGATGTCTGTTGAAGACACGCAACGGGGGTGGGTCGACTGCAATTACCACGGGAAACGAAGGAATTGGGACTCCACCGTTCAGGCTAGGATGCAGTAGAAGTGGCAGGATTATCACCTGAACCAAGATTCCTACTGACTCTGGCTTTAAATGGTACCGTGAACTAAGGGTGGCGTTCATTACATTTAGAAACTAGAAGTTACGAGTCTAACGGTCGCCTTCGTTCCACGTTCTAATTTGCCAATAGTTCCGGGCCACGAACTCGCGTATTTCCTTTCAGGGGTCTCCCCAGTTTGGCCAGGAGTCTGAAAATAAGGCACGTTTTAGGGAATTTTCTTCGAGGGAAGTGTCGTGTATTATCATTTCAAACTTTATTCGAAGAATGGGTTCGAATTCTTTTATGCAATAATAATAATTTTGGGCAAAGTTATAGTGGTAGTAATAAGAAGGGTTTGAAAAAAAAGTTTGTTGCTGACGACCAGGAATCTGGCTGGCGAATATCAGTTAATAAACAAACAAAGTTTGGAAATATAATGCTCAACATTTTTCGTTTAAAAATTCTCCAAAATGTGCCCTATTTTCGGGACTTCAAAGTGGGGAGACCCTTCAAAACAGATTAGATTAATAAACATTTAAATCAGCAAATGATTCGTAACTCAATTTTTATATCCTCTGGATTAAATAATATAATATTCCCATTTCTGTAATGTATGGCCTCTAAAGAAGGATTTCTACTTTCCACCTGGTCAAACGTTTCTCCTTGTTAATTTTAATTTTAACTCCAGTTTTTATTCACCTTTCTTTTTATTTTATTTTGTTTCTATCTTTTATTTTAGTTGTTGCTTAAGTTTAAGTTTTAGTCTCAATTCTATATGTAATCCTTCTTTTTGAATTTTTATTATTGTAAACTAAAGGGCACTATACCCGCAAAAATAATAATAATAATAATATATCTACTATAAGAATTTTTAAATTTCTTTCAATATTCGTTATTCAACTGTTCAAATTAATCACATTTTATAACCCATCAATTTCAATTTGTAGTTTTCACAAATATCGCAATTTGTATATTTAGGAGAAAAACAAGTGAAAATAATATTACATCTCCATTTGCACGTCGATTGTCTCGAATCCCCAATGATTCGCATAATTTTAATACTTTTCATTGCGCAAGAATGAAACGTTTGCAAATCCGCTATTACCCCGCTCCCCCGCTTTTAATTGTCACGGAGAATTAATTGAACGGCCTCTGCAAGTGATGGCGAGGACTGGAATTCCTTGGTAATGGGAGAAAAATGCGAAGGGCGAGGAGGAAGTGGAGGGACAGTGTTTCTGGTTTAATCCAGAAAATGACGCGCTGCGTTAATCCGCTTCCTCGGATCCTGCTGAGACGAGTTTTAGCGACTCGATATTAAAACGGATTAAACCGCTGCATAATCAGGCGCGCCGATATTTGCAAAAATTATTAATTAGATCCCCTCGGGTATCGGGGTAACCAAGTGCTGGAATTTTAAAACTTACCTCCCCCAGAAAATAATTATTTCGAAAGTCCAATTGAGGCTGGAGAGGACACATGGACACTGTTAAATAACAAAAATTATTCAATTCCTTGTCACCTTTTCTCAGTTTCACTCTAATTTCACACTGTAGCAAAGTCCCTTCCTTATTAATAGAGAAATCCGAATAATTTTGTAAAACTGAATACTTTTAAAAACTTGAGAAATTAATAACAGGCTTCTAGAAATTTAGAAACAAACTTCCCATTTCTAACTTGACGATTCTCTTCTCAAAATCCCCTGAATACAATTAAAACCAAAAAAAAAAACTAACAACCCTCAAACTTAATAATACATCTCTACTATTTTGAAAAATTCCAAAAACGAAGCTGAGATTAAAATGAACGCCAATTCTTTTTCAAAATAATTAATCATCACAAACACAGCATTAAATAAAATAGACCCATGCTTGACACTGACTTCCTACTAGTCAATAAAAAGTCACGGCGTTCAACCTCCGCGAAGGCGAAAGGGCGACGATCTTCGACATCCGTGGCAACTGCCTGTGAAATATCCAGGACGTGGCGAATATATTCGCACGACCGGCTCGTTTATCAATTACAAGCTACGAGGCGCAGTTGGGTCAAGTTGACGAAACGTTTATTCGGGCTGAGTTGCTCACAGAACCCCACCAACACCTGCGCCGCCTGAATAATACAGAGGGATGTTCGGGGCCGCGATCCCTTAAAGTGATATGAATAAAATGAGAGCGCGACGGATACACTGGTGGCTCTTGCACCCCGCAAACACCAATATTATGCATAGTGTACCAGAAGGAAATTGCCAATACATCTTCAAGGGGTTCTAGAGGTAATTTTAAATGAGAAATGCTGAAACAACATACTTCGAATTCGTGATAAATACTGGGACGTCTGAAAGACGCGAGGTGGAATCACGCAGGGAGGTTCGTAAATAAAGATTTATTCGAGAGGGAGTGTAAAAGTAATTAATAATAGCTGAGGATATTGTCAGAGTGGTCATCTTTCATCTTCGGTATTTTGTATTCTGTGTTATTCTGTGGAAGTCTGTCAAAGGAATATTCTGGAATCATGATTTTAAATTCTTGGACAGCTGTTGTATGTTAAATCAGAAAATAGACTTTTGAAGTCTTTTTGAGGGGTTTAATGAAAAGAAAAAAGAAAGAAAATAGGAAGGAAATTTTTTTATTTGAGTTAAGTTAATTTCTAATATAATAATCTAATATTATTAATGATAAGGCAATAAAAGAGTCGTATATTTAAATATGTTAATGTTTATTTTTAATTTCTCTTATTTTTATATTTTATTCTCTTTGTTATTGTTGTCATTATCCTTTTCTTTTTTTGTGAAAAGCTGTTATGCTTTTTTACCGTTGAGAAATTGTTTGGGGCCAAAAATATTTCTTGCATCCAGGACCCTTTACAGATAGTTTTGAGAATAGAATTATTCGTAATCGATAATTATTACTCGAAGCAAGTTTGAAAGTAGTATACATGTGAGAAGTTATATAATATTGCGGACTACTTTGGCGTCAAATTTATTGCGTATATGCTAAATTTAGAGATTTAAAGTTTCGCTTATTCTTATTTCGCGGGAAATGGAAAATACACGAGGATATTATGACAAAGTTGGGAAATATGGGGCAGAAAGTGTGTCTGACTATAGACGGACTAGTTTCACTCGCGCTGCCCTTTTACTATTCCGCGCTGGTCGACCACTGGTTTATTACATCTCGAGAATTACATCCCGCAAAAATTGCCGAGATTAATACGAACTTTCAATGTATTAACAAAGTTACCAAAAATTTCACTTAAAATTCTCGATGGAGTGCCCTGCTTCGCATTCCATGAGAGTTCACCGTCTTCTGTCTTAAATGTATAATATAATTCGAAAATAGATGGGAGAATATTCTTCCCAAGAATCACAGAACAAATTTTTTTTATTATTTATTAAGCACATTTGGGGGAATTACAGTTCACTTTTTTAAAACGATGAGTAACCTTTCAATTATTCCCAGGCCACAAATAAATATTACTGTGATAATAATTATATTGCTTCTCGATTAATATTCATTTTAAATTAAGTGGCAATAAAACTTAATCTGCTCCAGAAATATTTAACAAAAAAGTGTTTCGATAGGCTAAATGTAATTGCTAATAGTACGGGCTTTGAAAATGTATTTTTATACGATGGCGTAAAAGGGAATTCAAGTGGAAGAGGTCCGTCTATAGTCAGACATGCAGAGCTCTATATTATTTTAACCCCTGGTGTCTGTTATTTTGAAAATCCTTTTCAATAAATATTATTCGAGTGAATAACCTTCGTATTATTATCCGCAAACCCATCACCAAGTTTATACAAGACTTCGCAATGAAAACTACTGTAAAATTGTACAACCAGAAATTCGATAAATAACATCTTACGAATATTATTAGTGATACAGCCTGTGGCAGTAAAAAGATTCGGAAAAGCGAGAGAGTTCTCGCGCATATGCCGCGTCGGAGATGCTGAAATAAATAATGGTGGTTTCACCCCTCGCGCGAAATAAACCATTTAGAGTCGAGGATCCATTTATCTTCAAAATGTACAAACGTTCACCTAGGCTTTCCTCAGTCTTTTCTGTATTCAAAAGTATGGCTCTTCTTTGCTTATTTGAAAGCACGGTGAGATCTTGAGCAACAGCTAGCACATTGAAAATAAATTACCCCCTCGAATAAAATATTGAGAAATACATTGAAATTGCTTGTACAATTAATTTCCCTGAAATTAAAATTGCCTCCAAATTTTGTATTAACTAAGGGAACTTATTTTCTACGTTCCATTCCGAATACTCGTAGAATTTTAAGAGAAAGTTGCTCAGTCACCTCCACCGTAATACCATTGGGATTATTTTGATACTCGTGTAATTAATTTACTATGAAAATCCAAGCGTAGTATGTAATTAACTAATATTTGAATTCCACATGTACTAATAATTATTTGGCACATAATCGATGATTGATTGTACGATATTTAATCGAGTTCTACTCGACGCATAATTTACTTGCTCCATATCACTCGCTTATTAATAAATTGTAGATCCATATTTGCATGATTTCAGTGGAATTACTGTATCCTTAAAGTGTGTGTCGTGCGTTTTTTATTCAATTGATTATCGATTATTAATATTCTATTTATATTATAATACAATTCTATATAAGTTCAAATGATTTTGTTTAATAAGTCTCTCTATTTTTAACTACAACCCAAATCGAAAGCAACAGTCTCTTTCTGTTTAAATAATCCTGATCTCCACAAACAAATTGCTTTACATTTTAAGAAATTCGATTAACGAGATTACACTTAAATTAAAAACGTTTCGTCTGTTAATTGCTTTTAGTTTTAGTAAGCAGCCCCTTTGATCCCCAAATCAACCCTACTTTCCTAAACAAATTACTCTTTGCTATATTATTTCTACTAATCCCCGACTGGGAACATTGTATCTGCACATAAAAACTCACCTAGAAATCCCTTATTTCTACCAATTAGCAGTTCCTTTACACTCCACAGTGGTGGTTCTTTTTTAGTTCGATTCGAAGTAGGTTCGTTCTAGCTTAAATATCGATTGGTAAAACGGTAATATCAGCTCGGAGCGATCGCGATTTTATACCATTTTCGCAGTTTCCGTGGGAATAACGAGCCTTATCTGAAAGCCACCTAATTACCCATAATCGCTATTTATCCAGTTACCTTCGAATACCGACGAGGCAGCCACGCTGCTCGCGTCGATGTATCGATACCACCGTGCTGGTAATTTGCATGAAACTTTGATTATCTTGCGCATCATCTTCCGCTGGTGTACTCAGGAACGCATCCGATAAACTGGCAAACTTAAATCGCTGCCAGTAATTAATTCACTGGCTACGGAGGGAGGCGAAGGAAATTTGCAGGTTGTGTTATTAAAACAAACTTTAGAAAAATAATCAATTACCGTCCCTGGAATCCAGGCTAACTAAATCTTTGAGAATAAAAAGTCAAGTGGAATAAAATCCATGTCTATGAATTCTGCTTTTCCAAGTATTTTCCTACTTTTCCTTGCTAAAATCTTTCCACGAAATTCGATTATTTTATAGAAGTAACTTTAAAAAATAAACTGAAGGTTCTTGAATTTTTTTTCAGCTCTCCAAGCATCAGAAGCTTGCAAGATAAAATAAATCCTCGGAAGGCGAGAGAAATCTCTGTCCAACCCAATTTTCCTATGACCAATCTGGAAATCTGCGCGGTGCTTCGATCGTCGTCGCAGACATTCATCTATCACGTAAACAGAGATGAACCCCCGATTCCCTTCTCCTTTTTCCTCGTCATGTTCGGGCGAGCACCAGAGGGGGTGCAGAGATTGGAAAACGTCAGGGCATAACTGGCTCCCCGCGGTATCACTTTTCGATCTTTGTTTCGAGGTCTGAATGGCTGGAGGATCGGCGAGGCTTTATCCTACTCTACGCTCGATGTCCTTTCACGATGCCGAGTGAATGACGGCGAAACAGAGGACCGCCACTTCGAGTGGAATTGATATACGATTCCGATCGAGCCAGCTGACACGGTGTTCCGTCGAGTGTTGGCCGGTCAGTAAATGGAGAAAGTAAATTATTAGGCTTTAATTCACAGGTCCCAGGGTGGATTTCTTTACGAGATTCCACTCTCGTGTGCTACTTTCGTAGAATTTATTTTATTAGGCATCTTCAGTGTATTTATAAAGAAAGAATTTATAGTAGGAATAACAACGTTCTCTAATTAAAGAATCAGACTCTACAGCTTTCGTCTCAGTCTTCCCCAAATTAATTTCTAAAGTAAAGAATTCAAGCCTCGCAAGAAGATTAAGATTAGCGAGAGTTATATTTTAATGACACATTTATTTTCATTATCAGGGGAGATTTCAGCTCCACTATGATCCCGAAATGTTGAACCACAGAAACATCTTTCTGCAGTTCCTGTCCCACTTCTTCCAAGATGGCACTCGCAAGAAAAACGCTGACTACCAACAACGCCAGCATCCTGGACGCCCATAAATCTTGCGAGACAACTTCTTCCCCCATCGATCCTCGCGATACAACTGTTCTCTGCCAACCTTCCGCGCCGACGGACAAAGGGGAACGATTACATTTCAGCCAGCCGTGGGACCGCGTCCAATATCCACTCACGAGCGACTATAATGCGCGAGTGGTATTTGGTTAGCTGAACGTCCTGGGACTAAAGCAGTCAAATACTAAAAATTCTGACGGGGCAGTTTCAGTTCAATGGACGCTCTAGCAACCACACTTCACCGAGAATTTTCGGAAGCTTGTCCAGGAACCCCTCCGCGCACCCCTCGAAGGCAGACCAATTCCCAGGGATGAAGAAAGACCCGACGACGCGACTATTGCCCCTCGGCCAGCGTCGAGGAGCCCACAGGACAATCCTTGCAGGTATCCTGCTCGCTATGGTGCGCCGGCGATGATGTATGCCACGGTTGCACTTTAGGTAGAACATTTAGACCACAGCGCAGCCATTGCGACGAGTATTCCCGTGAGAAAGCACATTCGTTCTCGAATGTCGTGCTCCAATTCCCACGGAGTGCACTTTTTTCACTCTGTTTCCTCCAGCCTGGACGGGAAAATCTCACCCCCTTGCCTCCGTCGCCTGCTGGGGGCCGAAGATGCTCGAGCCACCTGGAGCAGGGTGGGAAACTTGGTCCCGAGCGACTTAGGGGTTGAAATTAATTGTATTCGTGATAACAATGTAGTGGACTGTTATGTTAGTTTTACTATTCCACGGATGAAGTATTCTTTAGCTCAGAATAAAAGTTTTGTTATAAAATTAACGTTCGGGTGGTGGAGAAAAAGGATACAAAGAGTGTTCTACGAAATAGATGGTTAGAGGGAGGAGATTTGACAGTGACAGTTAATATATGATATTGCGTAATAGCTTCGTGGTGACTGTGTGGCATTTTCAGGCTGCAGGGGGATTACCAATGTGAACATGGGGGTTTGCAGGTGGCAGCACGCGGAATTTGCAAACACGTCACGCGAAGGGTGTATACCTGAGAATTACCCTCTCCTAGCTGAAAGTTATTGCTGAACGACCAACCAGCGTGGTTATCCTCGAATAAGAATGGGACAGATGATCTGAATCTTCAGTTTATATCGACCAGCCTCAGCTATATACGCGTAGAATAGAGTGGCTCTTATTTTCAACCTGCGATTTCTTTTGCTCTCAACCCCTAATATGGTTCCATTTCATAAAAAAATAGTCACTGAAAAAGATTATTGCTATCGGATGACAGATTAGAATTCATCAATTTTTGGAATTTGAAGAATTTCTCAAAAATGGTAAGTCCTATCGAAATTTTGTTCAAGTAACATTAAAAGAGCGTTCAATTTTCTACAATTATTGTATATATAATTTTTTCGTGCTGCCAACCGTTTTTTAGATAGAAGCGTTTGAATATAGAGCGGTGTGCGATACGCGCGTGTAGACAATACGTCACGCCGCACTGGGGGTGCCGATTTCTCTATATTCAAACGCCATTATCTCAAAAATGGTTGAACGCACGAAAAATTTATATATACAGTAATTGTAGAGAATTGAATGCTCTTTTAATGTTATTTGAAGAAAATTTCGATAGGGCTGACCATTTTTGAGTAATTCTTTATATTCTAACTATTGATGAATTCTAAACTTTAAGACACCTCTTCCTGTTGTCCGATTGCAATAAACTTTTTTCGGGGATTATTTTGTTATCCTATATATATTTATAGTTCGAGTATTCTTACAAGGGAACATATCGAAGTGATAATCGCCGATTTTGATCCGACTTTGATAGAAAATAATTCTTACAAAAATATTTGACACGTACTTTTCTTATCAGCTAACATTCGAGTTGAAGGGATGAAAGCAGCCCTCAAAGTTGAGGGTGAGAAATAGCTCGGAGCTCGGAAAAATTATGGAAAAATTATGAATTTTCTAATAAAGAATGCAGCTGTGCAAATTGATTTAAAAAAATTCCGTTTTTTTAATGTTTGTTTAGACTTATTGCACCCCTTGTTTCCTTGTTAGCACTCACTGTCAGATATCTTCGTACATTGAGGCGCACTCAGCTTTTCAAGCGTACGTAGATACACGTTTGTTTATAGTCTATACAGTTCTGTGAAACTTGTGCATCGTCTGTGGAATAAATCGAGACGACGAGCATTGCATCGTTTAACCGGGAAGGGAAGATTCCAAGATACAGCCGCCATTGTGAATCGTAACGCAAGTCGAGTTGGAAACGTTTCCGGAAGCAGAGCTACTTTATTATACGTGAGTAGTGTTCAATTTTATTATCTCCAGCACGGAATTGGGATTTTGGGATTGGTTGCTTTCAACTTGATGAAGTCCTTGTCCTACGAGCATCTCAGAAAATTTGAATTACAAATTGAGACATTGAAGTTAAAGTCCTTACCGGTCAAAGCTTCAGAAATATAACTTAGGAAACAAACAAAATCTTATTTTGTATACGAAATGTCAGTTTAATTCTCTAGAAATACGAGAGGGGTATAAAAAGAGTACCATGGGTATTTAAATGCATGTCGTTTCGAAAATCAAAGGTTTTTCAAATAATTACAATGGTTGTTTTATTATTTCGAGTGTGAAAATTTCCTTCAGTATATGTTGATGGCATCAGCATAATTTTCTTAAGCTTTTCTTAGTATCTAGAAAAGAAAAACTCAAGCTACCCTTAAAAACAAACAAAAAGATAGAAAATTAAAAATCGTAGTTGAAATTACTGTAAAATTCTTGAATTTTCTTAAACTTTCCATCAATTTGAATAACCTTTACTCGACACATTTTTTTTTATATATAATACTCATATGAAGAATTGAAGTGTCCTTATAAAAAACAGAGTGCCAAAATTAAAAAAAAATTATCGGAAAATGTTCTACGTGCCAATGGTAGTACTACAATTTACAATTTGATTTTTGACACTTACAGTATTTTCTACAAGGATTTCAATTACGGAGAGATTACCCCAAATCGTATTAGTATCATAAGTCTGACCATATATTGACCTCTTCTCCTTGTTCCCATACACTTCGCTCCCGTCACGCAATCTGTTCTAACGAATCTATTTTCTTCGTGTATCTTATTACATATCAATGTCACAAGATCATCGATCCATCACCTCAAATATTTCTTCGTTTATAATTCCCTCAAATTAATCAAAGCTTCCTGAATACGTACAAACTACCCCAAATTTATTTAAGGGGTCTCCCTACTTTGACGGCCTGAAAAGGATCACGATATTTCTGATTTTTTCTTTAAGAGAAATCTTCAAATTATATTAATTGAAAACATTATGCCAATATTTGTACGTATTTAGGAAACATTTAAAAAAATTAATTAAAAAAACTGTGCCTAAAACTTTATAACCACGTTTTTCTCAAAACGATTTTTTTCGAATTGGTTAGCATGATCTCTCAAAAACCAATCACTTGAGTTACTTCAAAATTGGTATATATCTTCAGTAGACGTCCCATTCTCGTTGTTACTAAAACTTAGTCAGCTTTTGCAAAATTAGAATTTCGAATATTTTGCAGAAATCGATGTCTGTTTTAAACGCTACCATATTTTTCTTACTTTTCAGCCTTTCTCATTTAATCTAGTTCAAACGGTAGCCACACTCATACAGATTACACAAATTTCTAAATTTTAAATTTCAGACAACTACAGCGGCTGATTCTCTACTAACCACTCGCATAAGTTTTTTGTAAGGTGCTCTATTTGAAGCACTATAACTCCGGATATCACCACTATTTTTGCATACAATTTTGTTTTCATATTCTCCAGACATTGACAAATAAAGCTACAAAGCCGTAAATAAATATATTTAATGGTTTTGTTTTAAAAAATTCCCAAAGTTCGCTTCATTTTTCATTCGTCAAGGTAAGGAGACCCCTTAAACCTCCCAACCCATAACCTTCTATGACATTCGATATTCATTAATCACTACATCATACTAATATCAGTCACCCTAACCAGAGTCACCAAAACACCCCAAGCAAATTCACCCCCGTAACCCCCCCCTAAAATTCCCTTCCTTCACGAAACCCAAATCCCAGGAAAAATTACCCCCAACCTTCCACACCCTCTAAAATCAAAAAACCACCCCCCTCACCCAAATTTATTTCCAACTGTACGACCACCAAAACCCCACCCCTTTGCAACCAGAGATCCGCAATCATACAACGGAGAGGAAGCCGCAGCACTTTTATCGATACCAAGGAATGCAATTACATCGACACCGCCGATCCGCCGCGTCCCGATCCGCGGGCCCACAAATAAACCGAGCGGTGCAATTAAAAGTTAGTAAACAGATAGCGAGCCGAATAGATTTTCCCCGGGCCTCGATAAATGGGAAAGTTTCGGCGATGGCGGTGAGGAACTTTCGTTCACGAAGAGGGTTGATCTGTTACGGTGGATGGTTACGTGACACGCGTGATCCGGCAACTTTCTCGCTCCCGTAATAAAAGCGCCGGCACGACCGGCTAGGCAGGCATTTCGAAGCCTAGTTTCACCTTGTTACGTGGCCATACCTGATTACACGACCCCTCCCCGGGCCGGTGCTAATTAATCGAATTTGATCGAGCGGCTCGTGCTAGCCTCGAACCCTTCCGAGCCGAGTCCCGAGGCTTTGTTTGCGCGATGATGGATCCACGGGAACCGTCATCGCCGACGGGATCTCGCCAGCGACGATTGATTCCCGTCAGAACCCCAGGAATTGTTTCCACCGCCGTGAAATATCGGCTGACGCGATCGAACGTTGCCAGCAATGCGTCGAGGAGGCCTATTTAATGGCCCCTCGATGGTCAAGCACATTTGCATATCGTCGACGCAAGGAGTCGTTTCTTGTTTACGTAGCTGAGTGGGGTCGTTAGAATCGGATTAGAAGGCGAAAGGAAAGTGGATGATTTTTTGCGAATCGGTATTTCGGACTTCGAACTGACACGGGGACCTTCAGGTCTGGCAATTTCAGAAAATATTGATCCTTGGTGTACGCGAAGGTCTTCGGTCGGGCATTAATTTCAAATTAATGAGCTTTTCAGCCAAATACGAGAAAATCGACTTTAAGGGGTCCTTGCTCAGTCAGGAGGCCGAAGAAAGGGTGGTCTTTGGAAATTTTTTACTCGAAAGCTATAACACATTTCTCGAGAAATCTTTTTTTATTTTAAGGATCGCATCTAGTACCGTGCATCGTAATTTTTTTATTTAAAAATATTTATCAGTAACTAAGTTATCGTCCGTCACTCGAAGGTTCTCGGAAATAAAAGGCTTCTGCGGTGGTATATTTTTCTTAAGCAAGAAAATTTATTTCCCACCGTTTCATCGGTCTCAGTGGCGTACCCCGTTCGTTCGGAGGTTCCCTGAATATTTCTGCGCAGCCATATGTGCCCACTCGACCGCGACCGGTCGCAACTGCTATCAGCAAAGTCGGAAAACTTTGAGCAGAGACGTTCCGCTTGATGCAGTGGAAAATCCAGTCCTTTTTCCGCGCGGCTGGCGAGGTATTCAAAATTTCGAAGTTCATTGGCAAATGCAGCTGCACGTTGCCTCGCTTCCTCCACTATTTCTATTGCGCTCGAGGCGTAATGCTCTTTGCCGGCGCGCGCTGGCGGAGAACGCAAAATGAGGACTTCAAAGGACCTCGTTTCCAATGGAATTCGAGGAGAAATGTATCCAGAATAAACTGGTAGCTCGGGAACGAAGGAGGCCGGTGCGTTGTCTTTGTGCGGAGTGATTGATCGGGAGATATTTGCATAGGTAGAGCGTGCATGGTAGAATCGCGCGGGGTGCAGGAAATAGTGTCGAAGAAATCGTCCCTTTCCGCTCAGAATTGGCTGGATTGGTTTTTCGTCGCTTGCGATAGAAAAGGCGCGCCACTTCGGGTAGACAGATTTAATACTCGTTGGCATTCGTTTCGTTACTGATCTACTATTTTTCATTAACCCTACAGTGCCCACGTAAATTAAAATTAAATGTGGGAATGCGTAGATAGTTTCAAAAAAATATTTTTAGGCTCAATCTTTATTAAGCGGTTACACTCTGGAGACCGAAAAATGTGTGATTTTGGGGAATTTTTTTCTCGGAAACTATAAAACTTTATTCAAAAAACTTTTTTTTTTGTTTGAAAGGTAGTACGTTTAAGAATGTCTCTGAATTTTGGCGTTAAAAAATATTTATTAATAACAAAGTTATTTATAATTTTCTAGATGTCCCGGTCGATGGAGGGGTTTGTGTTTTCCACGATTACTCGGAAGTGGATTATCTAAAATCGAAAATTCAGAAAAATGTAGTTAATATATTAAATTATCTAGTCCCTGGAGGAAGAATTTTTCTTTCTGTTGCTTATTTTTTTAATTAACGAAAATTAAGTGGGATTGGGGTCGAAAAATGACATTTCAGGTTTGAACCTAAGCCATTTTGTCCTAAATCGATATTTCAAAAAACCCTTCGTCCGAGGACTAGATAAGTTAACATATTAACTAAATATTTTTGAATTTTCGATTTTAAATCATCTACTTCCGAATAACCGTGGTCACCGCAAACCCCTCCATCGACCATGACACCTAGGAGATTGTATATAACTTTGTTATTAATACATATTTTTTAACACCAAAATTCAGAGATATAGCTAAATGCACTACCTTTCAAACAAAAAAAAGTTTTTCCAATAAAGTTCCATAGTTTCCGAGAAAAAAATTCCCAAACATCACACCTTTTTCGGCCTCCTGACTGAGCGTAACGCCTTAAGAAAAATATTTAGAACGAAACGAATCTCTCGCAATATCACGAGAACGAGCTTACAGAAAGCTACATACGATCTGGTGCAATTTATTTAAAAAGTTCCTTCTTTATATTCATTTAAATTTTCACTTTGACCACACAACGATACAATTATTATTGATTAACAAAGCTTTCGTTCCACAAAAGTGGGATGAAAATGCCAGGCAGTGCAATTAAACGAAATGGCAGCTCCTGAATAGAGGGAAGGCAACATTCCTCTAAATAGATGCAAATGCGGGGGGATCCATTTTATCATTGAGATTCAGACGCACAGCTCCTCGTGCGTATTCAAACAATGGCGGCTTATTCGTGTAACCGGAGTGTCAGTTTACTTTGGAAAGGGGTTTCATTTTGTATGCAGCTGCCCCGTCACGTGGAAACGAACGCGGGGTCCACAGTGTAACGAAAAACGAATTTCCAGGAGCGAATTCAGCACGAAGGGGTTGGCAGGCGGCGGGATGGGGAGGGGTTACTGAAGCATGCGAATCGATCAGACATCCGTCGTCGTCGAAATTCTGCTTTCAGCATTCTAAAACGAGGATGCCAGCGAAGGGGATTACTGCTGAAAGAAATTATAAATAAGATAGCATATAATATGCCGCAGTAAATACATAAATTAATGATAGAGCCTGGTCTGACTTGTGTGTGGACATTCTACTTAAATAAATTTTTCATTAAATTCTGAGGGGTTGGGGATTTTGTATCGTTAGATTTTATATCCTTTACCTCCCCGTGGTGTTATGGTTTACGAACCTGTCGCTAAGATATATAAAAACTTTGAAAGTTTGCGACACTTAAAAATATTGCATCGTAACGCAGACACTTGGAAAAGTCAGGTAAAAGAAGTACTCGACACTTTGAAAGAATTGAACTGTTTCTTAGAAATATTGACAATATTTCTTAATCTGTGCCGAAGGTGAAAGAATCTGTCGAAATTTTCGTGAAATTGAGATAATGAATAGAATTGTAATATTTTGGAAATCAAAAAACCTCAGGGAAAACCTTTTGCGATGGAAAGTGCCCGAAAGCACGCAGGGAAGGGGATTTGAATTTATCAGTTTATTTGATACTGTATTTAAGTATGGTATTTATTTTCTCGCAATAAAAAACTCTATCGAAACGAAAATGAATTCGTACGATATATGGCAATGTTATCGTAAAATTTCCAAACATTTTCGATTCGTCATAGCGCTCCCGTAAAATCCACGTCAAACATTTATTCAACACATAACCTGCGACCTTTTAGTAAAATATCTTTGAAAATATATCTAAAAAACCTAGGCTGTCGAATATTATTCAAACAGGACAAAATTGTTTAACTTGTATATTGGACAATATAATATAAAATGATTTTCATGGTTTCCAATTTTATTAAAAATATTTTCAGCTGTAAATAATGGAAATTTTTATCAAAATTGATAGATTCTACAATACGTCGGAATACATCTGAATTTCCTGCTACGAGAATAGTAAATACAATCAACAATTATAAATTTGACGTAGTACAGATTCAGAATATCATCAAATAATATCTGTTTCATTTAGCAGAGGCTTCATCCTATTCTTCTTTAAATATTCACTTAAAAAAGCAAATATTTACCATTAACAATTATTTCGTATGCTTCTCAAAGAACCATATTTTAATAAAACTGAATTTATACAAGCTAACAAAATATAATTCCACGAAAATCCTTATTTACTAGTTAAGAAACACATGTTCCCCAAAATACTGTCATAATTACAGGATAAACACTGTAATACAATCGAGTAAAGAATAATAACAGTCACTAACAATAACACAGCAATATATTACTTAATAAATATATGTATTTTTAAAATAATACTTCACTACTAATATGAATTATTACTTGATCTTTTATATTACAGAATTTATTGCTTTTCCATACATTACTGTACTTATTTTACAAGATTTCGACAAAGTAAACACGAGCCACAAATATTTCCAGTTTAATATTCAAAGCCCCGTTTTCATCCAGTCCAGCAAGTCGCCGAGCCGTCTGAATTAATTATGGATTTTCGAATGCATTGTAAACGTATGAACAAAAGGGAACAAACCAGTAAACAGAATGCACGAAATGCATGGTCGCGTGGGCCACGATTGGCTGTCAGTCGGAAAGCGCGAAAGCAACAGCATAATTCAAAGGCTGCATTAATATTTATGGCTGACAAGGAAGGGAACAGTACACGCTACTGTTCCCAATAGCAATAAGACCGCTGGTCGACTTCCTCTCCATTTCTTCCTCTCTCATCCTTACAAGCTCTTTTCGAAATGCTGCAGCACAGGCGGCGAACATTTTTCAAAAATGAAAACAGACTTCTGTACTGTGACGGTCGCAAAATATATTTTGCTCGCTGGAAATTTGCAAGCTCGTATCGAATTTTTATCAATGAGATCTATTTTCCGAAATTCGCAAAAACGATAATTCTTAATTGGATATTGCGAAAAGTAAAGGAGAAAAAATTTTATTCCAATTGTTACAGTTTACTATAAGTCCAAAATTTTTTTTTCTGTGGAACAGTTTATTGCGGGATACATTTCCCAAATTTCAGCTCGCGTAGAGTCTAAACGTTATTTCCGAGCTCCGAAACCAGCGTCCCTGTGTTTCTCGCATGTCAGCGGATCAAGCAGTAAAAATTATGAGTAACTTAATTCTCGCGGCAGAGTTAGCCGTTTATGAAGGCGTTGGAAGGAAATGGTTGTACAGGCCGCGGGAAAGTTAATGAGAATAGTCAATGCGCGAGGAACGCCAAGCAGACCACAATTCATTTGATCAGGCTGGAAAGTGGATTATCAGGATCCAATTTCACGTTACACAGTCCAATCTAATGCATGTATGCGAATGAACGCTTATCGAGGCCAATGTTCGCAACTGGCTAACGTGATACGCTCCATCGAACACGGAACAGACGTTTTCGGCGCACCTGCTGCACACTGCTCAACTATCCGCCAACCCCTCAGCCCACTTTGACAGCGTCAGTTTTTCTAGTTCCACTGTTCCATTAACAAGTACAATTCGGTCGGCTGAAAAAATCAATTTCATCGGTCGCACTTGAATTTCGATTTAAAGCCGATTTAAATTATATATTATGGGAAGGCAGAAAGTTTATGAATTTTGCGGAACTGAGAAATTCGTGAATTTTTCCTACAACTTGTGTGTTAAGGAGTCAGGAGTGAATGTTTGTGAATTTTTTTTGAGAAAGTGGAAGCATATATTTTTACAAAACTTTTTGCACTGAAAAGAGCAATTATTAAAGACCATTTGGTATTTTTTGTAGGTAAATATTTACGTTTATAATAAAAATACAACAACATTTAAGAGGCCTTTCTAAAAACGCTGTGCGAGACATCAAATTTTGTGGGGTTATTTTTTATTTAAAAATCTACTGAATCGAAAAAAAATCCTCCGTAATTCAGTAGATTTTTGTATAAAAAATAAGCCAACAAAATTTCAGATAAATTGGTGCAGTAGTTTTTGAGATGTCTTGGTCAACTTTTTGAAAAAGTCTTCTTGGATATCGTTTCATTTTTAATATAAACGTAAATATACATTTTTCCACAAAAAAATTACCAAAGAGTCTATAAATGTTGCTCTTTTAAGTTCAGCAAGTTTTGTAAAAATATATGCTTCCACTTTTTCAAAAAAAATTCACAAACACACTCCTGACTAGGTATAACCCTTTAAATAAAAATATGTATTTAGTGATTAGTATAAAGGTGTTTCAGAAGTTTACAAAATACTCATTTGCCAGTATCAAGAGTCAAGAAGAAAAGTCAAAACAATCTGCCGTGTTCCTTGTTTCAATAATGTACCTTTTCCAAAACGTATAATCGTACGTTACAACACCAATTTGACAGGAATGACATTTTCAGTCGGTGCAATTCATTCTGAATAAATACAGAAATAAAGGAGGAGTAGCAAATTTCCTCAACTTGTTAAATTCGCAGCTAGATTTCCGGGACACTTTGTGCGCCGCATCTTTTCCCAAAGTTCTTTCTCGGAAAGAACGTCTAGGTACATTGAACGCGTCTCCATCCGGGAATTAATCATCGACACTTCCCGAGCAGATTCCTCCGGCGTCCGTAATCCGCTCGCGACATTCCCCTCGAAACACGTAAACTGCGAAAAATGTCACTGTCGGCCGGAAGCAGCTCGTGGGAAATCTTCACAACTGAAATTTCATACTGGGAGTTCCGCCGTCCCTCAAGACTTCCTCGCCGACTTGAGACGGGAGATTCCGCTGTGGGAAATTAAACTTCAGCTCAACGAAGAACGTCCCCCCTGAGTCAGCAAAGATTTATCAGCTATCATCGTGCATATAATCGCCTGCAATATTCTGCGGGTAGCGACAGTGACGACTTAGATTCTATTACGGTTATATTTCAATTCGACAAGGATTCCGCGCTTGCTTCTGGGTCCCTGATGACCCATTCACTCTCTTCCGTGGTGGAAAGGATGAATTAAGAATCCCCAGGTGCTTTCGAGCTCTTACATGTATTCTGTTGCCTTCCTCCTTTCCTCCACTTTATGTACCCTTCAGCTTCCCACCCCTTGCTGAGTTAATCCAGCCCCTAAACAGCTTCTTTAACGATGGAATTCCTGTGGATCCAGTCAGGATCCTTCCTTCCTTCAGGAACCTTCCTCTTCGAAGCGAGCTGCTTCTACAATCTTCCAATACAGTTTGCTATTTCAGAATGGAGATCGCATCAGAAGGATTTCGTCGATACCCTTCGACAAACGAAACTACATTCTTACAAGGAACCCTTCGCTACACTCCCTTCATTATTCGCGTTCCATTCGCTTTGAAGGATCGGACGTCCACGTTGCTCCGCCGCTACGATGTTCCTCAAGTATATTTTAGCCATCATACACTCTGAGATATTTACCATTCCAGTGCCCAGCGGACGTTCCCTGGTCCAAGGATAGTTGCGAGGGGAATTGCTTTCGACCGGTGTCCCCCTATGGATCCTCGAGTTATAATTGTGCGGGGAACCCAAAGCGGGCCGCAAAGAATTCCACGAGACGCTTCCCAATAGCCCCTGAAACGTGACTGCACCCGTCCTCCCAAACCTTTCCGGCCGATTCCGATTCCCCGTATCGGGCAGCCTCGCGCGGAATCCACCCGCTGTAATTCTTTTCCAATAGGCCAATCTATTCTTCGATACGACCAGTAATAGAGGCTGGATGGGGCCACAGGCGACACGGTTTTATGGCCGTGCCCTGAAAGAGAAATCGCTCGGTGGCCATTCCAATTACTACTCTGGCCGGGCCCTTCAATTAAACCGTTTTTGTTTAATCGGCTTTTTGTCCGTCTACCCCCCGTCTGTCTTCCCGTCGCTTCCTTTTGTCTGCAGCCTCGTTTCCTCTGCTTTACTCTCGGCCGTTCTCCTCCTGGGCACCCCTTTCCATCCTGGCTCCTCTTAGACCCTCTGAAGAATATCCTTCTTCCTTTACTGTGAGCTCCCTTGCAACTGGGGGAAGTATTGGCGACATGGGCGTCGTTTAGTGATGGGCTCTGTGGGTTCAGTTGCCCCACGGTGGGTTGGGTGTGAAGCAGAAGGGGTCCGGGGAGAAGTGTGGGATACTTGACTTGCGATTTTGGGACAGGTTTCTCAGTCATGATTTGGGCAGAATCGTGTTTGGAGTTTGTGATGTATGGTGTGCTACAGTCCGAAACTGATATTATCAGTGAATGATTCTGGAATGTAGAGGGATCCTCGTCGCAACACCGTAAAATCCCTCGGGCCTGTCACGCTTTTTGGAGTACTGTGCGGGGCAGGTTGATTGGCATTTTTAAAGACCGAGGAGGCAAAGAAGATGTGTGCGCGTTGGGACCGTCAAAGTCAGACACCCACTCTCATCAGTAGGACTATGGATGACGGACCGACCCTGCCCTAGTCACGCGGAGACTAAGAGGAAGTAACGCGGAACTTGTATATATACAAACGAGATTGGAAGTGAGGACTTGTGAGAAGAGTAGACCTCTAGCGGCGCTGGCGAAAACTAACCGGCGGGACTCATCGTGGGGGCTGGGACGTCACAGTATTTATGGTATGTTTCAAGTATTTAGTATTAGTGTAAGAATAGGTTTTGTATTTAGTATTAGTGTAGGAAGAGGTTTTGTATTTAAGTATTTAGTGTAGGAAGAGGTTTTGTATTTAGTATTAGTGTAGGAAGAGGTTTTGTATTTAGTATTAGTGTAGGAAGAAGGTTTGTATTTAGTATTTAGTGTTGGAAAAGGTTTTGTATATAGTATTAGTGTAGAAATAGGTTTTGTATTTAAGTATTTAGTGTAGGAATAGGTTTTGTATTTAGTATTAGTGTAGGAAGAGGTTTTGCATTTAATATTAGTGTAGCAAGAAGTTTTATATTTAGTATTTAGTGTAGGAAGACGTTTTGTATTTAGTATTAGTGTAGGAAGAGATTTTGTATTCAGTATTAGTGTAGGAATAGGTTTTGTATTTAAGTATTTAGTGTAGGAATAAGTTTTGTATTTAGTATTAGTGTAAGAATAGATTTTGTATTTAGTATTAGTGTAGGAAGAGGTTTTGTATTTATTATTTGTGTAGGAATAGGTTTTGTAATTTCTGTGGGTTCGAGAACCATGGAAAAAAACGGACCTCTGACCTCGGACTCGAACCCACGAACTTGCGGGTCCTCTGTTTACTGGGCAGCCGCGTTACCAATTCCCCCAACGCATGCTCTCCGAGGTTACTCTCTTCCGAACTCTACACATACCCAAACTAACGGTTCGCCACTTATATTCCAATAGACAATACACTTCTAAAACCGACGAAATGTTACCATTTTTGAATATTAATAAAAAATCTAATATTTGACAGAGACACCCTTTGCTTTTAGGACGGCCTAAAAAGTTACCAAAAATTGTAACTGCGTTGCTGACCCCCAAAGATACTTTGTCCCGTTCAATGACATATAAAACTGTTATTTGTTGGTTAAATAAATTCAACTTAAACTGGGTTTTATCCAAGTTTAAATTCTGTACCAGAATATGTATATTAAACACATACCACATTTTCAAATTGGGTGCTAAAAAATAACAAAAATAAAACCTATCGAAGAAATTGTAACTTTTTTGTCCTCTCCTGTAGAAGTTGAGTGAAGTTAAGTTGTGAGTGAAACAGAAGTTTCAGATAAAATTTTGGACTGCCCAATCACGAAAATATACTTATAAACGTAATCATTCATTACACCAGAACTCGTCACATATTATCATACTTTCCCCTATTTTCTTATATTATACTCGCAGCTGCCTCGTATATTCCTACTATCAATTCTGAAAGACTCATTTTCCTCCCATCGTGTCACATGGAACCACCTTCTTAATGCTGCAAATGAGCTCCAATGCAAGGGACGTCTCGGTGCACACAGGAGACTGGATAAAGGGCAATGGTCGAGGTACGTGTCCTCTATCTACAATATCAGGAGCAATCTGGCCCCACCGTCACCGAGTATGAGAGCCAATTCCGCACGGACCTCTCGAGGAAATGGAGGTATGCACGGTTGGCCAAGGTGCTTGCCATTGGAGCTTAGGGTATTCTATTTGTCGTCGACAGATCGTCGCTACTGTAGGAAGGTTCTATTAAAGATAACACGAAAGAACCTCCTGCCCCTTAATTAGAATAGAGTCTCTCCCAGTGATTGAGGTCCAATCCCAAGCTTTGCTAATTTTTCAACTGATTTTCAGTCATTATTCTGAATACACTTGGATCTAGGGAAATGTATTTAATTCCTTAGAGGCATTGAAAATTCCTTTCCAAGGTCCTCTAATTTTCCTTGAATTAAAAAACAGCATACTCGAAGTGAATAAAACGATTTGGCATTGTAGATTTCTTTGAAAAGTTCAACTTGTTGACCCCTGTTTACGGACCTTTCTCATCTACTCCTCTGTTTCCTTTTTTTCAAACACTCCTCGCACAAACTTCGCCCTTTCTGTCCCAACTGTTACAGAAACAAACCCACCGAAGTTCAGGTTATTATCTTTCCCCTTTTGTAGGGCAGCATGATTTTCAGTTACAATCCTTTCCTAGTCACCGAAGCGTGCCGCGACGAATGAGAAACGCAGGATGCGCCCCTGCACAAATCACCAGCCCCTTTGTCCCGGAGAAATTCAGCTGACAAGACCGCGCCCTGACCCTTGGCATCGCGATTCCGGCTGGCTGCTCGTTTCCGCCCTCTTCTTTTTATCGTTTGCCCGCTTTACGAGCTGCAACGATCCCCGGGAACCTGACCAAGGCAGGTCAGCATCTTCGGGCATCATCGAATTTCAGCAGTCGATCAGCGGCGGTCGGATAACAATCGCTGTCCCCAGTGGATGAAACGAGATCCACTTGATTCCGAGGCAGCGGGGGATCTTCACGGTGGCTCTTCGAAAGTTAGACGAACAGAGATTCAGTTTCGCCTGGTATCTCTGATCTCTGTGCAAGAATGATGAAGCTTCCGTTACGGTCTGCGAAGCACCGAGCATTCTTCCAGAGATTTCAGATTTCATGGAGTTCGGCGAGTCCCTTGCTCAGAATTCCGAAGGTATCCGAGGGAAAACACATTCACTGCTGGGTCAGCCCTAGGACAGGTTTAGAGGGAAGAGGTAAAGAGTGATAAAAGTGCCATGGTTCAAGAGGATAAATTGCGTTAAGTAACTTATGTTACTTGAAACAAAGGTACAGCTCAGAATAGTGAAGCGTATGTTTACTATAATGAGTTCCTTTATGAACCCTTCACAATTCTCTGAAACCCCTTTTTGAGTGACCAGGTATCTAACTAAAGCTACCCTACATTAACACACTGTCATTTTATATTAGTCAAGAAATTCTATTAGTTAAGAAAGAAGAAGAAAGCGACCAGTGATAAGAGTTGGATTTGAATCTAGGATCCTGAAATAATACCAAAGAAAAATTTTACCAGCACCGTACTTATCGAGCAAAAGTATGCTAAGCTAGAACACCGCTTTGGAAACGATAAACGACGCTTGGGCGAGATTCAAATGTACCCTGTCGATCCTTCCGTTCCAGACAGAAAGGACAAAATCACGAATCGTGCGTCTATTCAACCAGGAAGCGGATTCGTAATGAAACACTTCCATCCCCCATTCTCTGTACACATGAAACGCTGGAGCGTAAACGTAACAGGATCCCTATCTCCGTCGATCAATAGAGCACAGATTCAGGCGTGTTGCGACATCCCAATCGTATTTAACCGCCCTACGATATCTGGGGGCGCCGGAGCGTCCTGTATAGTCGCCGCGATGAACGATTACCAGGTGACTGATGAATCGCGATCACCGTGCCGGTCGAATGAAAATCCAAACAGCCGACAGAGGACCATACAGAAATTAATAGACCAAACGAAAAGGGGGCAGAAGCACTGATAGGGGTTGGAGCCGAGTGAAACTGGCTTAACACGAGCGGGCGAGCATAAAGGCGAGCGAACATTATTGGGGTACCATCACCCCATTGCGATTTTTGCAAAATCGGGATTATTCGACGCTTGCGAAGGTTTGTGTGATATTCTTGAAGCGAATGTGGAGTTTCTATAGTATTATTCTGCGTGGCAGAATTTTCAGATCCGAACCAATGTGACTGGACGGTTATATTGATATTTCTGAAAGGGTTTCTCAGTCAGAGAATCTCTGTTGTGGATTTTGTGGGGCTATTCGACTTTGCTTTTTAAATACTCTTAGCGTAGATTCTGATTTCAAGGGGCACTAATGAGGGAAGATCTCCAACACGAATATTGAAAAAATTATGAAACTTTGGGGATATGTAGAGGATATATAGGTATGTATTATGAATTTTTTTTGGTTGCCCAATTTCAATTTAAGGGGGCGCAATTGAGTCCTGAAATTCTGGTTATTTTCCTATTTTTCAGCGATTTTAAAAAGAAAGTATGTTAGTATGTATTATGTTTGTTCGTGAATTTCTCCGCAACTACTGGACCGATTTTCGTGAAACTTATTGCATTCAGTTTAGCTTTAATCTACTTAGGTCGTGGAGAAAGAATTATCAAAATCGGATCAGCAGTTTTGAAATTACGTAAAAAATAAGAAATCTGTTTCATTAACCGACTTCATTATTGAAATTAATTTAGTTATGTAACTTATATAAATAAATGTAGTTATATAACTTAAATGACTAAAAAATAAAAAATAATTTTGTTCCTTATTTAATCTAAGTCTCTCCATTTTTTAAATCGGCGCCAGATTTACACAGTACAAATGACGAGGCACCGACAAAAAATGGAGAGTCGTAGATTAATTAAGGAACAAAATCATTTTTTACTTTTTGGTGCAATTTTATTTTCTTTTAAGTTGATTTTAATTTCTTTTTTTAATGTTTTGGTGTGTTATAACTCGCGAATGGTAAGAGATAGAACAAAAGTTTTCAGACAAAGCTTGCTTCTTACAATGAGGTCTATTATTTGGTAACTTATAGTTCTTACATAGTTCTTAGATACTTCTTTCAATTTGCGGATTGAGGATCTTCCTCTATAAATAAAATTGCATCCCAGCCTTGCCAAAGCAATGCAATCGATTATTCTTGTACCTGTAATTTACTTCTCATCCATCTGCTTCACATCAACCTTCCAAAAAAAATCAGACTAATACACCAACAGCGCGAATAAGCAGCAGCTAAAAATTATCTTAAAGAGGGACCCCATCCAGAAATTGAAAAATTAAAAAAAAATCTCTTCCTCTACATGGAAGATAATATATTCCAGTTTATATATCTCTTTTGTATTTCCTTCTCAGATGATCCAGTCATTCGCGGGAGTGTGTACCAGTTTCTTTTGCAGTGCTCCGGGAAGCCACTTTGTTCGCCGCGATTTTGCACAATTTTCCATAAAAAAGATTTTCCAGCAAAATTAAGATTGCTTTAAAACTATATAAAAAATATAAGCCCAATATTTATATTTACACGAACAAAAAATCCCAAAGCTTTTAGTAGCTTCTGGGGTGGGTCTCTCTTCTCCCCCCTTAAGAGCTAAGAATATCATTTTCCTCAGCTTCACATACAACAGTACCAATAATCGAAAACCGACGATAATTAACAACACGCAGATGTCGCCACCGAAGCCAGAGTAACAGGAACCAAAAGCCTCATGAAATTCTCAAGCTAGCTTCCACGCGACTGTTTAACAAAGGCCCAGAGCTGTTGAAAGAGTACTGGAGCGTTTGTGTGCTCGCCGAGGAGAAAGAGGGATTGGAAGGAACCTGTAAATCTTCCCACTATCGTCTTGGCCATCGTACCAGCCCCGTGAACAATTCACCGCTGAAAATGCTAATTCGACAAGGTAACCGTGGACGGAAGGGCGGGCGGGAGGGGGTGTCTGTCGGGCCGGGGGCAAGGAACCGGGCGCTTTCATTGATTTCACCCGTTTGTTCGCCGAGGACAGACGTAAATTATATTCGTGGCCGAGTGCGCAGACTGTATTTGCATGTTAAAGGAGTCCTAGTTGCGGTTCCAGAGAAGATTAATACTGCTCGGGGCCCGGGCGGGTGGCGGACCTTAGAAGTTGAAGGGGCTGGGGGAGGCAAGAGCGCTGAAACGACGCCGGTGCACGGGCCTGGTAACGTTTCCTGCGATAAATAATGGCCCGGGTGCAAGAAACGCCGAAACAAGACGAAGGAAATACCGAGGAAGCTGTAATTCTGAGGTTGCCGGGCTACCCTTCGCGGAAAAACCTCGAGACCCGCGGCACGTCCGGCTGACTTGCTTCTTGGACAAATGTAATAGCCGCAGAAGCTTCTGACACTGGGTGATCCTGCCTCGACTAGACTGAAAGAGATCCCGCCTGGCACCCAGTGGCGGAAACGACACCCCGCGATGCCTCACTGAGTGGTACGGTTGTGGACCCTCGAAGGGGGTGGAATAACCATTAAAAAGTGTCGTTAGATCTTTGAGAAAACGGCGGCAATCGATTCCTTATGTTTCCCCGATGAAAATGACACCAAGGAAGACGTAATTCGGACTAGGTTTTGTCGGTTTTTTAAATACAGCTTTTTTTATAAATTTGTAAAATTCGAAAACCGGATTTTAAATTTAAAGCAACTGGTTTTATATACTCGAATTAATATGTTAAAATGAATTAAGTATTTAATTAAACTTGAAATCGGCTCGGACACAAGTATATTGTAACCAGTAACATTTTACTGTGAAAGTAATCTTCGTGAGTTCATATTTTCGGAAGAAAAATACTAAATAAAATAAAGATTTGTAATTTATATTTTTCACTGATTTTAATTATTTTTTTATTTGATTTTATATGCAGTGTATTTTATTTTGTTAAATTTTTGTAGATCTATAAATATTAAATGAACTCAAACATTGTACAGATTTGACGGATTTTAGTTATTTTCCTTATTTTCCATTTTGTATAGACAGAGTATATTACATTTTGTTATATTTTTGTAATTCCATAAATATTCAAAAAAATTGAAAACATTTAAGATAAGTAAAAATATTCATTTTCTACTTTAATTATATCTTTTCATGAAAATTCGAAAACCGGTTGCACCGGTGTTTTGGAGAATAGTGGAATTCGAAGTCCTAATTCGGACCATAATAAATAAATTACATGAAAAAATTAATTTCCATTGATTTGCAAAAAGTTATTTCTGTCCAATTTACATGAAATTTGATAAGATTTCCACCGGCGAAACAAAAGGAATCCATCACTTTCACATCCATCATTCCACCGCGAAAAGTCGCGACCACAAATGGCCTCCGCCACAAACAAAAGACTTTATTGCCTCCCTGGCCAGGCCGACGCTGACGGTGATTTTTGCGGTGCCCCGGCCGCCGCAGCGGCCAATAAACTATCGGTGGAAGCAGCTGCGACACCATATTCGCTCGAAGCCCGAAACTTTAAGCAACTACCAGCAGCGAAATTCCCAGAGACGCGGCGCGCCGCGAGGGGCCCTGGGGTGGAAGTTGCCGCGAAGACTGTCCCTCGCCTAACCGGGGGTAGGAAGCAAGCGAGAGGGGGGGGGGCGGTCTGACATTTGTCGAGCAGAGCTGCGACTTTGTTAGAGCTGAAACGTGACGATTCGCTGGCTCGGTTAAAGTATTTTCGGGAACGGAGCCTGCTCTCTCGCGACGGGGTGGTCTTAAGAGCAAAGCGTCTCGCGAACGTGGGTAAACTCGAGTATCGTTTCTCTGCTCGCTGCGGGTTAATTGCCTCTGTTTCATGGGGGCAGGCAGCGCGGGCGCCGCTTTACTCTTTCGGCTGGAAGTTTACTGTGCAATCGCGTATAGCGCTGACATTTTCCAGCTGAAAGTATTTGAACGGGGATAATTGCTGGGGCAGGTACAGTCGGCCCGTCATTTCGCTTTGGTTACTGTTTCTGTTATACTGAAATCGGTGTTTGAAGTATCTGAAGGGGAGTCTGATGGGAGGATAAGAGTGGAGTGGATATGTGTTTACATTAATTGAGAAAGCAAACCGATTTAATAAGGTGGTGCTTATATGTATGGTAAAAAATTAATGTTTTCCTCTCAGAAGTTTCCAAATAGTTTAAATGAGTTTCGTCTAAAGTTTTGTTAAAATATATTAAGGATTAAAGGTCGCTCAATGCCATTGAAGTATTACTATTCTGGTATAAATTAATTGAAATTTTTGCAAAGACAAAATAATTTTATCAACTTTTAAGTGAGAGTGTAACATTAAAATTCGGGCACACAACGCGTAGACGAAACGGGTTTATAACGAATGTGTTGTGGCATAAGGCTTTATATGCACAGTTAAATTTCTCCCATCAGCAGCTCTCGAATAAATATGGGCTCCGTTTCATTAAAATTGACAACTGACAATTATGGAAAGTCGCAGTTGCCAAACTTGTGGTACATGCGAAATATAAAGTCCTCGAGCGACCTTTGTATATCAAAATATACAAATAAAGAACACGATTTTTTTTTTGTGAAATAGAAGATTTTAAGTGGGTCAGACAATACAAATTTTAATGTTTAAAAATAAGGACCACCCTACTGTTCTGTGTGTACTTGATCCTAAGTTAAGATGGACAACGAGTAAGAATTAATTACAGTACTGAACAAAAAGGTTACCCCTTTTTCTAACCACTCTGTCACGTTGTCTATTACTTTTTAATATCAACTTAAAACTGCAGTATGTGCCTAATATACGTGTCCTGGAAGAGAATTAAAAGCTGTATGAAACCCACTTGCAGTTGAATTTATTTAACTAACAAACAAAAACCCAACATAACATTAAACAAGACAACACATTTTTCAAGCCAACAAAAAGTTACCACTTTTTAACATTAATAAAAGAAACCTAATATTTTGTAGGGGCACCTTTTGCTTTCAGGACAACCTAAAAAAAATACTAAACGTGGTAACTTTTTTGTCCGCTAGTGCAAGTATCATTTATCTCGTTGTGACGACAGTTTGAATTTCTATCGTTTTAATACTGTTTCTTACAAGGGACATCAGCCAACTTTTGCACTGCGATTTTTATGAGGTTTTCGCAAATTATAATTCTCGAAAAAATATTCAAAAGGAACTTTTTTTTTGTTGGGGTTGAGAAACACGTTTACCCCAATATCTCAGAAAGAATACACTATAGAGAAAAATCTTTAAGACGAAAATGGTGTGTTTTTTAATAATAAATTCAGCCACATAGTCAGATTCAGTGAAAGATTATTACCTTTCAGTATATTATTTAAACAAATTGAGGTATTACAAATCTGATTACGTGGATAAGTTTATTATAAAAAAAATACATCAATTTCGCCTAAAAGATTTTTCTCTGTAGTGCATAGTTTCTGAGATATTTGGACAAACCAGTTTTTCACCCCCAAGTTTGAAGGCTGATTTCACCCCTCAGACATCGACGTTTTTGGCTAAAAAAAAATACGTGGCAAATATTTTATCGAGAACTATAATCCTATCTTTTATTCTTTTAATCTTCTAATCGTCGTACATCGTAAATCTCATCAAAATTGATTAGTAACAGTTGGGTGATGTACCTTGTTATATGGGAATTGTGGTATTTTAATATCGAACTCAGTTTAAAATGCACCACTAATGCGTGGAAAGGTATACGTCGTTGAATGTTTTTTTTTTTTTTTTTAAATGGGAAGTCTTGTATCTGCCCATATTTGATTAATTTGGAATCGATGACCGGGATCCCTTGGGGTGAATAGCGCCATTCGAATAAATACTAGCTCGTTGGCAGGTTTTCTCTCGTTGGGGCGCTTTTCCATTAATTCATCCGCAATTTTCCGCTTCGCTCCTCTCCCAAGTCGAGTGAATATTATGCTTGTGACGAACTTTAAGCCCGTATTTACGAACACACACCGTGCAACGGGGAAGATAACTCTGCGTTGATGGAAATACGACGCAACACGGATCCTTGAAACCGCGACATATAACGTTACAGCGCAGCAACTGCCTCTGAATACGAATCGTCATCGACGGGGTGGTTCTAAGAGTCTGCTCGGTGTAAATGATACGGGATTTTTTTTTAAATTTACCTGGGAACGTCGTAGGGAAATATATACAATCGGAAACTATATTTTCAGGGTGTAATTTTTCACATCTCGTGGTGTGTTTAAGTTGAAAATTTAAACTTATTTCCTGCAATGCAATTTCTGAGCGAGCTAAATCTTGCCTTCTTTAAATTGGTACAGTTTTGCAGACTGAAAGTGAAGGGTTCGGGAATTGTAGTCATGTAAATGCTTGCGAAATTGTAAATTTCAGAGAAGCTAAGATAATTCCATTCGAAAGAATGAAAACCAGGGGATTGGAGCAGAGCAATTTTTTATTTCCTCCGCTCCGACATCAAAATACTTGATTCAGCTCCTCTCCAGCTGCTTTTATCTTAAATAAAAATTCTTTTAATACTTCCAAACAGCGATCTTTCATTTGCAACAAACACCATCTTTCCAGCTTTCCATTTTCATACAGAAAAAAAAATCATGAAGAATGCTTAAGTCTCAGGCAATGCAAGTAAATTTTTTTCAATAATGAAAAATTGCGAATCGGGATTTATTAGAAACGTTTCATTCATTTGCTCTTATAAAATTAAAGAAAAATCGGATAATAAAAAAAAATTGGAGCAGTAAAAATTTTCCGTGTTCCGGCTCCGCTTCTGCTCCGGGCGAAACCCCATTGCTCCACTGCTCCAGCTGCGAGCTCCGCCCCAACCCTCTGATAAAAACCCTTATTCCTACAAACTGCTTAATCTTTAGACAGAGAAACTCGCAAAAATCTCTAACCCTGTTAAAGTCATATCGCTCCTTATTTATACATTTCCAATTGCCCTCTCAAATTTCACAACAATAGTAGGTACTTAAAAAATCTGACTTTCAAAAATCCCCTCCACCCTACAAATTTCAACTCACTCAAAAAAACTTATCACATCACAATTTCGCCCTTTATTCCTACATTTCCAGTTTACTTCCCTAATTCACAAAAATAACGTCTAAAAAATCTGAACTACTGAAATCATCCCCCAAACCTCCCAATCACGAAAGGAATTTGTTCCACCAAAAGATGGAGATCACTTGGATCTGCCAGCTTCCCTCAAACAATTTTCCCACTTCCACGATTTGAGACACGTTTTGATGGCATTAAATCTGATCTGATCGAGGCCTGGCACGTTGCAAACGCACGGTGGATGTTTTCTCGAAACACAGAGGCGGTGTAATCGTCGTCGAGCACGCCGTGCGCCGCTGGTGCGACTGTTTTCACGGTTGCCTACCGTTATTGTTTCGCGAATGGAGTCCAAACAAAGCTTATCGCCGTTTTCACGGTTCCGCCGCGTCATTGTCCCGCAGACGGCAGTCGGACAAAGAGTTTTCAAGCCGTGTAAAGAGTGTACTACGCACTGGCAACACAATGGGAACATCTTTCACCCTTCTTCGTCCCGGCGGACGTTTGTCCGCGCGCCGTAGCCTCCTCTTTCGCTTTGGCTCTCCAACTTCAACGGCGAAATATAATACAAATTGGCATTGAGGGCTTCTACCGGGACGTGCATATTTTTAATAGGTTGTTCTGGTTGCGCAACGTGGAAACTGTTAACTGGGGAAGGGTGCTTTGTTCTACGTCCTTAATCCAAAATCCATTCGTCCTTGCTGCCTGCCACTGATTGCTGGAAATCGCGTAAGCAACTTGGCCAATAAACGAAAATACCTTTGTTCCGCTCGTTTGTCGAAATTGATAAGCGTTCGGAGGGCTTTCACTGGCAAACATTCCACTGCGGGAACGATCGATCGATTTATCGAGGGAAACGATGATTCAAAGAGAAACTGATCTACGATTTTCATCGTCCGTGTCTCATTAAGCTTTGTAAAACAGAGCTTCTGAAAAAAAGAATGGAAGGAAAACGACAACTAGTCAGCAGTAACATGTGGAAATCTAAGTTAAATTCTTCATTTAAATTAAATATACAAACTAATTGGGGGGAGGCAAATTTTTTCGTAAATCGTGTTGATATTAAATTCTATTTTAATATATTGTGTTAAAAATTCTAGTTGGAAGAGTACATTTTCGTTAATTGTGTTGATATTAAATTCTATTCTAATACATTAGATTAAAATTTCTAGTTGGAAGAGTAAATTTTTGTAAATTGTGTTGATATTAAATTCTATTCTAATACATTAGGTTAAAATTTCTAGTTCGAAGAACAAATTTTCGCGAATTGTGTTGATATTAAATTCTACTTTAACGCGTTAGGTTAAAATTTCTAGTTGGAAGAGTAAATTTTCGTTAATTGTGTTGATACTAAATTCTATTTTAATACATTAGGTTAAAATTTCTAGTTGGAAGAACAAATTTTCGCGAATTGTGTTGATATTAAATTCTACTTTAACGCGTTAGGTTCAAATTTCTATTTGGGAGAGCAAATTTTCGCAAATTTTGTTAAAATTAACTTCTATTTTAATTCATTAGGTTAAATTTTCTAGTTGGAGAAGCTAAACTTTTCGTAAATTTTGTTAAAATTAACTTCTATTCCAATTCATTGGATTACAAATTCCTAGTTGAAAGCACAGCTGTGAATTATTGTGAATTTTAAATTCAAACTTCTCGCCACTAGCACACGGAAATTAATTCGGTCCCCGGAGTCGAGCTTCCTTCCAAAGCTTCTGGAGATAGCTTATCGCCGCCGCTTCCCATATTCAAGCGCCATCAGCAAAGTGACAGAAATTTTTCGTATCAGTTGCCGCAACCCCCGGACGACACTCCAATAACGAGCCCTCCCACGCAGCGAGCCTGTGCCCGAGGCCAGGCGCTTACTTCCAAGGTGAAAATACAATCGATCGCGCGGAGTGAAGCCATTGGTAGGGTAGGCGGACAAAAGAAGAACAAAGGTAGGAAGGGAGGAGTGACGGGGTCGCTTGGAAGCTCGTTTGAATCCACTGGATTCCGATAAACCCCGTCTGAGGAACATCTGTATCGCGGGTCTCCTCGTTATTCACGCGGAATTGCGGTCTCGTTTTCCTTTCCTTCCATCCTCCTTTTTCCTTTTCAAGGGGGGCCTCGTTATCTCGCTCGTCGCCGCGGCGTGTAGATGCGACCAGCCGACACGCGTCCCGGGAACACGCGATAAATTCCACTTCGCCCCGGGGAAATTAAGATTTCGCCGACGGTGGGACAGGAGGCTGGCGATCTCCTGCCGATGCAAGGCTATCGGTTGAACCCGGCTTGCGATCAGATGTCGATGCGTTGCTGTGGCAGCATTTGGATTGTAAATTCTATGGCGTGCAAGTCGTGCCACGCGGTTGCCGGGCACGCGGCGCGGATGAATGGCAACCTGACCCTAATTAATCCACCTTGTTTGATTGGATGTGGGGGAGAGATGGAGCGGGATTAAAAGCGCGACTTTGGAAACTTTGCAGCGGCGCGCAGTGGTCGCAATTCGCCAAAATCGGCACACCCCTCGAAACGTACTTCAATTTAGTCAGAAATCGGTGCTCGGGGGGGGGGGGGGGGGTTTGGGTCGCTGCTTACGAATCTGAAGTCAAAATTGCAGAAACCGAATGACGGATTTAATATCACTGGTATAAATGTTGTTTTCGAGTTAGTTTTTGTGAAAATTGATATTTTCTCGATTTTTTACTGAAAGGATATAATTAGAATGTTGAGTTTAATATGACTAGTAAAGAAAATCAACATTTCTGCGTTTAGTACGTCAAGTGGTTGAATAATATTGTCGAGAATAGTAAAAGAAAAGTATGGATTATAAGTGTTGTTTGAAATAACGAAATCTGTTTTATTCATATACTAAATACATTTAAGGCGCTTTAAATTTAAATATATTAAGAAACCGCAAATCTCCGCAAATTTTCTCAATTGGATATCATAATTGACATGTGACTTTGTATCAAGAAACTTGTTACAGCGTGACACTCAGTGGCACTCGTCTTTGTTTTCCTTCGGTTTTATTAAAACGTGACTTTGATTTACGACAGATTGAGGAGGGAATTGCAAGGTTAAATTCAAAGATCCTGTGTCCCGGATGTCCCTAAGTTTCCCGAAGTATCCCGGAGTGTCCACAAGTGTCCGCTAATTTATTATTAAAAACGTGCTCAGAATGTACGAGCCAATTTGAGAGCATAGGTACGTTAATAGTAAATTAAGGGTCGACAAGGGTGTTTCCAAATTGTCGCCGACCGTCTTGGCAACTTCAAAGGCACTGATTGGAAGCTAAATCAGGACTAAGAACAAAGAAGGTTGAAAGAACAGCAGTAGAGACTTCTTTTTTTTTGTGTTTGACGCGTCGCTGATTAGATGACCCGAGGTTTAATTAAATAAAAGGCAATTTATAATCTCGACGAAGCGGGGGCTTATTAAAGTCCACTCGAGCTTTTCACCCCGCGAAATCATTGCAAATGGCGCGCAAGAGTTCCGATCCATCGGTAGCGCATCAGATAATTAATTTCTATTCAGATTAATTTACCGCACTTGCTTCCTTGACGGTAATTAATTAATTAATTAACTGATTGAGCCGATTTCAATGTAGCGTATCGTTTGGTGAAAACGTTCCCGGAAATTTCCCCATCTGACGCATTATATCGGCGATTCCATGGACCCTTATTAAAATCGCTCTTCAAAGACACCTTTTCACCGAGGTATCATATCCCGTGGCCCTTTCATTATTTATACCGCGCGAGCCTGAATTCCCGAAGTCCCGTTTCATTATTAACGAGCATTGCTTCGGACCTTCAATTAGACAGCAGTCGCGATCCATTTTCGAATTTATTTCGCGAAATTTCATGAATGTTTCGGAAAAATAGCTGGGCGCGTATATTCGCGCTCTGATAAGGCTTGAGCGTGTTAAATGGCACGATGAAATGTAGGATCACGGAAAAAAGGAAACGTCGGGGAAACGGGGGGACTCGAATCCGCGATCTCCAGATTCGTCGCGCCGCTGGTTCGAACCCCCGGAAAATGTGTTCATTTTGTGGATTTTTTTACAAGTCAACGGCTTGATGAAGATTTCCCGTTTTTTTACTATCTTTGCATAACATTGTGAGCTACTTAAAAAAAAAGTTTCAGTTGATAAAGTATTGTTTTTCGGAAGTTATGGATACATATCCGAATGTCTTTCGATTTTAGACGGCTAAACGGTGGGTCTGAAAAAAGCTGTATGTGGTGTCTGAAATCAAAAACAGTAAAATTTTCTTATTGAATATGTTAATAGCTATCGACCTACGGGGCCGATTTTGAAAATTTTGAAAAATGAAGAAATGGTGAGAAATCGAAGGTAAAGTTAGATTTTTCTAAGAGAAAAGTCCACCTTTTTTTCTTTATAAATAATAAACGGGGAATCGGAATAAAAAAAGCCCTCGTTGGACGATGTGGAATCTTATTACGATTCTGCATGCAAAATTGGAAGTGAATTCGTTGAACGTAGCGCGAGATTTTGGGGCCACAGTAATGAAAAATGTAGTTCTGCTGCGATCGGTCGAGTCGCCGCCCCGTGCTACTTGGGTGATTCCAGTCGAATGCCTATAACTTTGCCAGTCTTCCGAATTTTTACATCGGACTTGATTTATAATATTCCTAAAACATCAATCTATGAAAATATGTAAAAAGAAAAAATCCGATTTTGACACTTTCAAACGGTTACACCCCCTTAAGGGGGATCCCTATTCGGGACGGCTAGGAATGAGGTGATAATTGGGAATTTTTTTCTAAGAAACTGTCGCTCGGATCTTTTCCAAACTTGCAGGGTATTTTAGTTCACATTCAAACAATGAAAATTAATTTTTACGTTACAAAGTGATCGGTAGAAGTGGAGATATATAAACACGTTCTTAGGGACTCGCGCGCCAGAATTGTAAATTTGCGATTATTTTGGAGGCCCCAATTCTTTCCCGAAATAAAAAAACTAAGGATTTTCTTATTTCTAGTATAATTACATTGTCGATGAACCCAACAAACGACAAAAAAGATCAAAGTTGGCAAATTGGTGGGACTTGAAAGAAAAAGTAACGATTCTGCTCCAAGATATTTCGTACTATTTATGCAAAAAGAGTTATTCAATTCAATTTATTTATCAGTATCTTAGGTTAACTTTAATTTTAGCTTTAGCTTTAGTTTAGCTTTAATTTTAGTTTTAGATTTCTTCATTCTATTTATTTTTATTTTGTCTTTATCTTTAGTTTTAGTTATAGCTTATATGTAATCCTCCCTCTTCATTTCTTATCATTGTAAACTAAAGGGCACAGATACCTGCGAACTAATAATAATAAAGTTGCATCGCAGCATTTCGTTACAAAAAGGTAGAAGTTGTGTTAAGATTTTCAGTTTCAACTTCTTCCTCACCCATTTTCTTTCGCTATCCAATCGAAGCATATCCTTCTTCCTGGGCTGAAAAGTGTAATACCGTGGATACCACTGAGTTCACGATACCACAACAAACCCGCGAGATCAATCACCCTTACCGCTTTCGGTACACCCATTAGCGTGACCATCCAATACAACAAACAGGTCCATAAATGTTCGTTTATCTCGACGAATCTGTTGATCTCGAACCTCCGAGAAAAGCTCCCATCGCGATCGTGACATTTTTTTCTCCTAATTAATCCCGCGTGAACCCGGAAATCCAAGTCTGGCTCCGATAACCGAGGGCTCGCGACATCGGAATCACCGCGGCAAAAAGGAGCAGGCAGGCTTCCGCGCCACGGAATTTCATCTCGATCCGTTTTCGTTCTCCCTTTTTCCACCGCCGCGATAAAAACCGAGATGGGGACAAAGGGGGTTAGCGAGAAGCGAACCGTTCAACGCACGTACAAAGGGTTTGCCCGCTCTCTCCAGGAGCCCGAAACCCTCGATGGCACTTTGCTATCGAAACCACGTTGTTAATTAAATAGATTGGGCGCCGGAATGCCCTGCTGCAACCGTGCAACGTTTACTTTCATGTCGCTGAACCCTCCGCTGCCACCGGCAGAGATTCGCGGTCGTAAGGAGGGGGGCATCTGCGAGCACTGTTAACCTCCAGTTAGCATAATCAGCGCTAATGTTATTACCCTCGCAATCGCGATTATTATCGTCACAGTTATTGTTACTGCAGCGGTTTTATCGCGGCTGTAAATCGCATCGTGCCGGATGTTGCTATTGTAATACTGTTTCTGTTGGCTGCTATCGGTACAGGCTGGTCAGAAATGGCGTAGCATGTGGGATATAATTTTTGGATTTTTTAGGGCTCTCTTTTATTTTCGTTGAGACGTGGGCGGTGATGGAAGTCGAGACACGTTGATTTTATATGAGATTTATACGATATTCAAGACGTTGGGAGGATGAAGAAGCTTGAATAGTTTATGAATGTATGGAATTGAATAAATTTCGAGCAATTAAAAAATTATTTCGATGGATACTTGAGATATATTCATTTGGCAGAGCAATTTTGATTTGAAATAGATTCACTGAGGTTGAAATTGTGCGAATGCATCTGTAAATATACAGGCATAAAAGTACTTTCTTCGTGAAATATTTTAAACCTTCGTTGACACGCCTCCTTCTTCGATTAACTTTGACACGCTTGGTTGGCTCACACGCAGAACAATTTTTGAACGATTGCCATTCTCATCTAATCGATATGAAAAAAATCATTGGTCAATTTCGAGGTCTCTAGGATCTATTCCAATAGTTTAATTGTAGATCATCATATGTTGAGAAAACACGAAGAAAATCTTCAAAGAATTGTAGCTTTTACAAATTTCGATATTAGAAGTTAAAAATCTACCGAGTTGTTGTTCAAATATAATATTTTGAGAAAAAAAAAATTTATAAATCAGCTTTGGAAAAATGGTATTTATTTTGCATATAGTAATGTACAGAGCGTCGAAATCAGTTTTTGGGTAGCTCACACCCAGAGTGTCAACGAAGGGGTATCTCAAAAGAATACAGTAGAGTATATTTGAACTCAGAATAAAAAGTATATTTATTTTAATCCATAAGGTGTAAAGGTATATTTTGTTAAAGTGGAAATTTTATCGAGTAAATAAATAAAGATAACCGTATTTCCCTTAGCTAGTGATGGGAATATTTGAGCAATTTTTCAATGTCAATTTGCAAACCAACGAACGGTGCAGTAACCCCCTCGTGGGACTAGGAGATATTTTAATCAAATAAACAAACATTGACGTAGAAACGTGTAGCTGGACCATTTACATACTTCGCGGAACGGACGCACGACAAAATTTAATATTATGTAGGAACTTCAATTTACGAACACACAAACCCCTGCTTGCTTACCTTATCGCGCGAATAATTCCTGAATCCTAACTGAGCTTTTGATAATGTAATTAGCAACAGTGTACAGCAAAACTTTGCACTTGCATTCCTGTACAACTATAAACAATTTAATTTCTACCAAAATTTTCAATCCCCGCTACAAAATTAAAAGCTGCTTATAATTTATACGACGTCCAGGCTGCATTCTCTTTATTTTATAAAAGAAAAACAAATACGTACTATTTAATGGGAAATTCTCGTGTAAAAGTAACTTTAGTTTTAGTTTTTATTTATAATACTATTTTCATGGATATAAAGTAAATTTATCAAAGGAAAAAAATTACTTTTTCTATCAAACGCAATAAAGCTTTCAATTTTTTATTTTTTTTTTCTTTAAATCAGGCTCAATCTAAACTATCTAACTTTAAGAATTTCTTCTTTCTCTTGCAATTAAATGACTGTGACAGGTGCTACGCGTCACGCCAACAGGAGTTACATCGTCGAAGAGGTCAACAGAATTCCACAATAATTAATAAATAATAAGAAAGATCGACATAAAAAAAATTTCCTGCAAATTTAAAGATGCCTTCTTATATCCCCAAAAAGTTTAATGCAATATTAACGATACTTTTCATAAAAAAAATTCATAAATATCAGTTACTTTTGGGGCTGTTACACGAGAATCCACCCTTAATCTTGGACGCTGCCAATTTCAAAAAGAAACCCTATCACGTGACTAAATTTTATCTAAGAAATCCTTGGAGGACGTTCACTCTACAGGCTAATAAAAGAAGAGGTCCAAAATTTGTCACGGCACCCACTGAAAAAAATACTCCAACAGAACAGCGAAATAGAAAACCTTCGTTTATTTCGCTGCGACTGGCTTTCTGAACTTTGTTTACCAACCCTTTCCCCATTCAGTTGAATTGGTACTCCAAGCTAGCGTGCTTTCGACATTCCGCGAGCCCTGATCGTTCGCCGCCTCGGAAATGTTAGGATTATTATACAAGAGGACCTTCCCTGTTCGGTTATGCAATCGCTGTGACTGACGTCGCCCGACGCCGTCGCAGCCGAACGCTTTGCTCGGCTGAACTGAGCGCAAACAAAATTACACTTAAATAAGCAATTACTCCGACGCTAATGGCGGACGGAGTGCAATTAAAACAGCGACCCGAGCTCCGCGTAATCCGACAAATTTCCTGCATACAAACCCGCCGAATTAAATCTCGTCGCTGGACCGCGCGCGTCCCCGAGACTTGTCGCGGCGATAATTCAAATCGCGACGAAGAGGACAGGAAGTGGTCACGAGCAAGTGTGAGAAGTCTTTCTGCGTTAAATCGCAGGCCTAGAAAACAAAAATATTTGCCTGCGCCTTTTCCCTTGCAAATCCAAAATAATTCCACTGTCCATAGAATTAAGTGTCGTGACGTCGAAGAAGTAAAATTGGAGACTGTAATGTTAGAAAAATAAAAGGCGAGTGTGTTGAAAACAAAAAGCGAATACCAAATTTAAATTGGCAGTTTTGAGAATTTTAAATTTTAGTTTTAAATTTTAAACTATTAAAGGGGGGTGTAACTTGGGGTTGTTTTATGAAATTCGTTGAGTTCTTGTCAGATGGGATCACTTTTATCTGAAACACTTTTTGAAATAACGTACGCGGGAATAATTACAGGCAGATATTGTTCCCGGCACATTGGTCCGGCAAGTGCGTCTGACTAAAAACGCTGTTTTCCCTTGCTCGTTTGGGTGCCCTCCATAATCAACCATAGATTCTTATATTCTGCTGTGCGCATTTTGAAAATTATTTTAAATAATATACCTACCATGAAACTAATAATGAGTAATTAGCTTGCGCTAATTTATCGACAGCTGAAATTAAAAAACCAAGTGGTATTGCAGTTTATCTCGTCAGGGAAGTTTTAATAAAAATTTTTCATTAAGCTTCGTAGAATGAAGGGACCCTTCGTGTTACAAAGGCGGGAGGCTGAATGCTTCGTTTAAGAGGCTAAAGCGGAGTGGAAATTAAGAGTTGTAAATAAAATTCCTTCAAAATTTATTCACATTCCTAAAGTTCCTAGCAGCATGGACGACCTTTACTTGCAGGAATTTTTAAAATAGCTTACATACAAGAAGTTACACAGTGATTACTTTCAAACTTGCTGGTTTGCGCTGTGCGTCTGACCATATACGTTTCTGTTTCCCTTGCACTCTCTTGTAATACAGTCGTGAGAATTATTTAGATTAACTTCATAAGATTTACTACCACTGAACACCGTAAGGTTTTACAATTTCCTGTTCCAAATAAAACGAAGAGTTTCCTGGAAAAAGTTATTCCACAACGTGAAAATTCCATGAAAATATCCTTATAAATCTACTTTTCTCTCTGACGTTGGCAGAGATACTCATATTTCTGTGCCCTCTCGCTAATAATAGCACTACATTCAAATTTCTCCTCTCATAATTCAACGTTTTTGAAAATCCACATTATCTAACAAACGTGAATGTAACTCAGGAAATTATTGCAACGGAAATCTACTTAATTTTGAATCGTGCTACGAAACACGAGTTTCATTGCAGCTTTCCAATTAGTTGCTGCAAAATAAATTAGTTCCCCGCGTCGCTGTTTACTTTATCTTCCAACATCCCCCCGTCGTTCTTTTGCCCTTATCGTTGGAGGAAATTCGCTTGTCAGACTCCTCCGTCCCCTGAACGTAAACGGCGAGGGTAACTCGTCAACGATAGCCTAATTATGCGATTTATTTACCGGGATAAATGGCGACGACACTCGAACTGCGGCGGGAAAACTCGTTGGAACATTTCGCCCGCAGTTGGATGAACTTCCGGGAGCTCGTCGACTAAGAAACTTTCGGAGCTTCCAGCCTGAAAGCTTTCCCGTTTCGTCAAGTACGTTAAAGAGGGCGCAAAAAAGTCGGTGGCGTTTTCTGGCTGCCACCGATATCGGCCAAAGTCCGCATTTTATGAAGCTCCCTCATCCCCTTGGGACTGGCCAGTATACTTCGCCGTTAGAAAATAATATCTGACAAATAGGTGGGGCAGAATTTCTCATAAATGTGTGTACTCTGTGTTTGCAGTAAAGTGTGAACTGGAGCCAACAAATAATTTTTATAATTCTATAAAAATTTCTCACGACTCTTTCTCACTTCAATTTTCCTTGGGATATTCTTCTTCAACCCTACCAATTGGGAAAATTTGGATTATTTTCTTAATTATGATTCAAAGTAGGCTGGTAAATTTGATTAAATTCTGTTATGAGAGTATGGTGGAATTTTAATGATCGTAAGATAAATAATTAACACATTCCTCATAGTGTTTCGAACGTAATCGATATATCGCGTAGCTTCTCCCGCGGAACTTCCTGTAATAGGGGAAGAAACATGAAGTTTTGATGGGGGAAGATATGGCTTCTGTAACGGGGATATTTGTCGAGAACGTCCCAAGAGACTTTTCTACTGTTGATTCCGGAAGCAATTCAGACCGAAGTTTTTTCATTTCCGCGGCACGGTATCGTCGCATTTAATCCTTTCGTCCTCTTCGTTCCAACTAAGAAATTGAACGTCAAATGCAACAATAATTCCACGTTTAAAATTTGAACAATGTTAATTTTGTACGGACATATTTAACAACAAGGTACTAAATTATCAGGGCTCTAATGTTTTAATGCTTGTACCTTCATCACCAGAATACAAAACACTCGAAACTGTCAAAGTACAAAACTACCAAAACTTCTGTGGTACCAAAATTTCAAGACATTAGACCCCAAAAGCACTAAATCCCAAAATGGTAAAGTGTAATACAAAAGTACCAAAGTACCCACGGACAAATTGTTCAAATACCAAAAGTACTGAGACTTTGCACTCGAAGCCTTCAAAGGTAAAGTGTAATACAAAAGTACCAAAGTACCCACGAACAAATTGTTCAAATACCAAAAGTACTGAGACTTTGCACTCGAAGCCTTCAAAGGTAAAGTGTAATACAAAAGTACCAAAGTACCCACGAACAAGTTGTTCAAATACCAAAAGTACTGAGACTTTGCACTCGAAGCCTTCAAAGGTAAAGTGTAATACAAAAGTACCAAAGTACCCACGGACAAGTTGTTCAAATACCACAAGTACTGAGTCTTTGCACTCGAAGCCTTCAAAGGTAAAGTGTAATACAAAAGTACCAAAGTACCCACGAACAAGTTGTTCAAATACCAAAAGTACTGAGACTTTGCACTCGAAGCTTTCAAAGGTAAAGTGTAATACAAAGGTACCAAAGTACCCACGAACAAGTTGTTCAAATACCAAAAGTACTGAGACTTTGCACTCGAAGCTTTCAAAGGTAAAGTGTAATACAAAAGTACCAAAGTACCCACGAACAAGTTGTTCAAATACCAAAAGTACTGAGACTTTGCACTCGAAGCTTTCAAAGGTAAAGTGTAATACAAAAGTACCAAAGTACCCACGAACAAGTTGTTCAAATACCAAAAGTACTGAGAGTTTGCACTCGAAGCCTTCAAAGGTACCTAATCCTCAGAACGTGAAAATAGGTATTTAAACACCAAAGTACGAACGTTACATACTATTAAAGCACTGAAACCCTAAAGTAACGAAGTGTAAATGCATCATATAATGAAATTAAAGCGATTCTTAAATACTAATACATCTGAATAACCAAGTACCAACGGGCGGACCGTTAAAAGTGCCGAGGTACCATTAACTTCGTAGATTCGAGGCTCATAAAGCAGGAGTTCGTAAAGAATATTTAGTAACCAAATGAGGGTGCTTCATTAAAACGCGAGACTAACAAGCAGCGTCGTATCTCTGAATTGGTTAGCCCCCTCGGTGTTGTTGGCCCGAAGGAATTGAAGGAAGACTGTGATAAATTGCTGGCAAAATCCAATCGGTCGGCTAATTGTTTCTCCAGCGAATTTTAATTGCCTCGGTTTCCGCCATTAAGAAGTTCCTTTTTAACCCGACACGATCGCCAACTCGTTGCGAACTCCTATTATGGAGAAATTACGGGACCTTGTTACGCGTCTTATTGCCCACGGAAATTAAACTCTTAACTGGAGCTGGGCAATAAGTACGCCAAGTTCAACACTTTGTTGGCTGTTCGGAAAACTTCGCCCGCGATTCGTTTTACAGGCAGAATAACGAACGAAACTTTGCTACGTCGTCGTTAACCATTTCGAGAAAAAAAAAGCCAAACGTAAATTTAGAAATTAGCATTCGACGTCGAAATATTAATTATAATGGTGTAATAGAGTACCCAAGTGGAACTTCGGAGATTGGATACTTTAGTACCTGGGTACTTTAATAATTTGATACTTTAGTACTTTGGTAGCTTTGACGTTTTAGTGTTTCGCTGGCATGGAGCCTTAACGCTTAAGGGTTTCGAAGTTTAGAGGCTGCTTTGAATTCTGCTACGCTGGAGTTTAACTGCTCTGGAATTCTCGTAGAGCAGAGTTTAGGTGCTCTGAGATTCTTTCACTTTGACGTTGATGTAGGCGCTTTCCAGTTTAGACGCTTTGATGTTTAGGTGCATTGGAATTTAGACGCTTTGTGCGCCCTTATTTCCGGTGGGACAAAGAAAACGGCCCGAAGAATTGGCCGGAACTGGGGCTGAAATTTAGAGCACGTGTCGCGCGAAATAGAGGCGGAAAAGAGCGCGAGCGGCAGCGCAGGAAGCCCGGCGTAAAAGTTACGAGGACGCCGCGGAGCTATCACGGTTTCCTCTGGGGTAATTTCACCGACGACAGTGCTTCCGTTCTCTCGTGTAAGGACTGATAACGACCGTCGGGAACGTCTGTGGGTGTACCCGCAGACCGGAAGCAGATTCAATTTTCCACGGTGAAGCGGGTCGAGCCAATCGAAAAGCGTGCTCGTGACCCGCGGGATTCCGAGCCGGGCAAACGCGTAACTCACCGGCGACTTTCCACGTCGAATACCTTGTGCTTTCCCTAAGACCTCAAGTCACCAGAAGACCGTCAATATTATAGATCCGATCGCCTACATTTCGTGATGTAGAGTCGAGTCCTGTGGGCTGAGATATCGTAGCGTTGTACTACTGGCAGCATTAAATTTGCAGTGAGATTCAATAGTGATATTGTTTTTTTTTAAGTGCACTCCGCGGTCAAAACATCAAAAAAGTTTTTTTTGCATATTTTCATTCCACAACATCTCAAGAATGACCAGGTAAAATTTTAGAAATTTTACAGGCGGTTCAGGGGGATCAACAGGCATTAAAAATAGGTTTTTTTTGAAGACGGATTGTGACGCGTTATAATGGATAGAAATGTGGTTTTTCTTTTAATTAATAATACATTTATTGGTCTAAAAATAGAAACAATTTTTGTTTCAATCGAATAAACGCGTGGAAAACAGGGCAAGTCGCTGTCACTAAACGAACTTTAAGTACGTTTTTCTCGAAACAATTTATCACGCACTATCGCCACGATATAAAATGCAATTATTGACCGAATCTAAAAATTCAAACGGGATTCTACTCGTAATTAAACTGGCGTCCGCGCTACTCTCTGTTGCGAATTTTCATGCGCTCAATATTTTTTTAAGAAACATTTTTGTGCGAAAAAAACATGTTTCAGGGACCCTACTGTTTAAACATTTGGCAATTATCGCCCAGTTGTGTTTTAACACTGCCTTTTTGATTTTGGAAGATCCTGTGTTGAGTAATCGTGGGCGATAGTCCATTTTTTTTAAAACAATGCAGAACGCAAAGTATATCAGAGGCAAGAATGGGCAAAAATGAAATAAAAAAATTATTGTATACTCTACATTTGTAGCAGAATAAAAAGCAAACATTTTTAGACCCATACGATTTTGTATCGAATGTCGAGGAATTTTGTTGGAGGCTTTTTGTGGTGATTCCACAGTATTCTTGAATTTTTATATAAGTTATATTCCTCCTTGAATATTTCCTGAATAAGGAGCCATTCCTATAATCACCCCACAAAATGCGACAACATTCAGATTTTTTTTCTCAGTGAATACAATAAATAACAATGTCAAACTTCTCTTTCATTTATTAAGCTACCCTTAAACCAGTAAACTGAGTGGTACTCATATTAATAATTCGTGAAATAGATGCCACATAATTAAATAAATCCAAACTCCGCTAATTCTTAACTGGCTTACTTCTCCACCACGTGGATAAACAATTTATTAATTTCTAAATTCAATTTTCTATAAGGAACCACCACGAAACATTACTAATTACCCAAATCCTGGCTTAGAAAATCCTCTACTTCACTGTCTCGTAAATTCCAACATTTATAATTAATAAAATCCTAGTACAAATACTTATTTATTAATAGGTACATTTTCAGGCTATCCTAAAATTAGGTGGCTCCAATTTCATTCGCCCACAAAAGCATTGTCACTAAACAGCATAAATGATTTCCAATTGACCAGCTCCTAATTCACGCAAACTAATCCTCCCGCTTCCTTTGTCTCCGTTTCCCCGTCATTCGACTCATGACGGCAGACCCCTCGTTATTACCACTTTTCCCAGCAAATCCAATAAATTAATTGACCGGGCAAAATGGCCGGACACGCGCGGCCGTTTACCATTAATAGAGATATTATTGGTACGTTCAGCAACAATATACGCGGCCAGTCAAAACGGGCATCGTTCGATAATTGACGATGATTAATTCCCGTCGCGAGCCGCTGCCTCGTCGTTTGCCAATCGGCCGAGCGCATTAATTTTTATTTTTCTACCGGCGACGTGACTTAATCGCGACAGAACTATTTCGAGAGCGATTTAACCGGGGCAAACTCGTTTCGAGCGCAATTTAATCGGGTCAGAATTATTTAATACCTCGCTACGAACAACGGTCCGTCGCTTGCGTTGCGCGAAAATCGCGACGCGTTTAAACGTGCCGCGAATAAAATCGCGGATTTGGCGGCGGCGTGACTGGGCCGTTTTCGAAATGCCGAAGGACCCCGTTGCCATTTAATTTTGGATCACAGGCGAAGCGGCTTACGCGCGGCTTTAAGTCGGCGTTAAACATTTCGGGAGCGGGATGCCGAGCGAAAACGCGAAACGAACATTGCGGGAGCGCTGGCTGTAATGAGATATTTTAATCTGGAAAATTCGGGCCGCACGCTGCCGAACTCGCGGCGCCGGGGAAATACAGATACAAATTGCAGATGCGATACCGGAATGTCCAGAGTTATGGAATAATGTGATACGCGGAATCTGGGACACAATAGCTGGGGATAATGCTGGATGCTTGAACTGTGAGTTTCGCGTGGTAATTATGGGGAAACAAAGGGAGGAAGGAGGGCGCAATTGGGCAAAGGGAGTGGTGGAAATAAAAAATCTGACATGGGTTTAAAATAAACGTGTTTCATTGTGTAATTTCAACAGTATTTCCATTTCATTGTAGATTCAAATGTTATACACTGGATTTAAATTCTGGAATACTCGCTTTACGTCGCGTAGTTTTGTGTTATAGTTCAGTTAATATAGAATACTAATGTACTTAATACTTGTTACAATTTTTCTCCAATTTTGAGACCTGCCGTTGCGTAATTTTCAGATTTATTCAAATCCGGAGCTTACTTCAACTGTTCTATTTTTTCTGAATCACACTTTACTGCGGTACCTACCCTCCCTATCACTCATACTAATTATTGTAGTCTATACTGAAAAAGGGGGAGGTTTTTGTAACTTTTTGTTATGTATTTAATATTAAAATTGACTTTGTTGCATTTGCTTCAAGTATTATATTATTATAATATTACACTTTTTGCGATTGTACTACAAGTGTGAAAATGCATAAAATTTTTGTCCTTTTTCTTCTTTAAGGGAGGACCCCACCCTTAGGCCACTAACACAAGAAAAAGTTAGGGATTTTTTTGTTATTATAAGTAAAAATATAGGGCTTCGATTTTTTTATATAGTTTTAAAGCAATCTTGATTTTGGTGGAAAAATATTTTTTTAAGGAAAATTGTGCAAAAACACTGGCCCACACTCCCGGGAATGACTGGATCACCCGAGAAGGAAATACAAAAGAGATATATAAACTGGAAAATATTATCTCCCATGTAGCGTAGGACTTTCCCAAAATACGATTTATTTTAGAAATCATAGCAGTTTGAAGAATCGACTTTAACTTTTGACATAAAAACCAAATAATTGAAATATCAAAAAAATCCTACGCTATATATCTTTTTTGTATTTCCCGGGAGGGTGGGCCAGTTTTTTTAGCAGTGCTCCGAGAATTTTAAAAAAAAATTCTAGCAAAATAAAGATTACTTTAAAACTATGTAAAAAAATCCAGACCTTATATTTTTATTTATACGAACAAAAAATCCCTAACTTTGTCTTTTGTTAGTGGCTTCAGCGTGGGATTCCCCCTTAATACATGTTAATTGGCTGCCAATGTTGCCCCAGTTTACGGCACTCCACTGCAACACACAAAACTCCTATTTCCCCCTCCCGACCCAAAACATTTCATCATGAAACTAGAATCCCTCACTACTCACACAAATTACCCACGCACTTGACCAGCATACACGAGACTCGGCTATTCTCGCAAAGTCCAAAATCCCAGCCCCTTCGAAAAAAACGTCTGGCCGCGACTTAAACAACGAGCAGCTCTCCACCCTCTATACGTTCTTCGGATTCTCGCCAAACAATGCTGGTAGAGCTTTCGACGTGAAATTGCCCCGTTCCGCTCCTTCACTTTCCTTTCGCCGTCTCCGGGGCGCATTCAGATCCCCCGCCGACCCTCCCAGCTCGCACAGACGCCCGGTCCACACCGCGGGCAAATAGAGCGAATAACGATCGGGGTTATCCGGCCGCAAAATAAATGCCACAGCACGCTTAGTCGTGCTTAGTAATCGCACGGCGGGCTCTGCTTTCCGGGGAAGGCGGCATTCTTGCCTGGTGCGGATATTCGCCAGGGGAACGGGCGAAATAAGTTTCAGATTCCTCGTTGTTCGTGCGTTCAAGGAGGGCGGCCGTATCTAGACGAAGAGCGAGCTCGATTTTGCGGTTTATTTTTTGGCGAAGTAGTGCAATTTATTGGAGCACTGAAAATGCACCCTTCGATGGGTGAAACCATGAGAAAATTGTGGGTGAATAATAATGTGGCGAGAAGTTATTATTTAGCGAACTAGTTGATCAGTACGAAAAGGTGTTTCTTTATTTTCAGTTTTTTAATTTTTCTTACTTTGCGCTCGAAGAAGAGAAACTGAAAATTTTCGGGGCCTAAGTTTTTATTTAATTTTCATTCTCACTTTCATTCTTATTTTTTTCTCATTTTCATTCTTATTTTTATTCTCATTTTCATTCTTATTTTTATTCTCATTTTCATTCTTATTTTTATTTTCATTTTCATTCTTATTTTTATTCTCATTTTAATTTTTTTTTATTCTCATTTTAATTTTTTTTTATTCTCATTTTCATTCTTATTTTTATTCTCATTTTCATTCTTATTTTTATTCTCATTTTCATTCTCATTTTCATTCTTATTTTTATTCTCATTTTCATTCTTATTTTCATTCTCATTTTCATTGTACATTTTTCATTTTTCGTTATTCATTCTTCACCCTTATTTTCCATTTTTCTTTCATAGTTAGGTATCTTTGGATATATTATGGATTTATGTAGATTTATTTTCTTATTCAATCTATGAACCGACAAAATATTGTGTGTTCTTGTTGTGTAATGGGTTTTAACACGTCTATGAATAATAATAATAATAATAATAAGTGAAGTCTGTCGACGTTAGTATATTTTAGGAATCAATAAATTCCAAGAAATCTTGAAAAACACTGAACAACCTTAAAATTCAAAGTTGACAACAAATACCTTCGCGTGGAATCAATACTTTGCCATAACTTTTCTTACACCTATCTTACTGTGAGAAGAATATTTTTTCCAATGCATATCGATTATTATAAAAAGAAGGATTACCAAGCTCAGACCTAAATCGTAAAGTTAACTTAAGTTTCCGAGCCAGCCCGGTGGATATTCCTCTGAACAACGCATCTACAGGGTGTTTTGTTCAACTTGACCTGCTTCCCCAGGGCTTGAGGGTTGTTTCATGGGCGATTATTCGCCAGAAGCATATCCTCGAGACGGGAACTGGCGATCCCTGGGTACCCGAGCCGGCTTATCAGTTCGGAGACCGTGCGAATGGCTTAATTGAGGTTGTTCTGCTGGCGCAACAACCCCACATCATTTAAAACTTGCAATCCCTTGCGAATAGGATTATTAAATATCGTCCTTCTAAATAATCCACGGCACCACTCCTAAAACAACTCGGTGAAGAAACATTCTTCTCCAAAAAATTGCATCCAAACACCAGGAATCCAAAAGCGTAAAATTCTCCAGCGAAATAATATCGCTAATAATCGAGAGTCAGAAGTTTGAAGATGCAAAAGAGCTTTTGGAAACGTTCATATAGCGAAACTTTGCGTGGGAACGTAAGGAACGAGGATCGACGAGGTGGAAAGCGATTCGTTTGATTTGTACGGGACGAGGTTCGCTATCTTCACGCCTACTTAAGCTGAATTTAGATTGGTCGAGGCTTTAAATCGCCTTTAGGGGTAGTATTTTACAGGGCCCTCGCTAATCTAAGGAATTTATTTCACCTCGCGGCGAACGCAGCCGAAATAACGGCCTCGTCTTCGAGGGAAGCCCTTCGCCCTTTATCTCGCCTTGTTACGCGAATGGGATCGAACTTGGTAAAAGGTAGTCGCGTTTAAAGACGTCCTTCGAAATCGAAGGGATGCATGCGAGGGGAAGGGGCTTCGACGGAATGAAAGAGTGCTGGTGTTTCTTTTTTGTTTTGGTGAACTGTTGCAACAGTCGTGAGAAGAATGAGACGCTGGGTTTAATACAATTAAGGAGAGTGTAATATAAAGTTTAAAACAGAGATTGTGGTGGTAGAAAATGTAGATGGATGGCTTGGGACACGAAGAAGACTACAGTAACAGTATTAGAATGAAATAACAATTTTTTGTGAAAGTAGTGAAAGATTAGAACGTACCGCGAGTATTTTTGTTTGATTACTAACTCCATCCTAACGGAATCGACGTTGGCTGCTGGATTTCTATGTCTGGTTGTAGTTTTTATATGAATAATCGTTGGATTAAATAGTATTATTTAGTATTCGATCAAACAATATTCCAATTTTATTAATAACTCAAGCATTGGTTACTTAAATCAGGAATGACTACTCGTGCAACTCAATTCTTCGGCTTCCCTTTTCGAACTTAATACATTTATTTCAACCAATCAGTATTAAAATGTTGAAGAATAAAATTCTGTTTTTCAAATTTTAATTTCTCAATGCTATATTATCAAATTCGAAACAACCACGTGGTATTTCTTTTTGGGTATGCAACTTTAGTATGCTTCTCGCCTTGCTCCGTTTCTAAAATTCGACTCTCCAAACGTTTCTGTGGAAATACAAATACATTTTACAAGCGTCGCAGAATGTACACGTTATACGTATATATCGTTTAAAAAGAAACGAGAAAGGAGACGCGGCTGCTGGCACGTTCGACTGGGATATCCCCACAGTAGCAGTAAAGCTTCATGAGCGCTCTCATAAAAGCAAAGCCACGCAGTTGCATTATTGTGTTCGACTCGGGGAATATGCATGCACGCTCGTGGAACTGTGCGTGGAACCGAGTCGCTGTTGACTTGGCCGTGTAAACGCATTTCGAGAATAGCGGACTGGAAAAGCGTCCGAAACTTTCGGAATAGTTTCGCCCCTTGCTGAAGGGGAATATGTAAATTCGTTCACGCGTAATTTGCATGCACAATGATACTCTAGAGAAGAGGCACGTAGAGCGTAGAAAAAAAGGCAGCACGTCGCCATACTTTCAAATTCAAAATACGGCTGCCGTACTTAACATTCTGCTTATTCTTATTCCGCATATTCTGTTAATTCGAGAACTGAGGGAACTGATTCAACAGGGTAATTTTTAATTGCACGAGTTCTGAAATAAATTCTGTAATTGTGCAGATGCTCATTAATTATTGTGCTTTGAATTGGGTAATTTTTTATTCTGACGATTGCTAAATTGGGAAGCTGAAGTAATTATGGTGCCTTAAAGCAGATTGCTTGCTGTTGCCTGAATTAGGAATTTCTCATTTTTCTCACCCCTCAATTACGTAAATCCTAATTATACTTAGTTCTGTATTTGATAATTCCTAAATATGTAACCTTTAATAAATCAGTACTTCTCTATGGGTACTTCTTAATAACAAAATTCCTAGTCAACCCATTCTTATACCTAATAATTCCTGACTTCGTGGATTCGTAAATCAGGTAAGCAATTACTAAATTACTGATTAATTAAAAATTCCCAAATCAAAAGCCATTATGTGTCCCCCTGTAAGCAATAATATTCTATATTTTTTAGAACTGCCAAGCCCATTATAATTGCTGGCAAGAGTAAAGACTTGCAGCTTTGTTAGATCCAAGGAATATCAAACCTATACACCTGAAGCACATCAAAGTGTATCGAAGAAACAGATCCCCTTGAGTTTTTTCCAACCCATCGCAGCAGCTTTTCAAAACACTTTTGCCTGCCCATACACTTACACTGTAATGAAGACAGGCTTCACAAGAGTGTCAAATAACCGTGTAAAACCGTGGAGGATTTTCTTACAGAATCCAATTGATACGAGCAACAAAGCTTCTTTTACCAAACCCATCCAAAACACGTATAAAATTTTCCACCGCCAGAAAACGACGAACAATACTTCCGCAGAAACCGTATCACATTTCCGTTACCACCTCCGGAAACCTCAGAAAATCAGAGTTCCATTTCCCAACGAATCCAGAGATCTTTTGCAAAAGATCAACAACAAATGCTCAAGCCACTTGCGACTCCATGTTGGAATCTTCAATTGCATTAGCAACTCGGTTGATCCAACGAGCAAGGTTCGTGGCAACGTTATTCGTGCCCACAACATTGCATTCAATTAAGACCCGAAGTAAATGGCAGAAACACGAAACAGGAAGAGGTAGATGAGGGTGGGTACTAAGACTATAATGCCCGTTACAAGGGGTCACCCTTAAATTACATAAGGTTTGAGGGAAGGGATCTTTAATTTCTTTCTATTTTTTAACCTAATTTTCATCCCAAACACGACACGAAGTTAAATGAATTACAGTGAGTAAAAAAAGTATTGGCACACTTTTTAAAATCGCATAACTTTTTTAGAATTGGTCCAAACGACATGAGTGTTTTTTAGAAGGTAGAAGGATTACTTTGCTAAGTTACGTGTTTCGTGGTTTTGAAAAAAATGCAATTTGTCGGAATAGCAAAAAAACATAGAAAGGGCAGTTTTTTCAATTTTTTTTTCTGAGCCTGTAATGAAAATTCAAAAAACCCGTTTGTAAATTTAAGTAAGCTGTATACATGCTGAAAATTTCATCAAAATCGGTTAACGGTGCTCTGAGTTACAAACGTTTAAAGATCGCAGAATAAGGTCGAAAATCGCTTGATTTCGGGAATTTCGCGATTTTCGACCTTATTCTGCGATCTTTAAACGTTTGTAACTCAGAGCACCGTTAACCGATTTTGATGAAATTTTCAGCATGTATACAGCTTACTTAAATTTACAAACGGGTTTTTTGAATTTTCATTACAGGCTCAGAAAAAAAAATTGAAAAAACTGCCGTTTCTATGTTTTTTTGCTATTCCGACAAATTTCATTTTTTTCAAAACTACGAAACACGTCACTTAGCAAAGTAATCCTTCTACCTTCTAAAAAAAACTCATGTCGTTTGGACCAATTCTAAAAAAGTTATGCGATTTTAAAAAGTGTGCCAATACTTTTTTTACTCACTGTATATTAATCATTAAAAGAATTTTAATAACTAAAAAAGGCACTGTAAAAAATATTACTTAAGGAAGGGGGTGGGAATATAAAATCCTACGAATCTTTATAGCCGAGGAGTGTCCCCATTACTTATGGGGGTAAGAAATCTCCAAAAGTATTCTTAAAAAATTTAAGGGCGGCTTCTAAGACACAATTAGCTGCGTTTGCTTCGAACACAGTTACAGCGCTGCGAAACGAGACGAAGCATGGTGCCGAGTCAAGGAAAACGAGTCCGCGGAAGTTGGACAGCGGGGGGTCGTTGGTAGGCGAGCAGAAATTATCACGGCACCCAACGAACTTCCGACGGGGGTGTAACTTTCGCGATAAATCGGGTCCCCGTTGGAGATCTCGATATTCCCGGGATCAGCTCTTCTGTTACAGCTCCCACGATACGTTTCCGCTCGTGCCGCGTGAATTTACTGGCCCCGAGCTCTTCGGATCCTCCTCGAAGCCCCGGGAACGACGCACGCGTCGTTACGGCGTCGTTGGGATTTTTCTGTAGGCCGATTTTCGAAATCGTTACCAAAAATCGAGGGCAATGGCGGCTGGAGGCTTTTGAAGGTCATTTCAAAGGTAATTGGCGCACAATGTTTATTTACTTATTTATTTAGATAAGACGCAACGAAACGGAACAGGAGAAAACAAAACTAAACCTAAAAATTAACAGAATATAACAAATTTAAAATACTAAACATCATATCAGTTGATGTTAAAAGAAGTCACGAATTTATACTAGTGGAGATTTTTAGGGGTTCGAAGCAGGGACGGGCTAAAAATTATTTGAAATAAAAATTTGTGTACGAAATTTTGATTTCCAATAATTGTTTGACCATCTCTGGTTGGAGGCATCGATTAAAATTCGCAGAATCCTTGTCACTAGAATTAGTGTTCCTTCTCGAGAATTCGTTCTCGAGAAATTTTATCATTTCTAATTTCTCATTTCTCGAGAAATTATAGTATTTCTCGAGAAACTTAAGTGTTGAAAAATTATTATAAATCCCATTTGTTTTCAGAAATGAATTTTCAGTTAGTTCAAATTGCGTGTTACTAGTTAATCGTGAATATATAAACACATCTACAATCTGTAATAAATGTTAGCAATACAGACGAAGAATTGCTCGATTGTTTATAAACATTTCTCTTCGTATCGCCGATGCTCTATATACAATTAAACCAACATCCACTCAAAATGACAGAAATTTTTCTACAGCCCCAGATTTTGTCACCAAAAAAAAGAAGGAAGAGTAGATTGACTGACGCGACATTAGACGCATTGTGCTTTTTAATCAAATATTTTAAAACGAAAAATTAAAGTTTCACCTTGCTCACATTTTGTACTAAATAAATAAATTTATCAATTATATTTAATATCTGATCTTTTCATTTACCCAAGTTTTGTCTAAGCTTGATATGAATAAAAATTTAGATGAATATTGCCAACATTATTCCAAAAATATAAATTTTGCAATATTTTTTTAAATTCTTGAGAATTCTCGAGAAATATAATCTGATTTCTCATTTCTCGAGATGCGAAAAGAATCGAGAAATCAGGAACATTAACTAGAATCTTATGATACATTTTCATCCCCCAAAATAATTAAAATAAACTTCCAAATATTCACCACCATAATTCTAGACCCCTAATCCCCTATAATCCATAATTAATTAAACAATCGCGACTGGTACATTTATTAATCAATGTATCCTTGCGAATCTGAATTTTTTCGAATCACCTTCCAGGCAACCAAGATTACCAATCAAATTAAATCCGAGCGTGTCGAAGGCAGATTAAAATATCCCAGGATGCTCCAGGGAATTTACGGTGTCCAATCTATGCGCTGCTTTTTACTACCATCCGGTTCGGCGCTCCGCTTTTACGTCCCTGGACATGCCACAGGGCGATAAAAGAATTTATTGAAAAACAGCTGGAAAGTCGGACGGCACCTCGAGAACGGCTCCTTTCAAGCCCGCGGAAGATTTATGCCCGACATAAGGCTGATGTAAAATATGGGATGATCTTATCAGAGCGTCTCGTCAAGGGTGGCTTCTGTCTTGCGGGACCGAAAAAGTAGACGATACTTGCGAATTTTTTATAAAAAAACTGGTGAACGGATTGATTTGAAATTTGTCACGTTGTTTTATTGTACTTTTAAGTATTATTAGAAATTTTTATGAGGCCATACAAAAAAAATGTGCGTGTGTAGAGCGTCGGTTATAGAACGTTGAAAAAAAAACGGCCCCTGCTGGCGTTGAAGGAAAGTGTCCTATGGTTTATCTGAAACCCAAGAAAGAAAAGGAATTCTTAATCTGCCTGAACACGTCTATCTATGGAACTAGAATAATTCAGAAAAATGAAAAATTGTTAAAATGGCAGCCTTTTGAAAATAAAAAGTTCGAAATTCGTTTAAAAATCGCATGGAAATATTTAAATAAAAAGAGTCCGGTAACAGATACAGTCATAATCCTAGTTCCATAGATAGCCATGTTCGTGCGGCTTAAGAATCCCTTTTCCTTTTTGTGTTTCAGATAAACCATAGGACACATTCCTTCAACGCCAGCACGAGGCGTTTATTTTTCTACGTTCTGCAATCGACGCTCTACACACACACACATTATTTTTGTATAGCCTCGTAAAAATTTGTAACAATACTTGAAAGTACAATAAAACTACTTGCCAAATTTCAAATGAATCCATTCGACGGTTTTTTTATAAAATATTCACAAACATCACCTACTCTTTCGGTCCCACAAAGCAGAACCACCCCTTAAAGGAACATCCCCGGCGGCCCAGCATAAAGATACGTTCAGCCTTGGTATCTCGTTCCCGCGTGGATGGGAAAGAATCTTAAGTCACGGCGTTACCGATGGCAACAGCGAGATGGAATCGTGATTGGTCCCGAGCTGACTAATCCCGGAAGCAGCGCGGTTAATTAGAACGAGAGACTGCCAGGAGGCGCCAAAGTGAATAATTACTCGTAACAGGAGCGACGACCTTGACCGACGCGACGCAGTATCGCCAAATCAGATGCATCACTTTAATGAGATTCGATCGAGCCGAATATACGCGATTACGATGGCTGTATTTAGTCTGCAGCCAAGATTTGGTGTAATGTACGAAGCTGATCGGAGCTGCAAACGTGAAGGGAGAAATTTGAATGCTGAGTTACTACTTAGGGGTCGTCCTTAAAATACGTGAGGCTTTTTTGGGGGGAGAGGGAATCCCTTACGTTTTCTTAGAAGGAGGGAGGGAGTTACTTAATATTTTTTAACTTAATTTTCAATAAATACAAATTCTATTCGTTAATGTTCGAGAAAAGTTGTTTTAGTTTAAATTTCCAGGAACCGAGTTGAATGAATTATATAAAGCTTTAAAAGAATTTTAATAACTGAAAGAATTGAAGGAAGAAGTGTTATGTAAGAAGGGGGTTGCAATATCAAATCTTATGAATTCTTAGACCTGTTAGGGGTGGGAGGGGGTAAGAAATCGCCAAAATTACCGTTATGTAATTTAAGGATGGCTTCTTGTAGACACTTTCGTCGATGCTTTAGACTTGCTTATTTCAGCACTCAGACTTCCCTGTTCTTAGAACTGTTCAGGGAGTTTTTGTTAGCTTTCACTGCTCACTGTTCGATGCTTCTGTGCTTTAATACTCTTGGGTGGCACAGTGGGTGTATATTAAATTATTGGAGAAGCCTTCAAAGGAGCATTTCACTGTCTTTTGTGAAGAGCTAGGTTATTCAAATTCTCGAATTTTCCTGCGAATTTGAAGCTACTATTATTGGAAAGTGGTGTAATGGGTGGAAGGATTAAATGAACTAGCGTTTTAACAATTTATTTAGTAAACAAAATGAAGGGTTATTCAACATTATCAAATTTGCAGTTGAAGTTCATGGGTTAGGTGTTTAAGGGATGATTCTCGTCTAACAACCCCAAAAGTAACAGGTATTTACAATTTTTTTAAAACTGTTTGTCATATTGGATTAAACTCTTTTGGGATACAAAGAGGCATCTTTAAACTTGCAGAAAATATTTTTTTATGTCGATCCTTCATATTATTAATTAATTATTGTGGAATCTTTTCCACCTCTTCAATGATGTAACTTCAACGAAGTTTCTTAAAGAAAGATACTTTACTCTGGGATTGGTCCACTTTAAAGAAAAAAAAATGGAAAATTGAAAGAGTTATAGCGTTTGAAAGAAAAAGTAAGTTTTTTCCGTAGACAAATTTTTCATGACGAGAAAAGTATTATAAAATTAAAATTTTAGGTCCAGTCCGGGCATAAATTATTCAACTTTCAGAAAATTGTCTTCCTTTTGCAATTAGACGACTGTGGAAGCTGCTACACCTGAATCCAAAAAGATTCAACAATAATTAATAAATAATACGAACGATCGCCATAAAAAAAATATTTCCTGCAAATTTAAAGATGCCTCCTTACATCCCAAAAGAGTTTAATGCAATATTATCAATATCTCTTTAAAAAAAAAAATCATAAATTTCGGGGTTGTTACACAAGAACCCCTCCTCAAGTTTCCTGATTTTTAAGAGTTTAGGAACTATTATAGTTCAAGTACCGTTCGACTGTTTGCTTTCAGCTACGCAATATTAATTTATAAACGAGTCATGAATAAATAACGGTAAGTGGGTTACAGTAGACTTGAAAACTTATCCGAAGACACACAACAGGAAAACGCTCGACTCCCTAGAGAGTGGATTGTTCGTTACAAGTCTGTAATACCCAGCGGACAGTTTCCCTGTGTCATCAGTTCCCCGCAGCGTTCATTTACGAAGGGATCGTTACGCGGCGAACATGGCGATTGCCCCCCCGCACGAGTAGCATCCCTCCTCGAATCTCGTTATAACGAACAAGCATTCTCAATTGCTCGGCCAGAAAAGCTCGTCACTTTGGAAGGAAACCGACCCGACAATGTAATCGCAAAGTTTCGATCCAACGGATCCTGGACAATCATATCCTCGAAGACCCAATCACATCGGGCTTTGAGCGTCCACGTCGGAGCGGGATCCTTCCTCGAATAAGGCCAATTTCCACGGTTGCGGGGCTGCGACTGCATCGGTGCCCGCCACCTGCATCCACTTTTATTTGTAATTTAATGGAGAGCCACCGTCTCGGGGGCTCTGATTGCCAGCCTCGCGGCCGTTCATTAGGGACACCGGGCTGAAATAGACGATGCAATTATCAGCGCACTTAAGGAATTGAACGCGGCTAGGGCAGTCGTGCCATCTCTCCTTAATAGAAGCGCGCCCGTGTACGCGCAGAATCCCCAAATGCTGCCAATGCAATCCGCCAATTTCCGAGCGATAAATCCGGCCAATTAGACGGCACCGCGAAACGATAGCCGATCGGTGGTGTTAATTTAGTAGCGGAGCATCTTCAGCGACGCTTGGAGCTTTTTAACTCCCCTCGTCCCAGTTTCTTCTGAAATCGAGGGCGTTGAAGATGCTCTACTGGGCGTTTCAGTGGAACAGTGGGAATTTTAAATAGCTTGTGGAGGAGAAGGGAGATTCTCGCGTAGATATTTTCTGGAGAGCGTTGAAAATTTTGTCACAGAGTCTTGGAATATTTTAACCTAAATCAGGCTCTGATTTGCGTTAGGTTAGAATATTCCAGGACTCTCTGGGACAAAATTTTCGATGCTATATTGAAAAGAGTATTTATATTAAGCTCTGATTTAAAGGAAAGAAATTAAGAAATTAAGCTCCGATTTGGGTTTGCAAGAAACTTCACTGCAGAATTTTAATTTCTTCAAAATCCTGCGCCACTCGAACCAATTCATATTCTCAAGATTTGTGTCATTATTCATAAAGAATTAAGTCAAATTTCTACAACATTATACTTTCCCTACTTTATTATTAACCTAACATAAATAAATATTGAGATAAATTAATTTACTCAGTGTTTCAGTGGAACAGTGCGAATTTTAAATAACTTGTGGAGGAGAAGGGAGATTCTCGCGTCAATATTTTCTGGAGAGCGTTGAAAATTTTGTCACAGAGAGTCTTGGAATTTTTTAACCTAACGCAAATCAGAGCTTGATTTCTTTTCAATATAAATCAGGCTCTGATTTGCGTTAGGTTCAAATATTCCAAGACTCTCTGGGACAAAATTTTCGATGCCAAATTGAAAAGAATATTTATATTAAGCTCTGCTTTAAAGAAAAAAAAATTAAGAAATTAAGCTCTGCTTTGAGTTTGCAAAAAACTTCCCTGCAGAATTTAAGGGGTCGTTCTGGTTAGACGATTTGAGAAAATCGATTTTTTTTTTATAACATTTTTCGAAAGTAGATATCTTCAAGAATGTACTATTAAATTTTCATTGAAAAATTCTAATTATTTTCGCTTCTGCGTAGGTATTTTGTAGGGAACGCAGAGCCTCGACCACCATACTTAAAAACTTTGAACGCGTTTTTCTAGGAACGGCATTTTTTCACATGGTGCAGGTAAAATCTCAAAATCCATCGAACCGATTGCTTTATAAATTGAACTGATTATTCTGCACACCTATACCTCTGGTCGGTACTACAACCAAGTATTTCTGTTGAGTCTAACCTACTTTTAAACTCGAAAATAGCACAGTAAACACAGCCAAAATACATTGATTCTTGTATTTTGCCCACCATTTTGTTAATTTTAAGGATAAATTATTTATTCTAGTACGGGCCATAGCGACTGTCATACTGATCAAGAATCTGTTTGTATTTCTGGTTTTAAATAAGTTCAACTGCTGAAATCACCTGCACGAGCGAGGCATGAATTTTTAAACATGTCATCAAAATCGCCATCAAAACCATTTTAGAAGCAATAATTTTATAACTTTTATATTTTTTATTTACCGTAGAAATGTAGTTTAATCGATAGAAAAAAAGTTTTATTCCATTACTATAATTCCTGTCTTCGCAATAAATTCCTGAAAATCGCTGAATTTATCGGCGCGCTAACCAGAATGACCCCTTAAATTTCTTCAAAATCTTGCGCCACTCGAACCAATTCATATTCTCAAGATTTGTGTCATTATTCATAAAGAATTAAGTCAAATTTCTACAAGATTATACTTTCCCTGCTTCATTATTAACCCTAACATAAATAAATATTGAGATAAATTAATATATAAAATCTATTTAATGATTCTAAATTAGACATATACTTCGAAAATATAGAATAGAATTAATATCTTCTATTAACTCCTTAACCTGATCCAAAAAAATAATTTCAGTCCAAAGATAAAAATGAAATAAATCAAAGCACACGAAAGAAACTTGTTCCAACCTATACCTGTGGAGTGGCACTTGCTAAATGGAGTTAAACTTTGTTCGCCAAGCCATGAGAAAGAGGACTTACGGCAGTGTTTAGAAAAGCCGCTTGTAAGTCATAAATTAGTTTCAAGCTGAAAACTATTAGCCAATTATATGTGACAGAGGGGACAGCTTTCGCAAGGGAAGAGCTCTACACTCTAAAGCATACAGTTCGAGTGTCGCGGATATTTTTACGCGACAAACGCGTCTCTCTAACGGCGATGCTTATTTTTATTGGCCGCGGCGGCTCGGCGCGCATTAATTATAACTATCGGTGAATTTCGCTAAACATAACTCCGTCCAAGGACGCTTTCGCCCAACCGCTTGCCATCGATGGATGGGGATTCTAGAGGCAGCCGAGAAGTTCAATGATTATATTCAGTTGCGTTTTCCGGCGGCGGACGCTACCTGTTGGAATTAGTGCAAACAGAAGACCGCGAGCGTCGAGCGTTCCGTGGCCCGAAGCATCGGGAATGGGCTTTCAACGAAATAGCGGAAGTGAGAATGCGCTTTCGAACTATACTTTAACGCGGCTACTAACGAGCTGTCCGTGACTGAACAACTTTTCCAATTCAGTAACATAATAACCAGGCGAGCTGATTGTTTTTAAGCGCCACGTGGCCAGTCAAGCTTGCTTGTCAATCATTTGCATTGCGAAATAAATTCGGGACTGCGATACTTCGCTTTCGAAAAATTCGCGGGTAAGAGTCTTTTCGAAATATATCGAAATTGAAGTATAACGTAGTTCACGTGAAATTAGGGGGTGTTTAAATCATCATTTCCCAGGTTTCGAGTTTGTTTAAAAAATACCGGGGACCGGAGGTTGCCATTTTCGAATTTCTTCGAGAGAATTTCAACGTCCTCCATTTTTCAAAAATCAGCGAACTGGCGAGTTTCGCGCGGGCTACATAATATTTTAATTTCACTGAGTCCAAAAGGCGATTAATTTGCTTTGAAATGGCCCCCAGGCGTGTTAATATATTCGTAAAATTTCCTGGCCACGTGGATATTAAAATTCAGCTGATTAATGGTTGAAATATTATTTTATTATTCCGAGAAATGAAACGTAGCCGGGGACAAACATGTCACAGAACATTGGGGGTGCAAAGGTGACAAGACTTTAACCTCGTCACTGGTTCGCTCTGTGTAACAAAAGTTGAGCTTTAATTTCCCCGGCGAGCTGAAAAGCGGGTCACGCTTTTCCGCGGTTTTGTTGAATGCATCTCAAAGCAGCTCCAATAAACACGCGCGGGTGCGTAATATAAATTTGCGAATAAAAAATGAGGCAATAAGAATTTTCATTATTTCTAGTTGGCTGGTTCTTTTTCGTGTAGCCTTTACTCTTCGCAGGCTCAACTTGGCTTTAAGTAGAATAAAGCTTCGTGGGTCTTACATTAAAACAGTTGAATACGAAATTTTTATATGTAATCTGACAGTCGAGTGGCTTTATTTTTTTTAGAGCTTCTTCGACACGTAGCTCAATGGCAGCAATGAGAATAAAATAAAAAAGGAACCGTGCCCAAATTGGTCCACCTCGGTCTGATCAATCGAGCTCTTCTACTTCGATCTCGAACGTGGACTCGTTTTAATCCACCCCTCGTCAAACTACCCTGTCATGCGCGGGATTACGTAAAGCTTGTCGTCAAGGTGAGACAAGCTTCCCTTTTTCAACGACGTAGTTCGATCGCAGCTCTTGGAAACGACGATTTTCGTTTCGACAGGGTGTAGATTAGTTATAAAGGCGCGCGACCCCATTCACAAAGGCTGCGCTGCGCGACAGCCTGCGCTTTCCAAAGCAACGTAATTAATTCCTCTCGATCTCTCATTCCCTATTTTAATCGCCGACACGTAGTTTCCAATTATCCTTCTCTAAATTTCTCTGTCAGATTCTGGACTTCCTGCTCACGCTGGAGAATTATATTTCTGTTTATATAAAAAAAAAAATCAAACTTTGGAATTTTCCATTTTTACAAGATTGAATGACGAATTTTAGGTAGGGTAATTCCGGGTGAGATGGCTCGATCACGTTTATTTTTGTCCTTTAAACAACCACTAAATTTGGGGTGTGAATTACGTAATTTATGGTTTTAAAAAAAGTGAGCCATCTCTCCCCGACTTACCCTATTCAAGATTTTTGATTTTGTAAGAAGGGTATCATCGTGATTTTACAATTCTTAGGCAAACTTGACAGTTTATTGACATTATTCCCCTTTGGGGAAAACTTAAGTTCGCTGATTTTTGCAAATTTCTTAAATATTCGTTGGTTTTTAGAAATTATTTATATAGCGTATTGTATCTAGTATTATAAATCGGAATTGGCTTTAAAGTTTGAAGAATTGTCCCTACTAATTAGTGCCTTCGCGAAGTTCCTTTAATGATATATTCGAACTAGAACGAAGCCTTTGAAGCAGGACGAGGGAGTAAAAGGAAGGATCCAGTGAGGGAATTTTTTGCGCCAGATGAATGGGATCTTGATGGCTTCGTTTGAGATCAGTGGAAAGACTTTGATGAGGTAATCTGTAGAAGATTAGCCACCTCGTTCGTACCTCTTCCCGGCTGTGGTTAGAGATAGTGTTAACGGAAGTAGAATACTCATCTTCGTTAAGGTGCTGCTAGATAAGAGACACTAAACACCTTGACGATCTGCATTTCTCCACTAACGTCTAAAATTTACTATGAAAAATAAATGCACAGAGTAATAAAAGCAGGTAATTCAAGAATCTACAAAAAATGAAAGAAGCTAAAAAACTTTATTTAATAACTAACTCCAAATGTTGAACCCCACTAAAGCCTAAAATTCATGTAAAAAATAAATACACAGAGTAATGAAAACAGGTAATTCAAGAATGTACAGAAAATCAAAGAAGCTTAAATACTTTATTTAATAACTAACCCCAAATGTTGAACCCCACTAATATACAAAATAAATACACAGAGTAATAAAAGCAGGTGATTAAAAAATGTACAGAAAACGAAAGAAGCTAAAATACTTTATTTAATAACTAACCCCAAATGTTGAACCCCACTAAAGCCTAAAATTTAATACAAAAAATAAATACACAGAGTAATAGAAACAGGTAGTTCAAAAATGTACAAAAAATGAAAGAAGCTAAAATATTTTATTTAATAACTATCCCCAAATGTTGAACCCCACTAAAGCCTAAAATTCATGTAAAAAATAAATACGCAGAGTAATGAAAACAGGTAATTCAAGAATGTACAAAAAATTATAGAAGCTTAAATACTTTATTTAATCACTAACCCCAAATGTTGAACCCCACTAAAGCCTAAAATTTAACATAAAAAATAAATACACAAAGTAATAAAAACATGCAATTCAAGAATGTACAGAAAATGAAAGAAGCTAAAATACTTTATTTAATAACTAACCCCACTAATATAAAAATAAATACACAGAGTAATAAAAGCAGGTAATTCAAGAATGTACAGAAAACGAAAGAAGCTGAAATACTTTATTTAATAACTAACCCCAAACCTTGAACCCCACTAAAGCCTAAAATTTAACATAAAAAATAAATACACAGAGTAATAAAAGCAGGTAATTAAAAAATATACAAAAAATGAAAGAAGCTGAAATACTTTATTCAGTAACTAACCCCAAATGTTGAGTCGATTATTAAATTTTAATTTCTATGCTTGACTTCTTTACCTTTATTTCCACAAACACGGCAACGTTAAATATCGCGAGTGTCAGTTTCTAAACGCATCAGCGAGCGAACATATTGCTCGAGCAGGAATTGGGTCATCGACTCGAAGTCATTAACACTTAGCCGCCTCCGCAGCGCATAGTTTACGAATTCATTGAACCTGCCGATGGGAACGTAAATAATTCTAAGGCTGTGAGATAGAAGCAGCCTCGCCGAAGAACGGGAGGCCTCATTAGCACTCCAATCTGACCCGCTTCTGCAGACGTCTGAAAGCCTTTGCCAAGGGAAGCCTTTCAAATCGTCCCCCATCCGCTGTTTACTCTTCACTTCTGGGTCGGATTTCCCCGTGCGTTCATCCCGCGATTACCACGCTCGCCGTGGACGTTTATCGTCTACGGGGCGACCCTATCAACGACGCGTCAACGTTACATTGCAAATTAACTTGAGCCAACAGGATTTACAACGCGGACGTTCCACTTGAAGCGGTGATTCGATAAATAAGCGAAGGGGGTGCAAGGCGGCACGGAGTCTTGATTAAATGAATAATTCCACTGACAACTCGTCAACCAGTATTCTCATTTCATAATGGTTGTTGGAATGGTGCTCGAGTCTGACTTGCTAAATAATTATTTCAGCGTGCATTTTAAGGGATGAAATTACGAAATTGTAAATTTTTAGTTAAGTGTGCTCGATATTTAAAGTGGGGCACGTTTATAGTTAATGTTGAGATAATTGACGAAGACTAAATGTCTTTGAAATTCCCGAAGGAATAAAATAAAAATGGGACGTCTGAGGGGATTTTAATTACAGACTAAGTTTTCTGCGGTGGAAAACATTTATTTCCAAGTTGTATAGACAAGTTTTTAGGACGCTGATTTCAAAATTGTGATTGTTGCAAAAACAGAAACCGAGTTTTAATTCTGTAAACCCAGTGTTTCAGGATTTATGCAATTTAGAATTTCGCTACAACGGCCAAAAATTTGACATCAACACCCTCAAAAACTGCTAAAATATTATTTTTACTTTTAATCTACGTAACTAGCGACTGTTCTTTGCATTTTTGGTGGGTTTCAAAACACCACTTTCTTTTACAATAGACAAACGCAACTTTTAAAAAAAAATCCATTAGTATAATTAATTTTCCTGAGAATTATAGTTATTTAGCTATAATTTCCGCTTTGGTTCACGTTAATCCGACGTCTGGTTCTTAAATTACAAAAATAAACGTAACCCCAAGTCAGACTCGGGTTGAAACGATGAAATAGAAGTGGTTTGACAGATTTATATCAATCGCAAAACCAATCAGTTTGATTCTCCTTAAAATGGATGCTGTGTGTCTGACAATAATGCACTTACGGCAACTTAAGTGGAGCATTCTGTATATTTAAGCGATCGGAATACAATATTATTCACCTATGCTGTTGTATTCTGCGTTGAAGCAAGTAGAATAGGTCCGTGCACGGCGGGACAATTGGTGTAGGACAATGCCTGGTCAGACCAGTAGAATAGGACGTTGCGTCGGCCACGCAAGTAGAACAGTCAGCGCTTAGGTGGACAAGCAGAGAAGGCCGAGTCTATCCGTGCAAGTAGATCACAAAGCCACCGGTGTACACGTAAACAATACCCATATTCAATACGAACAGCAACACTCTCAATAGAATGACAAATTTTACACGCTCGATCACAATCGATTTCATTCCATCCAATCCAATAATTAGAAAATCGTCGTTTTTGAATAACACATGAAGCGATCCTCCACCTTCAAACTTTCATTACTAAATTTAGGGTAATTTTATGGGGTAGTAAGTAACATAAATAATACAAAATTAGGGTAAGATTTTAAAACAGCATTTTGCTAAATCTCGCCCATTACAATACAACAAAAAAAAATACAACTAACTATGGATTAATCTAGCAGAATCTGGCGGAGTAATAAAAACTTATTATTATTATTAATATTATTTTAAAATTTTCTATTCATGTCAGACATGGCCTTCTTTCTTAAAACTCGTTTTAATATCCCTTAGAACACAGAAGGGGTAAAAATATATTTCTGAACAGATATTAATAACTGATACTTGGGAACAGATTTGATGAAACTCAAGTTCGTCAAGTTCCTCGCCAGGATTACCCAGCAAACGTATTTTATTCTGGACTGAAATCCTCCCTCCCTTAATCATGATTCGCGAGTGGCACGATTAAAAACGCGGGTCTTTGAAGATTCGACGGGGCTTGCACCGCTCGGTAAACGTGAAAGCCACGATGCCCGCCACTTCAGCTCGTAATTATGCCACGACTAGCGTAGTAACTTCCGCTCTAATGGTGGCCGGTCACGGGCGAGGGCGTTGCTTAGCGGAGCACTTGCTTCTGGTTAGTCACAGGCGATAGCAACTTTCTTGACGGCTACTTACGCCTTCACTGGGACATAATAAACTGCGCGCACTGTACCAACTTACGTCGAAGTTTCGTTCACCGCCAGGTTAATTGCATTCCTTAACGCGGCGACTGGCCGTGATCTATGGCCCTCGATTGTTTCCATCGCCCCTTCTGAGTCGCTTCCAACCGCCATTTCGTAGCGTTTGATGTTACAAAAACGGGAGAAGTAGTAACGCGAGGCATCCTGGGTAAAACTTCCCCTTAAATTAAGGGGTTAGGGCACAGTAACGGGCCAGGAAAGCGGACGATTTTTAGACGACGATAATAAGAAAAGTAAAGAATCGATTGATATATGGTTTTGTGTTTTAGTTCACTATATTATGAACTATAAGAAGAGCGTGTAATATTTACAAAATAGCATTTGTACGCCGTGCAATGTCTCCATTTAAAAGGTCGTCTTTTTTCCGGATGGCTAACTGGTGCGACGCATTCCGGGAAATCGGATGAATTGTATCAAAAACCCCGAAAATGTCATAAACTATAATATATTTCCTGGGCATTGGCGATCCAACATTTCAATTTTTTTCGACAGTTCGCAAAATGGCCAGTGTTTGAAAAATAATGATCAAAGTTCGACAAAAGTGTGTGTGATCTTTCTGTTTATGTTTTGTACAATAATTGAAAAATTTGAAATGTTGGATCGTCAATGCCTAGGAAATATATTATAGTTTATGACATTTTCGGGGTTCTTGATATAATTGCTATTTTGTAAATATTACACGCTCTTCTTATAGTTCATAATATAGTGAACTAAAACACAAAACCATATATTAAGGGGTGATGCTCAGTCAGGAGGCCGAAAAAAGGGTGGTCTTTGGAAATTTTTTACTCGAAAGCTGTAACACATTTCTCAAAAAATCTTTTTTCCTTTTAATGATTGCATCTAGTACCGTGCATCGTAATTTTTTTATTTAAAAATGTTTATCAATAACTAAGTTATTGTCCATCACTCGAAGGTTCTCTCAAATAAAAGGCTTCTGCGGTGAGCAAAATATTTAAAAAACCATTCGACCGATTTACTTCAAATTTTACAAGCTTACTATAGCAACAATAAACTAGTCTTTGAACGAAGGATTTTTTTATCCGATGCTTAGTTTTCTTCTAACTGACGAAAATCAAGCACGATTTATGATAAAAATTGAAACTTTCACTTTAAACATCAGCCATTTTTTCCCAAATCAATGTTTCGAAAAACCCTTCGTTAAAATACTAGATAATATAATACAATAAGTAAATTCATTTGAATTTTTTATTTATGATGATCGACTTTCGAGCAGCAGTGGTCACCGCAGAAGCCTTTATTTTAGAGAACCTTCGAGTGATGGACAATAACTTCGTTATTGATAAACATTTTTGAATACAAAAATTACGATACACGGTACTAGATGCAATCCTTAAAAGGAAAAAAGATTTTTTGAGAAATGTGTTATAGCTTTCGAGTAAAAAATTTCCAAAGACCAGCCTTTTCTCTGCCTCCTGACTGAGCATCACCCCTTAAGACGTTGGAATGGACATTTCTTGGTTTGATAAAATACCAAAAATCGAACCGCGACAAACGGTTTTAAATTTGAACAATCCTCGATGGAGGAATTTTAGGGGACTTCATCTTTCCAGGGGGGGGAACTTAGAAGATTTATTTCCAACGCGAACACTGCGGCAACGCTCGGTGTGACATTTGCCAAACTTCCTGCAACGTTGAAATTAGGGTTTGTCGGTTTTTAAAAACCGGGTTTAAAAACCGGTTTTTATTTATAAAATTGTAAAATTCGAACACCGGTTTTAAAATTTTAAAAACCGGTTTTATATACTAGAATTAATATGCAGAAATGAATTAATTATTTAATTAGTAACGTTAATATTTTGTCTTGAAGTCGCCTTGGATACAAGCGTAGGTAACAGTTTAGTCATTACTGTAAAACTAATCTTCATGAGTTCATATTTTCTGAAGAAAAATACTAAATGGAATAGAGATTTATAATTTGGTACCACTGTAAAAGATTTATATTTTGTGCGGATTTTAGTTGAGTTTTTTTTCATTTGGTTTTGTTTGCAGTCTATTTGATTGTGTTATATTTTTGTGCATCCATAAATATGTAAAGAACTCAAAAATTGTACGGATTTTAGTTAATTTAATTTTTATTTATTTATTTGGTTTTGTATAGATAGAGTATATTTTATTTTGTTATATTTTTGCAATTCCATAAATATTAAGGAAACTGAACATTTTTAAAATAAGTACGAATATTTATTTACTATTTTAATTATATACTTTTTGTGAAAATTCGAAAACCGGTTTAACCGGTATTCTGGGAATAGTGGAATTCGAAAACCGGTTTTCTCAAAAGTCGGTTTTTGTATAAACCCTAGTTGAAATGCAACGCTGGAGCTGCTCGTTCGCTTCCAGCGATTCATTCATCGCGAATGAAATTGAATTCGGTCGGCCCGTTAATCCACGATTCAACCTCTTCGTCTCGTCGAATTTCACGCGCGTTACTTATCGCGTGGCGACGGTAAAATTACGCGCTTCAATGGGGTCCGGTAAACTGCGTTATTCAATATTCACCGACGATATTTCAATACTCGCCGGGGCAATCATTAAAACGCTTTATAGATTACACAAGCGGCGCACGGTAATCAGCGAAGCCTCGCGAATCAGCATTCAAACGCGACAATCAGCCTGAATTAATAATCAACGCGCTGACGATTACACCTTCGCCAGGTAAATCCCATTGGATGGTAGGCGTGATTTCTGGAAATCATTTGGGCACACGCCGATAACGGTCCGGGGATCGTTTCAATTTCGACGAACTGCTTCGCCGCGTTCTATTTGGTCGAGAGTTTGCGTGCGGGGTAAATCAGTGGAAACAAAATTACCCTTGCAAAGTTCGAAGATGATCGAATGGAATTCAATTTTGCGAACCTGAGGCTCAGATATTTTTTGAGACGCTCTCTCATGCATAATAATAATAATAATAATAATACGTTTTTATTGCCCCAACAAATTACGCTAGATTGGTACACATTTGTTTTATTTTGTGGCAAGTAGGTAAGTGAGAAATAAAATATCTGAAAATTAATGGTGGCTTACCTTGTTTCGATAATGAAATAAGTGTGAATCTCTTATTTTCTTTCAGCCTGCTGCCAAACTTGAGAAAATATTAAAGTAGTGTAAAATAATTATTATTTTACTGCTCGTTTTTTCTAATTACTAATTAGGATTTTAGCTTCGTGTTATGAAGAATGCAGATAAGTTCGACGAGCCTTGTTTCTTTACTGGTGGGCTAAAAAAGTATTAAAACTTAATTTTCTCGATAAAGCTGTTTTGTGACATTCCCTGTTTTTCCCTTTACCCTTCGTATTATCTGTGATTTATATTAGAGGTGCCAATTCACAAAAGTCGAACCAACGTGGGAACCACGAATCTATATTTAAAGTGGTGAAAGTTTGTGAAATGAGACTGAAATGTTTCTGTTAATTTGCCTACAACTTTTAGTGTCCATCAATGCCCTAAATCTTTTGATTATGGAGGGTTGAGTAATCCTTGGAGAAGATACAGTATCAATCATCGGGTCGTTGTTTACTAGATGGATGACTAGTGAACCGCGGTAATCGCGCTCTGTTTAAGCGTCCCACTGCGGCAATGGAGGATCCCTGAACGCCGCGCCAAATCGTGATACAAAATACAGTTCCCTGCTGCGAAGGCTGCCTCTATGAATCCCTCTGGGGCGACGTTGGACTGTTTCGTGGCCACCACTGAAGGTGGGTATCTTCTACGGAGTTGTAAGAAGAAATTGGACCTTGAAGTGTTACGGTCTTGGACCCTTTAAATCTGTAAATTACGTGGGAAAATGGGTAACGTTGGCATAGCAGATCGGACAAAATCAGATAACTTTGGAAGGCAAGTGTTTCATGATTTTGACAATAAATTTTAGGTGTATATAGCTGATGATAGAAAAGAAAATATATAAGGAAAAATTTAAATTCGACGATTTTATTTAAAATGCACTAAAAAATAAAAAATACTTATTTTCGTATACTACAATTTCGATGGCGATGACATTTTAGGTAAAATTGTGGCGTAGAATATGTATCACTTTAATGCAGAAGCAAACTTCGAAATGAATTTGTTGTGAGACAGTTTTCATTGGCATTAATGAAGCAAAGTATTTTGAAAATTGATAAACTATAGTTGATGATTCCACTTGCCAACCCATACTTCAACTTCTGGTAGCTCATGGTGCCCCATGATTTTACTTAAAGCGACATATCACCATCGAGATTGTAGCACAAGAAAATAAATATTCCTTAGTTTTTAGTGCATTTTAAATAAAATCGTTTAACATAAATTTTTTTTATTATTTACTTTGCAGTGTCTAAGCTTTATTTGAATTTGTGGATATGGGTTATATTTATTGATAACTGGGTAATTTTTTAAACCCTTCGATATTTGTTTTCATAATTTTTGTATTGTCATCCAAACAACGTACGCCTGCAAAGTTGCAAGATAATTGGATAGTTGGAGGTGGATTTAAATTGAATTTCTAACTTTGAACCAAACCTACAAGAAACAAACAGAGGATCGAAGCTGAATAAAATCGTTTAAAAATCGGTATGTGTAAAAGATACTGTATAGGAATCTTCAAATATGAATTAGAAATCTTCAGACCCTTTCTGCCACAGTTTAGCAATCTTCAGAAAGAGGAATTTCTAAGTCTTGTATATTTAAAAACTGTTTCCACGTCTGGTCTATATTTTTAACACGTTCACGTCGACTTACTCCACTGGTGGTTAAAACTTCTATATATTAAGTAATCGCACGTTTTTTATCATAATCATACATTACCACGTTAAATAAGAGGCTTTTAACTGTGCATATTAATAATAAACATTGAATTTGCAGAATTTTACGAGGGAGAAAATAAAAATATAAAATGTACGTATAATATAAGGAAAAATGTAGCCGTTTGCGTTCTCTATAAACCGTGCCATTTTTTCTGTATGAGAGAGCACGAAGCTTTTCGAAACATGGAAGGTATGACTTGACAGCATTGTAACAGTTTGAGAGGCACGCAACAGAGAAGCAACCGTACAAGCGAACGTCTTGCATTGTAAAATTCCGATTTCCTTGGATTAGAGATATGCCGACAAAAGAATTCGGTCTGGGATGGAAATCAAGTGGAAAACAGAGCTCAAAAGAACAGGTAGAGAAGGCGGACTTCGTGGTTGGCGTACTCGAAAAGCCTCGAACGTAATTCGATTATTGGCCTGAGCTCCCTTATCGCAAGTACACCATTCAGCCCCTCTATGGATTCCCATTTGCATTTCTATGTCCCTTTCTTATCGATTCTTAAGATGTTCCTCCTTCTACGTCCTATCTCGAATTTCCAGATGAAAACCTGTACGTCGGTTGCTCTTCCAGTAGACAGAAGAGAATATCGGCGCTACTCCTACTGTGCCTCTGCCGCGAAATGGGCGACGCCCCACTTCGAAACCAAGTGTGCTTTAATTAATTTAATTGATAGCGCGTACGTCCCGCGTCGTTCAAATGGAGAAATGAATATTTCCAGCGACAGCGTTCTGTGAAGTGAGTGAATATTCCTTTGGGATTGAAGTAGTGTAAGTCAGTGGTGAATTTAAGTAGTATAAGTCAACGATATTTGCCACGATATCGATGCAGAGACTTTTGCACAAAATTAAGCATTTTGATTTGAAGATTGCAGTTAATAATTAAGCTGGACATTGAAATTGCAGAGATCGGTGGCATTTAAAAGGTATTAAATAAAAATATCTATGAGCTTATATTGTATGATTCGTTTCATTGAAAGAAAGCTTCAACGAATGAATTAAAAGCTTTCTGCAGTTTGTTTTAAGAGAAATTTCGAAGCTTCCCCGATGGATGTTTTCAAAATGGTTCCTTTTGTTAGTATTGTAGCATTATAAATAATTAAATTCGTTTCCGTTTGACGCCAGCTGAAGGGGCGTGTTTATGCATTTCATTTCAAATGTTGGGGCTATTTTATTTGGAAGCAATGTTATTTTAAATCTACGAACATTCTGTACGTTTTGGTCTATTTTATGCGCTGCAGAAATATCGTTTGCAGACTGGATCGCTCAACTCTGGGGTAGGTTTTATATTTAATTGAAAATACATTTGTACGATAAACGTGGAAGGCAAAGAGGAAAAATTAAACTTTGCTCAATTACTTCGGTATATTTATTTAATATATTCCTGCGCGCGAAGCGATGTAACGCTTAATAAACGTATCGGTAATTAAACTCCAGACGGAAATCGAATTAATTAGCAGCTGAGCGGTTAATAATCCGCGCGCCTTTAATGCTCGCGTCTTTCGCGCCAACGCAAAACCACTGGCGTAACGAAGCGTATTCGATGTAAATTTTAATGCAGTTTACTGTGCGTAATGAAATCCGTGCCTCAAGGAACTGGAGAATTAGAAATTGGAGATGTGGGGCTTTGAATTTCAGGATTGAATAATTGATCAATTTGGGATTGCAGAATTAGACACAGAAATAAAAAATTCAGGGATTGAGATATTAAAAGACTAGGAATTTATATAGTTGGAGATTTGAGAATTGGAAAAATGAAAAGGTTTAGGGTTGGAAAATTTAATTCAGAGAGAATTTGAGGATTGGAAAATAGATTTTAGGATTACGAAATGGGCGAATTAAAAAATTGAGGGATTGTAGAATTGGGAGATTTGGTAGTCGAATAGTTGGAGATTGGAGAACTGGAAAAAATGAAACAATTGGGCTCGGGAAAGTTAATTACTCCAAAAGTGGAGGATTGGAAAATGGATTTTAGGATTACAAAATTGGAGAATTAAAAAATTGAAGAATTGGGGAATAAAATTGCTAGATTAGAAAGTTGAATTATTAGAGATTAGAGAATTGGAAAAATAAAACAATTAAATTGGAAAATTTAATTAATAGAGAATTGGGGGATGAAAGGATTGGAGAGCTGCAAAATTAAAATAACTCAATACTTCGCTACATTTCTTAAATTAATACATTTCTCACAGCAATAACATCGGTAACTCCACCATTTCCCAGCAAAAAAAAACTATTAACCAATAAATCAAATTTGAACTAGTCAAATACCAAAAACTCTACACAAAATCCCTATTCATAAATAGAAGATCGAAAAGTCACCGAATGAAGACGGAACCAGGTATCGTGACTTCCTGAAATAGAATCCAGATTGAATGGCACGTAATCACGGATTAAAAAACTACATAAAAATAATCCTGTGCAGGTACTTGGAAAAACATTTTCACCATAGAGATAAAGGAGATTTGAAATACTCGTATCCTCCTCGAAACTATTTACGCTGAAAAGCATAGAACCTGACTTTAAAGCCAGCCATTTTTTGCGCACATCCGCTTTCATGCACGTTGCATAATTAGCGAATATCAGAGCCTTCGTTGCACGGTGAATCGTGGTTATAATCCTTGCCTGGAGAGCTCGAATTCATCGCGATGAGTCGAATTACATGATAGCTGCTCGCTCGCGGAATTCCCACAAGCGGATTCGTCGAGTGGGAAGTTCACGCACGGAACGACATCGAATTAGCGCTCGAAGCATGCAGTGGTTCTTTGATACCAGAGATCCCGCTGGAATATCTTCTTTTTTTTCCAGGCAGCACTTGTTAATTATTCAAATCACCGTGAAGGAGACGGCTCATCGATTACATTATAGATGTAACGTGAAGTGAATCCAATACCACGATTTTTGTAAAGTATTTCGTAAAGTATTCTTCAGAATCAGTACCTTGCTCTTCCTTCGTTTATTCCCTTGCGAACATCCTAGCATAATTTAAATATCAGAGTCTTTGAATTCAATTTCGCGAAAGGGAAATTTGCGCCTCTAAGCAGTGGATGTAATACATAATAAGATGAAAATAAAAATCACTGCAAGAGTTACCATTTTGAAGCAAAAATTGACAACGTGTCAAAAATATTTCGAGAAAAATTCGACACTTTGTTACAACACTTTTTTATTAACAAATGCTTCTTAAACCAGAATTCCATGAAATCCTTCTCCTGTAAATAAAGGAACGGCACTTTGTCACCACTCCTTACAAAAGCACCGGTGATTGTATCAAAGGCCAGAATTGAGAAAAGGGAAGGGTGAATTTAATTCGTCAGATTTGCTCAAAATCAGTGTGAGATTCGCGGTAAACGCGTGCAGTTTCAGCTAACAAGGATTGCATTAAGAATCGCTTATTTTTGATCGGTTGTGATAATGAAAATCCGTGTTCCGTTTACCCGTTGGCCTTTATGAATACAGCCTGGTCCCGTTAGTATGTAATTAAATACGCTGAATGAAAAGCCGATACCTTCGGGTACGAGGCAAATGAAAACGTTTCATTCGTACGCAGAACCGGAGAGAGGAAGATTAAACCGCCCAATGAAATCCGGCCTGATCTCCAATTCTAAAAAAAAGAGAGAGAGAGGGAGAGAGGGAGAGGAAAAAGGAAGGGCGACGTTCAGCAGCTTTTGACGGCTGCCGGTAAAAATAGCGGCGGTATTGCACGCAACAGAATGGAACGTATTCATTACGAGGCTTTCGTAAATCGAATCGCAGCTGTAAATCGGTTAAAACGCTCGAAAGGCATAAGCGAGCATTGCTCCAGCGGGCGTGATACTTTTTTGACATCACCCAGAAGCTATCTGGCGAATTACACTTTCACTTAACTAATTGACAGTGGCAGGTGAACGCCGATGGGAGTCGCGCGAACCGAAAAATAAATGCCTGCAAAATAGCGCTGCTTGAATTTTGAATTTTTTCCCACAAATATGTGGACCCCATGTAAATTGCACAGTATTTATACTTTTTAGTTTCAAATTTTAAACCGCTTTTCTTGTAAAATTTACATTTTTAATAGGACACTTCTTAATAATTATTCCAATTATATTAATTATTCAAAATATATTATTTACTCTAGAAATTTCAGTAGCCATAATTCAATCGTATGTATTCTGAATTTTAAGAACCTTATAGAAGTTTTTAGTGTCTTGAACAGGCGAAAGACAACCCCATTTGTTCACAACGCAGCATCCCCTAACGAAGCAGCATCCAGCGACAAGCTGTCGCTGCAAACAAGATTCGTCGCCCCATCAACGTCGCCGTTTAACGATGCACAGGGAAGCCAGCCACCCCATCCAATGCAATCCCATTATTTCGAACCTCGGGGCCCGAATATTTCATTGAACCAGAGGGCGGCCAGTCCGCCCGGCCTCGGTGTCACCCCCCCCCGCGTCATCGACCCCCGCCAATGCAATTTCTTTCACTCAGGCCGCTGTAACCACCCCCGCCCCGTCACTGGCGCGGCTAGTAATGAACAGGGACACCAGATGGGACGAACAGCGGCGGGACGAAGGGGTGGGGAGGGATAGGGGGTGAGTTACTCTTGCACTGGCAGCGTGTCCAACCCTCCACGGTTCGATTTTCCCTCGCGGCCTGCCCTAGCACTCATAACCTAGATTTCAACGGATAACAACGCAACCCCCTCCCGGCCACCCCTCTCCTCGGCCGGGTCGACTCGTTGCAGGTCGTCCGTTTCCGGTCGCCCTTGGGCCGAGGGTCCCGTTGCCTGCGATTTCTCGTTCATCGATACGCCGAAGGATTACTTCTTTCACCCTAACCTCGTTTCCCCTTTTTTTTCCGCGAGGCTTCAAAGAGCCCGCGCTGCCATCGATTCCGGATTCAAGATTCTGGGTCAACGGTCTTCCCTTCTCTCGCCCGATGCTCCCTCGGGGAACGAACGGGGAGGGGGTGAATTGATATTCAGTGGGAAAGGATGTGAATGATCGCGAGTGGAGGGTGGTTGTGGTAGGTTGGAAACTAAACGCCGCCGGGGTCTGCTGATGGCGTTTGGGGATTAGGTGCTTAGCAAGGCTTGGGGATTATTGTGGTAGCTTGTACTTTGTTATACTCTTAGAAATTAGGGCAGAGTAATGACGTACAGTGCTACTTGGAAGAGGATTATGCTTCGGAACAACTATTATCGCTGAGGATCTCGGCACACTCCTGGCAGAGTTTTCTCAACTTTAAGGGAGCTCTAAGGCATGGGTAGTAGAATTATGGGTGGAATATAATTCTGCTTATTATGGGAAGCTCTTAAAATCTGAATTTCGAGGTGTAGGATGTTTTACGAAAAGGCTAGGTTCCTACTTTGTGAACTGAATAACTCATTAAATTCGTTCTTCGCTCATTTTCCCTTCAAGGGTCTTATTCGACAGTTAAAATCGAGTCCAGAATTCTGAGACACCATGGGCTTGATAATTTATATTTATTTTTCTCTCACTAATTAAGGGGTTACCAGCAATCAATGGGGAGAAGAAGAACGATTTTTGGGGAATTTATTCCAGAAAGTTTACACGCTTATTTTTATGCAAAGGTTTTTGTATTCAGATAAGGGATACTTTAACAGGTTATTATGTTATGTTTTGGTATAAAAGTATTTATTTATCGCACAGTTACAACTGATTTCCCGAAATGGGTTCTCGATTGCGCACGATTTTAAAAAAACCGCTCCTCCAATCTTTCTGAAACTTTGCAGGCTTCTTCTAGACATTCAAATCTAGTCTTTAATCGAAGCATTTGTTTTTCCAATGCATAGTTTTGAATTTTATGCATGAGAAATGAGTGTTGTTTTCTATGAAAATCGATCGTTTCACTTTAAAATCCGCCATTTTGTCCTGGATTAATATTTTATAAAACGGAACGATTAAACACTAGATAAACTATTGTACTAACTAAATCTTCTTCGATTTTTTATTTCACGTAACCCAGCTCCGTATAATGTCACCGCGAAACGTACAATATTTCTAAAAGCAGCTTCCTTGAAATCAGTTGTAATTTTGCAATAACAAAATACTTTTCTACCAAAGCATAATATAGTAACCTGTCAAAGTGTCTCAAATACAAAAAACCTTTGCGCACAAATATGCATCTACTTTCTTAAATGAATTCCCAAAGAACCTTTCTACGACTAGAAAGAAGTAGTATAACCTGGAATTGGTCGTACAACCGCTCCAAATATTTATGAACCTGTCCAATTAGAAACTTGTTCGTTCGAAAACGTTCAAAACAGTTCAAAAATCGTTCGTACACGGGTAGAAAAATCTATCGTTATCGCGTATCCTTTCCGCTCCAAATCCTCTCGGTATCGTTTGCATTTTCCATCCCCGTGGCAGAGTAGAATCCTATCTCGTTAAAAAAAGAGAGAAATACGCCGGAGCAAATGAAATCTAAAAACGTCGGATCGATCGGTAGCAATTGGCGATACAGAGCTGGCAAGTCGAATTTGAAAACAAAAAAAAATGGGGGAGCTGGTCCGGTGTTGGGTGTTACGAAACGTTGGACGCGCTTGAGAGGCATGCGTGGAAAAAAGCGATTAGCAGGACCCCTGGGGTGAACCGGATTTATCGAACAGCAATGAGCTAGAATCGTCGTGAGTAATTAACCGAGTTAGCCACTGGAGAGGAACGCCTGCAGGCCCTCCTCCCTTATCACTGCTTTTTGACGCTTTATGTCTGCCCCCCTGCCAACCTTGCCCTCGTTTGTGAACTGAAATTCCTTCGTCATATCTTCGTCGGTCTCCATCACATTTGCGTTATCCTTCCGTCAGTTCTGAGCATTTCGTATGAATTTGTAGGTAAATGTACAAGAGTAATTACTCGAATCCTTCGATTTGACTAATTCGTAGAGTTCCTCTGTACACCTTATCGCAGAAGTGGAATAACATTTTAATAGTGGAAGACCTCTTGCTCGATATTCAAAATATGATGGTACTAGGTTCAATCGGGAAATAAGAAGGGCTTGTTCAATTTAAACAACAAGGTTTTTTAGGGCTAGGGAAAGTTGGTTTTTGAAATAGATAAATAGGAATAAATATTTTTATTTCTCCGAGTAATTCAGGAGTTGATTAATAAACTTTTCTTTGAAATAGTAGTTGCATAAAGAAATAGTATTTCAGATATAGTATTTTAATACTCACACGTACAAATACTATTGTGAAATGAGTATTTCAAATACAGTAATTTAATACTCACTGATACAAATACTCTTGTGAAATGAGTATTTCATTCAAATGTAAGAAAATAATATTTCAAACAGTGAAATAGTATTGTCAAACAGTATTTGATTTAAGCATTAAATGAAATAGAATTTTCAAATAGTAGTTGATTTAAGCAATAAATAAAATACTAATTTTCAAAAAGTATTTGATTTAAGCATGAAATGAAATAGTATTTCCAAACACTATTTGATTTAAGCATAAAATGAAATAGTATTTCCAAACAGTATTTGATTTAAGCAGGAAATGAAATAGTATTTCCAAAAAGTATTTGACTTAAACATTAAATGAAATAAAATTTTCAAATATTATTTGATTTAAGCCTTATATGAAATATTATTTTCAAACAGTATTTGCTTTGGAAATATTTCAATTTTCAGTATTTTGTCTCAAACTATTTCAAATTTTCCCCAGCCCTAACAATTAAATAGTTCCTACCTAAAGTTAATAGATTCCCAATTATCTGTATAAAATATCTCCAACCATTTTATACGTCTCTCTTCTCAAATCTCCAAGTTCATTTCCTTGCAAGTTTAAATAACCCCCGGCCTCAGCCTCTCCCACGTTCCATTCACATTTTATCATAAATTGATTACACGTAGGCGATAAAGCTGTCCCATTCAGGATGTTTATTTAATATTTAATTAAACTTTCGCCCAGCCATAGGAGCCGCCAAGTTCTTCACTCAAGCAGCGCTCTTTAATTAGAGGCGGCATTTTCGTAAACCAGATTTAATCAGTAAACGAAGCTGGTCGTTAAATTTCTTATTCATCGGCGCGCCCATTGTGTAATTAAAGTCTGGCCTACTTAACGCAAACATTTAAAAGAACCACACATTACCCGTCCAATTACCGAAACGCATGGTTCCTCTTTCACCGGGCAGACTATTCGCAGATTATCATAACACCACACTCGGCTGCCCTCGTCCCTTCCCATTTTAAATCGCGCAACTCCGGTACACCCTCGATTCCAAAGCCGACGGAATAATTGCATCCGATTGCCCCAAAGCGAGGTTGATCTTTATCCCGCGGCGTCTCGGCGAATCCTGCGGGAAAACAATCGGAAGTTTGCGCAACCCTTAACGCCGGCGCGCCCCGACTCTCCGCGATTGAAAGAAGTAAAAAAGGAAAATTCGGAAAAGCTCTTTAATTCACTCTCGCTTTATGAAATCACCGCCATCTATTTATTTCCGACTGTTTGCTCGGCGCTGCTTCTCTGTTTGCGATGGAACACCATTTTCAAGCCCTCAGACGTCGAATACACGACAACCGCGCAATCAAGACGAAGGGGTTTCTGACAGTATATCTTCTGGGATTCCGATGTGGAACACGGAACTTCCATCGGCTTCGTATTTTTATAATCAAAGTTCGGAGTGGATACCTGGATCCATCTTCCTATCTTCGATTGAAAGATATGTGTCGCTGCTGCGAGGAATTTCGGGGTGTGGAATTAGAATTGGTAAGAAAGGAAGAAGGAGTATAGAAATAAAATATCACGAGGCATTTAGTTTTTAAATTGCGCCGCTATAAATTTCGCGATTTATGACTGAACAGTTGCAAATCGTTTTCAACTATTAAGTAACCGAAGTTTTGTTAATAATCGAAGGGAGCTGTGGCATAATTTTATTTTGATAAAATACATGGAATAAGGGTAGTCGCGTTAAGAGTAAGCTCAGCAAGAAAAACAGTTGAGGCATTTGATGGAAAAAGGGCACATACGCCAAAGTGCCATTTCAAGAACATCGATTTCGAAGTTTTCATTATAGTATAATTTAATAAAAAGTAATGCAATTAAATCCAATTTTTTTAGGGGTGTAGTTATCGTATCCTTCAAACGTTCTGAAAACAGATGTCATGATTTGAAAATGATATGTGCCTTTATTTATAAGTTTCAAGCAAGTGGGCTGTGTGCCCTTTTTCGTTCAAACGCTTTAATTACTGCAACGCTGCAGGGAAGGCAAGAACTATCGTTATCCCCAATTTCACGGTTCTCCAAGGGTCGTCAAGGAATAATCGAGAAGAAGCACGAGAGGATATTAGAAGCTAAGAACGAGCAGCCCCTTTTCTTCGGAGATATCATTGAAGCCCAGAGGAAATAGGTCTGCCGCTAACGAATCACGCGTGTCGATAATCTCTTAATAACCGCAGTCAGATGCTTCAATCGCCGCTATCTCCACCATTCCAAGAACATTTGCGGATGAATGGAAACGGGATCAGTGTAATCGCGAATCAATCGGAACCATCGTCAGCGAAGAAACCTGTGTCACTCAAAAATCTATATCCCTTCTTATTCTTTGGGCTAAAAACACAGCAAAATTTGGGATTTTTTTATTAAAAAACCAGCGTTTCGAATGATCTGAAATTTGAACCACGTTTTGATGCATCTTTGAGGAAGCTGCAGTTTTTTTTTTATCAATTTCGAACCGTAAATATAGTAGTTACACATGATCGACCATCACGCCGCGCAAAAAACGCCCACCGTTGATGCGCATGATATTTATCTACCCGGTAATCTGGAACAAAAAAATGAAAAGGCGTTTTATTTTATACATATGTAGCTCGAAATTGACGAACCAACAAAAAAGAAAAAAAATTATTGAGCAGTGTGGAGAGTTTTCAAACTGAAAGGTCCGAACCTTCAATTTTTGCAATCCAATTTGCGCCAATTTTCTTATGTAACAAAAGAAGTATAGAATTCAGCTGTATTCTGGTTCATCAAATTGAAGCTACATATGTACAAAGTAAAACGCCGTTTCGTTTTTCTGTTTTAAATTACCTGGAAGGTAAATAGCATGCGCACCAGCGGACGACGAGTTTTGCGCTGCGTGGTGCATAACTACTATATTTAATATTAAAAATGAATAAAAAAAACTACCACTTCTTCAAAGGTGCATAAAAACATGGTCCAAATTTCAGCTTCATCGAAATGCTAGTTTCTTAAAAACAAATCTAAAATTTTGCTATGTTGTTTGCCCTTAAAATAGGACTCCCCCTTTAAACTTCTATTCTATGCACGTATCCGATACCAATATCCATCAATCTTTTGTTTCGAGCAAGCCCTGCAGTCCTTGCACTCCAATTCCTTCAGTTCCCAGCACAGCTCTCCATCGTCCAGTCACAAGTATTTCACCGAATGTAATAACGAATGTTGATCGCCTGATTCGACGCGATTTTTCGCGAGAAAGAATCGTCGGAGATCCGTCGAAATTTTGTAGGTTTGAAAATCCCAGTCACGACGAGCTGGCCCAGGTTCCCCGCCACTCGGCCGCCATTTTGCGCTGGGCAGGCATGCAGAAGACTATTCATCGCCGATAGGATCGGACGACACGGCGGACAGGCTGCTGGTGAATAAAGCAGCCTGGCAAACAAAGCTTTGTTTAGATACACGCGGACAAGCAGTACCTCGTTCAATTTGACTTTACCCGCCACGGCTTTGCGAACGTCCGATTCAATTAAGCGTTACAACCCCTGCTGGCCGGCCGAATGCAGCCGGCTAAACAACGCGCGAACTACGAATCAAATGTGGCCGCCTAAGCGCGCTGCCTGCTGCCGTTGAATCTCGTCCCGCCGGCGAATGTAAATATTCCTTGACGCTGGCGTCGATAACTTTGATTACGCACGCCGGCTGCGGCGTATCTATGACGGAGCTTCGCGAGGGGAATTGTTATAAGGGGTGTAAAAGATTTTAAGGCTCGAAGATGTGGCGTTTGAGGTGGGAAAATGCAACCCCTGGCAATGAGTTTGGCAGCAAACGCGAGGATAAGAAAGTAACGAGGATTACCAATATTTTTTTTATGTAAAATGCAATGGTACGCATTTGAAAGGGATGGTAATTTTAAATTGGGATATTTTATAGTAAAAGCACCGATAATAATTAAGAATTTTGTTTGGAATTTAATAAAATATATGGAAGGAACAAAATGTTTTGGAAAAAAGCATGGAACATTATGAATTTATAAAGGTATTAATAATAATTTATTTAATATTTACGGTACCTAGTTTTTTTTGTAGAGTTGCCCAAGCATCGGTGAATGAACAAATTATCTAATTAATGACGTGGCAAGATACATACTGTATTACAGAGGGTGGCAAAATTATTAAGCTCAAAGCATTTTTCGCAATTTTTGGGATCATTTTAACATTGATTTAATATGATTAAAGGAAATTCTTAAATTGGCAACTAAAGGTTCTGAAAGGGAACTTTCTTAGCTTTCCAAAACACTCGTGAACATTTGTCTACGATCTTGAGTTCGCAAGTTATAGATGTTCAAAGTGAAAAGTACCATTTTTACTTTGATCGCGAATAACTCGGTCAATAAAAATCACGCAACAAAACCAAAAAAAAAACGAAATTAAAGAGAAATGTATGCTCTATAAGAGCTCTTCATTGGATTTACCGGGAACAAATTATTTTGGCCCGTGCATACGTTCAAACTGTGCAAAAATTTCTGAAACTTCAAAAACTAGAAACCTCAATTTCCTTGTATTAATCCCAGCAGTCCTTTATTCAAAAACTAGAAACCTCAAGCGTTGAAATCCGTTTTTAAATACGTTTTGCCACCATTTTTCACAGCCATTCCATCGCTTAGACTTACAAAATCTCGAATTTTTCTGTTTGAGTATAATAATTTGGCCACTGTATTCAACTATTAGATAATCGAGTTACGAGTATAGAAAATTCTGCAGCTCAAAAGATATTAATATACTGCGAAAATACTGGGACAAGAAAGCACCGAGTAAATTAAATCACCGTGTCACTGAAGTATCAAAGTGCTAAAGTGCCTAATTACCTACGAACGAAGGAAAGTCTTGATCGCCTAAATTACCTTTTAAATTACCTAGAATTATAATACACTATTCAACGCACTAAGGTCCAAGTAACAAGAACATAACCAACGAAATTCTGCCAATTTTCGCCTTCCTCCAAACGCATCCCCTTTAACCAGAAAAGAAGTTCTCAAGCATCCTTCGCGCGCCAGAAGCTTCCATTTCTGTCGCGGCAAAGTTGTCGAAACGTTAAAAACGAAGGCGAAGACGGCCATTCGCGAGGCCGTTCCGGCGAGTGAAATTTTCAGAGACGATTGAGCGCGGTGCGGCTCGAGAGTTGTCCAATATAAGTTTAATTGAAATGGTGCCATTAAACTTGCAGAAGACAAAGTTGCCCTGTGAACGAATGCTAATTTCCAAGGAATATTCAAATACGCCGGGACCTCCTGAAATGTTGCAGCGCCCCCTCCTTTAACGAGGGCGATTTTAATGAACGACCCCTCTCGGAACGCCAGTTACGACGCAGGAAACAGAAAGTTTAAATGTTAATGCGGCCCGCCGTGAAAGCACTCGCGGAACGATGAAACGCGAGCGGGACGCACGATTCGAGGGGGAAAAGAAGGGTGGCAGGACTTTGGAACAGGCACTCCGGTAATCTCTGCTTTGTGTCTGTCGCGTTCTTCCCGCTTTTTCATGGCTTGTTGAAGATTCAAGTGTGTGGTACGTTTGTAGCCGCTGCGTGTCGAGCTTCCTCTTACATTTTGTCTTTCAGAGTCTCAGAATTTATGCAGCGCCCGACATTAAAGGAAACCGTATGCATTGAGCGCTTTAATCATTAAACGCTGTTGTAGCAACTTGTCACTGCTCAGAGGCACACTGGGGTTCAAAATATTTCGAAAAAGTTCAGTTGTAGTTCGTTCGAAAAATATAAAGACACAAGTATCGAATTAGAATTTAATTTTAGTGATGGAATGAATTTTATTAAGACTCATTATGGGGTTGGGATTTGAGAATTTTATATGGAATTGATAATAAAGTATTACCTGCACGAGGAGCTTTCGCTCGCCTGAGGAAACATTGCTTGAGAAATTGTTAGAGTTATGAAGAAATTACGAGATAACGAGATACGAGGAGATATGATTGATCTGTACTACTGGAACAGGGGAGATGGGCTGGCTATTGTCAGACGTGCTCTGCGAACAGATATTCCTGGAGATACGTCTTTCTGTACTTTCTCAAGCCTGTGCTGTTTTAAGAACTGTGTCAAACAAAAGTTAAGGAAATTAATTAAGGAAAGTTTGGAAGCATACCGAATTTAGCAATCCCATTTAAAATTCTCATTTTATACACGTACAAACTCTATCAAGAGAAGCCTCCTATATAATAATGAAAAATATGCCATGAGATTCGATACCAAAGCTGTGCCAAAAGCAAACCCCTCCATATTCATTTTTCTAAAAAAAAAAAAACACTTTACTTTCTAAAAAAATCGAAGTGGTTCAAAATCGAAAATGGTTCGCTCCATGCAAAATATGGAATTTAATGCGTTTCCATTATTCCACCTACACTACAGTGCAGCTGACAGTATGATTACTCTACCCAATTAATTTACCCAAATTCAGTGCACTCTAATAAAATTTACGCAGCGCGCGTTTAAGCCAAATCCAAATAAATAGGTTTCGCGCAAATTTGCCCCAGCTTGGCAGGATTTCTGCAGTTTGCTCAGCGCAGCAAGGGGAATCAGGTGCGTCTGGACGCGACTCGTGAATCGTAATGGCGGCCGGGGACGCCGCGCGTTAACGCAACTGCGGGCGATTCGTCGTGAAACCGGGCGCGGTTCGAAGTTCTGCTGCAAGCTTCGCCCAGATATTTGCCGTTAACGTTTACGAACGAAGTAGCGGCGAAGTGGCGCGCGCCGTTGACTCAACAGGTACGGCGAGCAGAATAATTCCTCCGTGAAACTCGAAACTTCCCGTTCATTATGGATGCGCGTCCCGCGTGGAGAATTTCAGACGCGTCGAGGGAACCGCGAGGAACTCGCGTTCGCGGCGTCCTTCGGGGATACTTGGGGCGGATAGATGCTTCCAACTTGTTTCGGGAACGACGAAAGCAGATGTGTTTGGTCTACGAGATCGTGCGGCAAACAGCGAATATAGGTTTTTTATTCTTTGGAATAGGCACAGATGATAGTGGAAAATTTGAGTATTTTTTTGGTGTAGTTGTGGTGGGGGTGGAATTGATAGGAAGAAAATTTTTGCTTGGAAGCTCTGAGAATATTCTAAGTCTATTTTGTGTTTGAGGGGTTATGCTTAAAAGAAAAAGAACGCGATTTTCGGGAATTTTTTGTGGAATATCTACTATATATTTTTTTACAAGTATTCTCTTATTTCGAAAGTACATATTTGCAGCGACTTTTAGTAATTTTGTTATAGAGAAATATTGAAAAATGAACGAATAACAGCCTTTCTCGCGAAAGCTGGCTTGATATTGGTGAGAAATATATTTCGAAAACCGCTGTATCGATTGGCCTAAACTTTTGAATACTTCTTTTATATACCAAAGACTAGTAGGAGAGCGAAGGGTTTTTTTATTTTAACCAAAACTCTGTTTTTAATTAACGAAAAACGAACAATTTCGACATCCAAAAAGTGTACCTTTTACGTTAACAGCCGCCAATTTGTCAAAAATCGACTTTTTGAAAAAACCTTCGTTCATCTACTGAATTTAACTATACAGTAAGAGAATGCTTTTAAATTTTCAATTTTAGATGATCCGGCTCAGAGAAAACTTGCTCACCGCACAGCGCCATTATCAAAACAGCTTCCGCGAGAATAGCTGCTATTCATTTAATCTTTAATATTTTTCTATAATAAAATGACTGAAAGTTTCTCCATACATGTACTTTTAAAATAAGCGAATAGTTGTAGAAAAATATGCAGTAGATATTTCTCAAAAAATTCCCGAAAATCGCGTTCTTTTTCGAAAGCTAACAAGACATAACCCTTTAACACTGACTTGTACTACTTAAACTACTCTGAATCTTCGTGATTTAGATATTTAAATACTTTTCTTATCAACCCCACTATTTCTTTTTATAAATAGAGAAACGTGGATAATCAATTTAGAATCCGTGCATTAACAGTTTATCAAAGGCGTCCTCGGTATCGTTGAGCTGTACTACTTGGTTTCACGATGCACTCTTCCCTTCCACTTCGCATCTTAAATATTCCAGTGTCTGCAAAAGTTTACAGTTGCAGCTACTTATTTTACTGCCCTCTCACGTTGCAAATTGCACAAATGCATCTTCTACGGAACAAGATGCTTATTGCAGTTTATACTACGACTCTCCTGTTTCACAAGCAGCTTCTCGAGCGACTTGCCTCGTCCCTGTAAGGCAACCCACAGTCGGCTGTAATTTAACGGCAAAAGGAAACGCAGCAGGCCTATCTTAACATAATCGATCTTCGTCTCAGCACCCCCCTTCCCACCCCCACATTGTGTACACACGTGTTTGCACGCGCGTATCGCGTCCGCTCGATGTTTTGGCTGTATGACCGTAAACAATGGCAGTAGCCGAGTCGAGGTGTCAGATACACACAGTGGTGTCAATATAGGGTGGAAAGTAGACAGAGAGCGAGCCCCTTTTAATTAGGATTAATTTATACTCGATTGCGCTCCACGATCGGAAGTGCCCCAAGCATGATCGATGCCTGACACCCTTCTATACCCGAGGGATCGTTTCCCTGAAAATCAGCGTGACTTTTCCGAAATGATTTTTTAATAGACACTCTTCATGCACTCGAGATCGAATAAAAGTGTATTTTTTAGTAGAATAATTTTACTGCCTGGTAATTGGGGATGGGGGTGAGAGAGGAAAACTGTGGAGGGATGAAGAAGGTTTCAAGAGTGATTTTAGGGGGATAACAGTGTAATTTTTAGAAAATTAAAGGTATCTTTGGAAATTTATTAAAAGCAAACTAGTTAATGAATCTTTTCGAAACTTTCAGGACTTTTTATTGGATATTTAAGTTACACGAGTTGCTTTTTTTAAATTTATTTAAGGCAGATTCATAAGCTGTAGGACCAGCAACTTTGCGCTGCAAAAAATCTGGTTGACAGTTTTCTGGCGAAACGGTGCTTTTAAAATAAAAGAATTAAAATGTTTTAGAAACTATGGGGATGGCTGTAGCTCGCCGGAAGATTTTTTTGATTAGTCGTTTGCTTCTATTTCTTTTTCGAAGAAAAAGGTTCATTTACTAGAACCAAATTTCGCAATTATTTCAGAGATTCGCCATTTTGTCATTTCTCAAAATTTTCAGAATCGAACCCGTCGTGCCATAGCCATGCACATATAGTTTCTAAAACTTTTCGGTTTTTTGATTTCAGGAAAACCGTTTCGTCGGAAAACCGTCAAACATGTCAGCGGACATTTTTGTACAGCGCTAAGTTTCCGGTCCCATACAGCTTCTAAATCTACTTAAAATAAATTTGAAAAAAAATATTCATGTACCTGAAATACCCAATAAAAACTCCCGAATGTTTCAAAAAGATTCATTAACTAGTTTGCTTTCAATAAATTCCCAAAGATACCTAAAAAAAAAAAAACACGACTCATATCCAAACCGATTTCTCCTTTAGTTAATAATAATAATATCTCATAAAAACTTAGAATACTATAATTAAAAGATGTATCATTTAGTAGAAAAGCATTGTGTATAATTTTCACTTATACTTTTCCCCCAAAAAAATTCCTGAACTTGTATGTTTCTTCCGGAACTCTCGTTGTACATAACCCCTTAAGAATGAAGAGTTGATTTATTAGTGATAAGATATAGTATAGTGAGCATGTATTAACTTTTTCCTAACCAAGCTTGGTCGGTGCCTAAAGTACTCATACTACTGAAATCCCGACTCATGAAAACATATTGATAACACAGTTGTCGCTGTGGAATAACGTGGGTCTAAAAAAATTGCAGGTCAGGAACTTCATCGATATCCCACCTGTGTCCGACTAACACTCGCTCATACTACTGAAATAGATCCAAACCCAATTGCAATCCAATTGCCCGCGATTCCGTAGAGCACGTCACCCTGCACATCACATACATCATAAAGCATCGCCATTTACATGCTTCGCACAATAATTTAACACCAAAAGCAATAATTAATAACAAACAGAACATGTCGAATTTACTAGTCAGCCCTGTTAGACATGATTTCACAAACCCATTTCTCTCTTTAACAATCTTAATCAGCGAAACACTTCTCAAACAAATCTCCAGCAACATCGTGTTCGACTCGATATCGCCCCTGAACGATTGACGCAATTTCGCGAATGAAATTGGACGAATTTTAAAATCAATACCGCAGAACATACAACGGCACGCGCTACCAGTCAAAACGAGTCGATTAATGGAAACCAATGATGAAAGTTTCGATTCAATTCCGATAGGCAGGCTGGGAGGGGGGGGGGGAGCGGCAAGAGCGAAGGCTGTTCGACAATGGAACGACTTTCGAACCAAAACATTTTCGAAAGCGGCACCATTTGAATAGCTATGCAAATTTCCTTTGGAACGTTGTTATCAGCGTTGGTACTTTATCGGCCCTATAAAAGCGTAACGAAAACCATGGATGGGCTCCGTTTTACGCGATGTTTGCTGCAATAAGAGCAGAGGGAATTGGAAAAACATAAACATAAACGAGGAAAAAGGTGAATTGATGATTTTACATTTCAATTTCTAATGCTCGTTTCTTCGGCCCCCGCGATTCTGAATATTTATTATTCGTGTAGTACTCCACTTTCGAATCGCTGCATCCTCCTCCCCATCTCGAATTTCTTTTCTTTTCTCACCGCCGCGAATATCGTTGATCAGTGCTACTTAACCTCGCTGCCCGCCGCGTTAAAAATTCGACGCTCGTACTTCTCGGCGAAACGATAGGATCTCCTTATTGATTTCGGTTCTACGTGGCCGTCTTTATGCCCCCTTGTGCCCCGAGCCAGGAATTCCGGCGAAAATTACGGGAACACAAGGTCTGCACGGCGGCCACGTGGCCGATGCGTGCACGTCCGAGATATTTATTGATTTTCTTTTTCTTCACGCCCGAGCTGCGGCTGGCGACGCAGGTCGGGGCATCGTGAGCCGCAAAAATCTGCTCGGCCCTCGCTTTAATTAAAATTTCTTTCAAAATTCTATTCGAAATTAATTAAATTAATTAATCCCCCGTTGTTGGTATTGTTAATCGTCTGTTGGCAAGTGTAACCTGAGAACGAAAGCTCTACCTACGAAATAGAAATAGAAATTCCACAGATATTGACCGCAACTATAACACGGACACGGACTTAATAGGGGGCGTAGATTCACGTCGGATTAGAAAGTTATCGAATCAGAAATCGTGCGCCAGTGAATCGTATAGACGACCTTGGTTTATTTTAAGAGGAAACGACAGTGCGCGAGGAATAGTTTAGCGAATCGTTTTGCGGTGGTAAGTGCTAAATATAGAGCAGGCAAGTGGAATAGCAGCTGGCATCCCCGCCACCCTTTGCCACTGTTGTTGATATCGAATTGCATTTTCGAAGCGTCGGATAGCGCAGTCTTGATGGCTGACCACTCGTGCGGTTATATCACTGGAAACAGCTCCAATTACGCGATTCCGTTTGACGGCTGACTTATGATTGACCTTGTCGCTTAAGCGATGTTTCTAAACAGCTCGCAAGTATTTCCAAATCTCTGTAAATATTTTATTACTCTGAATAACGACGCAGAGCGCTGGGAAATTATGGGCGGATAAATATATTGATATTAACGCGAGACTCTAATCCAGTCACCGGTGACGTTAAATTTTCAAGGTTTGCTGTAACTAAAGAGCCATATTTCGGTATAATAGGATAGTTTATAGCGCAGTAAATTGATATCAACGTTGCATCGTATAAATTACGAGGATCTTATGACGCACTGTGGAATAATGGGAGAAGCTAATACTAGGCGACTGAAATGAAGTGCACCCTCTCGTTATTTATTCATCCCCTGGCAGTATACAGAAATCGAGACGGTTAATTTTAAGCAGGTTGTCGTTCGAATTACACGAATTTTCGAGAACATTATGAATCGAGGCAACTAAAGACGCTTGGAACGTTGCGACTGAATCGATGCAAATCAATCTTTTAAATCGTGACCTTGCGGTCCGCGAACATAAACTTTCATGCCGGAAGTTATTTAAAAATCCATGCAACAGTTGTTTCACTCGAGGAACTTACTCGTAACACTTTAATCGCACGTCACCTTGAATTTCTCGTCTGAGATGCCACGCGGTATTCTATAATTGCTTGTTTCGTAATCGTTTGCAGGGGAAAAGGAACGATTATTCATAAAAGGAGAGACGGACATTGGAATTGGGCAAGAAAGGCGGAGTAGCTTAGGCTGAATTAAAAGGCAGATGAGTTTCTCTTCAAAAGAGTCTCGACGCAAAGTAACTGAATTCCCGAGGAAATCACGAACACGATTCCCCCTGGCACATTCTCTAATACTCCCCGAGCTGCGAGCATTTTCTCCCCCCCCCCCTCCCCCCTTCGCGAATGCAGTCGCCGAAACACTCCAATTACGAAAACATGGCAAGTAGGTCGACAGGTGCTTCAGCCCGCGATACTAATTTTTCCTGTGGGCAGTAGGCGCGTTTTTTACCCCGGCTGACTTAAGAACAAGTGAATTTAAGGTTCATTGATCGTCCGTCCCCTCACTTCTTTCCTAACACAGCTGTGAATTTAATAATTGCTAGTGGACCGGTTTAATTATTTCAACACAATTGATTATCATTAGACAGCGGAAGTTTATGCAGATATGATATTTATTGCGATAATTATGACCCCCCTATTGTAAGAAAATCTAGCAATAAATAAACATAACATTCTTTAAAATCGAAAATATATTTTGAAATATATTTCTATCGAAGTTTCACTTGTTTAGTCCTTTTCTATGAAAATATATATTTGCATAAACATTCGTAGTTTAATTATCATCTATTCTGACCAGCGGTGGATTCTACCCCAAGTGAAGTCGGAAGCTCTTCAAAAAGTCAGTGCCCGCGACCGCGGAGTAGCGAAAAAATTGGATCGAATTCAACCGCGAGGACTGAAATGAATCCACGCTCATAAGGCTTAATCCAATCAATCGCCGGAATCTCCCCTAGCTTACCAGCCCCTCGAATTCAAATCTCGCCGGCTGCCCGGCCGTCACTCGCCACTTTTTATCGCTGCCTCTGCCGTTCGAAAATCAACCACCCCTCGCCGTGTAGCTGGCACAATTAAAGCTTGCTTCACCGTTATCAAGCAATTTCCCTCGGCTCGAGAGAAATGGCTCGCGCTCGTTTCGCGAGGGGGTGCAGGGCGGAGAAAGAAGCACGCAGAGAGAGAAATTAGCTCGCCCATCGACGCTCCGCAGTCACGGTGATATATTAACGCGGTGAGCGAGGGGCGTCGATGAATACGCGTCGATTAATATCGAGTCAACGTGTCGCGACGCACAAAACACCCCATAAATATCGTGGCGCCCCTGCTTTAGCCACCCTTCGCGCATCTTGCTGGAAGCTGACGCATTCTTGTGCGCTTGGGTCATGGAACTCGTTTGGTTCTGTTAAACAACCGTGCGTACGCTCCTATCGAACTCCGTGTCGAATTCGTTTTATTTCAAAAACGTTTTCACTCGCAATTTGAAATACAGCGGAATTCCGCGCTGTACCCATCGGTGCGGGGATATTGTTGGGTTTTAAGTGATCATCGTTGTCAACGATTTAAAAATGCGGGGTATTGTTCGGCGGGCGAACATCGTGTAATCGACGGTCTATTATATTTGTGCGAAATGTGAGAAATGTGATACGAGTGTAGAAATTATTATAACGTGTTAGTGGAGGGATTATTCACAGTTCTTGGGGGTTATTGGCTCTGGGCAGAGTTGGGCATTAACTAAATAGAAAATTATTTAAATAGCGGATCAAATAAAGGATACCTTAATTTTAGAATATTTGACGAATTAAGATAATTTTTTTTATTCCACCAATGACGTTGTTTATTTTATTCGTCGGCGGTTTCACTTTAGCGTTGAATAATTTTTCAACTTCCACTTCAACTTTAACTTTGAATTCACCATCAACTTCTATGTCAACTTTTACTTCGAATACATTTTTTAACCTTGACTTCAAGTTCCACTTGAACTTTAATTTTAATCTTTACTTCAGCATTAATGTCATCTTCAACTTCAACTTTAACTCTAACTTGAACTTCGCAATCAACTTCAATTTCGCTTCAACTTTAATTTCGAATAAATTTTTCAGCCTTAATTTCAACTTCAAGTTCAACTTCAACTTTAACTTAAATTCAACTTCAACTTCACCTTTCACGTCCTCATCAACTTCAACTTTATTCGACATATGGAGAATACTTTTTTTAACTTTTATTCATCATTCGAAATTTCATTTAAATGAAAATTTTGCCCATCTCTGGTTCTGTGACTTTTTTAGAATAAAGTTTTAACCTTGACTTCAAGTTCCACTTGAACTTTAATTTTAACTTTGACTTCAGCATTAACATCATCTTCAATCTCAACTTTATTTCTAACTTGAACTTCACCATCAACTTCAATTTCGCTTCAACTTTAACTTCGAATAAATTTTTCAGCCTTAATTTCAACTTCAAGTTCAACTTCAACTTTAACTTAAATTCAACTTCAACTTTCACATCCGCATCAACTTCAACTTTATTCGACATATGGAGAATACTTTTTTTAACTTTTATTCATCATTCGAAATTTCATTTAAATGAAAATTTTGCCCATCTCTGGTTCTGTGACTTTTTTAGAATAAAGTTTTAACCTTGACTTCAAGTTCCACTTGAACTTTAATTTTAACTTTGACTTCAGCATTAACATCATCTTCAATCTCAACTTTATCTCTAACTTGAACTTCACCATCAACTTCAATTTCGCTTCAACTTTAACTTCGAATAAATTTTTCAGCCTTAATTTCAACTTCAAGTTCAACTTCAACTTTAACTTAAATTCAACTTCAACTTTCACATCCGCATCAACTTCAACTTTATTCGACACATGGAGAATAATTTTTTTAACTTTTATTTGTCATCCGAAATTTCATTTGAATAAAAATTTTGCCCATCTCTGGTGACTTTAAAATTTGTGATGATTCAAGAGTTACGTTAGTTGACAGTAATGTCAAACTTGATTCCAGTAATTAAGAGGAAGTAGGTAGTGAGCTTTTCTGCATTTACAAGCGTTACTTGAATTTCAAGTGATTTTCTAAAGAAACTGTAATTTTAAATGGGAGAAGAAAAGAGGTGCAGGGTGCCTGCCTGTTTGCTCTACCAGGCGGAAGCCCGACAGCGTAGAAGAGTATCGACGCGTTGTTTGCACGATATCTCGAAGTTTCCTGAAAGCTTGTGTAACGTGCAGCTTACAACAATTTATGCGTTGATGGCTGAAAGTCACGGAATACTCATTAGCTCTCCCTTGGCGGGTCTTTCGCTCCTTTTAACTGACGATTACCTATTTATAATCCCCGTCTCTCTGTGGCTGCACGTTTCACCGTGTTCCACGACTTTGCTCGCTGGCTTCACTAGCCACGTGCGTCAGCATTCTTAGCAGGGATGGACGGATGAAATTTTATTTTCGTCAAACGTCCACTCGTTTGCCACGCAGAAAATTGCTGGCTAATCCCTCTGGAGACTGTGCAGTTTATAAACCTGCGCCTTCTGAAATTTATTAACCAGTAGCAACGCTATCCAATAGAGGAAACAGGAACGGCTGTTCAATAAATATCTCTTACAAGTTTTAGAATTTTATATAAGGACACAAAGCTTTCTTATTTATCTATCGAATATATTTACTAAAGCTAACACAAAAATAGCTGATACATGAACGGAACTCTCTAATTAGATGCTCTGAAAATAAGCCAAAGGGGGAGCTTTTTAAATAAAAAATACTCTGCATTAAAATTCCAAAATCAAACTTGGTACATTTGTTAATTGAAATTCGTAGCATGTGCTCAAAAGTAAAAAGTTTGGAATTATAATATTGAATACTTTTCTCTTAAAAACTTCCCCCAAATTTGCCAGATTTTCAGAGCTTCAAACAAGGGAGACTTAAGGATCAAAAGAAACTTTTTTAAAAAGCCTCCTCCCCTATCTTATATCGACGGACGACGGCGAAAAGTGAAGTCGCAAGCACGATTCTCCGGTCCCGGGAGTGTCGTTCCATTCCTCCAGCGTTTATCGCCCCGTGCACGGAAATATTGCGACGGAGATTCGATCTAAACGAAGGACACTCGCGATCGCCGAGCGACATTATCTCCTCCTCGCCTCCAGAGTCACCCTTAGCGATTTTTCGATCGTTGACTAAACGAGTCCGTACAATCGCTTCTCGCGCCTGGTGCGGGCTATTTTGGCCGGCAGTCGAATGAATTTTGCGAATCGACTGTCGCCTGGCACGTCTTTGGGACGTACAGAGTGCTTTCACGTTATTCGGCTCTCGGTTCGACGCCCTTCCCCTCGACAGATTGTGTTTCCGGCGGTGCTGGTATCCCGTTTCGTTTTCACAGGGAAATTGGAATTGAACCGTTGCCGAGGCGAACAGTGGTGGGAAAGTGGAGCTGAATGATCGGACACGAAGCGATACCGAGTGTACTTTCCGCAATGTGTCCGAACAATGATTGATTATTATCCCTTAAAATTGACCACTGCGCGTTGCTTTGTAGTTTCGCGTTTGTTTCTGCGATGGGAACAAGAGAATTCGATTCGCGACTGATGGCTGACGTCTAAATACACGAGGGAGACTACTTTGTTGCCGACTTGAGCAGAAATTGTTTAATAAAAAGATAGAAAATATGTAGAAGAGAATGTTTCAGATGAAAAGCTTATTGCTTCTATTTTGGGAATAGTTTAAATAAATACTGAAAGGTAAATAGTTAGGAAAAATGTGAATGAAATGGGCGTATGGAATTGGAAAATGTTATTAAATATTGCAAGTGCCCTGCTCGAAATAATTTATGGATCTCGTGCCAGATGAATTAATCAAATATCAGGAAGGTAGATTTAAAACCGTAAGACTTTTATGAATCATTTAGTTCGCATACCCTGGTCGTTAACCCATTAGAATGCGAATCCTTAAATTATTTATGCAATGTATTATTTTTAGCATTCGCTATATAAATTGAATAATAGCAATTAAACGATTTTGGAAACGAGAAAATTTCTGATTTGCATTGCAACAGTGTTTTCGGGTTTCAAACGAGTCTAATTAATATTATAGTTGTAGCTCCCTACCTCGTAGAAGCTAAATAATTCCTCGGCTCCAATTAACACAAGAATCAATTACATCTACGTTGCATGTGAACCGAAATAACGTTTCAGGGAACGTATTCCTCCAATGAGCATTCTCTGTGTAACGTTAGCAGCATAATTATTATGTACTTTGATTGTCACTGCGAAGCAACTCCGAAGCATGTCATTCACGATAGGCAATTGTTATTCAAGCTTCTAGCTTTGGCATGTCGAGTGCGTATATTCGTTGAATAATTCCGCCAGTGCATCCATTCATTTGTTATTCTTTCTTTGTATCTCCTTCCAGTGACTAGAAACGTGTGGCCGTCCAAAGTATATACAGGAATGCAATAATGCAACGCAACAGCGTGACAAAGAGACTCAAATATTTCTCGTTCGCAGTGAACATGCCTGTACCCCGTCCCTTTTGTAATCAATCCCAGACGCTGCTGTTTCAATTTCTACCTTTTCGACATTCACAAACTCTGGGGAAAATCCCTTTCGAAATTTGATGTACAATATTGTTTTCGTTGATAACTTCCCAATTGGATGTGGAAACTTTCTGTTATTAATTTTATATTATTAATTTGGTTGCATTGGATATTTGAAAGTTTGTAGGGACTCCATGAAACGTCGGTTTCGAAACGCCAGGCAAATTGGAACGGAAGTGCCTGACCAATTATCGGTTGCACTACTGGCAGTTACTGATTTGGGGAACAGTATGGAGAAATATATGATAAATTATTGTGATCTAGCTGTGTGAAAGCTTGTTACTGTGATTCCAAGTGCAAATGCTTCTGGGATATACGAGCTTCTCGCCTTCAAATTGAAAATCTTGAATTCTTGGCTGAGTAAGCACTGATTTTACTACTGAGACTCATAGTCCTTATTATAATATAATAATTTCTTTTAACCGTAAACACTGCCAAACTACCCCTATAATTCTAACTAATGTTCTCCATTATTCGTTATTAAAGTCGAGCTTTGATGCATCCTGTAAGACAGTCTTTCAAAAATTGAAAGCAGCACATGTTAAAGGGTCGTTCTACTTCGATTGGCCGAAAAATTAAGCTATTTGTAACGAATTTTTCCTGAGTAAATACAACATATAATGAAATAAATCTTTTTGGTATTTATTAAGCCACTCTTATATTATAGAAAAAAAAATAAAAAGATTCTTTTTAATTTGTTTGAATGTTTTTTTTACAACGTCATTATGCCACCTAAAAAAAGAGGAACGTTCATGGCGTAGGTGATTTCCCGGCTCAGGCTTATCCAAAACATAAAATTCCAAAAGATTCTTAATCTGTATGAGTGTCGCTGTAGACCCTAGCTTAATTAACAATTTTTGTCGAAAAATAACCCAGATTTTTCTCGTGGAACACCCGAGAATACTTCCTTTTGGGTGTTTTGTCAAACCTTTTTTTAAACCGACACCATTTTCTTACTTTTCAACAAAAATTGATAAATGAGCTAAAAACTCAAAGTAAAAAACTCATTAAAACCAATTGCAAAAATTGGTTTTAATTTTTTTTTTTTGCATAATATAAGAGTAGCTTAATAAATACCAAAAAGATTTATTTCATTATACGTTGCATTTACTGAGAAAAATATCTTTAAAAATAGATGAATTTTTTGGCGGTTCAAAGTAGAACGACCTCTCCAAGCAATTTTCACATAGTGATTATTCTGAAATGATGAATATTACAACTCGATTAAGCTAGCAATTTATCGATTACACGAAGACGTCGCTCAAATACCTTATATTGCATCGCCACCACAACAACGCGGATTCGAGTATCGATCTACTTACGAAACCATTGAAGAAGCTTCCGAACGATAAATACCTCTGGCCAGTGTTGCTAGGGCCAGCAAGGTTAAGCATTAAATCAACTAACATTTAATTACACATAACGAACAGAGGCACCAAAGAGCCAGCTTTAACATTGGCAATCCACTTAAATTAAACCACCTTAAAGTGGAAAACATTTGAATTCTGACACTAATCGAAACATAAAAAATTCCAAATACGATTTTTATTACAAGGGGTAGTTTTTAAGTATCCACCCCGATTTTTTTATTTTAACCCGTTCGCATATTTAAGGGATGTAACCACGCCTCAAAGTTCACAGGAAGAAGTACCAAAGCTCCTATTATTAGTTTAAAGAATATTATAACACTATGTTGAATAAAACTTGACATAAATTTCATTCACTGTTGTCAGAACGCTGCTCTTGTCGTCAGTCATTTTTCTACCTCTTCTTATAAAATAAGCCTACACAATCTCCCTCGGAATTGGTATTAAGGCTGGAACTATTCGAATAATTTAATATTCGAATATTTTACAATTTAATATTCGAATGCTATTGAAGTGAGTCAAAATTAGCTTACAAGATTTCACCCTGACAAATGAACCTAAAGAACTTGATTTATAATTCACACCATACTATTCGAATACATCAGTATTTCAATACTTAAATTTTCGAATACTTAAATATTCGAATAGTATTCGAATACTTGGATATTCGAATAGTATTCGAATACTTGGATATTCGAATAGTATTCGAATACTTGGATATTCGAATAGTATTCGAATACTTGGATATTCGAATATCATTCGAATTATATTCGCCAAATAATTGAGCAACTGAAGTATTCGAATATTCGAATACCGAAAAATTCGACAAATAGTCCCAGCCCTAATTGGTATAGAATTTCACTTCTGCTGGCAGATTGTGTGTCCTTCCTTAGCTCGAGCGTGCACCGTCATTCCCGGATGCACACGCGTCGAAATTCCGCGGAGCAACGAATTTTATTCGGCACAGAGGCCATCGAAAGAATGGCGGCTCCCTCGCGACGGAGGAGGGGGCTTTTCAATTAAACGGGGAACGATAAATTCGCGTCGCTCGAGGAACAAGAGCTGGTGAAAGGCGATCGAAATTCCCCCGACAATCTCGAAGTGGAAAACATCGCTTGGACTCGGACGACGGTAATGCAACCCTCTCCGTCGATGGGGCCCCTATCGCGGTTTGATACGAGACATCAGGCTGAAGTCTGTGTAATCTGACGTTGAATGGGAGATTAATTACACGGCGCGGCGACTCGAAGGGACACCACACATTCAGAAAAGTACGCTTTTCAACGTAACAAGGGGAAGGCCTGTCAAAGCGAGCTGCATCGCTGGATATCCTGATCCCTCTTCAGGGCTCTTTGTAATGGAGCCTTGAAATTCGAGGAGATTTCGGTTTTAACTGCCTGGAACACCTCTGTGGCGAGAATCGTGGCGAAGCCGAGAGGGTGTGGGAGAAAGGAGTATAAGGGAACGATTTCTATTTGCCGGTACTCGCATTCTAGTCGATCTGTTGAGCTTTTGTGAATGGAAATTTCGAGAAGCTTGTGTTGTGCTGTTGTACGCTATGATGGAGGATGAAGTTTTAGGGGCAGGGGGGAGGTTTGGTGTGAAGTTCTGTGAAGTGGAGAGAACGATAAGGAGTCTCGTAAAGGTTTCTGGTGCCTGGTGCGTGCCACAGGGAAGTATCACTGCAGATTATGGGGAAGGGTAGAGAGATAGCTTTATGGGGTTGAAACTTTGAAAATTGTGAAGTTTGCGGGTTTTGGTTTCTCCTTCTGAGGTTACAGGGGTTGCAACTTTGAAAACTGTGAAGTTTGAGAGTTTTGGTTTCTGCTTCTGAGTTTATAGGGGTTGAAATTTTGAAAAACTACGAAACACTGCTCGTTCTTATATTTAGACACCCTATAAGTATTTCAAAGAGGCGTCTGATCTATTACTGATTACACTACTGGAAGTCATTTCAAGGAACGCCAGAGTCGAAATCCAGCAGAATATTAAGATCCAGCTCTGCAGACCTCATTATTGTACAATCCCAAGTAATTCGAAGCGATAGTCCTGCTATCTGGTATCCACGCCAATCTAATTATCAAGTTATCCAATTTCAGAATTATTCATAAAGTATCTGCTATTAATATTCCAGTGGATACAGTAAAATGTTTATTCAGGGTAATACACTCACCCATAATTATAATTCTAGATGGACAATAGCCACAGTGCTAAATCCCATACTAATAGGAATCAATTTCACGTACCCCAATGAGCAATATTCCAACAAACATTCCCCACGCTCCTCTTCGTTTCACATTTCTGTGACACTGTACTGCTAAAAAAATCATTCATCCCCGAGATAACAAAATTACCAGTGTAAGAAATAACTCCACTGCTGGGATTTGCTCGAGGTTGTATTACCGTCCGACTAATGGTTTACTATATCCCTTGCTCGAACGATTATAGGCCAGAGCTGTTGCTCGAGTGATTATTTCCTCTGTCCCAGGCAGGAGCAATTATTCCCTCCGCCTCTTACACGACTAATTACACACCTCGCCGCCGAAAAACAGCTGGCTCGCCTGCGAAAACAATTAGCTCGACCGTTCGCCCTAACTTCCCGTGCGTGTCGCGCGGAGGCAATTAATGTTACGGCTCGCAGTCGCTTAGCTTTAATGCCCGGTTACGCCGGGGGAGCGTCGCGTAAAAGCACGTCAGGGATGATACGCCCCCGCCAAAGTAGAAAGCGTGACAGCCGACTTACCTTAATCGTCGGTAATGCTGTCGCGAGAAAAAACGATAGAGCCCGAGCCAGACGTGTGTTCCCGGTTATCTGACAGGCGGGATCGACACGCGAGCAGTCGCCCGGTTCGACGGCGGGAAAAAAGCCTCGAGCAGCTATCGAAACACCGGAGGTTTATCGCCGCTCCGTCACGAGATCGGTCGGTCCCCCTCGCGCCAGCCTCAGTCGTCAAACGTTCTGTCTAACTCCGCCCAGCGTTCCCCCGACGAAACGAGATCCATCACTCCGCGAGCACAGTGGTTCGAGCCGGGGACAGTTTATCCCGTGCCACGAAACCCGAGCACAGAAACCGAGGAGCAGAAATTAATATCAACCACCACGAGGAAGCTGTCCATTCGATCTCCTTCCGCCGCACACTGTCGCGCCGTGGCTTCGAGGAGCCGCAAAGCTCAGCCGATTAACTCTCCGCCCCCTCTGCACCCCCTCGTCTAAACGTCCAGCGAGTTTACAGTCCTCCATTCACGCGCGATTAAAAGAATTCCCACCGTCGAGCCAGCCTCGGGAACTGCAGCACGCGGAGGGTTGTACTGGCTTTGAAAATCTTTCCCAGGGGGTTGCTGCCCTCGACGGTCCCATCGAGCGGTGGAGCGCGTGTGAGGGAGTCCTCGCGATTGTCACCGGTGTGGTTTTCCAACGGCCCGGACAACGTTTCCGCGGCTTCGACCACGCGCGACTAAGGAACTCGAGTCGAAGGGGTTGCGCGGGAAAATCTGCTTGGGGGTTGTCGCGAGCAGGGTGCGCAGGAGAACGCGAACGGAGGCCTGGGTAGGCTGCGTGGCGGCGTTGTTGCTGTCCACGGAGACACTACGGCCCGACATCATTTCCAACCCCCGGGTCTCCAACACCCAACCCCCCGCGACAACGTCGCCCCTAGTGCCGAAATGCAGCCACCCTTTTCCGCTTTTTCGCTCGCGCCTACCTCAATGCGATCCACATGGTGCGGACGGTCGGCTTTAGATTGGGGCTGGGACTGTTTTCGAATTTTTCGGTATTCGAATACTTTAGTAGCTCAATTATTTGGCGAATTTAATTCGAATATCCAAGCATCCAAATACTATTGGAATATTTAAGTATTCGAATGCTATTCGAATGCTATTCGAATATTTAAGTATTGAAATACTGATGTATTCGAATAGTATGGCGTGAATTACAAATCAAGGTCTTTAGGTTCATTTTCTTTAAAAGCTTTTATTTAATTCCAGTTGTAAGTTCGTTAGTTTGTCAGGGTGAAATCTTGTAAGCTAATAACTTCATTTATAATTCATACCATACTTTTCGAATACATCAGTATTCAAATAGTATTCGAATACATCAGTATTCAAATAGTATTCGAATACATCAGTATTTAAATAGTATTCGAATACATCAGTATTTAGATAGTATTCGAATACTGAAATATTCGAGTAGTATTCGAATACTTAAATATTCGAGTAGTATTCGAATACTTAAATATTCAAATAATCGAATAATGACATTCGAATACTCAAATATTTGAAGTTTATTCGTAGCATTCGAATACTGAAATATTCGAAGTTTATTCGTAGCATTCGAATACTCAAATATTCGAACTTTATTCGTAGCATTCGAATACTTATAAAACATTCGAATATTAAATTATTCGAATAGCCCCAGCCCTACTTTAGATGGTGAGAAGTCACCCCCAGAGGGGGTTTGAAGTTTCATTACAATGTATACAGTAATTTTAGTTATAACATAGATTTTACCCAAGCCTGCTTTTAATAAATCTTTTAATAGACCTCAGGGTGCTTCTTCCATTCTTCTACCCTCCGCACGAAATATTTATCAATACCGTCCATACTCGGAAAAATTAATATTAGGGTGCGTGCACCTAATTTCGTCTAAAAAAATCCAAAACTGTTAAAGTTCTCCCCACAAAGGACACTATTCCTACTCGTCATTGGTGTTTCCCACACATCCACGCAACCTCCACCATCCTGTTTCACATTCCTATACAAACCACCCTCCCTGCCAGGAGAATACACCAAAAGCGTCCCTCGTAATTCACGGAAGTGTCCCCCGGCGCGACGCCACTGAAATTCAAAAGACTTCTTTCTGCATCCCCGCGGAAATAAATGCACGTGAGAATCCTTGTTTGTTAAAATAAATCCGGCTCGTTAATAGCGGAGGCTGCAGCCGACCGCTGATATGCCGGCCGGCTCTAATGGATCGATCGTTGCCCCAAAATCCCCGCGGCTTAGGCGATCCGCACCGGCAGGAAGTCGCGGCTGCGGCAGAGATAACCGCGGCACCGCGATGAACTCGCGGAGCACTTTCTGTTTTACAGCGGCATTCATTAACCCAGCCGCGGGGGATGAAAAACGCAACGGCCCCGTAAACGGGCACAAAAGTGCTCCGCTCGGTGGACAGTGTCGTCAGAGGGGTGGAGCGCGGGGGAGAGGGGGGGGGGAGGAACGAATCTAACAGCAGGATGGAACGAGGGCGGGCTAGCAGATCGCCGAGTTGTGAGGGATGCTGGGAGGGAAGTGGACCGAAAGGGGAGGCGAAATCCCCTTTGGACCGGGATGAACTTCGACTCGGATGACGATGATGAATTTCACGGGGCTCCGAATGAACATTCCGCGGGATTCTTTGCGGCGAGGGGATGAATATCCAGGCTGAGAGTTTCCCTTAACGATGGACGCGACGACGGGGACTGCGGAACGTTTCTATTGAAACGCAACGTTGGGTTCCACGCGCAGGGCTGTCAAAAAAATGGGCCACCTTGGAGGCCCGAAAATCATTCGCAAATTTCAAATTTTTTTACAAAAGCACGTAGCGATTAAGGGCTCTTTCCACTGTGAAGCCCTGATAAAGTACCTCTGTTTGGAACTTTTTTTTGTGACAAAAGTAATTTATATACTAAAATAAAGTTTTGCCTGTCTAATAATACGTGTTTTGAGAACACAAAATTATTTTTTTCACACTTTTGTAATGCTTGCTTCCGACAAAATAGGTGGGTGTATTATGCAATGTAAAAAAGAAGACGCCTCGACTGCGGACTCGATTTTCGAGGAACCGTGTGTCTGAAACAATAAAACCAAAAAGATTTGTAATCAGTATGACTGTCGCTATGGCAGGGACTAAGATTAATAACATTCATGAAGAATCAACAAAATGGCGGACGTCCAAAGTTGAACTATCGAAATTAGCTAGGTTTTTTAATCGTTCTGCGACGCAAAAGATGAGAAAAAAGCAACGAAAATGTGTGATTCTAGTTCCTGCCATAGCGACAGTCATACTGATTACAAATCCTTTGGTTTTTTTTTGTTCCAGACACACGGTTCACCTATTTTGGCGCAAGCAAGCATTACAAAAGTGTGAAAAAAATAATTTTGTATTCTCGAAACACGTATTAATAGATAGGCAAAACGTCACTTTAGTAAACACGTTCGTTTTGTGACAAAAAGAAAGTCCCAAACAGCGGTACTTTATCAGGGCGTCACAGTCAAAATATTGATTTTTGTGAAAATGCTGGACATTCGAAGAGAATCTCAGTCGAAAAATTTGACTAAAATTTTAAGCCTAAGTCGCGTCTAAAATTGCCATTAGCAAAACAGTTTTTAATGAATCGTAAAGTCCGTATGTGCTACTTTTACAGAGAGATTCATTCCACTTTTATTCGCCTCATATTTCCCACGCGACGTTTTCAACGTAAGTTTCCAATGATCAAATTCCATTCCGCAGTTCCGTTTGACCGTAAGTTAGAGTCGCACACCGCCAATGTGTTCGCTCTCCAAACTCCCTACTTCGCTCCTCCATATTTAATACAGCACTTGCAGCAATAAGCGTGGTTCCACTTCAGTCAGCCACTTCTCAGCCCCAACATCTGGCGGTATCTGCCGAGGAGGCACTTATTCCTTCGTTACTTCGACAGCGATAAACGAAAGCTGCCACGTTCGTCCACTTGGCGATCAGAATTCCCGGTTGCCGTTTAATTGCCGTGGATCACAGTGTCGCGTATTGGCGGGAAAGGGAATTCCAGATTTCAGGCCGCTACGTGGCCCGATAATTTTGAGAAAGTTCCAGCGTTGCTCGCTAGCAGAGGTAGAGGGTGGAAGTGGAGTTGTTAGCTAATGAGGGAATTTTAAATCTCCGGCAGGAGCGATGGTAGCTCCGTGCCGGGATAATTACGTGCCGGTGCGCGCGCGTAATTCCAACTGGAAGTTCCTCGGCTCGTAAAAACAACAACGCCCCCACCCCCCGCGCACCCCCTCGTCCACTTTAAAACGCAGAAATTCTAATAGCGACGCTTCGCAGGCCACGAGTCGTTGCAGTTCGCTTGCCAGGAGGAGCTCTGTGTGCGTGCGCCATTCGCCCCCTCCGCTTCTCACTCTTCCACTCCGTTTCCTTCCGTTCGATCGCGCGCGAGCATTAATGTCCACGACGATTATCCCCCCAACCCCGAATTGTCACAGCGACGCAAGTCTGGGTTGAACCCTTGTCGTTAAAGAAATTTCTGAACCGCTTCATTGTGCTGGGTGGCAAAAATATCTGCAGCTCTGTATGCAAATCGCAACCCCCCCCCCCCCGGGGCTTAAAGGGGTGTTTATCATAGGGAGGGTGGTTCGGAATGAAAACTGACGATCTCGGTCTACCTGGGCTGACTCGCCGTCGCTGAGACTATAAAGGAGGCTCGACTGGGAGTAATCTGTGGTTCCTTCAGCCTCGTTCAGGGTTAATGGTGGGGAAGGGGGTGGGGTTTGAGGTTAGATCAAGGATTGGAATCCCCCTTTGCTTGTAAGGGACAGACGGGGGAATAGCCTCGGTGTAACCAGGAGTTGGTGTCCTAATTTTCCTGCACGGAGCAGACCAGGGAACAGACTTAGTGTGTTAGGGTCGGGGTTTCCCCTACACCCCTACGTGACCTGCAAAAATTAATAACCTTTAGCTCGTATATAACTGAGATCCGGCTTGGATCTAATGAGCTGTAATATAAATCAATCCACGCAATCGTGTACGAGTTAGAAGCCATATTTAATCCAAGCTCCGGCTTTATCTAACATAACCTAACTTAAGTACCGGTCAGTTCTCTGCATCGATGAGTAAGTCACGTAGGATGTCAGATAGTTTGGAGGGAGGTGGCCTCAAATAGAATTTATTATTATTAAGGGTTTCTATTGCACAAATATAAGAAAAATAATAAAGGGAAGATAAAAATAGCGCAAAGGCGAGGTGCAGTCCGGAAACTGATTTGCAACCTAACCTCACATACTTAAAACTGAGAATTAACCTAGGCCTACATTTAATACTAATATTAACACTCGAATGTAGAGACATATCATGTGTAAACTGAAAACTGAAAATCTGGGAAAAAGGAGGAGAGAAACAAATAAAACTGAAAACTGGAAAGCAATAAATTATATAATTATGAATAGTTTCTTGTCGAAATCAGTTGAAATGGACCTAAGTGAAATTTAAATCCTGCAAGGGGGATTTTCTGAATAATTTTTATTACTATTCGCAACAGGTTTCCTGGATCTTCACATTTCCTTGTAAAATGAGAAAGAAAGCCACTTGTGGCTGTCTCTTCATGGTCGCCGTGTTTCGAGCCGTTGGAGAATCTACATTGATAATAAATTAGGATTTATTTACAAAGGAGGAAATATAGGTCGATATAAATAGTCGGCGATAGTGTATCGGCTTCGTTTTAATTTAATTTAAATTCCTGCCAGGAGGAATTTAATTTAATGGTAGTTAAACAGATCCGCTTGGGTAATGGAAAATTATTTAAAGAAGAAGGCGGCGAGTATCGCAACCACGGAATGCTGGCTGGATCGCAAAATACGATGTAAAAAGGCATCCCGCTTTGCATACACGTAAATTGCACAACACCAGGCGATCACGTTTGTGTTAATTAAACGCACGTGCAAATACGCGCAGACAGTAATTTACTTCCTCTTTCGAATAAACAAACGTGATCGCCGTCCATTCATAAATAGATCGCAGCGAACGTTAATTTATCCCCTGTTTGTATTCTGGAAAAATAAATGAACCGATGCGCAAGCTAATTAACGAAGGGAATTCCGCATTTCTATCGAATATTTACTCGCTCCTGTAAACGCTCGGCCACGATTCGATCTTTTCACATTTCCTAAAAGTGCGTGAAAAGTTTCAAAGAGAAATTGTTACTTAAAAAACAAATTATGTACGGGAAAAATGTGAAGATTTTTCTTGTCAGAAATTTAGAGTTCGTTATTAAATATTTGCTCGTAGCGTTTCCTTTTGTTGCTGTTGTTTGCTAAACAACGCCGTTCTGTGAAGTTTCAGATCTCTACCCTTTCGTTTAAGTATAATATAAAGGTAGAAGCCCTTAACTTTATAATTTTTTTCTCGGTTACTACTTAAGATAAATAAATGAAACAAAAGAGGAAAATAGCCACATATTAGCTGCACTTCATATATTTTTTCCGAATTGTAAATCAATTATTACGGGTAGAAAAAAATATTTTAATCTTGGGGGTGGTTTTAACAAACAAACCTCTGAGTGACACCCACGAAAAAAATCAGGAATAATAGTATATTATCTAACTATCATCTATAAAAGTTGTAGAATGATCAAATTTGTGGAACATAGTTAATTAACCCCTCAACGACAAAGGCCGCGCCCCAATACATTATTGCGCCCCATCGTAAATTATTCAACCATTGAATAATTTGAGTAAATTATTGTAATTTTCTTCCACCTTTCAGAATATTTACATGTATAATTTGTTTCATTTTAAAATGCTAGCGTTTAATACCTATGTCCCAAAGCTATATTTCGAAAAATTTAAACAAAAATCGAAACCGGTTTCAAAAAAAATAAAAATGCACTAGAAAGTAGAAAATAATTTATTCCTTTATTTAATCTCCCACTCCCAATTTTTTTTATTCTGGAAAAATACATACGGATCGAATCTATAACCTCCTCCTTTCTGAAGTCAGTGAAAAACCCCTACGAATTTCTATTCCAACCCTATATAAATACTGTAAATATTACTACCCCACATTTAACTAATTTTCTTCCTACTATAGAATTATTTAACAAAATTCTACAACCTAAGAACGCCAAGTTTCATAGACCCGCTTTAATTTCTCCATTCTAGACTTTTCCCTCTCTTTTAATTTTACGTAACGCGGCTCGACAGCACGGCGGAAAGTTCTTGGCCGCGCAGAATTAAGCAGGTGAAACAAATTGGCGACAATCAATTCTGCTGCAGGCTATGCCCATAATACAAACCACACTGCTAATAGGCCGTGATGAGCTAGGTTACGTAGTTATACCGGGTGACCCGATTTCATCAAACACACCGGAAACCGGGGTACGTGGATAATTATAGATAAACAAGAATCCTTAAATACATGGAACAGTTCCAATAACCGTATCGAAATTCAAGCCAACTGTATCTATATTCTTTTAACAGAAACACCCACGTTACAACCCTACAATATTCTTATTCGAATAAATCATAATTAAGCTTTATGCTTTAACAAATATTCCTCCGTTAATTTTCCAAAAATAAGGTCTCCCCTAGCAAATAAGAAGTCCCCATCGAGGATCGCGAAAACGTTCGAAGGAAATCGATCGGACCAGCGAAGTGAGACGCCACCCCCATTTAGGGGCATGAAAAGCGCGTCGCAGGAAGGAGGAGAAAGAAGGAAACGCGGCGTGCCGAAGAAAGTGGGATTTTTCGAGGGTAGATCTTTCAAGGAGATAGCTGGCGTCTGACAAAGCTGCTACGTGATCACTTGTGCTCGAGAAAGTTTCCCTTGTATCTTCGCCCCCCAACACGACATCGCGTGTACGCCTCTTTCCATTTTTTCCCCCCGCGGCCTCCCCCGCGGCACTCTCGTTTCCCACGCCTCGAGATAAGAACGCCGCCAAGGTCCCGCTCTAAATAGGGGACGGTACCTGACCTTCCGACCTCGACCCTCGCCGCCGAGGGACGCCGATGCGACGAATCGAATTCTCCGGACTCAGTCCCGATCGTTCTGAGATCCACCGTGGACCCCCATCCGCGTGAGTTACGAGACAGATTCGCCATGGCCTTCTTTATAACATACAACCCTCACCTTCGAACCCTTACCTCGGATAATCTTTCACCCCCGCGAATTTAAAGCTGAGAATCCTTCCCTTGGAAAAAATTTCAAAGCCTTGTGGCTAAGTCTTCTATATACTATTGGAATATTTGAGTATTCCAATGCTATTCGAATGCTATTCGAATGCTATTCGAATGCTATTCAAATGCTATTCGAATGCTATTCGAATGCTATTCGAATGCTATTCGAATGCTATTCGAATGCTATTCGAATGCTATTCGAATGGTATTCGAATGGTATTCGAATATTTAAGTATTCGAAAATTTAAGTATTGAAATACTGATGTATTCGGATAGTATGGCGTGAATTACAAATCAAGTTCTTTGGGTTCATTTTTTTACAAGCTTTTATTTAATTCCAGTTGTAAGTGTCGTTAGTTTGTCAGGGTGAAATCTTGTAAGCTAATAACTTCATTTATAATTCATACCATACTATTCGAATACATCAGTATTCAAATAGTATTCGAATACATCAGTATTCAAATAGTGTTCGAATACATCAGTATTCAAATAGTATTCGAATACATCAGTATTCAAATAGTGTTCGAATACATCAGTATTCAAATAGTATTCGAATACATCAGTATTTAAATAGTGTTCGAATACATCAGTATCCAAATAGTATTCGAATACATCAGTATTCAAATAGTATTCGAATACATCAGTATTCAAATAGTGTTCGAATACTAAGAGACTTGTGGCTAAGTCTTCTATGAAGTATAATATAAAATCGAGGGGACGAAGGGAGGATAATTATTACAGGCTGTTCGATTCGAGTTGGTGAACAATATCCGACGCAAAATTCAGGGGATCTTTCTTTTTTATCTGCTTATTTGCTATCCTGGAGTGCGTTAAATTGCAAAGTTCGGTTTATGGACAAAACTTTCGACATTTCTCCCCCTCCCCGCGGCGTTCCTTAAACGCGACCTACTTTTTCCACGCGATATTTACGTTTATGTAATGCACGGGTATCGTGTTACTAGCATCCGTTCGGCGGCCAAATATAAAGCGCCTTGGGAGAATTTTTCTCCCTCCCCCAGCCCCTCTCGATGGGGGTAAATATAATTTTCGCGCGATTCCGATCTACCGCCAGGAGCCCGCGCAGGACAAGCAACGCGTGCCGGCAACAAGGCATCGGAGTTAACGGTAAACTTTAAACAGTTTGTCGTGAGTATCACTCGAGGGATCTTATTAGCGGAAGGTCGTGCTAAAATGCCACTGTTTAGTGTGCCTATGCAATCTCACGCGGTCGAATATAATCTGCAATTTAGTGTTACGTCGCCACCCTGCGGGCTCTCAACTTCACCCGCCTTTGAAAGCTGCTTCGAACGGTCTCGAGATAAATGCCCGGGTAACGCGAGATTTCCCGGTGATTAATTAGAATTATTGCAGTGGCTGAAAAATCGCGTTGGGGAATTTTCGAAATTGGGTCGTTCTTGAATTTTGCTTCTTAAAATTCATTTTTGCTCGGAGGAAATCGTGACATCCAAGCAGTTATTTAACCAAGGGAAGTTACTGGTTGAATATTCAATACGCCCGAGGTTGTTCAGCGAAGCAATAAAAACTTCGTTAGGGGTTGAATGTTTTATAAACTTTGTACATTTTGTTTCTGCCTCCTGAACTTCTTTCTTCTTTGCTGACAGATAAGAGACGCGTTGCTACCTCGCTGTTACAAGCTACATCGAAGAGACTTTTTTTTTGCAATTTTATTACGATTATCGAAGTGCAAAGATTGATGAAAATGTTTGAAAAATTAATAAGTCATGGTGTACTACTTCTAGAGTTGAGATTTTTAGAAGATTTTTTAAATAATTAAACTACCCTGAATATTATAAGTAGCGTTTATTCTAAAGTGAATATTAGATAACTTTTTTGTGACCAAGTCTTTGCTTGGCTAGTCGTATTTTTTCACCCAGCATTATTTTATTCAATAATCTTTTCGGTGCGAGCAAAGGGACCTTCGTCAATGAAGAATGATTGTCGTTTTAGTTTCCCTTCCTCGAGGCCCCGCTTTATGTCCTGAGAGCCTCTGTTCCAGGAGTGTTATCAAGATACGAAACAAAGTGTTCCGTGGCGCAATTGCGCCTCACATTGTCGAATAACATGGTTAGCAGCCTCGTTTCTCAAAGCAATTGCGCATCAAAGAAGTCTCAAACGTGATTCCATGCACGCGTCATTTATCCTCTGTCAAAGGAACAGGGGGCAAAAGGAGGCAGCCAGACTTCCGGCATTCGCGAGAGAACCGAAGAATTCGTTTGAATATATTTCAGATATTTATTTACGATAACCAGTGGCGGTTTTAAGGAAAAGCTGGTTAACGTTCTGAGACACCCTGTATAAATAACAGAATTACAAATATATTTCCTGTCGCGTGATATGAAAATCATGAAAAACAAAAAGATATAGTTTTTGGTAGAAATCATAATTTATTTTTGGAACGTGTAGCCCAGGCGTAAAGCCCTGAGTAAAGTTTTACTTGCTCCAAAGAATTACTATTACCTGGAGGCATCATAAAAACGGAGGAGTGTTGGGGAGCCTGAAAATTGCTAATAAATTCGCAGGGAATATTTATTAAGAATTAAGATGCTTTGTTAACCTGAGCACATTTTCCTGAAGCAGTATGTACGATGCATACATATTAAACGATGTAAGCAGCAAGATGGTGCTCCGTGCAATTAGGAAGCGCAGAAGGAGCAAAGTGTGAGGCAGCAAGTGGAAGAGGTACGCGTATGGTCAGACGCAGCTGTATCTCCTTGTACCATTTTCCACGCGCGTTATTTAGGAAAACGTCCCCGAGTATAAGTCCTTCCAATTAGTAAGACCTTTAAAAATCTGCGGAAATTTTCCAGCTTCTATGTATGAAGCTTCAATTCTTCCTTTGTTTGCCATTTCAAAAGGGAGCAAAGCTCTAGCAAGGACTTCTCATTGCCAGGTCTGAGGCCTCGGGGGACCTTGGGTCCGCGATCCCAACGCGGACTTCAACGCGAGAAGGGCCACGTAAGCACAAACGTCGTGGAATTCCGTGAAACCTTGTTCCCGTTGGAACAGAACCGTCCTCGCGTCCACGGTACCCTCGTTATAGTGATTTCGTTAGGGGGACAAGTAACTCTGGAACAGCGTGAATGTTCGTGGACTTCGACAAACGAGATTAGCGCAAATCTGCGCGAGCAAGTTGCAAGTACGAGACACCCCCATCCCCGGTTCTCCATCGACTCGCCCTGTCCAACTGCGAGCAGTTTCCTGGTAACCAGCAAATTCAATTTAAGGGAAACATTTTTACACGGCAGCAGTCGTCAAGCCCGCCTTTTCTTTGTTTCTCGCTTGCTGAATAAATATGCCAAGGTAAGGCTCAGGAAATTTATGTACGATATAATTCGGCCGTGGAAAGCTCGGGTGAACGCTCCGAAGAAGTCTGCCTCGAGAAACTACTCTTGCTCTCGCAATCAGCTGCGGAATTATCGACGCGAGACGACGAGTCAACGAGTCAACAGTCAACACTTCCTTCTGCTCTTCGATCGTCGGGGATTTTATAGCTGCCAGATTATGTTTCATAAATTATTCAACTGCACACAACTCCCACCATGAAAAATTTGGTGATTATTTCTACCCCTATCGCACCCACTGTAGCAATTATATTATAAAACTTGTTGGGAATAGGTGTCGTAGTTCCTCTGTTCGAGAGCCATTAAATAAAAAACGGACCTCGGGCAATGGGACTCGAACCCGCGATCTTTGCGGGATCCTTCTGCGTACTGGCCAGCCGCCTAACCAACTCCACCAAAACCTATCGTCAAAAATTTCTTCTTCTTGACTCCTCTTATGTGTTTCCTGATCCAAAAGATTTAATTAAATCAAGTTTTTTAATAGTCTTGTGGATACCGAAAATTCATCTGCAGGTCTCTTGAGACGTTTACGAAGTGCTCGATTTTCTTTTCAATTCTGTAGAAGATTGTTATCTTGATATATACTGCAGATTCAGTATACAAGGTACATGGTGTTTCGCGAGCAACATAGCGAATGTAATCATCGACGTTTCGATTATAACGTCACACGCACGCCGCTTACAGCGTTTGCAGAAACGTTAGACCGGTTAATGTAGGTTGTTCTGCCAATGGTGGCAGTCCGACATCTGTCAAGGAACTTAACCTCGACTATTTAGTTCAGTCCTCATGTTCCTGAAGGGTCTTATCAATTTATTTTTATTAATCGACTGTCGAAATGATGCCTCGGCGTGTGATAACATTTATTTCTATTGTTCATTGGCCGTTTATTGCACTCCTCACACTATTAATGATTAAAGAACTCCTTTAACGCCCTCACCATATTTACGATCACATATAAGGTAAATGTAGAAGGCCCACCAGGGCCCCATCCTTAAAAAATGATGATTTTATCCAAAGTATATTTTTTTCTGTGTTTATTACACTGAGTCCGTTTTCAGTAAACTACCGCTTTATTTTCCCCAAAAATGGGCCCTGCTCAGAAGGGTCCCCTAAGGCCCCGTGTTCCAAAAGAATTATGATTTTATCCAAACACTATATTTTTTCTATACTTTTTCGTACACTTACCCCCTTTTAATAAACTACATCCTCATTTTCCCGAAAAAATGGGCCCCTCAGGACGTTTACTACGTGGGCCTTTTTTCTTAAATCCGCCACTGCCTGTGGCATTACTAGGATATAAATGGTAGAAATCGATTAAACACAACTCGTCAAACGTTACTTCTTTTATTTCTATTCAGAAAATAAAATTCTATTCTTTTGTGATTTATTTGATAACATTCTTTTCCGTCCTCGACTTTTTCATGTTCTTGGCGTAATTTTTTCACTTTTTTGAAGTTTTTCTATACAGAAAATAAAACAAAGTTTGTGCAGCTACTTAATAAATAATAAATTATTCTTCTGGAGAAAGAGTTGCAATTATCGGTGATCTATCGAATAATAACGACCTTAAATATTTTCTATTTTATTCAGATAAAGCCCTGTATAATAATTTATAGTACGGTTATCGTGCATTAAATTTACATGCGCACGATACACATTTTAACTACACCATTCTAAGTACACATCACACGTCCATACACGATTACTTGACTCGTTGCTATAAAAAGTGAAGCCATAAACGAGTAACATTGACAAATCGTTAAAAAAAATTGTTAATCCTATGAATTCACCCTACATAAGTGTTTCGTTGCTTGCAGCGTTACTATTTTATCGTTTCATTACCAAATATTCGATAACTCCTAGAGTAAAACATCGTCGCTCGCGTAGATTAAGTATTCTGGCTTCTGCATCGAGTGGCAGAAATTAGACCTGTGCTCTTAATCAGAAATTAGACGTGACTCGTAATAAAGTACTTTAGGCAATTCAGTTACCCATTCTTAATTATTCTTCTCGATATCGCCTTGGAAGTAAGAGACAAACTAATATTCCATCATCGAAAAAAGAATATTACACCCCATAGTACAGTTACACAACTATAAAACTAAGTCCGTAATATTTCATCGTCTGTAAGGTACCAACCAATCGAGTTACCAGAACGAAAGCACCTATAATTTAAATTCTCAAGACCCAACAAATTAAATAAACATCTAAATCACAGAAGCTATACCGCCGCGGGATACGCGGGGTAATGCATTCATTGTTATCGTATCGTTTGCGACATATGCAACGGCGTCAGCATCAGCTCGAACGTGGCATCCTTCAAATTCGCGCCGCGCAAATTTGCGTCTTGCAAATCAGATCCCGACAAGTCGCAGCACTGAAACAAAGAATTCCTCCTTGCTATTAACCAAAGAAAATATCCGCTGACCAGTGGCGGATTTAAGAGAAGAGGCCCAGGTGGCAAACGTTCCGAGGGGCCCATTTTTCGGAAAAATGATGAGGTAGTTTCCTAAAAACCAGCCAAGTGTAGTAGTACGAAAAATATTGTAGTGTTTGTGTATCTAATCATGTATGTATGCTAATCATAATTTTGTTTGAAAATCGGGCCCTGAGGGGCCTCCTGGGCAGAGGCCCAGACGGCAACTGCTCGTCAGCCGCCCTGTTAAATCCGCCACTGCCGCTGAAAAAGATCGATATTGGAAGGACATTACCTCCAAGTCAGCACCGGCTAACACCGCCAATCTGAGATCGCAGTTCTTCAAAATAGCATTCTTCAACGTCGCTACTCTAAGATTCACGGCGGCCATGTTGCAACCCTCGAGGTTGGCGCCCTTCAAATTCACGCCCTCCATATTCGCAGGCGAGCCGCCCGGATCCTCGAAATTGCACGAATGAAGATTGGCGGCGGCGAGATTGGCGCACAACATTCTCACGCAAACGAGCTGGGCTCCCTGGAGATTCGCGTGAGACAAATCTGCGCGCTCGAAGCAACAGCCCGACAGGTTTGCGCCTACCAACCTGCAGCCACGCATAATTGCATACTGGACGAAATAATAGCCATGTAAAATTCTGTTGAGAATAATCCAGCTGACGATGAGAGTCATTTCGATCACCTTGAAATTGATGTTCCTCAGATCTAGCTTCGACAAATCGGCGCCGACGAAATCGACCCCTTGGAATCTCAGTTCCGAGCTCACGGGTGTCGACATGATCGCTTTCAGCACGTCTTTCCGCGTTAGAGACACCAAACCATTTTTCTGCTGCTCGTCAACTATCGTCGTCAACATTTTAATGGCACCTTCGAGTCCATAGAAACGCGCTTCTGCTAAGACACCTAAGAGCGCGCAGATAAAATTATCAATCACAGATTGGAGAATTGCTAAGCCTAATGAAATTAATCACCTGCTGCATTAACGTTGGCGTCCAGTATGATCTCTCCGTGTCTTAAATAATTCAACAGTGGCTCGAAGTACGTGGGGCTTCTGTCGATTAGAAACGCGCCGTTCGGATCTTGCCTGCTGGGCAAAATTCTCTGCTCGCTGCCTGTGGTCTCGGTGAACATTCTGCAAGCAATTTTATTGTATAATACTGCGATTAAAGGCACGAGGAGTTTTCAATTAAGACAGTAATCGAGCGTAGCTCTTCCTCACCTAGCCAACATACTCATCGGCTCGTTTTTCGTTAAAGTGTCCCTGGTTGTCGTAAAATATTGCCCACCGACATTCAGGGTAATCCATTCTGAATTTCTATTGAACTGGCCCCGGGCAGAACTCTTGTCCTTGGGAATAAAATCCTCCCCGCTTGAAACATACAACACGTCGTCGTCCCTACGGAGAATCTACCTTCAATTAAAATCATTCGCACCGGGAGGAAGAGAAAAGTATCGTTTGGTTTCTTAAAATGCAGTGAGAGCGGATGTAATAGCACCTTAAATATTCATTGGTCATTAGAAAATCTGTTATATTACCGGATTAGCTTAATATCATCGATTTCTCCACCTTGAGGAGTAAATATTCTTTTGGCAGTTATATCAAATTTTAAATTAGCAGCCGTTAATAACTCTCCCAATGAATGAGTCACCATAAACACCTGGCACAGTGAAATAATAATATATGTTAAAGTTACTGTTTAAGAAACTAATTAAGCTAAGGTGCCATTGCATGTTACATTTTACAAAAAGGTCTCTTATATTGTTTTTTTAGAATGCCCAGAGTAACGAAGTGAATTATACGAGTTACTATCCATCGAGAATTAAATAAATATTAATCTACTTATCTGCTTGCCGGGTCGTTTGCAAAATATAACACGTTATTTCTGCTAAACCATTTAAATACAAGGTGGGGTGTAATAAAAATACGAAGTCTGTTATAGGAACAGTTTTTTCGCGATTTCGATTTATTTTTGCCTGGCAAGATTATCAGTTCTGTAACTTTTACTAGGAATTACATCCCACCCTGTGCGAACATTGCAAGACAATTCTACTAAATATAAATACATATGTAACTTGTGAAACCTATTTATTACGTGGAATTATAAAATTGAGCTTCTTTTAAAAAATTAAAAAGCTACACATTGACGAAATATACGCGTAAACGAGGGCAATATTTGTACGATATGCACAGATTATTTATCATGGATATATGCATAAAGAGTTGTGGTATATTGCACTTATAAAATTCTTGTAAACTGTGGAGAGATTTAAGAAATAAAACTGAAGAAATCAGGGGGAACATAAAGCAGGCCGCAAGATGCAATTTATTACAGGTACAAGGAAAATTACAGCCACCTTGCCGTTTACATCGGTTCCATTCACGAAAAGAATTACCCTCTTCATAATTAGATACAAGTTCAATTCTCTGTCTAATAAAAGAGAATTAGTACTGGTGTAATTGTTAGACAAGCTGACAGGTACACGAACAATTTCTGTTTGACACTGAACATCGAACAACTAGCAAATGTAAAGTCTGAGATACAAATTTTATAGATGCATCTGATACTGTAATATATTTTGCCTACTACGGGAGTCAAAAATCTCCAGTTTTCAAACGCTAAAGTATTGAAGCTTTTATGCTTTCGGAATTACGGTGCAAATAAAGGGGGATTCTAATGCTACATTCGTGTTACAAAGAAATTAAGAATGTTTCATTTGGTTTTTCTTTTAATAATCGTTAGAATCAAGTACACACAGGGTCCCGTCTAGAATGGTTCTATTTCGTGAGGAAATATCACTGTGGCGCCATCTGCTGTGATCCTATGATAGTGCAAAACCGCTATGAGCAGTTTGTAAATACCGCGGATCTGCATTTTTATTACTTTATTTATTTATATATATATCAACGAGTCAAAACCCTTTATTACATGGTTGAAACGTAAGTATGTTAGAAAATCGGTTAGAAATACAAAAAAAAACAGAAAAGGCAATGACAGAGAGTAAAATACATTAAATAAAGCAGAGTGAGGAGAAAGCAAAAGCATCACATTCTGGAAATCGCTAGGTTAACCGTACGTTTAAAAGAGCAAAACGAATTATTAAAAAAGTCGAGTGTGTCGCAAAAATGGTTCGCGATTACACAGTTATTGTGGGCGTAGAAATGACGCGAACGAGTATGAAAATTTACCGATTTTAGAGAAGGAAGAAAAAACTTAATACTTTAGCCAATTTAAGGGATTTCTTTGACTGATCATTTTTTTCGACAGTTTTAGCACTCCTTGTAATAAATACAAACATTAATGGTGTGACTTTTAAGAAAAGCGAAACAGCGCTTGGCAACCGTGGGCGCGAAATCTCAATTTTGCTACTTTTGCAGATCCGCGGTATTTACAAATTGCTCATACGCAGTTTTGCACTATCACCGACGATATAAGCGATGCTTGGTCGCCGCGCTTCAGTCTACTTTTGGTTACATTCGTTAATACGTTCATTTCCTACTTTACCAACAGCGTTTCAAACAGCCACCTTCAGTGGCGCTACTAACTAAAAATCCTCGTTACATAAATGCAAGGTTACAAACCATTCCTCTTTTCCATATTTGCCTGCAGCCTCAATATATCCTCGTTCCTTCAAGTCACACTGTGACTCATTGTGCAACGTTCTTGACCCTCAATATAATCAATTCGTTACTCTCAGAAGCGCATTACGCGCTAATGTATTTCTAACGATAGAATCATCTCTCGCCATTCAAATATAACCCGTTCGCCAGCAACAACGTGTCCATTCAGCATCCACTCCCAACCGTTCGATTAGAACGATCTTTCCCGTAAACCCGCCACACAATTCCGCTCCCATCAATCCCTAATAACCCCATACCCGTTTAACCGCGTCGGGGCAAAGTGCGGCAATCGGCCCATATAGAAACTATATCAGCCGCACTCGTCACTTCTGATTTTTTTTCCCCTCGCCGATTTGAATATCACGGACGATCGCGCGCGCGCCCCGCGATACCTAACGCCAGTTCGTGCACCTCCGCGGAGCGTGGTGCCCTCGGCTCGCTCGAACTCTAACCCCCGCCTTAACCTAGAAAAATAAAGGAGAGAAATGTGGTACGCCGAGCACGCCGGCCAGCAGTTCTATTCATAACTCGGGCGCGTTAACCGTCGTGCGATGCAGTGATACCGCGAGAAAGGTTGTTGCAAGGCCTCCCGTTCCAGAGGGGAAGCTCTCGGGAGCCGAGCGCGTCTCGTGGCTCTACACGGATGCCGATTGAACGTCGTCCCGTGCTCGAATTTATCAAACCGATTATCTTGGCCCGCAAGCATCGCCCGTCCCCCAGATAAAGCAGAAACACCGACGACGAAAGTTTCCACTCGCCGAACAGCACGCGAGATGCACTGACCCGCCACGGTACGTGGGCTTCCTCGACTTTCAACTTTCCGACAGAATCTCGTGGGGAAAAATGGCGGGCAGTTACACGAAGAAGGAATTCGGCGTGGGCACCGAGGAGCAGACCCTGCTGAAAGACTCGAACGGCAGCCGCATCGTACCCGCCAAAGGTATAAAGATAACATCATCCCGCGTTACTCGTCTTTTCCATTCGGCCGCCGCGCATCTCAGCTTCCCGACGATTTTTCAAATAACCGGGGGCTCTCACCCCCTTCTCCGAAGCACGCGTTTTATTTCTTCTCGTTGCGGATGCTTTACCAAACCGGTCCCCTCGTAGAAACCGCTGAAATTGCATTCCATTAAACAACAGGCTACCGCGGAGTAGATTGGCAGTTCGTATAAATCCCTTCTTACGAGGCCAGCAGTGTTTTCTTTTTTATTACGAAACGTTGAGTACGATTTTCGTTAATGTAGTTATATAATACACTTAGGGATACATTTAATCTTTGGTGGCAAAGTCAAGAGATCGGAGTAAAGAAATCTTTTCGCCAGGGGTTGTTGCGTCGCTGGAATCATTGTTTGCTTAAGCGGACGGCTTGTTTGAATGTGTTCCTTCTCCTTAATCTCGAGGACTTTGCAGTCGAGTAGCTACTTTCATGTGTACGTGTGATTGATTGCGTAGAGTTCATTAGTATGTAGATACGTGATAGTTGAAGAGGGTATGGAGATAAAAATTCTAGAAGAAGATAGGCGAAAGATGTATGCGCACTGTTTGCGATAAATTAATGCTTTGTGATCTTAAAGAATTGAGGTAGTATGAAGGAAGTTTGTATTAAAAGAACGAAAGTTGAAAAGGTTTTCCATAGAATTTTGATGAATTTATTCCACTAATGCTCAAACACTAGCGTATATTTTTAAATCACTTCGCCTCGCCTCGCCTCGGTTTATTCTTCCTAGGCTTTTCTTATGTATTTTGATAATTTCACTCTCACTGCGCCTCACCTCGGTGCGACTCGGAACTGTGGATTCTTCCTCGAGAATATTTTGAGGAAGAGAGGCGAGGCGTAGTGTGAGTGGATGCAATGCCACCGCTTTCGCTGACCGCTAAAAGAGGAAGGAAGAAGAGCTCTGAAGCTCAGGTAACTTTAGGTATGCAAAATCTGAGGCATTGCTAGCTTAGAGTGCGAAAAGAAGTTGCGCCTCGCCTCGGCGTTGCGAGCTTAGAGTGCGAAAAGCAGATGCGCCGAGGCGAGGCGTAGTGTGAGCCCACCTTTAAAGTCCCCAGCGTTGCCTAGGCTTCTTGTACGTGTCAATAGCATCAGCATTAATATTTCAAAATTGATCTCCATTAATCTCCAGCAGGCATCCATTTGTTTGGATCAATCTCGAGAACCACTGGACGGACTGCGACGCAGCCCCTACAGAGCTTTCTCGAGGAACACTTCGCTAAAATCGTCCCTGTTCGGCTTCCTCTTGTTAACGTCTCGAACACCTAAACCTTCCTCGAGAAGTGCCCTATTAAACAGTGAAAACCGCATTACAATCCGTCCAGTGGTTCACATCCACGCAGAGATAACTATGAAAGTATGTTTCTGTAAGAGGAGATACCCCGTACGCACGAGTGTCTCGTTTCATCCAGAAAGCAATTCTTTGCTGACAGAGCAAGCGAGGACTTCTATTAAAAAGAATCAAGCGTGCATGCTTAAATAATCTAAGCTTCTTGCAATTATAATCACACTTCTCTAACTTACGATGTATTCTATCATCTCATTTCCTTAATTCCATAACATTCAGCATCGTTCTACTGTATTACGTGCTCACGGTATAATGTTGTGTATGTTATACAGGGGTATTACTTAAACCGAAATGGGATACAAGTAAAAAAAACTTTAAGGCTTCCTATAATACTTTTAGAGTTCACGTTCCAGCTGGTAATTAATATTTCCTTTTCTTTTAAAGTACGAAAATAATGCTTGCGTTACTCCTCTTAATATTACTGCGTCTTATTCTTCGCGTTATGCGAACCTAAGATACCGATGCGAAACCATACGGGTGTTCATTGAATTAATAAATTGCTTTAAATTGGAGCATTATTAGGGTATCATCAGGATAGCTCCGACCGACGCTGCGTTAAATTTCTGCCTGCGACGCACGAATCGCATTAGAAAATTGGGTGTCTTTCGTTTTAGGTACGGAGCCTGTTCGCCTCTCCCCTGGATGGGAAGGCACAGGTAGGCCTGACGATGAATTGAATTTCAAAGGAGTCACGATGGATCAAGCGGATCTTGAGTTAAATCCTCCCAGAGATAGGTAAACGCAATCGTACGCTTTTACTGCCCGTCAATTTCGGCTGCTCGTAATAAATATTCTTAAATCTAGATTAAACATAGTCTTCTATATAATGGTACTTCATGGAATCGGTGCCTTGATGCCGTGGAATATGTTCATAACGGCAAAACATGTAAGAATCTTCGAAGCTGTGCTCTTCGATCTCCGATCGTTGGTTTAATAAAAGTCTAATGTTTCTAATCGAATCGTTCTTTCAGTATTTCGTTCATTACAAATTATCCAAAGAATACACAGGAGTTGACACGAATTATGCCACGTATTTTCTTGGATACTTGGGATTTGCCGCACAAATACCAAATCTGCTCTTTAATTGGTTGAATATCTTTATACAACTGGGGTACGTATTAGAGTTAGTTTTAACGATGCTTGTTGATATCTTATGGCTTTGAGCTAGACTCTAAGAATTTCTTCATTGTACTGCGGGCGCAGTGTTCTGATGAAATTCAATGGTAAAGAAGCAAGATATCGAAAGTTTAAAATGTATATGATTCTTTTAGTGGCAATTTGACAACGCGTATAGTATGGGGCATCTTCATACAAGTTTTAATATTTGTGTGCACTGTTATTTTGGCAATGACTGACAGCTCCGGCTGGCCTGGTGCCTTTTTCTGGATCACCATGGTCTCTGTTGTTATATTAAACAGTAAGACGTTAAACGTTTTGTTTCCTCGAAATTCTCAGAGCAAAAGTCACACGACTCTTTAAGTTTCACTCCATTATGGATAATTCTATTACCTCCGATACACCATCCTTTACTTTCTAATTAGTATCGTATCGGTGTTCCGTGCGCCCGCCTTCATTCACGATATCTCTTTCAGCTGCGAACGGAATTTACCAAAACTCCGTGTTCGGCATGGCCGCGAAGCTGCCCACAAAGTACACAGGGGCTGTTGTCTTAGGCGCGGTAAGCGCAAACCTAAGATTCTTACGTAACGTGTGCACAAACAGATATAATACCCTGGTATTGTTTTCAGAATCTAAGCGGAACGTTTACAGCCTTGATCAGCTTCTTTTCTCAATACATGGCGCCGAATGCCCGAACTGCTGCGATATACTACTTCATAACGGCTCTTTTCATTCTCCTCGCCTGCTTCGACACCTACTTCGCACTTCCCATAAACGTAAGTCCTGAGGTTTTCTTGTAAGCTCGACGGAAATATTGGGAATTAATGCTGGCCGTTTACAGAGGTTTTACCGGTACCGCGAGCTGTTGCACCAGAAAGGAGTGAGCAAGAGGCAGCTGGAGAACAAAGCGACGGGAAAACAGGACACGCCGCCCTATTGGAAGATATTCAGGCAATGCTTCCCGCAATTGTTTAACACGTTCTTCGTATTCTTCGTCACGCTAGCTCTCTTCCCTGCCGTTCAATCGGACATACAGCGCGCGGACTCTGACTTCGTGATCTCGAAGGAATATTACACCACTGTTATGTGTTTCCTCACGTTCAACACCACCGCTCTGATCGGCAGCTCTATCGCATCGTTAATTCAGTGGGTGGGTAGAATCCTCTGGTCGGGGAGAGTTAGTAAAGGCTCCGACAAACCAACGCGAATATTCGCAGCGCGGAGCGGGTGCGACGCGGATCAGATAAGGCTGCACATAAGCCGCCATGTTTAAAAAACTGCTGGGCCGCGGTGGATCCGCTCCGCGTGGCGATATTCGCGTTGGTTTGGGGAGCCTTGAGGCCGTCGCGAATTTTGGCGAAACGCGGCGAAGCGAATTGCCGCTGCGCTTGAGTCTAGCGTGCGCGGCTCCGTAAAGGCAGGGTCTCGCTACGTCTTGCTTCAAATTATTTTATTCTTCCTATGCTTTTCTTATGTAGTTTGAGAATTTGACTCACACTGCGCCTCGCCTCGGCGCGATTCCGAGCCGCGAATTCTTCCTCGAGAATATTTTGAGGAAGAGAGCCGAGGCGTGGTGTGAGTGGATGCAATGCAGAGGTGGGCAAAATTTTTATTTAAGTAAAATTCCGAATGACGAATAGAAGTTTAAAAAAAAAATTCATTGTTTCTTAACCCGAGTTAACTTTATTCGACACATGACGAATAATTTTTTCAACTCATTCGTTATTTGAAATTTGTTTTAAATAAAAATTTTGGAAGAGCTTCTCTGAGCAACTGACCAAACACATGAATCGAGGTAAATTCAGATAACTTCAGGTACGGAAAAACCGAAGCGACGCGAGCCTAAATGTGGGTGTGAAAAGAAGTTGCATCGAGGCGTAGTGAGAGTTTACCTTGAGCGAATTCCACTTTCGCCCAAATCTCCCGCAACGCCCGTGGTTTTCGTCTCAAAATTTCTGAAAATCTGAAATTTGAAAGAGAAATCTGGAAAGGGTCATTATCGAAAAATACAGTTTTTTAAATATTAATTACAACTCGAAAACAGGACCATATAATTTACGATATTCATTATATTACAAAAACGGAAAATTCTTACAGTCTTGGACGCGGGCGATTCGGTCGTAAGCGGAATTCGCACCTTAAGAATCAACTGTTTACAAACTTGTCTCTTCTTCTCGCCAAAATTCGCGACGGCCTTTAAACAGCGCCCACAGGAATTAATTATCGTTTCCCCTTTACGCAGCCTAGTAAAAAGTATTTGATGATCCCAGTCGTTTTACGCGTCCTGTACATACCATTGTTTTTACTGTGCAACTACCAACCGAGCAATATTACCAGAGTATTGCCAGTGTACATTAATAACGACTGGGTATATTTCGTGATCGCTGTTACGATGGGTATCAGTAGCGGCTACTTTTCATCGTTGTCCATGATGTACTGTCCCAGGTAAAGCCGATCGATCTCGCAAACGTAATATCTGCCTCCTTCCAGAGCGCGTAATCACGTTTTATGATTTCAGAATGGTGGAGTCGCAGCACAGCGCGACGGCCGGCATGTTCGGCGCAGCCTCGTTAATTACAGGGATCTTTACCGGATTAATGTTCTCCATGGTCATGCCTAGCGTGGTAGCGAACGTGTCGCTCGGCTTGTCTTAACGCGCACGTCGTTCGTTTACAAGGCACTAGCGCGTTCCTGAGAACCGTTTATCGAGTAGAGGAACGAGAAAAGAGCAGGAGGGAAGCGATGAGAAAAGAGTTCATTAACGCAAGGTACAATCTAATTTCGACGTTACGTTGTTCATAACGAGAAGCAGGTTTAATGGATCTCTCGTCGTACCAGCAGATGGGACTAAGTTATAATTAATTGCAAGGCGACTTCGCCGTATAGGCCGCGAACGATATTAATTTATTCGTTTGCGTACAAGCTGACACGAAGCTACGAGGAAGGAGGAATAGAAAGTATTAACGTTGAATGAGAGATTAAACAACTACCTGAAATTATCGAGCTCCAATTGTAAAAAAGAAATCATCTCACGAGTAACCGTTTCAGATTCGAAACAGCAAAATAGAGAAACCTGTTTTTGCCCCGAACTCGTATTAATCATCTTAATGTTTAATCACTGCCCCCCTCCCCCCACCACAATGAAATTATCGCTACTAGATCGGACCAATGAGCCTTAATAACCACGTACATCGGGTTTTTAACACGCATAAGTTGATTCAGAGCCGCTAAAAAAAAGCACATTCAATGGTTGTTACTTATATAGACCAAATTTGAGATAAGACTGTGCTTTCTTAACATTTTTCTTACTAACAACGCGACTAATTCAGAATTGAGCTATATGGAATTTAGATGACGAAGATCTCTGAAGTAACTTTCTTCGTTGTTGAATGTTCGGTAGCTTGAGATGTCCGCGCGCGTTCGAAAAACACGCCGCGACACTTCTCATCGAAATGCATGGAGACTTTGCACAGACAGATTCACGTTTGTCGAAGTGTGAATCATTGTTTTATTTTATTTATATGGGCGTGTCCTTACTTTTTGGTAATCATCAAGTTTATTACTTTTATAAGTGTTACTTTAGCCTATAGATTTTATGCGATTTACAAGCTAATTTGTAACTAATGGTTTTTTTACTATTTACGACTAACATTTACAGTAACCAAATCATAGGATCTGTAGAGCTTATTGTTTCATTTTATAGGTAATAGAAATAGGCAGGGGTGGGTTCGAACTAGGGCTGGGACTATTCGAATGTTTTACAAGTATTCGAATGCTAGGAATAAACTTCGAATATTTAAGTATTCGAATACTACTCGAATATTTCGAGTGAGTTCGTGAAGTATAATTCACACAATACTATTCGAATACTGATGAATTCATACTGAATAGTATGGTGTGAATTAGGGATGGGCGATGTTGAGAAAATATCGATGTTGACATCGATTTTGACATCGATAGCTAAATATCGATAACCGATAATCATCGAACACAAACCATCGATTTTTCGACAACATCGATGATTTTACAATAAAGCATAAAATGAACAAAACAGAACAATAAATTAACAACATTAATATTTAAAAAATGTTTATTAAAAAAAGTACTGAATAACTAGGTTATGGTACTAATGCTAGTGGTAGGGCGGTGGAGAAAACTTTCAGGTACTATTCGCAGTGTTCCCAAAATTTTTTAGGAAGCGATTGTAAAAAAAGCAGTTTGGAAACTAGTTTTCCTTTCAGTCTGTTTCTTTGCTGACTAAGTATAAGTCCTGCTTTAGAAAAAAGTCTTTCAGATGCTGACGAGGTTGCAACACATGATAAATATTTAATGGCTATTTTATGAAGTTTTGGATACGTAGAACCAATGATATGGTTCCATATTTCCAATGGTTCCTGGTGTAAATCACTTAAAGGATTTTTCAGGTAATACCTCAATTCTGACGGCATACCTGTTTCATTTTGAGTTTGTAAGTTACCTATTTCTTGCACAAGTTTGTAATGGTCGCTCCATAGATTAAATTGTGTATCGATGTTCTCCTTTTCGTTATCACCCACATCTTGTTGATTCTGTGTGATCTGTTGTGTCTCTGCAGTAGTCATTAGATCTTTGATAGTGTTTATAGCTTTAGAACATGTTAGAGCATCTTGAAAATGGATGTTCTTAAATCTGGGGTCCAATAGTGTAGAAACAGCCAGAATGTTCACTGATTCCGTGGGTTGTAAGCGTTTCTTTATTTCTGCTAGTATGTTCCTTCGTAGATTAGTCCCAATGGTCTGTGTAGGTTTTAAGTCAGATATTTTTATGTGTAACATTCGAGTCAGCGGAATAACCTTACTGCTAGTCACATACTTTTCGCCACAGATTTCACGAGTGGCGACTTCGACCGGGCGTAAAATTTCACAAACCTCAGTCAAATCTATTAAGTTTTTAGCAGTTATCATTGGATGTGCACTAGCATGACGATTTATGATGTTATTTATAGCTACACGGAGCTTCAAAAACCTTTCAATCATATAAAATGTCGAGTTCCAACGGGTGGACACATCTTGAATAAGTTTCAGATCTACTTCTTTTCTTAATTCATCGCTTGCTACTACACTGTGCTTGAACCATGTGACGATCTCTTTCACTGAAGCAATCAATTCAGGCAATTCGTCTGTTTTTTTAACTGATTGTTGTGCTACTAAATTAAGCATGTGGGCAAAACACGGTATATGGTATTTTTTACCAAATGCTATATCAACTGCTTTTATCATGTTAGCCCCAGAATCAGTTACCACTGCACAGTACCTTATTCGTATCTATTTCCCACTCTGTACAAGTTTTTAATAGCATTTCTGAAATGTATTCGCCAGTATGACGTTCCGTTAATTCATAAACTCCCAAAGTAGCTGATTCCAATTTATCGTTATCAGAAAAATGTACGGTAACTCCAAGAAAACTTCGGGTCTGCATTGTATCAGTCCATACATCAGTTGTGAAGGTGCAACTGTTCACTGTTTTAAGCTTATTTTTAAAATAGTTTTCAGTCTCTTGAAATTTATTTTCCAGCAGTCTCTTGAATGTATATCTTGCAGGTACTTTATACAGAGGTACAGTTACTTTCATCAAATTAAGAAAACCATCATTTTCTACAATTTGAAACGGTTGTGAGTCCTTACAGATCATATATAAAATTGCATTGGTTAGACGAACACTTCTAGCCCCCATCTCAGTGTATTCACTAATATTTTGAAAACTTGAAGTTAACGTTGGTTGAAATGTCTTAATCATCTCTGATCTGGAAATAGTATCGCTTTTGGCAGAATTGCCTTCTAACTCGTTCATCTCAATGTCAGATTCATTTTCAGTCACTTCTACGTCTCTACTTCATCACTTATATGTCTTCTGTAAGACTTCTTTGATACCTTTGTATTACATTTTTTTCTCGACAACAAAATACCATGGATTTTTTCCACATGTAGTCTTAAATTTGTCGTGTTCCCACAAGTTTTCAACATTTTTGAACAAGAGCGACACCTTGCAGTAGCATTATTTATTTTTTCAAAATATTCCCAATACTGACTCCTTGGCGGCATTATAATAATTCTCCTGAAAATTTTTATTCTTCAGTCATCTTATGGAAGAAAAAGATTCAATAGAAGTTTTAGAATTTTTGGACAGATAATAGTGAATTTCGACATTACAGAGAAGAAGTTTCCAGGCAAAAAAATAGCTTAGTCTATTATTCAAACACAGCAAAGCATTCAATTAAACCCAGCATTTAAGTTTTCAATACAACCTAAAACCATAAGAAAACACTTTATTGGCATGTTAACCAAATTCCAAACCAAACAAAACCAAACCAAACCATTCCTAATAATATAATACCAATGACAATAAAGCAATATACTTACATACTTTGAAGTTTCATATTAAATCTAAATAAGTTATTGTTTTTCAATTCAAAACTGCGCTTAAACAAAAGGATCACAGACCATACGCCTCACAGTTGACACACGTGCCAACAACGACAAAGAACGGGCGGATAGACAAATGAAAGTTGAAACGTTTGTAAATGTTTCGAACAGTTTAAACACTTTAACGTACTATGTCGTATGATAAAACGTTGTGTCGGTTGCGTCTGAACTAGAGTTTGGCAAAATGTAATCTAATTACAACTTACAAATTACGATTAAAATGTAATCAACTACACAATTACATTTTAATTGTAATTTGTAAGTTGTAATTAGAAATCCTTTTTGCCCAACTCTGGTCTGAACGGGCCAACAGGGATTCAAATGGATTCAACAATATATCGAAAAGCGATAAATATCGTTCGTTCGATTGTGATTTCGTAAATTAGCTTAAAAAATTCGAATATTATCTTCGGCAGTTCATTATCGATGTTTAGTCCCCTATAATCGATATTTCGTAAACATCGATCAGTTCATTATCGATATTGAAACATCGATGTTTGGTTCCCCATTATCGATATTTCGTCAACATCGATGAACATCGCCCATCCCTAGTGTGAATTATAAATCAAGTTATTAGATTACAAGATTTCACCCTGATAAACTAACGAACTCACAACTGAAACGAAATAAAAGCTTGTTAAAAATAAACCTGAAGAACTTGATGTATAATTCACACCATACTATTCGAATACTTAAATATTCGAACACATCAGTATTCAAATACTTAAATATTCGAATACATCAGTAGAATACTTAGATATTCGAATAGCATTCGAATACTTGGGTATTCGAATTATAGTCGCCAAATAATTGAGCAACTGAAGTATTTGAATATTCAAATAGGGAAAAATTCGACAAATAATCCCAGCCCTAGTTCGAACCTGATTCCCAAATTCTCGGGACTCGAGTCTGAAACTTCGTAAGGTTTCGAATCTTCGAAAAATTCTTGGGTTTCGACGCTTCGACCAGCCCATCCCTAGAAATAATCACGGAATGATCTGATTGCCACTAGTCCCAATGCAGATCATGACAAAAAAAAATCTGTTTTATTTGTTAGACATATTATTTTACGTACTTAGATAACCATTAGTTCTTTCCCTGCACTTAAGAACATTCTTACGGTATATGAATATTATATACTTACTATATACTTCTCTTTAATTAATATACTGCGCGCTGAAAAGTAACTAAGACAGTATGCATGGTTGAATATGAAACTGCGCGATATGTAAGAAGCTCAATAAGACTCTGCTACGATATTTTCTGTACATTTACAAGAAATATTGTATTTATTTACATATATATATGCATATGTATACTAAGAATTCGACTTTGAACGCGTGAAATGCCACGGATTTTACATTGTTTAGTAGGGCTATTCTCCTTAAATATTTTGTATATGACGGACCCTATTCAATTATTTTGTTATTACGTTTATACTTAGTTGGAGCGAAATTCCGCTCGGGCGACGAGGAATTGGAGGGCGTTAATTGAAATTGTAAATGATTATTTTAGATAAATTCTACGACTTGTACGTTAGAAATATTTTACTTTCGTTGCGAGAAGAAATAGGAAACAGTATACATCGCTCAGATATGAACTTTTGTTCAAGCAGGGCTCGATCTAGCTCTTCCGCCGCTCTGGGCAATAATCATTGTTGACATCTTTTAAATATAAATAATTATTGTAAAATATGATTCTTCACACGGCCTGAAATTTTTTTTGTAGGTATTTGTTGAATAACAAAAGCCTTTTCGTGGATAAAAAAATGTGATTTAAAACACTTTATAAATTTGATACTAAACTCAAACATGCATTACCGATTTTTCAAAAAGTTTTACTTTTTTATTGATCGTAATTTTCTCTTTCTACCAAATTTGCCCCGTTTGCGCCTCCTAGATCGGACCCTGCGTTCAAGTACAATTAAAAGGATCTGTAAATACTGTCTAAGTGCTTCCACATGTTGGGACATGTGATGATTACAACTTTGCATTTTTCTTATATACATACGTTACTTGTAAGCTATACCATTTCACTATTTATAATACTGTTTGTCATCTATTTCCATCACACAATTATAATGCTCTCTCTCTCTCTCTCACACACACACACACACACATTTTTGAAATTATAATCAGCTAACTTCGTTATCATAATCATATATATATATATATAACAAATCTTACTGATAAAAAAGACATAAATTACCTCAAATGTTATATCCCAAGTTGACCACAAATTTTATTCTAAAAACATAGAATCCGAATTCCTAGAAGGACAATCCTCCGCATAAAGCAATTCAGACAATAAATTATAAATAAAATTCAATGAAGCCACGAGTAACGAAAGATCATTGAACTTAGAGCATAGAAGGGATATTTTTATATTGATTCAGTCGTGGACATGTTTCATCCAAAATTGCTTGATGCGCGTCACATCATCTAGATTAGAGGTTCTCCGAGTAAAAATTCGTACACTCAATATAATCGACTAACAAAAGGAAGAAATTCAAGCGGCAGGCCTGTCCCCGCGTAAGAATGGTATTACGATACGATCGTGTGGCGATCGGATTACAGTAATGGTAGCGCAAGTCTTGCCACTATTATGTTGAAATGCTTGGGCATACATAGTATAAATACAAGTACGAACTACTGTAATATACTTACGAAGTTCATGGTTACAGATACGTCTTAAAATGTAGATTTATGGAATCGTTTTGACCGTTCAATTTATTGTAGAAATGATGTTAAATAAATGAGTAAGGACAAGTTGGATTTATTGTTTAATGGCCAACGTCGCACTGTGGGGTATTTTGCCACTTCAGTCGGTTCCAAACATTCTGTTAGGCTAATGTAATTAATATAAGGTATAAAAAAACAATATTCTAAGGGATAAAAAAAATTCAGTCCATCTTCGTTTTATTCCCGACTTGAAACGCGAAATATTGTGCTTCATTTCCTTCGCATGCTCGTCAGAGAAATTATCCAATTGTAGTAGGTATTTTTTCATAAATTCAGTGAAAAAAAGCAATACCTTTTTTCTTTTCTTTTTATCTGCACTCGTTTTCAAAGAGCGTTAGTTTGAAAAATCGCAAAAAAATTGAAGTATCCTAAAGAATAAGACCTCAGCTTTCTATTAAGCCCAAATTCAATGCCGGGAAATGTCGGAAAGTAAAACTATTGGGCTCAAATTTGAAGAAGAAAATAGGAAACAATACTAGAAAATTGCATTTATTCGAAACGCTATATTTTAGTTAATTGAGAACTATCGCAACAAAAAGCCATGAAAAGTACGGCTGGGACTATTCAAATAATTTAATATTCGAATATTTTACAAGTATTCGAATGCTACGAATAAACTTCGAATATTTGAGTATTCGAATCTAATTATTTGAATATTTAAGTATTCGAATACTATTTGAATATTTCAGTATTCGAATACTATTCGTGTGAATTATAAATCATGGTATTAGCTTACAAAATTTCACCCTGACAAACTAACGAATTCACAACTGAATACATCAGTATTCGAATAGTATTCGAATACTCGGATATTCGAATATTCGAATTATATTCGCCAACAAATTGAACAACTGAAGTATTCGAATACCGAAAAATTCGACAAATAGCCCCACCCCTAATGGAAAGTAGACACGCCTACCTGTTTTATCAGAATCCATGGCTTCCATTTCTAACGTTACACCAAACATAAACAATAATGACGTTCAAATGTACGTATACTAAACGTACGCCGAAAACGAATTGTGTACTCACATTCGCGACCAAGTTTCGGCTGCTCTCATGGACACTAGGATTGTGCGAGAGAAGTATCGAACGTCATTAACACGCGAATCTTTCATTTCGATCTGCGTTAAAGTTTTTAAAATCGACTCTTGGCCCATCAAAGATCGTCAAAATACCCCACTGTGCGTCGCCTCGCATTGAAAAGCTAAGACGTGCAAATAATCTCTTCGTATCGTTTCTGAGGTGATCGCAAAGAAAGTTCACACAAAAATGCTTCCTTAAAAATAGATGTTATTCCCTTTGTTAGTATCGGTATACAGTATTAAACGGTAAATATTCATAGTTAAAGTAAGATAAAGATGCACTGTATATAATACAAGTTCTGTCTGAATCCGTGGGCCTTACATAACGTAAACTTTCTCTATTTTTTTGTACGGAAACACTTCTTTGGTTTTCGGGCAAATCACAGCACCATTGTTCTCTTGAGCCATCTTCTCCAACGCCTGGAATAAAACGCAGTGCGTTGCTTTAATGTAACAGAAGAATCACGCCTTTCGTAAAACTACAAATGCGTCTATTTACTTGTTCCCCATAAACGTATCCGTTCGGCATCATCATTGGCTGATTATACTCGTTCAACGGCTTTCCACTGATACTGCAAACGAGCCTGGACTGCGAGCAGTGGGCGAAAGGCAGCGGGGCAGCTAGTTCGTTAAGAGATTCGTTGCACACCGGGCAGTTCGGATTCCGGCCCTCTTTATTCGCGCTGTAACACTGAGGCGTCTTCAGTGCCGACAAGCCGGCCTGCAGGGCCACCGTGAAGACACTCTGACTCGCCAATTGGAAGAGTCTATAGTTCTCGTGTCTGAACTGCTCGATTAATCTGTCCCACCTGCAGAAATTCAGCATCCTAAATTTCAAGCATAACGACGATTCGTATTTAAATAATCAAGCAACCAATGGAGTTACCTCTTCTCGTCTAACAAGTCTTTATAAGGACTAAGGGACGTGTTAGCCGGGAACGCTAGCTGCCCCATGCAGCACTGTATTTCTTGCAGCTGGTGGTCGTCGTAATTGGCGAAGCATTTCCTTGCGTGCTTAACAGCGTCCAGCCTTCGGTCCGCTCTCACTAGCTCTATAAACTCCTGCACGCGTAAATTGAATTCCATAGTACTTCCTAGTTTCCTTAGCTTAGATCGATTGTCGTGGCACCATCCGACGCACCGAGCGGTCTCGTGATTCGCTAGGGACTTCTCGACCTCTCGCGAAACCATAAAAACATCTGCAAATATCAAAGTAGGTATTAATAAAAATCTAGTCGAAAGCGAAGCGTTGGAATAAAAGCCGTTCACGCCAGTGTATGAACCGAAAGGAAGTAAATCTATTCATCGAATGCAGCAGATCAACGCTCCGAATAATACGTTTAGATTAGGGCTGAGTCTATTCGAATATTTTGCAAGTATTCGAATGCTACGAATAAACTTCGAATATTTGAGTATTCGAATATTTCAATATTTGAGTATTCGAATATTTCAATATTTGAGTATTCGAATACTTCAATATTCGAATACTATTCAAATACATCAGTATTCGAATATTTAATTATTCGAGTAGTATTCAAATACTGAAATATTCGAAAAATAACTTTCGAATACTGAAATATTCGAATAATAACATTCGAATACTGAAATATTCGAATAATAACATTCGAATACATCAGTATTCGAATAATATTTAATTAGTAAAACCTAAAGAACTTGATTTATAATCAACACCATACTATTCGAATACATCAGTATTCAAATACTTAAATATTCGAAGAGTATTCAAAGAGTATTCGAATACTTGGTTATTCAAATTATTTTCATCAAATAATTAAGCAACTGGAGTATTCGAATATTCGAATACTGAAAAATTCGACAAACAATCCCAACCCTAGTTGAGACTCGTATACTGAGGTACCTATGTTTGTTAAATCTCTAAGCTCGCTACCATCCGCCAACTTAGTCGCAGTTTTATAATAGCCTTTACGAAGGAAGTATTCTATCAACATTCTATCGAGTCTCTGCCGCCGCCACTGATTCACAACGCTTGGCGCTGTGTTAGCGTGCTCCTTCAGGTGATCCAATCGCCTCTTGCAAACCATGCCAGCTTGCAATTCCTCCGCGATAGACTCCTCCGCCTTTCTCTTCAAAACCTGCAGCCTGGCCACGACTCCTCCTAGGAGCCTGCTTATTTCTCCGGCAGGGACTCCCGTCCCATCGCCCTTTAATAGTTCATTCGCTGCTGCCTGCACGTGCGAGACCTCCCTGTCCAAGGTTTTCTGAGCCGAACGAAACTTTTTGTTGAGCAGCTCGTAGGGAACCTAAGAATGAAAGAGGCTGTCAACTTGTTTTTTTTTAGAGCATGTGAGTTAACACGGTAAATGAGAATTGTGGAATTATTAAAGAGTTTCGGTGGAGAGAAATGAAGTACCTTTAACGTCGGGTGCTCGAGGCTTTTAACGTCTGACATATTGGTTATCCTCGAACTATTTACGCGTGAAGTTGTGCTTAAAAATCGGAGGAGATTATATTTCTATTTTACCGTGGCGAGTGTACTTTTGCGATTATGTGTCGTAGTCGTCCATCTCGTTTTCTGTAAATATCGCACGCAGAGAACAACGAGCAGAGGAACTTTGATGAACTTTGACACGAGACCAACTTTAAGATTCGCAAAATCTCTTGCTTCGCTTCGAGGAAGATTATCAGCGAGTTTGTTTACGCATGGTGAAAACGTTAGTGTTATAATGTAAATGTAGATGGCTCCATTAACGAAAGAAATAAGGGATGATCCTCAGATCGAGCCATGTGACGCGGCTACTTATTAGTAATTAAAAGCATTCGTGAGAGAACGGCCTCTCGGAGTAGTCGTGATAATTGATGAAAAAGGATTGGCAGGCATATGAGAGGATCGTTATTGTGAAACACAGTTTGGTATCGAGAAGCTCATTTCGCCTACGTGTTGCGTCTCGCTCCTGCCCAATAACTTTTAGCGCTTTTCATTGGTCCCTGGAACGGATTAACTTTTAGCTCCGACCAATCGGGAAATTCGAGCCAGTGCCTCTAGTGCGGTGCAGCCGAATAGAAAACGCTAATAATGCTCGCGTGCTCGTGCGTTTCGAGAGGTAAACATCAACACTGTTTCATAAAAAACTTTTTATTATAATACCAGATTTCCTCCTCCGAACCAATCTCGATAATATTCGAACACTTTTATTATCCCTATACATTCAATTTTAAATACGATATTTCTCCGAATGACATAAATTCAATCCGAAGCGTTAGCCATTGGAATGGGCGACATTAGGCTCGCAGGATCTAGTGTATCATTCTTATAAATTAAAAAATAAATCATCCCCTTAATTGCGCGCGAGAGGAGTAAAAATTAATAATTATTAAGCGAAGCGTGAGTTCCGACGCAGTTTTCAAATATATGTTTCTGAAAGCCGTGCGACGTTGAACCGTTGGTTCGCGGCGAGTCGAGGGCCATCGGCGATGCTCGGCGTCGCTCGGCCGGTGACGGAGAGTATCGGTGGCGCGCGCGAGTCACTCGGATGGCCGGGGGCCGCCATTTTCCTCCAGCGAGGGAGACAGTCGCGAGCGTAGTTCCGCGCATTGTCGACCAATTTTTTCGTGGAATCGAGGGATTCTCGCGACTAGCTGGGGCGTCGGGCGGGCGCGCGTGACCCCAGTGCCCGTATCCGTGCGAGTATCGTTCCACGGGAGGCTCGAAAGTCACCCGTGGACGCCGGGAGAAGCCAGCCGTGCGAGTCCGGGGGGGAGCACACCAGAGCCGAGGCGCCGCGCGTATACTCCCGAGAGCGAGGGCACCCGCCGCTAGAAACGCCGTTGCGGGACGGACAGAGACGGAGGTGGAGAGAGATACAAGTGAAATACAGTTTATTGGTGATCGGGGCAAGTGTGGCCGGGTGATAAATACAACCCCGGGGGCACCGCGGAGGAAGTAACCGTCGGCCGGAGTGAAACACAGGGGAGAATCGCCTCCGACAGGTTAGTGGGATAAAAGCAGTGCCGGGGGGCCCCTGCACGCGCAGTTTTTCTCGCGGTAGGATCGCGCCGCCGAGAGAGCTCCAGCGTGACGCCGTGTGCGTCGCTCGCGCGGTGCATGCGTGCACACACGCACCGCGGAGAATTCCGCGGGTCCCGTGCGTGTGCATTCGTCCCCCCCTCCTCCCCCCGCTCCTTCACCGCGCCCCCCTCTACGCCCCTGTGCGCCGCCGGAGTATATACCCAGCGCACGGTGCATGTGTAGTTCCCCGTTTAACCGTTCCACGTCTCTCTGTGCGTATGCGTGCGCGACGCACGGTGGTGCGCGCGAGTATGCTAACTAGCGTGATATGGCGGGAGACGCCGCGCCAGCACACCGCGCCACGCGCCTTTCTTTTTTATCCGGCCCTCTGCCTCGGTTCGTTCTCTCGCTCCGTCCTCGCCACTTGCCACGATAATCGGATCCTCGGCTTGCCGTCGCGAACTTGTGCCGCGTCGCGGACACTTCGGTGCGAGAGACGCGCAGCGAACCGCACCACTTTGTACTACTTTGCAGTAACATGTGCAATCGTATCTTGACGTTGGCGAAGGTCAATGTTTATGGAGTTTACGGCGTTGTCGGTTTCTTGTTTGCAAGTTTCGTTGCAATATGTTGACGTTCTCGAGTTTGGTAACGCGGCGGCTCCGAGTCGTACGCGGTGACGCTGGGTTTGGGGGGAAGTGTGTTTGATAGAAGGGACTGCTGCGAGTTCCCCCAAGTTCACGTTTCCCCATCGGGAAGCGCACGTGCAAGCGTGGCGGTGAAATTTCTGACGTATTATCGCTCGGGTGTGCAGGCAATTGTTATGGAATATTGTTAGATGGCAGCACTTCGGTAATTTTGTTATTTGCGGAGGGAATTACCTACGTGCATTTGCAATTATTGTTCCGCTAACGGTATGCAGGGCTCGCGCGTAGCTGCGCGCGGAGGTTCGCGCGGAAGCCGCTCGGATTTTTGTGAATCGCGTTGGCGGAGAGGTGTTTGATTCGTTGGCGGAGGAGGCACGGCCGAGCGGGGCACTGTATCGGTCGCCGTGAATCATTCGCTCGGATAAAGTGTACGTGTCATGTGGCTGACCGCCATTTGGAGATAGACGCTTCTGGAATATCATTCATCTCTATCTCCCACTTCTTCTCCTGTCTTCCTGCCCGCCTGTCTCTCGCGGCACGTGCCGTATTAGAATGCGCGATGACTTTTTACACGTTAGGGAAATTTTCTTTGGACGGCCGCACGATTTGTGGGCGCGTTAACATGCGGCGCGGCGAGTCGCCACGTGATCGGCCGTTTTAAGAATTAGCAGTCCTTGCGTGCCCCGGCGAAATTTGCGAAAACGATTATTGTGTTGTGCTCGCCGCTGACACTGCGGAACGCACCCAGTGGTTCTCAACTCTTTCCCCCGGCTGGCCAGATGGCCTGCAGTGGCGCGTGAATCTTTTATGAGGCTTCGTATGGCCCTCATCTTTTCGTTTCATATCACGTGGCCCTGCGTCTCGTAGCGTTGCTTCTCGTTCTTTCAAGAAAAGATTTTACTTTTATATCACTTCGGTATTTTAAATATTTTCAATTCAATTCCTTACCATTTCGTTAATATGCATTAATGATAATTTTAGTTCAATATTATATATTTTACTGCGTGTAGGAAGGTTAACAATAAGAAATTAATCACTTAATTTCAAGAAAGGGTGTTACCTAACTCGACTACGTTAAATTACATGTAAAATTAAATTGCAGGCTTCAAATATAATCTATCGAATTTCGAGGGCAACAAAAAAGCATATAATTTCGGTTTGAACCATTTCTTCGCATAACAAACAGTTTACAAATAATTGAAGATCGTAGATTTAGGTGAACCACCCTGTACATATCAGCACATCTACAGTTTGGTTCCATAAACCAGAAGGGGTGGGGAGGGTGGCGCCAACGCACCGTTTGAAATTCGTCTGCGCCTGCAAGTGGCATTAAAAATTTAGATCGTCCCAGGAATCTTGACAACGCTTCAGTTTTAACGCGCGCGTAAGGTTAGTTTTTGCTGGAGTTCGATGTTCTCATCGGACTCGGGTAACAAGCTTCCGTTTGACGCGATAAACCATGCTATCGACCTACTGATCTGAAACGTAGGGTCTGAGCTCGTGAAAAACACGCGCACCACCGCGTCAAAACAGCTTTCGATATTAAAAATCGATTCTCAGCCCTTTGAGTGCTAACAATTTCCACGCTCAACATACTCCGCGTGCGGGACTCCTCTAGCCCCATCTCTTAACCATAGTCTCTGAACGCCCATGGGCGTTCCCCGTACCCAAGGGTTAAAAACATTCGACCACCTCCCGAAAACCCAAACCCATTGGCGTAGCCCTAAAAAAAAATCGTCACAGTCGTCGATCGGATCGCCGCGTCGCCTAACTTTCCCCGAATTTACTCGTGAATATGGAACGAACGGCGGCCGAGTACATGCATTTCTCTTGTTTCGCCCGTGTCAGCGTGCACGCGCGTAGCTCGCTCACCCGCCCCGTTGATTGTGTCGGTATTTAAACGAGCTCCCGTTCTGGCCTTACGTAATTCGCTGAGCGCTGGTGGAGAGGAACGGCGGTGCACGCTCGGCTGCTTATTCAGCGATGTTGTGACCTGTATTCACGTCGCGACACTTCTCGTTTCTTTTTACTAGAAACCCACTCACGGCCGGGGCTGCGCGCGTGTTGCGCGACGGCCGCGTGTATTTACGTTTTACACAGTCGGCGCCGCGTAAATCCATCCGCCGCGGGAGAAAGGGAGCCGAGGAGAAGGCGTTATCCTTTGAGAAAGTTCGGTCGCTGGGAATCACGAAGTTGGCCGTCCCGCGTCGCTGCCAACTGACCAGCCAAGTCGGCTCGTTCGTTTTGGGCCCCCTCGATCGGGAAGGGTCCCTTCGTTGCCGACTGGCCCCTTTCTCTGATCGATTGCATCGGAACGTCACCATGTTTAGTCGCGCACAGAAACTTTGCGTGGTAGACTCGCTAATACAGCGTTATCTCGTTATAAGCAACGATCCCCTGTTTCGATATAAGTGCATTTCTATCCCCACCACTGCTTTTCTGGTGGAAACAAAGAAGCGAAGTTGCACTTAATATTCACTTCTGTCTGGGGGAGTATAATGATCTTCTCGCGGCGCTCGTTCCCCCACCAGATTGAGTTAAATAATGCAGTATCGACGGGTCGTGAGACGTTGAGCCGAGAATTTTCGTTACGGTAAGATTCGTCGTCGCTTATCGATGATTCACGGTTCACGCCGAACGACGAGGTCACTCCAGGGATCTGTTATTGTTCCTCCAGTCTAGCTTACACGGAAAGATACAAGCTACGATTCCAAGTGTCGCGCGAAAGCAGCGTTATCGCCTGAGCAGTAAGCTGATCGTTGAAAACTGTAACAATAGCGACAGCCGGCCGATAAAAGCCGTTACACTAGTACGTTGTTAATCCTCCGTGGTATATCCGCGGTCAACGATTTCCACGCCGAGGAATCGGCTTTGGGGAGGCGACGGCCTCGGTTATTGAGGTAACGGGACGTGGACGCGCGCTCGTAGAACTCGTTCGATTATATTTTCATCTGTTTAGGGACGGTGACGCGCAGGCGAGAATTAATTCCGTTCGTAAGACTTGCATAAGCCTTCGGATGGGGCACAGATGTGCCACGAGCAGACACGTAACCGTCTATTTAGAAATGTTATCGCGTGCACTGATAATGGAACGATAATGCGAAAAATGCACGATCGCCCACTTCGCGATCTTGCGTTTCTGAAATGCCTGCGGCGTGGAAGATTAATCGCCTCGGGCAATCAGTTCGCCGTGCTCCTTTCGATTTTCCATTAGCAATTCTCATATGGAGTACAGGGTCAATTTTGACCCCACCTTAAATATCAAACTCCACGCGTCACTTATTACTATTATTCCTCGAAGAAGATGGGAATGTTTAGAGTTTCTAACAAAATGTTGCCATAAGGTTAAGGGTCAAAGTGGACTCAGCGTCCTCCGAGCAGGAAACAATCCGCCGTTCTAGTGTTCACTTCCTCCACTGAAATCGGAGATTGAATAACACATCGAAGGCCGTTATAAGTGCTGGATTTGCAGTATTTTAATTTACACAACAGCATCGATAAACTCCTGTCGAATTCATTGCTAAGACCTACTCGCGATAAGCCCGAAGGACAACTGGAGGGGAGGTGTAGAAACACAGAAAGAAGCGTATATAAACATGAATGCAGAAGCTAGGAAACTTTCCGCTGGCTTTGTTTCTCGATCGTCGTCTTCCGTCAGTTTTTTTTGCCGCGTAATTGAACCGTGAAATCCCCACGAGAACGAAAGAAGAGGTGGCGAGGGCCGGGCGCGCAGTTAAAGATGGTGATGCAGAAAAGGGAGGGAGGGGGGAAGTGTCCCTGTCTCGTTCGTACGAGGCTCGGGTGGAACCAAACCGCGCGGCGGTTATTATCGATCTCTCGGCATCGTTACATTTCGTCCGGGATCCGTACAAGTGCGGTAAAAGACATGGTAGAGAGAGGGGGGGGGGGGAGGGGGAGCGGTTACGTCGATTGTCCACGGGAGGAGCGATGCTCTACAGGCTGTTTCTAAAACGAGTGGCCGAACTTTCCGGAAGGGCGAATCGAGGTTGCAAGGTCCCATAGTCGCAGGCACGGGGGGGCTACCTTCTTTCTAAACTGCCACGTAAACTAGCTACACTTCCTTCGCCGCAGAGATTTCTTTATCGACCTGATCTTCATCACACTCCTCCTTACCACATACAGGTTATTTATGAGGTCTGTAGTGGCTCGAAGCATCCGATTTAGTTAAGTTATTCCGTTCTCTTTGAAGTTCACTACCGAAGGTTGCGTTTAAGATTACATTGCCAGCCGACGTGACAGAGCTCGATACGCCGTGGAAGCGCAAGAAAGCTGTTCCCCCTAACAGTTTATGAGGGACACCCGTTCTATATAGCATTAAGCTCTTGCAAACTTGCCAGGCATCCTTGTAAACTTCTGTCGTGGACAAAAGGCGGCTATAACTCAGGAGGGGAGCGCTCCCCGCCCCCCTCTGTCCGTGGGACCTTTTCCATCGTAAAGATGAATACAGTTAGGGGGCCCGGGAGTCGTTCCGAGCAAGGAATGCGGCTGCTTATCGGCCGACGCTTAACTGCATTCACACCCCCGAGTGTCCTTAAAACTTTGTCGCCTCACTTGTTTCGGAGGATTAAGCTCGTTCGAAATGTGTCAGTTGCCTTTCGGTAACTCCCATCCACGGATACCGTTCGCTAGGTAAACCTTAGGCCTCGCGTAAGCAGCTGGAATGCCTCGGAGAATTTTGGTTACATACTTTGAGGAGCACTTGTGCAGCGAACTGCTCCGTAGAAATGTCGATGTAACGGCCTAAGTGGCATGTGGAGATGGGTGCTCGACAAAGAGGGAAAGGGAGAGCGAAAGAACGGTCTGGACGTTTAACAGGTGCCCGTCCCCCCCTCTCCTCCTCTTGCCCCCCCTCCCCCCTCTCCTTCTCCTTGCTTGGTTGCCTCTCTTCTCGCACTGTTCTCTTCGGCTTCGTTTCGTCCCCGTGTATATCTTATAACGTCTCCTATCCTTTTTCCCTCCGTCGTTACTTAGCCTCTTTTATGTAAGGCTAGCAAACTGACCTGACTCAACTATCGGGCATGCTACAACCTACTGTCGGCTCCCTCTCTCTCCTCCCAGAGAAAGACGCCTCGAGTTTCAAAGAGGACAAAGTTTCCGTTAGGGACGACGATTTCTGACACTTTCGGTCCTTATGATTTCGTATTGTGGCCGCCGGAAGGAAGTTTAAGAGTCGATGTAAACTCTAACTACCGCGTCACTTGTGTATTCTGGAAACCTCTCGTTCGAAGTTTTGGGAAGTAGCTTATTTTCGTTACCGCTTGCAGTTTAAACTTCCTTTTTTAATATTACTGTAGGCTATAATCAATTGAAGGTTGTTTTCATTTTTTAGTAGTTACTGAAAAGCTAAAAAAATTTACTGCAAGTTTAGTTAGATTTTGTATAAGCTTTAATATTCGGTTTGAAGCATTGCTGGTGACAGTGGTCTGTACCGGAGCGCCCATACTTCAAACCCTTTCACTGACCATCGCTATGTATGACAGTTTCTACGTAGCCACTCTGCGGAACGATCAAACTGTTTTACCTGCATCCTGATTTCTTTTCCAGAATAGGGAAACGCGTAATTACTGGCGTATGCTATTCAGGTTACAGGCCTGATCGATTTCCACAATGGCCCCCTGCACAATAGAATGAAAATATAGATTTCGTCATTCGTCTCTGCCAACCTTGCGGAAGACGAGCGTGGATAGCTATAATGGCGGATAAATGAGCGTGCATAATGTAAATAACAACGCGTTTGAAACATTTTTAATACACTTGGGAATCACACGACCCGCCACCATTACGAGCGGTCATTATTTTATACAGATACGCATTTAAAAAATTCATGTCGTTTAAAAACTGTAACACTAAAAAGTTATCTTCGAGATACGAGCTCCGCATTTATTGCCCGTCTAAACTCCCCGTCACCACGTAAAACTGGAGTATCCTACACTCGCTTCCGAAAGCATTCAAGCCTGTCTCATTCGCTGCCGATAACCTTGCCCACCAAAGGCACAAACGACCATTCCCTACCGGAGCAAAAAGAGAAAAGCGACAGTATCCCGAGGAACCGCTGGTGTCCCTGACAAAAAAAAATGGCTTCCGCAGCCGCGGTGTGTACTCTAAATGGCGAAGTACGACCCTCAGGATAATGGGGGGTAGCGCATCGCCATTGTAAACAGACTTGGAAGCAGTAAGCAGCTCCGGGATTTAGTTCGATGTGTCGGAGGATGAGAACACCAGGAGGTGGTTGCGCGAGTTGTGGGCCAGAAGGGGAGGGAAGTTGGGGGATGAGGAGAAACCTGTAATAGGGCAGAGGGAGGGAGGACGGGGGGGGACGTGTCGCGAAGAGAGGGGCAGAGCGTCGAGGGTGGGAAGTTGCCGAGACATCGATCGAGCCGACCATTGCTTGCCACACTCCACTACTAGGAGTCAAGATGCCATATCCACTAGGAGGAACTAAACTCCATGAAACTACTCTCTGCCGCCTCTCTCTCTCTACGCACTTGTCCTAACCGCGCTCTGCAACACTGTATAGGTTTGCGCCGCCCGCGCATAGGTCGAGCCGACGAGCGAACCGTGCTGGCGGCGGGGGGGGGAGCGAGACCGGAGAGCGGTAAAGGGTGGCGGTAGGTGTGCAGGGCCAAGGGGGGGCATGGAAGACGCGGGTTTTTTTTTTGTCCACGGCGTACGTATTACGCGGAGGCAGGCATAGGCGTAGGTGTGCGGGGAAACAAGTGTACGCGGGGCTGCGCGCTCCCGCTCATCGCCGTTTCCACGAGAGTCGACGCGCGAGAGAGAAAATCGTTTGTATACACTTGCGGCCTCCGCGAGGTCGGCTATGTTCGTGCGTGCGCGCATACACTCCCGTGCATAAGTCACAGCGGACACTTGTTCTCTTTTTGGGGGAACTGATTGTTTCTTTGGTCTCATTTATCAGCGAGACTCGAGGGACGCTTAAAGGATTGGAAAACTTAACCCGATCGAGAAGTTGTGGGGAAATAAGGAAACCTTCCCCGAAAATAAAAGGAGTTGCGGGGAAGGTTAGCAGAGGATTGGAAAATTGAAATACATATTTACAATCTGTTCACTTAATGTAGGTCATTGCATATTCCTAAATTGTTTTTCCATCAACTTTACAAGTGTCCCGTGACTTATGGACGGGAGTGTACGCTTACGCGGTGGCTCGCGTATAAAATCCTCCGCCCATGCCTTTTTATTTTTCTCCGGAAGATGCAGTGTACAGGGTGAATGACGGTAGGGATCTATATACCCCTGTTGCGTTTGATGACTCGAGGTGCATTGCTGTGTGTACACTTGCCGCGTTCGTTTTTGCGAACCTTAATGAGCGTAAAGTAAGTTATAAATTGGCCTAGTAATACCCGGACAAACTTGTTCCCCGTTGCAACCGTCGTGGTTAATGGTTTTACTGCTCGTTACGCGTTAGCAACGGATTATCATTCCCGCTATGACTTATTCGCCTTCCTGCTTCATTTGAAATGTAACCCTCAGTAGTAATCGACGTTCCGTAGTGGTTAAAGCTTTCCCCCTCGAATCTCTCTCTCCGTATTGCAGCGCCATAGGCGCGGGCTTAACTAGTGTTTGCCTATGTAAACATGTTAGCGAAAAAAGAGAATCTCGGGCGATGGGACTCGAACCCAAGATCTGCGAGAGTCCTCGGCGTACTGGCCAGCCGCGTTACCAATTCCCCCAACGCCGACTCTCCGATGTAACTCGCTTCCGAACTCTACAAATACCGAAACCAACGGGGGCGCCACCTGCGTGCCAATCGCGCCACAGGCCGTTCCCAAACGCCGAATGCCTACAGACGCGAGCGAATTTTCTGTCAGGACATCTTCAACGAACTCGAGATTGTTACTTTTCGTACACCCCGTGCATGGAGTCTCCGAGAGTCGCTCACTCCGTTGGACGCATCCCGCATGGGAAAATTATGTGGACTGCGTTCGTGCTCGAATTAATGCCCGTTGAGTTTCTTCCTAATCGGGATCAGAGTGGTTCTCCGTTCATCGGAGGGGCCTCGTGGAAGCAGAAGTCCATCGTCTGAAAAATATCAGCCCGCCGCCTTCTAAAAAATAGAGACTCGCGTCGAAACGTGGCGGGCGTAAGTTCCGCGGGCGACTCCCCCTCTGTTTCTTCAGCAGTGATTTATTCCGCGAAGCACGCCCAGAACGGGCGCGGAAACAATAAGAAAAGTTGGCTCTGCCGGTTTATGTGGAAAATTCTGATTCAGAGCGGAAGAGGATATAGGGAACCGTAAAGAGGGGAGAGGCTGGCGAAGTCGACGGAGTGTATGTAACTTTGAAACTTAACAAGGGTATATTCATCGCGTTCCCTACCCATGAATAGAGGGGACATGAGCTGGCACATGTCTTGGACGTACCGTAGCATTGTTCTTTTAGCGCGTGCTTCGGTATCGAGCCTTCCCTCGCCTATAGAGCCACGCGAATTGAACGGTAGCTATAGGCGTACGGTGAGATCGTAAATAATACGAGGCGCGAAGAATTCAGTTAACTCCCCGTTAGTCCTTTACGTACGATGAACCCACGTTATACCCGTCCAATCAGTGCGGACAACGCCGGATAGGCGTCCGCCGAGCGCAGCGAACAAATGGGACTGGGCGATATCCGCACGCGATCTACGGGCCCGAGCGTTTCAACCTCCGCCCGCAAAGGGTTAAGTGGCACTCGCTGCGTTCAGTAGCCCACGTAACCGTTTCAGGTTTCGCATTAACTGACCTTCGAGTTCACTGTATTATAAACGCGTGAGTTTATCGTAATTCCTCTTACACTTTCCTCGTCGCGCTTAAAACTCCGCGCTGCCGCGGCAGGCTATAATTAAAACTTTCTATAGGCTTCTAAATCTTGAGCGTCGAGCTTTTTTTTTTCCAAGCGTTACGATCCTCAAGTGGGTCGTAACCGACGTGAAGCGCGAGAGGCGCGCGGTGGGGGAAATACTTTTTTAAGTTAACCAGCCGAAGCCGATTGGATACTTCGCCGCGGAGCGATGAGTCATTTCGTGAGAGCTGTTTGACCAAGTGTCACGACGCCAAGCCGCCGAAGTATCGCTGCGTGCACCTATATCGATCAGTGCGTGAGAGGGAAGGGACAGCCGCGTTGGGAGCGCGCTTTGCATGTGCATCGACGTTTGTGCAAGCGGGTGCGATCTCACGGCCGACAGATCAACTGAATTCACGGAGCTGGACGAGCCCTTTGCTACTGCCACTTTACTTTCTCTTCTCCCTCCACTCACGCCGCTCTATCTTTACGACGCCACGGGAATCGACTTGCAAGGGATGCTCGGAAATCCCGAAAGATTTAGAACTTTGATGAAACGTAGTTCGCAGTTCAAAATATCCAAGATAAAAAAAAGGGTACTTCTTCATTTCTGGATTCTTTTGGACTTGGATGATTGGGTTCAGTAGCGGTTCGAGGTTAAGTTCCTCTGGACGTTTCTACGGTAGAACAGCGCGAGCTTATTTTTTTCCTCGTGGGAGAACGCTCGTAACTTCTTTCCGAACCACATATACACGCGAATCCTGAAAGATAAACCTCATCGTAAGTACCGACTCGACCGGTTTCTTTTTTTGCCCTGGCGTGCCATCAAAGGAGGGACAGTACTCGGCCGTGCTGACTGGTATCTGTTACAAAACGATGCTTATAAGCTTCGGTACACACGGTGCGCGTAAAGAAGGGCAACGACGGTGCGTCGAAGCGGGCTCGCGCTTTCCACGGAATCCCCCCGAACTTTCGTCCTGGAATTTCGATCGCCGCTCGAGCGACGGAGGAAGAGGGGAGGGGAGCGAACGCTTTAAAGAGGGAGGGATATCCTTCTTCCCGAAACGTTCCGTCCAAGTTCGCGGGTTTCACCTAGCCGTTTCACTTTTACTTTTTGCGGTTCACGCGTGCTTTCGTTCCGGGAACTTCTACCGGGGCGACCACGCTGCAGCTGGGATCGATATTTAACCGACCCTAATAGAATCCCGAAACGACTCGTCCACGGAATCGGGAGGGGATACCAGTGGGAGCCGACGATCTGCTAAATTCTTCTCCAGCGCGCTGTCCAGGGAAAGATACATGCCCCCCCTCCGCTATACCCGCGCGTACAGTCGAAAGAGGTGGTTCCAGGCCACAAACCGTTTCCCGCCCCTCGGCCGGGTCACAGATTGACGCGTGCATAGGCGTAGCCGAACAAGCGCCGCCGATACACCGCGCGCTAAAGTCAATGGAGATCGATTTGCCGGTGCCCGCGCGGGAGAGGGCCACGCGGAAAAGCGGTAATTCCAAAACACATTACTTATTCCTGCGAGTGCCGGAGGAAGAGCGAGGCGTAGGGACAGGCAGGACTGCGCGGGGCACGCGAGTCGGCGGGAGGAAGAGGGACGGTAGGCGTCGGGGCGGGAAGGGGAGAGGAGAAAGGAGGGCAGGCGGGGCAGGCCAGGCGTTGGAGAACCGAAGTTTCGCTTTAGGAGCGGAGAACTTAACTGAGTTAACTTTGCTGCCGAACCAAACTTTCCGCCAACTTTAAGTAGTCGCCTCTCCTGCTCTCCCCGCCCTCTCCCTTCCTACGCCCATGGCCGTTCGCTCTCTCGCCGGCTGGCCGCTGGAGAGGAGACGGAACGTGGAGGCGGAAGGTACGGAGCAACAGCCCCTCTCTCTTTACCCCTTTCCCGGGCCATTCCGTCGTCGTGGCCGAGGATGAGAATGCCCGAACGCCGACACCGATACTCGTCATCATAATTGGACGAGTTTCTTCCCCCTCCCCTCCGCGCCTCACTGTTCCTCCTCCTTCCCCCCCCCCCCCCCTGCCTCCCGGCGAGTTACAGCAAGCTCCCCCTTTTGTACGGGCGTTTTGTTTAGGCCCGGCTGTTTGTTGTACCTGTTTAACAGATTTTCGTCCCCCGGAGAGCCCGCGTTTCCTCCGCCTCTGTTCCTGGCGACACCGAGGCGAGGCGGGCGGCAGCCTGCGAGGCGCACCGAGATTTATCATCGTAATTGGATGGATTTCTTAAACGTCCCTTTTCTTCCGTTCTTTCTTCGCTCAAGGAATTCTTGCCGTTTGTACATTTAGGTTAGGTTCGCGGGAGAGAGAATTGATTGCAGTAGTTTTCAGGCGGGTGGAGGTCGATGAATGAATGGAGCGTGACTCTCGGGAATTAGATTATGTGGCGTTTGTACGTAGCTCAGGATTTAGACTTAAAAACGTAGATTGTATTTTCGAGTCGGTTACGTGCCAGAAACGTAACGTGTTATCGTACCCTTCGGCGTTTACATTGAAAAAGTTTCACGGCCGTATTATTGACGAGCTTCCAACTTAATTTACAGCCCCTTCACAAGTTTCGAATCCCCTCCCTCCTATCGCTTACTGCGGAGAAAAAAAAAACAGAAAGGAAAACTTGCCGCGATTATTATCGCAACGGGGGGTCGTTTGAATTTCACGTGTCACTAACAAAAACCTAGTCACCTCTCCGCGCGGCAAGTTTTGAAACAAACTTTACTTTATCGTGGCTCGATTGTAGAAAAGAAGGTGGGGAGGGGAAGGGGGAGAGAGATAGCCGGGGTAGGGCGGGCTTCCCTCCCTCCAATGGTTCTCCGCCAAGTAAAGTTGCTCCCAGGTTAGACAATAATTGGATAACTTCGCCCTCATAGCTCCCCATCCCACCCAACAGCTTCACCGTCCCGTCCTCTCGGCGCTGTGCCCCTCCCCCTTCCCTCGTGCCACCCTTCGTCACTGTATCTGCAACTCGAAAAACTCTGTTGCACACCGAGATTAAGCTAAAGAGTTAGATTCCACCGCTTAGCCGAAACGTTCGCTCTAAAAACTCGGTGAATTTTTAACTTCCTCCTAAACGCCTTGATAGCTTCCCAGAATCCTCCTATAGTCCAACAAACACCGCTGTTGCACTTCAGATTTATCGTTCCAAAGTTTGGTGCGTCATGATCAACATTAAGTGGCGCAGAGTTTCGAAAAGCGTGAAAATTCAAGCAAAGTAGAAAAAAAATCGACGTGAAAGTACGCCAATGCGCGGGGTGCAAGTGCCTCGGCGTGAGAACACGTCGACGCCAGTGGAAGTTAGCCTGATTTTGGGGGGGGGGGGGGAGAAATTCGATTGCTTTCTCTAAGCTCTAATGCGCGATCCTAAAATCTCAATTTCAATTTGAAGCGGACTGTGATATCGGTTTTCCCGTGGACTTCTTCAATTACGCAACGCCAGACGTGCTCTCTAGTTGCAGTTAGTTAACCGCGGTTTAGCGTACAGTAAACACCCAGCGCAGTGACCGTCTTTCTACGCGAGCTTCCTCGACGCATCGCGCTCCCCGCTGTTAACCGTGTATTACGCATGATATACGCTGCCAGCTGTCGAACAAGGGCTTAATCTCGCCTCCTTGCCTCTCCTCCTTTTGATGATATGAGCTTGCATTTTCGCTGAGTTGGCACAACATGTGCCCAAGTCAAAGTGCTTGGGTTTGCACTCCGCGTTAGTATCGCATCCTCGCTTTCGCTGAGGCCAGCAGCGATCTCATTTTGTAGCCTTCTCCGCGGGTCCCTCTGTTTCCGATTCCCCCGTGTGTATTGACCGGCGGATCAGGCATTCCTCTTTCTCCGCCAGCCCCCTCCCCCACGGTCGCGGCCGTGCACGAACGAATCTTAATGCGTATCATTTATCTCGTATTAACCCAATCACATGGAATGCTCCCGCCTCGGTGGGCCAGACTGCCGCCGACGAAATCTCGGCGGTTAGATCTCTCTCGATCCCCGCGTCACGCGTGCAGGCCACAACGCCCAGGGACAATTTTTTAGGTTATTCGATCGATCGGGGACTCCTCGTCGAAACGTAACAATAGGATCGAGCACGGATTCGCTGGGCGCAAAGCCGCGGAATTTATGTGGGAACGGAGAAAGTTTCTTAAGTTCCATTCGATCGATGAGACGCTTTTATACGAGGTCCGTGGGAAATGTTATAGTTTAGACTTCAGGTTATTTGGGTCGCGAGGAGCGTCGTTGCCCGAAGTACGCTTGCTTCTTCTTTTCTTTTTTCTTTTCCTTTACCAACAAGTTTCGTTTATCCTCTTCCTTCCTTTCTCCCTTTCGTTTTGATAATCCTTTGACGAGGCATCGCGTGTGACGGCGTCTGACGAGGGCGCCACGTGTCAGTTTCTCTACTTTCTTATGGAACTTCGTTGGTTCAGCATTTTTCCGTTCCGCCATATAAAAGCGCCCGGCCACTAAATCGACTGCGATCCAGCGTAATTCTCCGCTCTCGTATTAGTCGGCCGCCCGGTACACGCTTTTATCGCCGGCAGATCCGCTGGATACGCGTATTTATAGATCCCGTTCGGCGTTTAATCGTAATATCAGCCGCGCGAATGCACTATGATTGGTTTACAATTGCTGCCGAAAATGGGCTGAAAATGTCGACCCACTAACCAACGCCAGCCACCTCTATTAACTGTTCCGAAAACATTTGCCCCAGCTAGTAATTCCGTTCTCAATGTACGGTGTGTTCGGTGCGATTGCTTTTTCCCTCTGTTTAGGGGCCGAAGTGTAGCCAGCTCGCATGCATTTCTCGTTCGTGCGAACACGGGCATCCTGCTCCTAGATTTACTCGCATTTCCCGTGCGTTTCTCTCGCCGTGCTGAACACGACGCAGTGCGCAGGTTAAGCCGGCGCGTTTCAAGGTAACCTAAAACGTTCACAGTTCCCCGTACACGCTGCTGAGTGTTTCGCTTTACCTCGCGCCAGCTAACAGTATATTCCGAACTGCGATCCGACCGCGGTCATACGTGGATCTCGTTTAATCCCGGCGTGTATCGCGTTCGTGCGTGGAATAATCGTAACCATGCGTGTCGCGTGAATTTCTCTTCCATGAAGAAATTCATGAAGGCGTCGAAATGTACGTTTGTTGACCGATGCCTCGCAACTTTTCGTGCGTGCTGCGTTTCCTCCATCGTAAAATTTCGCAGTCTCGATAACCGAGTGAACGTACAATCGCACGAACCACGTCGGATTATTCGTTTCTTTATTTATACTCTAGTTAGGTGGGAACTCTTACGGAGCTCTCTGCCTTTTAAGTTTCTAATGTTTACGTCGATCCCAGGCTACCTTCGCTGTTCGAATCTTGCCACCGCTAGCTCGCCTACGTACGAATGATAATTCTCTCCTCCGACCGGCTCGACTAGCTTTGTCGTCATGCTACCTCGCGCGTCTCTCGTGGCTTCCGAGCCACTCGTCTAATAGAAGCCCTATCGTTTGGAATTTTCCAGGAGACGGTGTTCAACAAGTCGTGATGCGTTGGAGGTTCGGCGGTCCTTGCCCAAAAACCGACCAGGAATCAGTGTCGCGAAAGCGATCCGTGTGACGAAGTATAAAAGTGCAGAATTGTACTTCTGGGCGTACGAAGAGGCTTCCTTACCAGTGGACTATAGGACTTCCTTGGAAGGGATTAAACATTTTTAGTGACATTGAGAGTACAAGTGAAAGATATAAAAATTGGGGGGGCTGTTTGACCGATGGACAAACGGAAGATGATGCCCAAACGCCCTCGAATGGAGAACCTGAGGGGTCCAATTGCGAACGGGCCCATTCAGACGCGACCGTTAGTGGCTTTGTTGGACGGCCGGGACTGTTCCATCGAAATGCCTATCCTGAAAGACGTCGCGACCGTGGCTTTCTGCGACGCGCAGTCCACGTCTGAGATTCACGAAAAGGTAAATCGTATTATCCGCGGCCCTCCGTCGGTTTCCTAAGGGACGGATACCCCGTCCCCTTAACATTTATCGAAGCAGAGACGCCACTGTAATTTTCTCGCAGGTACTAAACGAAGCGGTGGGCGCGCTAATGTGGCACACCATAATTCTGACGAAAGAGGATCTCGAGAAATTCAAAACTTTACGGATTATTGTAAGAATCGGCTCTGGGGTAGATAACATTGATGTTAAAGCGGCAGGAGAACTTGGGATCGCCGTGTGCAATGTGCCTGGCTATGGCGTCGAAGAAGTAGCCGATACCACCCTCTGCCTCATTCTAAATTTATATCGACGTACGTATTGGTTGGCAAACATGGTACGCGAAGGAAAGAAATTCACAGGTCCAGAACAGGTGAGAGCTTCGTGACGCGACTGTTTCGTTCGCCCTTAGTCTTGCCGCGATTAAAACTGTGACGTTGCGCGCGTTTCAGGTGAGGGAAGCTGCAACAGGGTGCGCAAGGATACGGGGCGATACCCTTGGAATAGTTGGCTTGGGTAGGATTGGCTCGGCAGTAGCACTGCGCGCCAAAGCTTTCGGCTTTACTGTCATCTTTTACGATCCCTACCTACCAGATGGAATTGAAAAGTCTCTTGGTCTCAACAGGGTCTACACATTACAGGTACGACATCCCCTGCGGCTTTCTATAACGTTAATATCGTACAAAGTTCACTCGTAACGCTTGCAATTATCTTTCGCAGGATTTGCTATTCCAGTCGGACTGCGTGTCCTTGCATTGTACCTTGAACGAGCACAACCACCATCTAATTAACGAATTCACTATCAAACAGGTATTATAAAACTACTACAAAAGCTAGATAGATTTCTTTAGAATTCTCACAGATCTTTGCTTCGTTACTTTCTGATTTCTTCGAAACGATTCAGGCTTCTCTGATGTTAATTCGCTGTAATTCTCTGTTGCAGATGAGACCTGGCGCCTTTTTAGTCAATACAGCAAGAGGTGGTCTGGTAGACGATGATGCATTAGCAGCGGCGCTGAAACAGGGGAGAATTCGCGCGGCAGCACTAGACGTGCACGAAAATGAGCCATACAACGTCTTTCAGGGTCAGTCCTCACAGTGTGAGTTTTATCTGTCCATACCTAACTCCCCACGCGTTTACTAACATCTCCCTTCATCATCCTGGTCCTTCTTCACTGCTGGATAATATACCTGACGTTACGCATCGGAGGTAACGTGGCATGGCTTTCGGGGAAATGAATTAAGGGGACTAGGCAGTCGTTTCTCGTGAGAAAGAGGCTTTGTCCTTTATTTATTTGCAAAAAAATTAAAGCACATCCAGATGTAGCCTTTTACCCAATGTTTATTACTACCATAGAGATTGAAAAAAAATTGGTAAGAAGTACACACGTGCTTTAAAAATGACGCTGCAGATGGGTAAACCTTTTTCCGTTTTTCTGTCGTTTTGCCTTAATATCGGTCCTAAAATGTGACGTAATTCGATATCAAAGGTGGGATTCTTGTTTGTTGGATTCATAGTTTCCGCGCGAACATATAAGAACGAAAATTAAATCAGAATTATGCGATTCGTGGCTGAAAAACGGCGATTTTTCCGAGGAAAATTCGTTCTTATTTGCGCCCTACTAAAATCTGACTTCTTAATTTTTGTTTATGGAAATCTCGAATTTTTACGGACCATGCCAGAGGTCTACGGCGAAATGGCACATGTTTTACACATCCTGTAATTTTTTCCAAGTCGCAATCGGGGGAAAAAACGAGGAGAAACAAATATTCGAGAAAAACGCGTTTAAAGTTTCTGGGCAAAGGCGACGCTTGACGTTTTTAGCTGCCAAATCCACAATTTCGCGAATTTTACTATAAACCCAGCGGCATTTTATTCGGAAAAGATAGTACTTTCAGAAAGTACAATAAAAAATCGATTTTTCGACTGCCTAGCCCCCTCGAAGCTCTTTTTCCTTCTACGAACTCTGCCACCCCATTTGCATCTGTAGTTTCGAGACGCTCCGAATATTTCTATCGCGAGGCCGTGAAAGGAGAGCCCAGAGATCTTACGAAGCGATCTGTAACGTGCACGAATTATTCTGAAACAATACGACAAAGTGATTATACACTCCGCGGATTATTTTCTGTTACACTATGATGATTAATGCAGCCGCTTAATCGAACTTCCCAGGATTTTGTTTGTCAACCGATAAGATATTAAGCGGCGTAAAAATTCTCGCCGGGCAAATATCGCGGCAGGAAACTAGTTTCATTCATAAGAGGGGGGGGGGGGGGGGGGGCTGATAAATTCTACTCGATATCTGCTCTTTATTATGCCTCGCGTACATTGAATTACGATAGCATCTTTCAAACTTTGTAACGTATTTGTAAATAACGAGTCGACCCGCGTTCCCGCAATGATTCATTAACGGCGTACCTTGTCCGATACTAATGAGCCCCGTTAATGAGTCACTCGCGCTATTGTATACAGAGAATTGCACATGGGCACGCTTATGTAAACTAATATTGAATTTGCTTCGCCGCGCAAACGACGCTCCGCGAAAGTCTATTTATTTACATCCGTCGAGTACAGAGAGCCGATAGTAACGAATCGTTGTGGGTGTTTCTTCTTTCTGTTCGCCGGCGCAGGTCCTTTGAAAGATGCACCCAATCTGTTGTGCACACCGCACGCGGCGTTCTACAGTGACGCAAGTTGCACCGAACTTCGTGAGATGGCAGCCAGTGAGATACGAAGAGCTATCGTCGGTCGCATACCCGACTGCTTGCGAAACTGTGTGAACAAGGAATACTTCCTGTCCTCGACCGGGTAAGCCTCGTTCACGTTAACAAACAAGAACAAGAACTATTCAGCTTATATTTTTTTAAAAAAAAAAAAAAGAACAAAAGAAAAAACAAGCATAGGGTATACTGGGTGATTCTAGAAACTGGGCCGGGCTGTAGCACTTTTCATACGTGAAGATAGAGAGAAAACGAAAAAAAATTTCTTAGCAGGGGGAAACGTTGCACTGTCTCGTGTGTACTATCCGCCCATGACCGTACCTTTTCTTTCCGAAACGCTGCACCAATGCACCTGCAAGATGCAACTATTGTTTTTCTTTTCAAAGGAATAAAAACCGCATATCTTCTTTCTTTTCTACATTTTTTTTTGTTTTTTTGTACATAAGAATCGATCTATTCCGTTGCTCTCCATGTAAAAGTATTAAGGTATAGGTACGCAAGAGAAAACGAAAAAAATACTGTAGCGGGATTCTCGAAAATTACTTTATTACAGCGAGTGTTCAAAACGTTACCACCATTACGCGTCTGAGCATATTTTTCTAACGCGGTCCGTTCTCTGTCTCTGTTTCAACTCCGCCCGTACGCCAGATAATTTGTAATTGGACGGTCCTCTCTACTACTGCTTCTCCATTTTTTTTTTCCTCTAGTATCAAAAATGAGTCGTACCTTCTTAAGTTTTTTTTCCAGTTTTCGAAAGTATGTTCGCTCCGGTTGCGCTGGCCGAGGATGTTTCTGACGATACATTGCTACAGCAGCCACTGATTTTCTTTTATAGTGACGTAACACGAGTATACCATTATAAGCCGATTTTTAAGATATGTTTCCCAAGCGGGAGTTGACGAATGCGTATGAGACGTGTTCCTAGATCTCGCAACGGGACGTTCGAGCACTTGTTACAATAAAGTAATTTTCTGACATCGCATGCGAAATACATTTGTGTGAAGTATTAATCTTTCGACACCTATACCTTGATACGTTTTACTCGCGAACTGCAGGGAGCGTGTTAAAGAGAGAGAGCGAGAGAGAGAGAGAGAAGGGGGGAAAATAGAGAGAGAGAGAGTGAGAGAGAGAGAGAGAGAGAGTGAGTGAGAGAGCGAGAAAGAGAGAGAAAAAAAAGAAACAATGCAGTTGCATCTTACAGGTTCGCCAGTGAATCGTTTGAAAAGCAACGCGGTGATGAGGGAATAGAGCCCTCTAGACGGCGAAGCGTGTCTCCCTCCGCACCGATGGTCCCCTGCCTTCGCGCAGGAAAGAGCTCGAGCTTGGCCCAGCCTCCGCTATCGCCCCGTATATGATAACACAAATTGAGTAATCGTTCGCCATTTGTTTCTCTTACACCGGGGGAAAAAGATATCGTAATTTTTACAGAAACAGATTTTCAAGCAGATGTTAACTCGTATTACACGGAAAGAGAAATCGAGTGTGTAAAAGTAACGTTGGTTAGAAGCGTTCGAAACCGTTTGGATATCCTAAGATCCGATTGGGCACTTTGTAAAAGGCATTTATCGAAGTGGCCAATTTCTTTTCGCTTTCTCCAGCAGCTACCCTGAGGGGATCAACGGCGGATACTATTCCGGGGGGCTGCCCGTTCAACAGGCCCACTCAACGACTCCTCACGATTCAGCGCCCCCACCTCCCGGTGGGCATTCCGTCGTCGGCGGCGGTGGTGGTGGGGGTGGTGGCGGACCGAACTCCTCTGCAGGCGGTGCAGGCGCCGGGGGTCCGACGGGCCCGACGGGTCCAACGGTAGGCGGCGGCGGGGCTGGAGGCCCCGCTTCGGCTCCTCCTACTGCTGGATTAACCGGTATACCACACAGCATAGTGAGCGAGCCTGACCCCCGGCCAAGCCCACCTGCACCGAGCCCTCGTTGACCTTGAACCCCCGACGTCCACTCCAGCACCACCCTCCGATCTAATTTCCCTTAGCCATTCACACACGACCTCCGACGACAAATGGCCGCGATCGGAACGACTAGAAGCGTGTGTCGTTGCACGATGTGTGCCCCAAAACGAGAGAGATAAAAAGAAACAACACAACAACCAACAAACAAACAAACAAAAAAATATGAAAAGAAAAATGAAAAATAATATGTCCGCTGCTTCCGAGGAACTCTCGAGGGAATCCATCCTTCGGAGTGAGATAAATAGAATGAAAGAGAGAACGGGGGGTAGGCGGGAAGAGAGAGTGAGCGAGAGAGAGAGAGAGAAAGATAGAGGCAGAGAGAGAGAGAGAGAGAGAGTAATGGGAAGAGAGGGAGAGAATGAGAGGGAGAGAAAGAACGAGGTCGACTGGTCCGCGTTGCGTGCGTGCGACGCGTAGGACACGCGTGTTTTTGCGCACGTACGTCGGTGTGGCGCGTGCGTGAGCCCGGTATGTGTGCGGCGTAAATGTATAATGTACGTTGAGAGAGGTAGAGTCCTGCGTTTGGTGGGCTCCTGGAATAGTGCATTTGATGTAAACATTGTGACCAAACCAAATACAGTTCGGCAGTAATGATGACGGCTTGTAACGGCGTCGCGGCTAATCGAGGGAATAGCAAAGAAAGCGGTGGCTAAGGGTTTCTCTGTGTCGTAATTTTGTATAAATCACTTCGTATATTTAACCGCACGTGACTTTAGGACAACGGAAACTTAGGGGTGGGGGGGGAGGGGAAGGATATTTCTGTATCTTAACTATATCTCTTTTCATTTTCCCTTCTTCATCTTTCTTTCTTTTTTTTTTCTTCGCTCCGGCGAAGCTTTCGCGAGAACATTGATAGTAGTTCCTCGAGTCAGTTCTTCCTTCTAATAATCCGCAGCTTCGGGAAGTACATCGGCTAGTCGTGGAGTACAAATGGGTGACGTTGCAACATCTGGCATAGTTGATAGAGTTTCTTTTAGCCTAAACGTCTGCGTCAGTTTTAAGGACGATAGCCTCTTCCAGTCGATAGGCTACCAGGAGCTTTTATTTTCCACTCAAGCTGGGCCCGCGCGCTGTTTCTCCGCTATGACGACTCTCGGCACTAATCCGTGCCCTTCAGACTCGACACCACTCTGACGCTTCAGCTCGTACCCTCCTTTCGTTCGGAACACGGGATTATCGGCCAGCCATGCATTATTTTGCCACACTGTATTTGGGTTAGCGCATGCTATTTTAGTTTTTCTTTGTTTCCTTTTTGTTTCTAAACAGAATCATACTCCCGAGAACATATATGTATATGATTTTTGGCAACTTGGATAACATTGACGAACTTTGTTTCTTTCGTGGACGTTGTAACTCTCAGTGTTGGTATATACATATATTATATTATCATTAAAACAGAAATGTAGCTGCTCACGAATACATTTTTACGTTTTAAACTCGAGATCATGGAAATGCTGCGTACATGAGAAATCGTGATAGGAGCGACGGGGGGAAAGATATGAGAAGTCTGTCGGGGCGGTACATCTTGTCTGTGGTAAAGTGGACGAAGGTAATGAAAGAAACGAAAAGCCGGGGGGGGGGGAAATAGTGAACTGCGAGAAGAGAAAAGAGTATGTAATCGTTGGGGCATTCTCGAGCGTGGTACTTCATCACTGTGTCGTTGGTAGTACTGAGTAGGAACTTGGTAAATTGAATGCCTTCTTTATCGTATTTTTAAATGTCGATATCAATGCAGTAGACGCATTTCAATTGCCTTACTACATATTCGTGTATAATTAAAGTAAGGTTTGTTTGTCTTCAGATACCGGTCGGTCAATGAAATGTACTAACAAACTTCCACGGAGACAAACAGTGTTCATGAAAAGGAAGGAAAAAGTCCCGGGTAAACGTGATATCTCACGAGTCTTGATTATTAAAAAAAAAAAAAAAACTGTCGTAAGTCTTTACACACGCTTTGCGAACGAATTTCAGGTGTACAATTCCGGGGGCACGAGGGGTGTTTTCTTCTTTCTCTTTCAGTTACAGAAACATAATCGTTCTTGCGTCGAGCGATATTTTTTTACGCGCGCGTAATAGAACCGTCGATAAAAAAAGAAAAAAGGGAGAGAAAGAAAAGGGTATATTTCTGAATTGGGGCGACCATGTGTTTACCAAGAGCGATTTTCCTTCTTTTTGCAAATACTATTTATCCCGAAGGTTTCTTGGTATCGATTGAATCTTTATGCGCGAGTGTATAGTAAAAAAGAAAAGGGAAAAAACTAAAGTTTGCTTTGAGTAAAACCGAAGGATGCGTCCGTCTTTGATTTCTTTGCGGCATCTATTTTTGTATATCCATTCGAGTTACATTTTCATGAATGCCTTAACGTTCTGTCAAAGTGTGCAGCATCTTCATCGGACAGTTTTGAAATTAGGCAATGCGGCGTAACAGGTATCTCTTCTTCCTTTTTTTGCTTTCCGAGCGGAGACAGAGAAAGGAACCACTTTATTGTTTCAGCGAAGATAATACCTATCCGGTTACGAGAAGCGGCGTTTAAGCGAGCGAGATTTGTGTACGGAAGAGAGAGAGAGAGAGAGAGAGAGAGCGCGAGAGAGAGAGAGAGAAATAGAAAGGATACACGAGCGAACGGTAGAACGAACAGAAACAAGTTTTATTAATTGATAATTATATTATGATTAATTATTGTATTAAGTAAAGTAATGCGATGTTACGAACACTTGAATATATTATCGAGAGATAAATCAATTAAAAAAAAGAAAAATGGAAGAAGAAACAAATGAAAGGAAAATGGAAAATTTTTTGAAAAAAAATTATTGAAAGCGATAATAATAAGTAAATAATAATAATAATAAAAAAAAAACAAAGAAAGAAGAGTATGAAAGATCTATTTTAGAGACACATATCTATTTGGTTTCTTTTTACATATAATTTCGCGGGTTACGAGCAACAGGTGGTCACCGAAAACGGCGGCGGTCATTGAGTTTCAAGTGTAATTCCAAAATTCGATGAGCCAGGTTCGCGGAGCGCGTCGAACTCGACCACATCGTGTGTTCGTGTTTTAGCAGGAACACAAAAAATGCGAGAAAAGTGAGATATATATATATATATATATATATATATACTATATATGTATAGGACAATTAATTTTCTATTCTCAGTGGTCGCGACGCACCGAGCAGATTTTTCCTTTTGTTATTAAAAAAAGAAGAAGAAGAAATCGTTCGAATGAGAGGAAGGAAGAACATAGACTGAAATCGTTTCCTTTTTTTTTTTTGTATTCGTCGATGCCTCCGGGATTACGCAACCCTTCGAACGCGCCGAGCTTCCGCTTCGGAAGCTTTCAAACGAATGAAAAACCATTCCAACCGATGCGTGGAGAGGTCAGTTTTACCGAGCAAACAATCGTTAAAATACGAGGCGATGTGTAAGAGAGCGAGCGAGCGAGAAGGCGGAAAGACAGAGAGAGAGAGAGAGAGAGAGAGAGAAAGAAAGAGAGACGAAAAGAAAACACGAAGCATCACAGACACATACAGCGTGACAGAGAGGGATGACATACATTTTTAAATAGAATACGCTACGTACACACAAAAAAAAATGCTAGAGGTACTTCCGCAGCGCGACGAGATGGTCCAGGAAGCTGCTGCATGCTTGTTTAGAATGGACTCTGTATAGAGGCGGGGGCCAGCTCGTCCTCGCGCAGTCGTACCGGTACATAACGTAGGAACATTATACATACGTTTTCTTTTTTTTTTTTCAAGAATATTATTACTTATAAATACATCATTATATATATAAAGAGAGAGAGCGAGAGATAGAGAAAGTGTGTGTGCGAGCGCGCGCGCGAGAGAGAGAGAGAGAGAGAGAATGAGAGCGACAGAACATTTTTTGACGAGTGAAGAGGAGACACGCTACTCTAACGAAGACAGAGAGTTGTTCTTATATAGTTTTAATTGTGAAAAAGAGGCAAATTAATGCGAGGATTCATGAACCAATTATCTCTACCCACTTAATTACCATCTAGCCAGTGAACATGAAGCCTCCTTTTTCCTCCACCCCTCTTCCCCCCACGAAAGAAACACGTGGGTCCTGATTGCTGTGGGATTACGAGATAGAGAGAAAGAGAGAGCGAGAGAGAGAGAGAGAGAGAAAAAAAAAGAAAAAAAAGAGGAACTCCACATATTCATTCATCCGTTTTTAATCAGTTGTTCTCATATGAATATTATATATATTATATATATATATATATATAGAAAGGGAGAGAGAGAGAGATCGTTTTTTTTTTATGAAAATGGCGCCAAAACACCTTCGTTTTACAATTACAAAAGAAAGAAGCAAACTGACAAAGAAACGCCACATGATGAAAATTGAAGGTGGTGAAAACAGCAACATTAATATTATAATTAATAATAATTATAATAAATACAATATTTGTACAATAATCAACGGTGCTGTGGTGGATGCTGTAGGTCTGAAACTGCGATAATCCTCTGTTCACCCATCCCCGACCTGTTTGTAACAATTTTTTTTGTAGCATATACAAATCGAACGATCGAGAGATTTTGCAAGTTGACGATCTTTTTCTTTTTTGTTTTCGCGCGAACACGGCGTCGGCGCTTCCTTTCTCTTCTTCTTTTCTTTAATTTCTTGCGATGTACCGTTAAGGAGGCGAGTAAGCGTGAACTCTTAAGTTCCCGACTGCGACACGGTGGCGCTGCTAGCAGCTCTCGAAATTTAAGACTATACCGAAGTGGTCGAGCACTTAACGAAGCTTTCGCTTCCGCGGATTCGAGTCAGTCGGGGGGCAACATCCTACGAGCATCAACTGCCGCAATTAGCTTTCACTTTTTTTTTTCTTTTTTTTTCTCGTTTTATTTTACATTTTCTCCGGGAAGCTCGAGCCGAGTTGAATCACAGGTATTCGACAGCAGAGCGGCAGCACGCGATTGCTGTCGATGATCGATATCGAGCTGTGTCACGTCAAAGAGCCGCCGTGCACTCTCATATGCCTGTTGAGATTGCCGCTCTGGCTGAACCTCAGCAGGCACAGCTTGCACTGGTACGGCTTCTCGCCAGAGTGAATGCGCAGGTGTTTCGTTAGCGTGGAGCTGTCCGAGAATGCTTTCTTGCAGAATCGACACCTGGGGGGGAAAAAAAAACAGAATTTTCACCGTTGAAAGAAAAAAAGGTAAATCGACTTGGTCCAGCAGGGCACGATATCAAAATTAATCTATTAACACGTGGATGGCGGGTAGTTCGGCGCATGTCAGATGCGGGGTCTGTTTTGACCCATTCGCACAACTCTGAATAAGCTATGTTCTTGCTACGATCTAAAGTTTAAGTTTGTATATTTAAATGGGTCGAAGTAGACCCTGTATCCATAAAGAATGTTAAACTTGAGATTCTTCTATTTCTTTTGCCAGTGGAAGGGGAAGAAAGTTTCTCTGAATTGTTTGTGTCCTATTTTTAGTCTGCTATGAACATAAACTACCTTTGCATAGAAGTTATCTCAAATTCATGAATTAGTACGACTGCAATGATTGGTACGTTTAAATTTGAGTCAGTTTCGCGGGTTTTACGCCGGCAGCGCGCTCTGCAGCGGGAACTAGTATGCGGCAGACATATTGGCGCGAAATTTGAAGTGAGGATGCGACTTGCATATAAAATTTAGAAAATAGGTGGAGTAGGCGGCGTAACGAGATGGTACTCACCTATACGGACGTTCTCCCGAATGCGTTCTCATGTGTGTGGTCACGGAACTACTTTGCGAGAATCTTCGATCGCACACTGGACATCGAAACGGCTTTTCTCCTGAGTGAGTTCTCGCGTGGGCGGTTAAATTCGCGGCTTGGCTGAACGCCTTCGAACACGCGTGACACCTTAAAAAAATATAAGAACATTTAATTATTAATAATAGTAGGGGTAGCGCGTTACTGGCACGAGATAGACTTTGAATATTTCAAATTTCGCGGTTCGGAGACACGTTTCGATATATCGATCGATTTATTAGCAGAGTACCGAATCGATTATGTTTGAACGCGATCATTAATTGATCTTTAAATGTGCACGCTAAATTCTTGCAGCACTTGTTTGTCAGTCACTTTTACTTAATAATCGAAGAATCTTTTACTATTTTTTAATCTGAGGCTTCGATTGACTGGCGCTTGAAAGTCGGTTTAAATTTCCGGTATTTTCCGACACACGAGTGAATATTGAAGCAGTGACTGAATGAATACAAATAATTATTTATTAAATGTAAAATTGCGAGAAGTGTTAGTGTTAAATGAAAACCAAAGCCTGAGATTGCAAAATGGTAAGTGACTTTTCGATTTTTATATTATCAGAAATTTGCATATTTTGGTTTTGTCTTATAATTTTCTTCGAGAAATTGTTTAATCGTCATTAAGAACAGAAATTAAGTATTCCCATTCGGGGACTCGATTTTAAATCAACTTTCCGGAATTTCTTTTTAAGAAACCATAATGCGTAGCATTTTGAAACTTTTCACTTATACTTATTTACGTCTAGTGTTTATTCTGGAATTTTTTTAGCTATCAATTGTTAACAATAATCGAGACAAAATAAGACGAAAATGAAAAGCTAGGAAATTGCGATGACGCTTCGTTTTTTAGTTATTAATCTTTAAAGATTGCATTCATCACTATTTCTACGAGGTGATCCCGATTCGCCCTTGTTTTCCGAGTACTGTGCGCTGCCCTCCGCGCGCCACTGACCGCCGGGTTGCCGTGCTCCAGGCGCTCCACACTCGATTTTTTCAGAAACATTAATATCTAAGAAAAGAAGCTCCCACCTCAATTTCTTTACTCTTCATTTTCATCTCATTTTCTCACCCTCCTCATGTTCTACTATTTATTTCCAGCCCAGTAAGAATATCCCCGTTAAACATTAATAACTAACAAAGAAACACATCGAACCCGCACACTCCGATTTTAATGAAACTCTACAGATTTGCAGAATAGTGAAAAATATTTGACGCGAATATTTAGTTATTAGCAATCGTCCATATTGAAGGGGTGAAAAGAGCCCCTAAACTTGAAGCGTCGAAAATCTATTTTCTGGAATATCTCGAGAACTATTAGGCGCAGGACAAATTAATTTTTTTTGAAGTGTGAATTTTTCATAGACGAATCCACCCTCTGCTCAGGATTTAAATAACTCCAGAAAATATGTCTTCCACCCCAACTTTAGAAGCTCCTTTCACCCCTTCAACATAGCCGATTACCAATAACAAAAAATACGTGTCAAATATCTTTCCAGTCTCATCAAAATCGCCGTGTGGGGGTTCGATACGTTCCCTTTAAAAAAGGTACCCTCCACCGCAATTTCTCCACTCTTAATTTTCCTGTTATTTCGCCAGCCTACTGATTTTCTACCGCCATTCCACTATCCGTTCCCAGCCGAGTGGGAATTAAGTGTCTCCCGGCGACAATTCGATTAGCTGCTGCCACCGACCTAAACGGTTTCTCCCCGGAGTGCGTCCTGAGATGGGTCTTGAGGGTGCTGGGCCGCGCATACGATTTCCCGCATATTCTGCAGAGGTTGGGTCTGCCATTGTCGTCGGGTGTGACTGGGTTGCCAGTGGCGCCTATGCACAGCGCATGCTCGCTGGACAGCTGCAGCCTGGAATGGCCGTGCACGGGGGGATGAGAATGGGGGTGGCTGCCCACGCCGATCAGGCTATTGGCCGGGGGTTGATTCACCCTCGTCTGTTGCTCCACGGGATTATACTGCTGGGCGGGACTTAGCAGGGGCTCCACGCCCCATGCCGACGAATAGCTCTGCTCGTACCTACGCAAACACAGACGAAGCTTCTGAATAACTCTGCTGCGGCAACCCCCGAGGGCGCGTGCAACCCCTTGGCCGAGGCAAAATGGCGAGGGGTCGCGTCGCTTCTCAAAGACGGATACTTTTGTGTCCTGCTGGCAATATATTCGTGGGAATAATAATTAGGTACTGAATTTTATTAGTTCCTTCGGGGGGGGGGGGTTAGGATTTGGTTGGCTAAATCGAGGCTCTACTTCGCTTTTAATTTTTGAAAATTACTGATTGATGTCAGTGGAGTATTTTACAATAGTAAAGGGCCGTTCTTGAATTACGTAAGGGTAGTTTTAGCGAATTCTTACCCCCTCCCTCCCCCAGTATAAGAATTCGTAAGATTTGATATACCAACCCCCTATTTACGTAATATTTTTTTCAGTTTTTAAAATTCTTTTAAAGGGTTATATAATTCATTTAACTTAATAATTAAGTTTTAATAAAATTAAACTAAAATTACTTTTCTGAAATATTAATGATAGGATTTGTATTTATTGAAAATTGGGTTAAAAAAATATTACGTAAGACGCTACTTGTCTCCCCCTTGTAAGAAAACGTAGGAAATTCGTGACCCCCTCCTCCCCAAAAGTCCTTACCTAATTTAAGGACGACCCCTAATATTGGGTGTATCGTAAGTCATGGGAGAATCGGAAAGGAGCTGATGTCTCGAGTAAAAGTATTCCAAAATTGTGGAATAAAATATGTACTGTGTTAGGAAATTGTACAATAACTCGATTCACTTTTCCACGAGGAATTACATCCCTCTTCAGTTATACCATGAATTACGTTCCCCCGGTATAAATCAAATATCAGATACAGGAATGAAAATCAATCTTGAGAAATTGTGGAAATATTGTGCATCGAGTACAGTTTCCTGCTCCAAGCTTTTATTAAGCACACTCGACTGCATACACAGAAGCTCTTTAATTATCCTTCATCACGTCCACAGTTAATATCGAGAAAGAAAACTGTTCGTAGTAGGGCTGGGACTAATTGTCGAATTTTTCGGTATTCGAATGTTCGAATACTTCAGTTCCTCAATTATTTGGCGAATATAATTCGAATATCTAAGTATCCAAATACTATGCGAATATTTAAGTATTCAAATACTATTCAAATTTTTAAGCATTCGAATACTATTAGAATATTTAAGTATTCGAATACCATTCGAATATTTAAGTATTCGAATACTATTCGCATATTTAAGTATTCGAATACTATTCGAATATTTAAGTATTTGAATACTATTCGAATATTTAATACTGGTGTATTCGAATAGTATTCGAATACTGATGTATTTGAATAGTATTCGAATATTTAAATATTCGAATAATCACATTCGAATATTCAAATATTCGAATAACCACATTCGAATACTCAAATATTCGAATAACCACATTCGAATACTCAAATATTCGAATAACCACATTCGAATACTCAAATATTCGAAGTTTATTCGTAGCATTCGAATACACATAAAATATTCGAATATTAAATTATTCGAATAGTCCCAGTCCTAGTTTGTAGCCGAAACGTATATTCTAGCAGCAGAAAAAAACACACGATCCCCAGTCAGTGTAATTAAAAAGACCAGCTCTTTTATTTCCGCGATATACAATCGCGAAACGGAGTATCTATTGGCTCGCGCTGCATTTCGTACGGCTTCCAATAAAGTCTTCATTTCTCTCGAACGGTTTTCCCGTGTGAAAAGAAATTCAGGAAATCATAGTGTACTCTGTGACCCACCCTAAACAAAGCTCCATACATATATCTACCAATTCCCCGCGAAACGGTGTCAAAATGTGCACGTTTTTTTTACAAAAAGTAATACTCGATCCCACTTCAAAGTTTGGCTCCATAGAAGCCTGATATTTTCTGCTTTTTTAAAACATATTTAATCTATCAAACATAAATATATTTCGAGTTAATATATTAAATCTAAATATATTTTGAATTATATTACATTAAATATATTCGAAGCATTGAAGCACCATTTGCAAACAACAAGAAGTCTCTCAGACACTGAAAAAATGGAACTACGGAGTGCACGATGATCTTACTCACCCAGAGTGCATGTTCATGTTCATCGTCATGTTCATGGAAACGTTGACAGACATGGCGGGCGTGGACGCGTAGTGCGTGGGCGGTACAGGTGGACCAAGGTTTTGCGCGTAGTCCTGCGAGTAATGATGCCCGGATCCCCCGGTGGGGTATAATCCTCCAGTAGGACTTCCGGGGTGGACCACGGCGTGCTTCAAAGACAGCAGGACATCCGCGACGCCTTCCCCGTTCACGTTGCCCGCCCTTGGCGCGCATTCTCCTCTGGTGCAGCCCCAACTGCAAGGACACCTGATAATTACGAGGAACACCGAGCGTGCTTTCGCAGACGATCTCGGGTCTCTTATCTGACGCATCGTGTATTCTCCTTCTACGAGGCCAAGTGCCGAAGAATAAATGTGTGTTATTGCATTCACTAGAGATACAAAAGAAGAAGAATATAAATAGAAGTAGGCAAAACTTAAGCCTGAAATATTGCACTTTTTAAATTGTAGCCTGTTTACTTTCTGGGAAATGAAGGGTGAATTTACTGGGGAGTTTTGGGAAAGGTGTTTTAAAGAATTGAGTTTAAGCCGTGAAGGGTTTTATTTTTACAGGAATTCCAGTAGATTGGAAGAAAGATGGATAAAGTTTCATGGATTGGTTAGAGAAATAAATATTATAATCCCCGTGGCGAGTAGTAGTCTTGTGAAACTTTTGCGAAAGATAGTATTACGATTCCAAGTAGAAAAGGCAAGCATAGGTCAGACGGAAGCGCGCCCGCGTCTTATGCCGTCTCGTTTCGACAATAAAATCGTGCATGTTGAGGTATTGTTAATGGTCTCGTCAGAAATTGTTGACAAATCTTATAGGACACTTTCATAAAATAATACTCAGAGTATCCTTAGAAACTTTCAACTAAACCCTGCCAAGGTGTTCTTATAATTCCAAGCCTGAAAACTTCTAACGAACACTTAGAAAATAAAACCCAATTAAATCCCCCTTCATCCCCTTTTTAATGCAAGAAAATCGGGTAATTCTACTTAGATAAAATTAAATTCCAATTAGAACACTCGCACAGTTCATCAAAGTGTTTCAAGACCACCCTTCAATATACCCCGTTCCGTTCGCCACAAACGCAGAAGCCCTTCCCGAAGGCTAGCACCAGAAATAGCTCAGATCTTCGCAGAGAGAAACGTTTAAATCCCCATCTTAGAAAAATAAACCCTAACGACGACCATTGCAATCGAACCAGGAGCAAAGGGATGAGCACGAAAGACTCACTTGTAGGCCCCAGAACAGGGGCTGAATAGTCCAGGTGGCAAAGGGTCCAAGTCCAAAGGTGGCAATGGGAATCCAGCCATGTCGTCCACCCAGAAGCTCGCCCCGAACTCGCTAACCACTTGGCTCTGGCCAGAATTCTGGATCTGTTGGCTCTGGTCGCCGGCAATGTCCTCCGGGGAGTTCTGCAGGTCCTGCAGACGAAGGGTGCCCTGAAGAGCACCCAGGGCCTCCTCGTTCTGGTTGTCTGTCAAGGTGTCCTCGCTGGTCAACACCCCCAGGGGCCCAGTGCAGAGGCCGGATGGTATAGTCGCCTCGATACTCCCCACCGAACCTTTAGAAACGAATACATCCAGTACAGCATCTCTACAAAGGAAATCTAAAAGGACACCAAAACGAATGAACGTGGCAGGCCTCCTATCGCAAAACGTGGAGCACTTTGGGACAGTGTGACTTGGTCTAATGCTTCGAAACTCGTAGAAACATCGGAGTTCTTACAAAAATAAGTGGGGGGTAGTAAAGGGTAGTACTCCCTTCTGAGATACATCTCCAAAAAGATATCCTTTCTTTCACAAAACACGGAACACTTCAGGGCAGCAAAACTCAATCAAATATCGCTGTATCCGATACTCTGAATCGCCCAGAAATTCAATGCTCTAGAATATTTTAAATCACAAAGGAAGAGAAGCCTCTACATTCCACACACTTCCGTCGTTAACTTCCGATGTGCCGCGCAGAGTTAGTTTCGTTGAGGGGTGTGAATCGCGAATGCTTCGCCGAAATCTCTCCTTCAGACAGACACTGTGGCTCACCTGTGCCGAGGGTGTAGGGCGATTCGGAGGTGTTCACCGCGTGATGATTCTGCAGAAACTCCATCTCTGCGAAATTTCTGCTAGCAGCAGCCCTTAGAAGCACCCCCCTTCAGCCCGCCTCCCTGCAAAACACGCGGGATGGATCGCCTCCTCTGCCGGAGATGTGGTCCAGCCCCTCTGGTCGCCCTAGCAACCGCACATTGCACCGTGAGTGTGACCGACTTCCTCCGACGATATGTTTCGCGGTATCAACGATACCGCGATCGGCCGCGATGTTCCGCGCCCCGAAAACAATTCGCTCTCCATCCCGGAAAATCGCAAAACCCCCGACGCGATGCGGCGAGTCCGAACAAAAAAAAAAAGAAAAAAAAAAGAATCGCAGACGAACGAAACCCGCCGATGCTCTCGGCAAATTGAATTTCAGTGGTCGGCGTTTCGAAGCCACTTTTTTGCAAAGCGATCGGTTCTGTAGACTCGGAGGCTTTATTTTTCTAAATTTCAAGATCTGGAAAGTATGATTTTTATTAATCGCGTTTGTTAGCGGAATTCCGCGTTTATCGCCGCCGCGAAAGTCGAGGGTGTCTCGCAGCGGAGTTATTTAAAGAGCATCGGGATCAGCGGAGCCTCGTGAATGACTTGCTCATGAATGACTGAAAGGAAAATGCACGTGCATATGGACCGAGCGTGTAGAAGTACCTTTATGGCTTGGAAGACCTGCCGGTCTCCTCTAAAGGCTTCTGTAGAAAATCTGCCAGATATTTTCATTCATAGGCTGAGAAGCGTGTGCATCCCTCCACGTGATCCGGCTCCCCGTGCCCCGCTTTTGGATATTATTATCCACTGTCCCAACAGTCTTTATCACTCACGCCTCCCGGGGAAGGCTCTGTTCTCAGAAGCTAGCAGACCCGTTAGAACACCAAAGAATCCCAGCCTGGGCTTAACGTTCCCCAGACGGCGTGTCTGAAAATCCAAGGATCGAAGTATCCAGGTTCAACACTGTACTAACTCGTCGGCTCCCTCTAACAAACACTACACATCGTCGCACGAATCCTCAGTGTTCCCTCGCGTCCTTCTTCCTGTTCTTGTAAAGATTCTTTACCTTCTTCTCGGACATCTCTGCGCCCTTTCTCGTCGCCAACTGGGCACACACTCCCCTCGATCGCATCTCTCCTCGTGTCACATCTTCAAGCTGATCCTCAGACACTGAGAGCACATTATTGCACCGCGGGGCTTTTAACACTCTCCCTTAAAATTCTCTTCTAATTTCACTTTTAAATCGGCGAAGGGGGATGCTATGGGGGATGTTTGGTCACACTTTTTTGGAAACGTGGTAGAGTTAATTTTGGGAGAGGCGCTCGGGGGCACTGCCGCGTGCTGCTGCCATGCTGGCACGATGCCCTGTCAATGTTTCTTGGCTAACTAGAGATCTACCACCTACTATCACCCACTCTCACCCCTTAGTTACTGACTACGTGCCACACGACCCCACTCCACCGTGGCCCGGCCTCTTCTTCCTTCTCTTTTTCCCTCCACCTCGGCCGACTTCGTCCCACGTGTGCATCATCCTCTTCCTCCACGTGTGTGCCCCTACCCCCGACGCGTTAACCTTCCCTGGATCCTCGGCAAGGTGTTCCATGGGCAGAATCGTCAGGCTTTTCCACTTCGACACAGTTGGGTCTTTAAACTTGCGGCGAGGATTGCGATTCATGGGTTTGCGGGGATGAGCGGGCACTTCTTTCATATTTTTTGGTATGTGTTCTACTTTGTTAAAACAAAATTGATGCTTCGTTTGGGGGTGAAAAGGAGGGAGTTACCCTGAAAATGGTAAGTGTTTCAATGAGAGGCCTAAAGAAAATTTGCAGCTCGTATTTTTACGTGTGATATTGTAGCCTGGGTAGTCGTCTAATTTGGGGGTGTAATATTTAAGGGAGGAATCTTATTTTGGGGGATAAACATGTAAGAAAATTGGGGATTTCGTTTTTAAGATTATATTTCTATTCATATTTGAAGAAGTTGCAGGTTTCTTTTTTATTAATTCTTAAACCTTCGTTGACACTCTGGGAGTGAGTCACCCATAAGCTGATTTTGAGGCACTGTATCTTTTATATGCAAAATAAATACTGTATGCAAAATATTTTTTCAGAGAATATTATATCTGAATAACAACTCTGTAAATATTTAGCTTCCAATATTGAAATTTAGAAGTGCTACAATTTCTTGAACATCTTCGTTTTTTCTCGACATATGGTAATCTAGATTTTTTACATAAACTGTGACAAAATCTCAATAAAAAAACTATGGGAATACATTCTAGAGACCCTGAAATCGACCCATGACTTTTTTCAAAACGATTCGGTTCTTTAATTGAGAATGGCAGTCGATCAAAAATTGCACCCAGGTGTGTCAAAATTGATAAAAAAAGAGGTGTGTCAACGAAGGGTTAATAATAAAAAAAAAACTGTAGCTTCTTCAAAGACGCATAAAAGCATAGTCCAAATTTCAAACAAATCGAATCGCTAGTTTCTTAAAAAAAAAAAATCCCAAAGGCCCCAAGAATAGGCTTCCCTCTTAATATACAGTCCTTCCCAATGCAACTCTCTCGTTTATTTTTCTTCATTGAACCGCAACTACTGAATATTCTACCGCGCCCCCTGCTTCGTTAAAGTTCAGCTCACACCTCGCACATTTCCCGAGGATTTCTCGCGCCCAGGATACGTTCTCGCGGGGCTCCGAGCGGCTCGGCGCCGTTGCGAAGAAGGCGAAGCGACGGTTTCAAAACGATATCCATGTCCACGCGAGCGTGTAAGACTCGGGACGTTGGAATACACCGGTTGCCCGTCGATGCCGACGACACGGGATACTAATCGCTCATTCGGCGATCGGTGATCGGGGGCCCTCCTTCGTGCCCCGTCCTCTCCTACACCGATACAACCCTCTCCCCCCCCCCCCCTGTACCGCGAGCGGGACGGGGAAGTAGGATATTATTTTCTTCAGATACCATTACCACGCCGATCACGGTGGTCCTGCCTCGCAGACGAGTAGCCCCGATACCCCCGAGATCACTCGCTTGTAATGCCTTCCCTTTCGTGGATTATTGACCAGTGAACGGTGAGCCCGGCTGCGAAACACCCGGACGCCTGCCTAGGACACTCGCGAGCCCACCTCTGCCACCCTCAGCCACAGTCGTCACCTAAAAGTGGAATCATCCGTTTTCGCCGGGACGTCCGTCGGGGCTTTCCTCCTTGGACCCCGAGTGGAGCTTTCGAGGAGCATTCCGAGGTTGATTACCGAGCAACTCAGGCGGGTGAATCCTTTGGGGAAAGCTGCCTCTCGACGGAGAATCGAGAGGCCCAGTGGAAAAGGCACATGTCAAATAGATTTTCGAAACGTAGGAAATTTTTTGCACGCTGAGAAGAAATAAATGCTTAGTGGGAAGGGAGTGTTTGGGGACTACTGAAATTAATTTCTCAGGTAATATTTGACAGTAGTTGTCATTTACCAACTAATTCAAGTGCCGTTTAACCCTCATCCGTTCCCAATTTCCCGAACTGAATCTGTCAAATTGACACAGTGGTAAAAAATCGACGAAATGACAGATATTTTTCGATATTTTTTATTCAAATCGAGGAGTTCACATTTACATCTTAGATTCTTCACAACTTTCGCATAAAATAGAACGATGTGCAGGCATACTGCTTGACACAAGAATCAGAAATAACTTGAACGGTGTCAATTTGGCACGAGGGGCAGATGAGGGTTAAAATAATTGCAATTTCGCGCCGCATTTCCTACGAAAATAATTTTTCCCCCAACTTTCTTTCCTCTAGAATGAAAAAAACAGTGGCGTGGGCCTGTTTCCCCATGGGTCCCTCAATTTTCAAAATCCCCAGAGTCTCGTTACTCTTCGATTATATTTCTCAAATAACCATCCACCTTCCGCTCGAATTGTTTCGATGCTGAGACCATAAGAATAAAGTTGAGAGGATACTGAATCAGTGCAGAGATCAAAGCTGGAGACTTACTTCTGGAAGGGAGAAAGTGGTCCCCTGGCGGAGGCAGGGGTGGAATTTTTTAACGCAAAGTTGCTCGACGAGAGCCTCGCCTCTCACGGCCCAGGGGCGCATCCGACTATCGAATGTCGACGTAATCGCGGCCGTCAGGCCGGACACCTGACAACGTAGTTCCGACGTGGACACAGGAAGAGGAAGTCGACCGCACTGGCGGCGTTCTGGCGTCGACCGTGTGTCACCATCGAAATACGTTAGAATACCCGGAGATCGGGTTCGCCTATCTCTCCCTCGATAGGCACCCCCGAATCGATTGCCATGCTTCTCTCGATGAAGCAGGATGTGCAAATTACATCGCGAAAGATGGTTGGGTCAGGCCTGGGTCAGATGTGGGTCAGGGATTTATGAGTATTTTAGCAATTGCAAGGGTAGGTATCATATTTGATACATTTGGCTCTGTGTTTCGCAAGCCTTTTTGAGTCAAGATCCCCTTTTATAATATCCAAATAACTTGCAACCCTCCCTTCCCCCTGTATAAGGTAAGATAAATTTAATAAAGTAGAGAAAAGTCATTAAAAATAGGTAATTCAGAATAATTCTAGCTTCGTAATATTAAAAATAAAAATGGCTGGTGACCCCCAGAAAACACTTCGCGACCCACAGGCTGGGAATCACACAGTATTCGAGTGTTTGGAGGAAAGCAGTAGAATAATAATCGTAACTAATATAATTAATTTATAAAAAAATTCTACAAGTTTAAAGATGCCTCCTTAAATCCCAAAAGAGTTTAATGCAATGTTAACAATAGTTTATTAAAAGAAATCTTAAATTTCGGGGGCTGTTACACAAGAATCCCCCTTAAAGCTAAAAGGTGGATAGACGAATTTAGGACGAAGAGGCAGGAAGTAGGTATCTATAGAAAAGTCACGGAAGGTGGAGAAGAATAAAGTACCTGGCTTAAAAGAGGAGGGGAGTACCAAAAAAATATCAAACAAAATAGAATTATACGAGGGTGATTTGAAAACTTTGCGGCCTAACAGAAAATTAATGTCTTAAGAAATTCTTTTATTATTATTCTTCAACATTACTCTCCTTTTAAATACCAACTCTTGGTAGAAATTTACTCCTCTTCATTATTATTCTAACGCCACGTTTCCAATCTGCCAAAATTTCTCTTCCTGGTCTGCAAAATATCAGAGTCCTCGAACCACCCTCGTAATAATAGTAAGAGGAGGATATCGCGAATGTAATATTACGAATCGACAGGAAAGCGCAGAGGGCTCGACACGGGACGGGGGAAAGGCAGATAGATAGATAGAGGGACAGAGATGAAAGGGGTCGGGGTGTAAAGATGAGAAGACAGGGGGGGGTGATAGGAGAGAGGAGAGCTCGCTGCGCGGCGAGCGTGCACCCCGGGTATTGGCTTACACTTCCAGCCGATTGGGCCCACGGTATTTACGCAGGACCCCGTAGAAAACCGGACCCCGCCCTCGGCCTTTCGGCCGTAACGTGCAATTCCACGGAACTGTAACGTTTCCAGGCGACCTGGACGAAGTTCCTTGCACCGCGACATTCCTCCCCCAGACGACGAGCGTTGAAGGGTGGACGGGTGGTGGGGTGGGCCGTGGGAGAGATTATTTCATCGGGCGATGTATTAACTGGGCGAACATTGGCAGTTAATTAATATATATTGAAAAAGAATTAGGACAACAATTTTAAGCATTTTTACGCTTTTAGTACAAACGCAAAAGATGCAATCTTAGTATAGGATATTTAACACTAAATAGAACCGATGCATTGGTTATTTTTACCGTTTTTAGTTTTTGCGTTGAGATAATTTTCTTACTTTTGCAACTAAACATATGTGCGTCTGTGAATTTTCTTTAAAGTAGATAATTTTTTTAGCTGAAGCAGAAAGCTTCTATATGTTTGTTTTTTTCCGTCGCCTAGAAACTTTCGAACGATAAATTCTGGGATGACAAAATGTGCCTCAGCTTATTATGCCTGATTGATCCAGATGAACGTGACTATTTCCACCAAAAAATTTTTTCTTTATAAAATCAGAATTTAAATTTCGGGCGAAGCCGAGTAGTAAAGTTAAATAGTATGCTATATTGCATACAATTTAACTGAGAATATATACTTACATTACTTGTACGTAAAAATAATTGAAGTAGATAGTAGGAATTTATATTCTGTGTTTTAGTGCCGGTCAATGTGACCAGTGTTAGCGGTTTTAGGTACGGCAAACTTTCGACGGTTCTAGAGTTAACCCTTAACTGGTATCCTGGGGTCGGTTATGACCCCAAGCACGCAAAGTTTTTAATTATCTAAGTTTGTAAACTGAATTTCTAATTAATTGTATAATAATAGTTTAACTTTCTACGTTTGTATTATTTTATACATTACCTAAGAACAAAATATTCATAGAGGTTCATCTAGTGTCGACTTTACAAATTTCTGTGTCCTTTTTTATTTGGGGTTTGCCACGACCCCTGTATACCAGTTCGGTTTTAAAAAAAAGTAGTATAATTAAGGGTTAAAGCAAATGTAAAAATGTTCATTTTTATATTATATAACAAAATGTTACGAAAGCCAACGAATCTTCCCCCAGTTTACTGTAGTTGCTTCAATGCAGACTTGAGGGGAAGCTAGTCTAAATGCAAACTGGGAAATACTACTTATTTAGGTACCCGAGTCATTCATTTCTTCCATGCTAAAATTTTCGTAATACGATCTTTGGAAGGGTTTTTCTCTACCAACACTTTAACTTACCACGCCACTAACGGGTTTTTTAAGTACCACTATACAATCCACAATACTTGGAAGAAAGGAAAAGAAATTTAGAAGGAATAAATAATTTCTCTTAATTCGCTGCACAATATTGTTTCTTACATTCATCAAAGGGCTTACATTTACCTAAATAAATATTACAATATTTTGTACAGTAACGTACATAAGGGCCGGGTCAAAAGTGACCCAGCATTGGACGAGGGTTGGTAGTTCAACAACTGATACCGTATCCTTATCGATTCCCTCCACGAGCTATCACTGTTGCTAGGGAGACTCGAGCAGCTTCGAAACAATAGAAGCGAAAATGTACAGACTGTTTAATAAAAGTTGTAACTCGCTCGAGGGAGCACCCTTGGATTCATTTACGTATCCAGCCAATTTACGTATCGAGAATCGTTCGCTCGATACTGCAGATCGCAACCAGCCTCTGCACCCTCTTTAAGCCAGCGTTACAGTGCAGCCACACCTGTGTTTGCTCGCACCTGAAATCAAAGAGGCGATTACATTCCCGTCGCCGTTACAAGAGAAGCAAACACGCGTCGTGCATCCGCCTTGTTCACGTGCGCGCGTTAGGTGGCCGCGCTGGCCGGGTTGCATCGGCGACCAACCCTGCGAATACCTCTTCCCTAAATACTTTGGGCAAATACGGTAGTCGCAGGATGCGGGGGGCACTAGTCCGAGTTTCTTAAGCTAATCTACAGCCGAACGAACCGAATCGAATTCACTGGCATTTGAAACTGGCCAAAGACTCGTTCACATTAGTCGAGTTGTGTTTCAAGCCAAGCAGAGGTGAACGAATCTCTGCTTAGCTTGAAACTTTAAAGTAGGTCTTCCTATACAGGACTGTACGCAACGCCAAGAATTTCAAAGTCGATTTTCTCGAAAATTAAGCGCGATATGAAAAAAAGTTACTCTCTCTTTTCTACTTATCACAAGTAAATAAGTCGAGTAAAAGAAATACAATTTTTTGATATTGCGCTTCGTTTTCGAGAAAATCGACTATGAAATTCTTGACTATTATTTGGTGACTTACAGTTCTTACAGTTCGGAAAACAGCCGGGATTTAAGGGGTCAATTTTACCCCCTTGGAGTGAATTTGGGCAGCAAGCAAAAATTGCGTTGTAATCAGGAGGAAATCCTCTATATATTCACCAAGTCTCAGAATTTTATGAATTTCCGGGCTTGGGATCTTTCCTTATTAGCTTATCATTCAGGTGGACCCCCCGCTTAAGTCACTCAATTCGCCTTAAATTATCACATCCAGCCAAGTTGAAACGCTGTTACAATTCGAACAGGACCGAATACAGTAGCTTTATCCAACCTGCATTCTCCCAAATATCGTTTCAGTCACGGCAGAATGGTGCACCCACCGTGAACGCGTTCGCAGCGGCCACGCGGGCTTGAGTGATGAGCCCGGGCGATGAGATGACAGTGACGGTATTGTTCGCGATGGAAAGTTGCGCCCACCGGGTCCCATCTCCCTCTGCCAAAGTGATTGCCCATCGGATAATCTGCCGCGGCACGATAAAGCCCGCTTTGAACGATGGAGATGTTACCAAATACGTCACGGGTAGTTAATTACGTTTGCGGCGTACCACCTCTTGCGGCCGGGAGCAAGGTGGACGTAATTACGAGACAGAGCCACCGAACCCCTGCGGTTTTCTCTTTCACAAGTCACACGAAAGCTGCCCGGTCGGTGGACCAGTGAGACGACATCCCTCCTCATCTTCGCGGTGGTAATTAATTACTCCGCATTACTCGGCACTCGATGGCGAGCACCTACTTTGGCCGTTCTCATTCTTAATTACCATATTCGCACCTCCCGCTTAAATACACCGCCCAGCCAGTTCCCCAGAAGCGGCCGCAAATTCCCAGAAGGGTTTGCCAAAACGGGGGTAGCCGTTCGCAGGACGCCTTAATCGCGCAGCGGGCCGACTCGCAGGCCCGGGAGCCGCTTTGTCGCCCGGGAAATCCCATCGCATGACAAGATAGCGATCGGCTAGTGGGTTTATTGCGCTCTTTATTCCGCAGGAGATGTTTGGCGTATGCGGCGGCCGGCTGGCACGCGCCGTCTGTAATTCAATCGGCTATTTCGACCTGGCTGGCGAGTGGGGGAGGGGGGCAACGGTGGTTTTAATCCCCCCGGAGGAACTGTTACAAACGGCTCCTTTCGCTAATCATCCCGACGACTCCCGCCTTATTTTCTTAGCCGGCCAGTCGGACAGATGCACCGGGCTACTCTTCGCCTTCAACCCTTCTTCAAAATAACGAAACTCGATACGAAGACGTGCCGTATTTAAATCGCTGGCTGCGACCGCGGCCCCGGGTTAGAAACAACAGCCTGGTCGTTGGTTTCTAAATAAGCAAGGGGAGGAAATCTTAGCTTCACCCTGTGGACGAATTTAGGAAATAATGCTCGGTGCCGTTTATTCCAATCCGCGAGTAGTCTTAGAGATTGCAGAGGGTGTATCGGTTTTAGTTTTAATATTTCGTTAGGGGAAGTACAGCATCCGTTGCCGGGGTGCCGATGGAGGAGCTGCTTGGCTAGAGGCAGCTCTAATTGCGCCAGCATTCCCGAATTGCTTTAAAGCATTAGCACGAGCGTCGCAGAGAGAGGTATACAACCCTCCAAGATGGCTGCCCCCGGGGCGTATCGACGTTTGGCGTTTGGAGGGTTTCCCAGAGGTAAGCTCATCGGAAATTGCGGGTCTTCCCTCCCCCGGCATCGCCCCCGCCGCCTTTGCTGGCCCTTCAAAACAAAGAAACACACGTAATTAAATTTTTGCCCGGGCACAAATTAATGTGCGCCCACCACTCTTATAACGGCGCTTGGTCGCAGCTGCGCCACCGCCAAAGCCACTTTAATCCGCCATCCAGCTTTTAATCGAGCTCCTCTTTCTAACCTTTCTTTCCCTCTCCTTTTTCAATATTCCTCTTATTCGCGTTTCTTTGCTTCTTTATTCTTCCCCGACTGGGATAACCTCATTTGGATTTTTTTTTTAAAATTCTGAGGACTTATGAACACTTAGTGTCTGTAAGTGAAAGGCATCTCTGAAATGTATAGCGTGTTCTAAGTTTGTTGCTTGGAACAGTTTCCCTGCTCTCGGTATTAAATTTCATGCTCTTCAGTCACGTATACACGGTTCTTTAGATCTCTAATTAACTTGGTAGCTATCTCAAAGAGATTAATCACTCTTTTGGTGCATTTTGGATAAACATATTTTCACTGAGCAGTGGAAAGTACTTGTTTTAAGTTCTGGAAGCAGGGGAAATATTTCAGGTAACAGAGTCCAATGGGGAATATTGTTTATTGAATATTATTTATCAGAACTGATATATAATCTCTTGTTTTCCACAGACTGATAAAAGTGACTTCTTACATTGATTGAAATGGATATTTATCGATTATAGATTGCAGGTTTCATTCTTTCCATGCTCTTGCACTGTCTGGTTTTTAAACTTTTTCTGAGTCATCTTGAAAAAAATGGATGGTTCTTTGCACAGAAATAATGAGCTACAACTAGAGACAGATAAAAACTACTTATTCGTTTGGCAGTGTATGAGCAAGGAAAATATGAGGCCTAGTTAGCAAATTGAACCCAGTTACCCAGCTTATAAATATTCAGTAACTAATTATACTATTATCACTCTGACGATTATACTTTTACGAGCTGGTGGACTATATTTCACTCTCGGCGAGTTTCCACTGTGTCCGGCTCGAATCAATAAATAAATAACACCGGGGGTATATCCAAACACTTTTTATTTACGCTTCGCGTCATTAAATAGTAATGTCTTCCTTATACAAAAATAGAATATTTAATTAGAAACGGCTGAGAAACATCTGTACAAAATACAATTTTCAGAAACATATTTACAATCGGGCGGACCTCTGCTAGAATAAAATTCACTAAAGGCAACTCGAGCGCCCCGTCGCGATCATCTCAGCTGATCCCGACTTTCGCGTCCTCTGGATGAATGTCCCGAAGCTCCTGCATCAGAGAATTAATACGTTAGAAACTGAATCCATACATTAGAAACTATTCTAAATGCCGGGCTCGCGTTAAGCAATTTGAGAAACGTACGTGCAACATCTGACAGTGGCCTCCTTTCACCTCGGTTGTTTCTTGGCGAGCTTGGCTTATCAAAAGCGTTGCGCCGTTCGCGTCCAACGGGCCAAACATCCAGCCGCCTTCTCCGTCGAAGCGTAACAATAGCTTGTGGTATTTGCCAAGCGAGGCCACGCGATGGGTAATGGTTAACAGAGTGATGCCTTTTCTTTTGGCAGTCTCGTATATCACCGCCTCAGCTTCGAGGCTCACGGCACTGGTGCACTCGTCCAGCAACGCGTACTGCGGCGCGTGATAGAACAGACGAGTCATGGCGAGCCTCTGTTTCTCGCCGCCGGAAAGAGTGGAGTCCCAGTCGCCGAAAGCGTCCAGCCCTTCCGGTTCCCTTTCCGCCAGACAGCGCAAATCCACTTCCTCTAGCAATTTCAGTAGCTCCTCGTCCGAACAGTTCTCTGTGTGCGACTCCGAGGGGTATATGATCTGATCCCGCAAACAGCCAATCGTCATGTAAGGCTTTTGTGGGATATAGAATAACGCTGGCCTCCCGCTTTGGGAGGACTCTGCGGGCCTTATTAAAGTCCCACCGTACACTGGCCACAGGCCAGAGATTATGCGAAACAGCGAGCTCTTGCCACATCCGTTGGGCCCAGTGATCAGTATGTGATCGCCTGGCTTTATCTACAAATGCGAGAAATTAGTTTGCATAGAGTTTTCCCGCGAAAATTGAATGATAGGGGCTGGGACTTACACGGATGGTTAATTTAGGTACAATGACCTCGCAGTTTGGTGTGACTATTGGCACGTCGATTAAACTTATACTGCCGTCTGCGCTCTCTTGTACAATTCCTGGGAAGATTGATTTTTGTTTGTGGTTAATGATTCAGATTTGCATTGCGGTATTTGGGATTTACCTTTTATGACCGGAGCGCCATCTTCTAACTCGATTATCTTCTCCGAGGTATTATTTGCCAAACCGTTTGTTAGTCTCAGTGGGCTACTGACGATATTTCTCCTATATTTACACAGCGCGGCATCTTTAAATACATCTAACATCTCACTGACTCGTTCCGCGTACCCTGCTAGCGCTACTAGTTCCTATGATAGGTTAAAGTTTATTATTTCACTATGTGATTAGAGATGCGTCAGTTGAAGGTTTCTCACTTTATAAGATGACATAAGTCTTTCTACAGCGTCTGCGCCAGAACTTAAGAGATTTTTAGAGGTTGTCAAGTATCTGGTCCTTTCCCCCACTCCACCTGTGTCACGCGCAAACAGTTTCATCAGTGTTTCGCTTACTTTTAATTATTAGGAAACGATTTTATATTTATATACACATACCATCGCCGTCGTCCGCAGAAGTTTTACTCCTCGATGTGACTGTAGTGTAAAGAAGGGGCATGGCGATGACAAGGAGCCCAGTTCCAGACCACACGTATTTCATGAGCAGTTGCTCCAGCATCACGTACCACAATTTCAGTGCGAGCACCCTTCTCAAATGAGATATGAGGGACTTGTACGCAGTGGTTAGATATCGATGCTCCGTGCAGTGCCCGCCGTAGAATGCAATTTCCTCTGCGTGGGCACTGATGCGAGCATGAGCCTCTCTTAATCTTCCACGTCTGGATGCTTCTTCAGCCACCAGTTCGCCAAACTTGGGCGAAGCGAGGCGCAGGATCTGCCCTGTCAGAGCGATTACTGCCGACGCTAGTAAGGGGCCTGTAAGAAAACTGAGAATTACATTTCCGTACCAAGGTGTGGTGTACTCACTGATCCTTAACGCTCGCTTCACCTTGTATGCTTCTGGCCCCCATTTTTGATGAGAAAGAGATAAGCGCGAGGCCCACTAGAGCACAGTCTAACAGCGGCTTAGTTAAACTCGAATACAGATGCGCCACAGAACTGGCCAGTTCGGACAAGTCATCGGTCAGTCTTTGCTCAGCCCCTCCGAGCCTATTGTCCAACGCAGCCACTCTATAGTAAGTCTGTTGACTCAGATACATGTTGTAAGCGTGCTCCACTAGACGTCCCCTTGAATGCACAGAGAAGAGACTTATTGGTACCACCTAGATTACCCAAACTAATATTATATTCATGCAAATGTACCTAAAGCTAAGAGCCAACCGGCCTTCCAGGTATCTGATAGCTGAATTGACAAAGGTCGCAGGGAGAGCTATGGCGAACCACCTCGCCATCATCATGAAGAACCCCCGCAAGTCCCTGAGCACGATCCTCTTGACGATCTGGCCCTCTAAAGTGGCCACGTAGACCGAGAGGAACGTCCTGGTGAGGAGCGTGAGAGTGGCGCAAGTCAGCAAGCCGGCCTCCCGCGTTCTCCATCCGGGGACCATGATCTTCAGCAACGCGATCAGCTGTTTAACAAACTCCCGGTCCAGTCCAACGCTCGGCTTCCCGGCCGCGCCAGTGGCTTTCCCATTAGCGACATCGTTCTTGCGCCGGCTCTTCGGTTTAGGAGGCTCGCTCCTTTGCTTCCTCCGCTGCTGGTACTGGGCTAAGCCGGAGGCGACCAGCGGGTAGCCTACCTTAAGGAGATAGAGCGTCGTTACCGCTCCGACAACGCCACGCGTTAGCAGCTCCTGCCTGATGCCGTATTTGGCGGACGTCTTGTCGATCAGCTTCGAGAACACCGACGACATCCTGCCAGTGGCCGCACTCTCATCGGAGTGTGCCCGTGCAGCGTGACGTAAGGAAGCGTCTGCTCGTGGCCCGTTCGATCGAACGGCGCGGACTCGAACGTGAATAAATCGTCAACGGAAGCTGCTCGTCATGATGCGTGTGCCTGCACCGCTCCTAACCGTCTTCCGTCTTGCTCTGGCTGAAGGCTCGCTGTTATCAGGCGTGTATCCCTGTCGCTGGCACTTGGTACGCGCGGAGCGAGCGAGAATGCGACGCCACACGCGATCCACGTACACCGGCCAGCAGCTGGCGACTGTTCGTCACGTCTCTCCTCGCAGTGTGCCTCTCCGTTCTCTTTTGGACCCTCTCCTCGACGGCAACAGGCAACTCCGTGACTGGTTGTCTATCGCTGGACTTGGTCCCGAGCTGGCCGACCGAGTACGTCACTCCTCGTTGCCTCTGTGCCGCTGCTCCTGCCCCGTCCGCTATTGTCTCCTTTTACGCGGGCCGGCTGCGTTTGAAAATAATCGCCTGGAATGTAATCGGATTGACTAATCAGCTTTGTCGCGGGGAACATGACTCCCGGCCGGGTGACAGAGGAGGTACAGTAGCTGGCAAAGGTACGGCAGGTCTTCAATTAAACCATCCCAGCGGCTCTGATTCAGGCCTCTCCTAGCCACCATCTATTTCTCTCGATTCGTGCGTGGCTACTTTAAACGCTCTACCGGGCTTAACACCTCCGTGCACCTCTCGCGGCTACTCGAAAGCGGAGCACCGGGCGTGCTCCGTTTTGGGAACAAACGCGCCACCTGAACCGTGCGGTGTTGTGCTCTGAAATTAATTAGAGGAAAGCACAAGGAAAGCACGGAGTCTGATGAACGAGTACACCGCAGACGGTGCGTCATTCCTGAGGCTTCCTCGCTGCCCCCATGCAGGAAGTGGGCTCCGTTCTTTCTCTGTTAGCTTGTAGATTAATTGGTCTACAAACATTCGACAAGTGTCGGTTGGACAGTCATCTGAGTCACTGGGAGCGCGGTGCTCAGGCTTTCATTGGGTTAACAAGCAAGAGCAGAAGAGAATATTAGAAGATCGCGGAGGTTGCCCTATCTCAAGCGCACTTCCATATCTTCGAGTCTAAGAAATTCAGATGTAAACACGTGCCAGCTTCGGAATTCAATGAAAAACCATTGGGCTACACCGCAATATTACTCATCGAGGCACCCATCTGTCTCACCGTCATAAATTTAACGGTTCCCGGTAACGTGCCCCCCACTGGCACCGCAGAGGAGGGGCTAAAGTCCTCACGTTTAAATTCCTCAGTTAGCCGCCGAGCGGTGGGCCGACTGATAGCCGCTATCGGTGTCGCGATCGGCAAGCCCGCTTCAGACTTGACCACGTGGTGCATTTGTGGATCAAAGTGCCGCTACTTAACTGTATCCGCGACCTTCCTGGTCTCGCTGCGGAGATAAGATTACACGTGTCCCTCGGACTTGCACATGCAACGCCGCGATCCAACGCAACTCCGTCTCTTCTTTCTCCTCTCCAGGCAACTCCACTACTCGGAGCTTTTCCCTACCCGCGTACGTGAGTCATCGCATTCTACTAATTCTTATTTTAGGCCGCGTCGCGCGGGTCTAGGCTCCTTCCACACTGGTTCCCCGAGTAAGGGGCGCCCCTTGGCGCGGCTACACGTGGGTCTAGCGCGCTTAAAGGGGCGCGTAGTGTGTAGTAAGCGGCTCGTAACGGTAACCGTTGCTCGTTTATCGTGCCTCGGGTAGGAAATAAGTCCTGAACCTCGCGAGAGAATCCTGGGAGGAATGCTTTCCCTCCTGGTGTACATGGACGCTCGATGACTCTAGCGGACAATGACCCCAGAGTTACATGGAGCGTCTATGTCTCTCGAAGAGCTAGTCTTGCGACACTGATCAGAATCTACTGGCTATGTAGCGAGACCTTTGATACATCTTCATAGATATTAGCCAATGTATGTCTACTTAGAAAAATCGGGATACATCAGAACCTCCGCGTTTGCAATTACTGTTTCAATTTTCTTCGTGGTCACTTTCTCGATCCAATCTTCTTCGTGGTCAGCGGAGCCAGAAAATTGTTTTGATTGTAAGCTGGATGAGTTTTCAGTGGCGCACGCAGGAGTGGGGGCCTGGAACCCCCAAAGAAGGGGCTTTACAATTTTAGTTTTTAAAGAAACTTTTACGCAAGATCAGAGACCAAGATTTTTCAATGAGTGTCCATAATTACCACGTCAATCTCTGCTGAAAAGAAAGTGTCTAAAACTATACGAAGAGTTACCTACTTCGCCTCCTGCATCCTCCTACGTTGAAAGGCAACGGCACTCGTTCTGGACTATACCGATATTTTTAGTTGCCACGGCGAAATAACGCGGAGCCGCCGCAGCTGACAGAAAAAGGGCTCTTTGTTACCACTCCGATGGCAGTAATTTCAGTTTTAAACGCCTTTCCCTCGGAGGAAAAGCTGCCGTAGCAACCGTCCCGCGGAGCACGAAGAGCGGCAAGGTCAGTGCTCCGCTCTGATTCGCGTTACGCGGCGCGGTGCTCTTCCTGCTCTCGGAGCCGTCGCTTTCTGTAATCCCGTGTTTTAACTCGCCAGTTAAAGAGCTGCCAGGAGAATCCGTTCGCTCACTCGTTATCGCGAGTTCAAGTTGATACGTATTTAGGGTGACGTAATCCCAGCGTAATGTAGATAACCAGTTGGCTCTATGCGCGTCACTTTATTCTATCGCTGCCGATCTGTATAGTGCAATATATATCACGCGTTGTAAAAAAAATGTGACTCGTCGTTAAATTATAATTTTCAATTTGCGACAGAACCGAAGAGTTATAGATGCGGACGGTTTTAAACGCATTCGTGGAATATTTATCGCGCGTTGTATAAACTCTGCAGGCTACCAATGTGGTCACGTTCAGATGCATGCCTGTGTTTGAATAATCTTGGAGAATTACTTTATCGCTGAAAGTGACCTCGAAATCGATTGAGAGAAACAGATTTCTGAAACAGCTTTGCCGCGATAATATAATCGAGGGAAGTGTGGAAACAAAACGGAGATGATACAGCGGTTTGTTTATTAAAATAAATATTCCGTACGGTAAACAAATTATCGAACGACATTTACGAAAGGCTCGCAAGAAATGTTGGACGGTAAATTGCCATTGTAATGCCATCGGGGCATAGTTGAATTAATAAACTACGGTGCGGAGAGTTGAGCCGCGGGTCCGCTTACGTGCGAGTTTAGGACGAGATAGAGGTCCACGCAATCTCCATGTGGAGGAAACGTTCTAATCTCGCGTTTCACAATCAGCCGTTACACGTAAAAAAGTAATCATTTATTTCCTCGGGGTACAAAAACGCGCGTTGGGAATACACTTACAGCTGCGAAGTTACTTCGGCCGTCCGTTTTGCAATGCACAATTGAAGCATCCATACTTAAAGGCAACCGAGGTTGGAAAGTGTTCCCCTATTCGGTGGAATAGAAGCGCTATAATATTTTGAAGACGAAACTTTGGAACACTCAGCGAACTTAAAGGTACTCTCCCATCAAATGACTCCAGAAATTGGTAACTTTTAGGATTTTATTTAAAAAAAAAAGTAAACGTCACAGGATCAAAAAAAAACTTTGGTTGTGTTTGTACATCTTTAAAGATACTACAAATTTTTTTTGGAAATTTTATTTAATACTACTGGCTGCTGGTGGCTGTGGCTGTCTGGGTGTCGTAGGATTATTCCTTGTTGAGACTTCCGCAGTTTTAAGAAAACGTGTTTTGAGAAAAAAAATCGATGTGAAAAATTTTAATGTGAGGGTACCTTTATCGCAATATTATCTTCCTAAAACACAAATCCTGAGTCACAGCCAAACAGTTCTGAAAATATTTATTGCATCACTCGAATAAACACGTTATCGCTTATGCCTCTCTTATTATTTACAACAGGCAAATATTATTGCAAAAATGTGCACCGCGTGAATTTAAGAATGATGCAATAAATATTCCCCGTAGACTGTATCTTATCTAAAAGTGCCATTATTTCAATTTTACTAGTAATTTTCCCAAACTGTTTTACAATAAAAGCTGAGGAGTCTAGATAAGTTGAGCACCGAGTGTGTGCTGAAGTGACGAAATCGAGAAACAGAAAAAGTGGCGTCGATCAGTTCAGCTTCTAAGAGGCGTATGTTGATATGAAAGGGAAGACATGCGGAGAGGCTCGATGGCAGGGGACGTCGAAAGTGTTGCCGTAGCCGTGACCACACGAATGACAAAGGATTTTTGAGAGTGGCGAGATCAGGCCCCAGGACGACGGGGAAAGTGGACCCCTTTCGGCTTTTACCGCCGGCGAGATGCTGCCTCGCGTTTCGCGCGGAACAGAGAAAGTAAAAGTGAGACATCGGCAGGCCGGTTTCTTCCGTCGTTTTACTTTCATTCTCTCCTCGTGCGGAGAACTTAAAACGACGGGATGCTTCGTCTACCTTTTGCGCTCTAACATTTGCAACATTTCAGGATCGATTTCTCGAAGGAAAGTGAGCTGTTACAAATTCTTCGTGGATTTTATTTCCTTCTCACCAACCCATGATTATTTCTATTTGAACTCTTCGAACAAGATTTTGAATTTTAAAGATTTAAGGGGCCTTGAATTTGGGAGTTTGAACGTCTCTTGACCTTTAGGGCATTGGCATTCGCCATTAATACTAATGACACTTAGAAGACTATGTACTTATGAAGTCGTTAGAAGGTAGATGTACTCGTGCAATTTTTTTTTACTTTGTGATTATAGTTTTTCACATTTAATTTTTTTCTGTGATTTTTTAAATTAACAGTGCTTTCGTCCATTTATCTCTGTCATATTTGTAAATTGGTATCACTTGTAAATGAGGATAGGAATATTTTCTTATCCATGGCTTAACTGCATAAATATTGGACATCCGCTTTTTGTGAAATCGTATTTTGTGTTTTAACGTATAAGGAACTTGATAGTGCGACAATGAGGAGTGATAAAAAAATATTACTCAGCGTTAGTTTGAAAGTAATTTATTTCAAAACATTGAGCACTTAATTTTTTCGAGCTCACTATTGAAGGAGCAAGAAATAGCGAATTGGGTTAATTAGACTTTTTTTCCAGGTAATTAGTATTAAATGTTGCCATATTATTTTTAATCTTCTTACACCGACCTGTGCCTTCTCATTATACACTTTTTTCTTATCTCCACCATTGACGACAACTTAATCATGAGTTTCAGTTCAGAGCAGCAGTTCTCTTTTTTCGTTTCAACACAGATGACTAATAGCGTTGCACAATTTTACCGAGGAACAATTATTCTGCCCACAGGAAGGATGGTAAATTTATTATCAATATCCATATCAGTATATTATAAAAATGCATATGAAAGGTGTGTATTGTGCCAGGCTTCTTTTTTGTTGCTATTTTATTTGATTGTATTCATATCTTACACCCAGCAGACAACCAATTTACGTTCACTGATTGCAAAGCTGTTTGCGTTCACTGCTCGCAAAAAACGGCGCGATATTTTATTGTGCAATTGATGCATAGTCACGCAAGTAAATAAACGAAGGAATGATAAATAAATAAACTCTGTTTTGCAACTGCCAAGGTTGATACGAAGCCGGATATCGAGTGGCTGCAACGATTCTTGTTTTTTTTTTTTAAATGTATAACATCGACTTCTTTCTAATTATATTAATAATTTAATTAACAATAAGTGTTTCGCGTGCACAGGGAACTGAAGGTTTCAAGTTTGTTTTATTAACATCGTCACCATTTTGGCAGCAACTGTCTCCTCAGTTCTCACGCGTCTTCGAGTTCGAAAGTGGTCTGGGGACACACTTATTTATCAGTTATTACTTTTTGGAAACTGCTCGGACTATTCTGACGCAAAGGTATCGCGTGTACCGCAAGAAATGATGGCGAGCCTGTATCTGGTTATAAAGTACTCAATTCTACTGCTCGATGGTACGCGAGCAGGAGGTCCAATTAGGAGCATTGTTTAAAAATATTATGACAGTTACAGAGGTTCCATAATTCCAGGAAGACCTCTTATTTGTCAACTTTTGAAAAAGTCTCTCGCTATATGAATTATTCAGTCGATTATTCATCCATGATTCATCTGTCGTTGCTTATTATAGCTTATCATTGGCTTTCTTGAAAGCAGATTGAAATCCAATATGGCCGCCAATCAATTACTGGAACTGCACCTCAGAAACTTCGATAGGTTTTAATTCACTAGCGTGGAATTTTCTCATGAATGAGGATAATAATTATGTACATTTTTGTAGCACGAAAAGATACAGCCCAGTGGGAGAGGTATAGAGAATGAAAAGAAAAGTGACAATAGAAATGGAAAAAGCACGAAAGAAGGGGATAAGTAAGCGATATTTTCTTTCAGAGATCTCTTTTATTTAGTCTGCTGCGTTTCAACTTCTGTATAACTGCAGAGCAGGCTATGTAGCTGCTCGAAAATTAATGGATGACTCACCTCCAGCATTAAGCATGAACGCAAAAGTACCATAAACATGTAGTGTCATTATTATCAGGGCGAATGGGTGTGATTTGCAAAGTTTCTTCGCGGCTCACGGTGTCCCCTATTTCCACGGAAATCTGTGGAAAGTCTGCGCGTAATTTTAAGAGAGAGCCTCTCCGCTGTTCGATGAAATCGCGCGTCCAATTTCTCCGAGTAAACCTCTGCTTGAGAGTAAATGCTACTTGACCACTTCTGCGCCCATATTCGATGGACTAAGTAGATAACTAAGGTATTCCCCAGCTTTAGGTATTATTACAAACAATAATTATCTTATCTAGTTGGACGTTCACCCGCCACCCTTCACGTTATTTTATAAAGAAATAAATTTAAATAATAAATAATCTATTTTTTATATTTCACTGAAAAGTCAAATCATGAGTGTGAATTATTTTGAATCGTGCCTGTTCAACTAAAAATACCGAACAAATAATAAAAAAAATTTCAGTCAAACACGAGAATATACGACTCGAATAAACACTCGCACGAAACTTCGCGGAAATAGTGGCCGAGTCTGTTCCCTCTGGCGTGCAGCGAGTCGTCGAACGCAATTCACCGTGACGAGACCGAGTCTTAAATCATCCAACGAATAAAGAACAGTATGCGAAGAACGTATACAGTCTTCGTTAATGGTCAGCCGCGCTACGTTTCCCCCAGGAAAGGAGGAAAGCAACGCGCTACTACCGACGGAGGAGGAACTACACCGCTCTGGATCGACCTTCTTTTTATTCCACTGTATGTACACGGTAATCAAACAGCGCTTATGTACAGGAGTTACGTTACAGCTAGTATGTACAGAAACGCTAGCCGCGGACACGACGTTCACGACTTTGGTCCTTTCTCTGGCACTTTTTTGTTTTTCAGCGAAACACGCGCGGATAGTGGATACCTTAAACCTCCCCGGGCGGGGGTTTCGCAACGACCTTTGATAGATCGGAGCGTCGATGCCGATCTAACGCGCCCTGAAATATTCGGGCCAGCGATACGGTTTTTCAACATCCACCAGCTTTCCCAGCCGCGGTTTCTCTTTTGCAAAACCCTGCGAATTGCATCGCCGTTGTTTTAAGCGATTTAGAAATTTCTCACGAGTCGCCACTGGCTCGCTTTTTCCGGCCGCAAATGTTCAGGAGTCTCTTTGTTGGTATCGTGGAATTTGGACGTTCTAGAAAATGGAATTCGTCGGGGATTGGAAGGTGGAGAACATCGGTAAATCGTTTTTCAAACGTTCGAGTTGATTCGAAGTGAAGTTGTTGATGATTGTAAGGTTGGATCTCTGTTCGGAGGCGCAAGAAGCTGAAGCAGGAATGCCTCCATGGTCAGTAGATATAATCTTCTCGGGCTGAAGACCATCGCCATACGTTGTGGACATTGTTCACCGAATTGGGAAACGTTGCAGCATCCACCATTCCCTGTATCTCTTACAGAAGATCTCGTTTCAGGCGCTGCTTGCTGCAAGAACCACAACTAGGATTCATGTCTTGCCGTCGTTACAGTCGGAGTTTGAAGGTCGAGGGGAAAAAATTAATTAACATATTACGCTTCGAGCCAGTATCATAAAAACGTACCACGAGGCAGATCGGAATGAATGTTACAATGCTTAAGTGCCTTCAATGGACGCGCGCGATGTAACTCCGGGTGAAATTTCTGGGAATCTATACAGGTCTTATCATAAAAAGTGGCCCTGCGTTAACCTAGCAACGTGATTGGGAAACTGTTCTTTAAAGAGCAGTCGAAGTTTTAAGATGTACCTTATAGACACTCCAAAAGTTAACATCTTCCTGCTACAGTCTTCCCAATTCCCAGCACTATTTAGTCGCGTCTTCAACGTCAGCACGTGGGAGAACGCGCAGGCTCGACTGGCACTTTGTCGGATATCCTGTTCGCAAACTTGATGCCCCCGTTTGCGCCCTGTGGATAGGAGGGCAACGCTTCCAGGATTCTAGGAGGGTTCCTCTTCGCTGTATTTAATAAAGAACCCTTGCTGTTCTCCTCTGACAGCCAACTAGGTTGACCGAAGCGTCCTGGCTGCATACGCTGGGTAGGCTTGTAGCTGTCCACTTCGCCTATCGCTGGCGCGCTGCTCTGCAGATTCAGAGCGTTCAGCTGAAGGTAGTTGCCTCCGATGGGGATCAAGTCCTCTGAGCCACCCGACTTGCTCAGCCGATTGCTGGCTTCTGCAACAGAATTATGATTTAAGCCTGTGTCTTCTCACGTAAAATAGGTGTTAATGGAGTCGAATATCTCGGAATTTGCAGCGGTGGTCAGAATGTTTGAAACTTATGTTTACCAAAAGTTTTCGCCTCTCTGACATGAGCGAGGAGTTTGTCGATCCTCCTGCGCCGGAAGTACGTGTCAGCGATATCTAGCTTCTTGGTCTCCTCCTGCTCGCTGCTCTCCTCATTGTCAGCGTCGTTGTCCACCTCGTTCTCGGTGTCTTTCGCGTTGCTATTGTTGTTGAGGTCGGGTTTGGAAGGCACTATGGAGCACTCTGTGATTTCTTTGGGTACCAAGGATGCTGGAGGAAGAGGGATGTGTGTGGACACGTCGGGAAGCCTCCAGCGAGCCAGCTCGTCGCACCAGGTCGCGGCGGACCTGACCGCGGCGACATCGCGTAAAGGGCAGCCTGGTCGAAGGTGAGGGACCATGGCCTCGGATATTTGGGACGTGAGCAGCTCCCTGCGCAGTAGATCGCGACGCTCTGCGTCCCAGGAGGCTTGGAGGTCGCCTGCTTCCGCCTCCAGCTGCTTCACTCGCTTTAACATCCTCTTCAGGGCGTCTTCCGTGGACCTACGATTTAGAATTAGCGTGTGAAGTAATGCCCAGGATCTGCCCAAGTACAACAGTGGCTCTGGAAACGCAACTCCAAGTGCTACACATAATGCAGGTTAATCACCCTGATTTACGAAAAAATAAATTTTTATTATTCCCGTTTTTATCACAATGAAAGTATCTTCTCCGGATCGGCGAGATTTCGCTGATTAAAATGAGTACAAACACGGCATAAATCGGACTATTTTCTGGTTTATTATTTAAATATTAATTATTTTAAAAAATTTCCAAAGTATGCCGTGTTTGTACTCTTTTGAATCGGAAGAATCTCAACAATTCATTAGCAATATTTACACTGCTGTAAAATAATAATTATATAAAATTCAAATCCAGTCGCGTCTCGAGAGACACTGTTGTACCACGGTGTTTCATGACCAACCTAAGCTGACCGTAGACTTGGAAGACGCTCCCGTTGCCCTCCTGGGCGCTGGATTCCAGCGCCGCGGCCAGAGCTTCCAGTTTCTTGCGCCTTTTCTCTCTGCGCCTCCTCAATTCTGCGTTCCCCTGCTCTTCGCCCCCGATGGTCAGCTTCCCCAGCCGCTTCAGCACTTCCTGCATGGCTGCTTCTCGTTTCTTCTTTCGCCTCTCCTCCCGTTCCAGGTCCTGCTCATCCATGGGCTGCTGAGCGACTGGTTTGAAGCTCGCGATCACGCCTACCTCGTGACGAGACTTCAGGGCCTCCAGTTCCTCTCGAAGCTTCTGAGCGGACAGGTTCGAGTACTCGCATTCCTTCTTCAGCCTCTCAACTTCGTCCACGTATTCCCTCTGTCTGACGCCATCCTCGTTGTCTTCGTCCCCCTCATTCAATATCTGTTTCAAGATCGACTGATCGCCTGATTCTAACACTTTACGCAGACGCTGCAGTTCCAGCTGGTACTGCCTGAGCAAGGCATCCTTCGGGTCCTCGTTGACCACAGGTTTATTCTTGATGCATCGAGCCCTCGCTGCGTAACGCAGCGTGCTCAGAGTCTCGTCAGCGTCAACATCACTGGGACTTACGCAGGCTATCATCAAAGTTCTTGCGTTGCCACCTAGACTGTCCCTTAGAAGCCTCGTCAGCTTGCTGTCTCTGCAAGAAGATTTAAGAGGAGCTTTTCAGTACATAATCCACGATCCATCCACTTCAAGACAACCATTCTAAGCTACCTGTAAGGCACATGTCGCCCATGTCCGGCAGCCAATGCGCTGATCACGTTCCCTAGCGCGGAAAGGCTCAGATTGATGTTAGCCGCCTCCTTCAACCGATCCCCCGTTGCCCCAGTCCTCGCCTGCCTCTCGGAACCAGCCAGGTCCACCAAGTGTAGCCTCCCCCTTTTCACAGTGTTCTCCGTTTTACTATCGTCATTAATCGCCAGCGTTTCCAGGGATATCGTCAGCACAGCGTGGCTCCTGGAGCTGGCAGCGTTCATCTTGGTGGCCGCCAGGGCCCTCCTTCTATCACCCTGTGCCACCAAACGAGCGCACTCCGTGGCGTCCTTCACAGTGACCTCCCTCAACCCTCCAGCCACGTAGGTCCCTCGGTTTGGGTCCTCCTTCAGGGTCAGTTGATCGCTGGTGTCGTCTTGCAGCAGGTCCCGTAACCGTTCGTTGTAAATCTCCAGGTAGCTCAGCAACGCCAGGTACCTCATCTCCGAGCTGGCCGTCGACGTGGCCTCGAAGATGTGGTCCAAGGTGCGCTCGATGAAGGCGCGCATCGTGTACGACTTGCCGCAGCCAGTTTGTCCGTAGGCGAACACGGTGCCGTTGTAACCGTCCAGGACAGCCTCGACGATCACAGAGCCCACGTTCTCGTACACCGATTCTGTGGTGGCATCGGCGCCAAACGCTGCGTCGAACTGGTACACCTTCCCGTTTCCAGGCCCAGCAGCCGCTGGACACTCCAGGGTGCAGCATTTCGAGAGGCTGTCGATGGTCACCACGTTCTGTGGAGGGTGATGTTAATTGATGTAGGTTCGTAAACTTTTAGGGGTGAATTTGTAGGTGTTGGGGTGGTTTGGAGGAAGGTTAAGGTGGGTGACTTGATAAGGGTACGACGCAGGGATAGTTCTGAGAAACTGAAGTTAATCTTATTATGGGTTTGCTGAGGCCAGAAACAAGTTATACACGGTATTCGACAGGAGATAGTAGAACATAAAGGAGCTGATTCTATTGTACGTAAAAAAATAAGACGAAAATCAAGAATAGTACAATTCCGGTGGAAGTATCGTTTAATAGTTATTAGTGTTTGAAGATCCGAGAATGGGGCGGCTGGAGGGCAGCAATTCGGCGGTCAGAGGCGCGCGTGGAGCAGTAGCGCTGCGCAGTAGACCCATGCGCGCCTCTGACCGCCGCGTTGCCGTGCTCCAGGCGCCCCACACCCGAGTCTTTAAACTAATAATTACGAAACGTAGAATCACTCATTTAATGTTCTACTATCTCTTACCGAACATACTATATTCTACAGTTTTGTCGTTTGAATATTGAAACAAGAAAATGTTCTCATAATTTATCGAAAATTACCGTCCACAGATAGCATTCTAATTTTAATATCGAAGTACCAGTGCAGATACACGCAAATGTCTCCTATTTCTAGGAACATTAACTTTTCATCCTTCCCTCCGCTCACCTAAATACCGGGGGAACATAAAAGTCACGGTAAATGAAGGGGTGTCGTAGAATAATTCATAGGAACGATAAAAATATGCCCGCTTCTAGCACACTAGTCTCTCGGTCTACGAAAGTAGCCGATCGATCGGTTTCTGAGAAGCTTGTGCAACATTGCAACAACATATTAGCGGAACATGACCATTATCCGTGACAGCACCGGTTTAGCGATAGTTCGGACACCTATCGATTCGGTTTCGCGGAAATAGCAACAAATTCGAAAAAAACTATGTCGAAGTTTGCAATCTCTGGTGCAAAGCTATGGTCCGAAAGATACACTTGGAAGATCATGAGACCTCAGATCGCGAGCATAGTGACAAAATTTTTCAATAAGAATTGTAGATGATCTTTCTCGAACTGTTTCAACTTATAGCACATGGCGGAGGGGGGGGGGGCGCTGCCATCGAATGTCCATCAGCGTTTCACGCGGCGTCGTGTGCCGGGTAGTCGTCATTAAATTTACCATTCCATAATATATTCAACGGGCTGGGAAGAACGCTAGACACGCCAGCGAATCAGTGATCGGTGCATGCACCGGTGCATAGATAGTAGCCGCCGCTGCACACGTCTACCGTACGTGCACGTGCTTATCGATGCCACGAAATATATGCCAAATCGATAGGAGCACAGTCACACTGTCACCTTTCCCAACGCTCACGCGTGACGACACACGTGGTTGACACAGTGGCACGCTAGCACACGTGTACAAACCCCCCTCGCGTAGATTTGACTGTGTGACTATCTCAGAGAGTAATAGGTGTACCAAGTAATAGTGAGGTTAATGGGAGGCGGTGAGAAACTGTAGAATCGATATGAGGTGTTCGATAGGTTAGAATTGGAGCTGTAGATCGCGGAAAGGAAAGCGTTCTTGCATCTTCGGTTTACGCATGCGCACTGCAGATGGCGCTACTGCTTGATGGGCGTGTAGAAGTTTTAATGGGAATTACTGTGAGATAGAGTAATGGAAAGTAGTTTTGAAGTCGGCTAGTTTGTAAAGCAACTATGTACACGCTGTAGCTTGAAACTAGTGGAAAGTTACAGTCGAAACCTAATGAAAAATTCAGTCCCTCAGACAAACTCTGATAATGTTGTGATTTGTTGGGACTTCAAGGGGAAAATGTGGAGAAGTGAAGCTTCTTTACCAACCACTTCTGTTCAGGTGCAGTAGGCTATGCACTGGAAGTACGATAGACTATTATATAAGGTTCAGTCTAAAGGCCTAGTCTGATAAACTAGTGTTCTATGTCAATACCCCCTTAGTACTATTACTCCATAGTAATCCCTTGGTTTATAGCCTCTACTATTAACCCAGAAATCCCATAGTACAGTTTACTGTGCCCTAGTAATCCCTTGGTACTTTCAACTACTTCGTAGTAATTTCTTAGTATTCTCTAGTATAAACTAGTAATGCTCTAGTGCCCTCTCCTATTTCCCAATAATCCCTCAGTACCCTCTCCTATATCCTCAGCACTGTTTACAATTCCTCAGGAACCCCCAATACCCCCTGCACCACCCAAGTGATTCCCCCCATACCAGAAATTCACCCAGAAAAATGCGGAGAGATTCGTATGTGCAGAGGGCCCGTTGGAAAATCGTCCGCAGGAAAATTGCAGTGGCCGGTGAATGCAAGCCCGCGTGTTTTGCTATGCCAGTCGCTAGGCTACAACGCGCTCGATATTAACGATGACGAGTTTTCCGCGTACTTAACCGGATAAACAAAGCGGAAAAGAAGGGAGGGGGGCGCGTTTCCCCTCTAATCAGGGTGCACGCGGCGAGCTACCAAGCGCATCGCGTTCTTTCCTCCCCGACGTACCCTGCATCCCTGCTGCAGTTCCCTGGCGTTCATCGGCCGACATCTCACCGCCACCTTTACGGACTCGCTCATCTGAAAGCAAAGGAGGGTAGTGTGACTCCGCGGGCCCTGCAAGGGAAGGTGGCCGGGTGGTCACCTAAAATTTTTTCTATACTTTCAGATATTGTAGTCTAGGTACACTACTTTTGTAGATAATTTTATCTATAACGTTTAAAGTTTAATTTAATTTAAACGTTTAAATAAAATTAGAATATCACCGAACGGAATTAGAGGATTAAATGAAATACAAAAATACACTTTCACTAGTTCTTTATAAAAAAAAAAAAAATATTGAATATATCGGGAATCGAACTCGCAACTTTTCGTGCGGTAAACTTTTTCCTTTTTCCGAAGTTATTAGTTTTCTCTGGCGCGATAAACTTTGAACCAATATTGTACAAAAACGGCTGAGCGTTGGAGCTTAATTAAAAGTAGTGTACACTGCAAAATCCCAAAATACGAAATTAATTCGTGGGGGTCATTTGACCGGCTTCCATTTTTAGAATTCAAATGGCCGTGCCTCCCTACTCCACAACAGGTGGAACGACCTTGAAAAAGAGAATCCTCAAGCGGGAAGGTGAACACGATCGAATTATAGAGGGTGGGCAGATTTCAAGTATTCCATGAGAAACAATTGAGAAGAATAAAAATAAGAATACTAAAAAAATTGGTTGCCCCTTTTACCACGTTCCCCACAAATTTATACGTTACCACATATTTCTAAAAACTCTGAAGCAAGTAAGCTAGCATTGTAAAACAGAATAGACCGAGGTAAACGAAGTCAAAACACGTATCATCTGATTACGATGGTATCGATAAATCAATGGCCGCCGCGGCACAAAGTTTCCACGATTCCCATCGCGTACTGAGTGAACCGATTCTTTCCTATCGCCCTTAGTTGGCCTGATTATCAGGCTTTCCAAAAGCACGTTCTTCCTTCTCGCCCATCAAGTATTCCATTCTTGCGACTGGGCAATGCCTGGGACTCCCTTGAAACCTTTTACGCGTTGAATCACCCCAAATTAGAGCGAACAATATTGTGCGTCAGTGTTGGATTCGTCAAATATAGCTCGACTGCAGAGCACTATAGTCAGCTAGAAAAGAATTGAGTGCACTAGTAGAAGTAGCACTGCAAGTAACGTCGACGATCATTTTTATACCACTTATAGGTGTATTTGGAAGACTCCAAGAATTTATTACAACGTTCTCGCGCAATTATCTTTTGAAATTTACGGATATTATAAGTCTCTATGAATGGAAGGGTTGTTACGCCCACGTGTGGAAAATTAGTGGAAACCCACGCACGCTTGAATCTCCGGGCAGCCAGTCGCGTCGTGCAGAAATAGGTCAAGTGTAAGTACAGGGTTCGCACGAGTGTAATAATCGTGCAGACGTCGTTAATATCCGCTCGTGACAGAAGTCACGCGTCACAGAGAAGTTAAGAGCAATTTGCATTCCTGTGTAACAAGAATAGCCGCCTTGGGTATAAGCGAGGAGGGTGGAACGGGTGCAGCATTCACCCCTACATTCTTTACGTCGCGTTCACGCCTGATAGGTAGACGAATTATGATCACGAAGGGTAGATAAGGAGACGGCACCCTAACCGAGTAAACTCCGCCGCTTGACCTTGTAGATGAAACTTTTATGTCGGCTGAATTTGTGTTCGTAACTGTCAATCGAGCTCCACTATTAGAAATATTGAAAATATCTCCCAAATCTGTGAAGAAGCCTCCTTAATCATCGGGTGACATTATTATCGCCTGGCACCCTCCAAAGAAAAAGGAAAAAGGAGATTAATGTAACCATAAATGAAGTAATTCAAGAGTTTTGTGATAAAAATAGAAAACTGGATTTTATTCTTTAAATCAATTTTTATAATCGCCTAATGAATTTTACTGAATTTTCATTGAAAATATTTTTAGTCGTTCAACTCGGCTCACTTCGAGATTAAATCCTGAGTGCGCTACTGATTTAACATGTAGCGCGAATAATACTTTTAAGGATAGAATTAATTTATTTTTGTATATTTTATTCTGTACTAACTTTGTACTTCCGTTAACATAATAATAAAATCATTTGAATATTCTCGTTATCTAGATTCAAGGAAGGGCTAGAAAACTTTTGGCGGGAAATTTGCGCGCTTCTTTTTCAAATAATAAACGTGGCAACGCGACACGTATTTCTTTCCAATCTACATTTATATTCGCCGCGATAATTCAGCTTCCCTATCGAAGCTTAAAATTGCCACATTGTCCAGCAATATTTAACCAGGCGCTGTGAATGGAACAGCTGTTGGGCAACTCAGGAAACCGTTTGCGATCGTTCAATTTCTCAGAAAAAATCGATTCCTCTCTCCTTCGACAAAGCGAGGGAAGAAATTTAACGCTGCTTCCAAAATACACCTTCTTAAGAGCAGTGACTTAAAAAAATCCCAACAAAGTAAATGATTCCAGGGAATGTTACTTTGCAGAATAAATAAATAAAAGAGTTGCAATTGCATATGATTAATAATTAGGTGGTCGTGCAGAGCCATTAAATACACCAGCGTAGCTGTCACTTCCGTTACTTACTTCAACGAATTTTCTTTCTCACAGACATACGAGTTGCTTTCGCGATCGCAGGGATAGGTGTTCGCATGTGTTGCGAGGGAATAATCCGCGGAGTGCACTGAGCTATAAGCACGCTAGAACTGGCATGCAAGCTCCAGGTTTAGCGTGAATTATCGCGCACCTTGACTTGCGCCCGTTCGAAAAATTACAGGCTTGCGCGCGCACGCGCCTTCGCCGTTCGATTAGTCGCTTCTGATTTGTGATCGAAAGCACGTGCTCCCGGGCCTGCCCCTCTCGCACCCTCCTGCCTCGATTTCATGCACGAATCGCAATAAATATTTGCCAATTGGCTGCCCGAAATGGCGGGGTATAATCTGAAAAGCCCCGAAGAGGTGAAGGAGTACCTGAAAAACCTTTACATCGAATACAAATTCGGCTGTTACAGCGAGAAAAAGCCTGAAGGTGAGCCTAAGCGTCGACGACGATCCTAACCTCTTAGCTGAAGCGTTTCCTGTTTTTCGACAGTCTGCCATCTGCTGGGCGACTATGCAGAGAGTGTAAAGTCAGATTACAAGGAGGCGACGGAAATATATAAAAAGAACTGCGACGAAAGGAATTATAATAAAAGCTGCACCAAGTATGGAGATTACAGCTTGATCGGTAAGTAGGATTTTCGCGGTTCTTGTCTGAACTAGCGCGCGCCTAGAGGGCGCGTACTTCGTGGCGCTAAATTTGAAACGAATTAACCTCACTTTCTGTGTATTGTTTAATTTTCTTAATTTATGTTTTGCTTCTGAGGCTTCTATGTTTATTTAAAGTGTAATGTATGTTCGTGCAGGAAGGGGATGCGAGAAGAATATGATGGAGGCATACGAGTACATGAAAAGGGGCTGCGATCTTAATGACGAGAAGGGTTGCCATCACGCAGGGGCGTTCGCTGTGAGCAATGAGAAGCTCGAAGCAGACAGAGCTACCCAGGTCGCAAATGGGATAAGGATGCTGAAGAAGGCTTGCGACGCCAACGTGGAGAAGGCCTGCTTCCATTTATCAGGCATCTACTTGAGCGGGATAGAGGGACACGTGGAGAAGAATCTGAGGGAGGCGTACATGTTCTCCTTGAAGTGTTGCGAGATGGGAAATCCGTACGCCTGCGCCAACGTGTCTTTGATGCATAAACAGGGCGACGGGGTGCAGAAGAATCCGGAAATAGCGGACGCATTTAAGAAACGAGCGGACCTATTGATGCATGAAATGAAGACTCAAAAGAAGCAATTGAAATTTCATCAAGGCATTGGTTCGTGATCGCGTTTCAACTGCTGGAACATTTGTGTATAGTAAATAAATGTTATTATCCATTGTTGCCATTTTAAATTCGTCTCGTCTTCGTTCGGCGACAAAATGAAATACCGGGCTCAATGTTTGCGCAGGAATATGTAAGTTTCTTTATTTATTATGTTTATTTATAATCCGAGGTTCTGGGCTTTTTATATAGGCTCTGTATTATTTATTAAATTTGTTTAGCGCGCGGAATGAGGATCTGGGCTCGGAAAGGAACGTAAGAAAAAGTAGTCTGTACTGTGTGACAGTAAAATATATTCAGAAAAAAGTTGACAATCAGTAACGAAAGTAACAAATTTTATAACGCATTTTATAGCATAATTTTAATATATTAAAATAGCTTGCACACGCAAATCGCGCAGGCGCACAACACACGCATACAAAAGAGCAGGGTTGCCAGATGGTTTTAATGCCGCGCCGCCAGATCGCGTAAGAAAAATAGTAACTTTTTTTTTATATCGTGTTTTATTTTCGAGAAAATCGGCTTTGAAATTCTTGACGTGGAAGAAAACCTACGTCAATGAAAATCACGGTCGATTTGGGCGCAAGTGGAATTCGCCCAGTCCAATTCAGGCGCCAATTTCAATTTTCGAATGCAACCATTTTCAACAACAATATCATAACCTACCGCACACTTTCAAGTTACACTTTATAATTTATATTTGATCGTTCACACTCTACACTGTGATCCACCCTATACCCATCACAATGTATGTACACTCTACACGTTACACTCCATACGTCATACATCACACGCCATACTTCGTACATCACACTTCACACACTATACTTCACACATCACACACCACACAATTACACTTCAGACATCACACATTGCACTTCACGCACGTTTCACAATAGTCATACACTGTTCTTAACTTAGGAACTAAGTAGTCGTCTTACGATATCGGCTCAATGTGGTAAGTATTCAGGTAAGTTATTCGTTTGTGTTCGAGAAAAAAATTCCGGTTCGCAACTTTGTGCATTTCTCGCAGAAAGCGAAATTTCGGTTTGCAACTTTGTTGAGGCTCGCAAAAATGCAACAAAGTTGCAAAGGACAAATTTTTTGTAACAATGTTGCAAATGAAATTGGGGTGTTCGAGACAAAAATTCCGGTTTGCAACTTTGTGCATTTTTCGCGGAAAGCGAAATTTCGGTTTGCAACTTTGTTGAGGCTCGCGAAAACGCAACAATGTTGCAAAGCGGAACGTTGATTCGCGAACAGGCAAGTTTTATTTGCAACATTGTTGCCAAAAATTTGTCCTTTGCAACTTTGTGGCGTTTTCGCGGCAAGCTTAAAACTAGTATGTAAACTTATCAACTATTATGTATGTTGTTTGTGTTGTTTGTTGTGTGTGTGTTTGTTGTGTGCATTGTGTGTGTATGAGTAGTGTAAGTATTGTATAGTAATTGTATGGTAAGTGTAAAGGATGAAGTGTGAAGTGTCGTAATGGTAAAAGAATTACATATACTGATGCTCCAATAGAGTAAAAATAATACGGAAATATTATTAGATTGCTAAAGCGCAAAATGAAAGTGTTCATTCCCTATGTTGCCGACAGTTTACAACGTCACGAGGTAAGTAGATTCTCTTTGCTCCTTCCCGCGCATGCGCCATTGTGGTGTCTAGTGATGACGCAATAGACATTCATTAAAAACGTTAATTAAAAGACAATTGCTTGTGAACAAATAATAAAAATGAGTGAACAAAGATGTACAAACGACGAATGATCGATCCCATAAGAAATTATCGGTGAATAATGAAAAACAATTTCAGCCAAATTTTTAGGAGGTGCAAAAGAGTAAAGACACGAACGCTAGCGTCACATAACGGTTAAAGCATGAAACTAAATGAACGCTTAGAATTAAAATCGTGGCCGGGCCAGTGTCCATCAGAATCCATGGTGAACCTCTGTCAATTATTGATTTTTGCTGTAGCACAATAAAAGACATTACATCTGTAATTCAACTCACATTTCATTAGAGGCGACAAAATGTCTGATGGTATGTACTTTATACAGTTCACACTGCAAAGTGATATCTACTGTAGTATTTAAGTTTCTCAGAACGTACACAGAAACTTTCTACCAGAACTCCACCACTCTACCGTACCTCCCCATTCACCTGTTTTGCAGAAGAAGTAATACGCAGAAGACTGCTCATAGACGGAGATGGAACTGGCGATGACCGCCGAATAACCATCCTCCTGAAATCATTTATAAAATGGGTGAATAGCCCCGATGTGGACAACACGCTCCACGAGAGGATGCTTTCGCAGCTCGCTCAGTGCGAATTCGCCCAGCGAAAGTCTAGACTCGTCTCGAACATGAGTCAAGAGGAATTAAAAAGCTACGAGCAATTGTCCAAGGAGATCGAAATCCAAATAGAAGAGGCAAAAAAAGACATAGAGAAGACAAAGGCGGAGCTGCAGGACGCCAAGCGCGTGAGGAAGAACAGAATCGAGTACGACGTGCTGGCGAAAGTAATAAACGAGCAACCGGACAGAGTAGAAACTAATCTGAAACTCGCTACCTTGCGCGAGGAACTGGGCAGACTAAAGGTACCAGTCCGCTGCACGATCCTACAACTATTATAAAAAATAAAAGACTTATTATATGAACATTCTTATGCATAGGAGAAGTCTGAGCAGCTGGAGCACAAATTAGAAATGAGAAGGAAACAGTTCCACGTTCTGATATCCTCCATACATTCTTTACAAGGAATGTTAGACGAAGGCGACGAAGAAATAATGGACGTGAGCTTAGAGAACTACGAAGACACCGCTGCGCCTGTAAAATCCGATGCATCTTGAATTATCGATACTTTGTAAATAAGCATTTGTATATTTTATAAATTAATACAGAATAAAACCGTCACCCACATCTTTCAAGCCACATTCATCGAATTCAATTAACCCCTGGAATTACTTACATTCCAACGAAGAGGGAATAAAAAAGGCGCTATCCAATTTTCAGTTTTAATTTACTAGTTTTGGGAACGTGCCTGATCGTCAGAGACAATCGCACATCCCGCTTCAACGTTTCCCCTTCCGAGAACTCTCCTCCGCATATAGCCAAGTTTCTTATCGTAGAGCTCGAGATTACGTCTGTATCTCTCTCCGCGATTGAATGCAAATAATCGTGGTACAGGTCTCCCTGGAGAATTAGCAGGCTTCGACGTTCCAATAGGAAACTGAATTCCAGTTTAACTTCTTGGGGCTGTAAAAGAAATTTGCGTTAGAAACAATCGGAGCTCGATAACGGTAGAGTTGTTCAAACCTGAGAATTATCCAGTCGTTTATAAAAATCTAGAAGCGTGTGCGACCCGCAATTAATAGTCGTTACGATGGGGTGGAAAAGAGGGCCGTCGGTGTGTGCCTGGTGAATGTATATATTAAAAGACGGGATAAGAGAATTGTATATAAATTTGCTGCGTACCATTATCCCCTGGCCAGGTAAATACTCGTTAATCAGAACGTGGTTGGGTAGCTTTCCCTTCTCGAACACGTCGAGGGACGATACTTTGTCAACGTACTTCTGGAGCCACTGTAAACTTATCGTTAGTAAACACTTTAATGTCGCATCGTGTAAATCGCGGAGAATGATTTAAAATATGGAGTCGTATCCCGAGATACTTACTCTCGGTATCGCTTCTCCTATCATACCCTTCGGGTGAGGAATACCGCCCCAATTCTGCAATCTACGGTGGCTCAGTTGCGTCCACTTTGGTAGCGGAGCGTTGTTCACGTGTTTCTTAATCTCCAATTCTTCCTCTTCTGTAATGAAATTTGGTACGTAGGTGGCCAAGCGAGGCACCTGCGGAAAATCATTCGGAATTCTGTTTATACCACGGGAATGTAACATAACCTTTGGGTTTAAGGAATTATGTACCTCGGGAATCATGTTTTCTATGCAAATAGAATTATAGCCCTCCATTCTGTGGTGGAAGTAGAAAATGGCAGTGGAGAAATGTTAAGCTTCCATTTATGGAGCAGAGAGCTCAATTTTGATTGCAATTATAAACATACGAAGGGGAAGTGTACCGATTACCGTGCTCTGTTCTTATTATGCTGCCTTTATGTTTAAAGAAGTCGTACAAAGAAAGTTGCGTAAATAAATACGGGGAGAATCTTTTTTATTTCATTCGGACTATTAATGTACGTGTTACAATCGAGAAGATTGCATTTTTACAATTAAATTTAAACAATTAAATTTAAAAATGCATATGAAGATTTCGATGGATTTAGGTACCTAAATTCTTATCGGAAATGGTAAAGAACACGTATGTACTTTACAGAAGTGAATAAATTGATAATTATCATGATTCGCACTTATGTAAAGTGTTTATTATATCGTAAAAGGTTCAAGATTTCGGTTCGTGCCGCTCGGTGCCCACTGGCTACCGCCGTAACTGCTAAACCTAACCTTACTTTCGTCTCTCAAACGGCCGAACGGGAATTTATATTTGCAGATTTTGCTTTTGTAATGAAAAGGTCATATTAAAATTACATAAAAACACCTCTTGTAGAGCAAAAAATGTTTTCTTGAACAGTTCAAAGTTGAATGACATAACCTAACCGCGGGAACGCTATTCAAAAAAGGGCACGGTAATAGGGACAACGCATTTTTCAGTGCATGGTAATTGGGGTAAAAACATTTATTTTTATTTCAATTAAAAAAGTATGAAGAAATAACATTTTCAACCCGAAGAAATGCCTTAATAAAGAGAAAAATTTAAAACACCAATATAAATTTTCACCAAGCAAAATTAAAATAAGAGAAGTCAGTAATTAATTCCTCCGTGTCGGCGTCAAAGCACGGTAATCGGGACATCTACCCTATACAGGTCGTTTGAAAGCTTTCTGAATAACTTGAATCGACTCGGGGTGAATTCCACTTACGCCCAAATCATCCGAGATTATCATTAAGATATTTTTTCCCATACGCGACTGAACGCAACGTCAAGAATTTCCAAGTCGATTTTCTCGAAAACGAAGCGCAATATCAAAAAATTTTATTCCTTTTTCTCGACTTATTCACTCGTTATGAGTCGAAAAGAAAGAGAAACTTTTTTTTATGTCGCGCTTAATTTTCGAGAAAATCGAGTTTAGAACTCTCAACATCGCGCCCAGTCGCGTATAGGAAAACCTACCTTAATGAAAATCACGGGCGATTTGGGCGTAAGTGGAATTCGCCCCATTGAATCAAGCATCCGTGAACGAAAATCTATCGACTATTGTAACTTTTCTACACCATTTCTAACGAACGAGCAATTTTTACTAGTAATGCTATCGATCCTTTTCAAATTTCCCAAAGTTAATATCTATCTAAACCCTTATCATCTCATCTTGCGGTATTTCGAGAACTGACAAACTCGATCTTCCGACTATATCAACGCGCTTCAATTTAATCCAATTCAACGCGGTTAAACGCGCCCTGGACGCGTTAATGAAGCCGCCAGAGATCAGCAATGCGTTTGCGTGAAATCAATTTTATGGAAGGGGACATCCTTCGCGGGCCTGTGCGCGAGAACTTCTCACGTAGACGATCGTAATGTTTGCTATGTTAAATTTATGTAATATTTAGCAACAACAAAGTCGAAGAAAAATGGAGAGAAATCCAAAGCACATGACGATAGACGAAATGGACAACAAGGACCTGCAATTTGTTCATCAGGTATCCCCCGCAAATCTATTCCACAAAAACAATTTTAAGTTCCACTAAAACAATTCGTCTCATTGCTATAAATCTTTTAAAGTTCCTCGTAGAGCACAATTTCGCGAACACTGCTGGAACGTTGATAGCGGAAGCTGTGGGAAAGGGCTTCCAAAATCTCCACAATGATTCCGAAGCAGCTGACAAAGCGTACGCGAATTCCTACGCGCGCGTGGTTTCGAGCTACAAGGCGGGGGATTGGAGACAATTTTTCACAGTACGGTAAAAGTTTCTTATTTTATTAATCGAACGATATGGTATTAAAGGAAAGGATTATTTATTTTCAGCTGTGGAACTTATTGCTACCCGAAGAAGCTAAAGAAACAAGAGCCTATAAGATCCTCTCGTTAAATTTACACGTGTATTTTACTATGTTACCCAAGCGCATGTTGCTTTCGCACTGGCAAAAAGACAGAGGTGAAAATAATGCGAAATTACTGCGGGCTTTGTCCTCTTTATTCTATTAACTCTTCTTTCCAATTGCGTAGATAAAGCGCAGGCGGATCCGGTTAATTCTATGGTGTCTTTAAACCGACAAGACTCAGAGTACGAAGAGGTAATTCCAGTCGCTCTTAGCGTAGAGCGTTTTAATCTATGCTACTAAGTTATTAAACTTTTTCTGTTAAAGGAGCTTCGAGTACGGTGATACGTTTAAAAAGTTACTTTATGTGAATTCATTTTTTTTATTTCACTTGTAAATGTATGTATTTCGTTGGGGCTCTAAGATTAACTACACGCGAGAGCGATGGGCTTTTAATAATTTATTTAACACCGCACAGAGCTTCACGATCGAAGTAGAGAAGAATATGAACGATAGCATGGAACAGCTGCGGGAATTTCTGAATACGACTGGTAAAGAATTGGAGAATGACCCAGAGCTGCGACCGTTCTTCGCGCTGCCCTTTATGGAAGATCCGTACGCAGAGCCGTTCCTGGCTAAAGTGTTTGAGAGAAGCTGGATAGAGGAATTGACGGAGAGCTTGCATATGTTTCTCGAGAAGTATAAGGAAGAAGTAAGCGAAGTATGAGTCGAAACGGAGGTGATAGTTGATGAGGAGAGCTTCTGGCATTGTAAAATGGTTCATAAAGGTTTATACAATTTTAAGGTGTCCTACGATGTGAAGCGGAGCGATGCGGAGTCCAATGAGATTCCTCGGGGATCTCTGTCGGAGGACTCGAAGAGTGATTCTAATATTAAGAAAAAGGCGAGGAATGATAATGTGCCGATCATACCGAACGAAAGGAACGTTCCGATGCTTTTGGAAGACGACGAAGACGAAGAGCAGTTGAGTTTATACGACGACGCGGAATATAGTCAGAGGTCTATGTGAGTTGAATTTCTATTTAGTACTCTACTCTCTTGGTCGAAAATTCCTTTTTATAATGAAATACACACTTAACGTTTTCGAATTTCGGAGGGTGTATTGTACCACTCTTGAAATATAAGAAAAGATCTTTGTTGTTTGTTTATTTTAATTTTTTACTTAAATATTTCGCAGTGAAGTCGGCGGCTTCAGAATTTCACTCCTTACTGGCGGTTGAAATTTCGGACGACTGGATCATCGGAAATAAAAAAAGCAAACTTATTTTTAATTTGCAGGTGTATGGCTATCTCGCTAATCACAAATATCTTCAGATTTTTAATATTTTCCCACATTTTATATCAATTAAATATAGAAAAGAAGTGCCACTTTCGGTACTTTCAACTTTGATCGACCGGCATTTTAATAATTTTGGTTCAAAATTGTTCTTTCGTGGAAAGCGAGATATCTATACTCCTGTGAATTAGAAATACGTTTGGTTTTTTTATTTTCGACGATCCAGTCGTCCGAAATTTCCACCGCCAGCGAGGGGCGAAATTCTGAAGCCGCCAACTTCACTGCGAAATATTTAAGTAAAAAATTCAAATAAACAAACAACAAAGATTTTTTCTTATATTTTAAGAGTGGTACAATACACCCCCAGAAATTCGGAAACGTTAAGTGTTTATTTCACTATAAAAACCATCACCGAAAAGTGGTCGATTTTCCGACCCAGAGAGTAGAATGTCCCTTTAAGGATATAGTTAAGGGCCTCTGTGTTCTTTTACAGAAATATACAAACCACGTTGCCGAATCCCACAGAAGAAACAGATTCATTGCATCTCGCGAGAAGCAGCAAAAGACTAGCACAGTGCACTCAGGAGTTAGCAGTAACGAAATCCCATTTGTACAGCGTTCATTCTAATTACGAGAAGTTGAAAGTGAGATTCCACAAATTGCACGCCGACTATCACAAACTAATGAGCATCGCGAGGGTGCTAACCACCGCTTTAGAGAACTCGGTGAAAGGTCAGGCCGTCGATTTTCAAACTATGCTGGAGACCTGCATCAAGATATTCCCGGATTTGTTCAATCAAAACATAAGAGACAGTTCGCACATAAGCAACAGCATTTCGGAGCTGCAATTCGACAAATCCCATTGCGACATCCAAGTCGTTAAACCCTCCGCGCCGTACGTTACTTCCGTCCCTCCGAAGTTATTGGATTTCAAGAAGATCAAGCTGCACCTCATAAATGGAAGCATCAAAATGAAATTGTTCCTCTTGCAAGCGTTGCGAAGGGTAAGATAAATTCAGAGATTTTCAGGAATTTATTGCGAAGACGGGAATTATAGTAAAGGAATAAAACTTTTTTCTATCGATTAAACTACATTCCTACAGTAAATAAAAAATATAAAAGTAATAAAATTATTGCCTGTAAAATGGTTTTGAAGGCGATTTTGATGACACGTTTAAAAAAGCATGCCTCGCTCGTGCAGGTAATTTCAGCAGTTTGACTTATCTGAAATCAAAAATACGAAGATTCTTGATCAGTCATATCTTTGAAATTAACAAACTGGCGGCCAAAATACAAGAATCAATGTATTTCGGCTGTGTTTCCTCTGCTATTTTCGATTTTAAAAGTAGATTAGTCTCAACAAAAATACTTGGTTGTAGTCTCGGCCAGAGGTATAAGCAGTTCAATTTATAAAGCAATCGGCTCGATAGATTTTTCAGATTTTACCTGCACCGTGTGAAAAAATAACGTTTCGAGAAAAACTCATTCAAAATTTTCATCTATAAAAACCGAGCCTCTGCGCTCCCCACGAAATACCTATGTAGAAGCTAAAATAATCGAAATTTTTCCTCGAAAATTTAACAGTACATTCTTGAGGATACGTACTTTCGAAAAATGTTAAAAAAAAATTGAACACCGTCACGCTTCAGAAAGTAACGTTCGGCCAACCTGGGGAAAGAGACGAGGCAGTGCACGAGTACATAAGCAGAGATCTACTGGGCCTCCACGGGCAAATCGCTAGTTACAAAGGCAAATCTATCCTGCCGTATTTACTAACTCCTGAGAACATTGTCATGCCACATCCTTTGCAGCAATCAACCGCAAGATTACTAAACGCTTTGGCGTCGTTCAGATGCGGGCGAGACTACTTGGCCTTTGATTCCACTGTCGTCGACATGGTACGCGAAACATTTTACCTACACTATAAGATTATGCAGCTAACGGAAGCAATTTCTAGGTATACAAGTGCCTGAACAGCACCTCCGACAACGACGTAGACACGTTCACTTGCAACATGATGATCGCGATGCTGCAGAAATTATCGCTACGCAAACAGCAGAGGATATACATGATAGAAAACGGTTTAGTGGAGTGGTTGATCCGGCATCTGCACGACCAGAGTCGCATCATGGACTCTTATCGATTGGAATATGCTACTGCCCTTTTAATGAATCTGTCGTTGCATCAAATAGCTCAAAGGAGAGCATCCACGATGGCTACGTTGCTTATTTCGACTCTGATTACGTTGCTTTTGATGGACCATGTATCTGTAAGTGGACAATGCTCGATTGTTCACCGTATAATTCGGTGGAGTATAGATTTTACTGTCCTGTATATTCGCCAGGCATTACCGTACGTTAATGGAGCGCTGAATAATTTCTTGACCAATCCTGCGATCAACGAGGAAGCGAGGAAGATGAAATTCGCGTGCATAGTGGAGCAGTATAGTAAGCATAAATCTGGGGAAATGAGAAAGCACATGGAGCATATTCTGCAGATACATCGAGGCGAGATTACTATTAAAACAGAAACTGAGGAAACGGCGGATAACGATAACGTGAGTAATGATTTATTAAGGGGGAGCCCTATTTAGGACGCTAGGAATCAGGTGATTCTTGGGAATTTTTTTCTAAGAAAATGTTAAGCGGATCTTTTCCAAACTTTCAGGGTATTTTGGTTCATATCCGAGCAACAAAAATTAATTTTTACGTCACAAAGTGTTCGGTAGAAATGAAGATATATCGGTCGTTAGGATTCGCGCGCCGGAGTTGCAAATTTACGATTCCAATGGTGGCCCCATTTCTTCCCTGAAATTAATAAATCGAGGATTTTCTTATTTCGAGTATAATTATATTGTCGATGAACCTAAGACATTGATAAATAAATTGAATTGAACAACTGTTTTTCCATAAATAGTACGAAATATCTTCGGGCAGAATCGTAACTTTTTCTTTCAAGTCCAATCAATTTGCCAACTTTGAACTTTTTTTTTGTTTGTTAGCTTCATCGACAATGTAATTATATTAGAAATAAGAAAATCCTTGGTTTTTTTATTTCAGGGAAGAAATGGGGCTACCATTACAATCTCCAATTCGCAACTCCGGCGCGCGAGTCCTAACGAACTTGTTCATATATCTCCATTTCTACCGATCACTTTGCAACGAAAAAATTAATTTCCATTGTTCGAATATGAACCAAAATACCCTGAAAGTTTGGAAAAGATCCGATCGACAGTTTCTTAGAAAAAAAATTTCCAAGAATCACCTGATTCCTAGCCGTCCTAAATAGGGTTCCGCCCTTAATTTGTTTATTCGGTATTTCTTAACACTGCCTCTTCCGTGCAGGAAGAATTCGACGTGCTGGAGCACCAGTTGGAAGAGAACGATCCAGTGAAAAATAGTTACGGAGAATTATGTGGGGAATCGTTACTCGAATCGTGTTACACTATTTTGCCGAAGGTTTCTCGGGGGAAAGAAATGATTTCGGAGCAGGAGTTATCGTCTAAACAATTTAAAATTGATATGACGGACGCTGCTGTGTATGAAAATCAAGAGCAAGTTAAATATTCGCGTCATGAATCGGCGTCGCATTTGAAAATTATACCGAGGTATAGTTTTATTAGCATCGAAGAGTTTTCAATCGTGTAATGAAAAATCGTTTTTCTTTTCGAGAAGACTAGAAAATAAGAACCGTTCTGTGAAAGATAAAAATAATACCAAGGCACTGCAGGATTCTACGAAAGAAATTAATTCAACCTTCCATTCGAGCGCTTTCAAAAATCATTTCGAAAATGTAGTACCCAATGCTCAAACAAAATTGCAGCAGGTTAATATAAACTCGCTGAACAATAGAAGGAGTAAACATAAGAGATCGGAGGCCTATAATGAAAGTGCTGTGTATTTGTACGAGAATCAACCTTCCAAGTAAGTTGCGGTATTAAAAAAAGAATTTCCGAAAGAAATTGCGAATTGGCAGGCCAAAAAAACGTGATTTTCAGAATTTTTTTGTGGAAAATTTAATGTATATTTTCTACAAGTATTTGTTTGTTTTAAAAGTACATATATTGAGCAACTCTCAGTAATTTTGTTATAGGAAAATATTAAAAAATGAATGAATAACAGCCACTCTCTCGGAAGCTATTTTTTTTAGCGGTGAGCACGATTTCTTCGAATTGGATCATCTGAAATCGAAAAGTGAAGAAGATTCTGTTAGTATATGAGTTTATCGAGTTCGTGAACGAAGGATTTTTCAAAAAAATGATTTCAGACAAAATGAGGGTCGTTTAACGCAAAATCATGATTTTTCAATGTCTGAATTGTTCGTTTTTTCGTGAATTAAAAATAGAGTTTTCATCAAAAACAAAAATCCTTCGTTCATGAACTAGATAAACTCATATACTACCAGAATCTTCTTCACTTTTCGATTTCAGATGATCCAACTCGGAGAAGACCGCTAAAAAAGTAGCTTCCGGGATAGTGGCTGCTATTTGTTCATTTTTAAATATTCTTCTCTAACAAAATCGCCGAGAGTTGCTGAATATACATACTTTTAAAATAAGCAAATAGTTGTAAAAAATATACACCAGATTTTCCACAAAAAAATCCCGAAAATCACGTTTTAACCCCTTAAGAATTTCATAAAATTAATGAAAACCTTTTCGCAGTGATAGTAGCAAAACCACTGTAACTTCCTCGATGATCCTGGGACTCGGCAGCGAAGCAGAATCAACGCGTGAGTAACTCAATTTTTATTACACACTTCTCTATCATAAATATAAAAAATACAAAACAGTTAATCGCCCGGTTGAAAACAATTCCGAGCGTCCGGGATTCTCGCCGCGTTTGTCGCGTCACTCGTAAAAGTCGTTCGTAAGATCACTCGCAAGCAGCGTGCAGTGAAAGCTCCGCGACTTTCTCTGCACATGCACTTGGCCGTGATCTTCGGAGAACTGGAGCGCCGAATGAAAGTGACGTTGCCTCGAACGACACATATTTGTGTAATTCTCTTCTCGGCGAGAACGCGTCATCACTTTCTTAATCGTTAAACACTGTCGCCAATAATAACGCTCTGGAATTTCTTGCTTTTTCAGTAACGGAGAGGCTCAGCAGCATAGCGTCGCTGTGAGTCGAAATTCTAGAGACGGCACAATTCGCACCGTGTGATTTAAAAGTTCACGCACGTTATTGCACCGTTCTTGCAGGATTTGAATTAAATCTCAGAATTAGAGTGGCTTCTTTTAGGGACGTCGATAATAAAGCAATAACTGCATCGCCTGAAGAGACGGAGCTTGATCTGGAGGAGGCATTTCTGGCCAGACCAAAGCTTCCGCGAACTCCGCCATAATTTCTAAGAGGCGCGACCTTCCCGCGGCTTCCTTAATAATTTCATATCGACCAACACGTAAACGATAACGCCTTTAATTAACTTTAAATATTCATACAATAAATATGTACAAAATATAACATATCCAGTCGCGCAGGGGGTGTTAGTAATAACCGGAGTACATACTACTATGACTAGGAATGTATCCACTACTGCTTCGATACCTTCTAAGCATAGGCCCATCTGCGTAGCTGTTACCGCCGTAACTGTTGCCGCTGTAACTGCTATGCAAACTGGACATCGGAGGGTAGCCCATCGGGCTGCTTGGGTAGCTGACGTAGCTCGGTTTGCTCTTATGGCTCGCGGACATTTTATTAAGATACGTTGGCCCTCCGAGGTAAGCTTGGCTACCGTAGCTGCTGCTGGGCCTGCTGTCCTTAAACGCCACTACCTTCCCACCCTTCCCATAGTTGCCAAGCGCGTAATCCACATCCTGGTCCTTCGAAACATAATTCAAGCCCCCGTTGGAGGTATAATCGCCCAGATACTTGTTGTATTTACTAAATTTCCCCGAAGCGTAAGGCCCGGAGCCTGCTCGAATGCCGCTCAGGTGGCTGCTCGCGGAGCTTGGTAGATACACGGGGGACCCATAATCGCGTCCCAAGTTCCCGTGGTTCCCTCTCACGTAGCGCGTGTCAGGGTGAACTGAATACACGTCAGGCGTGTATTTGTTGCTACCACCGGCTGCGAAGGCGGCCTCCTTGTGTTTTCTGTAAGGATAGTCGGTGCCGGGGCTGTTGAACAAGCTGGAGGGTTCTCTGGTGAATGCTTGGTCACCATCCATGTAAGCGTCCGACACGTGGCCCTTGAAAACGTCTCCAGAAAATTCTCTGAAAGAACCTTCGGGAGCTATGTCGGAGAAGCTCCCTGCGCTGGAGGCTCCTGGCAGATTGTCTGCGTATCGCATGTACCCGGAGCTCTTGGGTTTGCTGTTGGAGAACTGGCTGTACTCGGAGCCTGCTTGATCGGCTCCGTGAGCGAACCCCTCGAAAGCGGAGTCCCCGTTGCTGTTGCTGCTGGTGAAACCCTCGAAGGAGGACTGCGCAACGTCGCTCATGAAGTATGGACTCGCCGAGAGGCTCTCACGCGGGCTACCAGCGTAAGCCTGAAAGCCATTGTTGTGGGAGCTTGGGGAAAATCCACTGTACGAACTGGACCTCAGGGTTTCTTCTAAGTTCCCTTGACTCCTGACTCCAGAAGTCAAGGAATGACCGGTATTCCCCGCGGCGTAGAAGTCTGTGCTATCTCTGTGACCCTCTTTGCCTGCCATGTAGGCCCCGTTGATGACGTTGCTGTTGAATTCGTAGCCATTGCTGTCCCCAGGGATCGAGTACGCTGCTTCAGGTAAAATGAAACTGTTTAACTACGGATATGTCGAGTAGGGCGGGGACTATTTGTCAAATTTTTCGGTATTCGAATATTCAAATAGTTAAATTGATCAATTATTTGGCGAATATAATTTGAATATCCAAGTATTCGAATACTATTCGAATATTTAAGTATTTGAATACTGATGTATTCGAATAGTATGGTGTGAATTATAAATCAAGTTCATTTTTTTTACAAGCTTTTATTTAGTTTCAGTTGTGAGTTCGTTAGTTTGTCAGGGTGAACTCTTGTAAGCTAATAACTTGATTTATAATTCACACCATACTATTCAAATAGTATTCGAATACTGGAATGTTCGAGTAGTATTCAAATATTTAAATATTGGAATAGTATTCGAATACCGAAATATTCGAGTAGTATTCGAATACCGAAATATTCGAGTAGTATTCGAATACCGAAATATTCGAGTAGTATTCGAATACCGAAATATTCGAATACCGAAATATTCGAGTAGTATTCGAATACCGAAATATTCGAGTAGTATTCGAATACCGAAATATTCGAGTAGTATTCGAATACTTAAATATTGGAATAGTATTCGAATACTCAAATATTCGAAGTTTATTCGTAGCATTCGAATACTTGTAAAATATTCGAATATTAAATTATTCGAATAGTGCCAGCTCTAATATTTAGAAACTTTTACTTGAAACATCGTCCATAGAATTTCTACCGAAAGAGATTTGAAAGCCGGTACGGAATTTTTTAAAAGCGCGCGCAAAGTGTGGCGGTATTTTTGCCGGTGATTTTGAATTCGGATAAATGATTTCCATGGAATTGAATTTCACTTCGCGAGCAGTTTCAAGTAAAATAGCAATAATAATAATACTTACTTGTAACAGGTGGATCTGCGCGCGCTATCGAGATGCAGCCAAGAATAACTGCGCTCTGAAAGTAGAACAGTTTCACCATAAATTAATAATCACGTTCCAATAGGCAATAATATCAAATTACTCTTTTCAGGTAGATAAAACAATTCTCAAGAAATCGCTGTCGAGCGACACCAAGATTGCAATAACGAAAGGGAAAATTAAGGAATACTGCTTCTGAATCTATTACTTCAGACGAAATCCCAAACTCGTCAATTAAACGTGGAACGGAATTTTGGAAGCCGATGAGGTACTCACGAGCGAAACAATATTCGCCATGGCGAGGAATGAGATTGTTCACTTGGTCTAGGTACCGTGTATCTCCGTGGGCCCTCCACTAAATTCAAACTACACACATACTGGCATGGAAATCTGCTCCTTACGGTTTTATACTCCTAGGTAATCCCTCCTCGCTGACAAAAAGGTAAAAGCGATCTTGATGCGCACATACTGATAGGACATTGGTTGGTACCCGACCATACAGAGCAGGGAGAAAGAGTCAACCTGATTTAACTCTTCACTTTTACGGGGAAAGCAATGGGTCACTTGCGCGGCTGGCTGCTATTCAGTGAACTACGAGGAGCATGACCTACCTAGCGTAATTAGACTTTTTAATAGACATGGAAAAGTGTCCCTTTCACGGAATTCTACAGGCCGCCACGGAATCTGACCAGCGAGTTATCGTTGGGACTTTATAGCAGCCAAGTAGCCCTGCCTACGAGGACAATTTACCAATTTCGTGCTAACGTTTTCGTAATCAGGCACCGTTAATAAAATGGCCCATTTCGCGCGCACTTTCGAATATTCCGTTTTCAATTATCTCGATCGAGAGATCCTAGCGCATCGAGAGCTTTCGTTAAAATACTGACCCGATTTCTATGCATCACTATTGCCAGGGTTAACAGGTGTTTGTCACGGCGGGTGGGTAACTTTCCTTTGCTGGGAAGGCAGGGCGAATTTAATTACATTGTAATTGGTGGTAACTCAATTAAATTGTAGATTCTGGGGATGGGTTTCTCGAAGTGCCTAAATATAGTCGATACTTTGAAACCCAAGAAAGTTTCGGTAGGTCTTACAAAGTTTCGGATTCGAATTTTGAGAATTTAAAAATCAGCCTCGATCTAGAGCTGGAACTATTCGAATATTTTACAAGTATTCGAATACTACGAATAAACTTCGAATATTTGAGTATTCGAATTTTTGTGTATTCGAATATTGAAGTATTTGAATATTTGAGTATTCGAAAGTTATTATTGGAATATTTGAGTATTCAAATGTTATTATTCGAATATTAAGGTATTCAAGTACTATTCGAATATTTAAGTATTCAAATATTCGAATATTCGAATTATATTCGCCAAATAATTGAGTAACTGAAGTATTCGAATATTCGAATAGAAAAATTCGACAAATAGTCCCAGCCTTCCTCGAACCCCTGCCTTGTAAATACAATCCAGTCTTCTGAGTATAAGATGCAGTATTCGAAGAAGAAGAAGAAGAGAATCGAGACGAAATCTTATATTATAGTACACTTATTTATCTTATGAATTACCAAGATAAATAACAGTCTAATGTCTCGTGAGACAGCATATTTCGCATAGTAGAAGGTTTATTAACCCACAAAGCATGCATAAATTCGTGTAAACTGTTAACTAATCCTCATTACTCAACTCCATTGTTACAGCGGCCTTGGAGCGTCTATCATCTCGTCTTTCGCTGTCTAGGAACGCGGCATTTTTAAGGCCAGCCTACATAAAACCCGACGTGCCTCTGGTTCGAGGTGCCCCGATAGAAAATGCCCGAGAAGATCTCTCCTACAGCTCGAAATTCGTGAACACAGGGAAAGAGTACAGTTTGCTCGGTTTACATCCCGCATAAAATGCGCGAGTTTCTTGAATACCAATCGCCTTTCGTCCGAATGAAAGTTTCTTCAGGATTCCCTCAAAAGCGAAGGAGAAAAAATCGCGGGATTTCGGGGTGACCCGAATCTCGATCGTCTTCCCGTGTCCCGGGGATTCCTGTGCAGAAGAAGAAGAAACGGCGGCTAACCACGGAACAGTAGAGCTACAATGACGACTATGCACGTCTCCACGCACCCTTGTCATTATCTTTCGCAATGCTTTCTACTTTCCGCGCACGCACATTCAGTACAGCTGTATTCATTAAAAGGTACATCGACCGTGCCTCGGTTGGCTGAATTTAAATGCGCTAATGACAATGACCTAGGGCACTAGCTGCCCGTCCCGATAGCGCGTGTTTATCGAGTCAGCGGGCCACTCGCTATTTTCCCCTTTCGCGGAATTTTTATAATCGTTCACGGAGAAGTAACTTTGTTACTTAGTCTGTAATATTTTTTGTATTTTTGCGCGGTTGCTTATTTACGATAGGTTTTACTATTGTTCAACTTGCCCCCATGTTTGATCCTTCCACGAGTCTTCTTCTCGAGAGGCCTTTTCTAAAATCGAGTTTATGAGAATGGGAAATGCCGCGAGTGCGTAACGACGCGAGGAAAGTAAAATGAAAATGGAAAGTGGACTCCAACTAATTCCAAACGGACGTTTCTTTGATGCCGCGTCGCTGCATATCAATCATGACGTCTCCTTCGTGCACGGCGGCAGAGATTCGTGCCGTGCATACGATTTCCGCTTTTCAGTTACTTTGCTTAGTAACTGGAATGGAATCGCTCGGGTTTACAATGAGCATGGGCCGGCATGGGCCACAGGAAGCCGAACGGTGAACTCGGGGAATCAGAAACTCCTATTCTAGGGCATTCTCTGTTTCAATCCCTGTACTTTACCGGGCTTAGATTATTGTAGTTTTAACTTGCTTGCTGGTTGGACAAGTGTTTTCTCTTTATACTTGTCCCGCGGCTTTGGCTTGATGGGACACTCTCGAGACAGTAGTGGAAATTATTTTGTAGGTAAAATTAGTTGTCATGAACTTGTATATTAAACCTACAATTGCCCATATTTGTGTTACTGTAAGTGGAATAATCCCAGTTCGATTTTGGGATTATCGAGTAAGAATTAATCAAGTGGGAATTCTCGAATAAGAATTACTCAAGTGGGAATTTTCGAATAAGAATTAATCAAGTGGGAATTCTCGAATAAGAATTAATCAAGTGGGAATTCTCGAATAAGAATTAATCAAGTGGGAATTCTCGAATAAAAATGACTAATTAAATAGGAATTCTCGAATAAGAATTAATCAAGAGGGAATTCTCAAATAAAAATTACTAATTAAATAGGAGTTCTCAAATAAAAGTTATTACTCAAATAGGAATTCTCAAATAAAAATTATTACTCAAGTAGGAATTCTCAAATAAAAATTACTCAAATTATAGGAATTCTTGAATAAGAATTAATCACGTGGGAATTCTCAAATAAGAGTTAATCAAGTGGGAATTCTCAAATAAGAATTATTACTCGAATAGAAATTAATCAAATTATAGAAATTCTCAAACAACAATTACTCAAATATAGGAATTCTCAAATAAGAATTATTACTCAAATAGGAATTCTCAAATAAGAATTATTACTCAAGTAGGAATTCTCAAATAAGAATTATTACTCAAGTAGGAATTCTCACATAAGAAATACATTACAAATACCTAAGCTCAAGCTAGAAACCGAATCTAACAAAGGGATAGTAGGCCGCACTTTCAAATCCACAGATTTCTACCACGAAAATGCTACAAGAATATAACCCCATTCGCGGTTCACCAGACCCAGCTATTCCCCCCAAAACTACCAATAAACATCTCTGAAATCGCAATTACTCTCACCATAAACTCAATCCTCACAGAAAAGAAACCCTAAACCCAAAGAAAGAGGTTAAGTTTCCCACTTTCCCGCCACCGTTTTTGAATATCCGCGGGGAAACCGCATCCGCGCAACTGCGAATGCGCGCGATTATTCCGCGGAAAGCGCCAATTGAAGGTTCGATTCTGGTCCTAGAACGCGGAATGAGGCGAATCGGCTTTCCGCGATGGGATCGCCACGGTTGACGCAACCGCCGCCCTAAATCGAGAAACCAAACATTCAGCCGAATGCTTTAACCCTGTCGCTCTCAATCACGACCGCTTCGTGACGCCATACACGAAGCTGTCCAGCCGATTGAGCGACAATGAACTCCCGTGAGTATATTCACGAACTGACAGCGTGTCAACTTTACCCGTCCTTTAATCATGACAGCTCGACCCATGGCAGGCTTTACGCTACCCAGAGTTTCCCTACGGAGCTCCGTCTCCCACAGACTCACCTCGATTAGCCTCTCCAATGCGTACACTAAATTAAGGCAGTTTTCATGAAGTAGCTAACTTACGCAAAACATAGTAGCCCTAGAATCTAACAACATTGGCATTCGTTTTGTTCGAGAGGAGTAACAAGAGCTGCTTTTGTAGTCAGAATCATCACGCCAGGCTGCCTGGAGTATCGCTACTTCCCCACCACAAAGTCACGCCTGAATCTGAGCGTGCAGGCCCCACACGACGCGAGGATTTCGTTGCGCAGCCACTTGGGCGGAGATTCCAACGTGTACGAGGTACACCCGGGTTCTCAAGATCTATTAAGCTTGCGTAAACTTTGCCTGGGCTCTGTGTACTGTATCTTCTTTCTATAGATTATTATCGGAGGCTGGGGGAACACGATGTCGGTGATAAAGAGGAACAACGAGGAGCCCGAGGTTGCGGTGGCCGAGACCAGAGACATATTGCACAGGCATCACATGTGCCACCTTTGGATACAGTAGGACACCAGAGCTTAGTTCAAGTATCGAGTCGCAGGAGACATTAATTCCCTCCGATGCTTGCAGGTGGTCGTGCGACGGATTGCTGAGCGTCGGCCTCGTGAACGGCGACTGCATAATGTCCTACAAAGACAGAAGCCCGTTCGTAATAAACTACATTGGCCTGAGCACAGACCGCGGCGCCATTGGCAAGTTCTCGATACAAGGCAAGTTGCGGAGAAGCAGCAGGTGGACTGGGACTACAACTGTTGATTTCTGCTGGTTCTAGAATCCCAGTGCACGTCCGCGGTTATTAGACAGCAATTGGTGGACACTTGCCACTTCTGGGTGGACTACAACGAGTCGTTCGGTCTTCCGGAAAACGCCATAATGGCGTCGGATGATGGTCTGTACGTGGGCCGGACGCGTTACAAGAACTCGGTCACGCCCGGGGGTATTAGGAACAATGTGTGCAAGATCGCCTGGGGCGGAGCTTCTCACGATAGGAAAGAGTTCCAAGTTCTCTGCGGCAAGAGCGTCAGCTGGACGGAATCGTGGGACGGCAGCGTCCCGCTGAACGCACTTCCGGCCGGTGAAACGGAAGATGGGTACGCGCTTTTCGTCGGAAGAGTCTTGCGCGAGGGTGTTTATTACATAGGGAAAATACAACCGAATCATCAAGTGTGTTATATACCTGTTAACGGGGAGGAGAAATCTTATATGGACTACGAGGCGTTGGTTATCTGCGACTACTACGTCGCGGACCATGTCGGGAGATAGTCTTCTGCGGGAAGATATTTATTTTTACTACGAAATATGATGTATTTTTTTATGATGTACATGTGTATAGGAGGCCGAAAGTAATTTAATAGAGACGATGCAAAGTATTGTTATTGTAAGATAACTGTTCCTAATTTTACTTTATTTTTACACTGATTGTTTATTAGGATCTGTAATTTATTGAATAAAATGAGTGTTTACTAAAGATCGCGTTGAATTTGACCCGCATCTCCCTAAGAAATAATAATTAATTATATGTAACGGAAGAGATTGCGAATATTACGTGGGGAAGTAGTAGAGGGTTTATATTTTAAAACGCAACTACAAAATTCTGCAAATTAATTGTAGAAAATTAATAATTAATTCAGTTTTTGCGGTAGTTCGAATCTCTGAGAGAGAGGTTATGTTCTCGAACGCGCAAAAGGTTTAGGCATTTATTTATTTACGATCTGAGGGCGTGGGCATCTTGGGGGGGGGCTTTATAGATTATTATGCAATTAATTTGCATAATAAAATTGTTTATTTATTGCTCGGAAAAGCTGTTTGAAAAATTAACAGCGGGGTAAAACAGAACACCTGCTATAAAAATTTGATGGTGCGCGCCATCTATCGGAACGTGACCAAAAGTGGCGCCCCCAATTGACAAAACCCCGAACTTCTTCCCAAATACTAGAATTCAACTTTGCCAGGCTATAACTCTGTTCCAAATGCAGATAGAAAAAAATCGTAGAGGAAAATTTTGCACTGTTTAATAAGCTCTAGCATCCTACGTAGTTACTTTTTTTCGTAATTGCGGCGGTACGCTTGAAAAGTGCACTTGAACTCTTTTTTCAAATGGAACCATACAATTTTGTTTACATGAATTTATTCCTTGCCTTATTCTGCGTATAAAAGTATAAGGTAAGATCGTCGAAAACTCAATAGTTTACGAGATAATTAATTTTATATATGAAAAAATATTAGTTCTATGTTTCATCGTTTGGGGGCGCCACTTTTAGCCACTTCCGATAGATGGCGCGCGCCATCAAATTTTTATAGCAGGTATTCTGTTTTACCCCGCTGTCAAATTTTCAAAAGGCTTTTTCTAGCAATAAATAAACAATTTTCTTATCAATATTGATTGCAAAAGATTTTCTGGTGCCCGCAGAAGAATCCTATGGCCTCCGATTGCAAAGAAATGAACAAATAAATAAGAAGTTATGTTTGCGAACATAACCTCTTTCCCAGCGAATTGAACTTCTTCTAAAGGCCTTTTCACGCAACAAAAAAACACTTTTATTATTGGAAATGACAGCATAATGATCTACAGAACCTCTAGAAGATTCCTTCAGACTGCAAATAAATAAAAAAACAAATTTATATACTTCGATATACATGACTGTTCCAGTAAGTTAACCTATTATGTTTATAAAATTATTTTATCAACTTTTAGCGTTGCAATTGAAAGTATAGACACCTTATCCCCTAAAAGCTTCGCAAAATATTCTTTTCAGCTCGAATTGTTATTAACAATCTTCGCAGCCGACGACAAAAAAAAATGACTATATTCCGTGATTAACGGAAATATTCATTACCGAATAATGTGAATTCTGTAGACTTTTGCAGTTTGTACATAAACCTTTCCAGCAGCGCAGAAAGCGAGCGCATAATGTCGCAAAATACCGTTTCCTTGGACACAGAATTACGAAAGTTGAGGCCCGCGGAATTGTACATGCTTGGGCAAATTCTAAACATATCAGACTCGTGGAAGAAGTTAATGGCAATCGTGCCGAAAGACAGGTGCCCCGATCTCCCTAAATTCAACGCCGAGCATTTCAGGTAACGCAACGCTGTATCTAATACCCAACTAACTAACAAATGAATCTTCATAAATTCCGATAGCATGATCGAGCAAGCCGCTCAACAACAAAGGCGGAGCGCCGCTGAGATATTTTTAGCCGAATGGGGAACAATGGGCAAGCACCGGCCAACGTTACGCACCCTGCTGAACCTTCTGGTGAAAGCAGAATTGTTCAGGGCAGCCGATTACGTCGCAGGCGATATACTAAAAGGTTCGACGGACTCGAAACTGCGAACCGACTCCTTACATTCTCGATATTTGCGAATCATTATTTCCTGCTTTCTTTAACAGAAGAACTTCCGGAACGGCCAAAGTGTGGGCCAGCGGCTCCTGTAGATATTTCGGACGAAGTGATACGGCAATTGTTGGAAGAGAACACGGAGCAACACGATATCAGCTTCAAGGAGTCTCTGATATTTGGGCTACCTTCTGAGTCGAATAATCAGGCAACGAATCCCACGGAGAGGGGAATGAATAACAGTTCTTTGGAGAGGAACATGCAGTCGACGAAGCTGGTGTCGCTTCAGGAAGGAGGCGAGAGATATTTAGCGAACGTTCAGAATGTTAATATCCAATGGAAGCACGTGGAAGCGAGAAATGTGGAGGTCTCCGATTTGATGAAGTTTAGCAGCGAACGAAGCGTAGAGGAATGCAGAACGCAGGGTAATCCTTGCGACGCAGGTTTACCTAGCTCGATAGGTAATCGGTCACCTGCGTGCGCCTTCGAAAAGCATGAAATGTCCTCCAAGGAACTGCCTGCGGTTTTACACGAATTTCGACAGAGTGCGGAGCAACGGAAGCAGGAAGTGCCGTCGGATTATCTGCCAGTATTTTTTGACGACAGCGTGGTAGAGTCGAATGCTACCAGTAAAAGTCCTGCGAGTGATTCGTTGAACATATCTAATCTGAATATCAGTCAGAGCGAAATGACTTCGTTCGAACTACCAGAGTGCATCGTCGAGCTGAATGGGAAATCTGCAACGGATCAGAATAACATTGTTATTACGAGAATAGAAGAGAACGTAATGCAGAATGCACTTTGCTCGCAAGAACTACCAATTACGGTAGTGGAATACAACGAGTAAGATATTTTACAGCCGAGATTAATAATTGTACATTCCGTATATCCTACGATTAACTTTTCCAAACATGAATCGCTGTTTCTGGATAAACAGTTTGATGAAAGGACAGATATACTTTCTACGCTTGTCGAAGTAACTTCACGCTCTGTGTAAATTTACCGAGAATGTTAATTAGATTTCTATGGATAACTGTATGTAAATAAGTATTATAGAGATTTATTTCGTAATACATACGTGATTTAAATATAAATCTTGTATGAAAATATGATATATTTCGTTTGCTGTCGTAATATACAAGAGTATATACCTATATATTTTTATTCGATATTGAGGAACCCTTAAAATGTATCACATCGTGCACTAATAAAGCGGATGTAGTGGATGTGTGAAACTTTAGACAAGATTTATTAAGTCTTAGTAAATTTCATAGGAAATACAATTTTACCTAGTAAAAAATGCAACCGCCGCTGCGCCTCTACCCATCGCTGTTGCTGCTCTGTTTCATTGTGAAGTAGAGGCTTTGGAGCTCTTTCAGATTGCTCTCCAAGGTGGCCACTTCGTCGTACCTGCAATCATCTCGAGCTTGTTTAATGTAAGCGCGAAGATTACTCATTTGTTCGATTATGGGATCCATGGACGCAGGCATTTTGGGAGTAACGTTCGAAGGTCCCCAGCCGTGCGATTGGTTCAGTATCACCACAGTCTGTACAGAAGAGGCTGATTAATTTAGCTGAAGTTCAACTCTTTTTAAGGGGAGTAGGCAGTCGAAAAATCGATTTTTTGCGCTACTCAAATCCGGTGACTTCGGAATTTTTTTATGAAAATCTCGAATTTTTACGAACCGAAAGGGAAGAAGATTCGGTTAATATATGAGTTTATCTAGTGCGTGAACGAGGAATTTTTTTAAAAAATGATTTCAGTCAAAATGCCGATCGTTTAACGCAAAATCATGATTTTTCGATGTCTGAATTGTTCGCTTTTCGTTAATTAAAAAAAGAGTTTTCAGAGAAAAATCATTTCGTTCGCGCATCAGATAAACTCATATACTAACAGAGTCTTCCTCACTTTTCGATTTCAGACGATCCAGCTCGGAAAAATCGTGCTCATCGCTAAAAAAAAATAGCTTCTGGAAAAGTGGCTGTTATTCGTTCATTTTTTAATATTTTTCTATAAGAAAATCACCGAGAGTTGCTGAATATGCGTACTTTTAAAATAAGCAAGCAGTTGCAAAATATATAAATTAGATTTTTCGTAAAAAATTTCCGAAAATCACGTTCTTTTTCGCCTCCCCGAAATCGATGATTTTTTTTTTAAAAAGCTACTGTTAATATTGCATTAAACTCTTTTGGGATATAAGGAGGCATCTTTAAACTTACGGAAAATATTTTTTTTAAGTCGATCCTTCTTATTATTTATTAATTACTGTGGAATCTCTTCGACGATGTCGGCGTCTCGAATGACTCAAAAACTAATTGACTGATCAATTTCAAATAACGCTCATTTTATTCGTTATACATTTCGCCAGGTATTGGAGCAAAATTTTTATTTATAATACCTTTTTTCAGCGATATGAAGAATAAAAATGAAAAATTTGTCTCAGGAAAAAAGTTACTTTTTCTTTCAAACGCTATAACTCTCTCAATTTTTCATTTTTTTTTTCTTTAAAGTGGACCAATACCAGCGTAAACTATCTAACTTTAAGAAACATCTATTTCTTTTGCCTCTACATAAAAAAAATATTTTCTGCAAGTTTAAAGATGCCTCCTTATACCCCAAAAGAGTTTAATCCAATACGACTCTCAGTTTTCTAAAAAAAAATTCTTAAATATGAGTTACTTTTGGGGCTGTTAGACGAGAATCCCTCCTTAAGCGAGTCTTACCTGATTTTCTTTTACCGCAGATCTAGCCTCAGCGTTCCACGCTTCTCTCTTACGTTGCTCTTTCGACCTATCCCTCTGCTCTTCCTCCAGCTGCCTCTCGTACGCTATTCTAGCTTCCAATCGCCTCTGACGCTCTGCCTGCAACTCTGCGTATCTCTCCGCAGAAGGCAGAGGTTGAACGCTCAACAGCTCCTCCTTCAGGAATATCATTGCGGACACCCTGACCATGTGGTGAAGTCGAAGCTCCTGTTCTTGCGGAGGGTTCTCTACGCACCTCGTTCCCAATACAGAAATCCTTTTACTAATTAGATCTATATTCTCACCCAACTTGGCGATCTTCACCCTCAACGCCTGCGCATCCTCCAAATTGTACGTAGACTCTCCCTCGCTGAGAAATAGATTACTCGTAACTTGGCAGAAATAAACTCGCAGCCCGGGCAATGCGAACTCTGGCGTACCTTAGGGACTCCCACATTTTGCTATACATCTTCACGTGCTGCGAAGCCTCCTCCATGTACGCTCTCATCTTCTCGTAAAACTGGCACACGATTGGCTTGTCGAAGTGCTTCGCTTTCTGCTTCTCCCTCGCATCCAGCAGGCTCGCGCAGTGCGTACAGATCCTGAAGTGTTGCTCGCTACCTGCTGGGTCGTTAACCAACGCTAGAACACTGTTCAAACTACCGCTAGAAGGTGACCTCGCCAATTTTGTTAGACCGATACCAGCACGTACTATACGTTCTGCAATTGGTCGTTCGGAGGTCGGGGATATCGCTGAATCGTCTTGAACGGACACGGGGCTCGTCATTTTTCCTGTAAAGTTAGAAATCACGTTTAGTTGAGCAAAATGCTGTCTTCGACTCCTCCTTCGGGAAGCTTTCAAATAGAGATTTTGTAATGGGAAACTTGCAAATTGAAATTTTGCAATGGGAGACTTTGAAATATAAACTTTGCAGTGGGAAACTTTGAAATATAATTTTACAGTGGGAAACTTTAAAATAGAAATTTTGCAATGGAAAACTCCCAAATAGAAATTTTGCAATGGGAAACTTTCAAATAAAAATTTTCCAATGGGAAACTTTGAACTAGAAATTTGACCAAAATGCTATCTCCGACTCCTCTTTACACTTACGAGCTTCTTGCAACGACAGAAACACCGTGCAAGTGTGGCACATAACAGCTCCGCAGAGTCTGCAGTGATGTTTCCTCCTCGCGACGTGGAAGCTCCTCGCGCAAGTGGGGCACAACTTCACATCCTTCTCGTCTATCCACGGGACAATGGCCCTCTCGTGAACTGTTTCAACCAGAATATTAATCCCATCCTCTTTAAAAAAACCTCTGCTAAAACTCTTCCAATTTCCGCTACCTTTTCTATCAACCGGATCCGATGGTAAATTATTCAATAACTTGTCTAATCTTATGAGCAGTTTATTCGTTTCCGTAGAATATCTTTCCAGCCTCGCATTTCTTACTTCTTTAAAGTACGCCGTATGCGATTTCGTCGCGCCTGAAATAATTTTCAATAACTTAATTCTCAAGGCAAAACTTTCGAAGTTACACTCATTATCGTTACCTATTTCTTGCGGTCCCCAATTGAGTTCCGGACTAGCTTGCTTGGCGCTTGGCAAAGCTCTCGTAAATGCCTCCGAGATTTCATCTTGCTTCAAGATCTTCTTCTTGGCTTTCCCGAAGAGATCTAGAAACGCGAAACGCTACGAGTTAGAAATCAGTGAACGCGACTCTAACGTCAGCGTAGAAACAGAATCCTCAGATTTTAGGTTTCGCAAAGATTATTGTTGAATCGTTAAAGCTCGGACCTTTCAGAGATCTTAAGATCTCCGGATCGTCGTTATGAAAATCCTCGAAGTGTTTAGTTAATTGATTGGGTGCTTTGAACTCCGTCATGCATATTGGACAGATGAAGCCCTCCAACACTTTATCGCTGTCAGCCATCGTGGAACGAGGTGCGCAAAAAAGCTTCTCGGTATTTTGTTCTACGATTCCTTTCTACCTCCGACGCAGCATCAATCATTTGTAGGCGTCTCGGCGGCGGCGAAGAGGCAACGTGTTTTGGCCGGCGGCCATGTTGGATCGCATCAGCTGATAGAAACGTCAAACTTTCTCAAACTCAGAGATTCGAGATTATAAGCATCGTTTATTCGATAGGTAAATGTACAAATCCCTGCTGAAAACGTAAAAAAGATAATGGATTGGTTTCGGGGCATCTAATAATATGAAAATGCGATTTTTCAATTTGTAGTTCAAGATGGCAGTTTTCAATGGAATTACATTTTCACGAAGGTTTGTTACAAGATAAAACTGAGATCGAATATTGTTACAGTTGATAGTCTGTCCTTTGTGTAATTGTGGGCGAATTCCACTTGCGCCTGAATCGCCCGTGACTTTCATTAGGGCGAGTTTCCTTGTACGCAATTGGACGCATCGTTGGGAATTTCGAAGTCGATTTTCTCGAAAATGAAGCGCAATATCAAAAAATTTTATTCCTTTCTGTCGACTTATTTATTTGTTATGAGTTGAAAAGAAAGAGTAACTTTTTTTGATATCGCGCTTTATTTTTGAGAAAATCGACTTTGAAATTCTTCAAGGCGATTTTCATTAAGCTAGGTTTTCCTATGCGCGACTGGACGCATCGTTGGGAATTTCGAAGTCGATTTTCTCGAAAATGAAGCGCAATATCAAAAAAATTTATTCCTTTTTGGCGACTTATTTACTTGTTAGAAGTCGAAAAGGAAGAGTAACTTTTTTTGATATCGCGCTTTTTTTTTGAGAAAATCGACTTTGAAATTCTTCAAGTTGATTTTCATTTTGATCAAGCAATGTCAGGAACTTCAAAGTCGATTTTCTCGAAAATGAAGCGCAAGATCAAAAAATTTTATTCCATTTTGTCGACTTATTTACTTGTTACAAGTCGAAAAGAAAGAGTAACTTTTTTCCATATCACGCTTCATTTTCGAGAAAATCGACTTCGAAATTCTTGTCAATGCGTCCAGTCGCCTACAGAAAAACCTACCCTAATAAGACTCACGGGCGACTTGGGCGGAAGTGGAATTCGCCCAAGAGAAATCGAAATTCCTATTGTACCGTCACAGCGTCGAACAATTGGTTCGCTAAAGTCCCAAATTCTTCCGAGGCCTCGCAGTGTTTCAAAAGATTCGAATTAATCTTTTCCTCGCCGTAAAACGCGCCCGCGATTGCGCCAGTCATGCTGCCGATAGTATCCGTATCGCCACCTAAACTAATCTGCAAATACAGTAACATTTAGATACCAATAATCCGCTGTCTCCCATTATTCCATTAGTCCAATAAATCATTTTATTCCAGCAAACAGAACTCACTGCATATTGAATTGCCCTCCTAAAAGGATTGTCAGTTTCGATGCCAGTAATTGGCTGCTGAGCCCTCAAGAAGCAAAATATAGCAGTAGGTACAGAATACAAAGCAGTTACACTATTCCCCAATGTCTGTACAACCTTCTCAGCATGAGGCCCTTCCCCATCCTCCAAAATCAAACTTTTTATCGTGCTCAACTGTATTTTATAGGGCTGCGGCTCTGATATACCCAAACTGCAAGATAACAAGAATCATCAAAGAGAAACTACCTCCAGCATCGATTTAAATACACTTCCAAACCGTACCCTTCCTCGTCTTTCTCAATTTTATCCATCTTATCAATTAAATCATCGATAAAATTCATTACGTTCAACTTCTCCTCAGGATTCAACAGAAGACTCTGATGGACCGCTACTGCCTAAGAACAATCACCCAAGAATCCCCCAATGAAAAACACGTTTCCCTTCGAATATTCAGCCTACAGAGCCCCTCTAAAGTTCCATTACTTGCAAAATAGCCCCGTCCATCCCAACTTTATGCGTGTGCGTAATCTGAGTCGCTTTCCGCACCGTCTCCAACAGTTTATCGTAGTTCTGGTAGCAGAATAACGCGATTGGAGCGACTCTCATCGCTCCGCCGTTCCCCAGCGAGCCTTGCCCATTGAACTGCTCCTTCGCAGGACCTAAGACGTCCGCGAACCTGTTCCCCCGCAACTTCTCGAACACAGTTACAACGGCGGGGCCGTAGCCGCGATTGGGCTCCACGTAGTAACTCTTAACGAATCTCTTCGCCAAGTCGACGACGTCCAGGTCCTTCGCCTTGACCAGCGACTGGGCCAACGAGCGAGTCATTGCAGAATCATCTGTAAACTGCATGACAGGTGCTATATACAGTTAAAAGAACACTCTTTGTGAAAACCGGCCAGAGGGGAAAGGGTATCGCTCGTACAGCTTCGCGCTCCAGCGCTACCTTTGTACATAGGGCCCTCCAATTTATCCAGGGAGCGTTGCAGGATTATCTTCATCCCAGTCGTCAACAGCTCCTCGTTCTCGTAGGGGCCGCCCAGGCAATCGCCTATCAAAACGCCGAGCATCGAGCCGCGGAATTTGCTCCTGAGCAGCGACAAATCCATCTTCGCCATAACCTTTTCGGTCCGCGAAATTTATCGTCCCTGAGCTTTCACTAGATCGAAAAGTTTTGGATTAGAAGGTTACCGAATCGGAATTAACGGTGCATAAACAAGTGGCGCAGCATGTGAAGCGGAGGTGTATATCTCCGCGGGGAATGTATAAATACCGCTCGAGTCATAAACGCTTGATTATAGCCAGAATTATTTGCCGGCTCGTTTAGATGTCTCTGCGGTAAATTCGCAACGAAGATTCGGAAATAAGGCTCGATCAATGAAAGTAGAATTGTTTGACCGCACGCGTCCACCAACTGGTTTATCGATCGCAGATTTTTGCAGATATTTCGGCGCAGCTGGAGAAAAGAAAGCTTACGTAAGTAGATCTTGCGAAGCTGTGCACGTGTGATCAGCTGTTTCGAGTTGAGATAAATGGGTGCATCTTGGAATGAAGAGATTGGGGAGGTTTGAGGGTTGTAGATTTTTATGATCGATGGAAGAATGTTAGGGGCGCTTTGGGGGATTGGGGGGAATTGGTATTTTTGAATTAGCCAGACCGGAAGTGCTGGATTCCCACGGAATTTCGTAAGAGATATTTGTAGCACTGGAGGCGCCAATGGCAACGAATTTGAAATGCCTACAGTGTAATTCGGGGTTAAATAAGCTTCTACTATTAGCTGAAAGATTATTTTAATAATATGATACTATTTATTACCGTGGAAATAGAAAATTGGAGTTTGATAACGCGTGCGTGGGAATTTTTCTCTTAGTTAATTTCTAATTAATCGATTTAAATTTCCTGTTCTAAGGGCAACTTTTAAATAGAATTCTACTTTACCGTAGCGGCGAATTCCGATGGGTTTCCGGGTTTCCCGCGCTTATTTCAAATTTGTACTGCGAAAGAACTCCCCTGCGTCTGAATTTTTATTTTATTTAATTCTTAATTAGGCGATTTAAGTTCCCACTTCCAAAAAATCCCGTTTATCAATAAAAATAAAATAAAATCAGAGGTGTGATCCTAGAATTGAATTTTATTCGATTGTGGCGGAGAATTTCGATGGGTTTACGGGTTTTTTCGCGCTTATTTCAAATTTACATCCATAACAGAGGTCGATGAGAGAAAGCTACCGAGTTTAATGAGCGCGTCATTAATCAGAGAGGCTTAAAAATCGTGCCGCGAGGAATTTCGGTCAACTTCCAGTATTTAATGGAACGTAGCGGGTGACGGGAAGGGAATCACTTTCCGATATCTGTTTAATTTATTAATCGAGGAGTCGGCCACTTGTGCGTGCGCTGCATGCTCCACTTGCATCGAGGTGGAACGTTTTTCGAGGTCGCCCGTAAATAAGCAACGCGACGCTGTGGAAAATTATTAGGTTGCTCGCGGGAGTTTCAGCGTGAAAAATCTTTCTCGTCCCGCTGCTTTATGGGCAAACATTTACTCTCATAAAATAATTACTTTCATAATCGTCATTATTTTCCACGTGGAAAATAAAGGAGCGCATCGGCGTATTTAACATAATAGCAATTTCCATTGTTTAAATAATGTCGCTTTAAATATCGACGAGGACGTGGTGGCTCGGCTTCCTCGAAATGTTTCGAATTTACATTGGTCATTTTGATTGCGTGCCAATCGGAACCCTTGATATATAGTTACGTATGCAGTATGAGATACGTCATTGTTATTTTTGAAGTAGTCGCTCGGGAGAAAAAAAAACAGCAACTGCGTTAACAGAGAATAGGAATAAGTCAGAGCTAAGTTAGACTTGACTCAAGCTCAAAATTTACTATAAAATAAATTAGTGACTATAAGAAAATAATTTCTTGGCCCGAGGGGGGAAGAAGAGAGCACCAATTGTTTCTGCTCAAAAATAGAACCTTACGAAACTTTTATAAGAGGCTACCTTCACTAAAATGCAAACACATGCCCCTGAAAGTAGGCAAAATCTGTGCTTTCATGTATTTTCTTATCGTTACAAGCTTTAACCCTTCAGCAGCTACCTGAAAACCTTAACGCCATATCAAGCAACATATACGACCTATTGAAACTCAAATTAAAGGCATCATTTGCTGCCAAAGGAACCCAAAGCAGAGGTGGGCAAAAAATTATTTGAAATAAAAATATGTGTACGAAATAAAAATTTGTGTACGAAATTTTTATTTCAAATAATTTTTTGCCCCCCTCTGCCTTTGATTTCGTACACAAATTTTTTATTTCAAACAATTTTTTGCCTATTTCTGCTTTGGGTTCCTTTGAAAGAAAATGATGCCTTTGATTTCGCCCACAAATTTCAAATTCAAATAATTTTTTGCCCACTTCTGCCTTTGTTTTCGTACACAAATTTTTTATTTCAAACAATTTTTTGCCTATTTCTGCTTTGGGTTCCTTTGAAAGAAAATGATGCCTTTGATTTCGCCCACAAATTTCAATTTCAAATAATTTTTTGCCCACTTCTGCCTTTGATTTCGTACACAAATTTTTTATTTCAAACAATTTTTTGCCTATTTCTGCTTTGGGTTCCTTTGAAAGAAAATGATGCCTTTGATTTCGCCCACAAATTTCTATTTCAAATAATTTTTTGCCCCCCTCTGCCTTTGATTTCGTACACAAATTTTTTATTTCAAACAATTTTTTGCCTATTTCTGTTTTGGGTTCCTTTGAAAGAAAATGAGGCCTTTGATTTCGCCCACAAATTTTCATTTCAAATAGTTTTTTGCCCATCTCTGTTTTGGGATCCTTTCGAAGGGAATGCTGCCTTTAATTCGTACAAAAATTTTTTATTTCAAATAATTTTTTGCCCACCTCTGCCTTTGATTTCGTCCACAAATTTTCATTTCAAATAACTTTTTGCCCTCCTCTGCTTTGGGTTCCTTTGAAAGAAAATGATGCCTTTGATTTCTCCCACAAGTTTTCATTTCAAATACTTTTTGCCCATCTCCGACCCAAACTACCCCTCCAACTCTCCATCACTTTCCCTTCGACAAAGAAGGGACTAATTCCACCCTCCACCCCACCCCAACAGAATGCGCTCCCCAACCCCCGTTCCCCAGTCACCAAAATCTCCCCCCAAGAAAAAATCTACCCCCAATTTGAACCCACGAAAGGACCTCCCTGTTCGCGGGCTTCTCGAAGGAATCCGAGTAGCGTCGGCCCCGGCGCGCCCCCGTTTAAGGGTGGTTCTCGCCGGAAGGATCTCCGAGGCGAAGTGGCGCGAGGTCGGTCGGCGATTGGTCGGCGGCAGAGGATGCGTGCTCCGCTCGACCCGGGCATGTTCCAGTCTGCCGCCGACTGCGTAGTTGCGCGGGTCCGTCCTCTGTCCGAATCGCTTCCGGTAATCGCGGCGACCGATGCCAGGGGAACGTGGCCGTCGCGCGTACGCCTCCGGCATGACATAAACGCCTCGGTGCTCCCCCGGTCTCGTGAGGAAGCGGCCCCAGGACGGAGAGCCGGATCACACGGTACGCACGCCGACAGCCTCGACTCCATCCTCCACCCACCTTCCTCTCATCCTCTGTGGAACGTGGACGGTGAGCGGCCGCCCCCCCCCCCCGCACCCCCCCCTCCGCCCCCCTAGGCCACTGTCGCCCGCTCGACAGAGACGCATCCAGGGTCATCCACCCTGCGTCCGAGCCGCTCTTGCCCCTAGAACGCGCAACCCGACGGCGCTGTCCGTTGCTCCGGCGGATTCTGGACCCCGCACGCAACCTTGCACTCCGCTATCGAATTTCCACGGCGAGGAGGTTCGAGGGCCTTCCTTCCGGAACGCGGGGAATCCCTCGGCGGGCTCGCGGGGAGGTTCGCTCCGTTCCTTCGGCGGAGGATGATCCTCTCGGAGGATGCAACGTGTTGGTCGACAGTGCTGGTGAACGATGTGTGTTGGCAGGATCCCTGGGAGCTGCGCTCCTCCTTGCCAGAGATTGTAAGCTCCCATTCACCAGCTTCGGTGCTCCTAGTGTTGACGCTCTTGAAGGTAATATAGACAGCTGGGGGGGAGGCAGTGGAATAAACAATGAGCTCGTAGTAAATATTCGCCTCCTTTGTTCTCGAACGCATGGTCCGGTTACGATCACCCCCGGCGTTGATATTATTTTTAGCAATTAAAGCGGCGCCGGCACCCCGAGCCTCTCGGCACCGTGGTTCAGTCGATTCTCCGCTCGTCCTCCTCTGTTTCTCCAGGAGCCCCGGTGTTTTCCCACCGAAACTCGCGCGCCCTTTGTTTTTAATCCCGGCCGAGAATTCGATGCAAAGGGAGTCGTTTATCGAGGCTCATCCTAGCGAAGAGTGGAGCTCTTTTTTTTTTCTTTTGCGCGCAACAAAGTGGGCTGCAGCACGTCGAGCGCTACGGCGGTATTTTTCCGTTCTTCTTCTTCTTTTTTTTTTCTAAGTTTCACGGGGCAGGTGCGAACGCTAGGTGTTACGCGATGCCCCGTCGTGTATCATTTCCCGGTAAATTACCCCCGTTCGTTATCCCCGGCGCGAGATAATGTCCCGTAATCGCCGGGGTTGCCGCTGCTCGAGTAACGAGTAATTAACTTCCGCGCGACTTCTCGGTACCGCCGTTCAATATCTCAGGAATCGTAGGGCAAAGTAAACAGTCATTGCTAAAAATACGCGGCTCGCAGAATTAGATTCGCGCAGCTAAATCCCAGCCTCGAAGTATTCGTCGTTCTCAGGAATTTTGAGGAATAGGAGAAAGCAATTAGAATAGTCTTATTCGGTTATAACATTCTCATCAGCGTTGAAACAAAATACAGGGGACGCACTCTAGCCTTGTTAGGAGAAACGTCGCCGCTGAATCATCGTCGGCGAGCGATTCGATGGAAGATTTAAGGCGTTGTACCTAATTCCTGCGCGGATGGTATTCGGTTTACTTCACGATCTATTTTCGATGGCACCTAGAGCCGATCCTCCGGTTTACTCCTGACAATGAATGCACGCTCCATCGTCGAGCAGCGAGACGCTACTTTGGCCGGGCGATTAATAAATATCGCCGGAGGCTTTAATAGAAATTCCTTGGGTTCCGCGATTTTCCATCGGCATTTACCTCCCTCATTTATTTATCCTCGGCCAGCCGACGCGGGCGGCACGAACGCAATCGATACTGTAGAATTTCTTCGGAATCCACCCTCAAATATTTACTGGCAACCGATAGCGGCGATGTTTCTTCGAAATTCTACTCTATTTGTGGAAACTCGTGGCAGGGAGTCCCTTGCAGTGGCGATTTTATTATTTCTTCGGATCTGTTTCCTCGGTAAATGCCTCCTTTCCTCGTTGCGAGACAGCGCGGGGGGCTCGCTCTCTTATCTTAATTAATTCGTTTTCACGAGCAGAAAGTACCCGTATACACGTTTACAAGCACTCGGCGTACTCGCGTAACGAGCCGAGTCGTCTGAAAGTAGGTAACGAGAACCGCAATTAGCGATTTGCGTAATTCGTATTTATAAGAATTCCCCGGGGGAGCGTAAGGAACAAAGTTTCGCCGTAAAGTTACATCTTTCTTGTCGTTCCTTCGGTCGTAGAGTTCCGCGATTTGGGAATAATCGCCTCGAGATGGCAGTGTTCGGTTCGAAAGTTTTCGTGTAAAATTTGGAGTAGGGAGATTGTGCGATTAAAAAAGGGATCGTTGTTTTTTTAATTTCGTGATTTTTGCGGTGATCTTGTTCAATGGGAATGCAAGTTTTGAATAGTTTTAGGGGGATGGTGGCTTCGTTCAGAGTCAGATATCAATTGTTTTGGGGGAAAGTTCCTTGAGAATAGGTGCTTCAGGGGAATTGTTCTTTAGTTTCGAAGTATGAAAGGTTGAAAGAAATCAGCCATGCCCGACGAGTTTATTATTTTTCTCTGTTTGTAGGTGGTTGTGACAGTGTGTTTGTTTCGATAGGCGTTAACCGAGTGACCCGGATCTTCACCAATCCGATCCTTACGTAATTTACCACGTGAAAATAATTTGAAGATTGCTGGCTCGCTAGTTCCTACTTATACTGGATATTTACTCGCTTATCGCAGCAGTGGTCAATCAATCGAGGTCGAAAGACGCAATTCTGAGCTGAGCGCCACGTGGATCTCTCGTTGGGCGGATCACTCGAAGTTTCTACTTTTCTTTTTTAGAAATTTACGAAGCAGACATTTTAGAATATATCTTCAATTGGAAATCTTGCAATGGGAAACTCTCAGATAGAAAATTTTGCAATGGGAAACCTTGAAATTGAAATTTTGCAATGGGAAACCTTGAAATTGAAATTTTGCAGTGGGAGACTTTGAGATAGAAATTTTTCCGTGGGAAACTCGCATATATAAATTTTGCAATGGGAAACCTTGAAATAGAAATTTCGCAATGGAAAACTCACAGATAGAAATATTGCCGTGGGAAACTTTGAAATAAAATTTTTGCAGTGGGAAATCTTCGAATAGAAATTTTGCAGTGAGAGAGTTTGAGATAGAAATTTTGCAATGGGAAATTCAAAGTTAGAAATTTTGCCGTGGGAAACTTTGAAAAAGAATTTTTGCAGTGGGAAACTCTCAAATTTAAATTTTGCAATGGGAAACTTTGAAATATAAATTTTGCAGTGGGAGACTTTGAGATAAAAATTTTTCCGTGGGAAACTCGCATATATAAATTTTGCAATGGGAAACCTTGAAATAGAAATTTTGCAATGGAAAATTTACAGATAGGAATTTTGCAATGGAAAATTTACAGATAGAAATTTTGCAATGGAAAATTTACAGATAGAAATTTTGCAATGGAAAATTTACAGATAGAAATTTTGCAATGGAAAATTTACAGATAGAAATTTTGCAATGGAAAATTTACAGATAGAAATTTTGCAATGGAAAATTTACAGATAGAAATTTTGCAATGGAAAATTTACAGATAGAAATTTTGCAATGGAAAATTTACAGATAGAAATTTTGCAATGGAAAATTTACAGATAGAAATTTTGCAATGGAAAATTTACAGATAGAAATTTTGCAATGGAAAATTTACAGATAGAAATTTTGCAATGGAAAATTTACAGATAGAAATTTTGCAATGGAAAATTTACAGATAGAAATTTTGCAATGGAAAATTTACAGATAGAAATTTTGCCGTGGAAAATTTTCGAATAAAATTTTTGCAGTGGGAAACATTGAAATATAAATTTTGTAATGGGAAACTTTGAAATATAAATTTTGCAGTGGGAAACCTTGAAATAGAAATTTCGCAATGAGAAACCTTGAAATAGAAATTTTGCAATTTGAAAACTCCCAGATAGATATTTTGCACTGGGAAACTTTGAAATAGAAATTTTGCAACAAGATATATTCAAATATAAATTTCCCACCCGCTTGTGTAAACCCCCAAATGTCCCACTGTTAAGGCGAAGGTGTTGTTCCTTCCCATATTAGTAGTCAGTGGATGAAAAGTGTAGCTGCAACACGTGGGTTTGCGAAAATTCGATTGGTCAAAAGGTCGATCCACCGTGATCTGGCCATGCCAGGGGTTTCGTTGTAGATTCGCTGGAATACACACTCGTAGCACAAATATTTGATCGGCCGTCCGGCACGCCGTTCCATCGCGCTTACGTGTACAAAGCCAGGCACGTACAGGCTTTAAATCCGTCATTTCACGAGCGGTTCGCGCCAGTTTTACTTATCACCGGACCGCGGATGTTTATACAGCCCCACGGTCTAGCCAAATACGCGAAATGCCAAAAATGTGTCTCATATACTCCACGACCTATACATATCCACAAAGAAAAAAAAGAAATCACTACAATTGCAACACCATTTCCATAATAATCGTCGTTTCTATAAATTCTTCAAAATTTAAAAGAAATAAACATATTTATAAAGCTTGCAATATTAAAACATGCAAATGTAATATGTGTAATAAATTACGTAGAAAAATCCTTTGTTAAAAACCGACTCGAAAAGTCCTTTACCACTTTTCGATTCGATGGTTCGTTCCGGAGGCAGAAGTGGTTAAAGTTGGGAACAGGTGGGGTGGCTCCCCTCGACATGAAATTATTTATATCTCGAAAACGGGGCGTCGGATTGAAAACCGATAAAGGACCTTCAGGCTCGTTTCTTTTTTCACGAGGAATTTACACGCTCTTACTCGTTATTCCTTCACCAGCTTTTGGAACGATAACGCCCACGGCCTTGGCTGACTAATGACGCACCGCGTCTACTTAAAGCGACAACTCCAATCTTATTTCACAGAAGACACTCGCGCAATCCAGTTCTATCAAAATCAGAAGACGCGGAAATTTTTCTTCATCCCATCTGCAGACCACAGACCTGTCCATTATTCCAAACACTTTCGCTTAGTCCACTTCCCTATCCACAACAAGAATACTTAAAAAGCTTCATTGGACTCTCAGTGAAAAATAAACAAAATCAGAAACAAAAATACTAAGCGAGTTTCTTTTTTTATTTGCAGCCACCAGCCAACCCTTGCCTTCCCCCTCTATCCAAGGGAAAGTGGAGGAACGTGGAGGCTCCGAGGGTGGGCGCGGAAACGAGCCGGCCAGGTGAGGATGAAACTGAGGGATGAATTAGTCGCGGCGTGGCTGTGAAAGTGTCGGGAAAGAGCGAGGGGGAAGGTCGTCCAAAGGGATTGCAAGTCCTCTGAGGGAAGGGCAGACCAGGAATGGCGACACCGCCGGACTCGCCGGGACCGGAAGATGCACTTTTCGACTTCGAGAGCACGAGGACCAGGCAACAGACCACTAGGCCAGTCGCCCTCGAGGAGCTCCTCAGGCAGACCAAGTTCTCCAGGCAGGAAATCCGGGTTATGTACCGCGGCTTCAAACAGGTGAGCGAACCCATGAAATATGTAATTTACGATCTCCGGCATATTCGAAGCGGTCAGAAAGTGGGTGGTCCCTGAGGAATCGGGTGGCGATAGCAAAGAAGCTCTCAGAGTCTGCAGAATACAAACCAAAATGGTTCCCACTGAATACGATAGAAATGTTTGAGGAATAATACTGGGAGCAGTGGTGGTCCTCAGGAAGCTTCTACAAAAAAAAGGAAAAAGACACATTTGCATAGGGAACGAGTCTCTCCTCTCTTAAGACCCAAGTCTAGGTCCGCCCGGAACTCATCTTAGCCTTGAGCTAACCTCGGCTCGTCAGGTTGCACGGAGGTAGCTTTCTCTGTGACACACTGCCAGGCTAGCTAGGTCTCAGCCTTCGAATTAAACTCTGGAAAGCGTTGAACGCCCGTTGTATTGACCTGGACACCTCCGACCTTTCGCGCGGAACGGGACCCGAGCGTGCATGCAACCTTGAGAGCAACCCCCGTTGGTTCGCGGGCGAGCGCAACCACCGCCGCCCTCGAAACGCTTCGTAAATATTTCACGAGTGGCGGGGGGCAGTTAGCGTACGTAGCTCCACTCGTTCTTCTAGGGCTCTACAATTCATTCGCGCCCGGAAAATGACGCGGGCGGCACCCGAGCCGACCCCTCCGCAAGGACAAGTTCGTCGCGGAAATCTTGGCTATTCCTGAGTGCTCCCCTGGGCGCATGCACAGGGTGGCCCGCTCGAAACCGGGCCGAGCACCTTCCCCTGGGTAGACGTCTGCGGTTAGAATCCCGCGAATGTTGCCAAATGCGCGGGGTTTAATGATTTTAAAGTTGCGGTGGACTTCTGGCCCATTTTCAAGTTGCCTCCTCTTCGGGCAATCTTCATGGGCTGGGAAATTAACTACAAGTGGTGATTGGTCGGAAGGAGCGGGGGGTGTTGGGGCTCTTTGCTGTTTTTGGAAATAATTTAGGAAAAGCAATTTTATTGGGTAAATGTCTCAATTACTGCCAGTGTCCCTATTACTAACACTTTATTTATTTTACTTAATAAAAATGTTACGTATAAAGAATAGTGTTCAATAATAATAATAATAATAATAAGAAGAAGAAGAGGAAGAACAGTCTAAATTTAATAATAAATTGTTTGTGCATTATTTTTAGTACTTTACGTTTTTATTAAGTAAAATAAATAGAGCGGTAGTAATAGGGACACTGGCAGTAATTGGGGCATCTACCCTTTTTAGAGTAGGTAGGGTAGATGTCCCAATTGTTGCCAGTGTCCCTATTACTGCCACTTGATTTATTTTACCTAATAAAATCGTAACGTATAAAGAATAGTATACAGTAATAATAATAGGAAGAGTCCCAATATAATAATACATTTTTTAATACTATTCTTTATACGTCGCGATTTTGTTATGTAAAGTAAATAAAGTGACAGTAATAGGGACACCTACCCTATTTGTTTCAAACAAAATAGTAGAGGATCTTAACAGGGCCATTCTGTTTGAAACACTTCATTCAAAGGAAGATAAAGGTTCAATCGATTAGTAACTAAATAATTTAGAGGAGAATTATTTGTCCCTTCGAATAAAGTAGCTAATGCCCACTTGAAAGTAACTCTCAGTTTACTAAGATAGTGTGGGATCAGGAATTCACATAAGAGGAAGTTCAGAATACAAAGTTGTCGGACACCGGCTTTGGCGAAGTTGGTTAGGCGTCGGACCGGGATCCCGCAGGTCGCGGGTTCGAGTCCCCGTCACCCGAGAATTTTTTTCGCGGCTGCCAAGAAACGTAGGAATTACGAAACCTATTTCTACAATAATATTAGGTATTTAGTACTTAAATAATAATTCTAAAATAAAACCCAAGTGTGAAAATAAATAAAAATCCCCTCTCTTCCTTCCCATTCCCTTCTATATCTCAAAGAATCTACTAATCCCTCTTCTCAAAACCCTTCCCTTCCACTCTCCTCCTCCTCCCAATCAGACATCAGCAACAAACTCGGAAAGAAACCTCCCCCAGAACAGATTCACCGAGACTCATCCCAACCCAGGTCCAAAAGTCGCAACGTTTCGACAAGGAGCGGGAGTTTAATCGACAGCGGGATGACAAACAGAAGTCGTTGACGGTGCAAAGCGACTGGAGGAGGGGGATGGGTTATCGATAAAGATCGCTGACAGAAACGGGACAGTGAAACGCGATGTGGCCCGTCGCCCCCTGCGCAGTCTCGATATCAACCGACGACCCTTGGGGATCTGTTTCCAGACTTTCATAGCAGCTTGCGCGAGGACAGTCGCGGCGATAAAGCCACGCGAGCCCACCCACCTCTCTGTTTGCGTCACGGATCGTGCAAAAGCGTTTGTAAACGAGATTGTAAATCAATAAGCACGAGCGATCGGACGGCAGCCGTTTGTACACGGCCGGCAGGTGGATATCAGGATCCTGGATCTCGGCGCAAGCCATCCCCCGCTGTTTTTACGCAGCCATACCCGTTAGATATCGATCCGGCGTTTACGCTCTCGCCAGCCTAAATCTGTGTCACGCCAATCGCCGTTTTGCAAATCCTCGCCGCGGAAAGCTTCGAGGGTTATTTCCGCGATAGATTCACCGAGGAAGCACAGAGTTTTCTCGCTAGGACATCGTTGAATCTCTTTCTTATGCTTCGAAGAACCCGGATCACCTTCTTTGGCGAAGCTTCATTAAGCTCCCAAGTATAGTGTCTCCGAATATTTCCCTGCGAATATGATTCCACGCTCTTAGAAGCGGTTCTGCTGAGCTGTCCCCGCAGATTTGGTATAATATTCGAGCCGAAGGTCGTGGCAATTGAAACTGCAACGTGTCCAATCTCCAAGTAGATTCCGCGTGTCCTTCTGCTTCACTCTTATTGCCTCGTGCCAGCTCGCGCGATTCTACATTTAATGACAGAATTTCCGTTACTCTGCGCTATTACAGGCTTCCTCCAACCCTTTTATTCGCGCTCGTTGTCTGAGATCGCGGGATAGTCCCATTTACACTCGAGCTACTCGCGGCCGGGGTCTAAAAGCTGACGCTAGGGCGACTCCCAGACTTTTAAATAGTTCCTCAGGTGTTTTAATTGCGCTATTTCGCCGGCTCTACACTCGCCCACTCCGCGCGCCTGGCAATTGTGTCAAGAGCGTGCGTTTATGCTGGTCGGAAATGGACGTAGAGCCGCGCGACGCATTTCGCTAGCTGGGTCGGGCGCGACGGAAAAGCCATCCCTTAACTGAGAATGTATTGAGAAAAATAACGATCCCCTTGTCTCACTTTACGCACTATCCATCTCCCTGCTGCTCGCCTGCGTGGATGCTCCTCCTGGATGCAAACAGTTTCACTGAAATCCATGAAGGTACCTACATCTTCATCCACGAACTTTTTTTATTAATAACAACGGAGGCTTCATTGACGCACAGAGTGAATTATAATAGGTGAAGGATAAAGGGAAGAAGAATAGAGATCGTGGCACTCCAGTTCACCCTTCGTGGTCACACCTTCTCATAAATCAGAAATTGGTCATTTTTGAGTTACCATTTTCGTATTTTTGAACCCCTCAACTTCTAAATTCATAATTGTACATTCGTAATACTCATATAATCATGCTCCAATAGTCTTTTTCTAGAAATATGAATTTTGATTTGATGATATTTGCAAAAAAAAACGATTTTTCGCGCGGCAAGCTCCGTTTGGAATTCGCAAAGGGGTGACATTTGAATTCGAAAATTGCGCTTGGGGTGCGATGCAGTGTCGCCTTAACCTGAAGGCGAAAGAGGGTGCTGCCTCAGGGCCCCAGAAAAATTGGAAAATTAAAGAAAAAGGGTTGTAAAGGCTAGAAAAATATTGGAAATAGGCCCTCCAACTGCGATGAAAAGAAAATAGAAAATACCCCAAAATTTCGATTTTAAAATGAGGCCATGTTTTCGCTGAAGGGACCCCACGTTTAATCTTATTTATTTAATTATTTTAATACTTGTTCCCTTCGCGTGTTAGCGCGGTATTTTTGATTCTACTTAATTTAAAATAATTTAGAGAGCCACATATGTCCATTAGTTCCATTATTTTCTTCTCCTATTGTTTATTTATGTATGTACTGATTTTTCTTCTCTTTTCTTTTACATTGTTTATTTGTTAACTTTGTGAACTGTTCGTTCTAAACTAAAGGGTCTTTACCCGAGGAAATAAATAATAATAATATAGGCCCCCGGAGACAATAATACGAGACTGTAGCGATACACCCCGTGCGATCACGAAGGGTTAACCCTTTCTTTCCCCAAAAAGAATCCAACAATAAGCCATTGCATTCGCTCTTCTAATCAAGAGCAAGAAAAGAAGCGGCTCGGTGTCCTGCATTCTCTTAAAGATGCACTCCACCCCCATTGTCTCCCTTCATCCCTTTCACGCAGCACCTCGGCCGTCCTCCAGCCTCTAAAAGTCTCTTTCCCCTAGCGAAAGCGGGGAAAGTTGGACAGGAGTTCGCCCTATTGGACTCGATTCTATTTAAGGGCGCGGGGAGCGTATCCGGCGAAGATCGAAGAAGGCCGGGGGCCGGGACCTTGACGTTTAGGAGCGACCAGGGGAACCCCTGGCCCGCTCCAGGGTGATTAGTTCGCGGATAGCCGAGCGGAAAGGTCGACGGGGTAAATAAGTCGCGGACTCCGCCCCTGGGAGCCCCCTGCCGCCGCGAATGGACCTTCGAACTTTCACGCGCCGCGGGTTGCCGTTCGTCAGGGGCCTTCACGAGCATAAAACATTCCTGGCTATAGGCGAGCCGATTGTTCGCTATCCGGGGGCTCTTTGAAGCTTTTCTGCAAAGCGTTACACGCGTCTTGGAGAAATCCAATGAATTCTCCTCGAGTTTAAAGCGAAAAATGGCAAATTTGAATCGCAGATTGCGATACACGGGGGAGGAATTTTGCGAGCACGACACGCTTCGGGGTAAATCTCTAGCGGAATCGCTCTCCCGCGACTAAACGATGGTACGCGAACGCGTTCCAGATAGGGAGGACAAAATGTACCATCCCTGCGAGGCGATAAAATTTTACGGTCCTCGGGTACCGCGATCGGTTGCAGGAAACTCGAAACCAATCCCCCCCCCCTCCCGCGGCGCTATTTTACCGAAACATTAAATTTCGTTCGTCGATTATTGGCCGTTTTAAAGCTTCGGCTGCGAACGATAAAGAAAAGTTTGGCAATAATTGCTTCTACTTTCCATCGAATAGCACCGGGCTCCGAAAATTCCGATGTGGCTGAAATAATTATACCGACTCGGTGGTGGCGATATTTTTGGAATTTCCATTGTCGGAAACGATGGCAGTTGGATGGAATCTCTTTACAACGACGGAGGAATGATATGGAGCGGTGCCGCCGAGATTGCGCGAAACCTAACGTTGTTTTTCCTCCGCCTCCGTTCCCGACGTATTAATAATGGAAAAAGTCTTACCTCTGGCCTACTTCCGCCGCCATTTACCGTCCCCTCACGGCTCTCGCATAAGTTTGTTCAAGTAGCTGCACCCTAGTTGCGCGGCTCTTTTGTCGCCGGGTCCTTTCATTAGTCCTCCTCCATTACTGATGGCCATTTCCCGCTGCTCCTCCCGCGATCCTCGCGACAGAAACGCCGCCACCGACGATTACCCGAAAATATTAATCGGCCCGCTCGCCTCTAACGGTATTTAATTAGCCGCTGGCTAGCATTGCTCTTTATTCAACGGGGCTGAGTGCAGTTTAAAGGGGAAGGAATTTTCCGGCCGCGATAAATTATACGAAACGGTCAAATTCGCCTGGATTGAACCTCGATTATTATTAGAGGTTGAAAATGGCCCCGGGTTTCAGTGGAGATGTTTGAAAGGAGCGGACGCACTTTGGGTTGGGTCTTAGTTTTACGCAAGACACATTTCTCTGTACTCCTGTTAGTATTATTCTTCACAGTCCTCTTTGCAAGCGGACGCCTCGTTACGAGATCGCAACCAATTTCTGCACGCTGTACGCTCGATCCAGCATCCTCCCCGTCACCTCCTTCTTCCTTCTCTCTTTGTTCCTGGAAACAACAGGACGCGTACATGCGTTATTCCTGGAGGCGGCGCGGCCTCTCCCTTTACCTGAGCCTTGTCTCGTAAATGGAGTATTCCGATTGTCCAGAGAAATTGCACATTCGAGCGTCGAAATCGTCGATGAACGGAGCGGACTTCAGCGCGGCCTCGAACGCCTCGCCCACTGAAACAGTATTGTTTATCATTAACAGCTGTCCTACTATTCGTCAGGAATATCGATCGGCCACGTACGTGTGGGAGAGGCGATAGGGAATTTTCAATCGGTTTAAACGCTCCGTAGAAGTTTAATTCTCAGAGGGTTGGGCCTGGGGGTGTGTGTAGGGTGGTTTAAAAAATTAATGGTAACTTAAGCTCACCTGCTTCCCCAAAATCGTTGTTGGAGACGTCGAGGACCAAGGTCTTAAACTCGATGCAGCCAGAGCTTAACACCTCCGCGAGGGCTGCACCCCCTTCGGATGTTATTCCGCAACCACTTATGTTAAGTACTTCCAAGCTGTCGGTCCGAACCAAGTCTGGAAGAAGTATCGACAGATTTTTCGATATTCATTTAAGGGGGTTGAGGTTTGAGGGAGGGGGTTGTGTTTGGTTAGGGGATTTTAGGGTGGCGTTGTTGAAATAGTTTGTAGACTTACAAGCGCATATATGAGCAGCCCCGGCGTCCAGTAAGGGGTTCAGTCTTAGGTCTAGGTGCTCTAGGATTGATTGCTCCCTTTTTAGCAATCCGTATATTACGCCTGCCACCCCGTTCGGGCCGATGTCGTTGTTCGTTAAATGTAAGATCTTCAAGGCCTCGTGCATGGAGAGGAACTCGCCCACGGCGTGGGCGCCCTTGTCGCCCAATTTGCAGTGGGAGAAGTCTATCTCTTCCAGCTGCGTTTGCGCACAGCATTTGGTAGTTAATTTTTTGGGTTGGAATGTTTTTTTAAATGGTAGATAGTTGGGGCGATTGAAAATTGTGATGTTTGAGTTTGAGGGGGTGGAAATTTTCGGCAATGAGGATTTGTGGTGATTAAAGATTGTGATATTGAAATTTGAGGGGGTGAAAATTTTTGTAGATTGGAATTTTGTGGTGATTGAAAATTGTGATATTGAAATTTGAGGGGTTGGAAATTTTCTGCGATGGGGATATGTGGTGATTGAAAATTATGATATTGGAATTTGGGGGGTAGAAATTTTTGGAGATTGAGATTTGTGGTAGAAATTTTCGAGGATGGAAGTTTGTGGCAATTGAAGATTGTGATATTGAAATTTTCTTCGTAACTCTGGTAATGTGAGTGTTTAACGACGGGACTCAGTGACGCTAGAAATTTACGGTGGTGGAAATAGTTAGCGATGGGAGTTTCAAGTTTCATGCCCTTTCATAACAGAAACTTCACATTTTCAATCCCCCAATCCCTCCCAGAACGAAACGAATCTATCACCGACACTGTGATTCTCCACCACCCCCTGAAGAAGAGCAGCAGCGCGTGGTTGGTCGAGATTACTCCTAGACAGCACAAATTTCTTCAGCATCTTGCAACCCTTAATCCCCCTTCCAAGACCCATGCAATCCTCCACGGAGAACCTTTTCCAAAGCAGACCTCAAGAATAACGAAAAACCACCCTCACGAATCCCAGCAAAGAAACTCACTCGAAGTCCCGCCACTGGAACCCATCATCCATATAAATAAGCCCAAAAGTGATACGAATCTCCAGCAAATTAGGGAACTGTGGCAGAATAACTTCCATTGGAATATGATGTACGACGTCATCCTCAGCAGCACACGGATCATCATCCTCCAAAGACTTCTGCTGTTTCCTACAAAATTCCAGAGGACCCTTAAGCTGCCCCGACTAATGCCGCATTCTCAAACAATCCCTCACTTGGTGGGCAAAAGGGAGCGAAGCCTTATCGCCTGGACATAATTGCGCACCAGCCCTATCATCGCCTCGCACTCCTCCATCTGAGATTCCATGTAGCTTGGCTCCAAGCTCTCCAAATACTCGGCGAGCCGACCCTCGCAGTACCTCTGTCGCCAAGAATCCCCGTGATCGGCTGGATCGTTGTTCGTCCACCTACGTCGGTCATAATTTCCACGAATTTAAAGTTCGAGGCCACCCATCGCGACTAGCGACTCAGAGGGGGTGGCTTGTTTCATGGAAATTCGATAGCCCGTCCACGCGGGGGGTGTTTCTTGAAAGGTGGCCAAGAATGGCTCCCCTTCTACCAAGGAATTAATAAGACACGTGGTAAATAACGACCAAATAGTTCGAAATGTCTGCTGAACTATTCAATTGAAGATTGCAAAGTTTAATCCTCAAGGATTCTTGCTGGAGGTTTTGAAACCACCCCTTTGGTCGGTCGAAAGTAATTCTGTTTCAATATAAATGAATGGCTAGTGTGTTGTATTTGCCTGTCCTTGGAGCAACGCTTCCAGTAATGTTCATCCTCGATGACCTTTATAGTCAGCTCGAAGGGCAGATCGGTGGGTAGGATCTCGATTAATTTGACTCTGTCCTCGCAGGTGGGCAGTTCGTCGAGTATAGGGTTGTCCTTCCACGCAGCAGCTATTGCGCGAAGGGCAAGGGTCCTCAGGCTTGGAAGCCTCCCCTCGTCCCAGAAAGCGTCCTCTGAGCGAATAGTCCTGTCGCGCTCGAGCGACAGCCGCGTGGTCTCGTAGGAGCATCTGACCAAGCAAATATCATTTTCAATTATCTCTCGCCTGTTCGTGTGACTTTTGCGTATTTTTATAAAGAAGCTTCGTTGATTTAATCGCAGCAGATGTTTGTTACTAGAGTGTACGAGAAAGCTAAGGAGCTCGTAGTTTCCGCCTCGCGATTATTCCTTTTTAAGAAAACGAGCCCCCTATTTTCCCTGCGACCGCGGCACGCGCGACGGCGCAATCGAAAAGGAGCCGCAGAAGCGTGAAAGAGCATTACCTGTAAGCCTCAAAGGCGTTCCTCGGCACGGTGTGCGGAATCCTCATTTTCGGGTATTCCTTTGCTCATCACGTTCGCAAACACGCAAACACGAGCGTTCCTTCTATCTCCTCTCCGCGTTCCTCGAATTTTCTACCATTTTACGACCCACTTCAGGCTGTGCTCTTCCGACGCTGCACGGAAGCCACAAGCTTCTATTTTCAGCGAATTAACGTGCTGTAGGAAATTACGTCCTCGGAATTTTCCGTGCCACTAATTCTTGGCCTACAACTATATTTCGATATTATTATATTCAATAGCGAGTGAAGTTGGTAGCGGGACACATAGCGTGGGTCAAATTTGACCCAGTACCCTCCATGCGTAGGTTATGTGAGAATAATTGTCTAAGGAAAGTAACTCGGTCGGTAACTCGTCGGTAACTAGTCGTTCGAGTGACGCGGAGCCTTTTAAGTGCCTTATAATTTTTATTAAATCATCCTCATTCCCGTTAAACTATTCCAAATAGTTTTAAGTCTCTTTTAACCCTCACGGATGCTCTGTGGTTTCAGGAGTGCCCGGAGGGCGTAGTGCACGAGGACTCGTTCAAGGACATCTACGCGAAATTCTTTCCCCATGGCAGTGAGTTGCACTTAGATAAGAGACCCGCGATTTCCCCCCGTAGATTAGATAACGGCCACCCGTACGAATTCCAGACTCCAGCCTCTACGCCCATTACGTGTTCAAGGCGTTCGACGTCAACTGCAACGGCGCCATCAGCTTCAGGGTAATGGCCTATTTTCTTATCGCGCCGGTCATAGGCGCGCCCGTAAACGTTACGCGTCACGTGATATACGATCGCCGCAGGATCTCCTTGTCACCCTGTCGACGTTGCTGCGCGGCAGCATCTACGAGAAGCTACGATGGACGTTCAAGCTCTACGACATCAACGGCGACGGTTGCATCACCAGGGGCGAGCTAGGGGAGGTGGTGACGGCCGTGCACGAGCTGATGGGCAGGCGGCACGGGCACCACGCTGAAGAGGAGAGGAAAGCGCGGGAGCAGCTGGACAGGGTGTTCAAGAAGCTCGACCTGAACCAGGATGGCGTGATAACCATCGAGGAGTTCATCGAGAGCTGTCTAAAGGTAGGACGCCTTGTTCCCAAAGTCAGGAGTGTCTGGTGTGCGCAATGGAGGAAATGTAGCGAGGCATGTTTCGCACAAAAATTATTAACAAGAATTTAAGAGGATCGATTTTCCAGGACGACGTGATCACACGGTCGCTGACGATGTTCGATTGCGCGCTTTGATCTCCGGCGAAGGAGGAGCCCGCGGCAGTGACCACCACGCCGCCTACGCCGCTCTCCACAACGACGACATTCTCGCAGTCCCAGTCGCCGTCGCCGCCGCCGCCGTCCTACTCTCTGCTGCCACCGATTCCACCGCCTTTGCCTTCACAACCGCCTCCGGGGTACACCGTTCAGGACCAGGAGCTCTACATGCTCCTCGCGGCCCACTGGTGGAATCAACCGGAGGCTCCGCTCTTTTGCTAAGGGTACATACAGCTCCGCCACTAGATTCCCTCATAAAAAGTGTCTTGGAGGGCCTCGGAGTCCATAAAAATTGATTTTGAGGAAGATGGTATAGCGACGGTAACTTAGTCGACTTCTTTGCCGACAGTGGGTTATTCTCCCTGGGATAGCGGTGTCTGGGTCTATTCTGACCCACGCCATCGATAGTCCCATCAAACTCGGGCTCATAAAACAATTTCTAGACTTTGAAATATCAGTAGAATCGCGATCCTAAGTGATAGAGAAAGGCAGAAAGGTGCGTACGGGTCAAAAGTGACCCAGAGACCGTCTGCTCAGTGACTGCTCCAAGCTATAGTTCTCCAACTGCCCTTAGTCAAATCAAATCATCCTATTACCTTCAAATTCATTCAAATTCTCCCGGAATGAGTTAATCAGAAGATCTGTGCCTCTTTTCCAGGATGCCAAGAAACGCGAGCCCCGACGAGCTCCGATTTCTGTGGAGCTTCTGAAGAAAGGGGAAACGCAAGCGAGTTCAAGAATTCCGCCACGAATGTGCTCGACGCGTGGAGCTGGAGGCGTCCCCTCCAGAGGACTCTGCTTACGTAGCGCGCGTGAACCAAACTAAGTGTCCAGGACTAACCAAGTGCTCCTGGGGAATGGTAACGATATTGTCAATTGAGGGACCGACCGGTTCGCGTCGTTCAGAGACGTTAGCAGCCGACTTATCACAGAGGAAAGACTATAGAAGATAGGGACGTACCAGTAAGAATTAGGAAGAAAGTAAATCGAGTGGAGCTCGGAGAGAGCGAGCTTTCTTATCCACGAGTCCCATGGGCCCGTTTCGAGGTTAGGAACGTCGAGGATTTAAGGTGCTTGACGCTCTATCGGCGTTCCATGACGTCGCCGAAGAGAACGCCACAGATTGGGCATGATCAGAGGGGATTCGATGCGAACGAGATACTCGACCTTAGTTGACTTCCGTGCCAAACTCCTGTAAAGATTATGGTACTTGTCCCTCGTGAGCGACGATAGGTCGCTAGGAGAAACTTTGTTTAAGGAGATTAAGTATGAGGAACGTTAGAGAGTACCGAGTATCGGACTGAAGCGATGGATAATAGTACAGGATGTCTCTAAAGACGTGGCGCAATTGGGGGTGGTTCTTCTGGGGAAATATGAATTGAATAAAATTTTCTTTTATTGCACAGACACTCGAGTATCGAAGTCGAAGTTAATTTCCATTCAACTGAAAAGAATTACCAAGTTTCCGGCTGAGTCATGAGTTTAGAGACACCCTGTAGCGAATCAGAAACGGATTGAATTCGTACACTTGGTTTCAAGAGAAGGAATGCTTTCTTTTGTCCCATAAAAAAAAACGAGTAGATTCGCTTTACTTTCCGAGACAATCGCGCGTTACCGCCAGTTTCCTTAAATAAGAAGTGTCTTTGTTCGTCGACAGAACATTCCACGAGGGTATACGAAAACGAGCGCACCTAGTTCAGCTCCGAGCCTGATGAATCCAAAGATCTTTCGAGTCAGCCGTTTTTTCGAGATCGTTCGTAGAAATATCGTAGAATTTTAAGGGGAACCGCGAATCAATTTTCTAAGAAAAAGATGGGGGGAAAAAGTCGATCGTTGAAGGTATAATAGAGTAGACGCTAAGAGAATCGTTCGACCTAGTCGAGAATTAGTCTCGTTTTACCATTAAACGCTCGCCCGGCGGCAATGAAACACCAAAACTGCAATAATTAACCTAAACTTAAGGGGAGAAAAGAGCGCGGGACAGTTTTTCCATTGAATTGTCTAGGTTATGGGATCGAATCTGGACCGCCATAGGCGTAGGCAGCTTGTCGATCATAGGAGCTTTAGGAACTAACGACGTTCAAACGTTCGCACGTGCACTTTTTTGAGGTCTCGCGATTTAAAAAGATGCCGAATAGAAGGGTTTTTAGAGCCATTAGGGTCACACGGTTCTTTTGGTACCAAGGAAAATGTCGAGTAAAATGAATCTTGAAACCCCTAGATGGCGCTTTCATCGTTTTTCTAATATTTAGTTTGCGGCAGTCGGTTATTAGCATTCCCCTGATTTCAATTGAGCAAGTACCGAGGTTCCCTGCTTAAACACGAGCGAATGGAAAACTCGATTGATAGTTACCTTCGGAAATGTTGCAGATTGTTAAACAATCGACGCTTTTCGTGTCTGTCCCCAGGTCCCTCGAAAATAGCGAATGAAATGAATTAGGATCGTCGATCTAGGATGATAAGGATTTGTTAACCGTTGTTGTCTCTTTGTAGCACTGTCACTGGTCGATATACCTATCCCTCTGGCCACCGTGTTTTAATAGGGATCGAAGACGCGGAATAGGTTGCTAGGCGCGTCTCTATAACGACTGGTAGTAAATAACCACACTCGCTGAATCACCCATTTAAATTCACTTCTATAATATAAAAGACCACAACAAGGGAAGACTTTCCTTCCATTTCTTTCACACATCACTGTCTCCTCCTCCATCACTTGTTGTCAACACTTTACACAGTGGACGATGGGATTGATACTCGACTCGAGTTTTGATAACGAACAGAATTGAATGACTCATATTTTATTTATTCAAAGTGATTGGCAATGGGTGGTAGAAAATGGAGTAGGTGATTCTACGTGAAAAAAAGAAGACGAAAATGAATAGTAAAGAAATTGAGGTGGAGGCTTTGTTTCTTAGTTATTAAAGTTCAAAGATTTGGGTCCGGGCGCCTCGAGCGCGGCAACTCGGCGGTCAGCCGCGCGCGTTGGGCCCCACTAGGGGCCTCTAACGGCGACTGTGCGCAACCCTACGCGCATCGGGAACCCCCGCGTTGCCGTGCTTCAGGCGCCCCAGACCCAAAGCTTTAAAGAGTAAAAACAAAACAACGAAGCCTCCAGCGCAATTTCTTTACTCTTCATTTTCTTCTTATTTTCTCACCAGCTTCATTTTCTACTACCTTAGAACCTTGTATATTTCACTCCCATCGCCCTTTGCGATCCTAAAACCACCAGCAAGGTTGAATGTATGCTACAATGGAGAACCGTTGTTCCTAAACCGAGTGAAAGCGTAAATGTAAATGGGCGAGTACTAAAACACAACCAATTCCTGTGTTCGGTCAGTGAGTCGGTTGAAACGACGAATCACACTTGGATATAAGAAAACCTGTAAACGGTCACATAAAAAATAATGAATTTCCCGTGTACCTTCTGGCACATTCTGAAAACGGAAGCGTCCCTCTCGTCGTTAAAAGGGAGACCGATGCAAAAGCGTTGATCGCTTCCCGAACACCCCGTATTCGATTTAATGGTAAACGATTTTTATATGTTTTCTAAGAAACGAACAAAAAGCTGACTCTGCGAGGAGAAACAACGAACGTTACTGTTAAAACTTTTCTACGATGATCGAACGAGGACAGCTGGAAGCGAGAAATAGATAAACCGATTACCGACTGTAGGAAAGGTGGAGTTCGTTATAATTTTCGGCGATAACGAAGATTTAGGGTTTCTGCGTAAGAGTTTCGTCGGTGCTTCGACTAGCCTCTTCGACTCGATCGGAGACACTTCGGAAGGGTGAGGACTTATATTTTCGTAGGCAGACCATGCGCGGCTTGTTCCTCGTAATTTAGAATACATATCGTGCTTGTTGGTCGCTCGGTGTCGAGGACGGCCATTGGTATCCGGGACATTTAAGTTTAAGGTGTCCATGTTCCCGGTGTCTGAGAATCAAACGCGCGCGGGTGGGAGGAGCGCGCGGGTTGCATTCTGCGCAGGGGCTACTGGCTGTTCCAAGTTACCAGGCCCCCTTTAAAGAAGCTCCGAGCTCTTGAACAGTCAGTACATTCTGATCAGAGTTTAACGCAAAACAGTGGCGATCGTAGAAGAGGAACCTAGTCAATTGATGAACGTTAGAAGTAACATACATTAATATCGTAATTAACTCGCTGGACAATAGGTCCAAATCCTCGAGCTATTGTAAACCAAAAGTTTCTGATTAGGTCCATTTATTTCTTTAACCCTTCGCAGCGGATGAAACTATACGCGGTAGGTATGTCGTGCGGGAAACGCCCGTCGGGCGTTCAGCGAGCACGGCGAACTAACGAGACCGGGCGATCCCCGCACGCGACAAAGGGTTGAAGGATGTCAAATGTCTCTTGTCAACTTCTTTTCAACTGATTATGCCTCTTGCTACTTCTTTAAATTTCCATCAGAAGCACACGAGTATGTTTGCTGGTGCATTTAGAAACTCTTGGTGTAATTAAGTCAACGATGAATTAATTGGTAGGCACTTAGTTGGTTCGATACTTGCTTAGCGCAATCTGGTTTAGCTGCGGATATTCGAGGGAACTCCGCCGACAAGCCCCAACGCGTCAGGATATCAAAATGATTTAGATTACGTAACTCTTAGATTGTATATGTCTCGTCGATGAGCACAGGTGGCGAATCAAAATTTGTTACTATAGTTAAGTAGCGATTGGAGGTATCGGTTAGTACGTAGCTGGTGCGATACAATTGTTAAGCTTAAGGGCACTTTTTTATGACGGAATTAATAACTAGATGTAAAACTCGCCATTGATGCAATCGGTAGAATGTACAATGTGTCGCGAAAGTACTCCAACCATTGCAGACAAAACACTTTTTACAAACGTCAACGACACTTTTTCTTGAGTGCTAAAAATTAACAAACGGAGTCTCGGGCTTTTGCGGATTAATCGGGGTAGTTTAAAATTTCAAACTGCCGCATTCTAAAATGATTAATTGTGGAAGAAAATCATTTTGCTTTTCTTCATCAAGATCTTGTTAATTCTTGGTATTTGTTTATTCATAATTTGTTCACAAATAGTACTATATAGGATTTTGTCTGCAGAGGTGCGGAGATTTTTCTGACCCATCATGTTTAGCACGTTATATTCCGTATAGTGCGTTAATTAATTCTCGTACTGCCAACTTCTCTGCGAAATCGAGCAGTAATCGGTCCAAGGTAGGCATTCTGCACGCGAAAATGTCGATTGGTACAGTATTCTCACGGGGTTAAGAAGAACACGGAAGAAGCATCGGTTCGTAGATCACCGAGTCGTCCTTTCTCCAGGCCTTCTCTCTATTACTATTAAATAGTGGCATCCATACTCGCGACCCTTGCCCTTTAGATCCAAGGGAGAATTGTAATTTATCTTTAGATCGGAATGATCCTCGCCACACGACTTGTATCTCGCGACAATTGAATTGTAAATTCTCGACGAATAAAGGAGGAACGTCGTTATTGTTATCCGTTGATTTCATTTATCTTTCCTTCAGCAAGGGGGTTGAAACTTCAGACTTGAAGGAATTACGAAGATCCATTACATATTTGATAATTCGAATACAGTGGTAAAAAAGTCTAATTTAAAACAAGTATAATTGTAATTATACGACAATGTAAAAAGTATAATTTAAACACTTTTGGAGTTTGAACAAAAAAAATGGTAACGCAAGTATAATTCTCACAAATAATTTTTTAGAATTCTTATAACGAACATCTATTTTAAAACCTGTGAAAATATATTTTTTAATGAATTTTCTTTTTTAAACACAAGTTTCACCTGGAATTATCAAAGACACATTAGAATATAATTAGAATACATTTCACCCCCCAGGAGGTGGTCATCATTGAACTCGATCTTCCACCCACCCCATAATGATCCATCTTACCCCTTTGAAGACATTGACAGTTGCTCACAATTCTAATTTCACTCATTTAAAAGTAAGTGGACCTCCCTCATTCACCACCCTTCAACATCCACTACCCCATTTGGTGCTTGGTACCCCCTACCTCCATTTATATTCCAGTCGATGCCCCTCATGCAAAACAATACCAAATAGCGTTTGGGTCCTCGCCAAAATCGCGTAAAGAGCCAGAGAACTGTGTCGTTCGACGACCAAAGCGACAATGGGGTGGCTGGGGCCACGCGGAAATCGATCCGCAGCAACAAGTATCGTTCTCGCAAGGTAAAAAAGGGGAAGCAAGGACCGCATAATTTAATCGGTTCCCCCCGAACCAGAAAAATAAAATTTGCCCCTAAAACTTTTTTCCAACTCTAGCGTGGAAACAAAGTGTTCGAAATGCGGTAAATGAAAAATAATAAATTAATTAGAAAACGTTCATTTGGTCCAACAAATCCCACGTTATTACTCCCAAATATTTCATCAAACTCAATTTCACAAAAATCGACGAATTTTCACTAGTTCCATCGTTACATGAAAACCATTGAATCTGTTTAGATAACTATTCATAACGATTAACGCAAGCAGTATTTAAATCCACAATAATTCTAATTATCATTTTACACTGCAACACAATTACCACTAATACTTACATTGTAATCAAACGCACGTAAATATTTCACAAGATACACATATTGTCAATTTTAACTAACATACCCACTCGCACTCAGACGTTCATTTATAAAACGCACTACAAATGCGGAGAGAAGCAAAAACACGTGCGTTCACCGTGGAAGTCGGCGCAACAATGCAACGTACTACCAGCAATCGATCGGTTGTCGGCTCTTCTACGCGTGCGTAAAATCCCCCTCGGGCAGAATTCTTTATAAAAGTCATAATAATCGAGCACTGTCTTGCACGTCCCGCGAATTTCCGTAATACTCAACCCCTCGCACCTGCAACCCCTACGCATTGTGTACCTTCAAACCACAGGTGATATTTCTCCCCTCTTTCCTTGGTTGTAGAAAATTACCTTTGACGTTGCAAACTTTTCCTCCGTTCTTGAATTTCTTCCCAGCTTGAGTGACAATCGTAAAACGAAAATGCAAGAAATATGTAATAATATGAAAACTCGAGGGAAAGCTGGATGGGAATAATGTGCCTCCACGCAGTCATCTCGCGAACGGGGGAAAATGAACTTCGAGGGTGGTCGTCATTGCAAAATCATTCGATCGATAGGTGTGCCACTGGGTCTCTGGCCTTATCGATGCACAAGTCTTGGGAAAATGAACGGCGCTCTCGCTGTAACGGTTATTCTTCTCTTCATAGTCGCGCAGGTACCAGATTATCGTTTTCTCTTCAGTTCGTTAGAGCTGGACTGCCAACGTTTGTTTTCAGCTCGCCTTAGTTACTCGTTGCTTTACGTATTGAATTCGAATTGACTCGAGATGTCACTGACATTATTGAGATATTGAATTCAGAATCCTTACTCCCTCTATCCTACTTGTCGCTTATTTTCTCTTTTTACAAAATTCAATTGCTAGCATGCCCGTTGCACGACGATTTATTAGGCACGGTTAAAGGAATGTTCAATAGCGGAGGATATTTGCAGCTGGCAGTGTTTGCCACGCACGAGTTCAGTGGGTATCTGTTTTTTAAGACTATGACTGGTATGGTACCGTGTATAGTCTTCCTAGTGAAGTACTTCTTTTTTGTGCGAAATATGGACCAGGTATGTTTTCTTTTAGATCCTCTAACGAAACGACTGCTTTGTGATACTTTAATTAAAATTAGAAGCATAGTGGCATGTGGTATAATATTTATTTCATAAGATCGGTTTGAATCTAATTAACAAGGGAACATCGTTAACTCGAAAATTCGATTTTTTTTTTTAAGTTTCGCAGGCTTGTAGGGAATCGCAATAGAAGTGCGGCGCAATTTTTTTTCTGCTACTTCTTTATACTTCAGGGTGGAAACGCTTCTCAAAGCTTAATGTGCATTTTTTTATTTTTCTGTATATCTTGGAATCTATAGTAGATATAAAAAAATTGGCAATATGAGACTTTAATGGTTTTGTATGCTATACGAATCTGTGCAATGAAATTGTTTGAAATTTGCAGTTGAAAAAAGGGAACGTCCCCCGCCGCAAACAGTTAAATAATTTGGCAGCGCAGTTTTATAGAGCTTGGAAAAAAAATTGAATTTTAATTTCAACAATTTTTTTCATATCTACAGTGGTTTTCAAGAAATACAGGAAAATAGGAAAGCGCACGTTAACCTTTAAGGGATTCCTCATCCGGGAAAGCAACAAGTAGCGGAAAATAAAGCTTGTCTGACATTTCTATTGAATCTTCCCACAAACCCGTGATGTTGAAAATAATCAGAATTTTTGGCTTATCAGAGTTCCCTTGTAAGTTGCATTTGTCCCAGCACAGTGTTTTATAATTTTCCCTTTTTTACGTAAATAAGGACACTTTAATTAATTTACATAGAATCATCCAGGTAAAGTACACCTTTGAGTGGATCCAATGCGACTATGATTCATTGACGACCGAGAGGGAGCTTCGACTCATAGAAAAGTTTGCTGACCGAGGAACAAGTATAGTCATATGCATCTTGTGTGAGTACTGTCATTATTTACTGCCTAGCTGACTAAGAATAAATATTGACAGCGATTTCTGGCAGAGTAATCACGAAATTAAGTACTTAGAAGAGTCCTCGAAGAAATGAAAATTTGCGCGGTTAAAAAAAGACCCGAGGTCGTTGTAGAGGCAACAGTCTCGGACTCTAGACTTCTAGAGCAATAACCAGAACGATATTGCCTTTACCTATCAAGTACACTTTATTTGCCAAATACGAATCTATTGTTCCAGATTGTTCGTTGTCTATATTCTTACCTCTGGGTTTCCCGTTCGTGTCAGCATTCTTCGACCTAGGGGGATCCCTTAATCAGTCGCGTTCCGTGGCAATACCCTTCACCGTTGAGTACTTCGTCGATCAAAATCGATGCTTCTCCTGGATCATGTTTCACACCGACGCTACCATGGTCCTGGGTGCTTCCATCCTGTTTGTCACAGAGTCTACATTTGTATATTTCGCCACACACGCGTGCGGATTACTCCAAATTGTCGGGTAATGAATTTCAATCACATATTCTTAGAAACGTTGCAAACAATCGATATTTTTACAAGGAATTACCGTAGTTGTGACGAAACCAAGTGACCAGCAAGACCACTAGTTTCTATTACTTCCATTGCAACTTAATCCGTTGAAATGTTTAGGGCGCGCGGCAACAGGTTGTAGAAAATGAAATAGGCGATTCTACGTAAAAAAATCTGACGAAAATGAAGAGTAAGTTTTTTAGTTATCGACGTTTAAAGATTTAGTTTGGGGCGCCCGGAGCGGGGCCACTCGGCAGTCAGGGCTGCGCGCAGTTGCCAAGGGCCCCGCACCGCCACGCGCGCCACTGGCCACCGAGCTGCGACCACCAGGCGCCCCAGTGCCAATCTTTAAACATTATTTACAGAAAAGCGAAGCTCCCATCGCAATTTCGTTACTCTTCATTTTCGTCTTATTTTCTCGCGTAGAATCACTCGCTTTATTTTCTACTACCTGTTGCCGGTCACCTTGTATATTTGTGCGTATTCAGAGGGGAAATAATCGCGCATTTATAGAGATCGCGTACAACGGATGTTGGAAGGTAGCGTTCCAACTGCTATTTGTGACAAAACGTATTTGTCGATGAATGGTCAACTAGTAGCCACGATTAAACTGCACCAACGCGTACTCGAGTGGGTATAACTTGCTTTAAAATCGAAAGCCGTGTTTTGAGGCAACTCGACAGAAATCTTGAATTTGTTAAAGGTTCATTGACAACATCAATACCTCTTTGCTACCGCATTACTGCGTATTAATTGCTATCGGTGTGGTTTCGTTGAGCATAAACCTCTGCATCGTGAGTAATATATTTATGCGAATGATTCACACGAACACTAGGTTGCCGAGGGGATTCTCTCGATTTGATTTCTTGCTGAATGTGAAGTAATATAAAAAGGAATTTTGATTTTCTTCCTAGTAGCGTTTGTCACGCGAAAAATTGAACACCTTCGACATGTTTGCCACGAAGAAACGACACACTTTACAGCAACCTAGTCTATGCGTCACGCGCACAACGTTCATTCGCTTAAAGGAAAAATCCGTCAAGTAACTCTTGTTCATTATTCGCTAGCTGGCCAGAGCAATGTTGCTGAAGAAAATCACTACCGAATTGTTAACTGCTTTTACAGTGGTTATAATTCAATTCTTTTATTTGGGCTGTGGTAATTACATTAGCCAGATTCTCTTAGACAAGGGCAATGAACTCTTCACGAACACGTGAGTACTAGAATTTCACCCCTTATCACCCCTTAAATCGGTGTGACTATTTGTTGCTAAATCTTTGAAAATTGTATTTCTTTTTATACTGGAGAAATCAGTGATGTTGAAGTGCTAGTTCTTAGAAAGTTTAATGCTAGTAAAGTCTTATAAATAATACTGCAAAATGTAGGGAAACTGTTTGCAATTTATAGATACTACGCAAAATGGCACGAAGCACCCCTGCCAATACAAAAGATGTTGCTGTACATGCGACAAAGAAGCATGGATCCTGTGGGCCTCGAGTTTGGTGGCCTTTACACCGGCTCACTCGAATTTTATTCCATGGTAAACGTTTTACAACGTGCAGTTGATCAGAGAAAACGGGGAACAAAACGCGATTTTTTGCTTTCAGCTAGTGAACACATCGATGTCGTACTTCGCGGTACTCTACTCTACGGCTTAACGTTTCGATTGGAAGGAAGCCTCGTCACTTTTTAACTAAAAACTTGACGCTTAAGATATTTACGATATTTTATTGAACCACTATTGTATTGACTGCAACTGATTCAGACAGACAATGCAGACTGACTGTTGCTTTCTTATGGTTTATATTTATCATAGTCACTATAGATATATAATATATAAAGTTTTATCAAGTCTCTATTCTCATGCTTATATAAGTGCACACATTTCCATTAGAATTCTCAATAAAAATTTTGAACTTCAGTATTTAGTAGAAATGATAAACGAAAATTGAATCGAGTGTCATTATATTTTCCACTGGCTCTAAAACTCACGATGCTTGCGAACACAATTAACTAGCTCTTCGGGTTGCATTGGTCACGGTACCTGGAACAGAAGAAATTTGAATTTAAAATAATTGTCCGCAACTAAACACAATCGTATTACAATTCCAACAGCTCAATTGACAAGTATCCAAAGATAGCAAATGATTGGTGAAACAACGAATAATTATAGCTACACGATGTGAACCATAATAATCCTAATCATTCTACACACTAACACAATTCCCATTAGAACACATATTGCGATCAAACGCACGTAAATATTTCACAACATTCGCGTATTATCAATTGCAGCTAACATATTCACTCGCAGTTAGACGTTCATTTATAAAATGCACTACAAACGCGGAGAGAAGCTAAGACACGTCCGTTCACCGTGGAAGTCGACGCAAGAATGCAACGTACTGCATTGCATCGATCGGCTCTCGGCTCCTCTACGCGTGCGTAAAATCCCCCTCGGGTAAAATTACCCATAAAAGTCACAATAATCGAACACTGTCTTGCGTGTCGCGCGAATTTCCGTAATACTCGACCCCTCGCACCTGCAACCCCTTCGCATTGTGCACCTTCAAACCACAGGTGATATTTCTCCCCTATTCCCTTCGTTGTAGAAAATTACCTTCGACGTTGCAAACTTTTCCTCCGCTCTTGAATTTCTTTCCAGCTTGAGTGACAATCGTAAAACGAAAATACAAGAAATATAGAATAACATGAAAACTCGAGGGAAATCTCGATGGAAATAATGTGCCTCCGCGCAGTCGTGTCTCGAACGGGGAAAAATGAACTTCGAGAGCGGTCGTCATTGTAAAATCATTCGATCGATGGGTGTGCCACTGGGTCTGTGGCCTTATCGGCGCACAATTTTTAGCAAACTTAACGGTGCTATCGCTGTAACAATTATTGTTCTTTGCATACTCGCGCAGGTACCAAGCTTTAATTTCTTTCAGGCCCGCTTACCCGTGGCTTTAAATATCGAATTAGAATTGTAATCGAGATGTCACTGATGTCGTTGAGATCGTTGACTTTAAGATATTAAATTCTGAATCCGTACTGGCTTTACTCTACTTTTCACCTCAGTCTTCTATTTTTATAAAGTTTATATTCTCGCATTTCGGTTGCACGGCGATTTATCGACTGCGGTTAAACGAATGTTCAATAACAGGGGATACTTGCAGCTAGCAGTGTTTATCACGCACGAGTTTAGCGTGGATCTGTTTCTTAAGGCCGTGACTGGTATCGAACCGCTTACGATCTGCGTTGTGAAGTATCTCAGTTTTGTGTGGAATACGGACCAGGTATGCTTATGTAGATTCTCTTAACGATCTGAATGCAATGCGATGCATAAAATTGGAAGAGCACTGCCACGTGGTATAATAAAGAAATTAAGAAAGAAAAAAATAAAACCGACTTCAAATAATTAAAATTACACTAAGAAGTAAAAACTAATTTTTTCGCTAAGTCGGCGCCAAATTTACACAGTGCAAATGATGAGGCATCGATTTAAAAAATATGACAGTCGTAGATTAAATAAAGGAAAAATTATTTTTTACTTTCTAGTGTATTTTTATTTTTTTGACGTCGGTTTTAACTTCTTTTAAATTTTGTATTTGTTACTTTTTCGTTTTATATATATTGACACAACATGCTGCGGAAATATGCGCGTATGTACAGAAAATAATAATAATTATTTAGCTGACAATTGTCTTTATTTACTATAACTGGTAAAATATTGGGCTAATATTGATGCAGTAAGGGATGAAACCACTGGGGCATCGCCTTCTTTCGAATTAAAAAAAGATCATGCGAAAGAAGAGTTATGCGAGGACAAACATAAAAAAAATACAAGCGGGCCAAATCTATAACCTCCTCCTTTGTGAAGTCGGTTAAAAGCAAATTCATGTTATAGGGTGGAATTAAATCTAATTATCGCGGGAACTTCAGTGACTAGAAAATTTGATTTTTTTTTGTAATCTTTGCAGGCTTGTAGGGAATCTAAATAGAAGTGTGAGGCCATTTTTATTTTCACCTACGCGTTGATTCTCCAGAACAGAAACATTTAATCGGCGCCACATTTGCGTTTAAGGGTTGCTTTCACACTGAAGGATCAAAGAATAGCGGAAACTAAAAATTGCGTGATACTTCTATTGAGATTCCTTACAAACCAGCAATGTTGAAAAAGAATCAGAAATATTGGTTTATCGAAGTTCCCTTGTAAGTCGTATATTCCCTAGCACAGTGTTTTAAACGTATCCCCATTTTTACTCAAATAGAGACACATTAATTAATTTACACAGACTCATCTAGGTAAAGTACGTTTTCGAGTGGATTCAAAGCGACTATGATTCATTGGCGGACGAAAGGGAGCTCCGATTGATAGAAAAGTTTGCTGACAGAGGGACCCTCATAAGCAAGTCCATCTTTTGTGAGTATCTAAAGTATTTACTGCCTAGCTAACTATCCTAAGGGTAAATATTGGGGGTCTAATTCAGGCAGAGAAATTACGAAATTAAGTATTTTTCGCAAAGCTAGAAGTGTTTTCAGAAAACTGAAAACGCGGATGGGTAAAAGAAGTGATAAGAATGATAGTCTTAATCTCTTAAGTACAAATTATTTATCAAATCTGTCTCCACTGTTCCAGATTGTTTGCCGCTTGTATTAGTACCCCTCGGATTCCCGTTCGTGTCAGAATTCTTCAACATAGAGACATTCGTTAATCAGTCTCGTTCGGTGCTAATTATCTTCAACGCTGAGTACTTCGTCGATCAAGATCGATACTTCTACTGGATCATATTTCACATCGACGCTACCATGGTTCTGGGCTGTACCATCGTGATTGTCACCGAGTCCACGATCGTACATTTCACCGCACACGCGTGCGGATTACTCGAAGTTATCGGGTAATAAATTTTAATCGCAAATTCTTAGAACCGTTGCAAACGACCGATACCCTAGTAGCACAAAATATTGAATGCACATACATCCAATATTAAAAAGAGGTTCAATATCTTTTTGATATTTAAACATACATACAATATTTATTCCAGATTAAGAAGCAAATATATTTTCCAAATATGCTGGAAATATTCATTTTATATTATGAAAAAAATATTCTTTTTTCGAATATAAAGTAAATATTTATTTACCGTTTGAAACAAAACATTTTTTCCGAATGTTCGGGAAATATTCATTTTATATTATGAAAAAAAAACATTCTTTTTCAAATATAAAGTAAATATTTATTGAATGGTAGAAAGGGAACATTTTTTCCGAATATTTTATTTTCTAAACCTTTATTTCACATTTTCAGTATGTGTATATAATATTTGGAATCAACATTTTTTTCATATTAAAAAGTGTGGCTAAAGAAATATTTTTTTAATATTTGGAAAAAATATTTAACCAATATTTTGTGCTACTAGGGTAGTTATAGTTTCACAAAGAATTACTATAATATTAACGAAACCAAGTGGTCAGCCAGACCACTAGGTTCTATTACTTCCATTGCAACTTAAACCGTCAAAATATTTACGGTCCGCGGCAACAGGTGGTAGAAAATGAAATGGATGATTCTACGTAACAAAATGTGACGAAAATGAAGAATAACAAAATTGCACAGGAGGCTTCGTTTTTTAGTTACTAATGTTTGAAGATTCGGTTAGCGGTGCCTGGATCGCGACGTCCCGGCGGTCAGGGCTGCGCACAGTTGCTGTCAAATGCCAAATTGAGCCACGCGCGCCGCTGAGCGCCGAGTTGCCATCCTCCAGGTGCCCCAGTCCCAAGTATTTAAACCTTAATAACTAACAAGGAAACATATCGAACCCGAAAATTCTGATCTTAATGAAACTCCGTACGATTGTAGAGCATGTCGGAGTATGTAAGAAACGATTTTTTTTTCTGCGGAAAAACACTCTGAGGTGGTGAAATCAGCCCCCGAAATTTTCAGCGATTTTTCATTTTTCGAGTATAACTTTGTAACGGTGCGAGTTAGAAGGAAACCGTAAATGGACAAAATGTTCAGTGTTTGATGCCGTATAACGCGCTGCAAAAGAAATGTTTGTAAAATAACAAAAATTTTAATTTATTTATAAATTGTGGACGTATAACTTACAAAGTTATACTCGAAAAACGAAAAATCGCTGAAAATTTCGGGGGCTGATTTCACCCCCTCGGAGTGTTTTTCCGCAGGAAAAAAAAAATCGTTTCTTACATACTCCGACATGCTCTACAATCGTACGGAGTTTCATTAAAATCAGAATTTTCGGGTTCGATATGTTTCCTTGTAAGAAACGGAGCCTCCACTGCAATTCGATTACTCTGCATTATTGTCTTATTTCGTCACGCAGAATCGTCCATTTCATTTTGTCTACTTCTCACCGAACACCCTGTACATGTATGCATATTCGGAGGGAAAATATTCGCATGTTTATAGAGATCGAATGGAACGGATGCTGGAAAGTACCATTTTAAATGTCTCACGTGGTAAAACGTATTTAACGATGCATGGTCAACTAGTAGCCACCATTACACTGCATCAACGAACACTCAAGTGGGTATTGCATGCTACAAAATCAAAAACCGTGTTTTGGAGCGATTTGAGAAAAATTTTAAATTTGTTAAAGGTTCATTGAAAACATCAATACCTCTTTGCTACCGCATTACTGTATACTAATTGCTATCGGTGTGGCTTCGTTGAGCGCACACCTGTGCATCGTGAGTAATACATGCATGCAAATGATTCTGGTGAACACTAGGTTGTCCAGAAGATTCTCTCGATTTGATTTCTGGTTGAATGTGAAGTGATATAAAAAGGAGCTTCGATTTCCTCCCTGCTAGCATGTTGCCTCTCGTAAATTTCAACCCCATCGAATATGTTTGCCACGGAGAATCTGTACGACAACCTAGCCTCTGCGGAATATGTTCACTAGGTTCAAGCAATGACGCCTCGAGTAACTCTTGTCCATTATTCACCGTCGCTAGGTAGCCAGAGCAATGTTGTCGAAGAAAATCACTGGCGAAACGTTAACTGCACTTATACTGGTCGGAATTCATTTCTTCTACATGGGCTGTGGTAATTACATTGCCCAGATTCTGTTAGACAAGGGCAATGATCTGTTCATGAGAACGTGAGTGCCGCTAGTATTCATCCCCGTTATCAGTGCTCGGTGTGGCTGTTTGTTATTTATTTCTCGAAACTTGTTTTCTCTTTTATATTGGAAATCGGTGATTTTGAAAAGCGGCAGTTCTTAGAATGTTTGGTGCTCGAAACACTTATAAATAATACTCGAGCCTGTTCATACTGAAACGTGTAGGGGAACTGTTTGCAATCTGCAGATACTACGCAAGATGGCACGAATCACCCTTGCCAGTACAAAAGATGTTGCTGTATATGCGGCAAAGAAGCATCCAACCTACGGGACTCGTGTTCGGTGGCCTTTACACTGGTTCGATCGAATTCTTTGCTCAGGTAAATGTTTGCAAGATACAGTAGGTGAGAGAAGAGAAATAACAAGACGCGATCTTTTACTTTCAGCTAGTGAACGCGTCCATGTCGTATTTCACGGTACTCTTCTCTACGGCTTAACATTTCGATTGGAAGGAAGCGTTGCCACTTTTAATTGACGCTTAAGACATTTCTGATAAGTTATCAAACGACTGTTTTAGCCGTAACTGATTCAGATATAAAATGCTTACTGACTGCTACTTTCTTATAGTTGTAAACTGAAAGTAATTAGGGCTTTAAATAAGCTTCAATTAGTAAGAAAAATCGCGATTATAATTTGAGACTGCTGTAACGAGGGATATTCAAAAAATGCAATTTTCTAATTTCAATTTTCTATATGTACCAACGGTGTCGCATAGATATTGCGGAAAATACATTTTCGACCCTCTCATTTGAGGGCTATTCTCACTCCCTACATGTATCGAATATTTTTTATAATTCTACGCACACTTTTAAGAAAATCGGCGTGTGACATTTTAGTGATGTCTCTTGTTATCACGTTTCACAGATTTGGACGTTCTAACAAGTTCTTTCATTGGATTGTTTACTGTTATTTTATTTTTTCATGGAAAACCCTTTTTACAAGTATGTAGAAACACGATTAGAATATGAAATCCATCACTCATAAAATTTACTGTACATTCATTTATATATTTTCATTTCAAAATATATGTTTTGGCATATAGAGCTTTAATTACTTTCAACTTACAATTTGCATTTATCATTGACCCTATATAACGCTTTATATGGAAGGTATATAATGTAATTTAAACTTCCAGTCGCGTTGATTTCACGCAACACCTGTGGCAGAAGAAATTCGAATTTTTAAATACAATCGACTTTACTCCCTCAAACACATTGAAACCCCTTCAGAATTCTAATATCAATCATCTGAAATTAAGTGAAGTTCCTTCTTCTACCACTTTTCACCAATTGCCAATCACATTTGGATCCTTGGTAGCCCGTACCTTCACTAATATTCCAGTTAATTCCCCTGACCAATGGTTCCGAGCTCGGCTTTTCCTGTAACATCGTCTGCAGTACAACATAATACCAAATAGCGTCTTGTTTTTCGCCAAAAATTGCGTAAAGATCCAGAGAACCCAGTCGTTCGACGTTCAAAGCGACGAGGGGGTGGCTGAAGCCACGTGGAAATGGAGCCACGCGGAAATCGATCCGCAGCAACAAGTACCGTTCTCGCAACGGAAAAAGGGGAAAACGGAAAGCACGAACCGTAAAATTTGATCGATTCGCGCGAAACAAAAAAATAAAATTTGCTTTCAAAATGACACATTCTGCCCTACCTTGCCCTGGAAACAAATAATTCGAATCAGAGAAACTGGATGGTAAAATATGGAGAAAGATAGTGGCAAATTTGGCGAACTTCTGGACCAACCGAATGTGCTACGATTTGAATTAAATTTTTGGAAGCTCGTGCCCTCGAGCATCGATTGAAAGTTGCTTTAAAAGTGAAGCATTCAAGAATGAAACACAATATATGAAAGAAGACACAGTCGTTTGGTACTAGGAAAGCAGTCACCAACCCACGTTATTCCGCCGGAAAATTTCTTCAATTTGGATTCACGAAAATCGAATAATTTTCATCAGCTCTATCGTTATAATAACGCCCGTTGAAATTGTTTAGATAACTATTCACGACGATAGATGACACATGAATGTAAGAGACTCTTCTACACACACGCTTGATTAACATCTCCAAACAGTATTCTAATAGTCAACGTAAGTAAATTTGCACTAAAATATTATCTGAACCATAATAATCCTATTTATCATTTTACACAGCAACACAATTACCACTTGTACTTATATTGTAATCGAACACATGTAAATATTTCAAAAGATTCACATATTACCAATTTTAACTACCATATCCACTCGCAGATAGACGTTCATTTATAAAACGCACTACAAAAACAGAGAGAAGCTAAAACACGTGCGTTCAACTTGGAAGTCGGCGGAACAATGCAACGTACCCCCAGCAATCGATCGGTTGTCGGCTCTTCTACGCGTGCGTAAAATCCCCCACGGGCAGAATTCTTTATAAAAGTCACAATAATCGAGCACTGCCTTGCGTGTCGCGCGAATTCCCGTAATATTCAACCCCTGGCACCTACAACCCCTACGCACTGTGTATCTTTAAACCACAGATGATATTTCTCCCTTTTTTTCCTACGGCGAAGAAAATTACCTTCGAAGTCGCAAACTTTACCTCCGAGACTCGAATTTCTTGCCAGCTTGAGTGACAATCGTAAAACGAAAATACAGAAAATGTAGAATAAAATGAAAACTCGGGGGAAAGCTGGATGGAAATAATGTGCCTCTACGCAGTCGAGTCTCGAACGGGGAAAAATGAACTTCGAGAGTGGTCAGCATTGCAAAATCATTCGAGCGATAGGTGTGCCACTGGGTCTGTGGCCTTATCGACGCACAATCCTTAACAAACTGAACGGTGCTATCACTCTAATAACTATCCTTCTCTATATTCTCGCGCAGGTACCAAGTTCTCGTTTTCTTTTCAGTTCGCTCGAGCTGGAATACCAACAGTTGCATTTAGCCCGACTTACCCGTTACTTTAGATGTAGAATTCAAATTGTAATCGAGATATCACTAATGTCGTAGAGATCGTCGAAATTAAGATACAGAATTCAGAATCCTTACTTTCTATTTTCTACTTTTCACTTCTGTCCTCTCTTTTTATAAAATTCAATTGCTCGCGTTTCCATTGATACTTGCAGCTAGCAGTGTTTATCACGCACGAGTTTAGTGTGGACCTGTTTCTTATGGCCGTGGTTGGTATTACACCGCCTGCGTTCTACGTTGTGAAGTATCAGTTTTTTGTGTCGAAGATGGAACAGGTATGCTTATTTATATTCTCTTAACAATCCGATTGCAATGCGATACACAAAATTGAAATAGCGCTGGCATAAGGAATAAAAAAAGAATTCATTTCATAGGGTCGAGTTGAATGTAATTACCACGGAAACTTCGGTGACTCGAGAATTCGATTTTTTTTTAATCTTCGAGGGCTTGTAGGTAATCGAGATAGAAGTGTGAGGCAATTTTTATTTTTAGCTATTTGTTCATTTTTTGGGACGGAAAAATTTCCTAAAGGTTAATGTGCGCTTTCCTATTTTCTGGTTTACCTTGGAAACCAGAGATATAAAATATTGGTGATATGAGAATTTAATGGTTTCCTATGCTTTGCGAATCTTAGCAAGGAAATTCTTTGAATCTCGACTTCAAATAAGGAACAGTTTCCCACCACAAACAATTAAATTACTGGGCGGCGCGGTTTTATGAAGCACAGAAAATTATTACCAACCTAAATTTCAATTTCAATTATTTTTCATATCTAGAATGGTTTTCATGACGTACTGAAGAATGGGAAAGCTCGCATTAACATTTCATGTTTAAGGGGTGTTTTCACTCTGATCAACCAAAGGGTAGCAGAAAATAAAAATTGCCTGCTACTTCTATTGAGATTCCTTACAAACCTGCCGTGTTGAAAAAGATTAAGAATTTTTGGGTTATCGAAGTTCCTTTGTAAGTTGCATTTTTCCCAGAACAGTGTCTTAAAAGTATTCCCTTGTTTGCGCAAATAGAGACACTTTAATTAATTTACACAGAATCATCCAGGTAAAGTACGTTTTCGAGTGGATTCAAAGCGACTATGATTCATTGACGGACGAAAGGGAGCTTCGATTGATAGAAAAGTTTGCTGACAGAGGATCAACCATAAGCAAGTCCATCTTGTGTGAGTATCGAAAGTATTTACTGCCTAGCTACCTATCCTAAGGGTAAATATTGGGGTGTATTTCTGGCAGAGAAATTACGAAATTAAGTATTTTGCTTAAAGGTGGAAGTGTTTAAAAAATAAAAGGGAACGCGAGCGGGTAAGAACAGAACCGGGGTCGTAGTAGAGGCAACCGTTTTGAACTGTATATCATATAACCAGATTATAATTGAGTTAATCGCTTAAGTGCACTTTATTCGTCAAATATGTCTCCATTGTTCCAGATTGTGTGCTGGTTATAATGATACCTATCGGATTATCGTTCCTGTTAGTACTCTTCGACGTAGAGGGATCCCGTAATAATTCCCGTTTGATCTCACTACCCCTCAACGTTGAGTACTTCGTCGATCAAGATCGATATTTCTACTGGATAACATTGCACTGTGACATTACTACGCTACTGGGTGTTTCCATCCTGTTTGTCACAGAGTCCACGAGCATACATTTCATCACACACGCGTGCGGATTACTCGAAGTTACCGGGTAATAAATTTTAATCACAAATTCTTAGAAACGTTGCAAACGACCGATAGTTATAGTTTCACAAAGAATTACTATAATATTAACGAAACCAAGTTGTCAGCCAGACCACTAGGTTCTATTACTTCCATTGCAACTTAATCCGATAAAATATTTAGGGTCCGCGGCAACAGGTGGTAGAAAATGAAATGGATGATTCTACGTAAAAAAATAGGACGAAAATGAGGAGTAACATAATTGCACAGGAGGCTTCCTTTTTTAATTATTAATGTTTAAAGATTTGGTTTGCGGTGCCTGGAGCACGACATTCCGGCGCGGCAGTCAGGGCTGCATACAGTGCCTCAATGCGTCACGCGCGCCGCTGACTGCCGAGTTGCCATCCTCCAGGTGCCCTAGTCCCAAATATTTAAACCTTAATAACTAAGAAACGCAGCCTTCATTGCAATTTAGTTACTCTGCATTTTTGTCTTATTTTGTCACGTAGAATCGTCCATTTCATTTTAACTACTTCTCACCGAAGACCAAATGTTTATATGTACGCATGTTCAGAGAGAAAATAAACGCACATTTATAGAGATCGCGTGGAACGGGTGCTGGAAAGTAGTATTCTAAATGTTCTTTCCGATAAAACGTATTTGGCGATACACGGTCAACTAGTAGCAGCCTTTACACTGCATCAACGAACACTCAAGTGGGTATAACATGCTACAAAAGCAAAAACCGTGTTCCGGAGCGATTTGACAAAAGTCTGAAATTTGTTAAAGGTTCATTGAAAACATCAATTCCTCTATGCTACCACATTACTGTATACTAATTGTTATCGGCGTGGCTTCGTTGAGCGCACACCTGTACATCGTGAGTAATACATGCATGCAAATGATTCTGGTGAACACTAGGTTGTCCAGAAGATTCTCTCGATTTGATTTCTGGTTGAATGTGAAGTGATATAAAAAGGAGCTTCGATTTCCTCCCTGCTAACATTTGCCTCTCGTAAATTTGAGCCCCATCGATATGTTTGCCACGGAGAATCTGTACGACAACCTAGCCTCTGCGGAATATGTTCACTAGGTTCAAGCAATGATGTCTCGAGTAATTCTTGCCCATTATTCACCGTCGCTAGGTAGCCAGAGCAATGTTGTTGATGAAAATCACTGGCGAAACGTTAACTATACTTATACTGATCGGAATTCATTTCTTCTACATGGGCTGTGGTAATTACATTGCCCAGGTTCTGTTAGACAAGGGCAATGATCTGTTCGTGAGAACGTGAGTGCCGCTAGTATTCATCCCCGTTTACAGTACTCGTTGTGACTATTTGTTATTTTTTTCTTGAAACTTGTTTTTTTTTTTATATTGAAAATCAGTGATATCGAAAACTGGTAGTTCTTAGAAAGTTTAGTACTAGAAATACTTAGAGATAATACTCGAAACTGTTAATTCTGAAAAATGTAGGGAAACTGTTTGCAATATATAGATACTACGCAAAATGGCCCGAAGCACCCTTACCAGTACAAAAGATGTTGCTGTACATGCGTCAAAGAAGCATGCTACCTACTGTTCTCGTGTTTGGTGGCCTTTACATAGGATCACTAGAATTCTTTTCTAAGGTAAATGATTTACAAGCTAAGTAAGTGAAAGAAGAAAAAGAACAAAAAGCGATATTTTACTTTCAGCTAGTGAACGTAGCGATGTCGTATTTCATGGTACTCTACTCTGCGGCTTAAAATTTCTATTGGCAGGATGTATTGTCATGCTTAGTACGCACTTAGATACAAAATATTTACTATGAATTATAAAACGATTGTCTTAACTGTAACTGATTCAGCTATAGAATACATAAAAACTTTTACTTTCTTATAATTGTGGAGTGAAAATAGCTAGGGCTTTAAGTGGCAATTTGTAAAAAATTGCAATTATGATCGGAAACTGCTCTAACAATGGACATTAAAAAATCCACAAATTTCTAATCTCAATTTCACACCTATCCCAAAGGTGTCCGATATATTGCGCAAAATTCGTTTTCGATCCTCAACTTTAAGGGCTACTGCCACTCTCTACATATCGAAAATTGTCAATAAAAAAAAAATATGTGACGAAATTTTTTTTACTATTCTTCGCAAAGTTTTAACAAACTCGGCGTGTCGTATTTAAGTGACGTCCCTTGTTAGTACGTTTCATAAATTCGGAGCTTCCGACATGTTCTTTAATTGGATTGTTCACTGATATTTTATTGTTTCATGAAAAACCTTTCTTACAAGTATGTAGAAACACGATTAAAGTATGAAATCCATCACTCATAAAATTAACTGTATATTCATTTACATATTTCTATTTCAAAATATATGTTCTATCACATAGAGCCTTAATTACTTTCAGCCTACAATTTCTATTTAACATTGTCACTGTATAAAACTTTATATGGAAGAAAAGTATTATGATTTTAAAATAATAATTTAAAACTTTGACAAACCTCTATTTTCTTGCTATATACATTCCCTTTCCAATTCTTGATAAAAATGTTGATCTTGCGTATTTAATAAAATTTATAAACGGAAATTAAATTGGAGTCACTATGTATATCTTCCATGGAAAATTCGCTGCCTTCTAATCCCGCATTGCGTGTCCATCACGATTAAGTAGTACTTCCAGTAGCACTCGTCGCAGCACCTGTGACAGAAAAAAATTCGAATTTAAAATAATTGTCCCGAACAAAATCAATTGACTTACTATGGTTCCAAGCTCGGGTTTTCCTGTAATATCGTCTGCAGTACAAAATAATACCAAACAGCGTTTTGTTTTTCGCCAAAGCTCGCGTAAGGAGCCAGAGAACCCAGTCGTTCGAGGTTCAAAGCAACGAGGGGGTGGCTGGAGCCACGTGGAAATGGAGCCACACGGAAATCGATCCACAGCAACAAGTATCGTTCTCGCAACGGAAAAAAGGGAAAAGGGAAAGCACGGACCGCAAAATTTGATCGATTAGAGCGAAGCAAAAAAATAAAATTTGCTTTTAAAACAATTCATGCTGCCCTACCCTGCCGCGAAAACAAATTATTCGAATCAGAGAAACTGGATGATAAAATATGAACACAGATTGTGGCAAGTTTCGCGAACTTCTGGACAGAACAAATATGCTATGATTTGATTTAAATTTTTGGAAGCTCGTGCCCTCGAGCATCGATTGAAAGTTGCTTTAAAAGTGAAGCATTCGGGAATGGAAAACGATAAATCAATTAGAACACAATCAGTTGGTACAAGTAAGACAGTCACATTCCACGTTATTCCGCCGAAAAATTACTTCAATTGGATTCACGAAAATCGAATCATTTTCATCAGCTCTATCGTAATATTAACACCCGTTGAATATGTTTAGATAACTATTCACGACGACAGATAACAGATGAATGAAAGAGAGGACCCTACACACGCAACCTGATTAATATTTGCAAGGAGTTTTCTTATGGGCAAATTAAATAAATTTGCACTAAAATATGATCTGAATCATAATAATCATAATTACCATTTTACACAGCAACACAATTACCACTAATACTTATATTGTAATCGAACACATGTAAATATTTCAAAAGATTCACATATTATCAATTTTAACTAACATACCCACTCGCAGTTAGACGTTTATTTATAAAACACTCTACAAACGCGGAGAGAAGCTAAAACACGTGCGTTCACCGTGGAAGTCGGCGCAACAATGCAACGTATTCTCAACAATCGACCGGTTGTCGGCTCTTCTACGCGTGCGTAAAATCTCCCTCGGGCATAATACTCCATAAAAGTCATAACAATCGAGCACTGTCTTGCACGTCCCGCGAATTTCCGTAATACTCAACCCCTCGCACCTGCAACCCCTACGCATTGTGTACCTTCAAACCACAGCTGATATTTCTCCCCTTTTTCCTTGGTTGTAGAAAATTACCTTTGACGTTGCAAACTTTTCCTTCGTTCTTGAATTTCTTCCCAGTTTGAGTGACAATCGTAAAACGAAAATACAAGAAATATGGAATAATATGAAAGCTCGAGGGAAAGCTGGATGGAAATAATGTGCCTCCACGCAGTCGTGTCGCAAACGGGGAAAGATGAACTTCGAGGGTGGTCGTCATTGCAAAATCATTCGATCGATAGGTGTGCCACTGGGTCTGTGGCCTTATCGATGCACAAGTCTTGGGAAAATGAACGGCGCTCTCGCTGTAACAGTTATTCTTCTCTTCATAGTCGCGCAGGTACCAGATTATCGTTTTCCCTTCAGTTCGTTAGAGCTGGACTGCCAACGTTTGTTTTCAGCTCGCCTTAGTTACTCGTTGCTTTACGTATTGAATTCGAATTGACTCGAGATGTCACTGACATTATTGAGATATTGAATTCAGAATCCTTACCCGCTCTATCCTACTTGTCACTTATTTTCTCTTTTTACAAAATTCAATTGCTAGCATGCCCGTTGCACGACGATTTATTAGGCACGGTTAAAGGAATTTTCAATAGCGGAGGATATTTGCAGCTGGCAGTGTTTGCCACGCACGAGTTCAGTGGGTATCTGTTTTTTAAGACTATGACTGGTATGGTACCGTGTATAGTCTTCCTAGTGAAGTACTTCTTTTTTGTGCGAAATATGGACCAGGTATGTTTTCTTTTAGATCCTCTAACGAAACGACTGCTTTGTGATACTTTAATTAAAATTAGAAGCATAGTGGCATGTGGTATAATATTTATTTCATAAGATCGGTTTGAAACTAATTAACAAGGGAACATCGTTAACTCGAAAATTCGATTTTTTTTTTAAGTTTCGCAGGCTTGTAGGGAATCGCAATAGAAGTGCGGCGCAATTTTTTTTCTGCTACTTCTTTATACTTCAGGGTGGAAACGCTTCTCAAAGCTTAATGTGCATTTTTTTATTTTTCTGTATATCTTGGAATCTATAGTAGATATAAAAAAATTGGCAATATGAGACTTTAATGGTTTTGTATACTATACGAATCTGTGCAATGAAATTGTTTGAAATTTGCAGTTGAAAAAAGGGAACGTCCCCCGCCGCAAACAGTTAAATAATTTGGCAGCACAGTTTTATAGAGCTTGGAAAAAAAATTGAATTTTAATTTCAACAATTTTTTTCATATCTACAGTGGTTTTCAAGAAATACAGGAAAATAGGAAAGCGCACGTTAACCTTTAAGGAATTCCTCTCCGGGGAAAGCAACAAGTAGCGGAAAATAAAGCTTGTCTGACATTTCTATTGAATCTTCCCACAAACCCGTGATGTTGAAAATAATCAGAATTTTTGGCTTATCAGAGTTCCCTTGTAAGTTGCATTTGTCCCAGCACAGTGTTTTATAATTTTCCCTTTTTTACGTAAATAAGGACACTTTAATTAATTTACACAGAATCATCCAGGTAAAGTACGTTTTCGAGTGGATTCAAAGCGACTATGATTCATTGACGGGCGAAAGAGAGCGTCGATTGATAGAAAAGTATGCTGACAGAGGGACAGTCATAAGCAAGTCCATTATGTGTGAGTATCGAAAGTACTTATTGCCTAGCCACCTATCCTAAGGGTAAATGTTGGGGTGTATTTCTGAAAGAGAAATTACGAAAATAAATATTTTGCTTAAAGGTGGAAGAGTTTAAAAAAAAAATTGACAGTTTTGGACTGTATATCATATAACCAGGTTATAATTGAGTTAATCGCTTAAGTGCACTTTATTTTTCAAATATTTCTCCATTGTTCCAGATTGTGTGCTGATTATAATGACACCTATCGGATTATCGTTCCTGTTAGTACTCTTCAACGTAGAGGGATCCCGTAATAATTCCCGTTTGATCGCAATACCCCTCAACGTTGAGTACTTCGTCGATCAAGATCGATATTTCTACTGGATAACATTGCACTGTGACATTACTACGCTACTGGGTGTTTCCATCCTGTTTGTCACAGAGTCCACGAGCATACATTTCATCATACATGCGTGCGGATTACTCGAAGTTATCGGGTAATAAATTTTAATCACAAATACTTAGAAACGTTGCAAACGACCGATAGTTATATTTTCACAAAGAATTACTATAATATTAACGAAACCAAGTTGTCAGCCAGACCACTAGGTTCTATTACTTCCATTGCAACTTAATCCGATAAAATATTTAGGGTCCGCGGCAACAGGTGGTAGAAAATGAAATGGATGATTCTACGTAAAAAAGTAGGACGAAAATGAAGAGTAACATAATTGCACAGGAGGCTTCCTTTTTTAATTATTAATGTTTAAAGATTTGTTTAGCAGTGCCTGGAGCACGACATTCCGGCGCGGCAGTCAGGGCTGCATACAGTGCCTCATTGCGTCACGCGCGCCGCTGACTGCCGAGTTGCCATCCTCCAGGTGCCCTAGTCCCAAATATTTAAACATTAATAACTAAGAAACGCAGCCTTCATTGCAATTCGGTTACTCTGCATTTTTGTCAGATTTTGTCACGTAGAATCGTCCATTTCATTTTAACTACTTCTCACCGAAGACCAAATGTTTATATGTATGCATGTTCAGAGAGAAAATAATCGCACATTTATAGAGATCGCGTGGAACGGGTGATGGAAAGTAGTATTCTAAATGTTCTTTCCGGTAAAACGTATTTGGCGATACATGGTCAACTAGTAGCAGTCTTTACACTGCATCAACGAACACTCAAGTGGGTATAACATGCTACAAAAGCAAAAACCGTGTTCTGGAGCGATTTGACAAAAATCTTAAATTTGTTAAAGGTTCATTGAAAACATCAATTCCTCTATGCTACCACATTACTGTATAATAATTGTTATCGGCGTGGCTTCGTTGAGCGCACACCTGTACATCGTGAGTAATACATGCATGCAAATGATTCTGGTGAACACTAGGTTGTCCAGAAGATTCTCTCGATTTGATTTCTGGTTGAATGTGAAGAGATATAAAAAGGAGCTTCGATTTCCTCCCTGCTAGCATTTGCCTCTTGTAAATTTGAACCCCATCGATATATTTGCCACGGAGAATCTGTACGATAACCTAGCCTCTGCGGAATATGTTCACTAGGTTCAAGCAATGATGTCTCGAGTAATTCTTGTCCATTATTCACCGTCGCTAGGTAGCCAGAGCAATGTTGTTGATGAAAATCACTGGCCAAACGTTAACTATACTTATACTGATCGGAATTCATTTCTTCTACATGGGCTGTGGTAATTACATTGCCCAGGTTCTGTTAGACAAAGGCAATGATCTGTTCGTGAGAACGTGAGTGCCGCTAGTATTCATCCCCGTTTACAGTACTCGGTGTGACTATTTGTTATTTTTTTCTTGAAACTTGTTTTTTTTTTTATATTGAAAATCAGTGATATCGAAAACTGGTAGTTCTTAGAAAGTTTAGTACTAGAAATACTTAGAGATAATACTCGAAACTGTTAATTCTGAAAAATGTAGGGAAACTGTTTGCAATATATAGATACTGCGCAAGATGGCCCGAAGCACCTTTGCCAGTACAAAAGATGTTGCTGTACATGCGACAAAGAAGCATTCAACCTACTGCCCTCGTGTTTGGTGGCCTTTACGCCGGTTCACTCGAATTTTATTCCAAGGTAAACGTTTAACAACATGCAGTTAAGTCAGAGAAGACGGGGAACAAGACGCGATCTTTTACTTTCAGCTAGTGAACACATCGATGTCGTATTTCGCGGTACTCTACTCTACGGCTTAACATTTCTATTGGCAGGAAGCTTTGTCACGTTTAGTTGCCACTTAGATACAAGATATTTACTATGAGTTATAACACGATTGTCTTAACTGTAACGGATTTAGCTATAGAATATATACAGACTTTTACTTTATTATAATTGTAGAGTGAAAATAACTAGGGCTTTGAAAGGCAATTTGTAAAAAATTGCAATTATAATCGGCAACTGCTCTAACAATGGACATTAAAAAATCCACAAATTTCTAAGCTCCATTTTGCGCCTACTCCAACGGTATGCGATATATTGCGCAAAATATGTTTTCGATCCTCAACTTAAGGGGCTACTGGTACCCGCTACAAATGAAATATTGCAAATGAAAAATATGTGTGTTGAATTTTTTTTACTATTCTACGCGAAGTTTTAACAAACTCGGCGTGTAATATTTAAGTGATGTCCCTTGTTAGCACGTTTCATAAATTTGTACCTTCTAATATGTTGTTTAATTGGATTATTTACTGTTATTTTATTTTTTCATGAAAAACGTTTTTTACAAGTAAGTAGAAACACGATTAAAATATGAAATCCATCACTCATAGAATTAACTGCATATTCATTTATATATTTTTATTTCAAAATATATGTTCTGGCACATAGAGCCTTAATTACTTTCAGCCTACAATTTCTATTTATCATTGTCCCTAAATAACATTTTATATGGAAGATATATAATACGATTTTAACTTCCAGTCCCGTCGGTTGCACGCAGCACCGGTGAATGAAGAAATTCGAATTTAAAATCATTGTCCGGAACAAAATACAGTCGACTTTACTCCCGCGGACACATTGAAACCCCTTCATAATTCTAATTTCAGTCATCTAAAACTAAGTGGAGCTCCGTTTTCCACTACTTTTCAGCATTCACAACCCCATTCGGATCCTTAGTAGCCCGTACCTTCACTTATATTCCAGTCAATTCCCCTGACCAATAGTTCCAAATTCGGGTTTTCCTGTAATATCGTCTGCAGTACAAAATAATACCAAACAGCGTTTTGTTTTTCGCCAAAGCTCGCGTAAGGAGCCAGAGAACCCAGTCGTTCGAGGTTCAAAGCAACGAGGGGGTGGCTGGAGCCACGTGGAAATGGAGCCACACGGAAATCGATCCACAGCAACAAGTATCGTTCTCGCAACGGAAAAAAGGGAAAAGGGAAACCACGGACCGCAAAATTTGATCGATTAGAGCGAAGCAAAAAATAAAATTTGCTTTTAAAACAATTCATGCTGCCCTACCCTGTCGCGAAAACAAATTATTCGAATCAGAGAAACTGGATGATAAAATATGAACACAGATTGTGGCAAGTTTCGCGAACTTCTGGACAGAACAAATATGCTATGATTTAATTTAAATTTTTGGAAGCTCGTGCCCTCGAGCATCGATTGAAAGTTGCTTTAAAAGTGAAGCATTCGGGAATGGAAAACGATAAATCAATTAGAACACAATCAGTTGGTACAAGTAAGACAGTCACATTCCACGTTATTCCGCCGAAAAATTACTTCAATTGGATTCACAAAAATCGAATCATTTTCATCAGCTCTATCGTAATATTAACACCCGTTGAATATGTTTAGATAACTATTCACGACGACAGATAACAGATGAATGAAAGGGAGGACCCTACACACGCACCTGATTAATATTTGCAAGGAGTATTCTTATGGGCAAATTAAATAAATTTGCACTAAAATATGATCTGAATCATAATAATAATAATTACCATTTTACACAGCAACACAATTACCACTAATACTTATATTGTAATCGAACACATGTAAATATATCAAAAGATTCACATATTATCAATTTTAACTAACATACCCACTCGCAGTTAGACGTTTATTTATAAAACACTCTACAAACGCGGAGAGAAGTTAAAACACGTGCGTTCACCGTGGAAGTCGGCGGAACAATGCAACGTATTCTCAACAATCGATCGGTTGTGGGCTCTTCTACGCGTGCGTAAAATCTCCCTCGGGCATAATACTCCATAAAAGTCATAACAATCGAGCACTGTCTTGCACGTCCCGCGAATTTCCGTAATACTCAACCCCTCGCACCTGCAACCCCTACGCATTGTGTACCTTCAAACCACAGCTGATATTTCTCCCCTTTTTCCTCGGTTGTAGAAAATTACCTTTGACGTTGCAAACTTTTCCTCCGTTCTTGAATTTCTTACCAGTTTGAGTGACAATCGTAAAACGAAAATACAAGAAATATGGAATAATATGAAAGCTCGAGGGAAAGCTCGATGGAAATAATGTACCTCCACGCAGTCGTGTCTCGAACGGGGAAAAATGAACTTCGAGAGTAGTCATCGTTGCAAAATCATTCGAGCGATAGGTGTGCCACTGGGTCTGTGGCCTTATCGACGCACAATTCTTGGCAAACTGAACGGTACTATCGCTCTAACAATTATTGTTCTCTGCATAATGGCGCAGGTAACATATCCTCATTTCTTTTTTTTTTGGTTCGTTCGAGCGGGAATGCCAACAGCTGCATTCAGCCCGACTTAACTGTTACTTTAGATATACAATTCGAATTGTAATGGAGATATTACAAATGTCGTTGAAGTTGTTGAATTTAAGATACTGAATTCGGAATCCTTACTTGCTATTTTCTACTTTTCACTTCTGTCTTCTGCTTTTATAAAATTCAATTGCTCGCGTTTTCGATGAACGGCGATTTATCAAATGCGGTTAAAAGAATGTTCAATAACAAGGAATACTTGCAGCTAGCAGTGTTTATCACGCACGAGTATAGTGTGGATCTGTTTCTTATGGCCGTGATTGGTATTACACCGCCTACGTTCTACGTTGTGAAGTATCACCTTTTTGTGTGGAAGATGGACCAGGTATGCTTATTTATATTCTCTTAACATATCTGATTGCAATGCGATACACAAAATTGAAAGAACGCTGGTATATGGTATAAAAAAATTCATTTCATAGGGTCGAATTGAATCTAATTAACACGGGAACTTCGGTGACTCGAGAATTTGATTTTTTTTAATCATTGAGGGCTTGTAGGGAATCGAAATAGAAGTGTGAGGCAATATTTATTTTCAGCTATTTGATGATTCTTTAAGATGGAAACACCTCTTAAAGGATAATGTACGCTTTCCTATTTTCTGGTTTACCTTGGAAACTATAGTAAATATAAAGTATCGGTAACACGAGAATTTAATTGCTTTTATACTATGTAAGTCTTAGCAAATAATTTCTTCGAATGTTGACTTTAAACAAGGAACAGTTCCCTACCACAAACAATTAAATTACTTCGTGGCGCGGTTTTATAAAGCATAGAAAATTATTACATACCTAAATTTCAATTTCAATTATTTTTCATATCTAGAATGGTTTTAATGGCGTATTGAAGAATAGGAAATCTTACATTAATATTTCATGTTTAAGGGGTGTTTTCACTCTGATGAACCAAAGAGTAGCAGAAAATAAAAATTGCCTGATACTTCTATTGAGATTCCTTACAAACCTTCCGTGTTGAAAAAGATTAAGAATTTTTGGGTTATCGAAGTTCCTTTGTAAGTTGCATTTTTCCCAGAACAGTGTCTTAAAAGTATTCCCTTGTTTGCGCAAATAGAGACACTTTAATTAATTTACACAGAATCATCCAGGTAAAGTACGTTTTCGAGTGGATTCAAAGCGACTATGATTCATTGACGGACGAAAGGGAGCTTCGATTGATAGAAAAGTTTGCTGACAGAGGATCAACCATAAGCAAGTCCATCTTGTGTGAGTATCGAAAGTATTTACTGCCTAGCTACCTATCCTAAGGGCAAATATTGAGATGTATTTCTGGCAGAGAAATTACGAAATTAAGTATTTTGCTTAAAGGTGGAAGAGTTTAAAAAAAAAAAGGAAACGCGAGCGGGTAAAAACAGAACCGGGGTCGTAGTAGAGGCAACAGTTTTGAACTGTATATCATATAACCAGATTATAATTGAGTTAATCGCTTAAGTGCACTTTATTCGTCAAATATATCTCCATTGTTCCAGATTGTTTGCTGCTTCTAATCGTACCTGTCGGATTATCGTTCCTGTTAGTACTCTGCAACATAGGGGGAACCCTTAATACGTCACGTTTTGTGTCAATACCTCTCAACGTTGAGTACTTCGTCGATCAAGATCGATACTTCTACTGGATAGCGTTGCACTGTGACATTACTACGCTCCTGGGTGTTTCCATCCTGTTTGTCACAGAGTCCGCGAGCATACATTTCGTCGCACACGCGTGCGGATTACTTGAAATTACCGGGTAATGAAATTTATACACTAATTCTTAGAAACGTTGCAAACGACTGATAGTTATATTTTCACAAGAAATTGACATGGATGATTCTACGTAAAAAAATATTACGAAAATGTAGAGTAACGTAATTGCATTGGAGGCTTCGGTTTTTCGTTATTAATGTTTAAAGATTTGGTTAGCGGTGCCTGGAGCACCACATCCCGGCGTGACAGTCAGGGCTGCATACAGTGCCTGTCAAATGCCACATTGCGTCACGCGCGCCGCTGACTAACGAGTTGCCATCCTCCAGGTGCCCTAGTCCCAAGTATTTAAACATTAATAACTAAGAAACGCAGCCTCCATTGCAATTCGGTTACTCTGCATTTTCGTCTTATTTTGTCACGTACACTTATAGAGATCGCGTGAAACGGGTGCTGGAAAGTAATATTCAAAATGTTTTTTCTGGTAAAACGTGTTTGGCGATACATGGCCAACTAGTGGCAGCCTTTACACTGCATCAACGAACACTCAAGTGGGTATAACATGCTATAAAAGTGTGTTAGAGCGATTTGAGAAAAATTTTAAATTTGTTAAAGGTACATTGAAAACATGAATACCTCGTTGCTATCACATTACTGCATTCTAATTGTTGTCGGTGTGGTTTCGTTGAGCATGAACCTCTACATCGTGAGTAATAGATGAATGCAAATGTTCCCGCGAAGACTAGGTTGCCGCGAAGATTCTCTCGATTTCATTCCTTGTTGAATGTGAAGTACTATAAAAAGGAACTTTCATTATCGTCCTGCTAATATTTGCCTACCGAAAATTTAAACCCCTTCGGTATGTTTGCCACGGAGAATCCTTACAACAACCTAGCGCCTGCGCAACGTGTTCACCAGGTTCAAGCAAAGATGTCTCAAGTAACTCTTGTCCATTATTCACCGTCGCTAGGTGGCCAAAGCAATGTTGCTGATGAAAGTCACTGTCCAAATGGCAACTGCAGTAATACTGATAGTAATTCATTTATTTTACATGGGCTGTGGTAATTACGTTTGCCAAATTCTCTTAGACATGGGCGATGAACTGTTCACGAAAACGTGAGTGCCGATAGAATTCATCCCCGTTATCAGTACTCGGTGTGACTATTTTTTATACATTTCTTGAAACTTGTTTTCTTTTTTATATTGAAAATCAGTGATATCGAAAATTGATAGTTCTTAGAAAGTTTGATACTAGAAATTCTTAGAGATAATACTCGAAACTGTTAATGCTGAGAAATGTAGGGAAACTGTTTGCAATATACAGATACTGCGCAAGATGGCCCGAAGCACCTTTGCCAGTACAAAAGATGTTGCTGTACATGCGACAAAGAAGCATTCAACCTACTGCCCTCGTGTTTGGTGGCCTTTACGCCGGATCACTCGAATTTTATTCCAAGGTAAAAGTTTTACAACATGCAGTTAAGTCAGAGAAGACGGGGAACAAGACGCGATCTTTTACTTTCAGCTAGTGAACACATCGATGTCGTATTTCGCGGTACTCTACTCTACGGCTTAACATTTCTATTGGCAGGAAGCTTTGTCACGTTTAGTTGCCACTTAGATACAAGATATTTACTATGAGTTATAACACGATTGTCTTAACTGTAACGGATTTAGCTATAGAATATATACAGACTTTTACTTTATTATAATTGTAGAGTGAAAATAACTAGGGCTTTGAAAGGCAATTTGTAAAAAATTGCAATTATAATCGGCAACTGCTCTAACAATGGACATTAAAAAATCCACAAATTTCTAAGCTCCATTTTGCGCCTACTCCAACGGTATGCGATATATTGCGCAAAATATGTTTTCGATCCTCAACTTAAGGGGCTACTGGTACCCGCTACAAATGAAATATTGCAAATGAAAAATATGTGTGTTGAATTTTTTTTACTATTCTACGCGAAGTTTTAACAAACTCGGCGTGTAATATTTAAGTGATGTCCCTTGTTAGCACGTTTCATAAATTTGTACCTTCTAATATGTTGTTTAATTGTATTGTTTACTGTTATTTTATTTTTTCATGAAAAACGTTTTCTACAAGTTAGTAGAAACACGATTAAAATATGAAATCCATCACTCATAGAATTAACTGCATATTCATTTATATATTTTTATTTCAAAATATATGTTCTGGCACATAGAGCCTTAATTACTTTCAGCCTACAATTTCTATTCATCATTGTCCCTAAATAACATTTTATATGGAAGATATATAATAAGATTTTAACTTCCAGTCACGTCGGTTGCACGCAGCACCTGTGAATGAAGAAATTCGAATTTAAAATAATTGTCCGGAACAAAATACAGTCGACTTTACTCCCGCGGACACATTGAAACCCCTTCATAATTCTAATTTCACTCATCGAAAACTAAGTGGAGCTCCCTTTTCCACTACTTTTCAGCATTCACAACCCCATTCGGATCCTTAGTAGCCCGTACCTTCACTTATATTCCAGTCAATTCCCCTAACCAATAGTTCCAAATTCGGGTTTTCCTGTAATATCGTCTGCAGTACAAAATAATACCAAACAGCGTATTGTTTTTCGCCAAAGCTCGCGTAAGGAGCCAGAGAACCCAATCGTTCGAGGTTCAAAGCGACGACGAGGCGGTGGCTGGAGCCACGTGGAAATGGAACCACACGGAAATCGATCCGAAGCAACAAGTATCGTTCTCGCAACGGAAAAAAGGGAAAACGGAAAGCACGGACCGCAAAATTTGATCGATTAGAGCGAAGCAAAAAAATAAAATTTGCTTTAAAAACGACTCATTCTGCCCTATCCTCACGCGGAAACAAATAATTCGAATCAGAGAAACTGGATGATAAAATATGAACAAAGATTGTGGCTAGTATGGCGAACTTCTGGAGAGAACAAATATGCTATGATTTAATTTAAATTTTTGGAAGCTCGTGCCCTCGAGCATCGATTGAAAGTTGCTTTAAAAGTGAAGCATTCGGGAATGGAAAACGATAAATCAATTAGAACACGATCAGTTGGTACAAGTAAGGTTGTCACATTCCACGTTATTCCGCCGAAAAATTACTTCAATTGGATTCACGAAAATCGAATCATTTTCATCAGCTCTATCGTAATATTAACACCCGTTGAATATGTTTAGATAACTATTCACGACGACAGATAACAGATGAATGAAAGAGAGGACCCTACACACGCACCTGATTAATATTTGCAAGGAGTATTCTTATGGGCAAATTAAATAAATTTGCACTAAAATATGATCTGAATCATAATAATAATAATTACCATTTTACCCAGCAACACAATTACCACTAATACTTATATTGTAATCGAACACATGTAAATATTTCTAAAGATTCACATATTATCAATTTTAACTAACATACCCACTCGCAGTTAGACGTGTATTTATAAAACACTCTACAAACGCGGAGAGAAGCTAAAACACGTGCGTTCACCGTGGATGTCGGCGCAACAATGCAACGTATTCTGAACAATCGATCGGTTGTCGGCTCTTCTACGCGTGCGTAAAATCTCCCTCGGGCAGAATTCTCCATAAAAGTCATAATAATCGAGCACTGTCTTGCACGTCCCGCGAATTTCCGTAACACTCAACCCCTCGCACCTGCAACCCCTACGCATTGTGTACCTTCAAACCACAGGTGATATTTCTCCCCTTTTTCCTTGGTTGTAGAAAATTACCTTTGACGTTGCAAACTTTTTCTCCGTTCTTGAATTTCTTACCAGTTTGAGTGACAATCGTAAAACGAAAATACAAGAAATATGGAATAATATGAAAGCACGAGGGAAAGCTGGATGGAAATAATGTGCCTCCACGCAGTCGTGTCGCGAACGGGGAAAGATGAACTTCGAGGGTGGTCGTCATTGCAAAATGATTCGATCGATAGGTGTGCCACTGGGTCTGTGGCCTTACCGATGCACGATTCTTGGCAAAGTGAACGGTGCTATCGCTCTAACAATTATCGTTCTCTACATTGTCGCGCAGGTACCAAGTTCTCGTTTTCATTTCAGTCCGCTCGAGCTGGAATGCCAACAGCTGCATTCAGCCCGCTTCACTTATTCGCGCTTTACACATTGAATTCGGATTGAATCGAGATACCACTGACATCATTGAGATCGTTGATTTTCAGATATGGAATTCAAAATCTTTTCTCGCTGCATTTTACTTTTCACTTATTTCTTCTCTTTTTACAAGATTCAGTTGTGAGCATTCCCGTTGCGCGACGATTTATTAGGCGCGGTTAAAGGAATATTCAGTAGCAGAGGATTCTTGCAGCTAACAGTGTTCCTCACGCACGAGGTCAGTTTGGATCTGTTTCTTAAGTGCGTGACTGGTATCGTACCGCCTACGTTGTACGTAGTAAAGTATTCCTATTTTATGTGGAAAATGGACCAGGTATGGTTTCTTAGATTCTCTTAACGATGTAACTTATAAAATTGAAAGAACACTGTCATGTGGTAAAAAAAAAATTCCTTTCATAGGATCGAATTGAATTTAATTAACACGCGAACTTCGGTAACTCGAAAATTCCATTTTTTTTAAACTTTGCTATTTTAATTTTCCGCTACTTGTTGATTCTTCGGGGTGGTATCGCTTCGTAATGGTTAATGTGCGCTGTCCTGTATTCCTGTATATCTTGGAAACTATGGTAGATCTAACAAATTGGTAATATGCGAATTTGATGATTTTTATGCTGTACGAAACTGTACAATAAAATTGTTCGAGTCTTGGACTTTCGATGAAGAACCGTTCACCACCACAAGCAATTAAATAACTTGACAGCGCAGTATTATAGAGCATAGAAAACCATTAAATATTAATTTCAATTTTCTTTATATTTTCAATGACTTTCCAGACACGCGGGAAAATAGGAAAGTGCAGAAGTAACCTTTAAGGGGTGTTTTCTGAAGAACCAAAAAAACAGCGAAAAATAAAAAGTGCCTGATACTTCTATTGAGATCCTCTACAAATCTGTGAAGTTGATAAGAAAAATCGAAATATTGGGGTTATCAAAGCTCCCTTCTAAGTTGCATTTACCCGAACACAAAATTTTCTAAACTCCCCCTTTTTCAAGCAAATAGAGACGCTTTAATTAATATACACAGAAACATACAGGTAAAGTACATGTTCGAGTGGATCCAAAGCGACTATGATTCATTGACGAACGAGAGGGAGCTTCGATCGATAGAAAAGTATGCTGACCATGGAAAAAGCATAAGCACTTTCGGGTTGTGTGAGTATCGATATTATTTATTGCCTAGCTAACTAAGAATAAATATCGACGGCGATTTCTGGCAGAGAAATTACGAAATTTGGTATTTTCCTCAAACTCAGAAGAGCGGATGGGTAAAAAAACAGCCAGAGGTAACTAGTAGTAGAGGTAACAGTTTCAGAATATACAATACAGTCAACCCTCCCATAACGCGACTAATTCCTACCGCGTTGTATGGAAATCGCATTATGGAAGTACCGCGTTATTGGGATTGGCAGTCGTGACGTCACCAAACGGTGGCGACCTACTCCGTCAGGTTCTGATTTTCGCCACCAGGTAGCGTATCGCAGCATAGCCAATCCCAATATTGGCATCCCAATTGGGATTGGCTAAGCTGCGATACGCTACCTGGTGGCGAAAATCAGAACCTGACGGAGTAGGTCGCCACCGTTTGGTGACGTCACGACTGCCAATCCCAATAAGAGGGTTTTACTGTATCATACTCCACCTGTATGCCTCACCGAGTGTTATGGCTTCCGAGCCTCAAAAAGGTTGGATTACCGATTAAGAAGTGAGAAATCTCAAATACCGCATTTCTCATCAGAACTATGCGGAAACGTCGCCAATATTAATTCCTTACGTTTCTCCGATTTCTCACCTCTTAATAGGTACTCCAGCCAGGGCTGGGACTATTCGAATAATTTAATATTCGAATATTTTACAAGTATTCGAATGCTACGAATAAACTTCGAATATTTGAGTATTCGAATGTTATTATTCGAAAACTATTCGAATAGCTGAATATTCGAATGTTATTATTCGAAAACTATTCGAATAGCTGAGTATTCGAATGTTATTATTCGAAAACTATTCGAATAGCTGAGTATTCGAAAACTATTCGAATAGCTGAGTATTCGAAAACTATTCGAATAGCTGAGTATTCGAATATTATTATTCGAATACTATTCGAATACTGATGTATAATACCTAACCTAGCCTAAAGAACTTGATTCATAATTCACACCATACTATTCGAATACATCGGTATTCGAATCCTTGGATATTCGAATTATATTCGCCAAATAAGTGAGCAACTGAAGTATTCGAATATTCGAATACCGAAAAATTCGACAAATAGTCCCAGCCCTAATTCCAACCCCATCGAGGGTCAGAAGTACTAAAATTCGGTGAGGCACTGCGAAAGATTATCCCCGTCACGGTGTGCCAGGTGGCATCCCTTTGAATCCAGTGGTTCCAGGATCATCCTGTACAACCAGAACGATATTGTGTTAATCTCTCAAGTACACTTTAGTTGTCAAATATTTCTTCATTGTTCCAGATTCTTTTTTACTCGCATTCGTACCTATCGGGTTATCGTTCCTGCCGATACTCTTAAATATAGAGACATCCGTTAATCAGACTCGTACGGTGCTATTGCCCATCAACGTTGAGTACTTCGTCGATAAAGATCGATACTTTTTCTGGATAGCGTTGCACTTTGACACTACCGCGCTGCTGGGTATGTCCATCACGTTTGTCACAGAGTCTGCATTCATATATTTCGTCACACACGCGTGCGGATTACTCGAAATTACCGGGTAATGAATTTTAATCACAAATTCTAAGAAACCTTGCAAACGATCGATAGTTATGTTTTCACAAGGAATTGCTATAATTTTAATGAAACCAAGTTGCCAGTAAGACCACTAAGTAGGTTCTATGACTTCCATTGCCACTTGATCCGTTAAAATTTGTACAGTGGCGGGCAAAAGAAAGTTTTTAAAATTCGTCCAAACGACTTGTCTTTTTTTTTTTAGAAGCTAGAGGGATTAGTTTGCTAAGTGACATTTTGAAAAAAAATTGCAATTGGTCGTAATAATAAAGGTAGTTTTCTTAACTTTAGCTCAGAGCAACGTTAACCGATTGTAATGAAATTTTCAGCATGTATAAAATTTACTTAAGTCTACAAACAGGATTTTTCCATTTTCATTACAGGCTCAGAAAAAAGCTGAGAAACGACCTTTACTATTTTTTTTATTATTCGATTTTTTTTACCGATCAATTGCAATTTTTTTCAGAACAACGAAACACGTCAGTTGTCAAACTAATCCCTTAGGAGACTGTGTTCATAAATGTTTTTACATCGTTCGCGGCGGTGAACAAGTTGCTCAGCCCTGTATTACGGGACTAGCTCCGCACTGAGGTCCCACAAGGAACCCAGACGTATTGTACACTTACGCCAGGGGGAGCAACTTGTTCGCCGCCGCGGGCCGCACAATCCCCCTTTCCAGTCAGACGGTTCCCCCACCACTAGCAATATCAACTGGGCAGGAGCGAGAGCTCCGTCTGGCGGTGTAGAGCGCAGGAGTTAAAAGAGTAGGGTGGGGGCCGTTCTCCTGCGGCCCAGCCGAGCAGGCAAGTGGGGGAGGAGCCGCAGGCGGGCACGCACGCGCCTACGCTACTGCAGTTCTCCACGCTCGACGTGCGACTGGTTGCTCGCAGCTAGGCGTTAAGACTGGCTCCTTGAGCAGACCTGCTCCAAACGCTCCAGTGACAAGTCTTTAAACATTATTAACTAAAACATGAAGCCTACACGGCAATTTCGTTGCACCCACTTCGTTTTCTACTGCCAGTTGCAGAACACCCTGTATATGTATCCATATTCAAAAGAGAAATAATCGCACATTTGTAGGGATCGCGTAGAACGGATGTTGGAGAGTAGCATTCCAACTGCTCTTTGCGATAACACGTATTTGTCGATGAAAGGTCAACTAGTAGACATCATTAAACTGCATCAACGAGCACTCGAGTGGGTACAACTTGATTCAAACTCGAAAACCGTGTTTTGGAGCGATCTGACAGATATCTTAAATTTGTTAAAGTTTCATTGAATGTTTGAATACCTCGTTCCTACCACAATACTGCATACTACTCGTTATCGGTGTGATTTCGTTGAGCATGAACCTCTACATCGTGAGTAACATATTCGTGCGAATGATTCGCACGAACGCTAGGTTGCCGAGTAGATTCTCTCGGTTCGATATTTTCTTGATTGTGAAGTGATATAAAAAGGAGTTTTGATTTTCGTCCTACTAGCATTTGTCTTTCGAATAATTGAATGCCCGCGATATGTTTGCCACGGAGAATTCTTGCAGCAACCTAGCACTTGCGCACTATGTTCAATTTGTTCACTCTTGTTCGTTGTTCACCGTCGCTAGGTGGCCAGAGGAATATTGATTATGAATATCAATAGCGAAGTATTAGCGGCACTTGTACTGGCCATAATTCATTTCGTTTACATGGGCTGCGGTAATTACATTGGCCAGATTATGTTAGACAATGGCGATGAACTGTTCACGAGAACGTGAGTACTAGTGTTCATCCCCCGTATCATTACTCGGTGTGACTATTTGTTACTAAATTTTTGAAAATTGTCATTCTTTTTATATTAGAAATCCGTAACATTGAGGAGGGCTAGTTCTTAGAATGTTTAGTAGCAGAAACTCTTACAAATAATACTCGCAACTGTTCGTGCTGAAAACTGTAGAGAAACTGTTTGAAATCTATAGATACTACGCAAGATGGCACGAAGCACCCCTGCCAGTACAAAAGATGTGGCTGTACATGCGACAAAGAAGCATTCTACCTACTGCCCTCGTGTTTGGTGGCGTTTACACATGTTCATTCGAATTATATTCTAAGGTAAATGGCTTAGAAGCTACAGTAGGTGAGAGAAGAGAAAGAACAAGACTGGATCTTTCATTTTCAGCTTGTGAACGCATCGATGTCGTACTTGGCGGTGCTCTACTCCACTGCTTAACATTTCTATTGGCAGGAAGCTTCGTCACGTTTAGTTGCCACTTAGATGCAAGATATTTACTCTGAGTTATAAAACGATTGTTTTAACTGTAACAAATTCAGCTATAGAATATATACAGACTTTTACTTTATTATAATTGTAGAGTGAAAATAACTAGGGCTTTGAGTGGCAATTAGTAAAAAATTGCAATTATAATCGGAAACTGCTCTAACAATGGACATTAAAAAATCCACAAATTTCTAATCTCCATTTTGCGCCTACCCCAACGGTAAGTGATATATTGCGCAAAATACGTTTTCGATCCTCAACTTAAGGGGCTACTGGTACTCGCTACAAATGAAATATTGCAAATGAAAAATATGTGTGTTGAATTTTTTTTACTATCCTACGCGAAGTTTTAACAAACTCGGCGTGTCATACTTAAGTGATGTCCCTTGTTAGCACGTTTCATAAATTTGTACCTTCTAATATGTTCTTTAATTGGATTGTTTACTGTTATTTTATTTTTTGATGAAAAACGCTTTTTACAAGTAAGTAGAAAAACGATTAAAATATGAAATCCATCAATCATAGAGTTAACTGTATATTCATTTATATATTTTTATTTCAAAATATATGTTCTGGCACATAGAGCCTTAATTACTTTCAGCCTACAATTTCTATTTATCATTGTCCCTAAATAACATTTTATATGGAAGATATATAATACGATTTTAACTTCCAGTCAAGTTGGTTGCACGCAACACCTGTGGTAGGAGAAATTCGAATTTTTAAATAAATATCCCGAATTAAATACAATCGCCTTTACTCCCTCAAACACATTGAAACCCCATCAGAATTCTAATTTCAATCATCTGAAATTAAGTGAAGTTCCTTCTTCTACCACTTTTCACCAATCACCGATCACATTTGGACCCTTGGTAGCCCCTACCTTCACTAATATTCCAGTTAATTCCCCTGACCAATGGTTCCGAGCTCGGCTTTTCCTGTAACATCGTCTGCAGTACAACATAATACCAAATAGCGTCTTGTTTTTCGCCAAAACTTGCGTAAAGATCCAGAGAACCCAGTCGTTCGACGTTCAAAGCGACGAGGGGGTGGCTGGAGCCACGTGGAAATGGAGCCACGCGGAAATCGATCCGCAGCAACAAGTACCGTTCTCGCAACGGAAAAAAGGGAAAATGGAAAGCACGAACCGTAAAATTTGATCGATTCGCGCGAAACAAAAAAATAAAATTTGCTTTCAAAATGACACATTCTGCCCTACCTTGCCCTGGAAACAAATAATTCGAATCAGAGAAACTGGATGGTAAAATATGGAGAAAGATAGTGGCAAATTTGGCGAACTTCTAGACCAACCGAATGTGCTACGATTTGAATTAAATTTTTGGAAGCTCGTGCCCTCGAGCATCGATTGAAAGTTGCTTTAAAAGTGAAGCATTCGGGAATGGAAAACGATAAATCAATTAGAACACAATCAGTTGGTACAAGTAAGTCTGTCACATTCCACGTTATTCCGCCGAAAAATTACCTCAATTGGATTCACGAAAATCGAATCATTTTCATCAGCTCTATCGTAATATTAACACCCGTTGAATATGTTTAGATAACTATTCACGACGACAGATAACAGATGAATGAAAGAGAGGACCCTACACACGCAACCTGATTAATATTTGCAAGGAGTATTCTTATGGGCAAATTAAATAAATTTGCACTAAAATATGATCTGAATCATAATAATCATAATTACCATTTTACACAGCAACACAATTATCACTAATACTTATATTGTAATCGAACACATGTAAATATTTCAAAAGATTCACATATTATCAATTTTAACTAACATACCCACTCGCAGTTAGACGTTTATTTATAAAACACTCTACAAACGCGGAGAGAAGCTAAAACACGTGCGTTCACCGTGGAAGTCGGCGCAACAATGCAACGTATTCTCAACAATCGATCGGTTGTCGGCTCTTCTACGCGTGCGTAAAATCTCCCTCGGGCAGAATTCTCCATAAAAGTCATAATAATCGAGCACTGTCTTGCACGTCCCGCGAATTTCCGTAACACTCAACCCCTCGCACCTGCAACCCCTACGCATTGTGTACCTTCAAACCACAGCTGATATTTCTCCCCTTTTTCCTTGGTTGTAGAAAATTACCTTTGACGTTGCAAACTTTTCCTCCGTTCTTGAATTTCTTCTCAGTTTGAGTGACAATCGTAAAACGAAAATACAAGAAATATGTAATAATATGAAAACTCGAGGGAAAGCTGGATGGAAATAATGTGCCTCCACGCAGTCGTGTCGCGAACGGGGAAAGATGAACTTCGAGGGTGGTCGTCATTGCAAAATCATTCGATCGATAGGTGTGCCACTGGGTCTGTGGCCTTACCGATGCACGATTCTTGGCAAAGTGAACGGTGCTATCGCTCTAATAATTATCGTTCTCTACATTGTCGCGCAGGTACCAAGTTCTCGTTTTCATTTCAGTCCGCTCGAGCTGGAATGCCAACAGCTGCATTCAGCCCGCTTCACTTATTCGCGCTTTACACATTGAATTCGGATTGAATCGAGATACCACTGACATCATTGAGATCGTTGATTTTCAGATATGGAATTCAAAATCTTTTCTCGCTGCATTTTACTTTTCACTTATTTCTTCTCTTTTTACAAGATTCAGTTGTGAGCATTCCCGTTGCGCGACGATTTATTAGGCGCGGTTAAAGGAATATTCAGTAGCAGAGGATTCTTGCAGCTAACAGTGTTCCTCACGCACGAGGTCAGTTTGGATCTGTTTCTTAAGTGCGTGACTGGTATCGTACCGCCTACGTTGTACGTAGTAAAGTATTCCTATTTTATGTGGAAAATGGACCAGGTATGGTTTCTTAGATTCTCTTAACGATGTAACTTATAAAATTGAAAGAACACTGTCATGTGGTAAAAAAAAAATTCCTTTCATAGGATCGAATTGAATTTAATTAACACGCGAACTTCGGTAACTCGAAAATTCCATTTTTTTTAAACTTTGCTATTTTAATTTTCCGCTACTTGTTGATTCTTCGGGGTGGTATCGCTTCGTAATGGTTAATGTGCGCTGTCCTGTATTCCTGTATATCTTGGAAACTATGGTAGATCTAACAAATTGGTAATATGCGAATTTGATGATTTTTATGCTGTACGAAACTGTACAATAAAATTGTTCGAGTCTTGGACTTTCGATGAAGAACCGTTCACCACCACAAGCAATTAAATAACTTGACAGCGCAGTATTATAGAGCATAGAAAACCATTAAATATTAATTTCAATTTTCTTTATATTTTCAATGACTTTCCAGACACGCGGGAAAATAGGAAAGTGCAGAAGTAACCTTTAAGGGGTGTTTTCTGAAGAACCAAAAAAACAGCGAAAAATAAAAAGTGCCTGATACTTCTATTGAGATCCTCTACAAATCTGTGAAGTTGATAAGAAAAATCGAAATATTGGGGTTATCAAAGCTCCCTTCTAAGTTGCATTTACCCGAACACAAAATTTTCTAAACTCCCCCTTTTTCAAGCAAATAGAGACGCTTTAATTAATATACACAGAAACATACAGGTAAAGTACATGTTCGAGTGGATCCAAAGCGACTATGATTCATTGACGAACGAGAGGGAGCTTCGATCGATAGAAAAGTATGCTGACCATGGAAAAAGCATAAGCACTTTCGGGTTGTGTGAGTATCGATATTATTTATTGCCTAGCTAACTAAGAATAAATATCGACGGCGATTTCTGGCAGAGAAATTACGAAATTTGGTATTTTCCTCAAACTCAGAAGAGCGGATGGGTAAAAAAACAGCCAGAGGTAACTAGTAGTAGAGGTAACAGTTTCAGAATATACAATACAGTCAACCCTCCCATAACGCGACTAATTCCTACCGCGTTGTATGGAAATCGCATTATGGAAGTACCGCGTTATTGGGATTGGCAGTCGTGACGTCACCAAACGGTGGCGACCTACTCCGTCAGGTTCTGATTTTCGCCACCAGGTAGCGTATCGCAGCATAGCCAATCCCAATATTGGCATCCCAATTGGGATTGGCTAAGCTGCGATACGCTACCTGGTGGCGAAAATCAGAACCTGACGGAGTAGGTCGCCACCGTTTGGTGACGTCACGACTGCCAATCCCAATAAGAGGGTTTTACTGTATCATACTCCACCTGTATGCCTCACCGAGTGTTATGGCTTCCGAGCCTCAAAAAGGTTGGATTACCGATTAAGAAGTGAGAAATCTCAAATACCGCATTTCTCATCAGAACTATGCGGAAACGTCGCCAATATTAATTCCTTACGTTTCTCCGATTTCTCACCTCTTAATAGGTACTCCAGCCAGGGCTGGGACTATTCGAATAATTTAATATTCGAATATTTTACAAGTATTCGAATGCTACGAATAAACTTCGAATATTTGAGTATTCGAATGTTATTATTCGAAAACTATTCGAATAGCTGAATATTCGAATGTTATTATTCGAAAACTATTCGAATAGCTGAGTATTCGAATGTTATTATTCGAAAACTATTCGAATAGCTGAGTATTCGAAAACTATTCGAATAGCTGAGTATTCGAAAACTATTCGAATAGCTGAGTATTCGAATATTATTATTCGAATACTATTCGAATACTGATGTATAATACCTAACCTAGCCTAAAGAACTTGATTCATAATTCACACCATACTATTCGAATACATCGGTATTCGAATCCTTGGATATTCGAATTATATTCGCCAAATAAGTGAGCAACTGAAGTATTCGAATATTCGAATACCGAAAAATTCGACAAATAGTCCCAGCCCTAATTCCAACCCCATCGAGGGTCAGAAGTACTAAAATTCGGTGAGGCACTGCGAAAGATTATCCCCGTCACGGTGTGCCAGGTGGCATCCCTTTGAATCCAGTGGTTCCAGGATCATCCTGTACAACCAGAACGATATTGTGTTAATCTCTCAAGTACACTTTAGTTGTCAAATATTTCTTCATTGTTCCAGATTCTTTTTTACTCGCATTCGTACCTATCGGGTTATCGTTCCTGCCGATACTCTTAAATATAGAGACATCCGTTAATCAGACTCGTACGGTGCTATTGCCCATCAACGTTGAGTACTTCGTCGATAAAGATCGATACTTTTTCTGGATAGCGTTGCACTTTGACACTACCGCGCTGCTGGGTATGTCCATCACGTTTGTCACAGAGTCTGCATTCATATATTTCGTCACACACGCGTGCGGATTACTCGAAATTACCGGGTAATGAATTTTAATCACAAATTCTAAGAAACCTTGCAAACGATCGATAGTTATGTTTTCACAAGGAATTGCTATAATTTTAATGAAACCAAGTTGCCAGTAAGACCACTAAGTAGGTTCTATGACTTCCATTGCCACTTGATCCGTTAAAATTTGTACAGTGGCGGGCAAAAGAAAGTTTTTAAAATTCGTCCAAACGACTTGTCTTTTTTTTTTTAGAAGCTAGAGGGATTAGTTTGCTAAGTGACATTTTGAAAAAAAATTGCAATTGGTCGTAATAATAAAGGTAGTTTTCTTAACTTTAGCTCAGAGCAACGTTAACCGATTGTAATGAAATTTTCAGCATGTATAAAATTTACTTAAGTCTACAAACAGGATTTTTCCATTTTCATTACAGGCTCAGAAAAAAGCTGAGAAACGACCTTTACTATTTTTTTTATTATTCGATTTTTTTTACCGATCAATTGCAATTTTTTTCAGAACAACGAAACACGTCAGTTGTCAAACTAATCCCTTAGGAGACTGTGTTCATAAATGTTTTTACATCGTTCGCGGCGGTGAACAAGTTGCTCAGCCCTGTATTACGGGACTAGCTCCGCACTGAGGTCCCACAAGGAACCCAGACGTATTGTACACTTACGCCAGGGGGAGCAACTTGTTCGCCGCCGCGGGCCGCACAATCCCCCTTTCCAGTCAGACGGTTCCCCCACCACTAGCAATATCAACTGGGCAGGAGCGAGAGCTCCGTCTGGCGGTGTAGAGCGCAGGAGTTAAAAGAGTAGGGTGGGGGCCGTTCTCCTGCGGCCCAGCCGAGCAGGCAAGTGGGGGAGGAGCCGCAGGCGGGCACGCACGCGCCTACGCTACTGCAGTTCTCCACGCTCGACGTGCGACTGGTTGCTCGCAGCTAGGCGTTAAGACTGGCTCCTTGAGCAGACCTGCTCCAAACGCTCCAGTGACAAGTCTTTAAACATTATTAACTAAAACATGAAGCCTACACGGCAATTTCGTTGCACCCACTTCGTTTTCTACTGCCAGTTGCAGAACACCCTGTATATGTATCCATATTCAAAAGAGAAATAATCGCACATTTGTAGGGATCGCGTAGAACGGATGTTGGAGAGTAGCATTCCAACTGCTCTTTGCGATAACACGTATTTGTCGATGAAAGGTCAACTAGTAGACATCATTAAACTGCATCAACGAGCACTCGAGTGGGTACAACTTGATTCAAACTCGAAAACCGTGTTTTGGAGCGATCTGACAGATATCTTAAATTTGTTAAAGTTTCATTGAATGTTTGAATACCTCGTTCCTACCACAATACTGCATACTACTCGTTATCGGTGTGATTTCGTTGAGCATGAACCTCTACATCGTGAGTAACATATTCGTGCGAATGATTCGCACGAACGCTAGGTTGCCGAGTAGATTCTCTCGGTTCGATATTTTCTTGATTGTGAAGTGATATAAAAAGGAGTTTTGATTTTCGTCCTACTAGCATTTGTCTTTCGAATAATTGAATGCCCGCGATATGTTTGCCACGGAGAATTCTTGCAGCAACCTAGCACTTGCGCACTATGTTCAATTTGTTCACTCTTGTTCGTTGTTCACCGTCGCTAGGTGGCCAGAGGAATATTGATTATGAATATCAATAGCGAAGTATTAGCGGCACTTGTACTGGCCATAATTCATTTCGTTTACATGGGCTGCGGTAATTACATTGGCCAGATTATGTTAGACAATGGCGATGAACTGTTCACGAGAACGTGAGTACTAGTGTTCATCCCCCGTATCATTACTCGGTGTGACTATTTGTTACTAAATTTTTGAAAATTGTCATTCTTTTTATATTAGAAATCCGTAACATTGAGGAGGGCTAGTTCTTAGAATGTTTAGTAGCAGAAACTCTTACAAATAATACTCGAAAGTGTTCGTGCTGAAAACTGTAGAGAAACTGTTTGAAATCTATAGATACTACGCAAGATGGCACGAAGCACCCCTGCCAGTACAAAAGATGTGGCTGTACATGCGACAAAGAAGCATTCTACCTACTGCCCTCGTGTTTGGTGGCGTTTACACATGTTCATTCGAATTATATTCTAAGGTAAATGGCTTAGAAGCTACAGTAGGTGAGAGAAGAGAAAGAACAAGACTGGATCTTTCATTTTCAGCTTGTGAACGCATCGATGTCGTACTTGGCGGTGCTCTACTCCACTGCTTAACATTTCTATTGGCAGGAAGCTTCGTCACGTTTAGTTGCCACTTAGATGCAAGATATTTACTCTGAGTTATAAAACGATTGTTTTAACTGTAACAAATTCAGCTATAGAATATATACAGACTTTTACTTTATTATAATTGTAGAGTGAAAATAACTAGGGCTTTGAGTGGCAATTAGTAAAAAATTGCAATTATAATCGGAAACTGCTCTAACAATGGACATTAAAAAATCCACAAATTTCTAATCTCCATTTTGCGCCTACCCCAACGGTAAGTGATATATTGCGCAAAATACGTTTTCGATCCTCAACTTAAGGGGCTACTGGTACTCGCTACAAATGAAATATTGCAAATGAAAAATATGTGTGTTGAATTTTTTTTACTATTCTACGCGAAGTTTTAACAAACTCGGCGTGTCATACTTAAGTGATGTCCCTTGTTAGCACGTTTCGTAAATTTGTACCTTCTAATATGTTCTTTAATTGGATTGTTTACTGTTATTTTATTTTTTGATGAAAAACGCTTTTTACAAGTAAGTAGAAACACGATTAAAATATGAAATCCATCAATCATAGAATTAACTGTATATTCATTTATATATTTTTATTTCAAAATATATGTTCTGGCACATAGAGCCTTAATTACTTTCAGCCTACAATTTCTATTTATCATTGTCCCTAAATAACATTTTATATGGAAGATATTTAATACGATTTTAACTTCCAGTCAAGTTGGTTGCACGCAACACCTGTGGTAGAAGAAATTCGAATTTTTAAATAAATATCCCGAATTAAATACAATCGCCTTTACTCCCTCAAACACATTGAAACCCCTTCAGAATTCTAATTTCAATCATCTGAAATTAAGTGAAGTTCCTTCTTCTACCACTTTTCACCAATCACCGATCACATTTGGACCCTTGGTAGCCCGTACCTTCACTAATATTCCAGTTAATTCCCCTGACCAATGGTTCCGAGCTCGGCTTTTCCTGTAATATCGTCTGCAGTACAACATAATACCAAATAGCGTCTTGTTTTTCGCCAAAAATTGCGTAAAGATCCAGAGAACCCAGTCGTTCGACGTTCAAAGCGACGAGGGGGTGGCTGGAGCCACGTGGAAATGGAGCCACGCGGAAATCGATCCGCAGCAACAAGTACCGTTCTCGCAACGGAAAAAAGGGAAAATGGAAAGCACGAACCGTAAAATTTGATCGATTCGCGCGAAACAAAAAAATAAAATTTGCTTTCAAAATGACACATTCTGCCCTACCTTGCCCTGGAAACAAATAATTGGAATCAGAGAAACTGGATGGTAAAATATGGAGAAAGATAGTGGCAAATTTGGCGAACTTCTGGACCAACCGAATGTGCTACGATTTGAATTAAATTTTTGGAAGCTCGTGCCCTCGAGCATCGATTGAAAGTTGCTTTAAAAGTGAAGCATTCGGGAATGGAAAACGATAAATCAATTAGAACACAATCAGTTGGTACAAGTAAGGCTGTCACATTCCACGTTATTCGCCGAAAAATTACTTCAATTGGATTCACGAAAATCGAATAATTTTCATCAGCTCTATCGTAATATTAACACCCGTTGAATATGTTTAGATAACTATTCACGACGACAGATAACAGATGAATGAAAGAGAGGACCCTACACACGCAACCTGATTAATATTTGCAAGGAGTATTCTTATGGGCAAATTAAATAAATTTGCACTAAAATGTGATCTGAATCATAATAATCATAATTACCATTTTATACAGCAACACAATTCCCATTAGAACATATATTGTAATCGGACTCATGTAAATATTTCACAAGATTCACATTATCAATTCTAACTAACATACCCACTCGCAGTTAGACGTTTATTTATAAAACACTCTACAAACGCGGAGAGAAGCTAAAACACGTGCGTTCACCGTGGATGTCGGCGCAACAATGCAACGTATTCTCAACAATCGATCGGTTGTCGGCTCTTCTACGCGTGCGTAAAATCTCCCTCGGGCAGAATTCTCCATAAAAGTCATAACAATCGAGCACTGTCTTGCACGTTCCGCGAATTTCCGTAATACTCAACCCCTCGCACCTGCAACCCCTACGCATTGTGTACCTTCAAACCACAGGTGATATTTCTCCCCTTTTTCCTTGGTTGTAGAAAATTACCTTCGACGTTGCAAACTTTTTCTCCGTTCTTGAATTTCTTACCAGTTTGAGTGACAATCGTAAAACGAAAATACAAGAAATATGGAATAATATGAAAGCTCGAGGGAAAGCTGGATGGAAATAATGTGCCTCCACGCAGTCGTGTCGCGAACGGGGAAAGATGAACTTCGAGGGCGGTCGTCATTGCAAAATCATTCGATCGATAGGTGTGCCACTGGGTCTGTGGCCTTACCGATGCACGATTCTTGGCAAAGTGAACGGTGCTATCGCTCTAATAATTATCGTTCTCTACATTGTCGCGCAGGTACCAAGTTCTCGTTTTCATTTCAGTCCGCTCGAGCTGGAATGCCAACAGCTGCATTCAACCCGCTTCACTTATTCGCGCTTTACACATTGAATTCGGATTGAATCGAGATACCACTGACATCATTGAGATCGTTGATTTTCAGATATGGAATTCAAAATCTTTTCTCGCTGTATCTTACTTTTCACTTATTTCTTCTCTTTTTACAAGATTCAGTTGTGAGCATTCCCGTTGCGCGACGATTTATTAGGCGCGGTTAAAGGAATATTCAGTAGCAGAGGATTCTTGCAGCTAACAGTGTTCCTCACGCACGAGGTCAGTTTGGATCTGTTTCTTAAGTGCGTGACTGGTATCGTACCGCCTACGTTGTACGTAGTAAAGTATTCCTATTTTATGTGGAAAATGGACCAGGTATGGTTTCTTAGATTCTCTTAACGATGTAACTTATAAAATTGAAAGAACACTGTCATGTGGTAAAAAAAAATTCCTTTTATAGGATCGAATTGAATTTAATTAACACGCGAACTTCGGTAACTCGAAAATTCCATTTTTTTTAAACTTTGCTATTTTAATTTTCCGCTACTTGTTGATTCTTCGGGGTGGTATCGCTTCGTAATGGTCAATGTGTGCTGTCCTGTATTCCTGTATATCTTGGAAACTATGGTAGATCTAACAAATTGGTAATATGCGAATTTGATGATTTTTATGCTGTACGAAACTGTACAATAAAATTGTTCGAGTCTTGGACTTTCGATGAAGAAACGTTCAACACCACAAGCAATTAAATAACTTGGCAGCGCAGTATTATAGAGCATAGAAAACCATTAAATATTCATTTCAATTTTTTTTATATTTTCAATGACTTTCCAGACACGCGGGAAAATAGGAAAGTGCAGAAGTAACCTTTAAGGGGTGTTTTCTGAAGAACCAAAAAAACAGCGAAAAATAAAAAGTGCCTGATACTTCTATTGAGATCCTCTACAAATCTGTGAAGTTGATAAGAAAAATCGAAATATTGGGGTTATCAAAGCTCCCTTCTAAGTTGCATTTACCCGAACACAATATTTTCTAAACTCCCCCTTTTCAAGCAAATAGAGACGCTTTAATTAATATACACAGAAACATACAGGTAAAGTACATGTTCGAGTGGATCCAAAGCGACTATGATTCATTGACGAACGAGAGGGAGCTTCGATCGATAGAAAAGTATGCTGACCGTGGAAAAAGCATAATCACTTTCGGGTTGTGTGAGTATCGATATTATTTATTGCCTAGCTAACTAAGAATAAATATCGACGGCGATTTCTGGCAGAGAAATTACGAAATTTGGTATTTTCCTCAAAGTTAGAAGAGCGGATGGGTAAAAAAACAGCCAGAGGTAACTAGTAGTAAAGGTAACAGTTTCAGAATATACAATACAGTCAACCCTCCCATAACGCGACTAATTCCTACCGCGTTGTATGGAAATCGCATTATGGGAGTACCGCGTTATTGGGATTGGCTAAGCTGCGATACGCTACCTGGTGGCGAAAATCAGAACCTGACGGAATAGGTCGCCACCGTTTGGTGATGTGACGACAGCCAATCCCAATAAGAGGGTTTTACTGTATCATACTCCACCTGTATGCCTCACCGAGTGTTACGGCTTCCGAGCCGCAAAAAGGTTGGATTACCGATTAAGAAGTGAGAAATCTCAAATACCGCATTTCTCATCATAACTATGCGGAAACGTCGCCAATATTAATTAATTCCTTACGTTTCTCCGATTTCTCACCTCTTAACTCCAGCCAGGGCTGGGACTATTCGAATAATTTAATATTCGAATATTTTACAAGTATTCGAATGCTACGAATAAACTTCGAATATTTGAGTATTCGAATGTTATTATTCGAAAACTATTCGAATAGCTGAGTATTCGAATGTTATTATTCGAAAACTATTCGGATAGCTGAGTAATCGAATGTTATTATTCGAAAACTATTCGAATAGCTGAGTATTCGAAAACTATTCGAATAGCTGAGTATTCGAAAACTATTCGAATAGCTGAGTATTCGAAAACTATTCGAATAGCTGAGTATTCGAAAACTATTCGAATAGCTGAGTATTCAAATTTAAGTATTCGAATACTATTCGAATAGTTAAATATTCGAATAGTATTCGAATCCTTGGATATTCGAATTATATTCGCCAAATAATTGAGCCACTGAAGTATTCGAATATTCGAATACCGAAAAATTCGACAAATAGTCCCAGCCCTAATTCCAACCCCATCGAGGGTCAGAAGTACTAAAATTCGGTGAGGCACTGCGAAGGATTATCCCCGTCACGGTGTGCCAGGTGGCATCCCTTTGAATCCAGTGGCTCCAGGATCATCCTGTACAACCAGAACGATATTGTGTTAATCTCTCAAGTACACTTTAGTTGTCAAATATTTCTGCATTGTTCCAGATTCTTTTTTACTCGCATTCGTACCTATCGGGTTATCGTTCCTGCCGATACTCTTAAATATAGAGACATCCGTTAATCAGACTCGTACGGTGCTATTGCCCATCAACGTTGAGTACTTCGTCGATAAAGATCGATACTTTTTCTGGATAGCGTTGCACTTTGACACTACCGCGCTCCTGGGTATGTCCATCACGTTTGTCACAGAGTCTGCATATATATATTTCGTCACACACGCGTGCGGATTACTCGAAATTACCGGGTAATGAATTTTAATCACAAATTCTAAGAAACGTTGCAAACGATCGATAGTTATATTTTCACAAGGAATTGCTATAATTTTAACGAAACCAAGTAGCCAGTAAGACTACTAAGTAGGTTCTATGACTTCCATTGCCACTTGATCCGTTAAAATTTGTACAGTGGCGGGCAAAAGAAAGTTTTTAAAATTCGTCCAAACGACTTGTCTTTTTTTTTTTAGAAGCTAGAGGGATTAGTTTGCTAAGTGACATTTTGAAAAAAATTGCAATTGGTCGTAATAGTAAAGGTAGTTTTCTTAACTTTAGCTCAGAGCAACGTTAACCGATTTTAATGAAATTTTCAGCATGTATAAAATTTACTTAAGTCTACAAACAGGATTTTTCCATTTTCATTACAGGCTCAGAAAAAAACTGAGAAACGACCTTTACTATTTTTTTTATTATTCGATTTTTTTACCGATCAATTGCAATTTTTTTCAGAACAACGAAACACGTCAGTTATCAAACTAATCCCTTAGGAGACTGTGTTCATAAATGTTTTTACATCGTTCGCGGCGGTGAACAAGTTGCTCAGCCCTGTATTACGGGACTAGCTCCGCACTGAGGTCCCACAAGGAACCCAGACGTATCTAGAGACGCGATAGCGTCTCGACGCCAAGTATTGTACACTTACGCCAGGGGGAGCAACTTGTTCGCCGCCGCTACAGTGGGTCCAGGGACAGTGTGGCCAATGCGCTCCTCGCCGCTGATTGGTGCCGCCATTTTCAGGCTACTTCCGGTAGCTCTTATGTATAGATCAGTATACATATATACTTACACATTCTCAAGTTGTACTTCTTACAACTTCAGAGATGTACTCTATAAGTGCAATAAATACGTCACGGAAATACGGAAATCAAGGTAAATATAACCAAAAGTAAATATAATTATTTTGCAAAGTATAACAATAAATTATAGTATAACTTTAATACAGTTTTATAATTATAATATAACTTTTATACAGTTCATCTTCATCATCATCATCAAAACAAAGGAAACATTTGTGTATCTACATATTTTTTAATAATTATAAACTATATAATTATATATTTATATATTTATATTATGTATCATATATAATTTATATATAATTATAAACTGATATAAACTATAAAATATTTATCTAAGTTTTCATTAATAAAATTAAATATTAAGTTTATACATACACGTCACTATATATATATATATATATATATATATACTATGATTTCCCCCTTTTAAATATCGCGCGCGTTTGATCTGGCTGGAATTGAAAATGGCGACTTCCGGCTCATTGGCCACACTGTCCCTGGACCCACTGTAGCCGCCGCGGGCCGCGCAATCCCCCTTTCCAGTCAGCCGGTTCCCCCACCGCTAGCAATATCAGCTGGGCAGGAGCGAGAGCTCCGTCTGGCGGTGTAGAGAGCAGGAGTTAAAAGAGTATGGTGGGGGCCGTTCTCCTGCGGCCCAGCCAGGGGGACCAAGCCGTCATTCATTGGCCGAAGTTCCCGTTTAGTTTGCGCCTTATCGGTAGGAGGCGCTAGGTACATCACACACACATACCTAGGTGTATCAGTGAGCATGCACACAACCTTTCGACGTTGGTGAAATGTTACCATCAGTTACCATGACGACCGTCGCCATTTTTAATTGCTTCAAATTGGCGCGGACACGAGGAAGTCTAACCCACGTGGATCCATCAACGCATGAGTTAAGTAATTTTTGTAATATAGCGTCTTTGAGATAGTGTAAGTTTTTTTATTAATTCCATTAATTTAAGTTTCAGATTATGTCCAGGCCTAAGAAGTGCGAAGTAAAAGGTTGCGAATCGGGAAATGCAGTACTGAGGACATTTCCCGATATCCTTAAAGACCGAGAGAGGTGCTTAAAATGGATTGCTGCTTGCGGCAATCCATTGTTAATGCACCAATCTCTTCGCAACAGGAAGATCTGCGATGCGCACTTCTTAGGCATCTACAAATTACAAACGCAACTTTGTAAGACTGCTGTTCCAACGCTTCAACTTCCAGGTATGTTTAATATATAGAGTGTACGTTTCTTAAAACGTCCTGAAAATATTGTAAGGGGTGATTCCAGAGGTAAAAATAAGACAAAAATTAATAATAACGATTTCGCGTTTGGGCGTTCATTTTGCAGTAATAATGATTTAAAGTTAAATTTCTATCTCCTGAACTAATAGTCGGAGAACACTGCGCTTTTATAGTTACATTATCGACTAGCAATAGAACAAAAAAGTATTGATACATTTTTCTGTATCTCTTAGGGTTTAACATTTATAAAGTTTATAATATTCGAGATTCATTCCTTACCGACATCTCGGATTTTAAAAGCTTTATAAATGTTAAACCCGAAGAGACACAGAAAAATGTATGAATACTTTTTTGTTCTATTGCTAGTCGACAATGTAACTACAAAAGCCCAGAGTCCTCCGACTACTAGTTTAGGAGACAGAAATTTAAATTTAACCCATTATTACTGCAAAATGGAAGCTCAAACGCGAAATCGTTATTCTTGATTTTCGTCTTATTTTCACCTCTAGAATCATTTGCATGGTTTACATATAATTTACTTTACTAAACACTATTTTAATATTTTGTAGCACCAATTGATGTAAGCTGCTTGCTACAGCATGCAGTTGACCATCAAGAGGTACCGGAAGTAAGGGAACCGTTGGATATACATATTGGTAAGGAAATACAAATATATACTTACTAGCTAAGTACCCATGCTTCGCTACGGTTCGCTTAGTTCTTTTATATATATAGCCTCAATTCCGGGCTTAAACGTTATTTTACAAAATATCTTTATAAACCACGTTCCTGGTTTCATGTTGAGGGCAATGTATGTATTTTGCAGATTCTATTGATGTCAACGAATTGAAGCAATATCGGAAATAAAATGAAATATTTTATGAGTTGTATTATTAATTTTGTAATATTATTGTTGAATTTAATATGTTCATTGTTATTGTAATAATTGTAATGACTAATATGATTTAAAATTAATAAAGAATTTGTATATTATTTAACATGTATTTATGTATTTAATTATACTTTTAATTATATTTATATTTTCAGAAGGTAAATCGGAGAAAGTACGGACGTGATTCAAAGGACCCCTGTCATTTCTAAAATAAAATTTAAAAGATTAAATTTTGGAATGACCAGAAATCCTTCAAATGGCGTCCTCACTTTCCCTGGTTTACCTTTTCTAAGGCCGTCTGACCATGGATCGTTGCGTCAGTGACGCGTATGCAGCAGATAGAAGGATATACAAAGAAATTGAATATATTTTATTTTCCTATGAAAAGAAGAAATATTCAATTTCAATGTTTATCCTTCTATCTGCTGCATACGTGTCGCTGGCGCGACGATCCGTGGACAGGTTTTAAAGTAAGCGGTGCATTACACGTATACACATACACATACGTCCCGATTCACACCAATTCACACATTCACAGTTTAGTTAGCGCCTTATCGGTAGGAGGCGCCACAAACTCTGCTTCACCTTCCGTAAGAGGGAAGCTTGGCCCCCCTGGGCCCAGCCGAGCAGGCAAGTGGGGGGAGGAGCCGCAGGCGGGCACGCACGCGCCTATGCTACTGCAGTTCTCCACGCTCGACGTTCGACTGGTTGCTCGCAGCTAGGCGTTACGACTGGCTCCTTGAGCAGACCTGCTCCAAACGCTCCAGTGACAAGTCTTTAAACATTATTAATTAAAACACGAAGCCTACACGGCAATTTCGTTGCACCCACTTCGTTTTCTACTGCCAGTTGCAGAACACCCTGTATATGTATCCATATTCAAAAGAGAAATAATCGCAAATTTGTAGGGATCGCGTGGAACGGATGTTGGAAAGTAGCATTCCAACTGGTCTTTGCGATAAAACGTATTTGTCGATGAATGGTCAACTAGTAGACATCATTAAACTGCATCAACGAGCACTCGAGTGGGTACAACATGATTCAAACTCGAAAACCGTGTTTTGGAGCGATCTGACAGATATCTTAAATTTGTTAAAGTTTCATTGAATGTTTGAATACCTCGTTCCTACCACAATACTGCATACTACTCGTTATCGGTGTGATTTCGTTGAGCATGAACCTCTACATCGTGAGTAACATATTCGTGCGAATGATTCGCACGAACGCTAGGTTGCCGAGTAGATTCTCTCGGTTCGATATTTTCTTGATTGTGAAGTGATATAAAAAGGAGTTTTGATTTTCGTCCTACTAGCATTTGTCTCTCGAATAATTGAATCCCCGCGATATGTTTGCCAGGGAGAATTCTTGCAGCAACCTAGCACTTGCGCACTATGTTCACTTTGTTCACTCTTGTTCGTTGTTCACCGTCGCTAGGTGACCAGAGGAATATTGATGATGAATATCAATAGCGAAGTATTAGCGGCACTTGTACTGGCCATAATTCATTTCGTTTACATGGGCTGCGGTAATTACATTGGCCAGATTATGTTAGACAATGGCGATGAACTGTTCACGAGAACGTGAGTACTAGTGTTCATCCCCCGTATCATTACTCGGTGTGACTATTTGTTACTAAATTTTTGAAAATTGTCATTCTTTTTATATTAGAAATCCGTAACATTGAGGAGGGCTAGTTCTTAGAATGTTTAGTAGCAGAAACTCTTACAAATAATACTCGAAACTGTTCGTGCTGAAAACTGTAGAGAAACTGTTTGAAATCTATAGATACTACGCAAGATGGCACGAAGCACCCCTGCCAGTACAAAAGATGTGGCTGTACATGCGGCAAAGAAGCATTCTACCTACTGCCCTCGTGTTTGGTGGCCTTTACACATGTTCATTCGAATTATATTCTAAGGTAAATGGCTTAGAAGCTACAGTAGGTGAGAGAAGAGAAAGAACAAGACGGGATCTTTTATTTTCAGCTTGTGAACGCATCGATGTCGTATTTGGCGGTGCTCTACTCCACTGCTTAACATTTCTATTGGCAGGAAGCTTCGTCACGTTTAGTTGCCACTTAGATGCAAGATATTTACTCTGAGTTATAAAACGATTGTTTTAACTGTAACTGATTCAACTATAGAATGCCTACAGATGTTTACTTTCTTATAATTGTAGAGTGAAAGTAACTAGGGCTTTATGTGGCAATTTGTAAAAAATCGCAATTATAATCGGTAGACTGCTCTAACAAGGGACATTAAAAAATCCACAAATTTCTAATCTCAATCTTGCGCATAGGGTAAGTCGGGGAGAGATGGCTAACTTTTTTTTTAAAACCGTAAATTACGTAATTTACACCGTAAATTTAGTGGTTGTTTAAAGGAGAAAAATAAACGTGAGCCATCTCACCCGCAAGGCCATCTCACCCGGAATTACCCTACCCCAACGGTGTGCGATATATTGCGCGAAATACGTTTCGAATCCTCAACTTTAAGGGCTACTGCCACTCTCTACATATCGAAAATTGCCAATAAAAAAATTATGTGGCGAATTTTTTTTACTATTCTACGCACAGTTTTAACAAACTCGGCGTGTCGTATTTAAGTGATGTCCCTTGTTCGCACGTCTGATAAATTTAGACCTTGTAACGTGTTCTTTAATTGGATTGTTTATTGTTACTTTATTTTTTCATGAAAAACCTTTTTTACAAGTATGTAGAAACACGATTTAAATATCAAATCCATGACTCGTAAAATGAACTGCATATTCATTTATATATTTTTATTTCAAAATATATGTTTTGGCACATAGAGCCTTAATTACTTTCAGCTTGCAATTTCTATTTTTCATTGACCCTGTATAAAACTTTTTATGGAAGATAAAATATTATATAATATGATTTTAAAATTACAATTTAAACTTTTAACAAATCTCTACTTTCTTCCTTACACATACAAATTCCCTTTTCCATTCTTGATAAAAATATCGAACTTGTGTATTTAATAATTGAAATTTAAACTTACATGCTGCAGCCGTCGAACGCCACTCGATTCCTCTTCGGTATTGCACTGATTCTAATTGCGAAACCAATTTCACTTTCAGAAATTAAGAAAATAGTAAAACAAAAGCATATTAAACCCGAGCGAAGATTATCCTCGAATAACAGCACTGAATCTAATCCCACGATTTAAAAATTTCTAATTCGCAGTCGCAAAAACCGCCGACTCGAAAAACCGCATTGCGCGCGGTCGCAATTAACTATGGCCTCCGGTTGCATTGGTCACAGCACCTGCGACAGAAGAAATTCGAATTTGAATTAATTGCCCCAAACTAAATACAATCGTATTATAATTGCTACAACTCACTCGAAACATGTATAAAAAAAAAAAATTATGTTAAACGATTTTACTAAAAATGCACTGAAAACTAAAAAATAATTTTTTTTGTACCTACTACAATTTCGATGGTGATATGTGAATTTAAATAAAATCATACGAACTGTGACTATCCTTTTTTTTTTATAATTAATTTGAACAATTCTGCAGGATAATCACAGAGTTTGTATGATTTTATTTAAAGTCGCATATCACCATCGTAATTGTAGTACAAGAAAAGAATTACATTTTAGTTTTTAGTGCATTATTAGTAAAAATCGTTTAACATAATTTTTTTTATATATTTTTTCTAGTTTTTAGTGTTTAAGGATTTTTTTTAGTAAAATCGTTTCACATACATTTTTTTTATACTTTTTAATTTTCCCGTTTTTAGTGTTAGTGGATTTTTTATATATTTCTTTTCATATTTTTTATTTTTGACTTTTTTTTTTAAAAAATAAATTGTCACCCAACTTACGGACGCAGGCAAAGTTTCAAAACAATTGGATTGGTAGAAGTAGGGGAAAATTGAGTTACGAGATTTGAACCATACACCAAACAAACATACAGAGGATCGAAGCTAAGTAAAATCATTTTAAAAAAATAGCAAATAATTGGTAAAAAACCGAATAATTGTAACAGTCCATTAACATTATTAATTCTATTATCTACTTATTATTTGCTAATTTATTGTTCAGTACGCCGTAATTTACACCTGTTTTTGTTTTTATAAACCATGAGGATTCCCGTATAATTATTAATAATAATAATAACACTAACTCGAGAATAAAACTGTATCGCGAAAAGTGGTTAAATGTTTACCGCGATAATCAATACATTTCCAGTTAAAAGTGAATAAATATTACACTAAAGCCATGATAGTGCATAAACAAGAGTAATTATTGCAATGTAATTAGAATGTTTGGATAATGATAGGTGAGCTTACGTACCGGAATTCGTGCGAGCAACAAACAAACACGTCCTACTCCTTCAGCCACTGGGATGCAAATGGCGACCGTCGCGCAAATTGGCGCCGCCAATTCTCTCGATCGATGATCGAGATCGCCCCTCTCCAAACCTCACTCGTTTCCCGCGCACTGTACCACTCGGCGTTATATTTCGATTAAAGCTTCTAGACAGACAACAAGAACTTATTTACTTCATCGCAATACTAGAATATTTTCAAGCCATCAAACTCTACATGGAAAATACAATAATCCCATATACATTACTGTGAATTTCATCATTTCCGATTAAACATTTCAAAGCTTAGAGCATATTCTCTAAGTTCCAAAGTAATCGACTATCGATTCTCGTTTCCCAACCAACGTCGATTCTCGCTTGGTCCACGAACTTTCAAACTAACCAAATTCCACTACTTCAAACCAATTTCAAACGATCAATCTCAATTTACATACATTTCCCCCCACAAATTTTGGTTTCTATAGGTTCGAGTGCGTTCGACTATTAAAAAATAAAGTCTGCCTTTTATTAAAAAATTCTTTACTATTATAATCATCACAGCGTACATAACCTTGACCTCCTAGCGGTTGTTATAAAAACTGTTTCACCGAATTGGCGGTTAAGATCCGCTTGAGTGTGTCGAGAAATGAGAATTCAGTAGAATTACTTTAGCGACCCACGGTCCTGTTATTTCGAAACCGTTTAATACATCTCAGCAAAACTGTCTCAGCCAGGGGAGTACGTATATTCGCGTAATCTTTCGCGCAACCTAACCTCTTTCGCTGTCAGAGGCATATAGTACTGACAGTACTTGCGTCGTTACTTCTGATTTCTAGAAAGGAACGTAATCGAGCCAGCATGCCAGAGTCAGAGGCTGTGCATCATCAGATAAACGCTGCTCGTAAAACGTTCCAAACGCTCTACCAAATATCCAAGTTGCTAAACACCAATTTGGACCCGGCCACTCTAAGCATATGCATTAGGTTATGCGAGAACGGGGTAAACCCGTACGCTCTCGCGACCGTGGTGAAGGAGTTGCAGAGGGAGGTGAGAGCTATGAACGCTACCAACCAGTTAGAATCGCCTACGAGTAAATCGAGCTTAAATAAATAGACTTCGCGTAATATTCGGTAAATGACGCGCGTTTCCTGACTTGTAATTCTCGATACAATTTTCATTTGGATATGATCGAAAGTAAGCTTGTATTTTGTTGAGGATAATTGTTAGTACTAATCGTTACTTCCTTCGCCAGTACGTTGCTCTGTTAATAATGTATGTTGTGAAATAAAGCTTTTGATATAATTACAGTGTTACGAACAGAATTACCTAACCCTTGTCATTTTTAACCGACTTCGAAAAGAAAGAGGTTCTACGTTCGATGTGTATTATGTTTGTTCGCGAATTTCTACCGAGGTACTGAACCGATTTGCGTGAAACTTAATGCTTTTAGTTTGGCTTCAATCGACTTAGGTCGTGGAGAAAGAATTATCAAAATTGGTTAAGTAGTTTTGAAGTTATAGCAAATATAAGAAATCTGTTTTATTAACCGACTTCGTTATTATTAGTATTATTAAATGAATGAAAAGTAAAAAATTAAAACCGACTTAAAAAAAAATAATTTTTTTCTTATTTCATCTACGACTCTCGATTTTTTAAGTCGGCGCCAGATTTACGCAGCGCAAATTAGGCGCCGAGATAAAAAAAAAAGTGAGTCGTAGATTAAATTAGAAAATAAATTCTTATCTTTTCGGAGGCGGTTTTATTTTTTTTTTATCTCTAGGGGTCGACTTTAAATTACGTAAGGCTTTTGGAGAGGGGGATCGCGAATTTCTTACAAGATTCAGGGGGTCAGGTAGCGTCTTACGCAATATCTTTTAACCAAATTTTCAATAAATACAAATTTTATCATTAATCTTCCAGGAAATTATTTTTAATTTAAATTTCCCGAAACTGAGTCAAATGAATTATACAAATCTTTAAAAGAATTTTAATAACTGAGAAAATTAAATGTAAAAAATATTACACGAGGGAGTTGGAATATCCAATTTTACGAATTCTTATACCGAGGGAGGATACGAATTCGCCAAAATTACCCTTACGTAATTTAAGCACAACCCCTTAAGAATTATTATTCATTACTCTGCTGCAAAATGTGCAGTAAGAACGATATAATTACACGGGGTAAACCATGTTTATTGGAAGCATACTTTACACTTTCCTCTATAATTATGCTTCAATGAATGTACAAAGAAATTATACAAAAAAAATATAAACGCATATAATTTAACTTATAAATCCCTTTCTGTAAATTCCGAAACCACTTGTATAAGAGTGGTTTCATAAATATTTGCTTATTCCATAAGTATATACAATTTATAAAAATATACAATTTATAGATATATACAAAAGAAAATTCCTCTTAATTCGCTTTACAATTCACTTCGAAGAACGCGGAAACTTACAATTCCACTTTCTTCTCTTTCTCATCCGCTGCGTTTCGAGTGTTCAAATTCTCCCGCATTCTCGTCGCATGCGCGCTCTGCAAGGAACCATTCGTAAAACCCACGACTCCAAGAATTTCCTTTCCGGGGGCATTAAAATTTACCTGCTTCTGCGGATCTCTGTAATAAATCTGCCCTTCGAGGGTGACGTGGGACAATTCCGGCTGTTGGAGTAAGAAATTCTTGGCGTCCACAGCCTGCGAGCCCTCGCGGAACAGGAACACGGATCTCTTCGGGTCGATCGGGTATCTGCGCACATTCAACGACTCGATACAATTCCCGTAAGCTGATACAGCGGAGACGAGACTACCTTTCGGCGATAATGTGGTTGTTCTGAAGGCTGGTCTGCCAGATTTTCATTATCACGTCGGCCTGATCCACGGAAACGTCCTCCTCGGTATCGACGAACATCATCACGCCTTTGCCTTTCTTCGTCATTTTGAGAATATTATCAGGATTGGACATATCGAGCTGCGCAAACGAATGGAATATGTAACTCTCGCAAGCTACGTCTGGAGCGAGAGGCTTCGGAAGCGTTACCTTGGATATATCAATTTGTGGACTGGGCCTGAGGTGTTCGGGTAGCTCGTCCGGCTCTAAGGGCTCCTCATTTTCCTGAAAGAAGAAAAGCCGCCTTTTTGTTCACGATCTTTCGTCCGCCGGCGAACGAAACAGGGAGACGCTGCGTACCTCCCACTGATCTAATAAATTGTCTAGATCGGCGTCAGTCATGTCCCGTATATCTTTATCCTTCCACGATTTCTGTTTGCCGGATTTCGCGTCGATACTCGCCTCGACGTAAAATAACAACATCACGTAAACTACCTTCGCTTTCATTTCCGAAAGCCACGGGGACCGATTTTCCAACACGAAAATTTCAAACTCCTCGATTACCTGAAAATTAGTACACTTCTTTCTCGAAGAATTCTCGAAATTTGGAGGAGAGTAGTTTTTTATGCAGTGGCACGATACCGCATACGTGTATCAAGTGCTACGCATTTTGGAGGTTATGCGGCGAGGTGGTGTTGCCCAGAAGCGCCAAAATTCAAATGTCTCGAATGGAAAGGATGTTTAAATGTTCTCTTAATATTTTCTGGAACTGTTTTTTTTTTATTTCTTTTAGATACGAGAAATAAACTTTATTTGAGCAAACAGGAATTTAAATAAAAGTGATGTGGAAATTAAAATTTACGTTTTAATACAACAATGGTAATTTATTTAATTAATTTTTTGAATGCCATTTGGCTTTGGGCAGCCCGAATATCGAAATTTCGGCCAAAGAAACTCTGGGCGAATTCCACTTACGCCTAAATCGCCCGTGATTTTCATTAAGGTAGGTTTTCTTCGACGTCAAGAATTTCGAAGTCGATTTTCTCGAAAATGAAGCGCGATATGGAAAAAAGTTACTCTTTCTTTTCGACTTGTAACAAGTAAATAAGTCGACAAAATGGAATAAAATTTTTTGATCTTGGGCTTCATTTCCGAGAAAATCGACTTCGAAGTTCCTGACATTGCTTGATGAAAATGAAAATCAACTTGAAGAATTTCAAAGTCGATTTTCTCAAAAATAGAGCGCGATATCAAAAAAAGTTACTCTTCCTTTTCGACTTCTAACAAGTAAATAAGTCGACAAAAAGGAATAAAATTTTTTGATATTGTGCTTCAATTTCGAGAAAATCGACTTCGAAATTCCTGACGTTGCGTTCAGTCGCGCATAGGAAAACCTAGCTTAATATCACCTTGAAGAATTTCAAAGTCGATTTTCTCAAAAATAAAGCGCGATGTAAAAAAATGTTACTCTTTCTCTTCGACTCATAACAAGTAAATAAGTCGACAAAAAAGAATAAATTTTTTTGATATCGCGCTTCATTTTCGAGAAAATCGACTTCGAAATTCCCAACGATGCGTCCAGTCGCTTATAAGAAAACCTACACTAACGAAACTCGCGGGCGATTCGGGCGTAATTATTGCAGCCCAATTCAGGCGCCGACCGCCAATTTCAATTTCTGAGCGTCAGTTTTTTTCTAATATTGACCGAAATAGCGGAATTCCGCCCAATCTAGCAACCCTGATCTAAAAATTAGAGGTTATGTGGCGATGCGGTGCTACCACCTAGCGTGATCCACCGTCTAACAATAAAAACAACAATATTATTGCTATCGCGTGATGATGTAAATCGCTGACAGTATGTCATTTGTCCCATTGTTCGACCCTTTCGAATATCTCCGTGTTATTATTCGTTGAAGAAGCTTCTGCAAGGTACGACTGGCTCGCGACGCATTACTACGACGAAGCAGATTCACCTGACATTATATCACGCCTCTATGTAGCCCAGAAACGATTTCACATTTCCGCCCGTGCCTTTAAAAGCATTCCTGGATGACTATTTAATCTACTACGCACAAACGTTCGTTTCATATCGATCGCAATAGATCTCGTACGATACGCTCGCATTGATTCTAATGGACGATGTTTCCGAGCAGTTTCCCACGCGAAGGTACTCCAAAACTAATAACACGAATTAAGGTTATTGGATTGCATAATGATAGAGGAAATTTTTTGGTAGAATAATAATAGTAGACCGCACTTTATCTATCGCCCATTTCTGCGTCGCGTATTCGCGTTATCTAGCGAGGCTTCGTTTCTGAATCTTTCAGATTTGCTTCCCACTGTCCTCGGAAAATTCAGACGCTCGTCTTCTTTCAGGTCGCACGAGATCGCACGGAAATAGCGACCCCATAAGTATCGTCGAGGGTTTTGTAGCTTCGGTAAATTTCGAAATACAGAAAATGAATAACGGTCAAGGTACAGCTGACGTGCAGGAAATCGTGAAGCTCGCGAAGCTGTTGCACCAAAACGGAGATAAAGTGCTGAGCGCCTCCGGCAAGCTTTCTCTCTCGACGACGTTACTTTACAATCTGAACGTAGCTTTCTCCCTGATCGTGGACGAGCCCGAAGACCTAGAATCTTCGTTCCAAGTGTGCAACAGCTCGAAGTTCGACATATTCCGAGACCTGAAGTTCCTGCACGATTTCGTGCAGAAGACAGTCGGTTTGAAGGTGACCTACTGCGCGAACAACCCCAAGATCCCAGTCGATATCACGAAGTTCAGATGCTTGAAGAATCTAGAACTGAAGAAGATTAACATCGAGCTGATAAAAGGGCTCCAAGGAGTCAGAGGTCAGCTCGAGAGCGTAATCTTGGCTGGTAGGAAAGGAATTTCTACAGTCAGCCAGCTGTTAGGTAATTATAAACACGAGAGGCTTGGAATCGATAATTCAACGACGTAAGAATTCATCTTGTACAGCTAGCTGCGGTAGAGACGCTGGCATCGGGTTCGTTTGGGGTTCGTTGAAGCACTTGGCGTTGCCTTACAATGCTCTCGAACGTCTGGATACATCTCTGGAACTGGCGCCGTGGTTGCAGATAATAGACTTGAGCCACAACTTGCTAACGTCCGCGGACGAGTTGTCCTGTTTGCCTAACTTGAGATACGTGAATCTGGGATACAACAAACTGGAGGCAGTGCCTGCGTTCAACAAGGCCGCCTCGCACTCTCTGCGCGTGTTAGTTCTGAAGAACAATTACATGGAAACTCTAAATGGTAATACACCGTTGCGTTCGAGCTTGTAAATCTTCTTTGAGACCCTCACAATTCTCTCTTGCGACAGGTTTGCAGAATCTGGAGTGCCTGACGGAGTTGGACTTGTCGTACAATTGCTTAACGGAGCACTCGACTCTGCGCGCTTTGAAGAGAATGTCGACTTTGTTATGGGTGTCTCTGGAAGGAAACCCCTTTTATTATCGCCCGAGGCACAGACGGCTGTCCATAGAATATCTGCATCCGTGTTTAATTTACACCAAGGTGACTAATCTGTGGAATGAAATCGAGCGTTGTAACGTTAACTGTGTTACGGAAATGCGAATGAAGAATGATTCAGTTTGTTTTAGACCACACACCGCTGTCTAGATCAGAGAAGCAATGCATCGCGGAGAACCGCCACATTCTAATCGGCTCCGACCAGGCTGCGTCGAACGACTTCCTTGCCTCCGTGTCGAATTCGTTGAACCCTAGCAGCCTCACCGCGTCTATTAGCTCCTCCACTTACAACGAGTTCGTGGTAGGAATGCCCTCAGAATTGCCAAGCAGCACGGAGAAGGGTTTACCGAAGAGCAAGAGAAGATCGAACGTGAGAGAAGCTATTATCGCGGACGAACAAGACGAGAAGGAATTGGACATGACGTCCAGCGTTTGCAGCTCTTATTTAGGTAACTATTTATCGTTGAAGAGGCACGGGCAAGCGCGTGAATATTGTCGTTACTTTGGGGATTTCGTTCGCAGAACCAGCGAAGGATTATTTGGAGATAAAGGAACAGATTTCGGCGTTGCGGGAGAAGTATGGAGAAGATAACTGGCTGAGCAGCCACGCTGGAACCTTTGTTCAGGATATCATGGGTCTGCAATCTTCGTCGTATTCTATAGTGATACCAGACTCTACGCCGACGAGTCTGGAGGGAGCGAGTAGCGGTCAAGATTTAATGAGGAGGACACAGGCCGAGGCGGAGGATTCTGAATACCCGGCGAGGGGGAATAGGGAGATCGATAAAGAGAAGAAAGGGCAGAGTGAGGCATCGAACGAGGAAGAGAGTGTTTTTGAAACTCTTAGTGAGGCCGCGAATGCTCTCGTAAATATATCTGAGCCTCCCTACGACCCGATAGAAGGTAAGATATACACACGCGTGAATGGTACATATTGGAACTGTTCGAGTACTCGGAAAAAGCTCGAGTACTCGAATAAGCGAGCGGCTCGAAAGCACCGAGTAGCTCGAATAGAACCGAGAACTCGAATTTTTTCGAGCGGCTCGAAGTAAACCGAGCGGGCCGAAAGTACCGAATAATCCGGTGTGTCGAGTAGTTTGAAACTTGAATATTTCGAATATTTTAGAATATATTTATATACTGGATAATAGTTCGTAATCATTATTATTATTATTATTATTTCGACTTTATTACTCGTTAAACAGAAAATATAGTACATAAGGAGAAAGTAAGATACGAGTAAAGGCGAAAAATTATTTTCAATAGTTAGAGAATATTTTCGAGTTCCTCGGTTCAGTTCAAGTTACTCGGTTCTATTCAAGCTACTCGGTTCTATTCAAGCTACTCGGTTCTATTCTAGCTACTCGGTTTTGCTCAAGCTACTCGGTTCTGCTCAAGCTACTCGGTTCTATTCAAGCTACTCTGTTCTATTCAAGCTACTCGATTCTACTCAAGCTACTCGGTTCTATTCAAGCTACTCGGTTCTACTCAAGCTACTCGGTTCTACTCAAGCTACTCGGTTCTACTCAAGCTACTCGGTTCTACTCAAGCTACTCGGTTCTACTCAAGCTACTCGGTTCTATTCAAGCTACTTGGTTTTATTCAAGCTACTCGGTTCTACTCAAGCTACTCGATTCTACTTAAGCTACTCGGTTCTACTCAAGCTACTCGGTTCTATTCGAGCCGTTCGCTGTTTCCGAGTACTCGGCTCGTTCCGAATTTCAAGCTACTCAATTATTCGAGTACTCGAACATCCCTACTACATATATTAATTCCCGCTCTTTGTAAACACGCAGAAGCAGGGGATTTGTATCTAGTTCAGAAGAAGAACGAGGACAACGAGCTGGAAGAATTGTTCTTGATAATAACATTAGAGTAAGTACTCTTTGCTCTATCGATCCATAAATTGCCTCTTATTTAATTGCTAACTGATCGCAGTGATATCAAAGAAAGAGATTCGATGACTGGGAAAGTGAAGTGCTCGTGGTCCACGAGCTCCGTGTTGTCTTGCGTGCTTGGAAGAAGCGAGCCAGTCACGGTGGACATAATTTTCGACACGACACGCGAGGCCCGGCAAAATAGGAAGTATTTCGTCGAGTCGGACGACGCGAAGGTAAAATGATTAGAGATTGATTTTGAAACCGATAGCAGTTAACGCGTTGATTACATTGCAGAAAATAGTAACGACGATTGGCGAGAGAATGAAGAAGCGGCCGATGTCGTTGAAGGTATTCAAATGCATGAAATGTTCCACCCACTTCTCTCAAGACACGGAGTATGTCACCGTAATAAGTTCATCCACGTCAGGTATACCTTTGATAGCAGAACAAGCCGCGAGCGAACGTGAGATTGCGATATTAAAGTGTATCGTTTTCAGCTGGGAAGCAGCTGAAGTGCCCCACTTGCAAGAGCACACTAGTCATCGAAACGGACGAGCTATCGAACCTGGACAAGGAAAGCGAAGCTATCGAAGAGTCTTCGAATTATTCGAGTAAAGATGAATACCCTGAAAATACAGTAAAAACTTCTATGCAACATTCTGAGTCCTCCTCCAGCATTGGTAAGATCGATTTTAAATCTTGTAATCCACTTTGTAACCCAGCCTTTTTTTTACGTAATTGTGGTGTTAATTTTACGATCCAGTGAGTATGGGAACAGTTAACAGTGTTCTTGCGTATTTACGATGCTGAATTTTTATAACACTGGTGTCTTTCAGTTGTTAATAAGAATAATACATATTCATTAATTTCTTGAATGTGTATGCACTAATCGTATCGCTGCGTATCCATGCGGTTCGCTATCGACTGGGACTGTAACACACTAATCCCGGTGCAGGTGGAACGGAGGGTGGATCCGCCACCACTTCTGTGGTGCACTCCGACTCTCGTACTCAAGCTCAAGCCTGCTGTAAGCTTCAGCCACGATAATTTACCACAGCACTTTCTGTTTCTCTCGGGCTTCCCTCACGTTTCAAAGGCGATAGGATACTATGTTAGATGCTTGAATATTTAGCTTCTTTTGTAATTAATTAATTACTCGATACTTTAGCTCTATATTTTTGTTTCTGTGCTTGAAGTAGATTTTTAGACTTTCCACTGGCGCCTGTACTCAGTAGCAGCGTAAAGGCCGAAGCGCGGCGAACGGAGCGAGGTTTCCGTCGAGAATATTTTTGCGAAGCGCAGCGGGGCGAAGCTTTAGCCGAGAATATTTTCGAGAAGCGCAGCGAAACGAAGTTTCCGTCGAGAATATTTTCGCAAAGCGCAGCGGAGCAAAGTTTTAGCCGAGAATATTTTCGCGAAGCGAAGTTCTCGCTGAGAATATTTTCGCGAAGCGAAGTTTTCGTCGAGAATATTTTCGCGAAGCGAAGTTTTCCTCGAAAATATTTTCGCGAACCGAAGTTTTCCTCGAAAATATTTTCGCGAACCGCGGCGAAGCGGAATTTTCCTCGAGAATAATTTCACAAAGCGCGACGATACGAAGCGAAAAGTTTATAAACAATTGCCGACCAAAGCGCAGCGACAATTAATTATTAATTTCTCCCATTCTCTTCATCCTAGCGAGCGTCAGCCTTCACGCTGTGAGAAGCAAAAAGAAAAGTACAAACGCCAACAACAGCGCACGCATTACACTAATAAATCTCCTATTTATCATTAATATATAATAAACATTGAGTAATCATTAAACTCTACAGAATTGAAGACATATCACTTTATCGTCAGCAGGTTCAGCGACAAGTTTGGAAGAATCAAGAGAATCCACCCCCTCGGCGAATACTTTAAACAAGAAATACGACAGCGACATAGAGATCCTTAGCAACCCGAGTCAAAGTAGCATCGAAGTTCTGGACGAATCTTCGAGGTAGGCTAATTTCTTTCGTACCCTCGCTTTCGCATCGCGTTCTTACACGCAGACTCGATACACGCGCTTATTTACACCTAAAGCTGTTTTACACGTTCAGTTACTCTCGCTTGATATTATTTCCATGATCACCGTAGAACTCATCTGACACCTCATAGAAAGCGCTCTTCAGAGGAAAGGCGCACTGCCGCAGCTCCAGCCCTCTTAACAATACCAGACGCACTGCCAATTATGACTGGCTTGACTGAGAGTAGCTCTTCAGGTTTGCCATCTAAAAATTACCAGCGTCTATTTCATTGCACGCATAATTGTAAGTGAATGGTTACCAGCAGATGTTATATTTACAGGCTCTTTGACAGATAGTATTTGTACAGTGTACGAGAATAAGGTAATCAGGCAGGTTAATGCCGACGAAAAGTCCCTTAGCAGTAGTAATGACAAAGAGACGAAACATGCTCCCGTAACTAATTTAACTTCCATGCTGGGTGGTAGGTGAAACTACGTCTCCTACATACTCCAATCCGAGGCACCGTAAACTCTGTCTAACGTTGAGATTTGTAGGTTTGCTTCAAAGTATAAAGCTCGGCAGTAACAAGCCGCTGGTGCTGAAAGAGGAAGAGGAACCAAATCTCTTGGGCAGCAGCATCCAGTATTCGTACACAGATTTCAGCAGCATAGATCACAGAATAAAGTTGCATATCATCTTGAACGTATTTGAGCAGGAAAACGAAGAGCTGGTCCTCCTTCTTCGGGTAACGCATAGAACCCTACGCTCCCACCACTGTTTACTATCCGAAGCAAACATTTATCAACTTCCAGGCGGAGTTTCTCATGCCTAACACGAACTCCACGTTCCCTGGCTGCTTGGTCTTATCGACGTCGAAAGTATACGTTCTGAAGATCGACGGATTAGAAGGGTAATAGTGACTCGTCGCAACTCGATGTTCCGCGAGAGCTGTTGCGTTGTTTAAAGCAATTTGTATTATAGAGAGGATCCGCAGCGTTGGCTGCACAAGGAGATTAGTTGGACGATGGATAGACTGAGATCTTTCGCGCCGTTGCCGTTCAAGCAAGGCGTGCTGATCGAATTAGAGCAGCCTAACAAATTGAACGACGAGCTGCAGTCCAGTATTACGTTCCTCTGTATCCTGCAAGACTTCCAAAGAACCTCTAACTTCCTATTCTATATCACCGGTGAGCAGAGGAGAAAGTGTCCGCTCGCTCGTCTCGCGTACTTTTAAGTACACAGAGTTTTAATCGCAGACCTGTCGCTGCCACCCAGCTGCGAAGTTGAATTCACCGTGCCGGAGCATTGCACCGCTTTGATGCATCGCTTGCTAAAGAACTGCGTGAATTACCAGGACGGAGATCCGGTGAGGCTGCTCGCTTTGTTCTCCTCCGCTTCGTTGAAGCACGAACTCCTCGTCGACCAACAGGAGATGTCGAACTTGATCGTAACCGCGTCTGTGCTGGCGATATGCAACATGCAGTGGCTTCTGCCAGGGAGTAAAGAAGAGCCGCAAGTGGTGAGGGAGCAAGCTATGAGCAATCTGATCGGAGTGGTAAGCGGGCAGAATTTTTGATTCTCGATTCGCAACAGGCAGAGTTCTGGAGCTGTTCTTTTATGTTCGCAGGAGCATTACAGCTCGTCGTTGACCTTGAACTTTCTAGACGAGGTGGCAGGTCGGGAGGACTCGTGGGTGTTGAACTTTGTGTCTGTGAGCGCCGCGGAAACGGTCATTCATTCTGTGCAAACGCCGTGGGAGGAGCTGTTCTCGATCCCTTTGCAGATTACTACTTGCAAAGCGCAGGAGGCTGAGCGCGTATGAAATGGTTTTTAATGTCGTAGAAGGATACTCTAGTCGAAGGACACGCGCCAGGTGACCGTCAAGCGAATACAATTCATAGAAATAAATCAAAACTGCTTGTATTTTGCACGTACTGTACGGTTAGTTTCTTTTTTTTTTATAAGTCTGTATAATTCAGTGACTGGACAGACGATAATAAATGCTCTTAATATTAGGAACATTCGGAGATGTACGTAGTATGAGCCGATGTAAAAAGTGTAGGAAAGATTGACTAGCATAATGCAATATAAACATTTTCTGCTGTATTAATTAAGATAGCTATCTTATAAATAAGGGATGCTTGGATACCCGAACACTCTGATTTTTTTTAACTGTGCGGGTTTGTAGAGGGACTCGGGAGAAGCAGCAGGCAATTTTTCGTTTGCGCCCGTTTTCGGTTCTTCGGGATGAAAACACGCCTTAAATGTGTGATTTTTTATTTTTAAACAACTTCAAAAAAGAGTTTTTTTTTATGTTTCTCCCCGCATAACTCCTCAGCATGTTGTGCCAATATATATAAAATTAAAAAGCTAAAAATAAAAAAATTTAAAAACCATTAAAATCGACTTAAAAAAAATTAAAAATGTACTATAGAGTAAAAAATAATTTTTTCCTTTATTTAATCTACGACTCTCATATTTTTTAAGTCGACGTCTCATCATTTGCAAAGTGTAAATCCGGCGCCGACTTAAAAAAAAATGACAGTCGTAGATTAAATAAAGGAACAAAATATTTTTTACTTTTTAGTGTATTTTTATTTTTTTAAAGTCGGTTTTAATTTTTTTTCTGTATATCTTGAAAACTGTATTAGATATCAAAAAATTATTTCAATGAAAATTTAACGGCTTTTTATGCTCTATAAAACTGTGTACTCAAATTGTTTAAAATTGATTATTTAAGCAATAAAATTCTCCTCGCTACAAATTTTAAAGAATTTTATTACATAGCTTTATACAGTATAAAAAACCGTTAAATTTTCTTAATAACAATTTTGTTATATCTACTATAGTTTTCAAGATATATTGTAAAATATAAAATCACAGATTATCGTTTAAGGGGCATTTTCATCGCGAAGAATCGAAAATGGTCCCATACAATCCTGCACAATTTCAAAAAATTGACCTTGTTAGTCATTCTAACAAATGGAATTTGTAACGGTGCTATTAATACTAACAATAAGTAACAAAAGACACGAGAAGTAACCTTTTATATCACTAATTTATTGTGCACTTTGAGTAGTCAAACAGATAGATATCAAACTCTGATATCGAAAGTAACGTACTGATTATTTCCTACCATATTTCACGGATAGTTTCTACGACTCACACGTCTTTCTATACTACCATTTGTATAACAATATTTACAAAGAAAAGAATCGCAACGATGAATAATAGTTGAATAACACTGTCAGTCTGTGATATATATATTTTTTAATTTGTATCGTACGTGGTTGTGTGCGTAATGTACCTTCTAAAACTGTATATTTCTATTTATAACAAAGCGAAAGAAACTAAATCGCGAGAGACAGTTTCGCATTAACTTAATCAAAACTGCTAACACTTCGTTTCCCATTCTGTACTTCGATGAGAATTAAGCCATTGTTTACGTATATTCCATTGATTACTAAATAGCAAAAGTTGGCACTACTCGATAATCATCGCAATAATAGCGAAAGTTACTTGTATATATGTAAATAAATTGTTATCGTGTCGATCGCACGTCTCTATATTACAAGATTGGAAATTATATGCTTTTCTACGAAATGCTGCGTTGGCTTGTTACACCTTCCACGAATTTCTTACAAACCGTCCCGAAGGGTAACATGTGTTTGTAAGAATAGGTGTTGCGTGCAGAGCGAATATCTGAATTTCGTGTTACTATCGTCCTAATTGGGATGAGACACACCGTGTTGCGTATTGAAGGCAAGGTGTATTGATGGTAATAGAGAATGTAATATGTAAATGAAACAGTCGCGAGATGCTGGAAATAACTCAGTGGGTTTCTGGGAGCTGTGCGTGAAACGTACTCCAAGTTCGCATGTTGAATTCGCTTGTAATACTGTTTTAAAAGTATATTTCAGAGAAGGAGTGGTAGCCTAAGAAGATATATTTAAATAAACATGAGCGGGATTATAAGAATAATATATTCGCTGGGATTTAGTAAGTTAATCGCACTGGCACGTTCAATATTAATTCGGACAATTTTATATTGAGTCTCCTTTTAGTTTCGCTCTGCGTGGGACATTTCGGATATAGTAAACGTGGTACGTAATATTCTCTAATATAGTTTCGCTTAGAGTGTTTATATTTGACTACGATTATGTTTTAGATCAACATATATGGGTGCAGAAATTCAAACTGTGCGGTGGAAAGTTACAATCCCCTATATCCTTGTCATCGTTCCGATCAAAGGCTCTGCCTTTACCTGCGCTCGAGGTAATCGGTTACCACGACTTCCTTCCGGGCTCGCTGGGTTTGAAGAACAACGGCCATTCAGGTAAAGCGAGCCAAATGCTTCAGGAGAGGTTCCGGTCTAGAACCCCCCAAAATAGGTTATCTTTAGGAATTAATTAAAGAAAAACTAGTATATATAATTTAATGAGACTTGTTGCATTGTATTAAGGATGTCTTAAGTTATAGAAATATATTTTTTGTTTTATAATTAATCATTGCAGATGGCACTGTGAAGAAGTTGAAGTCAAGGCGTCAAAAAATACATCCAAATCGATGGGACCTGTATCTCCAAAAGTTATTATCCGATTCGATTGAAACTTTTTTTATTTTGAAGAATATACTTCTAGCTAGGGGGGAAACCAGAAAAATTACAAAAATGGCATTTTTTTAGAAAATAACGACACCAAGTTTGAAATCACTTTTTCCCTATATTTTTCGTCCTTTCAACGCCTTTGAAAATTACAAATTTTCCATTTTTTGTAATTTTTCAGGTTCTCCCCCTAGCCAGAAGTATATTCTTCAGAATAAAAAAAGTTTCAGGCGAATCGGATGATAACTTTTGGAGATACAAGTCCCACCGATTTTAGGAACACTGTTTCGAGAAAAACGCGTTTAAAATTTCAATGCCTATAACTTCGGAAATTTTACGAATTTCAACAAATCCTTTTAAACACGTATTCCTAAAGGTTGGACATTCGAAAACTGAAATAAAAAAAAATCGACTTTTAGTCCGGAACCTCCCCTTAAGCGGGTTCAGTCTCGATTTGACTTTACTTTCTTTCAGTTGCAATGAGCATAGCCAACGTTTCGAAAAGTACACGCCTGCCCTACATATTTGGAGCTTCGCTAAAAGCGAATCTTGAGTACGAAGTGGATCATCTACATTTCCATTGGGGTGCGAGGAATAATAGAGGCTCCGAGCACATTTTAAATGGAGTCAGGTAAAAGATACACGAGCATAGTTCGTTCAGATGTTTTCCTACTTCTCTAAGTTCTTTGGGTCCATTCTGTAGGTACCCGATGGAAATGCACATAGTTCATAGGAACAAAGCGTACCCGAACTTGTCTCATGCATTGAACTACGAAGATGGTCTCGCGGTTTTAGGAATCTTTTTTCAAGTAACTTTATGGTTGTTTAATCTGTGACTGAAAGCTCGAAAGAACCACCTAATTCCTTCGTGTTTAGTTGCAGGAGGAAGAGAACAGGCTACTGTCTCCCATTTTGAATGATTTGGTAGACGTGAAATGGCTGCATAATGAAACAAAATTGAAAACACCTGTAGTACTAGCTTCGCTGTTACCCCGGAGCACGGATGTGTTTTACACCTACAAAGGTTCGTTAACCACGCCGCCGTGTAGCGAAGTGGTAACGTGGATAATCTTCTCGACTCCGGTCCCGATATCTTTTACCCAGGTACTTCGGAACGTTTCAGTTAATATTTCTCGATTTAGAAGCGTTTCTTGAGTCTACTTTTGTATCGTCTACTTCCAGCTAAACAAGTTTCGACTGCTTTCCAACGGGGACGATACGATGGTAGACAATTACAGAAAGCTACAGCATGCAGGGCATAGAAAAGTGTACGTTAGAAGATTGAATCCGTTGCTAATTGCGAAGTGCAATGGAACGACTTTCAATTGCACGAATTTAGATTGGTTCTGGCGTTGAATCTGATATGGTAACCCGAAAAGCCCTGCGTTCGTTGGACGGAAATAAGTTTGATACGCTTTGGGGAAAATACCCTGATAACCAGATGTCTGCAATCTGACGTCAGATTGGCAGCAGGGTCTGCCGTGAGAGCGCAGAGCCTGACGTCAGATCCGTAGTCATCTGTGTCCGCATTAGGCTGCGGTCTGAGGTACAGAGCCTAACATCAGGGCCTGACGTCAGATGGGCAGCAGATTCACATCAGATCCTGCCGTTCGCCTGACACGTATAACAGCGCCATCTGAGGGTCAGAATTGGCAAACAATTCCCTACGCGTGACGTCACACGGCTGTCCCTACAGGTGTATCCCTACCCTTACATGACTATCAAGCAGATTCTGCAGTTTATTAAATAATTCATTCTATTTATTTTAAAAATTAATTATTCTTTGTTTATTAATACAGGATTGACAATTACAATTATTATAGAAGATTATATAGAACATTCAATATTTACATTTATAAATCTATATACAATGCGTCCCGTAACCAGTGCTACCTATTAGGTGCGATATTAGAAAATTCCCTGTATTTTAGACTTCCTTTTTGTGTGGAAGCATCATGTTTCCTGTTGTGTTATCGCTGAAAACAAACACAATATTAGGAGAAAATTAAACGTAATGTATGAATAAACAGGATACATGGGATACTTACTTCAGCTACATCTCCACACAGTACACACCCTAGGCGATCATGCAGGCTCCTGCGAACATTAACATTTAGAAGAAAACATGTGTTAAATTATTATCTACTAAACAAGACGCTAAACATTCGCACTTCCAGCATAACCATACTTTTCTGTCTTGCAGATAATGTAAATCTTGATTTCCACGACGTAAATAATTGGAAATTATTCATTTTCATAATTACCTTTGTCTTCTGCATACATCGAGATGATTTGTCCGGATATTGATGTTTGAAATTACTTGGAATATTTTTCGGGCGCACGTCTCCAAGCAGAACGGATGGTTTAAACGAAGAGTATGTAGGTAGGTAGATGTACCACGTTAGAGAATAAATAAATGTGGTATAATGTGCTACGCTCGGATTGGCTGCACCATAGTGCCGAAACTCGTAATTGGTCAAGGCTCTACGTCCAGTTTGCGTTCGTTTTCGAGGTATGAGATGGCAGTCACTGTCAGTGGCAGTCAGTACCGACAAAATTGAAGAATATTCGAAGTAATTTCAAACATCAATATCCAGACAAATCATCTCGACGTATCCAGAAGGCAAAGGTAATTATGAAATTGAATAATTTCCAATTATCTACGTCGCGAAAATCGAGATTTACATTATCTGCAAGACAGAAAAGTATGGTTATGCTGGAAGTGCGAATGTTTAGCATCTTGTTTAGTAGATAATAATTTAACGCATGTTTTCTTATAAATGTTAATGTTCGCAGGAGCATGCATGATCGCCTAGGGTGTGTACTGTGTGGAGATGTAGCTGAAGTAAGTATCCCATGTATCCTGTTTATTCATACGTTACGTTTAATTTTCTCCTAATATTGTGTTTGTTTTCAGCGATAACACAACAGGAAACATGATGCTTCCACACAAAAAGGAAGTCTAAAATACAGGGAATTTTCTAATATCGCACCTAATAGGTAGCACTGGTTACGGGACGCATTGTATATAGATTTATAAATGTAAATATTGAATGTTCTATATAATGTTCTATAATAATTGTAATTGTCAATCCTGTATTAATAAACAAAGAATAATTAATTTTTAAAATAAATAGAATGAATTATTTAATAAACTGCAGAATCTGCTTGATAGTTATGTAAGGGTAGGGATACACCTGTAGGGACAGCCGTGTGACGTCACGCGTAGGGAATTGTTTGCCAATTCTGACCCTCAGATGGCGCTGTTATACGTGTCAGGCGAACGGCAGGATCTGATGTGAATCTGCTGCCCATCTGACGTCAGGTCCTGATGTCAGGCTCTGTACCTCAGACCGCAGCCTAATGCGGACACAGATGACTACGGATCTGACGTCAGGCTCTGCGCTTCAGATCTGGTTATCAGGGTAATAGAATGTAATGTAGGTATTCGATTATTGTGAGATTGAAATGCGTAGTTCAGTGTCTCGATATGAAATTGAACCTGGGGCGGATTTGGGATTTTCGGGAGGAGAGGCGGACGCAGGGTTGAATTCAAGATTTTCTTGGGGGGGGGGGGGGGGGGGTAGGTCTGGAAATAAATCGGGGACCTTTCCGGATAATATTTTCCTGCTAAATGAAAATGTTTTTTTTTTTTTTTTTGGTATCAATTTATTATATTTTCTGTCATATTGCTAAGTTAAAATAACTATTTTGCAAATTAAAATAAGTATTTTCCCTTGAGAAGGGGGCGTGCACTCCCCTGAATCTGTCACTGAATTGAACGCATCGAAGATACTACTTGTGGTTGCGGACTACGCCCCCTTCGAACAAGATATGTTAACATAATGTGCAACTCCAGAATTGTATAAATAAATTGTAGAAAATCGATAATTAAATAATACACGTTCCCGGATAGTTCGATTCACTGAAAGAGAGATTATGTGTCCGAAAACACAAAATGATTATATATTTATTTGTAATCCGAGGACATAGGCCTCTTCGTGTTTACTCTACTACACTCGTGAACGAAAGGTGCGAACCTAGCGGTCGTTAATTTAACTACGTGTCCAAACGCTGTTTAAAACTCCGTTGGTAACTAAGGCAACGAGTATCTTCTGCAGTCAAAGGCATTACCGACGGGGTAAGAGGCAGGAGTACCGACCGTCGGTAACACAGGTACCAGGAGATAAGTATCTAGCAACTATTCAAACCTGTTACAACCAGTTAACAATAATTAAGCGAAAACTTGGAAAGTTCTTGAAGTTATCCGAATGCAACCAAAATTTCTCCGAGCAAATAAAATTAATTTTAGCGGCAGTTCAGCCGCCACTTGGACCATCCACGCGCACCTTGCCCAACTAAAAATGAACTGGAATACAAAAGCAGACCACCCACCCTCGTCTTGAACCACGAGCAAACAGCCCATGTAGCCCCCAAGAATAATCAAAGCCGAGGAAGCAGTGCTCAGGTCAGGTTAATATCACCATACTCCCTATTTTCCTCACATCCTCCTTTTCTTCTCAACCACATCACATTCCAGTTCCCTATGCCTGCCACAGAGCCTTAATCACTATCATCCAACACACACACCCTGCGGCAGTAGGTGTACCAAGAACGCGCCGCCTCGAAACGAGATTTCCACGATGGCAGAGATGGGATAAATTTGGAACAGCCATCACACCGTCGTTTCACGTACATATCCGCGCCAGTTTCGCGTCGGGGATCGTCTCTTGAACGTCGCCATCGCGGTGGAGGGCTCTAAAAGCAACCTAGACTAGCTCCGGCACTAACTAAACCAACTCCTCCACTGGGATACCGCAGAAAAGCAATTACAAAACACCGCCAATGGAGGAACCACACCCTGTGCCTCATGAAGCCGATTGAACCAAGCCCGAGAAGCTGCACGTGTCTGCCCCCTCCGAATGAAAACAAGTGCCTCTTGGATGGGCAGAGCCGCAGCCACGCGAAGGACACCAAGGGATTGAGGCAAGGCAGGTGTGGCTATGGGGGTGTGAATGCGGGCGGTTGAAGGGACAGCCCAGGAGTTAGGAAACCATCATGCCCCGCTCGCGACAGGAGGTATTCGATGTGATGGTGGAGGCTAAGAGGCCGTCCAAGTGCGTCCAGTTCCTCCGTTTCCTGTGGAAGTTCTTCAGATGCGTCTTCTCCCACGTGTCGCTGGTCTCCCTGGTGGTGCTCTACTGCTTGATCGGCGCGTACGCGTTCGAGGCTCTGGAGGCCAGCCACGAGAAGGAGGTATATATCCTTTTTGCGCGCACAGGATGCTTTGACATTGCCCATAAATATTTCGAATCGGAGGTCGGATCAACACTTTGACTGGCGTCGACGTGCTCTATCCCGAGGGAAGGGTTTACACCCGGAAAGCAATCTCGACGTCTTTGCGCGGCGAAGGAGCACTTGAAGGACCATTTCCAAGAATCTGGCGCCAGTCAAAGTGTTAATGAAGACTTTTCACAGATAAATCACAGTGTTCTTTACATACCACCCTGTTTTGCGCAAATGCGCATGGTTTAATCAGTGGACCCATTTTGTTCGTTGACTTACAATTGTGGGTTCAGGGATCCCCCATAGAATAAAAGGGAGCCCGGACTAAGAGACCCCGGAAAGTCGACGTTATTAGCCGTGGTGGCAAACGCTGCTGATCAACACGCGGGCGGCTGGGGTTTGATTCCCGGCACCGTGGTTCTCTTTTTCCGTGGCTCCCGAACACGTAGGAGAATTACTACACCTATTCCTACATAATCCTCTGTGGGTCGTAGGTGAAGAAAAGTATCAAGGATATAAGAGGCAACGTGGCGGAGCAGCTTTGGAGGATCACCAAGGAAGTAGAGGTCCTGATTCGCGAGAACTGGACGGACAAAGCGCTTCGAGAGTTAAAGGCACGTCTGTTAATTGAATATCCAACCTGATCTATAAACTTCTCATTGTTATAACAACGTACTCGATGGCCATTTCTTCAGGGCTTCGAGAGCCGTCTCGTGTGGATGATGGAGAAAGAAGGTTGGGACGGGAGAGAAGGGGAGGACGACATCCAGTGGACGTTCGCTGGGGCCCTGTTCTACTCCATTGTTGTCATCACGACGATTGGTAAGTCCTGAAAGGAATGAGGGATGTGTGTGAAGGTAGGACGGAAGGAGGGAAAAGGAAGTTGCGTTTCGTCCAGGGCATGCTTTAGACGCTGGGATGTTAGGAGTAGGACGAAACGGATATATCGACGTGTGTTAAGAAAAGTAGCGCATTTCAATCTATCACGAGAAGTAGCACGTTTCAATATTTCTGTGGATAACAAGCATGTTTCGCATATACCACGAGACCAACCACGATTCACATTTCGCCACGAGCAGCAGCACGTTTCAAACGCTGCAGCGAAAAGTAGCACGTTTCATTTGTTTTCCGAAGAGTAGAATATTTCAGTTTCTAAAGAGTTCATAGTCAACGTGGATTTTCTATACTGCCAGTTGCCTGTATTGTCGTTTGTTGCTCGTTTAGTGTGAAAGAAAGTGACTAGTTCACAATGTTCTTTAAGGGGACTAGGCAGTCATTTTTCGTGAGAAAGAAACTCTGTCCTTTATTTATTTCTAAAAAAAATGAAAACAAATCCAGATGTATCCTTTTACCCAATGTTTATGACTGCCATAGAGATTGAAAAATAATTTGTATGAAATATATATGTGTATATATTTCAAGTCGCCCGACTCTTTTAGAAAAACGTTTCTTTCCCTTAAAAAACCTTTATCTTTTTATTTTCGCAGTAGAATCCTAGGCAATCTATGAAACTTGATATTTCTCGCAGCAGAAGTATCGAAACGTGCTACCTTTCGTCGCGAAAGAGCATAACATGTTATTCTTCTTGGCGATGAATGAAAACATACTACTTTTCGAGAACAAAATCGAAACATTCTGTTCTTCGTGGTCAGAATGAGCTAGTCTTCGTAAGACAAATGAAATATGGTACTTTTCATAACGCACGTCGATATATACGAAGGAGTGGATGAAGGAGAACTTGCGAGAGAGCGGAAGGGTCGAGTGGCCATCTGGTGGCGGCGACAGAGGTATCGCTACAGTCCTCTTCTGCAGAGGCTCACCGCCTAAGAACAAAAGTACTTCGTGTCTCGCTCCTCTTTATTGACCATGATTTTTACACAAGTTTCGGCTGCTAGCTGCACTAGTCTTTGGTATCTCCATCAGTCAAGGCAGAGTCTCCTCGCGAATGTACACAGAAAATAATATAAGCCTGATACTACTTCCTACTGCTATCCGTAGAAAAATAAAACTGACGATTTTCAAGCTTTCTCGTTGGTCTCCGCCTCGGTTTGATTCTTCTTCAACGATCGACTGAAAAGGTCGAAGTCATCGTAGTCGTAGTTAGACCCGTAGAGATTGCCCTGAGGCCTTGGATAGGGGTTCACGTTCTGCGCTGGGTTGGGGTAATTCCCCGGGGGATATCTGTTGCCGGGATAGAAGCTCCCCGGTGGCCTTCGATTGCCATAATAGTTGGGCGTTTGGGCGAACGACGCTGGGCCGTATTTATTCGGATATCCCTGAAACAAGCATGGACCTTCTCTGTACTTAAACCTACATATTAGAATCCTCAACTGTTCACAATATTTCGCTACATTCGATTAAAAAAATGAAGTTAAATCCTTTATTATATCTTCCAACATACCGAGTTGGGGGGATAGGACCCTCCGCCATATTGGCCAGAAGCCAGGGCAGGATACTTCCTGCTACTGAAGCAACAATACTGTTTCTCCGCTGAGCAGCTTCCCTGTGGACGTAACATCATCGAAAGTGTCATTTAAAGATCATTTAACCCTTTGCGAACGAAAGTTGAGACGCCTGACGTCCGCCACGTGCGGGAGCCCTGTAGCCCCATTTGCTCACCGTACTCCCTCGACGCCCATCGGCGTTCCCCGCACAGGCTAACGAATATATGAGCTCCTCGTCCAGCAAAGAGTTAAAACACACCCGGGGCGGTTTGTACACCGATACTCACGAATTTCAATCCCGCGGAGGGGCAGTTGAAGCTGTACCTGCACCTGCAGACGTCGTACTCTCGGTATCGCGGGTCGTCCCTGACCCAGGATGGCACCAACCCGGAATTCAACGGGCCGTCATCGATACCGCCAGTGTACGGAGGCCTGGCAAGTGAGAAACACCATGGAGGAATGTATTTTACCGCGATTAAACCTCTGATATCGCAAGAAAGTTGGCGCAGCTCCCACCGGCGGGGATTGTATTGTGTAATATCGGACGTGGTGGAAGAAAGTCATCTTGTTGGATGATGAAAAGACGCGGGATACCTTTTTATAACGCCCGTTGGCCCACCAGGTCCGACCAGCACTGGCGGAGTCCCTTTGTTGCCGGGATATGACGCGGGCACAATGGGTCTGCTGTTAGGACCGTATGGTCCGACATTTTGTGGCCTGTAGCCCGGCAAAGGCCTCTCGTCGAAGTCCTCTAGGTTCTCGTTTACCAAGTACCTAGGATTTCGACACGTGAATGGGACATTATTCATTATACACACACTAGGACCGGGGTTTCTTGTTACTAGGCAATGTTTCTTCCAGGCAATTAACTCATCATCCAGGCTCGGCTCGTCCCTAAGGTAAAATTAGGCGGCTGCCTAGGGCGTGGAGATGAAAATGGTCTTTTCATTCTTGGCATTTCTTAAAATCAAGTTTCAAAGGAAATATTACAAGTTGGACTGTAAATATTTTAACCTACGAATAATAATTCAGAGTAAGGTCATCAAAAAGCTCAAATAAATGTATAATAACCACACACTTTTTGCAAAATTGAGTTACTAGCAATAATGTATTCAAATAGGTTCTTCTAATCATATAAAATGGGGGAAATTAATTTTTTTTTAATGTGGGTTAGTCAATCTTTTGTCTCAATGCCACAAATAAACGGCACAGAAAGGCTCGAACCGGGCCTGTCATCATCCCCTATGAAAATCAGACAGGGAGTATGAACTTTTGGTCTAGGAACTGTTCGTAGTTGTTCATTGAAGCTTATCGATGGATTTTTAAATTTTTAAAGCTACATTATGGGGCTCCAGGGGGAATTAGTGAGAATCACTATAATTTCTGATGGAGTAGCACAATTTCCACCCCAGTTGATGCAATCTGTAGCAGTGCAAATGAGCCAGCAGAGGCCAAGAAACATTGCCCCGGAGGATTCGACGTTGAGATGGATACTAAAATCGAAGCACACCTCTTATCAGCTCCACTCTTCTGCTCGTTGTCTTTCCAGACCCATTCATCCTTCTCAGAGTGCACCGTGGCGACTAGGCAGCAAACGAGGACTAAGGACTTCATGTCCCGAGCGGAGTAATTAGTTTTGCACGATAATAGGCAGGATTGTTAAGAGAGACCACTGGTCAGCTTCACGCCGCCGAATATCACTGGCACGCGACTAAACGAGAGTGAAAGTGAATCGCGTCTTTATATATGCACCGTTGGAAGGTGAACGCACCGCGTGGCTGGCTTCGAGGTCCCTTCGATAGCGATCTCGGATCAACAGCTTACGTCTGGGGTGAATCACCCTTTGAAACGGGGCTGCTGGGGAATTTCGGTCAGCAGAGCCAGGGGGAGGGGGAAAGCGAGTGTTTGCCAAATATGGTGAATTCTAGGAGACTGGTACCCCCAACATGAAGCTGGTCTTATGCAGTTGGTGTTTTAGTGGGGAGGGGTTTTATGGTGAGATCGAACCCATCACTAGAATTTCAAGGGCAACTTTAGTGAATTTGCGATTAGGAATTGTAACATTGAACCCATCGCTAGAATTCCAAGTAGCTTCAATGTTAGTAAAATGCAAGTAATAGGAACTTAATATCGAACCCATCGCTAAGAAGTCCAACTTCAATCTTACTGAAATTGTGACTGGCAACTGTAACATCGATTCCATCACTAAGAAGTCCAAGTACAACGTTAGTGAAGTTGCAATTAGAAATTCTAAAATCGAACCCATCACTAGAATTCCAAGTACAACATTAATAAGCTTGCAACTAGGAATTCCAACATCGAACCCATCACTAGAATTCCAAGTCCACCCTCGCTAAACTAGTAATCAAGAAGTAAAACATCGAACCCACCACTAGCCTCCCAACTCCAACCTCTATAAACTCACACCTAAATAAGAACGAAGAAAACTGCAATCATCCATGGAAATGATGAGCACAAGGAACAGGGTGACACCACGCCCACACCTGCAGGTGAACGACCTAGGCAGGAGAGGCTAAAAGTGGCCTCCAAAAAGAAAACTATCCACTCACTGACCTTGTAGTCTACCTCCTAAGCCACTAATAACTTCCTCTAGACCTGCCAAAGCCACAGTTGGACATTGATTCCACCCAGGTGGGACGTTATACAATCATGGCCCCTAAAGATGCGACCTTGGCACTCCTAAAACCTGAAGGCCAGCGCCTGAACGATGACATCCTGCGCGACGCAGCAGTACCACTGACACGAATTACATTTCTCGTTCAATGGAACATGTACCAGAGGGACGGATATGTAAATAAGTGAATGCAACCGGTTGGACAGCACAGGTGGGTGGTTTACACGGGAACGATTCTTTCTCGAACACGTCCTTCGACCTGGGAAATCCCAGCAAAGTGGAAGGGGCCCCATTACACTTGCTTCTCCCCCTGACGTCTTTTACTTAAACAAAATCAAGCCAAATGACGCAACCCGCGGCTCCCCCAAGGACGCCCGCTGGCTCTTAGCACGATGACGGTTCTTCTCCGTGAAATGGACAGACATCAACGGTCATGCAAACTCGGTTGCATCATTTGCGCAACACCGGAGACGTTAATGGCACTGAGCCATCCTGCCACTTGTGATCCGGCATTTCCTCAGCGAGGGGGCACGCTCCACGATCTGCGAGGGACCAACGAGCTCCAGGAACTTGATTTTATGACGAGAAAATACAAATCTAATTCTTTGGGGGGTGGCGAAAAAACGGTAAAGGGCAGAAGATAAGCTGAAGCTTGCAGTTGCGTCGTAGTGGTGTAAGGAAATTGGCAATCAAATGGGGTTTGAAGATTTTTCTTATCGATGGTGTTGACTTTACGGTGGGTAGAAAGAAATTACATGATCACTACGCTACTCTATTTTCGCTGCACACGAAACTCAGGAATAATACTAAAGAGCATCAGAATTAAGGAAGAGGAAATGGACAGAGACGTAAACAAGTTACAATGCCCACTGCAGCAGTTGGAATGTTAGAGGCAGTCGTGTCAGAGGTCGGGTGCTAGATGGAGTCTTTGATCGGAAGAAGGAAATGGCCACTCGCAGCGTCCCCGTACTCGGTATAATTCCATTCCAGCCAAGAGGCACGATCAAACGGTCCTTTCGAAAGAAAATTCAATGATCAAGGTCATTTTCCCCAGCCACGGAGGAAATTCACTTTTCCCGCCGGGCGAGGAAGCCGCTACCCTCCAGTAATTCGTTTTCCCTGATTTTTATGCTCTTCGCGTCGCTGGCTGGCCACCTCGTCGATTAAGCGCCTCAAAATTGCGAGTTCTTAGAGACCCAAGTCCTATTTTTTAACATATTCACATTTCTTTGCAAAAATATGTATTCTCAAAAGAAAACTGCAAAGTTTCTAAAAGGTCACCGAGACTTCGGTTCGATAAAGCGAACTTTTGCCCGGACCTAGTAGAAGGCCGGCTTAAAATTTCGCGGAGCAGTCTTATCGGGGCCACAAGAAGAATCGGTGCAGCAGAGTGTACACGCAAAACGCGTGACCGAGTTGCATTCCGAAATCGGACTAGCCGCCCGAACATCCGCTCCCTTTTGTGCTCGATCGATCGATCCTCGTCCACATCCGGCGGAAGCGGTCTATCTCTTGCCTCTGCTTTCGAGTTTTTCGAGTCGGCCAACTACTTTCCCCGCATTCGAATGGAAGGGACTCGACCGCGAGCTCCTGTGCCGAGGGAGATGCTCCTCGATTAGGAGTCGTCGATAATAGGCGGACGTAAGAATATGCAAATAGGAGCTGCTCGAAAGTGGAGACGTCGTCGACCTTGACCCAGACTCGTGGATCAATCTCTGAGACGAACGATTTTTAGAAGAGGATGTTGCGAAATCGCTGTTGGCTCGCGTCAACCTTGACGATTCTTCCGAATATTGACCTTCTTCCGATGTCTTCGCGCGCAGAAGGTTCTATTTGTATGGTAATCGATGCTGGAGCCTGGCTATTTACCACCTCAGCCTCAGTATTTCACTTTCGAATTTATTTAAACGACAGATGTTATCGAAGAACGGACGTACCTTCCAAGGAGAGTAATGGCGTTCGGTGAACTTTATGGCTCAAATTATTTCGATTCTGAGAATAATTCTTGTGTAAATGTGAGCTTGAAGTATATCTTCTTTGGGATTAAGATGCTCCTTAGATCAGATGTACTTTGGATCAGGGGTGCTTGGGATCACGTGTACTGAGGATCAGGTGTGCTTGGGATCACGTGTGCTGAGGATCAGGTGTGCTTGGGATCACGTGTGCTGAGGATCAGGTGTGCTTGAGATCACGTGTGCTGAGGATCAGGTATTCTTTGGATCAGGGGTGCTTGGGATCAGGTGCGCTTGGGATCACGTGTACTGAGGATCAGGTGTGCTTGGGATCACGTGTGCTGAGGATCAGGTGTGCTTGGGATCACGTGTGCTGAGGATCAGGAATTCTTTGGATCAGTTGTGCTTTGGATCAGTTGTTCTTTGGATCAAGTGTTCTTTGGATCAGGTGTGCTTGGAATCAGGTGTGCTTTAAATCAGGTATTCTTTGGATCAGGTGTGCTTTAAATCAGGTATTCTTTGGATCAGGTGTGCTTTAAATCAAGTATTCTGTGGATCAGGTGTGCTTTAAATCAGGTATTCTTTGGATCAGGTGTGCTTTAAATCGGGTATTCTTTGGATCAAGTGTGCTTTGGATCAGGTGTTCTTAAATATCTAGGTCTTCCTTGAACCAACTGCTCCCCTAATTTTGCAAAATCAGCTATCAATCCCACACCTCGGCGTCTTTCCAATCCCCCTTCAAAGTGGTAGTAATTTTACATGCTTTCCTAGTTCTAACTTCCAGTTCGACTGGAAAGGAAACATTGCACAGACAATCCTTGTTCCAAAAAGAAAACTAACGAAAGGGTCACTGACATGACGTAGACAATTCAATGGTATAACGAATTAAGCGTGCTTTACGCAACTGGGAAATTACGTAAAGCTAATCGAACGTCCCTGTTCGCCAGGCTACGGCCACATAGCTCCGAAGACCAAGAACGGAAAAGTCGTGACCATATTCTACGCAATCGTCGGAATTCCCCTGATGTTGCTCTGCTTGTCGAACATCGGCGATATAATGGCATCAAGCTTCAGGTAATCCAGATTCCCAAACCACATTTTCCCACACAAAGCAGAAAATATTAACCCTTCGAGATCATTTCCTCAACTTGCGAGTCAAATAGCGACGAATATAATCCAACTAACGTATCACTAATTGCCAGTGACACTGAACAACCAATATTTTCTGCACGAATGTAATGGAGCTCCACTGGTGGTCAAAAGAAAGTGTAACACGTGAGCGATAAAGGAAAAACCACAGTTTCGTCAGAAGCAACTGCATTCCTCGAACTTAAGATCACTGATGTGAAAATAATTTGCAAAATCTGTTATTAAACTTTTTAGACTTCCCTTTGACCACTACTATAATTATACAGTAGATACTGGAAATATTTATTGCAGCAGTCGAATATTAAATACGTTATGACTCTATTATTGCAAAAATATTGTTAAAAAAATAAAATCGCGTGTGCTGAATTTTAGAATGATGCAATAAATATTTCTAATACTGTAGTCCCACCACTTTCCTCACTTCAGGTTTCTCTACTGGAGGGTCTGCTGCTACGTGTGCACAAAACCACCGAAGAAGAGGCGTCCAAGGGTTCCTCTGGGCAGATCGTACTCTATGAGACAACCAGGGTGACTATTTCTATTTTCCTACGCAAAGATAGTTCTGTACCTAATGTAACAAATGCGAAATTTTTTGCAGACGATTCGGAGGCAACAGGGCTAGCTTTCGAAGATCCATCAGGGTGAGCCAGAGGTCCGCGGACTCAGCGTTGGGCCTCTCAGAGAGCATGACGCGGTCCTCCTTCTCCGACGTGGACTGCAAGTATGGCCTCTTGAAGACATTAATTATTTAAACCCGATTCACTGTGATCAAAGTGTAGCTAAGTGTAGAAAGCATCTAACTAAACGTTTGAATAATTTCCCTGTTATACGCAGAAGTGACTAAAGAGGGATTATACTCGTACTAAATAACTTTACGTTGGTATAGAACTCTGAAGCTATGCATCCCTAGACGACGCTCTTGTAATTAATTTTCATTTCCCGGAGGTACAATCCTCGGAGATACGACGACGCGGAGCAGAAGAGGCCGAGTCCCTCCTACCAGCCTCCAGGCAACCCGCATTTAGGCTTCAAATCGGCGACAGTTTGCAGATACTCGGACCTGCCATCGGATGCTTCAAAACCTGCGAGAGGTACTTAGATCCCTCAGAAGCTCCAGACACTTACACCAACCCCAGAGTATTCTAAAGGACGATTATATCTAGCTAGCCCCAAGTTGACGACGCAGTCATTGGACAGAAGGCTGTTGATGAATCGTTCTCCAAATGACACGGACCGTTCGCCAGTTCTGTGCAACAGATACGCCCTGGACGACCTGGACAACGAGTTGCTGCGGTGGCAGGCTCCCACTGGGAACAGACGTAAGCACATACCCTACCCAAGTCATCAACAGATCCTCATCTCTAAGTTACATATCCAAGAAACCTATATCCACGTGTTCAATATGCTTTGGGTGACTCGCAGTGAGCATTTCGAGGAAAGCAGGGGAGCCAGGGGCGGCAGAGAATGGCGAAAAGACGACCCCTTACACCACAAGGTCGTTGCCCAGGCGGTGTCTGTCGGTGGAAGGCGCCACCACCAGTTACAGAACTAATGTGCCGACAGCGTTGCGGGCACCCTCGGTCTACTTGGAGATGGATACCTCTAGGAGACCCCAGTCGGCACGGGCCAGGCGCTACAGGAGCAACTACGCGGTTGGTACGTGTGTCCCGCGGGAAACAGTCGCGCAGGGACCTGTTTAACGTCACGTGACGGCGTTTTCAGCTCGGTCGTATAGACGGGAGACGCTGCCGCCGGATATTATGCCGCAAACTGGACTCCCAGTTCACAAGCAGGCTTATGGGGACGAGTTTGACTCCGATTACGAGTACTACACTACAGTGGAGGACCAGGACAGGCAGCCCATTAAGCCGGTGCCCATTTGGCTCTGCGTGTTCCTGGTGGTCAGCTATATCTTTGGGGGCGCATTCCTCTTCAGTGCCTGGGAAAATTGGCCGTTCCTCGATTCTGCCTACTTTTGCTTCATCACTCTTACCACCATTGGTGAGCGAAATCAATTTTTACCTTGTCTTTGGATAGTTATAGGTGGGATAAAAAGAGGTGGTCAATGTGGGTTGGTTAAAGTGAGGGACCTGTTGGTTTGGATCTTTGTATGTTGATATTGTGGGGTGGAGTAGATTTGTGACTAACCCATTTTGCTCCTTAATTTTTAATAGTCCTATAGTAGGGACAAAAGCAGGTGGTCACTCCGAGTTGCTTGAAGTGAGTGATCCGTTGTTTGGATCTGTTTAGTTTAATATTGTGGTGGGGATTCGTGGGGTAGATTTGTGAGTAACCCACTTTGCTCCTTAACTTTGAATAGTACTATAGTAGGAACAAAATCAAGTGGTCACTGGGGGTTGCTTAAAGTGAGCGACGTGTTGTTTTGGATCTGTTTGGTTTAATATTGTGGTTGGCAGTACATTTGTGAGTAACATCCATTTCTCCTTATCTTTGAATACTATTATAGTAGAAACAAAATCAGGTGGTCACTTGAGGCAACTTATAACTACTACCCCGCTATTTTGTCTCTGTGTGGTCCAGCACTATGGTGGGGGTTAGCCTCCCTGTAGCCTTGAGCACGCATTCGATTTTGCTGTGACTATAGCTGAGCTATAAGCCTCCTTGCCATTATGCAATGAGTAAAAGCGCGAAGAAATGGCACTTTCAGAATCCTACCAACTACAAAACTCTTAAAAATATTCCTCCTAACTATTCCGCAATTAATTAGTAGCAAACAGCTCGTACAATGTGTCGATTTTCGTTCGCAATTTTAACACAGACGATTGCTGGGTACGCCGGATAAGAGGTCGTAAGAAATCCCGCTGGGGGTTCACCGTGTTTCAGGGTTCGGGGATTTCGTGCCTGCGTACAAGCTCGACGCGCACAAAGGGATCGCGGTTTGCTCGTTGTACTTGTTATTTGGAATTGCTTTGCTGGCGATGAGCTTTAATCTGGTGCAAGAGGAGGTCATCAGCAACGTGAAGAACGTCGCGAAGAGGCTCGGGATCATCAAAGAGAGCGACGACGAGGAAGATGCCGACGACTACGACGCGTACGACGTTGAATACAACGACGAGGTCGACGACGAGCTCGAGGGCTACGCCCTCGATAACCCTCGATCTCACTCGATGACAAGGAACGCTCGAGGAATATCTGTCGCGTAGCTCCCAGCACGATAGCGGCCCACCCTTCTGTTTCAGATCGCGCCACTCATTCTCCACCATTCACGCGAGAAACAGAAGCCCCACAGTTCTATTTAATAAACTAACAAACAATTAACTTCGAGCATCGCACGATCGAACTGTAACCCTACACGCAGCCGACCCGTCGCGCACAGCGGTCACACCGGTTGCCTGCGAAGGCGCGCTGCGCCCCTCAAACCCGTCTTCCATCCGTACACGGTGCACGTGGTTCTCGTCGATTCGAGCGGTGGACCTAAAGCTGTCGGTACATTGCCACCGAGGCTATATCCCGGCTCGATTTATACGGTAAACCAGGGGAAACCTTGCGCCAAACCGAGGTCCCTCTCTTCGTAGTTCAGATTGCTCGAAAATAGCAACGTACCGCGGGGGAAGCCTCGTATATAATTCCTCGTCCGCGCGAGGTGTGGACGCCTGGGGTAATACACCAAGAGGCCTCTTGTTTGGCGGACGATAAATTCCGAGGCCCTCTTCCTGGACGGCTACCGGGTGTCCAGGAAGTGGGAATACGGTCAGGGACGGGCAGCTTGAACCCGAGTATTTTTAGCGGCGTGCTATTTTCACTCGGTGTGTCGAACGAAGTGGTACGGAACCAGTGCACGAGGGAACATCGCGGGAGCGACTTCGTCTCACGCGATCGTCCGCGCATCGACACCGAAAAAGGGACTCGAAACCGTTCGGAACGTCCCGCGTGTCTAGCGTAACCAGTCAAACCAGTGCCGTGACCCCTCCCCCCCCCCCGCCGAAACGTCCCCTGCTCCCCCCCCCCCCCCAACTCCCGGCGACGAACGCGAGGAGAACAATACACCAGCGGCGACGAGTTTTAACGAGTGTCGCAGATGAAAGGGGGAAGATGATCTACAAGAAGAAACGTGGACACTGGCGGACGGAGGGCTCAGCGCGTGCCAACACGTGGCGAGTTGTCGCGGTAGAGCGTCCGACGCTGACGGAGACATAGACGCGTCTATGTTTAGACACGGGGAGGGGAGAGCCACCAGGGAAATCTTGCGATGAAGTTCGGTAAGGCGGGACGAAGGAACGGTGGCCTCTACCGAAAAAACTGACGCGTCCGCCTAGCTCGGCGATAAAGACCGGTTTTCATCCTCGTTGGGGCCGACCCCCCCCCCCCTCACCCTTCGCCGCTAAACGGTTGCACAATAGGTATCGTTAAGCCGTTTCGAAGGAGCGCGTTTTCGATTCTCCGCGGAGCCGTGACGAAGTCGATACCAGACCCACCGAACGATATATAATTCAGGGAAGCAGAAAGGGGCCGCGATACGACGTTTTCTATTAAACGCGGCCTACTGTAATTTTCTGTCCCGTCGGGTCAGCGGTCGCGTATAATCCGTCGCCCCTCCCCCGTTTTAGCATTCTACCTTGTCCCCCTCTGACCGTTTTGCGGGGGTGGATAGCGGAGGCTGAGGTTGGTGGAGGAAGCAGCTGTTGGATCGATCTTGGTGGAGGAGCGTATTAATCGATGTCCTTAAATAGGGAGGAAGATTGGTCGCGGATTCTATCGTCGGGGGAGGTTCTTCGGTGAGTAGACGTTTTGGTGGTTGGCACCTTTTACGATGCTGCTGGGATAGTTTGGAAAGACTCCGGGCTGAGTGTTGTAGCTTTTATGGGACACGTACGGGTTTGTCTCGTTATAAGCTCGACGCAAGACAAGGCGAATCTCTAATGAAATAGTATGCTACGAATAGCATGAGTCGAAACTCGCCTTTGTTTTTCTACGAAAGAAGTAGTGGGGGTAGAAATCTGAGGTGGGCAAAAATTTTATTTAAATAAAAATTCGAATAACGAATACCTAGAAGTTAAAAATATTATTCGTCATGCGTCGAATAATGTTTAACTTTAATAATTAAAGTTAAAGTTGAAAAATTAATTTTATTCGTTAAATAATCTAAAGTTAAAGTAACTTTTATTTAAATAACTTTTTATTTATTTAATGCTCAACTTTGGTAGAAATGAACTTCTAACGAAACAAAGGACGCGTACTTATAACGAAGCAAAATTGTAACAAGCGTGCTTTGTGGCTCTTCGAGTTTTCCGTTGCAGCGATTAACCCTCGATGCATTGAGTCGATGTCGGGTCACTTTTGACCCACGGCGGAATTTTTGTTGTACCTGCTTTGGAACTAAGTAGTTTTTTTTATACTAAATATTAGCTAGCAGTGCTCGTGACAGAGAAAGGGAGAGTTGTGTTATATGGGTCAAAAGTGACCCCCCCGGGGCGAGGGTTAAAGAAGAGCTTTCTTGGTGATTTTAGATCAGAGAAACTGCGCTACTCATGGGTTCCTTTACCAAAGCGCGCTTCTGAATACCAAGATGGAGGCGGGAAGTAGGCGGGGGGCGTGAAGAAATCGCGCGATATCTCGGGGACGTCGGATGCTGGATGAAAGATGGAAGGGGATCGTTCAGGGGGTTCGACCAGGAATGGCCAGCGTGGAAGTTATCGCGGTCGTAGCGGTAGAAGAAGAAAACGGAGGCGGAAGCCATGGGGGGAGAGGATAGCGGACTGGACCAGGGCCCTGATAGCCTTCCTCTTCAGCAACGTTGGTATAGTGTGCCTGGTGGTCGGGTACACTATAGCTGGAGCCTTCCTCTTCACTCACATCGAGGGTAGAAACAGCCGGGACGTTGCCGGGGACGTGATCAGGCTGAGGAACGAGACAGCTGACACCCTCTGGGAGCTCACTTCCAAGGTGACACGATGTTTCTTCCCCTTTCCTGGACCCTCTCCTTTCCCGCCCATCAAGCTCACCATATCGAGGCCCATGAAAGCTAATGCTAAGTACACTCTCGTCTAGAAGTCACTGGACACCTGCTCTCCACGTGGAAAACGTGATATGTTTGCGATACGCGATACCTGACCCAGATTACATACTTTTCACCAGCTTCATTACCTCATTTAGGCATAAATATACAGTCAGGGCTGGCCTTCCCTATACAGGGGCCCGAGGGCAGGAAATAGTTTGGGACCCCAAAGAATTTCTCAACGGTAAAAAAGTATAATTTCTTAAATCACGAAAAAAGGATAATAATAACAATAATAAAAATTTTTTAAAAATTAACATTGACATATTTTAAATATATGACTTTTTTATTGCCATATCATTAATAATATTGGATTATTATATTATTATATTAAAAATTACGATCTAATTTCTTTTTCTCTTAATTTCAATTAAATAAAAAAAATTCGTTCTCATTTTTTTCTTTTATCTTTTTGTCATTTTTCCTTTTTCTGGAATCCATGTGCCTTCCACCTTCTTCGGCTGGCCTTGTATACAGTATTGGAAATATTCATTGCATCACTCGAATAAATACATTATCACTTATACCTCTTTTATTATCAGTGTCTACTAGTAAAATATTATTTCAAAATTTATTCATTTCAAAAATGAGTAACTCACCATTTTGGCCAAGCTAGGAAAGACTGAGATTGATGCAATGAATATTCTCAGCCCCTACTGTATACTAATTGTACCTAAGCTTCAAGCGTTCGTTACAGTGGCGCGTTTTAATAATTTCGTAATGACTCATCAGCTTTACTTGCAGTGACTAGTGGACAATAGCAAGGTGACGAAACGCTTTCCACCAGCGCTGTACACAATCTCTACCACAAAATCCCAAGCAACGTTTCGTTAACAGAGTCTAATGCATGCATTCATTTTGTCTGCTACCACGTGACACCGTATTACGCGGGGAGAGAAACGTCCACAGTGAAAGGGTTAATAAATCTTCCCTTTTTCTGCTGCCTTCTCCATTCTTCATCCCGCGTAGCTTTTAGTTTCGAAAAACGCACGGCCCACTCGTCACGAGCGCCACTGAACAAAATACACCGTACTAACAAAGGAAAATCCGCAACCCGAAAATAAAAAAAATGGCCAATCTTTGGGGATACATTTTGTTGCTGCGCAAATTCACTATAAGAGGGTGAAATTGCCCCGCGAAAATTCGGCTATTTTAACTCGCGAACTGTAAGGGATAGAAAAATAGTTTTCAGAAAAAAGTTACTTCTTTTAATTAAGATTATCATTTGGTAAAAAAAAGTATTTCTTACAGCTCGCGAGTTAAAGTAGTCGGATTTTCTGGGTCAATTTCACCCCCTCAGAGTGAATTTGGGCACCAAAAAATTGAGCAATACTTACCTATAACTATTTTAGAATTCGTCCCAACAACTTATGTTTTTTAGAGAAGGTAGAAGTATTAGTTTCCTTCGTTTTGAAAAAAAATTGCAATTGGTCGGAATAGCGAAAAAAATAGTAAAGGTCGTTTGTTAAACATTTGTTCTGTAATAAAAATTCTAAAATTCCGTTTGTAGATTGAAGTAAGTTGTATACATACTGAAAATTTCATCAAAATCGGTTAACGTTGCTCAGAGCTTAGAAAAAAAAATTAAAAAACGCCTTTATTATTTTTTTCGCTATTGCTACCCATTACAATTCTTTTTCAAAACGACGAGACACGTCACTTAGCAAACCGATCCTTCTAACTTCCCAAAAAAACTCAAGTCGTTTCGACCAATTCTAACAAAGTTATGCGATTTTAAAAGGTGTAAACTTTCTTTCGTCCGCCACTGTATATGTCCCCCACATATCCCCAAAGTTTCACAATTTTTTGAATTTCCGGATTGGGGATCCCCCCTTCCAAGTAGCAGCCCCGCAACTATACGCATACTAGCTAAGGTTGCCAATTTTTTCCGGTAAAATATAGTAGGCTAAGCGCACCAATAAATTCGACCCCACTTAAAGCTAATGAATGAACACTTTTATAAAATTATGTTTGCAGTGCGATCGATTCCACGTGTTGCAAAAATTGTTTGTATATGAAGCAAGAAATTAGAAGAAGTCTCTAATTAATTAATTGCTTATTTTAATAACTTATTTTACTCATTTTAACCCTTCGCGGTCACGCGGGGTGCATTGTACCCCAAGACCAATTTTCTATTTGAAATGCCGCACTTTTACATCTTCAAAAGCGGATTTATCGCAACAAAAAAAAATTAAAAAGTCTGTATTTTCCCACAACGATCATTTTCAACAACAAATTTGATCAAATCAAAATTTACATTTCTAGAAAAAGACTATTCGACCATGACTGTATAAGTATTACGAATGTAGAATTATCCCTGAAAAGTTAAATGATTCAAAAATACGAAAATGGTAACTGAAAAAATGACGCTGGGGTACAGTGAACCCCGTGTGACCAATTTGTGATTATAAGAAGGTGTGACCACGAAGGGTTAATACAAAAGGGCCATTCACTATTACGTGTTCATTTACTGATACATGCAGCCTACCTACTTCACGATCAAATCTGATAAGAAATATAGTCCAAGTAGTAAAGCTACTATATTATAGTACGCTTGGCGTCCCTAATAGTAGCGCCAGCCTTCACGTCGCTGCCATTCCTTTCCCCAGGAGAACATCTTCTCCGAGCGGATCTGGAAGTCGAAAGTACGAGCGATCCTCGACACCTATCAAAGTGAGCTGGTAAGCGCCATAAAGAGCGGCTACGATGGGGCCGAGGAGAACAAGAGATGGAGCTTCGCTGGTGCCTTCCTCTACTCCCTCACAGTGATCACAACTATCGGTGAGTGTGACCTTTATCAAGCATCCCCGTCTCTGCTATCGCGCAAGGGGTCCCCGAAAAAAAAATTGGGGGTATTAACGTAGACAACAGAGACTCCGGTGCCGGGAAATAACTAGGGAGATTTGCCTGCGCGCAGGGTAGCCCTAGTAGTTCCCCCGAGACAAAGCGCCGCGCTCAACGAGCCTCGACTAACCGGATCGCCGAAAAATGGCCCCGGGGGTCGGGAAACGTAACGTGGACGAGGGCGTAGCGTTCCGAGGTTTTCTAGCGAGCCGGCGGCCGGCTCGTCCCCGTAACTAGGTCTCCCTGGATGAAGAATGTCGGCGGGAAGGAGCCTGGAAACGATACCGATCCCTCTTTCCCCGCCCGAGGTCCGTTTAAACGCTGATGGAAGGGGGCGCGGCCGGAGTGCCGGGAGATCTAAAAATTTAATCACGACCGGCCGACAGTTTCGCATTACACCGATATCGAATTGCAGCGAGGCTGTGTGTACATGTCGCCAGGCTGGAAAATTACTTTAGGGGGGCGAACCGGCGACAAGCTGCGAATCATACGCGAGGGAGTTCGTTAGGCCGGAAATTAATTAACGGCCGAGCCGAGACGGCGATCGGCCGACCTCCTGAGATTAACGAAGCTACTCGAGGGTACGTTGATCTTGATCGATCTTCCGATTGACACTGTGCTTCGTCCCCGATTAATTAATCCGTCCGTGCCCCTTGTCAGAGATCGAAACTCCGCCGATTTGCTGCGCATATTTATGGCCCCTTTTCGCTACACTGGGTGTCCCGATTAAATAGCTTCTTCACATGGGATGATGCAATTATATTTACTGTGTGATTTGTGAGTGGCATTAAAAATGGCATTCCTCGCAATGTAGAGGAGATAAGAGTAAAGTGGGACTACAAAAATTAACGTAGGATAAAATTCTTTCTTCTTAATAAAAAATGAGTAGCTACGAGTAACTTTGTAATAAAATTTAAACATTACTAAGTCGTGACAAATATTATTCATTTATCCAAAAAGGTAATTTAAAAGAGAAAATATTCTGAGGTACCAAAAATTTAATTTTAAACTTTATAACCGAATTTATATTATATTATATAATTTGATTTTTATATTTGTAAATACCTATATTCCATTTTCAAATAAGTAATAAGGAAAGCTCGCTTTACCCTTTGGTACCATTCGAATTGCACATGAAATATTTCTTGCATCGTCGTAACTGAAGAAGGTATTTGCCGGGGCCTTGAATATGATTCCCTTTAAGGGCCGTTTTCTATTTAACCTTTTCACCAGCGTCGGCGTGCTTTCACAGCCGATTTTAGCAGCGACGGGACGAGCCATTCGGGTAAACGTTTGATTTGCGCGCCCGGCACGGTGGCCGCTCGCGATCTTGGAATATTTTTACCGTCAACACCCCTCCGGTCGGCGGGGCCGTTTGGTTAGGATAATAGTTGGACGAAACTTTGCCGGCTTAACGGCGGAGCCTGTGTACCCAAATGATCGAACGATGCGCAATTTGTATAACGAGTAACAAACTCGCGAGCAAACTCCGGGAAAATCTGCCGCGTAAACCGGCCGCCCCCCCCCCCACCCCTCCTGCGTCGTTATCGATCTCGCCCTTCAAATATAACCGACAACGATTCAAGTCCACCCGCTTTTCCGAATAATTAACGCGCTGCCGGCCAACGGGGCTGGATTAATTCTCTTTCTTGCGCACCGGCGTGCTGTTAGGAACGCCCCAGAAACTCTCCATACAATCGCAAATGCAATCCTAAACTGTAGAACGAGTGACAATCAACGCGCAAGTTACCCTAAATTCTGTAACTTTAGGATTTACGGTGCCATATTTCCAGTTTTGATCTTCAAGCAGATTTTCATGGCATCGCGTGGCACGAAATACTACAAAATAAGCTTTATTTCCAAATGTTTTTTTAAATATCTATTAAAACCATTTCAGTAAATTTAAAACATTACCGCTATCAGGTGGAAGAATAAAATATACGTGTACTTATGGAAATAAATTTTTTTAATAAATGTAGGTAGTAGAGTGTTTTGCGGTTATTAAAATTTTTTCTATGTAGAAATGTGCCTTTTTAAAAAATCATTCCTCAGTTGACGATACCTTATAGGGTTTAATCAAAACCCGATTTTTGAAAAAATCGGTTTTCGAACTCTACTCTTCTCCCCAAAAAACTGGTTAACCCGGTTTTTGAATTTTCACGAATAAATGTAATGAAATTAAAACATTTTTAATTAAACAATTCATTTTCAACCGATTTTCTTAAATTTAAAAACCGGTTTTCGAATTTTACAAATCTATGAAAAAACGATTTTTAAAATTCGACGAACCCTAAATTCTGAGGCATGAAGGACTTGCTTCTTCCACAATACTGTTAGATAAGTATTATAGAATTCCTACTCTGTGTGGAATAATAGTGAAAAATGTTGCCAATTTATTAAAGAACTCGAGCCAATTTTACTTTACATATATTTGGTATTTTAAATTAAAAGCAACGAAAATTATTCAATCTACCTGAAATATCACATTTCCTGCAAATACACCAGGTGTCCCAATAATTTTTAAACACCAGAGTATAAGAGCCCCCTATAGTCAACCCGTAAAGAATCACTTAAACCCCAATCTAAGATCCCATCGAACCCCTAATCTTTGGGGAGACCTGCCCGGACTCACTTCGCCAGACCTGGCCACCGCGCAAACCCCCCAGTGTCCCAATCATCTCTGTTTCATAAAGAGGGATGCAATCAAGCCCAGCATTTCCCGGATTCTCGTTTCCCAGAAGCTTCGAGCGGTCTAAATATTCAATTAACCGTCGATTCTGTGTAAACGATTACCTTTATCCAATTCCACCCCGTCGAGGGCAGCCGGCAACTGGAGGCCACGTTAGAAGCAGCCACCCGCCGGCGGACCGCGGGGGTGGTACGGGGCGGTTTCATCCCAGCCGAATCCTGGTTCTCGCCGCGCATAAAAATTCCATTGTACCTTTATCCCCTCCGACCGTCGCGTCGCTCGATATTTCTTTTTTAGACAAAGGCCCGCGAGGCGGCGACGGTAGATAGAGGGAATTAACGACGCGAACTTTCGGCACGTTAGAGGGTGCGCGCGGTAGCGACCGTTTAATTAATTCCAGGAGATGGGTAGGGCACCAACACTCCCCCCCTCCCTCGGCTCGTCTGCTCGCTCTTGCCGCTCGAGACGAGACCCAGCTACCCACTTTATCTCGACCGTGATTACAGGCCAGCAGCATCAGCCTAAAAGGGTCGGCCAGTCGACAGCCAGATCGATTCGCGGAGCCGACCCTTGCGACTCCGCCGCGATAACCGCTTCAAGCGCATCGAAATTCGAGGCCCACGAGGACTCGAGGGTCGAAAGATTTCGTGGGGGTTCACTGGGTATGTGTGTATTACTTGAGAAACTCGAGGGGGGCAGTTCTTGAGACCCTGTGGCGTGGGTCAGTAGTGACCCAGAGTCAATTCTTTAATAAGGAATGTCTTAAACACTTCGTCAGGCGTCAGCGTGTTTCCATGCCCGAGGAGTTTGCAGTTTTGCACTCGGCACCACGGCTTTAGCGTTTTCTGATGCGTTCAGAGTTCCCCGAATTGGTCGTAAAGGTGAGGCCGATTCGACGGAGGCGTTTCCGAGAAGCGGCGAGCTTCCGAAAGCGTTAAGAGATCTCGTCTCGCCGTCCTTCCGTCCGTCGAAGGTGAACCGTGAACCGAGAGAGCGTGCGAGCCACTTGGAGAAGTTTCCGAGAAGTTGCGCCGGGGGTGGCATAAATCATCGGCGATCTTCGCGGGCTGGTAATCACTGTCGCGCGACGCCCGTTGACGGATGGAGGACATTAGCGAACGGAGTGACGCGGTAGCCAAGGAATTATTGGCGATTAACCAAAAGTACGGCAACCGATATCCCCTTGGCAGGCGGAGGGTGCGAGGCGGGATGCACCCGCTCGTTATACTAGCCGGCTGGCAATTTCGCCGTGGACCAATCAATTATCAAGATTAATCGCAGGGAGCGCTCGATGATTCGCGGCTGGACCGCTTTATTTGCCTGTAATTTATTAATAATCCTGGGATACCCGTTTAATCGAAATCCTGCATCGGGGCCTTCGCGATCCGATGCCCGTTAATAATCAAACGATCCACGCATTTCGCGCTGCTGCCAGCCGTTGTAGCTTCTTTGGGCAGCCCTCGGATCCCCTTAAGCCGCGATCCTACGCGGTGAACGTGGGCTGAGAGAAATGGCCCCAAAGAATAATAAAATTGCAACGTGGAATGTACCGATTAAGCTCAATTCGAGAGTAAAAATCACTCAGTCACCTAAATCCGCGTTCCCACGCGAGTAAAGCGCCTGGCAATATTCAAACCCACCTGGTTCCTAACCTAAAGCCGCGATCCTACGTGGCGAAACGTGGGCTTCGAAAAGTGATCCCCAAAGAATAATGAAATCGCAACCGGCAACCTACTAATTAAACTCAATTGAAGAGCAAAAATCTCTTAGTCACCTAAAGCCACGACCCCACGTGGCGGAACGTGGGTGTCGAGAAGTGACCCTCAAGAATAATGAAATTCCAACTTGCATGCTACTAATTAAAGCCATTTGAAAAGCAAAAATCAATTCGTCACCTAAAGCCGCGATCCTACATGGCGAAACGTGGGCTTCGAAAAGTGACCCCCAAGGAATAGTGAAATTGCAACGCGCAACCTACTAATTAAACTCAATTCAAGAGCAAAACTCACTTAGTCACCTAAAGCCCCATTCCCACGTGCGAAATTCGCGTGGCAATATTCAAACCCGCGTGGCTCCTAACCTAAAGCCACGACCCCACGCGGCGAAACGTGGGCTTCAAGAAATGCCTCCAAAAAGTAACCTAACCTACCAATTAGACCTGCCTCAATAATCCTGAGACCCCAAGCATTTCCAAGATAAAATAGCTCCTGCACCCATTTCGCTCGATGAATCGACTGAAAGCCAGCAGTCAGCAGGGTTGCACTGGTTGTACGCCCGGCTGCATTTTTCGGGCGCCAAGTGTACCCCGAAATTTCGATCGCTGAGGGGGGGGGGGGGGGGGGTATAAAAACGATGTTAAATAAATCATCGTCCCGTGAAGTCGATAAATTATAATACGTCGGGTTGAAAATAATCCAAGCGTGGGGGTTTTATTGCTGCACACGTGCCCGATTCGCCTGGCGTTTCCCTGCCTCCCCCCCCCCCTCTCCGCGGGATATCGATGTTTTCGTTCGCCGGAACACACGCGGTGCGTCGGTTTTCTGACGCACGAATAGCCAACGAGAACTTCGGGAAAAAATCAGCCGAATGGGAACCGGAGTCGCGGTCGACCTCCCCCCCCCCCCCGTTGGTTTATTAATTGCGACCACGCCAGCCGCGAATATATAAAAATAACAGGCCTCGAGGTGAAGAATGAATCTGTCGGCCGGGCGCATCGTTTATTCAACCGAAGGGCACGGATTTTCAATGGGTGTACGACGAATTTCGAATCAGTCGAGCGAGTACCTTTTGTTGGCAACGCGCGTGGCGCGGGCGTGTTTTCGCGCCGAAAATCTTCGGGAGTACCCTAATCCTTAGTTCGATCTTACAAATTTTGATCTGCCATCCGACGATTTTTTTTTTTTGTATATTACCCAGTGCCTTTGTTACCGAGAAGCACCTAAAATTGGTAAAGTTGAATTTCAAAAAAGGAAAAAATAAATTTTAGTATTTCCCGAGAGAACCACACGTGCAGATTTCACAATTGGCCTTTTACGAGTGAACGAGGGATCATGGACGCGATAGAACTGACCCTAGTCATGATGCGAATAATAAAGTACAAAATTTGAAAATTCATATTAACTGTAATAAACCATATGTGTTCACTTTGGAGTTTTTCCATGTTCAAAACTATGTCCAGAGTGACCCTGATTTACTGAGCGCCCATTTGCTTCCACACCTGAAGAGTATCCGTAAATTGGAGTACGTTGACTTGATAAGGTTCAGCGAGAGCCTGTTGAAGTACATATTCCAAGACGCCCGTATGGAGCCAGGGGAAAGCGATTATCTTCGTTTCACCTTAGCTCCATCGAGAAGGAGGCTCTCTCGGGGGTGGAACGGCATACCCAACTAATGGAAGCTGCAATCTGGACGGGAGCCGCTTAAAGCGGGAACTCGCGTGGGGTGTAAACAATTTTTAACAGCCGCCCTTCGATATTCACGATCCATTCCCGCCCGTAATCCAGCGACTAGAATCCGTAAATCGGGGGAGTACGGTACCCGAAGGGCGGCGACCTCGTAATAACCCCTCCGCCCTCTCGGAAGAAAATCATCTCCCGCGGTGTCGGAGAAACTTTTGAATCCCCGATCTTTACGATCCTCCCGAGACGTCGAACGTCGAGGGATCGATCTCGTGCGGTGACCGTCGACGAACTTATGGCTGATTGGGTAATTAACGCTGCGCACGGCCACGCTCCATCGGGAACCGCTGTTCCGTCGCGTGAACGGTGTGGTGATTTTTCGCATGGGACACGATTAAAACGATGGCAATATCCCGAGTAAATAGCAGTGTTTTGGTACAACTGGCGATTACCGCAGCTTCCCCAGTTTCGCGGGATTGAAAACTTTGTAGAGTGACATTTAATTTATTCGAAAACAGATGGTGGAAAATAGAGTGGGTGGTTCTGCGCGGCAAAATAAGACGAAAATGAAGAGTAACGAAATTGCAGTGGAAGCTTGGTTTTCTAGTTATTAGAGTTTAAAGATTTGGGTCCGGGGCGCCTGGAGGATGGCAACTCGGCGCGCGTGGGCCAGTAGGGCCGCGCGCGGTCGCCATTACGGAACTACAGCGCGTGCGCAGTAGCTTAGCGGAGTAGCGGTCGACAGAAAGCCTTAGTTTTCTCAGCGTTGAATGTGTAAACTTTATTTTGATTTAGCTTTTAATGATACTACTTACTCTCGGCACATCAAACGTAATATTTTCAAGGAGAGAGGATGGGGGGTGATTTTATTTAATGTTTGATGAAACAGTGAAGCGTGTAAAGGAGGTTTCAAGATGATTGGGTTCGCAGGTTACGGGAACATTTGCCCGAAAACGAAATGGGGCAAAGTGGTGACGATAGTGTACGCCATAATAGGCATGCCACTTTTCCTGCTCTACCTCAGCAACATCGGCGACATCCTCGCGAAGAGCTTCAAATGGACCTACGCCCGCTGCTGTCTCTGCAGGTTGGCGAGTTTCTCTTCTTTCATCGGTCTCGAGGGACGGTGCCCTAACCGAGGGTGTTGAAATCGAAGTAAAAATGTTCCTTTGTCAAGGTGCCGGAGGAGACCGCGGGAATTGGCGAGGAGGGACAGCCAGTACGATGGCGTGGATATTAGAAGAAATCATTGGCAAGTGAGTCGCCGAGTGCCCTTAGAGTCCTTCCAATTTGAACGTACACGGTGCGCCACGTGCGGGACTCCTTCAGTCTTATCTCTTAACCACAGGCGTTGAACGCGTATGGGCGTTTCCCGCACAGCGCATGCTCTACGTGTGCCTATAGCACTTGAAGGATTAAGATCGTGTTTAAGTAGAGGTTTAAATTTTCTTTTGAGATTAATAGCAGCAGATAGCTATATTCTATTTTTCTTTTCTTCTCTTTTTTCTATATTAATATTATAGAAATTATTTAAAAGGACGAGGCAATGTTTTCCTTCGTTGGTTTCTTACAAACTGTTCCTCGACAGTTGGTGAACATGCAAGGAAGGGAGATCGAAGTGTCCAGCCTGGACAAGGAATCGTTGGAAAGTGGTGACGGGGTGAAGGAGAGTGACGAAAACGACGAGGACGACGACGAGAGTAGCACCTACGATCCACAGCGTGTCACAGTGCCTCTGACCCTCTGCGTCGCGATAATGGTCGGGTGAGTCCCCTGGCACTCGATAAACTTGCTCGAATCGAGGTGTTTTCGAAGCAACTGGTCCTCTTCTGTATCCTCTCATTCCTATGGCCATTATTCCACGAATGAAACCTCTGCCATTTTGACGAACCCAATTCTCAAAATCCTTCGCTTCGAACGACCCTTCAGGTACATCTGGGGCGGAGCAATCCTGTTCTCCGAATGGGAGGAGTGGAACATGCTGGATGGGTCCTACTTCTGCTTCGTCTCCTTGTCGACCATAGGGTTCGGCGATATCGTCCCAGGGGACAAGATCTACGCGGCCCAAGGCCTCGACTTATCCTTCATCTTCTGCTCCATGTACCTGATGCTTGGTGAGTTGAAATCCTCAGGAGTAATTAAAATACTTCCACTTTAACCTACCCCCAAGGCTTCCACTTCACAAGTTGAAATCCACCGATGTTCCAACCACCCTTAATTGTAAATTCCACTCCTAAAAGAAGACCTCTATCGCGATTTATCTACCTACTATCCCAACTATCGAACAGAAGTATACTAAGATACAAACAATCTCTGACACAACTTCCCACCCCTTCGTCCCAAGATCCAATCAAATGGACCTCCGAAACCCTCGCTTCCAAAGAACCAAGTAGTTGTCCAACTTTCGCCCCAAAGTGTACGAAACTGGTGGTAGCTGCTAAAAAGCAATCGATCTCGGTAACCCCTTGACACGCTTCGCGACACTTTTGGCCGCCCTGGGGGGTGGGGGGAGTTATTAAGTGGGACGCGAAACGGCGCCCTCCCCCACCGAAACTTTTCGTACGGACCAAGAAGCTGGCGGAGACTCGCAGCTCCGCCGATCCCACGCTCGATACTCCAGAACGGGGGTGTCTGAAGAAGCTGTTGGAGCGATTGGCAAGGAAAAAGGTCGAGTTCGCCAGCTACTGGACGCTACCAGAGAACTCGACATCACGTCGTGCCTATTCGAAGTGGACCCGGGAACTCGTTCGACGAATCGAAGCTGTTGAGCTCTTTTAAAACGATTAAACCCGTCCACTTTGCGCCACCACCCGCCTGGAAATCCACGGCAATCCGATTGTCGCTCTGGCAAAGGAACAATTACGAGGCCAGCATTTTCACGTGCAACACCTGCGCGACGCAGCACCGCTTCATCGATAGTTTTTGAATCCGCGAGGGTGCCATCGATATCGATTGTCCCCCGGACGCGCGGAACGGGGTGGTTTCTATCGACTTTAAGGGGGTCGTTTCGCTGGACTCGCGCTGCTAGGTAGCCTCCTCTATTCCCACTACTTTTCACGGGCACTGTCAATTTATTTTCGTCGCAACGCTGGCTAGATTGTTCCATGTTCTGAGGAATATTATCCTCCCAGGTGTAATTGGGATGGTGGGTAATTAGAGTGTCTAGTTTCCCGTCGACCCGGGCTGAACCTCTGGTCCGCGACTAGCTGCAGCTCTCCCTAGGGATAGCAGCCGTAACTTACGACCTCCCGACCCTTCGTTTGCGACGTCTCTGACTCGAAGCGGCTGGAACCCTTCTAACCATGCCACCGTAACGGAATCGCGAGCGGAGCTAGCTACCACACGCGCGTTAATAATTCTATTTAGATCGGCCCCGAGCGTGTGGGTGGTAGCCAGCTCGCCGGCGGGCGAATCCGCTCTGCACTGTTCCCGTCGATCCGTTTTACTGAACGACTGCGTAACGCGATCCTGGGCTTCGTGCAGCCGGGCGGACTGTCCCATTTCAGTCTCCAAATAGACGTGCCGCTACTGAGAATCACAAATCACAGGGCCACTGCCGTAGTCCTCAGAAACGTTCAGTGACTTAATAATACGATCAACAATCGCCCGCAGTAGCTGGGCGCAAAATTTCGCGGTTATCGCACCCCTCCCCGGTTATAGTGCGCCACGTGGCTCGCTCGGACGCGCAATAAACGAGGACTTCGTCTAATCAAGTTTCTTTATTAGCATTTTTTGTAGAACTGCTTGTAATAGAGGCATTGAACGTCGAAAGAACATCTTATGATTAACATTTTGAGCGTTTTGTTGCAGGAATGGCGTTGATCGCGATGTGCTTCAACCTGATGCAGGAGGAGGTGATCGCGAAGGTGCACGCGTTCGTACGCACGGTCAGATATATATTCCGGTGCGACAGGTGACCGAGCCCGATCTCCGCGGTGCTCTGCGATCTCGCCGACGTACGGTGAGTCCGAGGCTGTTGCGTTTTATTCATGGAATATCTCAGGAGCGCGACGGCGCGAGGTCTGAGCGTTGATAGGAAGCGATGTGAAGGCGACGAGATACGAGGGCCGGGCCTCGATTTATGCCACCGGATCCCGAGAAGTGTCCTCCGCGACGGTGAAAGAGGACGACGCGCAGCAACTCCTGCATATTTCACGCGGCAAGTCTGTTACGGGGCGAGGTTCGTGGATGAATGTCGAAATATCGCTCGACGGTAAAGTCATCGCTTCCCCCACCCTCGGCAGTTAAAATGATCCAGGCGTTTTACGAGAGTTCCACCAAGATTCCGCAGTAAAATCATCTCGGCTCGCTCGTTCGTTAGCCAGATTATCTTCCCTGAGAAACTTAGTCCTCGAACGGCGCGGAGTCGACCGAGGATATCGGCTCGGCACGGAGTTCCGCAGTCGCGAGCAACGTGAATTATTAACGACTCCATCGGCGCTGTTGACGGAGACCTCTGTTACGCAAACAGCAACAAGGAGGTTTCTTACAACACTCGTTCGTCGCCCAGGGAAATTCCACTAGGGGGGGGGGGGGAATGGAAGGGGTAGAATCGCGGGAGGCATCGAAAAGCCTTTGACGAGTTCCAAAGATGACAATAAAGAAGCTGTACTCTCTGTCATCCTCCGCTACCAGCGCCCGTTACTCGCAACAGGGACAGCGACTATCAATCGAGCTCGTTAAAAGGTACCTAGTCCCCAATACACCTGCGTCCGCAACAAGGCGATCCCCCAACTAGCCTAACGACCGGAATCATCGAGCAACAGCGATATCTCGTGGTGGAGATCGCGAGATCGCGTGGCCTCGGCCTTCGACGTCTCCGCGCTCGGCCAGGGCAGTCGGAGGGGGGCAGAAGATCGGGAGGAAGCGTCGCCTGAGGAGGGACGGGAGCGCGGCGGGTGGGGACGGTGGGGGACGGGGCTGCGGCGTTCCTTCATGCGGCGGTCGGACCGCACGAGGCGGCGCCTGCGCGCTGGCAACCCGACCATCGCTCCTGCGCGCTGCGCGCACCGTCTACGGGGTGCGTCCGTGCCGGCGACGCTCTTTATGGACGGCACACAGTTCCCACGGCACTCGACGGACGCCGTTTCACCTACAGCCTCGCCTCCACTCGTCGGAACGCGTCGATACCGCCGGCGCGACCTAACCCTCGTCGACCAGATGTCCTGATCGACGTCCATCCGGGGGTGCACGGCCGCGTACAGACGGGGCAGGCTCGTCGCCGCCACGCGCCACCACGCCGAGGATGCTGGGACGGTGCAGCTCCAGCCAACGTGACCAGCACGACGGAGCTTCTCGGTTAGGTCTGGCTTGAGGCTGGACCTCCTCCACTCGGGTATCGTCCATGCCTCTCCAATAGGGGCGGACTGTCACAGCGGACAGTCGCTTTCCGTTAACTGTCCCTAACAGACGAAGGAACACACTGGTCGCTCCATGGAAGTTGGCGGTTCCTACCGCCTCCTCGAGGAGATCGTGTTAATAAGTAACAAATGACAGGGCCGTGCTCGTGGATCAATGCAGAGGCTGGCTCTCAGGCGTCCTCCAGGGAACGGAAAGTGGAACCAGAGGAAACTGGGCTGTTCGCCACTGTTTGCCCGTCCGGGGCGAGCGTCCGCAGGGAGAGGTGCTCGCACTGCGCGTTAAAAGACCGCGTACTCTTCGAGAACCTCTTCGAGAACCCGTTGTTCGTTCCGTCGAGTAGTGCTCCGAGTTAGCCCGCGGAGGAGGTCACCCCCGAGTGGCTCCCTTGGAGGAGGGATCGCTGAAGGCGCCAGCTCGATAAGGACGATCTTCTGCGGGAGGTTTCGAAGCGAGTCAGGGAACAAGTGGGGAAAAGTTGCTCGAGGACTGAAATGCATCGCGAGGCCGCTGTGGGAAGTTGAAGGCTGCCGCGACACCACCACTGCTCAGGTAAGTGGCAAGTTGCGACGGAGTTTCGGAGAAAGTTCTTTCCAACCGCTGCGAATCGATGCACCGGACATGTGCGCTGATCCCTGACACATACCACTCTGCTGCACACTACTCTCAGTCTGAACAAGAGAATGCTTAACATTTTGAATGGCAGGTTCAAAGAAATGGCCCTTCTTCCTTGAGCTAACATTCTGCGACAATAGGACAACAAAAAGCACCTGGACGTGAAACCACGCCGACGTCAGGGCAGTGTTTAAAGGTGTCACTGCTAGAAATGAGGTAGACAGATGTGGGTAAGGGGTTTAGAGGACTATGAGGCTTCGCGGCTAGCCCACCTAGCGCGTATTTACGGAAGGCACAGGACGAAATTAGCAAGGGAAAAGGGATAATTGGATCGTTCTCTCTTTGCGTAATTTAGGGACGAACGTGTCATTAACCGCGGCGAGTCGAGACGAAAGCAGAAATTGGACGAAAGTGGACGCGCGGGATTAGGATGATTGGAGCTTTCGGTGGGACGGGGCTCTAAAAGTCACTCGATAAAAGCTGGGCGAGAGGGAGTTTCGCTGACGAATCGACGGGCATAAAACGAGCCGGAACAGCCAACAAAGACGGGGACATTTATCGGAAGCTGTTAACACGGCGAGCGGGACGTCGACGAAATTACTTCGCCCGGCGAGGCTTCCCCGAACCGTGAAAAGTTAAACGCCGATCCGCTCCGAATCCAATTCACGATAAATATTCCTTGGCCTCGTCGAGCTCTGGAGCGAACGGGGCTTGATAAACGGCCACGTTTCTGTTATCTACTCGGGAGTTAATCAGGGTATTCCACGGGACTCGCTGGAAATAATAGGATTCAAGAAATATCTCTAATCAACGCGAGCGAGGGAGTCAATGTTGACAAAGGTACAGTACCTGGGAAGAATATATCCAGGTCGTAAAAGCTACGGTACCTTTAAGGTTTCGAAACAAGAGGTTTGGATTTTTTTGCGGACGTAAGCTTTCGAGACCTCATCTTGCAAAACCTCAAAGCAGTAAGCTTCATGACTCCCACAGCTTTTACCTCGCTACCTCCATCCTAGATGCTAAAGTTTGGGAGACCCGAAGTTTACACCTTTGAGGTTTCGAAACAAGAGGTTTGGAATTTTTTTGAGGAGGTAAGCTTCCCGGAGTTCTTGCTCCAAAACCTCAAAGCTGCCAGCTCTGGGACTCCCACAGCTTATACCTAGCTAGGGACTACACTGTAACTACTACCAAGTTGAGGTGCATAAGAATCTGCAACCCTCTGTTAGAAACGTCCCCAATTAAGTGGCGCACATGATCCATTAAGGAACCTGATCCCAAGCACCCGGTCCCTATCAAGGTTGACTCAACGCTATACGCTTACGCGAGAGCAACGCCAGCGCGCCCCTGAAGCCTGCAACCCGCGTAGGAGATCGCCCAGCGCCACGTGAAAGGGACATTTCTACTTGGTGGTCGTTCGATCCACGGCAGCGTGCCGCGTCTGTCGATTCGTCAGTGAAATTCGCTTTTACTCGGTGTAAAAGCGCAGGCGTCACTCCCACATAGATAATTCATAATGACGAAGCTCCGGCTATGGTTGTCGGCCCCTCCCCCCCCCCCCCCTCTCGCAGCCCCTTCTTCACATCGACCCTTTCGCCTTATTTTCTCTATCCCTGCACCCTTTTCGGCCCGTGACTTCCACCCTCTTCCACCCCCGGAGGAGCTCGTAGCCAGCCTCTAACGGCGTCTTTTAGCGTAATTGGTTCCCAGCACGTTCCGCGTGCAAGATGCAAGAACGACTCCGTCTGTTCCCTCGGCGCGGTACTCGGCTGGAAAGCATTCGGGGCTGGTGGTTTTTGATGGATGTATGACGGCTGCAGGTTGTTAGGATGGTAGTTCTAGAGGGTGGACCGCGGGAACGTGTCCAATTGGTCCCTTGAGTTACTCGGATATTCCTGTGCGGCCTGCAAACGGCGTCCTTGTTGCTGTGAGGGGTTCAAAAGGGATTCTGAGTAGAACGGGTGGTGTAGGTAAATGTATTACGATGTTCCTGGGGAATAGAGGTGATGGTAGTAGTGGATGTTCTGTAATTCCTGGCGAACACCGTGTTACACCCTCGAACTTGAAGAACCCCGAGGAACATCCACCTCCAATCACGTTCCCATCGTTTCCAAGACTCTCAAGAGCCAGCGAGGCGTTTCGAGAGACCTTCAGCGAGGTCCATCTAGTCCACGAAGATCGTGGAATCCCTTCGAGATTTCCCCCATCGAGCGCCTCGAGGCCGAGGGTAAACATCTTCCCCAGCGTTAGAGGCGTTTAAGTGAAAATTCCTTGGATGGGTTCCTCGAATCCGCTATCGTCTCACGTTATTTGTCTACTCCACTCGATTACAGGCCCTTCTTATTCCTCCTGCCAGGGGGACCCCCACGAGTCGCGACAAGTTCGCCGGGAAATGGCGCGAACGAGAGCTGATTTGAATTTCTCCACGGTCAGCGAGCCGTCCAATTTCCTGCGCCCTTTTTTCTCTCCTCTCGTCGTCGTAAAAAACCGCGGCGACAGGGTTGAATGCTTTCGAGAGCTGGTAATCCTAAGGGTCCCACGGTAAACGGGGCTTTTCCGTTCCCTCTCTCGCGCCACCTCTTCCTTGCCAGTCCAGCTGGAAGAAGAGGGATTAAGGGTGGACTTACGCGAGTATCCTTGCCGGTTTCTTGGTCCTTTGAGGCCTTTATTAGCGACGTTTATGTACTACGGCGGCTCGAGAAACTCTACTCGTGGAAAGTTATCGCCACCGGCATTTCGAATAACACCCCGGCCAGCGTGGCCCCCTTACGAGTAACGCGCGCGCGCGCGCACTCGGTGTTCCTAACCTCTCATGAGTGGCCGTCGAGCGCAGCAGGTTAATTAAGCTTTCGTGCGTCGACGTGTCTCTCGTGCTTCGTGTCGTGCGCTCGACTGTCGAAATTAATGAAAGAAACTCAACGTTCCGGGGCTCCCCGAGGTCTCGATCAAAGATTCGCAGTGTCATCCGAACAATTCGAGAATCTAACAGGTTTAGAGGTTAGTTCAGAGTGGGTTGCCTAATCGTAAGTTCCACACTGGAATAACTCAAGAGGAGTTTCGACGATTTGATGGCATCGAAAGAATACCGAATTTTGTATAAAAATGTACTAACACTTGTTGGTCCTGACTACAATAGTTAACGAGACATTTTACTTCGCTTATCGAAAATTTGAAGGAAACTATATGAAGTGTAGCTTTACACGAAATTAAGCATAATGCCTCCTTCGTCTATAAAAATTCTTCAACCCGCACACAATTAATTTGGGAATGATTGTTTTATCCGAGAAAGATACGTGCGAATACCTACGCAGCAGTTCGGAAAAGGAACCGTGTACGGGCGTGGATGTGTCGCAAAGTAGGTTAGGCAAAAGCGAAATGTGTGTCGAACGGCGGGTTGCCGCGCGGAGGGGTTGGCCGACGGGGTTATCGGTCGGAGGGCGGTTCGTCTAAAGTTTCCAGCTTTACGGCCGGCTAAAATCGAGAGGGAACATTCAATTAGGTCTTATCGGTTCACGAGCCGAGTTTTTATCGCGTTTGATCGCCCTTTATTCGCGTATATACGGCCCCGGCCGTGGCCTGGCCCGCGGCTTTTCCAACCCACGTTATCTCGACGCTCGTGCCTCATTTGCGAACGAGAAGCTCCTCCACCAGTGCCCGGCCCTCCGAGGATAAAAAGGCTGCCTCTGCTCTCTCCTTAAACCCTCCTGCAAACCACCCCCTCCTCCTTATCTCGTGTCCCCTACCCGCCCCTAGAGCTGCGACTATAAATACCCCTGGCCCGTTTAACGGACCTTACAACGCCACGATTTATTTACTACTTTCAGTCGGACCCCAGGAATTCACCCCGCTGGAATGGTTTTTGCCCCGTGACACGATTAATCGAGATTGTTTCTCTTTTAGTGGATATTTTTGGGGCCTGGAGCTTGATGAGGGGGCTCCTAGTGGGGGTTTCAGGGGTTCTTGTGGGTTTGGGGGTTGCCGGTGTTGGGGGCTTTGATTTGGAGGATCTCTATGTTGAGGATTTTTAATTGGAGGATTTCTAAGTATAGAATTCCTAAGATAAGGATCCCTAAGTTGAGAATTCCTGAGTTAAGGATCCGTAAGTTGAGAATTTCTGAGTTAAGGATCCCTAAGTTGAGAATTCCTGAGTTAAGGATCCCTAAGTTGAGAATTCCTAAGTTGGGGATCCTTAAGTTGCTAATTCCTAAGTTAAAGATCCCTAACTTGAGAATTCTTAAGTTGGAGATCCCTAAATTGAGAATCCCTAAGTTGGGGATCCCTAAATTGAGAATTCCTAAGTTGAGAATTTTTGAGTTGGGGATCCCTACGTTGAGAATTCCTAAGTTGAGAATTCCTAAGTCGAGAATTCCTAAGTCGAGAATTCCTAAGTCGAGAATTCCTAAGTCGAGGATCCCTAAGTTCAGAATTCCTGAGTTAAGGATCCCTAAGTTGAGAATTCCTGAGTTAAGGATCCCTAAGTTGAGAATTCCTAAGTTGGGGATCCTTCAGTTGCTAATTCCTAAGTTAAAGATCCCTAACTTGAGAATTCTTAAGTTGGAGATCCCTAAATTGAGAATCCCTAAGTTGGGGATCCCTAAATTGAGAATTCCTAAGTTGAGAATTTTTGAGTTGGGGATCCCTACGTTGAGAATTCCTAAGTTGAGAATTCCTAAGTCGAGAATTCCTAAGTTAAGGATCCTTAAGTTATGGATTGCTAAGTTATGGATTGCTAAGTTGAGAATTCCTAAGTTGAGGATTCCTAAGTAAACGATCCCATAACAACTACGTCCCCCGTAATGCCCTCAATTTGCGAAGCTCCATCAATTACATCGCATTATCGTCGACCAGAAACGAAAGAAAATACTATAATTTTTCACCTTTTCCTCAAATATCGCCACCACCACTATCCATTGCGACCGGGGCACACGTGCCTCGTCTAAAAATGCCCCAAACCGACAGGATTTAGGAACAGCAATTTTCGCGATATAAAGTGCTCCTTAACTTCTCCACCCTAACAGTCCACCCCGTAAATCCCATCGCGACGAACGCTTTTCAAGGCGAGGGCATTCGAATGGGAATGAATGGTAGAAACTCGATAACGCCGTCGAGAAAATATATTTTCCAAACGGCACACGGTTTTCGTCTCGCCACCCCTCCACCCCTTAGCCGTAAGTTTCCTCATTTCCTCCGTAACCGGAAGGGGATCGAGCTCGCCACCTCCAGACGGGAAAACACCTCAAATACCGAGGTGAAATAACCTTCGATCACCTAATCTCCTCCCCCGAATTATCCCGTAACGTCTCTATCACACGGAACTCAAGGAAATTGTACAGAAAACAAGTTCCTCGTGGCAAAAGAAATGGAAAACCGAGGCTCAGTAAGTGACTGTTACTAAACCACCCCAACTAGCTTTCCCCAGAAAATTAAATAACACAAGAAATTTGAAAATAAAAACACTTCATCCCAGTTGCAAAATAATTGGCGCAAATATTCCCCGGAATGTTCGTCACTCAACAGCAGCACTAGTTTCCAAACAGAATCGCACTGATCGAATTCTGAAACCGTACCCCGAGAGCGACAGTCCCTCCAGTTGTCGAGGGTTTTCGGAGCGACGGCGGGGGGTGATATTACAGAGCAAACTTCGAAAGATTGTCTTCCCCCGTGTGATTCAAGCTTGAGAGGCTAGAATGACGCGAGCCTCGCGACGCAGGGGATGTTTGCTTGGTAAGCAGATACTCCAGCAGACAGTGGGGCCTGGTATTTTAATACTACCAGAGTTATGGCGCTGTCGTCGCCCCTTTGCTTTCGCCCGCCACCCCTGCCCTAGCCCGTTTCCAAGAATCTGACATTTCTAAACTGCATCCTTCCACCATCTTGCGCACCGCCGTCGGGGAATTCTCCGCGGTTACCCCGGCAGAACTTAATCAGCGCGATGACGCTGGCCCCAACTGGCTCTCTCGTTAGATCCCCGCGGAAAAGAAAGCTTCACCAGTCGTCGAGGAAGTCGAGCACAATGCCGGCGAAATAAAGGGGAGGTGATAAAGGCGGGAAGAAACCGAGCCGTGGGCAACGAAAGCCGATATTTAGCGCGGCAAAAAGGGCCAGGCGGGGGAGAAAGTTTCCAATTTAGCTGGGGGAATTAAAGCGTGGACGGGGACGAGGGATTGAAGCGCGAACGAGGGAGCCAAGGGGGGCGGAGGCGTCCACGAGAGCAGGCATTTCTCCTCCTTCTTTTAATCCCCGGTAACGAAAATTTCCGAAACGCAACTTTCCACCTGCCGCCGCTGCTCGACGGTTTTGCGACCGAGGAAAAAAGTCTCGCGGGTCTTCAAAGAGGACTCCGTCGCTCGAAACATTCCTGTCCACCAGGAAACTAAATTCTCACACGAAATTCCGCGCCCCTAATAAATACCACCAAACTACAATCACGTTGTTCCTAAGTAGCTTTGAATTAAAGGCACCTCGTGTCTCTCAGTTCTACGAACCCACCCCCTAGAAGAGCCTCTAAAATTCCCACCCCCCTAAATTTTACCCTAAAATTTGAAAATACCCCCACATTAAATTCGAGCCAATTTGCTGATTCAAGCCGACAGTCCTAGCTGGGTGCGTCGGAGAGAAACAAGGAACAGGCTGAGGGGGTGGTAAGCCAGGGTGCGTTGGCGGTATAATCGTGAGCAGGGTAACACGGAGGTAACGAGTTAGCACAACGAACCGGAGCCAGGGGTCTTCGTGGCCCTGGCAGCTCGCAATCGATAGCCAGAGCAGCTGGAGGCGTGGGAGCCTGCAGCCTCGGGGGGCAGACAGGCCGAGGGGAGGGGGGTCACAAAGAGACGTTGGACCGAATTTCCCAGAGCAAGGCGACCAACTTGCGAAGTGAAACTGGAAGAAGCAGAAAGGCTCAGGGACATCCTCCGCGCTGGCTGAAAAGATGGACACCGAGCTCCCTCTAGCGTACCTCGTCTAAAGCTGAGGAAGGGCTAGAATTTCGCGCCCGGGGGATCGTCAATTAGCGAGAGGACACCTCAAAGCTCCCCTCGGCGCACAATACGGGCGAATCGAACGGGAGGGGGTGGAAATCGCGTGGAAGCCTTTAAGGAAATAGGTCGAGAAGTAATAAGTCGTTTAAAGGACTCTTCAGCAGAGGGCGATCTTTTAATCGAACAACCCACTGTGGCGAGCTTTCTGTTTGATGTCTTCCAATGACGGAGCGCTTGAAAAGAATGCAATGATTCGCACGCGAGGTGTTTGGGTGCTGGGGTCTGTTGGACCACCCTGTATACTCTTCAGGAGTTGCAGAAGAGTTGGAGTGGCGTAGCTATATTTTTGGGTACAGTGTCAGGGTTGGCGTGAAGATGGTGTGAAGTATTAGGACACCTGGCGTGAAGATGGTGTGAAGTATTAGGACACCTGGTGTATTTGGCAAGAAATGTGGTACTTGGCGGAGCTTTTAATTTCAAATACCAAATAAAGTTACATTTGTTTGAATTTGTGTTTCTTCAATTTTGCAACGTTTCTCACAATTATGCTTCCTGTTTGTTTTTTTTATTTTCTTCGCGTAGTAAATTACTTTGTTTACCCTCCACTATCCTATATTATTTTGCTGTAATTACAGTAGAGGGTTCGTCCCATGCACAGGTCAATAAATAGTCCAGTAAACAACATTTTTGGATATTCTAAGCTGCTGTCGAGTGAAACGAAGAAGTCGGGGGTGGCTGAAGGGCAGCGTGACTGCGTAAATGACGCTAAGCAACGCAGGCCGGGGTTAAAGATTATACAGGGCGGACGTTTTGCTGTCGTCTACGGGGATTCGGTGGACACGACGTGAGCTCGTTATCTCGCGCGGACAGACATTTCTAGAACGGACATTTTTAGAAACGTCTCCGTGAGACAGAACCGCGCCAAAGAGTCTTCAACTCCAAGGTACAGATTTCGAAGCAGGGATGGGTACTTTATGCAAGCGAAAAAGTAAAGGATTCCATCATTTCTGAAGCCAAGGAATCAGTTTTAAACGTTGTACGTACACAATCAACCCTTAACTAGTGAAGTGAGGTCTGACATAATCCAATATTCTACCCTATTCGCATGGAAAATTTCGGCTTTTTCTTGGGAATAAAACACTCGAGTAAGCACCGTCAAGTGGGGTAGCTTTGATCACAATACTGGATTTTAAAACAAATTCCTCTAGCATCTATTGTATCACAGGTATTATTCTCAGACAAAGTGCCTCGGATAGCTTTAATTGTCTACCGAAGAATATAGCTGAGAAAGCACCTCGCAATGTTTACTAAAACCCACCTACCACTCAAACATACTAAAAACCCCGAAAAGAGAAAGAAACCCACAAACGTCCCTCAAAGAATCCAACCTACCCTTAATGTCCCCCTACATTAGCCCACAGTACTCTCGATTTCACAGCCCCACGCGTGCCCCCAAGTGCGAGGGATCGATCGTCGGTGAATAAGTCGTTGCTCCTCGAGCTGCCCCTATCCTCATTGTGCCTCGACCTCCCGATGCCCACGTGGGGTCCATTGTTCCTCCTCCCTCGAATTACCTTTGTCCTGCCTTAATCAGTTAAACGTGTTGCCCTCGCGTCCACCGTAGCAAGAATTCCAAACGGAGTATCAGCGATCCCTGAAAGATCGGCGTACCTTAGAGCCTCCACCCCTTTGCGCCCCGAAGCCACCCCTCGGGGTGGGAGGGCGCAAAAAGTGCTCGCATTCAGCCTGTTACCCGGCACGATTCGCCTCGATTCGACGAACACGATGAATCGTGGGAATCATCCGCGGCGGGCGTATAACGCTCGGGAGCATCCCCCTCGGCGCACGTCCGTGACGTCGCCGTCGTAGGACGCCACGCGGCGACCCACATTCCGTCGAATTTAATTTCATGCCTTATCTCTGGTAACCACGGTACAATGCCTCAACTGGGGCGGCTGCGAATCCTTCTATCTTTCCCTTGTACGCCCCACATACATCGCGGGGGCTGCGCGCGGAGGTCCCCACCCCTAAAGAATAGTTTACGGGCGCGACTCCCCCCCCCCCCCCCTCCTCGGCTGTGTATGTCCAAATATTCCATTTTGCATTTCACGGGAAATGGAAGTGTTTGTATTAAACGTTAAGCCTTTGAACATCTGGGGATTCCTGGGGTTGTGTTCTTCGAGCAGAAGGGGTTGTATTTGTTTTTATTAAGTTCTTATATTTTTTTTGGAGGCTAGTGTGTGTGTAATAAAGCACTTGTTATTATTAGTTAATACATAACTATGTTTCTGTGTTTCTGGAGGGGTGAAATAGGGGAAGGTGGGGGCGAGAAATTTTTCTAAAGTATTATAAATCGAGAAAGCTGGTGGTTCGAGGGAATTTCGCTCTGGTCGGGGGATCCCCGGCGAAACGACGTCGTTAGAATTTTTCAGGGGTCAGGGAAAGTAAGATTCTCCTCGAGTGGGGTTGTAGAGAGCTGAATAGCGAGAATCTTGGGCCCCCTAATGGGAACTCGTGCCGAATCGTCGTGGCTGCGATAAATGTTGGAGTACCACCGCCGCCGATCGCGGAAAATCAATTTCCGATCCTCGACATTAATTATCCTAACCTGAAAACCTATATGCTCGATCAATCGGCGCGGGTAACGCCGATTGGCGTTCAGTGGCCATTACGGACTAATGGGAGTGGAAGATTCCCGCGAGTGATATAGTTCAAAGCGTTTCCATATTTAAAGAATTAAATAGATCATTATATCTTTTACAATGTAAAAAATTCAACGCGAGAAATACACAAAGTGACCCGATACAAGTGTTTTCGTGCTTCGACACCCGCAGTAAATTGAATATCGCGGAAAAAACAGTAAACCCCCATTTCCCTAGAGCGCGACGAAAAGAATCGGATTCCAACTGGTCCGATGTGTCCCAGTATTTTTCAATTTCCTGGTAGCCGAGCGTGTCCCATTACGAGGTGGGCGGCAAAGGAGGTGGTGGGGGGGGGGGGGTCAAGTTAATAATCGGACGGCTCGATTTCCCGAAATAAATGTCCCTGTTCTCGCGCTTTTAACCAGCATTGAAACGGCCGCGGAGGAGAGCAGCGGCTGATAAAGCGATCGTCCTCCCATCGCGTGTACACGCGCCCAGAAATAGCGACAATCGACCACCCACCCTCCGCGGCGCCTACCCGTCGCTGCACCAGCCCCCTCCGTCACTTTATAACAGATGCGTACCTGTGCACAACTCGCCGCGCTTCTCCGCTATCGCGGCTGGACTACATCGTAAACTGACGTAAACTCTCCCCTTCGCCTCGTGTCCACGCTCCCGTTTCAACGCGACGCCCTTTGCGTCCCTTCTGCCCCCGAAACCACCTGACCACCGTGTACACAACGAGATTCTTTCGTACCGTGACCCGCCCGGCGCAGCATGAAACCACCCCTTTAACACTCCCCCCCCCCACCCCACCCCCACCCACCCACAATCCCAGCAGCGAAAATTGCTCGCGCGCCATCCGAGGAGCATTCATCACCTCCCTCTAGCCGGCGCGAACCACGAGACTCGTCGCAAACGCCCCCAGACAGGATATCAGCGATATCCAGGACGCGTTGAGCCGAGTGTCTTGCGGAGGGGGCTAATTGCCGAGTAAGGAGCAATTAGTACTGACGCCTAATACCGGGACGGTGGTAATCTCTGCGACAGGCTTGCCAACGCGCCAGATGGACGAGGCTCCAGGGAGGATAGCAGAACGATAGGAGGCGCACGGTTGCGGCTGCAGCTGCGGCGTCGGTCGCTGCACCTGCAGCTGCAGCTCCGTGGACCGCGGCCACGCTGCTGTCGGTAGCAGCGGGACAGGGAGGACAGGTCCGGGGACGGCCTGAACGATGCAGGGGAGCGGCGATTACTATCAGAGGGCGCCGAGATGCTGTCCAGCGAGGAACGCCAACCCGAGCGCGGAGGCGCTGAGATTAAGCGCGTCCGTGAGGGGCGCGGAGCTGCTCTGCTGCTGCTGCAGCTGCAGCACAGCCACCTCCGCTAAAACGCCGGGCCTGCTGGCCAGCCTGGGGGTCTGCGTCCTCGTGCTAGGCTACACGCTGCTCGGGGCGTTCGCGTTCATGGCCCTGGAGGGTGGCCTCAAGTCGGTGAGTACTTGTAAAGACTGTCGCCATACCGGGGGGATGATGCGCGGGGTCGAAGGGTGGGGAATACGACAGCATTCCACAGGATAGATAGATGGTTCTATGAAGACGGTAGCACAATGGGGTGCTGAAGATCGAGGCCCCAAGAAGGATTCCTGTGGAGATCCTTACTCGGTGGCTACTGCTTCTATTCTTCTTTTTATCGATTGGGAAGAGGGATTCTAGTGTCTGTTTTTGTTTGGAGATGGGTGGTAGAGGAATGGGTTACCTTGGTCTTTTGCTGGCGCTTTGATTCAGTTTCTAGGTAGTTGTGGATGATTCGAGGATACTCATCCTTGCTGCAGGATTCTGTAAACGAACTGCTCGTTCCTGGGGGCTCAAAGGCCGAAAGCGGATCCTACGTGGTGCCGAGCCTCGACGATGATTCCGCGGCCATGGAGCTCAGGGCGCGCACCGTGGAAAGGCTCTGGAGCATCACGGAGGATTTAAACGTGCTGTACAAGGAAAATTGGACGCGGCTGGCTGCGAGGGAGGTGTTCGAGTTCCAAGAGAACCTAGCGCGGGGGCTGAGAAGGACCTCGTCGCAGTACGAGTCTGTTGGACCGTCCTCCCGAACCAGGGATCATCCTATGGAAAGGAGGTCTCAGCGACGGTGGACCTTCAGTGGTAGTCTCCTGTACTCTCTCACTCTGATCACCACGATCGGTAAGATTATGCAAATTCGTCTCACTTTCGTACACCTTATGCTTCTCTATTACATCTATTCTCCATTGGGGACAGAATGGAGCGAAGCTTCCAAGTATTAAATAGTAAACTGGAGGAACATTGCTTGGGATACCCCTCCAGTTTACAGATTCTTGCTCTATCCCTCCCAACAGCGAGTTCCAAGACAATAGCTGAGAAGCACCCGCTGTCCCAAGCTAGAATGAATGACCACGCTGTAAATTGCTCGATCAATGGTTCCAGGGTACGGCAGCGTGGCGCCACGCACAGTCTGGGGTCGTCTGATCACAATAGTGTACGCCCTGGCCGGAATCCCGCTAATGCTCGTCTATTTGAGCACCGTGGGCGACGTCCTAGCGAGGAGCTTCCGTCGTTTGTACGGTCGACTCTGCAGGCCTCGAAACTGCACCAGGAAGCAACAACCGCCTCCACCACCGCCCCCCGTCGGCGGTATCATGAGCAAGACGTACAGGTACGACAACCACGTCGACTCCAAGTCCAGCAATTACTACTCGGCCAGCAGAGAAAGCTCCTGCGACGATCTGGGAACGCGCGGTACCAGCAGCGCCATCTTGCTCGACTGCGGAAGCGAGGGGCTCCTGCACGCCACCACCAGCTCTACAGCCGCGCTTCAGGTACGGCAACCCTTTTCCCATGCAACCCATGTTAGCGCGAAAATTATACTCCCGTATGAAGGAGCTATGTGAGACTTCTAAGGACTATTTTTGATATCTTTGATGGTCTGATTGTTACGCAAAGTTGAGGTTAATTCAAGATCGTCCTTTTCTTACTTTTTGCCTCCACTAGGAACATAAATTTTATTCAGAATTTTCTATAATAGACTATTGATTACTCGACATCCTGAAAATCCTCCCCCAAGTTCACTAGTGTTTCACTGTTCTACCTAACGCCAGGACGTGTCATCGGGCAACGGTAAACGCCACTTCCACCCGTGCTCGCTGTCCCTGTCGACGAGCTCGTCGCCCGGCTACGTGGTGGAGACGAACCCGGTCAGGATACCGATAAGCCTCTGCCTGGTGATCATGCTGATCTACATTTGCGGCGGGGCGGTGATGTTCAACCGTCTGGAGGGCTGGAGCCTGCTTGAGGGCGGTTACTTCTGCTTCACCAGCCTCGGGACCATAGGTTTCGGCGACCTGATGCCCGTCGGTAGAAACGCCGGTTCCGCCACCCTGGAGGAGCTCAGCCTGTGCGCCTGCTCGCTCTACATACTCGCCGGGATGGGCCTGATCGCCATGTGCTTCAACCTCGTCCAGGAGGAGGTGGTACGCGTGGTCAGGGTCTTCGGTAGAACCTGCGGCATGTCGTCGGGGGTGGTGGTCGGACCTATCGGTGGTACAGGTATCCCTGATGCAGGCATTCGACGGGGAACCGCATAGAATCGTTAATGGGCGAGAAAGACAGCTTCCTGGTTACACTTTAGACGGTCCACTTCGCGTGCCTTTCACTGAAATCCGGGGGCAGAGTTTTGTGCACTCGTATGATCGATGGGGCAGATATAGCCAAGTATTTCGAACACAAAGGGTACTCCTGGGTGTAGTCGTCAGATGTGCTTCTTGTTATTTATTGAGGGAGGCGTTACTGTACTTGGGGTCTTCATATTTTCAACAAGTGTTTTGTTCTTGCAGTTGAAATGCTGATGTATCTGTCCCAATCACAGTGAGTGACTTTCCCCTCGATGTTAATTAAAATATAGTGTATGGTTGCTTGATATACGTCACTATGTGTACCTTATATGGATTTGGGAAAATTCTGTTTGAAGAGTAATATAGCTAGGGGAAGGTCCATTTGGTGAATACAACAGGGACTTCGAAAAGAGGGGTTGAAAATCAACATCAACTCACTTATTTTACCCACCACAGCTACTACTTCAATTCACCCCAACGACCACTTTCAACCCCCCACCTCGAATCCTCTCAAGCTCTGCCCCCCATAGCCACTTAAATTGCCCCCCAACCGAGTACCCACGAGTCACTGAAGAAGAGCGGTTCTGATCAGATCGCGTCGGGGATTTCGATCGAGCATCTTGACCACTCTGCATAACCCCATCGTGATAAACGCGTTCTCGCGGCCCGAGCGCACGCGTCGCCATGAAAATAACCTCTCTCTGTTCTGCGCAGGCACCGGTGCTGGGCTCAAAGGGGACCTCGATGACGCAGGAGGCACTAGCGACTCGCGGCTGTCCGAGCAGGAAGAGGAAGCAATCGCCATGTCCATGGTGCCAGCCTCCTGACAGCATCAGGCCAGGAGTCCCGGGGACGGGAAGCTCCTGGCCCACGCGTCCAACACTGCCCTAAAACCCTCGCCGGGCCATCATTCCCTGCCGCGCAAGAAGACGCCATCCGAAGCAAGGAACTCGTCCACCCAGCAATTCCAGCGCGCACAGTCCTTAAGACGCAGCTGCCTATCGCCCACCCAGTACCACCACCAGCACCACCAGCACCGCCAGCAAGAAAGCTCCCTGCACTTCGAGTACTTCGTGCCGCGCAGCGTCAGCGAGTTCAACCTGGCAGCGGCCGCCGTTACCGACATGGCGGTCCCTCCACCGCCGCCATCTTCCGTTCCGCGACCCACCGCCGCCGTTACGCCACCTGTCGCGGCTACTCCGAACCCTGGCACACCGAATCAGTCCCGTTTGTCGGAGTGCACGAGCACTGCCACCAGGAGTCGCGAGAAGATGGTCACGTTCGAGGACGAAGGTGCCAACTGCGCCACCTCTACGCCCACCAGGAAAAACGTCTCCAGCCTCGACACTGTTTTCATGTGACGCTGCAATCATGGCTGAAAGAGGACCTCGGGTGGAGCGAACTTAGGAGGGCTGGGGCCTTCGGGAGCTTGGATACTTCGGAATTGGGCAGCTTGGAAGATTCTTCTTAGAGTTTCGTGGGAAGATGCATCAGGGTTGCTGTGGGGTTGGTGGATAGGCGCGGGGGTCATTTGCTCAAAGATGAATGAAACTAGAAGAGGCTGGAGGAAGGAAGCTGTAAGAGGCAGGGGTGATCGATCGTGTAGAACAGGTTTCTTCACCGTGTAGAAGGTGCCCGTTAATAGCAGGGAGGATGCAAGACGGGCTACCTAGGAAAAGGAGCTGTTAGAGGAGAGTACGAATAGCACAGTGACACGTTTGTCGAGCCCCCTGAGGATCTCTTTTGTGGAAAAGACTGCTTGTGCACAGATTTCAAGGTACTAAAGGGGTCGGGAGGTGATGCAGGTACCAGGGGATTCTCGAAGGACACTAGATTTCTACCGTTTAAATTATAACAACCGTTACCGTAACACTAATTAATACTCTTATCGCTGCTGATACTCTTCTTCTTACCATTATCGTTGATAGATTACACGACTGACCGCGATTTCGCTGGCGAACTTACTTTGTACGACGAACTATCGAAATACGGCGATTACACTGCCTCTTCCCTCCTTCCCATCAGTTTCCTCAAACACCATCGAAGCGAAGTACAATTCCCGTTACAATCGAAGGGGAAAGAGTTTCTCCAGTGAAAGTAATAAATTGTTCATATAAACTCCCACTCAATTGTACCCTGAATTACACTCTATCATAAAAGACAAATACTCCGAACTTAAGGTCCATAAAAAGATCCCTAGATCTACCTACGATCGTAAGAAAAGACTTCCCCCGCGCACGTTTTCGAAAGAAGGGAAAATATAATGGAAAACCCTCTGGTTTCCCGCATTCCTTCATCCCCCGAGCGTGCCGACGCGGAAAGGGGCAGTGTAAGAGGGAAAAAAAGGAAGACACAGCCTTAAAACGCGCCCCACAAGCGGTTCGATGAATTATTGTTACAAAAGACAGATAAATATAAAGCATAGACGAATACGACGGCGTGCACGGCTACGAAACGGTCTGTCCTAGCGTAAATCTTAAGGAAACCCGTTTAACCGACACCGTTGCGAACTTAATTCTAATGCGAGCAGAGGGAATGCCGGCAGGCAGGCGCACGTGTAAGGAGTGCTGCATGGTAAGGGGCCAGGAGTGACTGGAACAGTGGAATCGTCGAAATTGTGGGACATAAATCGAAGGTTTGGGCGTCTCAGCGATCCAAATCCCGTCGACGCGATCTCATAGATCGTTCGATCGACAGGCTGGATCGGGGCTCGAATCGAGTGTTCAAATACATACGCTGTTTATATACCATACGTGTCTCTTTCTCGATAAGAATGGATTTTCATTAAAACAGACGAAGTAAAAACGGAACGATCGCAACGGGGACTTGATTATTTTTAACTTTCAACCCTTAGATCTTATAGGCGATAGATCGATCGCCTTTTGGGAGCATAAAGTGGTTATAGTCGAAATGAAATCAACTTCCCTTAAGTTAAAAATAATAAGGACTTGCAGTGTTATAGAAAAAAAAATGAGAAAAATAGAAATTATTAACTTGAGATTTGAGGAGGGGAAGTTCTAAATTGATAAATAGTGTAATTTGTAGTGGGTGAAGTATTTTTTATTTTATTTCGACTGTAGAGGTTCCCCTAAATTAAAAGAGCTAAGAATTATAAAAAGGGGCGTTTTCTTTTCGTTCTGCATCGTAAGAAATTTTCATTTTATGCTTTTTAATTTTCTGTTCATTCGTTCCACTGGATTTTTATTATAGTTAAGTCAGGAATAGGAAACCTGACTCGAGATTAGACGCCCTTCCGCAAGGTTTAAGGTAAGATATTTCGCGATTCTCTGGAACTTTGCTTACAACTAAGTTCATCACACTATTCTCCACTGCTGCATGATTTATTGAGTTCATTGCGACACCATATTAAAATCAGCTCGCCTTTTCACACGTGATTCAATTTTTCCGAAGCAAAAGCGACACAGAAGCTCCTCAGTGCACCCACGATGCAGTTCTCGATCGTCAATCATCGTCCTCCTCGCAATAATCCCACTCCTCTTCTCGAGAATTCGGCCTTACTGGCGGCGGCACATTGTCCTCTTGTTTCAAAACCGTATTACCACGCACCAAATTATTTATTAACCCTACAAAATACCGAACACAGTCTTATTCAGCCCCCTCGAGTTCATTCAAACGCGAGAAAATTCCCGCCTACGATCTTGTCCCCTTGGGTGCTGACAATTCACGCACCACGTGCGGGACTCCCCTACTCGCATCTCTTAACCATACTCGCTGAACGCCCAAGGGCGTTCTCCGCACGGGCCGCGTCCACTGAACGCGCCTTCATACGAGCCCACGTCACCCAAAAGGTTACAAGAAAATTTCATTCCATCCCAAATGAATTTTCCACATTTTCCCATAAATTTACTATACTTAATAGTACATTAAAAACATTTCAGGTTGAAGAACTTTGTCTATTGACAAAATTAGGGCTGACCTTTAATTTTACCGACCATCCCTTCGCCCTGCTCCGGCGCACACACGCATCCATCCTCCTCTTCGCCCGACTTCAGCTTCATATTTTGATAGAACGTATAACCGATGTCCAGGGCGTGATTAATAACGAACTGAACGGTACAGACGATGATAATTAGCAGTATGGGTAGGCACAAGGTGGTCTCCACGTCGTCCAGGAAGAGATTCAACCATTCCGGTAGCAGGTCGCAGCTCATCTTCGATTTGAAACAATTTGAGCCGCCTCGATTCCCTGGGAAACGCGATCAGCCCTAACCCTCGGCAGTTTCGTTGTTCCTAGCAAAATTCGGGGCCTCTTGCGTCTCTTTGTCAGAGGGTAACCGGCTCCCAGGTAATTTCGTGAAACATACTCTTGTTAATTTAGCAGAGAAACGTGGCCATTGCCGAAACGCACTTGGACGAATTTCTGTAGCGTTGTTGTTAATTCCAAAAGCTGAATGTTCCGTGAAATCGATCTATCGATTCAATCTACGACGAAGTAATCGGAAAGAAATAGTTGCAGACGGCAGGAAACGGACGAAATTCGATGAATCTCGCGAATATGTTCAAGCGGTCAGAAATAAACAATATTTACTCCAGCTCTGATCGACGTAGAATATTTATTACCCAACCAACCTTGAAAACTATTCAGGATTACGTAAAGCTGTCTGGTTTTATCTTTAATTCTATTAATTAACCCCTTTCGGTGCCTACGTTTATCCCATCGCTCAGTATACGCGGAGAACGCCCATGGGCGTTCATCAAGCATGGTTAGAAGATATAACACCAGAGTAACCGCACACCGAATACGTTCAGTGGTAAAATTCCGAAACTGAAAGGGTTATGTATTATAAAATACACCGCGCGCCCTCTACGAGCAAAATCCGTAATCACCACCACAGAACGCGCATGTCCCGCCATCTGGCGCGAATATTCCCGCAACTACGTAAACAGAAGAGGTTACAATGTAACCTCCATTGCCTTTATACAGATTAAAAACACTGTTTCTTTTGTAAATAATACACTCGAAGTGAATGAATCGTCGAAGTATCTAATACTAGTTTAAAAAAAGTAAAATGTCCACACGCTGGTAAGTACCGACACTGCGGCGGCGATTTAACATCGACCGAAGTATTTAAAATAATTGCACGTTGAAGCCGAGCTCTCTACTTTAATTTCGTGGCTGATATTTCAGGTATCCCTTGTATCAAAAAGGCAACCCACAGCTCAGGATCTTCCTCCCGAACTTCTGGCTAAAAATCATAAAACCCGTGCACAAACAGCCCGACAATGTGGTGCAGCTCCACTGCTCCATGGAGATGACGAGGTTGGACGTGCGCAATTATTTAGAGAAAATCTACAACGTCAGCCCCATGCACGTGAGGATAAGGATCGGCCTCGGCAAAACAAGGATATGCCCGAAGCAGCGCTGCGTGATCAAAGACGACGACATGAAAATAGCTTACGTCGTGCTGGTGAGTGGTTCGGAACTAGCCGCAGGTAAAGTAACATCCGTAACTTTATGATATTCTCTGCGATTATAGCCCGCGGACCAGCCGTTCGTCTATCCCGAGTTATTCCCGGCGACGACGGAGAAGTCCATGCAGGACAGATTCGAGGATTACAAAACAGAGTACAAGCAGTACGTGAAGTCGAACACGATGCCGGGTTTACCCACGTGGTTTAGAATATAATAAAGTCGCTTGTACACAGCAGGAGAGAAAATAAAAATTATAATCTGTATTTCCACTTTCTCGCGCTTCTTACATTACTTACAATTAACGTAATGAACTCTTTGGCAATTGCAATCGAGCGAACATAAAAGAAAATAAACAAGTGGACGATACTTAAGGCATAAGTAAAGAGGGGATGCGTCGACCCTAGTCGAACTCGGTCATCATGAAGCCGTAAGCTTTGCATTGCGGGCACTGAGGAATGTCAAACAAAAAGATAGTCTGCAAATAATGGAGAAAGTAAAGCAGAACAGAAAACATTGTCGGCCAGGCGAGCTGCGAGCGGGAATAGCAAGGCGATACGAACCTGTGGATGAATGGGACAGAAGTAACGGACCCTGCCCGTTGTCCAGTATCCGCAGACGTTGCAGAGCACGATGCGGTGCGGCCTGACGCACAGACACTTGTCTGGCGGTAAATTACACACGCCTATACCCCTTCCTCTACCCATTCTCGCAGACTCCGTCCTCCCATCCGTCGCGTTCAGACCCATTCTGACCCCTAATCAAATTATTCGATGCTCGTTAATCAGCAACGCTCGACGCCAAGGAGCGATACGGTACAAGCGCGCAGTTGTTTCTGCAGCTTACAATTAGCTAACAGCTTATCGCAGAGAAACCCACCAGCAGTGGCGATGCGCTGGGAACTTTCTAAAAACCGAAATCCGTGGTCGTGGACGGTGTATCGTTAACGAACGATGCATTTCGAATCATAAATTCATGACACAAATTCCTAAGCGCGAGCGTGATTCACCTCGCTACGTTCTCGTACGCATTTGGGGCTCCCCGGCGATCAGACTTCCGGCGTCGTGGAATTAGCGGTTCTGAATCTCTCTCGCTTGTGATTCGAGAGTCTTGTACGATAAGAACGAAAGTCATCAACGCGGAACAAACGTCCGGTCGTTAATAGATCGCGGGGTACAGGTAATTCGAGATTTAAAGGAGAGTTACAGTGAAGTACGTACCTTGATACGCAGTGTCCTTAGTCGATTCGAATTCGAGGGCGCCTAGACCAGCTTCCGCCCTTTTACGCTGTGTTTTGTGCACGCTGCTCCTGCAACCACACCGATCAGGTGGGCTGGATCTTCCGTGCGAAGAAGTTCCCGGCGTAACGCACACGCGTGGCCAGACAACGTGACGTTTCACGAGACGTAGCGGGGAATTAAACGACTGACAGTTTCTAGAGCACGTGTAATTGCGACGAAATAGCCGCGCGGTTGGGCATGTCCTGACGGTTGTGCGGATAACGCGCGTTTGGCGCGCGCTGGTGCCCGCGAAAGACGAACAAGGACGCGGAGAAAAACAGAAGAGGGAGGCGTGTAAACAAACGCGGGGGGGATATATATATATATATATATCGGTGGATATCGAGCTACGTTCGATCGCTTCGTCGAACGAAAAGTGTGGCCTGACAGGATCGAGGCGTAGGTTCCTTGTGGTTATTGCTGCAGGTATTACTGTCTCGGGAGAGAAATAATGAGACAAATAACGCGGGAATGACCATGGCTAGGAGGTAAGATAAATGGCGGGATATTTGTCGTGTTTTGAATCTTGCTTTGTATACGGTTAAGTGTTTAAGTTTGTTGATATGTTAGTGAATGTAGATATTAGGGGTCGTCCTTAAATTACGCGAGGCTTTTTGAGGGGGATGTGGAGTCAGGTAACGTCTTACGTAATATTTTTTAACCTAATTTTCAATAAATACAAATTGTATTATTAATGTTCCAGAAATGTAGTTTTAGTTTAAATTTCCCGAAACTGAGTTTGAACTTTTATATAATTCTTAAAATCTAATATAATTTAAGGATTATATAATTAATTTAAAAGAATTTTAATAACTGAAAAAAGTCAGTGTAAAAAATATTACGTAAAAAGGGATTTGGAATATCAAAACTTACGAATTCTTATACTGGGGGAGGCAGAGGGTAAGAGTCGATTCCGTTACTACTGGATAAAATTGAACTTTTCTTTATTAAATACTTCGATTTAGGAGGGTGTACTGTATTTTGTGCTGCAGTATGTTTTTGTTCAAAATTTTCGAGGTATCTTCAGTGTTTTATATGAAATTCTATAATTCTTTTTGCATCTTTTAGAGGACAGAGAATCAATTCGGCAAGCTCCTACCTCCATACTTTTTTTGTCATTATAACTGAAGATGTGGTGGAAAAATATTTGTTTTACCGTAATCGAGTACACGAATGCGAAGTGTAATAATTATTTACGTGACTGTATTGAACAAAAATGTAATGATTACTTTATTTAAAATTAAGTTACACGTGAAGCA